>CM042077.1:50245560-52745560 GCA_023509865.1 Trypoxylus dichotomus
AATATTCTCCGGTTATGCTCCTACCTTTTTCTTTGTAATCAATCAATAATATCCCCTCACAATCCCAAAAAACAGTATCCATCAACTTTCCAGCCGATTCTGACATTTTGAATTTCTTTGGCGGTGGTGTCCCCTTTTTATGCCATTGCAAAGACATATTGAAAATGAATTGGAAGATTTGATAAACACTACTTTACATCTGAATAGCAGTTGCAAGAAATTGAGGAAAGTAGGTTTAAGCAACTGGCCAGCACGGGGTATAACGGATTCGCTATCTGTTACAAACGTTAACACTTTGATTGCCTAAACTTAGAACTTTCGTGAAGTGACTAATATTACGTTTTTTATGGTTTCACCAGTACGTGATTGAAGTCTTTTAGTGGGCAGTATTATTATAGTATAATGTATCAAAATAGATATTGACATGGGTGCGGTAGTGTATAATAATGCTGTCATCTAAACATCGAGAAACAATGCCACATCACAATGTTGACCAGCAACAGACGTGGAATAACATCCAAGAATCCAATGCAACATATGTATGTGTATATAGGTTAACACAACTAAAGTAGAAGAAATAACAATTTGGTTAAATATATAAAAAAAAACTAATATACTTGTGTACATGTGTATATCTGTTACTATAGTTGTTTGTGAGAATTTCATAATTTCATAGTAGTCTTTATCTGATGATACTCCTTTGTCTACCTTTGCTTCTCCGTATCGTGGTCTACCGTGTGTTGTTAGTCACCTTGGCGGACGTCTATGTGTGAAGAGTGTTTTCCCGTTTCTTCTCTTTTATACCTTAATCTGTTATCACTTAGTCTTCAATTAGTCATGAGGTCACAATGGTGTGTTCACGTGAATGCAATACCATGTCATCTGAAACACACAAATTGTTCTTAAGGAGCAACAGTTAATATAAACACGGCAAATGACGTAAAACATTAAAGCAAATTAAAGTTAAAATACATTCACCCTCCAGTATGATCTACTTCATTCGAAAATAAAAGGATGAGTTTGTGGTATCCAAATTGTGACATCAGTAGCGTTCAGAAATCCTCATCTAATGGCTCAGATATCATTCACTCGACCTACATTGATGATCAAAGTTGGCATATGAACAAATGACGGGTAAATTGCAAAACATACAAAAAGGACCGCAGAATCAATCTTGTTAACTCCATTACATGTCTTCATTGGTAATGGTTTCTTGCAAGCTAGTTATACGATGTAGAAATAATTGTAAATTGTCTTCTAATATTATATAGTAAGAATCATTAACTCAGCTTGTTGATCAAAAGTTTTTGGAGCATCAGTTATTACTAGTCTAATATTGTTGATTGTTTCTTCGATCCGGACATTTGGTCATTCACTGCCTTTTGTCGTCCCGCACTACTAGTTTGTAAAAAACTGGAACAATTGTATTGAGCGTATTCTAAAGAGTATTACAATCAAATATTTATTTGTTTGAAGTGGACTCCTATAGAACAAAACGACCATGCTCTATCTGCCCGAAGTTAGGGGTGTCAGGAGTTAGAACACTCTAAACCGATATGTGATAACTAAGGGAACGTATTCCTCTATTAGTAAAACTGTGGTTGGAGCAGTTAGTTGCACACTAGTTGAGCTTATTTGTAGTTGTTCCAATAAGTTGTTCGAGTGATTTCAAGCAGACAGTACATCCTTACTGACACTTGATTATTCGAATGAGAGTTTGGACAATCAAATAACATCTTCGTGTATCTTGATTTTGTTTGACGTTGGTTCCATTTGCTTTTGGATAACATACTGTTCATTTATGCTACCCTTGTCACAATGCTCTAATTTACTGCAACTGCAATAATGACAATATGACATTAATTAATCTAGAGCAATTTACAACATAACGAATAAATAAACTTATTGACTGTTCATTTCACAACCTGAACTAAAATAATCTATTTATACGTCGCCGTAATAAAGCTGCAAACCTGCAAAAATACCTACATATTCTCTTCGTATTAATAAGATTCTTTTTCTCAAACGTTCTAAAGGCTAATTCCGTCTTTGAGCGATACAAACCGGAGCTCTTCTACACATAACATTCATCATAACGTATTCGGCGTATTCACACACGTAATTTCGTATTGCATACCATTTTTTTGCGCGCGTCGTATACGTATATGTGTATGTACCTATAGCGAAAAGAGGGATCCTAATGAGTGCCCACTCTGCGAAACAAATTACGAAATTAGCGTTATTAAAAGCGACTCTAAAATAAAATTTTATATTAGAATGCAGATATGTATGAACGCCGAGAGCAAGCCTCTTTACTCTCTCTCAACAGCCAGGCAGCACAGCGGCGCTCCAACATACCGTCTAACAGGGACGGTAGAATTTCAAGTGTTTGCTAATTAATATCACTAATTGGAGGTTCCCCTCTATGACACCCGACCAAACGATTACTGGTCGTCGACGGCCACCCGATTTACAATCAGGTATTCGCTTGGTGCGCCTTCCACATGCGCCGCTACAGAAATGTGGTTAGGCGACGGGTTCCGTACGGTTTACGGTGGCGCGTGTTGATTTTGCGATTTAGCCGCGGCCTCTGACGGAGGTTAGATAGAGAACGAACCGGGATAAACTTACGTTGAACGAGCTTCGCCTTCTTTTCCCGATACAATATGTCGGTGTTTGTAATTATGCATGCGGCACCGTTAGTCTGAAAATTGATGTCCCCCATAATTAAAAGCGTACACTTCGAAGTGAATAGCGCTGTTATAAAGGCACTCTCGTCCATGTATTTGCTTTTTGAAAATTACCTACTCTATTACCGCTTTTTCCTTAATATTGGCTTCATGCATAAGTTCGTAGCGTTTTTAGTCTCTAGGACAAGAGTGCCTTGGAAAAAAATGTTAGGCATACGTCAACGTTGTTTTAACGTCACACTGTTGGTTAATTGGATATCCTTTCAATCTGTAAATTTCTGCAAGGATTACATAAATTATTTGCAAGAGTATCGCATGTCGCGGAAAAAAAACGAACATTTTTTTTGTTCGTGTTCTAAAGAGTCATTAACGCATCGGAAGCTGCTAGAATTATTTGTGCTGTTTACAGAAAAAATGCCGTTGGGGAAAAGAGTTTCTTGTTTCACATGAACAGTTTCCTACTGCCAGACTTTGATGCAAATAATCTGATTCATTGCAATCTACAGTCAATTCGAATTTTCCATTATGCATTGTAACCAATCGATCATACACTATACATACTTCATTCAAGTTAAGAATACAGTAGGTAGCGCTACCTTCGGCGGCTGTATTAGGCTCGTGATATTTAACCGATGGAACTGGCAAATGACAACATCGTAAACGTCAAAATTTGGTTATCAAAATCTTGTATAGTAACTAGCAGAGTTTTCATACTTTATGTGCAATACATTATTGTTATATGACCGGAATAATAAAGTAAAACTGACATCAACTGCAATATAAATGTATCCCTCAATTGTTTTATTTACCGAAATAGTTAGCTAAAATAATAGTACTGACATGGATACACTTGACTCGAAAATTTAAAAGTATAACTTCGACATGAATGGTTATATACATAGTGTTGTACCAAGTCATTTGTTATGAATTAAATCTCTCCGTTGATAATCTCCATCAATTTTAAAAGAGTAACTTTCATGGTATGGTTAAAGATGAGCAATTCAATACATACAAAACAAATCCAGAGACAAATCTTCAAAAAGCTCTTGATGACTTGACATCTTGTGCGGCTTATAAATCCTTTCAGGGTTTTGTACACCGGACTTTACGATACTCTAAGACACCTAGCTACATCTAAAAACGATCTTACAGACCATTCCTCTACATAATACTCGATAACTTAATGTCTTCTGTTAAAATGTGGTTTCATTTTTTCCTTTGCGGGAATTTAGAACACAACCATGTTTTTTGAATTTGTTAAAAATGTTTAGAATTGTTTTCACGCAGGGTATAGGCCTATCAGGATAATTAATTGAAAACATGTCTCTAACTGTCCCTAGACTATTATTCTTCTGGTACCACAGCATTGCCATCTTTCCATCCTTGTTGTACTTACTTATTATTTAAATTAGTTATGTACCTTTCAATAAAAGCACTTAATTTTAAATTCATGTATGAATTAAAAATCAGAAATAATTTTCAAATAAGTGTTTATCTTTTCTTTCCAAGGCAACTTAATTTAACTATTAAGTTATAGGTAAATCGTTGACGGTGTATGATTGGTTGCCTATCGTGCCTCTAATGCGTTGACAATTATCTTTTCAATGTTACACATAGCAAAAATGTATGTGTAACGATAAAACCCAGTATATTCATATATTGACGATTGCAGACATTACTCTAATTTCTTGAAGCGTGTTGAATTTTCATAAAAGATAGGTACCGGCAGTCTTAAATTCCCGGTAACTATGGTTATCCCGCTTATTATAATGTGCAGAAGCGAATTTGACAAAACCAGTACTAACAAATAATCAGATAGAAGCTAAGTGAGCTATATTAGAAAGATAGAAATTTTGTGGCTATGGTTTTAGATTATATTATACACTAGGGTGACAGAATAAAATAGGCACCTACTAATTAAAAAAAGATTCTATTCTCGTTACATCTGCAAAAGATTTTAACATTTTTAAATTAGACTAATATTTTGTCGATCCACCTTTACTTGCGTGAAGTGCTGCGAGTCGTCGTGGCATAGAATCTATTAAATGATTAATGGTATCTTCTGGAATATTTAACCACTCTTCTATAACAGCTGCCACGAGTTCTTCCTTATTGCTGGGTTTTCAGGGTCGCTTCGCCATATTTGCCTGGATTATGTGCCAAACATTCGCAATCGGATTCATGTCTGGTGATTGGCCTGGCCATGGTAAAATCCGAATACCCTGTTCCTTTTTCCATGTGGTTGTTGTTCTTGCTTTGTGGCAGGGTGCTCCATCCTCCATAAAAGTGGCGTCTTCTTTAGATAAAATAGCGTTGTCGAATATCGGTAGTAGTCCTTCAGTTAATATTCGGATATATTTTGCCGCATTTATATTTCCGTCGCAGATTACTAATTGCGATCTTCCACCATACCATATCGCGCCCCACACCATGATGTTCACACCGCCGTATTTCACCGTCTGATGCAAAAATTTGTCGTCCAGTTACTGTGACGAACGTCTCCATACCCACGTACGACCACTATCACTGAATTGGCAGTATCTGCTTTCGTCTGAAAAAATGACAGACCGCCAAAATTCTTCGGGCTTCGTTCGCATTTCGATTGCCCAAGCCATTCGGCGTTGTTTTTGAAACGCCGTAAGGAGAGGTTTTTTCTTTGCCACCCTTTTATACATCCCCACACTGTGGAGGTATCGCGGAACGTTGCGCTGACTTTTCTGTGAAGTTGCCTCAAGCTCAGCTTTACTTTTTCGCGGTTCTCTTAACACTTCGCGAACAATCATCCTTTTACTTCTTTCAGAAGGTCCGGCACGACCTGGTTTCGGCTCCACTGTTGTTTTTTCCTTGCGTTTAAATTGTGTAATCACACAGTTAACTGTGGACAACGGAATATTTAAAAATTTACTTATTTCACGTTGCGAAGCGCCGCGTTCACTCTGGCCAATATGCCGCCCCGGGTGAAGTCGCTAATATCACTCGAACCTTGTAAGCGAGGCATAGTTGTAACGATACTAAACTATGATGAATTCCTTCCGATATATCTACCCCTATCCTAATGACAAGAGAAAGTTCTTAATTCGTTCTTAGAATTTAGCTGTTTACATATTTATACCGCTTTACCTGGTGTCTATTTTATTCTGTCACCCTAGTGTATATATTATCCATTTAAAAAATAAGCTTTAAGATCCTCTAGCACTGAAAGTACATTTGAGTAAGAAGAAGATCTATCCGGCGTATTGCACACATTTTACATCTATGTTTCATGTTTAATAGTAAGCGAGATTTTCATAGTAGCCCTCAAGTTCGGGACAACCAGTATGCCTAAAATTGCATTAAATTGCATGATTCTAACCCTTAGCTGCTTTCCAAACGTCCTATCCACAGTGAGCTCCACTGAAAAGTTTATTTTAGGAGCATTAAAATAAAGTAAGGGTATTAAATATTAATTACTTATATCTACAATTCCCGTTCTCTACAAATGAAAAATTCAGTTTCGTTAGTTTTTTTGTAATAATTAATAAATCCGACTGAATTGTATATATCAATTAATATAATTAGACGAAAAAACAAGGAAATCGAATCTATCAGTGTTAAATACTATTACAAAAACAATATACCAAATGAAAGCGTGTCTTTCTCAAAAATAGCTCCATCAATCTCAATGAAAAGACCTGAAGGTTAAAATTAGTTTTGAGGTTGCTTTACATTTAGTTTTCTAATGATTTCACTTTTTCCTTATCCTCACATTTATTGTATACTAGCAGAACATAAAATAGTCGCAATGTGACCTTTTAAGGACTTTTTCAGTTATACATTTCTTGCTCGCAATAATTTCTAGAATATTATGAAAATGTCTTTGCTCGCATTTAAAACGCAAGACCCGAGAGAATTATAAAGCAATCTCCATACATCACAAGCGTAAATAGTTTTAGATACCACGCATTATTTAAATAATTCCAATTTAGAGCGCGTAAAACTCGTTTCCGCCGCGAAGGAAATCCAACATGCAATATTTAAATTATTTTGCATTTAACACAGCAAAATAACAAGCCAACAACGGTGATCGTTTAAAGTATCGTGAAAATAGCAACAGGAAAAAAGAAAATGCTAAGAACTTATAGAGTTTTAGTGTGATTTTGGACATTATAATGGGTACATGTTTCATAAAGTTTGTATCGTAATTTTACTTTTATGTCCATATTTATATATTGAATTTTTTCTAGAGGAGGAGGAATCACGAAGTACCAAAGTTAAAGACCTTTCTGATTTCTATAGAAAATAAAATGATTTACACAAAATAGCCCTCCGTTCAGGAGAAGATGAACACCATCGATACTTAAACACTGCTTCATTAACTAGTTAGAGAAGGCTGAGTTCTTTCTGGAAAACATCGGTCAGCTTTGGCAGCATTCCTTCATTAGGCATTCATAGATTGCAGTTATTTTCCCAAAATAAGTAAGCGATGAGATGCAGCACAGGTTTATCAAGATTATTGTTTCAACTGCAGCACGGAGTACTGTTCATGGAAGTATGAACACCAAAGCAAATTAATAAAAAAATGAAAACATCTGTCAGTGAAACATGCCAAATGCTGCAGAGGTATGGCGCAGGTCATTCAGCATCATGATGCGGATGGCTATAGTACACCCACCGAGTTGACAGGTTCAAGTATCTATTTCTGGGTCATTACATATGGGTCAAATTTCTTTGAAGCATAGTCACCTTTAGCGTTATCGATAGTCTAATTCAATGCCCAATATCGTCAGAGGTGATGTCAGCTTTCTTAGCTTGAATAGAATACCTTACATTTTACTTTTGAAAGATATCGGAAGAGAAATTTAGGGATATCACATAAGAAGATAAAAGTGTGATTCAGAAAAGCTAGTGAATAGTTTGTTTACGTATGGCTGGGATAATTCTATTACCGATACTAGTTATTTATCTAATGATGTGAGTCCATCTATTAAAGAAGTACTAAGCAGAACGATAATAGAGTCAAGACAAATTATGAAAATGATAAACGGATCAGTCCTATTATAATGTCTAAAATGAAGGAAAGGGATAATAAATCCGTAGTCATAAGCAATAATATATACCAGTGGTATGAGTACAGAACAATTAGCAATCGAGTAGTAAGTCCAAAAAACACAGGAACGGGGATAATAGTCAGCAAGCTTTTGATATCAAATAATGTAGGTGATATTAATTAAATTGAAATTAACAACTGCATAATTGATGATAATAGAGGTATGGCAGAAGATTTTAACAACTATACTGTAAATAGTGTGAGTGAAATTGTAAATAATATAGTTCCAGTGCATGATAATAACTTCATGATTAATAGTGTTCTAACGGGCGCAATTATGGTTGGTTTTAAACCAATGGATATGGCATACCTGAACAAACGTTAAGAAAATGAAGAACATCAGAGGAGCTGAAGATGGTATCATATTGGAGGAGGCAGTTAGTAATATTGGAAACAGATTTTTAAAAATCATTAATGCATTGTTAACTTCTGGAGTTTTTCCTCCGGGGTGGAAAGGATCAAATCTCATGTTACTGTGCCATTTATTGTGTAACAAGTGATATACAAACAGATTTTAGGAATAATTATTCATGTTCATTTCAAGTATGCGTTCGAAACTATAAGTAGAAAATTATTACTAAAGAAATCGTATAAAATTGGTCTCGAGGGAAAGATTCATCAGTGGTTTAGCTAATACTTAAGGAATCAACTACAAAAAAATTGAATAATATTTCCAATAACGAATAGATTAATTGTAGGGTACCGTAGGGTACCGGAAGCTACTTTTGTTTATATTATATGTATATCAACGATATTGTAAACCGTGCAAAACATTGCCATATAAAAATATTTGGAGACCATACAATTTCAATGACATGGTGGGTAAAATAAATAGAGGCCTGGTTGCAATTTACGTATGGCACTGAACACTAATAAGTGTAAATAGATATTTCTTGATGGCAGAGCAAGTAAACTATAAGATGAAAATATAAGTGCCACTCGAAACAAGTAAAAAATACTTTGGTGTAATGGTAGATGAAAATTTGAACTTTAATAAACATGCGGACTACATTTCAAAAAAGACGGCTAAGAAAATTTACTTTCTACAAAGAATCTATGACAATTTAACAATGTTTTTGAAATAACATCTATATAAATTTATTGTCGTACCACATACAAACTACTGTTCGAAAATATTGCATAATTTGTCTCAAGAAAGCGGGTTTTAATTGCAAAAAAGCGCAAAATCGTGCTATGAGAACTATTCTCAAATGCAGTAGATATAAACCAATAGATTTGATATTGCATACATTAAACCTGATGAGTGTGAGACAAAGAATTTTGTATAAAACATTTGTCATAATGTATAAACTAAATCTAAAATTAGTTCCTAACTAGTTATATAAAGACATAAAATATGTAAGTGAATTGCACAAGTATCAAACCAGAGCTATAAAAAATAACTATTCAAATAAGTAATTGTCGTTTATCTTGAGCTAACAAGAGTGCGTTTTCTAAAGAACTGGCTGAATTTAATGAACTTAATAGTTTTCAATATCATCTTAAATTGTATATACTTGAGAACTGTAGATAACTACGTTTCTAGTGTAGTCACTATACTATACGTACACACACACTCACATGTATCTTGTTCTACAAATAGCTTTTCTAAATAAAAGTTATTATACTTACCTATTAAAAGGAAATATCCAGCAACGATTAATATGTGCTTGTTTTGTGTTAGCTAGCAAAAAGGTGTTAAATTATTTCTTGTCGTCATCAAACTCATCTAAGGAGCTCGTTACTGGGCAACATAGTCATAGAAATTGCCAATCTGACCATACAGAAATCCCATTTAATTGTCATCCTATTGTTATTAAATACCAAATTTCCCTCTTACGTTATCCTTTTATTGGTTCCCTTCTTTTATTTGATTTATTGAACTTAATTTAAATGAATAAAATATTGATTGTTTTTTTAGTTCGTTTTACTGCTAATGGCACAAGTTTTTTTTTTACAGTGCCACTACCAATTTCCCAACAATTTCAACTCTTCCTTTCTCAAAACAAGTTCTTCTATGCATTTTATTTTATTATATTAGAGAATTAATTCCTTCCTTCATAATAACAATAACAAAAAACAACCGGTCAAACTACGCCAGGACTATTGAGAAGAACGCCTTGATCTGCAGGTTTACGATTTTAGTTTATTACTTTTAGTGTAGCAAATATTGAGAATTTCCAGCACCATAAATCCAAGCTTGCAAAAAATAGATTTGAACAAATAAGAAAAATTGCTTTGAAAGATAATCGCAAAAAGCAAATTCAGGATTACATTTCTTGCGAAGTCGAAAAAATATTTTTCCTTTAGTAATTAATTTCATCCAAGCTGTTCTATTGAACATTTACTTTACAATAACAGATTGTTTACATTATCGTGTCCATAATACTACATTAGAAGCAGAGCATGAAAAAGGAGTCGCAGAAAAGGACGGCAAACTTACTCCGATAAATATGCAAAAATTAAAATAAAACCGCAATTAAAATTCTAAACGGCAAATCTTCTCACGTAGGTGTTTTTTCGTTCAATTAATAATTCTTTTCCAGGGCAGAAAGATCGGCTAAAAAAGTCCCGGCCCTCGTCCCGAAAAGCCTCGCGCTCATCCTTCTATCTGTCCGGCGCTGGCGGGAAAAAAAGCGAGCAACGTCGGAGTTTCATTTAGAATAATAAACGGAGGGAGCAGAGAAGGGGAAATGCGGGCACCCGTTCCTACGTAATACCGAAATAAATCACGAGCGATAATTAAAAACTAATCACAGATCCCGCAAATTACCGTTTAACTACTGTAATTTGAATTTTTCAACGATAAATTCGGGATTATTAATATGCGATCGGACTGACGAGGACGGCGGCGGTGGGAAGATGATGAGGCGTCGGCTTGCGGTTTTTACCGGGGTATCTTTTTTTTCCTTTTCGATTAATATGATTGCGAAGCCAAACTGAAATTTATTGACACTGAGACAAATGCTTATTAATTGTGGTTATTTTTCAAAGGACTGGATTTAAAATGATAATAAATAACCAAGACGGCACAGATTAGAGGGCTGTATATTTAGTTGAAGAGATATCAAGAATTACGTGGTTTTTAAAAGTATTTAGTGGAATTCTTTCTCCTTTCTCTTTATTAATTTCACCAAGCAGAAATGCTTAGGAATATTCAGTACAGGTTAAATTTAATGACTGAAAACTAACGACTAAATTAATTAATCAAACCCAAAGTTTCACGAAATTTAGAATTAATTAGTTTCTGTCATAATTTTATCTAGATTTAGTTTTATTCCATTACTTTTGGTTAAAAGTTAGATCGAAATCATAGTGTAGTGATGCGACCTTTTTCATTTGCCCTTTCCTGTTTTATTCCTCCTACTTCTTCTCTCCCTCCGTCTCCTTCTTTTCCTTCTTCTTCTCTTTATGCTCCTTCTTCTACAACTATTCCCTATTCCCTCTTTTCTCCTCCTTCTCCTTCTTCTCCTTCTTCTCCTTCTTCTCCTTCTTCTCCTTCTTCTCCTTCTTCTCCTTCTTCTCCTTCTTCTCCTTCTTCTCCTTCTTCTCCTCCTTCTCCTTCTTCTCCTTCTTCTCCTTCTTCTCCTTCTTCTCCTTCTTCTCCTTCTTCTCCTTCTTCTCCTTCTTCTCCTTCTTCTCCTTCTTCTCCTTCTTCTCCTTCTTCTCCTTCTTCTCCTTCTTCTCCTTCTTCTCCTTCTTCTCCTTCTTCTCCTTCTTCTCCTTCTTCTCCTTCTTCTCCTTCTTCTCCTTCTTCTCCTTCTTCTCCTTCTTCTCCTTCTTCTCCTTCTTCTCCTTCTTCTTCTTCTTCTCCTTCTTCTCCTTCTTCTCCTTCTTCTCCTTCTTCTCCTTCTTCTCCTTCTTCTCCTTCTTCTCATCCTTCTCCTTCTATCTATTGAAAATTGAATTATATCCAACACTGGAAAAGACCAATACCAATACGTACGAAAAGGTTGTCACAAAAGAGAATAACAAAAAGAAATAAAGAAAGTTAGGTAAATTTGTTAGGTACCCATCATCTTTTCTATTTACCGGATTTTTCGTATGCATTTAGCTCTTAGACGAAACAAACGGGACTCCATTCAGGGTAACTTGTGACAACAAAAAATGAAATCAACGTTCTATAAGCTGCAAAGTTCTTACGATTTGGAACCGGTACATTTCATAACAGTTGTGTATCCTGCTTACGGAGACCGGAAGAAATAAATTTAATATAGCTATATACTTTAACTATGTCAAAATCTTTAGCTTGTGATAATTTTTTCATTCTTTCCTTACATTGTCTTCAGATCCTATTATCCTATATAAGAAAGAAAATATAATAGAAAGACTGCACATTCATTTACAGAAGTAGAATTGTCGCCGCCATTATAGATCCTTTTCTTTGTCTTCGAAAAGAAAAATAGCTTCTTTTCCGCTTTCGGAAAATTTTATAAATTGGATATTTTGTCTTGCGGGGACCATTAAATTTAAAAGAAGGTCCGCTTTTTGCCGGCCTTAATTAAGGGGGGAGAACTAATGAACTGCTCAATCGATATAATCCCATTGGCGTGGCGAATCTGATACCGGCCGAGTTAATTTATTCAATAGTTAATTATGCTACTCTTATAAAAGGCTCTTGTCGCTTTTTAAGCGCGACAAGAGGCCGAAATATACATTACATGAGAAACATCAAGGTTTTCGTATCGCCTAAGGTGTTGCGAAAATGTTTCTATTTTTAGCAAAGAAGAGATGAATAAACGATAAATTCATTAAGAATATGGGAACAAAAAATTCGCACATTTCATTTAGAAAAGTTTAATAATTGGTCTCCATTTTTTATACCATAACCTCAGCGCAATATTAATATCGTGGCTCTAAAATACTTAGCAGATTTGAAATCAGTAGAAGGAATTCTTTAGGAATTAGATTTGCATATTTAAGAAATACAAAACTGTCGTTCATTGTAAATAGGTTAACAGTATGATAATATCACCATGTGTAATTCTTCGCAAAATAAAAGAAGATAACTTACAATTGCTACTAATTTCTAAGAAGTTCTTAATAAAACGCAAGTGAACAAATATGAAGATTTTAAATACATTGGTTTGCCGGTAGAGCAAAATAAATCAGTACAATACTTCAAATTTATAGGAGTGAACAGCCTGGAAACTTCTAAAGAAAAACAAAATAGTATATCGAAAATACACTTAAGAAAAATGAAACAAATTGGGAGAGACGAATGAATTGAAATTATGTGTCAGCACAAGTTAGAAAGAAGATGGGAACTTGTGGATCTGTATGAGCCATCGTTACTGAATATATGATAAACTATACTGCATGATGTGGAATTTGCAATACCAAGAAGGGGTGCGAATTAGCGACACTTCACAGAAACGTATAATAATAATGTGTTGTGCGCCTATTAGTTTCAAACTCTTTATGGCATTGATTCCAGTAAGTTGTTAACGTCCTCTATATGAGTATAGTGTACCAACAAACCTGCAACTTATGCTGGAGAGCTTCCAGTGTTTACAGAGGATTCGCTAAGTTCCTCAGCTCCCTTCTCATAATATTCCACACATGTTCGAGTGGCGAGAGGTCAAGAAATGTGGGAGCCATTGCGAAATATTGAGATGGGTCTCTTCGAACTAGTTTAGAACGCTGCTGAGGATATGAAAGAATATGGGGTTGTACTACCTCATCAGTGTAGTGCTGTAGGTTCCTCTTCGGCGGCTCTTCTGACCCTTCCAAGTCCATGACTACTCACAGCACATGTTGGTTCCGATTAAGGTGAATTGTAACTTCCCTGAACGAAAAACCACCTTACTGCAAGTTAACAATTGGACGTCTGTCGAATCCCCTGGCTATAATTTCCACGTTGTTGGAACCTAAATGTAATGAAACCCACAAAAAACATTAAACGAAAGTATGAATTTACAGAAAAGATTGAGAAAATTAACTAAAAACTTGCGAAACTGTGTGAAAAGACTGCGAGATGTGTCAGAGATGCCATGAACATTTAATTCAGCACAACAAAATTACTATCAATTGTTACCTTTGAATAATTATACGTTTTTGCCAAGTTTGGTAGAAAAATGCACCTCCCTCCCTAGTACTGCAACTTTCATGTGATGTAGCATGTATCTATGTATTGTAGTACCCGTATTATATAGAACAAATATCTTACACAACTAAAAGTTTCCAGAGTAACACCTATGGAGATAGAAGAAGACAAAATAGAATCAAGCAATTATAGATCTGTTGCTATAATGTCTACCTTTCTCAGAATTTTTTAGGTAGTACTTAAAAGAGTACTATTAAGTTTTCTTGATCAGATCAGCGTGTTCTGTGATAACCGACATGGATGCAGAAAAAGAGGATCAACAACGTTAGCAGTAGATCTTTTAGAGTGCGTGTCAGCTGCTTTTAACGATAGAGAAGAACTGGTGTTGATATGATGTAACAAAGCTTTTAACTGCGTTGATCATTAATTGCTACCAAGTAAATTACGCCTTTATGAAATATCAGCATACAAACCATTGAAGTGATATTTAAAGGGAAGGGAATAAATAAATAACCGTCTACTAGAACAATACCTCAGAGTCCATAAAGAAAAGGAAATATGTGCCACAAAACTCGGTAATGGATTCACTCCTATTCCTGTTGTAGATTAACGATATCTCAGAAAGTGTAAGTTGCAAGAAAATATGTTTGTTTGCAAATGACACATTCTTTTTCATAAGAAGTGCAACGCAAGAGATATAATAATAATAAAGTTTACGTTTAAACCAGACCAACACACAACAATTGATACATACCACTATGAAGATTTCAAAAGAAAAGCGTGGTACAGTGCATTTCTAGGCTTTCATTTTCACTTACTGCTACATATACAACAAGGAAGAACTTAACAGCAGAACGTAATATATGCAATAAGAAGACTCAAACAGATAGTAAAACATGAAGTAGTAAAAGTGACGACATACTTTTCTATGGGGACACGCCCCTAAAGCTAAAATAGTATTCCTTAAACAAGGGTATGTCGTTAAAGTGTTGTGAAGTAACAAAGAATATATACTTAGTCAAAGACAAGTACACCGACCATCTTCATAATAGAAAGTAGATGATGCACGATACTCTATTAACAGATAGATTCGATATTCAAACAACTACTATATATTGAAGTTGTATAAACATTCCTGAATAGTTCTATAACATTTTCGAATGAGCAGTTCGAGATAGTAATAAAAACTGGAACAAACAAGCTTATGTCGTGTTTGACCAGTGTGCTATTTTATATTCATTGACTTTATCTGTTTGTTTATTGATTTTATTTATTTATTTATACATTTTTATTTAGACTAGTTATAGAACTACAGAAACAAATATTTGATCATACCAATACCCTACAATGTTGTTAAGACAAAAAAAATTGCTATATTAAAATGTACAAATTTTACCAAAAAAACATCACAACGATCCCTATTTTCGCCTTATAGATACATAATTAGACTCCTATAACGAGACTTGCTTTTAAAGTAAAGGACGGCGTCATCAGATGCAAGTCGTCGTCGTATATTTGCTTAGAAATCATCTCAATCACTTAGGAGCGAAATTCGAAATATTGCGGCGTGACATTTCAAACAAAGGACTGAATTTAATAGAAGAGACGAAGTGGCATTAGTAGTCGAAATTTGCCGTCTCGTTTCGTCGCGACCCGTTACGCCGATTTGTCTTCTCGCTTTTTGAAGAACCCCGGGACTATACAGCTTGTTAGGAATGCGTCACTGTTGTGTTAATTAAGAGAAAGAGTTAATTATGCTTAACAAGTTATTTCGCGAAGTTTTCCTCTTTCTGTTTGAGTTCCCCCTTACATTTTAAGTTTTCACCGAAGCGCAACTAAAAATAGAATAAGGAATAGAGGCGTATAATCCTAGAGCGTGCGGTTCCTCTTTTGTTATAGAAGCTTCAATACGCGAAACGTTAGCGTATAACTATAAGTAGGTACATCGTTAGGACGAATTATGGAAATCAGAGAGGATCTACTAAAAATTATGTCGTTTCCTATATCCGTCTGTATTGCTTAAGACTGCACAATTTAATAACATCTGCATTAGATTATCAATATGTTACTAATAAGCTGATTACCTCTACCCATGAATCTATTTAACGTAGTTCCTCCATCCTCACCTTGCAATGCACTTTTACCTTTCTTCGAGTGGAACGGTAAGTATCCTTAACGAGGTTTAAACTCCGAAAATGTAATTCTAATAATTTGGACCGTAAAAGTTTTGCTTGTGATCATTTTAATAAGCGCACATAAGGTAACAAAATTTACAATCACACGATTTTGTAACATCTAACAAATCGAAGATTTGACAAAATTTGTAGTTGCATGAAAAATGATGAAGGCTTACTAATGTTTAAACCAATTAGAAAAGAGATTGGAAACTTAGAAGAAAACTAGAGTAGAGAAGATTTTACAACAAAATTTTTAAAGCAAAAATTATACTTTATTCAAAACACCTAAGTTATATTAATACGTAAAAATACGTAGCTGAACCGAAAAGGTCAGGTCTACTTATAATAAAATGAAACATCTGCTCATAAGCCATGACATAACATTAAACACCAAGATAAGGCTCTTGCGCTGCTATGTGTTCTCCGTTTTGCTTTACCTGGTAGAAGCATAGACGCTTACTATAGCCATAGCAAGGAAATTGGAAGCATTTTAGATGCGATTACATCGCAGGATATTAATAATACCGTGGACGGAACACATAACAAAGGAGGTGGTTAATACCGCGAAAATTCAAAAACTGCGATACTTAGGACACATGATGAGGAATGAGAACAGATTTCATCTATTGCAGAATATCCTACAGGAAAAAGTAATGAGAAGGAGGGGTATTGGCAGAAGACAAATTTCTTGGTTGAAAAATCTCAAAACCTGGTTCGGTATGAATATGACTGAATTATTCCGAGCAGCGGCAAACAAAGCTAAATAGTATGCATGGTAACCAAGATCCGAAACGGATAGGAACTATTAGAACGAAATACGTCTGAACTCGCTCAATGTGTCCTTACATCGGATTTGTATTCTGTAGGTTCCAATACTGTAATATAATGGAATGATTAACTCTCAGAGCAATTTTCTGAAAATTCCGCTTTCTGCTAGGCCAGTAATCGGCCCATATTCGAAGGGAGTTAATTGTTTATAACGTGTATGGTGTCGTTTACGTCACTGATGATTGCTTGAAACATACACCATGAATTTTACGCGTTAATATACATACATCTGCATTGCAATTATCGAATTGCAAGGAAGAACACGTGCGGAAAAGCTAACCCTCGTATATTCATCGTTTGAACATCAACATCGTTTGAAGAAACCCTCAGAAATGTATGTATTCATAAAGTTTTAAGGAAACTTTGAAAAGATTTAGGGCTGGTACAATTTTATTTGCAGACGCTGCTCATTTTTATGAAAACGTTTTTTACTGAAAAAAATCGGAAACCACGTCCTCTCGTTTTAAAAGAAAAAGAAAACACAAGTTAAACTCGGTAAATACCGTATTTGTTACGCGCACTTACAGGGGCAATATCGTAAAAGAATCGAATATTTCCGCGTTACGGGAGCGTGCGACGATTTTCGTATGCAAATAGGGGAAAGTCGCGTTTACGAAAAGATCGCCGGATCGAAAACATTATTATTTCACAAAAGCAAAACGCATAATCGCAGAGGGTTAGTTATTAGATCGCTTAGGCGATAGCGTCCGGACGGAGAGTAATGGTCCCGATTTGCATGTAATTCTCGTCGTGGCCACCGCACGTCGCCACCGTCGACTTTAATTGTGCTCGCCGTCTCGCTCTCGTTCGCTCCTTCGTCGTGTCGACGCCGCGTTCCTCCGGCGTCGGTTCTCGCAGCGGGGAACAAACACGACAAACTACTCGGTCGGAAACGGTGTCGTTCTTTAGTCACATCATGCAATTTCCCATCAAACTGAATTCACGAAACCCGGCAAACGACTACTGGACGCAAAGTACGTCGATGCACAAGAACACGGACCGAATAATCCTTGCACTCCATATGTGTGTGACGGTGAATTGATGAATAACCAATTACGCTGGAATACACTCCGACTCGATTTGAGTAAAGAGAATTGATTACATTTGTACCGTGTACAATTGTATTTCTTTTGCTATCAGTTTTCTGATCGAATTAAGATTTTATCTGATTGCCTATGTAACAAAAAAAGTACATAAAACTTGGCTTCCAAGATAATGTTGAATGATGCAGACAAGTTATGTATTTGTAATTTTTTATATGTTAAATATGTGTAAAATACGAACTGATTTAGGATATTTCCGATATGCTGGTTCCAAAACTATCTGGCATTTCTTTCTAGCAACTCTAGTTTTTGAGATACACCATGGTGAAATCTATTACTCATACATAATAAAATTTTATTAGTAGAACAGATTCTTTATAACTATCACACTCTCGAATGTAACAGGAGCATCAAGATACATTACCTTCACAACCACTTAGATCGTTTTTCAGAAAACTTATGTGATGTTAGTCAGGAACAGGGGGAAAAGTTTCACAAAGACACCAGCATTATGGAGGAAAGGTACCAAGGAAGATGGGATAACCATATGTTGCCCGTTTACTGCTGGAATCTTCAGCGAGGCTGTTTCGGTAAACATCACACAAGGAAATCTTATAAAAAGAAATTTCAAACTGATGAACTGATGAAATTTCACGTTGTTATTATGTCAAGTAGTTGTTGTTACCACGACTTGTTTGCCTTGGTGTTAGGCATTGACATTTGATTAAATAATTAATTATAAAAATAACCGCCAGTCATACCATCCTTTGCATGTACGAGAATTTAGAAAATGGTGTGTATTTTTCCAAGATAATAAAATTTTTATGTACGATAGATAGTTCAATAATATGCGTGTGAATACAGTATCTAATCTTTAGAATAATTTTGACGAAATTTAATGATATTTTTTGGAATATATATGTACATATATATACACCACCGCCCAAAAGTATTTAGGCACTCCCACTGACAGCAAAAATGTATAAAAACTCAACAAAAATGTTAATAATATTTATTTTTTATGTACAGATACACGTACATGAATAAAAATATATTAAATAAATGTGAAAATTAAAACGTTTAATTTAAATTTTGCTTTCACCTATGTGACCTCCTCTTGATTTAATAATTGCAGCACACAATCGAGGCATTCTCGCAATAAGTTTTGCCAGAGTTTCTTGTGTTATTGAGGTCCAATTCGATTGCAATTTGTTCCACACGTCAGTCGCTGATGTCGGAGCCGATTTCCGTACTTCCCGATCTAGTTCTTCCCCATAGTAACTCGATTGGATTCAAGTCGGGACTTTGGGGAGGCCATTCCATAATTTTGAGAGTTCCTTCCTCTTCTAAATGGCGTAAATAGTCTTTACATAATTTAGAGGAATGTTTTGGGTCATTATCTTGCTGGAAGATAAAATTTTGAGCCAAAAGTCGAATTCCGGAAGGTATTGCGTGGTTCTCCAAAATTTCGCGGTAGCCTTCTTTTTTTAATATACCGTCAATTTTCACAATGTCCTCTACACTAGTGCCAGCAAAACAGCCCCAAATGATGATAGAACCTCCACCATGCTTCACGGTAGCAGCAATACACTCTTCTCTGGCACGTTCACCCACAGATCTTCTTACGAATATGCGTCTTCGGGTTCCGAACAGCTCAAATTTGGACTCATCCGTCCATAGGACGTTGTTCCACTCTTCTATGGTCCAGTGTTGGTGTTCACGAGCCCATTTAAGTCGCTTTTGCTTGTTTTGTTTGCGTAGTAATAGCTTTTCATCGCAATACGTCCATGGAGCCCAGCTTTCTGTAGGCGACGTTTGACTGTAGAAACACTGACTAGTTTTTGGCGACCAACATTTAATTCTGCGGTGATTTCCGGGGCTGTTTTGCGTCTATTTAACTTGCTGGTAACCACTATTCTGCGATCATCTGTAGATGTTGTCGCTTTTGGCCTTCCACTCCGTCTTTTATTAAGAAAACTGCCAGTTTCCCGATATTTTGTTACGTTATAGTCAACCGTAGCGTGGTGTATTTCCATCTTTTTGGCAATTTGTCGATTACTTATGCCATTTTTATGGTAAGCTATTATAACCACACGTGCTTCCGTACTAATTTCTTTTCGCGGAGGCATTTTAAAAAATTGTCACACGATACTTCGCTCACGACGTGAATAGAGTAAATATCACACTGCAACTGACCATAGGTTACAGATTTCACTATAATCTTCTAGGAAGGTAATTTAAACATTATTACCTACAATCTAACAGATGACGAAATTTACCCAGTAAATTCAGAGGGATTGTTATTGTAATTGCACCGCGATAAACAGTTTATGGTAATCCGACCAAGTGTAGGTAAATGATAGTAAACCTTATGCGATATAATGGGTGTTTATCTTACTGAACTACATTTTAAATACGTATTTCATTGTATTACAATGTTTTTTTGGTAAACATAATACTATATGAATAATCCATGAAAACAGGGGTGCCTAAACACTTTTGAGCGGTAGTGTATATATCCGAGAGGATAAGAAGACATATGTATATACGACACTGGAATTTACGTCTCCACTGTTCACGCAGCTTAAGTGCAATTTATTAATTAAATTATTATTTTTTTTTAAATTCCATGGTGATTGTCGGTAAATGATAAGTCAAGGCAGAAAACTGTAAACTGAAATACACTAGAAGAAAACTATAAAAATTGAATGTTTGAATTTCCAAATAAAATTAGAGGGAGGTCTAACGCTAATTTCCTTTCAACAACAACAAAACGTTAATAAACGTGACCCAAGTAAAAGTTAAAGTAGGGAGAAAAATATAGAAAATTTTAAATAAATCATATATAGTATCTTCTTTCTTGAAGAGGAACAATGTCGAAGCAAGCTTTATATCAATTGGGCATTCCCAATCAAATCCATCACAAAATCAGGTGATGATAGTGCTATAATTTTTAAGGCTATACAATTCGTATAATCACAGTTACTAGTCAGTTCGCTGCAATGAAATTGAAATTGAAATTAATATAATATCAGCTATAAGTACAGAAATTTACCTGATATCCTTCTGCCTATGGAAATTACCTCAGTGACCTTAGTGTATCCACTCTGAAGAAATCAATCGTCATTTACTTACTACTGATACTTGAAGAGGAAATGATTATATTAAAAATATTTACTAAAAGATATTAAAACAGCACAAAAGAAAAATTGGAGATTTGGTGATATTAGAAACCATAAGAGGAAGGGCAAAGAGCATCGAGGACAATCTTACTAAAACTCTTTTCTGAGTAGAATTGCTTTATTTCTACAGCAAGAGCTAAAAGAAAAAGTAGTAATTTACCGAATTGACAATTTGTCATATAAAACGTCAATGGTGGTGACAGATAATATCTAATATCGTCCAGCTTAATTACACCCTTCCTATCCTTAATTATAGGATAAAGACCTTGATCTATAAATATATGTATATATATAAATAATGTCCAAAGTGTTTTTCATATCACCAAAAGCGATCAAAGATGATCGTAGAATCGAAGAAAAATTTAAAATGCGTACGTTGAAGGCCCTCGAAAAGTATCAAGTCGAACTAGAAATCCAGGGGCTGAAAAGGGCGAGAAGTAAGAAGATCGGACCTCTTACCGGCGACACTTATGGAGCAATGGGTATGTACATTATAGACACGGATGAAAGGAAACCGGTACCAACAACAACATCTGCAATGTCGCTACCGGATGGTGATACTAAAAACAATTTTATATTGATGCTGATAAGATTCTTCCAAAGCGTAAGTATTTAAAATAAAAATCAACATCTTCCAGTATTCCTCGTTTCTTCTAATTTTCGATGATATTATTCCGTACACAAACAAAAGAATGTTTTACTTTCATTCAAAGCATTTCTTTGAAAAGTCAGGTTTTTTGCAATTACTAAACACATTTTAAATATTTGATCGACAAAACTATTTTAACTGAGGATTGAGATTGATGTATCGTGTTTTACAAAAAAATAATTGATATGCAGAGCTCCTGTGTTTTGCGCCTTAATTAACGGGATCATTCATATTTTAAAGTGCAGTAGACGTTCTTCAGCAACAAAAATAATAAGCTTAATGATGCGATCTTTGTTATATTAAAGAGTTATTATGGAATTATTATTATGGATATTTTTTGGAATAACTAAAAAGCAGAAAGTTGCCTTAGGACAAAATTACAATTTCCATGCAATTAACCAAAGTTTTTAAACGCAGGGATCGTGTATTCAAATCCTACGGTGAGTGATATTCGTTAAGAAATTTAAAAACGTTGATTAATTGCAAGAAAATTGCAATTTTGTCACTACTAATACCAACGTTGGTTTAATATTACATTAGTATTAATATTAATTTAATTGGTAAGAACTTGTATTTAATAATATTATACCTGCTGAGATATTACGATATATCTAGAGACATCTACGTATTAAAAGTGATTTGAGCTCACATTCGGTATGTGGTGTTAATGGTAGCACAATATGCTGTTAACGGAAATGTTGTGTGTTCAAATCCCCCCGGAACTGATATGTTTTCAAAAATTTAAAAACATTGGGTAATTGCAAGGGAATCATAATTTTAACATTACTAATACCAACGGTATTATTAATATTAATGAAAAGTTACCCTATTCTATAGTATCTTTAACTTTAGGCACTCTAAAATGTTTATGTGGAAAGCTTCACATAAGCTTAACACGAGATTTTGTGTAAAGCTTAAGACATAATAATAAAAACAACAATTTTGAAATTCGACTGCCCCCATAGCTCCAAAAAAAATTTTAAGTTTTTTAGATGTTAGCAAATAAGTTTAGACACAGCGCTTGACGCAATACAATCGATATTAAGAATATCAACACGGTTCCCGCTATATAATAATAATAAGGCCAAATATTTCTATATAGAAACAATTATAGTTCGAAATATTCCCAATTTAATTTGTAGATGTACATTGATTCTAAGTGCGATTTGAAATGGAAGGAATTTATGACTATTATCTTTTGCCTTCAAGTAACATTTCCTTACGTAATGAGACATATAGCTATGGTGACTACATGGGGTGCAAGTACATGCTGATATAGCGCGTATTGTATTATGTTAACTCATAATTTGTGTTTTAGTTCCCGTCCTGGTTGTTCAAACTATAATTGCCAGTTGTGTAGGGATGCCTATCTACATGATTCTTATGTTTTTAGGAAATTTTAGCAGGAAATCGTACATAAAATTTTGGGAATGCGTACCCGCAATGAAAGGTAAAGAATACTGTCAAAAATCCTTTTTATTGGTGAATAGATCGTGTTATATTATTAGAAAGTAAATGCAACTTTGTATATATCTATATACAATGTGCTTGCTAATCACTTCAGAACATATACAGTAGATAATACAAAATTAATGGACAAGGAAAGTTGACGTCACTAAATATTGTGGCTACATTGAAAAGGTTTAAAACAAAGTAAAGACACTTGTCAAATTAACCTACATACTCCTGTCAATTTCTCTTGTTATTGTGCTGTTTTGCGACCGTAAGCACCATTATGTTGTTCGTTAAGTAAAATTATAAAATTCATTACAATTATTATTAGAATCTCTACTCATTTACTTAACTTTAAAACATATTTAGGATGAACCGCCGTAAATATATTTAAAGAAGAGCAACTGTTAATTAAACTAATGAAATAAAGCTTGAGTTGAACTTGCATCGTGAATATCTGGTCCTACATGGGCTTTTGTGTTACCAGCTGATGAAATATATACCAATCTCATGGAAGAATAGAACGTATACCATCATGCTTTAGTACACTTACAAGTTGTTGTATTATACTAGACTATACTAAGATCAAATATGAAAAGTCTGCTTTACTTGATTTGCAAAAATTAACATACATTTCATGTAAATGTATGAATACTGCCCAAGGGGTTGTTACGACAACTCTAAAGGTTATAGTGGTATATATTAACCACTGGTACTCTAACATCAGATAAAGGAAGTGTTGAAAATTGTGGTGTATTGAGAAATATAGTGCTTAGTGATCTATTGTTAGTTGATTTTTGATTTTTAAGTAAAACGTTACTATTTTTATATACGTGTGTGAGATTTGTTTGTATCCTGGTCATTGCAGCTGCTTTTTTTGTCAACCATTTATCTATTCACAGGTATAGCAGTAAACTCCACTCACACAAATTAATTAATTATGATCCTTGCAATCGTCATTTATCTATTTTTCCTAATCCGTAGTAATTGTCTGCGTTTGTATGTTTGTTAGGCAGATAAGAATAGAACTTGATATCTCGTATATGGAACAATTTTTGCAATATCAAAACTAAAAATATATTTAACGTTTTCTGTACACATGTAAATTATTTCCTATAAACGTTACTATACGTTTTTATAATTATAGCTTAATGACTTGTTTCAACTGTTTAAATGATGTTCTTTTTATTAATATCTATATTTATAAAAATATTTTAAAAATTCGTTTGCACTTTCATCAGTTAGGACAGATGTGGAAGTTAAACAAATAGGTCCCACATGAATTGTCAAATGATAACAAATTAAGTCGTCCTACCATTTGTTCGGCAAACATTTCACTCAAAATAAAGAACTATTTCTTGTACTCAAGATCCAAGCGTTTGTATCATTGGTTGTCGCCTACTGATTCGATACCATGCACTCCTAAGGCTCCTTACATCCAAACAAGATTTTATTGTGCGCTTGGTGGACGACAGCAAGCGAAATACCCCACTATGAGTTGTTAGAAAGGGGTCAAGCCATAACTGTGAACTTGTATTGTGAACAACTTCAGTGAATACAAGTAGCAGTTACCCAAGAAGTGGTATTCTTACAGGATCAGGTCAAGTCTTGCTGAAAGCGGGCAAAATTAACCAGGGAAACATTTTGTGAACTTGGCTGGGAAACGTTACCACACCCTACATATTCTCCTGACATGTTGTCAAGTGATTACTACCTTTCTTTGTCTCTTGACCACTGTATGAGGCTTAGCCAGTTCAAAACTCGAGTTGATGTAATAAATTCAGGGCGTCAATTTATTTATTAAAAATCCATAGACTTCTACAAAAGCGACATACAGAAATTGGTATCAAGTTGGCAGAAGGTCATGGAATGTGATGGTAATGATTTCGATAAATAATAGTGTATTATTGTTTCGTAATGAATATGTATATTTTACCACAAAAAACCGAACGATCTTATTAGATTACCTGATAATAATGTTATGTCCTAAGTGAGTCTCACTTCAAATTGGTGATATTGTTTAAAACGATTTATATATAGTTCATATAGGAAAAAATGTAGTGTCAAGGGATTGCGTAATGTAATGCATTTTAGGACAATGTAGTGTGATGTAATACAGTGTAATACAATGTAATGTAATGTATTGTAATATTGTGAAATGTTGCATGTTTACTATGTTTTCAAATTTTGATTTGCTGTTATGTTTTATTTTTGGCGTTTCGATAAAATCAAATGTTTCATAAGGAAATTAAGAGATATTCTAAGTAATGATGCTTTACAAAACTCTGATGGTAAGTCACAAATTAAAACGTAATGTGCTCAGTGTTATGTATGTGTAAAACGAGGTTTGCTTACTTACATGATAAAGATACTTTAAAAACTAAGTTTAGAAATAGTCAATCCTAATGCAAGTTGTTCGTAAATGATACGCAAAGTTCAATAAATCGATAAAAACTATACCATTAAACATAAAATAAGAAGCTTGATATCAATACCCTGTACGCCGTAATACTCTCAAACTAAAACTATTTTTTCAAATGGTTTATGGTTCACCATGACCACACTGCACGTTTAAAAATCAAATTCCGAATTTCCGCTTAGATCTCAGTTAATATAATTTATTAATAGGCAAATACGATACTTTAGGATTGTTCGCAGTAATGCATTCTGATTTTAACTTAATCCATGCCGATTTAAAGCAGGAAAAAGCTTTTTTTGATCAAATTATATGTAGTATTTGTGGCGCAAATTGGTTCAATCACTTGTCATATGTTTTGGGCTTGTATCCAAAACTAGAAACTGGTGTATTTCTTTAAAAAGGATGGTTTTGCCGACCGCAATTATTTCCCCCGTTTGTCCACTGTGCGCCGTTGCTTGCAGTTTTTCTACCAAATAACAATTGAGATACTGCTGGTGTCATAGCAACTGTAACGTTTTTTTGTTAGCACTTTAGCTGATGAACGTATTATAAAAATGGGGAATTTCAGCAATTTTCACGCTCTTCTTACTATTCGGTTTCCGTTTCTGGCATTTTAGCTGATATATGTATGTATATTGTCCTATTGTACTGAACACAGAATTGTTCAGATATTTTCTGATATTCAATTGCATTCGTTCAAAGTTTGAAAGATAATTATTACAAGACATTTTGATTGATATTTAATGCTGTAAGTAGTAATAAAGAAAACACTAAGTATTTAAAAAAATAGAAAGATTAATATAACGTATCAAAATCAATACTGACATATTAATACTGATAGAAGCATCAAAATAAACTACATAGAGGTTAACACATAAAGATACAGATAGCACTGGATTGGGTTTCCGCTCAATTGCTTTAAACTTTATTACATTAACGATTGTTACAGGAGTGGCTTACGCAATCGTATTAACTACCACACAACACGAACTGATTAATGTTACAATCGCGGGTATGGCCTTGAATTACTTATGGAGTATATTAAGCGGTAGTACTTACCCATGGAAGGACTGTCAATTCTCAAGGAGTGTATCCGACTGCTATGACAAACCAGTGGAAAATTACACCGTACCTTGCTGTAAATTAGGAACAGAAAACTGTACGGACGATCTGTGGAGTGCCGGCGTTTTTAAATACGCTTCCTACGACTATTTGATTAGTAATCAGCTGAGACTAGATCATAATCCTTCGCGGAACATCGGAAAAGGCATGCCAGTTATATTTACCGTCTATGCCGCATTCATTTGGTTACTTGTCTTTCTGTCACTGATGGTTGGAATTAAAAAATACCACAGAATATTCACATCGCTAACCATTACCGTGGGTGCAATATTCTTTGGTCCTATGCTTGCGATAGTAGTGTACAATGGCGATCAGGAAATGTTTCCTGGGCTTTCGATGAACTACAGCGTATTTTTCAATTACACGGTTGGTATACAGGAACTTTTAGTTTTACACAGCTAGATTAACACATGGCCTGAAAAGTCCCGGGCCTAACAAAGAAAACACGGTTTCTTTGGCTCAAAATTAGCTTTATTCATCAACGTAATCTCCATCAAGAGCAACGCAATCATTCCAGCGCCGCTCTAACATTTCAATACCACTTTTGTAGAACGATTTATCTTTTGCCTCAAAATAGGTCTCAGTTTCAGCGATAACCTCTTCATTCGTGCGAAATTTCTTACCGGCGAACCTTTTTTTTGAGGTCTGCGAACAGCCAGTAGTCGCTGGGAGCCAAATCTGGCGAATACGGTGGATGTGGGAGCAATTCGAAGTTCAATTCATGTAGTTTTACCATAGTTTTGATTGACTTGTGACACTGTGCGTTGTCCTGATGAAACAAAATTTTTTTCTTTGCCATATGCGGTCGTTTCTTTGCAATTTCGGCCTTCAAACGCTTCAATAACGCTATATAATATTCACTGTTGATGGTATTTCCTTTCTCAAGATAGTCGTTGAATATTACACCACGCACATCCCAAAATACCAAGGCCATAACCTTTCCAGCCGATTGTTGTGCTTTCGGGCGCTTTGGACGAGGTTCACCAGTTGCTGTCCACTCAGATGACGATCGTTTTGATTCCGGAGTGAAGTGATGGATCCATGTTTCATCCATTGTTTCATATCGACGCAAAAATTCCGGTTTGTTACGTTTAAACATGGCCAAACACTGCACAGAATCATCAACACGTTCTTGTTTTTGGTCAACAGTGAGCAAACGCGGCACCCACTTTGAACAGAGCTTTCTCATAGTCAAACGCTCATGCAATATAAAGCCAATAAGTTCTTTTGATATCTTTACGATGTCAGATAACTCACGCAACTTCACTTTTCGATCATTCAAAACGATTTTGTGGATTTTTTTGATGTTTTCTGGTGTTACCGCCTCATTCGGACGTCCACTGCGTTCTGCATCATCGGTATCTCTACGACCACGTTTGAATTCAGCAAACAAACGTTTTATTGTTGTTTCTGATGGAGTGGAGTCCCCATAACACTTTTCAAGCCATTGCTTCGCTTGAACGGTATTTTATCCCATCAAGATGCAGTGTAAAATTAAAACACGAAATTGTTTTTGATCCATTGTTTTGAAAATAACAAAAGTAGCGTGACTCTTAGCACAATAACTCACAAACTAATGGATAGAATATCATGAAATTTTAACAGCTGTCTTTTGAAGGTTAGTACTAACTGAGAGAAAGGTAACAGCAATAAAACTAGCGTCATCTATGTGTTAGGCCCGGGAGTTTTCAGCCCATGTGTTATGTAAAATAGTTATGTACTCTAATCACCACATTTTACAGCTATCAACTAATTTTGTTTAAATACACATTTAGTGACCCATAGAAATTGTGACAAATGTAATAATAAAGAATACACCTTGTACAGACAATGAGTAAGCTACAGGCGATGACAATCTTTGCTCCATTCTAAATCGAAAAATCTTAATGTTAAAATAGATCACGCTTGGTATATTTGCAGGTACCACTTAAGAGGAACATATGTTTGCCAACACTGTACTCGCATACTACCACAATAGTGCTATAAGATCGATTAAATTTACTGTTTAGCAAGTCATGAATAAACTTTGAGATGCTGTGAGATTGGTTCCTTTTCTCATTTTTTTACATATTCATATGAACTCGCACCGAATCAACAACGTTCTTTTAATAAATATTTGCCTAAACGTAGTTTCGAATTTAAATTATAGATAAATCTATTACGTAGATAGATAAATAGATTGCTATGAATCACTTTAATTAAAAATTGCTCATGAAACGACTCAGACTTTGTAATCAAACAGATGATGGAAGGACTGTCAAAAAAAAATTCGAACGAAATTGCTGGATGGATACCTACAAAAAAACACGAAATAAAATGAAATTTAATAAGCGAAGTACGTCCGAAATTGGACCGTGTCATGATGAGATATATAGAAATAAAATAAGAGTAAGCGGAAAAGAAATGCTGACTTTTTTAATAATTTTTGTCCTACGTTAAGGAAAACATTTACCTCCTTTTTTTCTTAAAGGGTAACTTTGACCTAAAAAATCGTATGTCAACTTTTTATAATTTTTCTCAAACTGCCAACCGTTGACACAACTGTTTTTTTTTACTAAGCTTCCAATGAGACTTATTTCCATTTAAGGTCAACATTTTGGCAGTCACTGAGTGTTAACCATATCTATCTTCCAGTTTCTAATGGCAGTCGCAAAACACTCGTTACACCGAGAAATGGCCGGAGACATCGTCACGTATAGCTCTCTTGCAGCTCCTGGGCTAAGTACAGGTGCAAATACGATTTGTATATATGCGTTAAAGATGCTTTGTCTTTTGATGGTGACAATGTGGATTTCAATGGGAGCTAGTTTAGTATCGAATTACTACAGGATTGCGGATAGCAGTTGCCTAGACACAGGAGGTTTGTAGATAAGTATGTACCTGAGTGATGAAATCAAATTAAACAGTCATCAGCTCCGTAATAGACTTATTAGTACATTTCTTATGAAATTTATCACAAATTAAATCAAATAGTTCTGCACCAGTAACTATTGCAAGGGAATCCGCCATTTCCTAAGGAAAAAGAGATTTATTAATATTAAAATCAAGCTGTTCAGTTAACTATTGTCTTCCAAGATCAAAAATAAGTGTGATGTATTTGAACTTGAACCAGAAGAAATATTTCAATATATTAACGACAACACTTTTACAGGATTTACACTACTATTTGCAATAATTCCGGATGCATTAACTTGGCGTTACATGCCAAGGTTGTCGAACCTGATCTACTTCACGATGCTCTTTTGTTGGAGTTTTTTTGGAACCGTTTATAATTTCACTTCCTTTCAAATGGCATTAATGGAAGAATATCCTAGATTGATAACGCGCAAGGGCCTAGTTAGTGGCTCGATTTGCATAATCGCTGCCTCCTTCAATATATTAATAATGCAAGGCAACATCCTGACCGTCACGGCTGCTCTGTTTGGTGACGCGTATACTCACGCGAAAATCACCGTGATATTTTGCACAGTGATTGGCATGTTTTATTACACTTTAAATCGCATAGAAAACGATTACCAGTTTACCTACGGCCAAAAGCTTAACGTTTTTTGGATTCATGGCGTAAAAATGGCTATGCTGTTGCTAACGGTACGTACTATCACAACAAACAAAAACATTTACAATAACTAACAACCACAATTATCTTATGATACGCTAAACTCTCAGATAATATATTCAGAATTTGAAAACAGATACTATTGTGCACATTATCTAGAGCTTCCTTTTCCAAAACCTTCATCTTTGAGTAATAAACCTTAATACGATTGTGGCAAAGAATAAATTGAGTCAGAAAATGAAGATGACTTCTTAGATTTAGCCAACGATCCAATTTAACATATATGCTACAATTTTCCGAAAGAGTCACATCTTACCACACAAACTGATCTAACCAATTTGGTTCGAGATGTGAAGCTAAGCAAGTCCAACTGGTAGGGTCGTTCTTACAAGAGTGGAAACTTTTTGATAATCACAATTTCATTCCCCATGTATAATACATAAATGACTTGGTTTCAGGCCAGAAACTAGTTAATATAAGTTGGCAATCATATAGTCTGTCTGCTTGTGCTAGTATATGATCCAGCATTTTTAGAAATTTTACATGTGATCGAAATGAATGTCAATTGATAGGAGATTTCAATGCGTTGACAGAACTATGGTACTAACTTAACATTAACCCCAATCACAACTAAATATAGTGATCGAAAATAAAGACAATTCCTTTCGCGAACAACATTTCACTTACATCCTACTATAGCAACTAGTTTTACTATCATTTTCAACAAACCTTTTTTTATTTTTTAGATTATATCCATATTCTTTTATGTCACCAAGTTTACAGAAGGCTCGATAGCCTTATCAGATATGCTTGTACTAGGCACTAGTATCCTTCCCATAGTACTCGGAGCATTGATAATATTTATTAGATACAAAAGTGGAGTAAGTACAATATTGCTTTTTATCTTCTATTGTTAAAGGAATTCATTAAATGTGAAAACTATTTGAACTATACCTGTATTAGTTTACACTGGTAGCACGAATCTGCAGGCTTGTTGGCCGTGGTCTAGAGCAGATGTGAGTCGGTTAGCGAACCGTCAACTTCATTCTGAAGATGCCAGCCGCAGTGTTAGGCGTAACGTCAACATTTACACTTATTCAAAACCACTACCAACAAGCACGAAAACATGTGATGCCAGTACAAACTCTCCGGCCATGCAAGACCTGCTGTTGCTGTACTATATTATTATACCTGCCTCTTTTTCAGTTAAAGAAGACTTTCGCAAATCCCGATCCACGATGGGGACCTATGGGCTTTACAAATAGGATTTCGAGGAGCAAATTTGATCCAAAGAGGGCTTTACGTTACAAAATATCTTCGGCATCATGCAACCACCCATGCTTGTTGTATTCCAATTCGTTGAGGAATGAAATAATACATTGCGACGAACAGTATCGCGATAAATATAATATTCACGTGGATTAATTACCTTTGTTGATAATTAATTGTTTAATTATTTGGTTGTGTCCAATTTGCATTTGAAGGTTGTTGAGTACAGTATATTGATTAACCATTTCTAAAATATATAGAGCAAACAGAAATAAATATAATTGGGAAATAAAGATTGTAAATCATGGCATTTGTTAGTTACACTCTCGGCAAAATTATAGTAACTATTTGAAGTTTTTCTTATAATTTTAGCTACTAAATACAATCTTACTTAGATGAAGAATTTGTAATATGTATAAATATATAATAATAAACTATCAGAAAATATTTACATTTCAAAATAAAAACAATATTTTAAATCTTAGTGAATTTGATTATTCCAAAATTGGTATTATGTGTTTATGTATTCATACATATTATATTAAATTAATTAAACTTTCGCTGGCTCTTATAATAATAAATTATAATTCTTCTTGTAATTTTCAACGTTAAAATTTTTAATGAAAAATCTGGTCCCGGTAGCTTTCGTCTATCTTTCTCGTGACTATTCAACAAATGCAAGAGAAAAGAACATAAAAAAATATTACATTTCATACAGAGAATATTTACAATAATGGTTACTCAAAAGCGAAATTTCTATAGATCCATTAACACAAAATATCGAGTCTTGCACCGGTCTACCACAATCATTTCCAGAAGTTGTATGTAAGAATTAGAATTCATTTGCGTAGAAATAATACATATAAGGGTTTTATTATTATGAGTAAAAGCTGCTCAAACTATTACACTACCGCCGCCAAATTTTTGGCTCATTGCAACTTCAGTCTTCTTGCGCAAATCGTGCCATTAATATTTGAAACCATCAGGCCCGTCCAAGTAAAAATCTTCTCATCGGAAAATGTGACGTTATTCTAATCATGATCCCTTCTCATATACTTTACAATAAATAAACTTTTGAAGATGTTTAGAGACTTTTTTACGCTGAAAGGTAATGCCTGATGTCGTAGGACATCTGTTTAACTTTGTGATCCTATAAAAACCGCTGTTTTGAGTTGCCATTTTTGTAAATACTCTCTGCATAAAATGTAATAATTTTTTTAATGTTATTTTCTTTTGCATTCGTGCTTTTTTTTAGTTTAGCATTAACCTCGCTACATAATTTCTATTAAAGCTTTTCCTAGGTTCGTTATTTTACCCAAAATAAATGTGGCCATCGACAGTAATACCTACCTTTTCGTTTTGCAAATTGTTAGTAAACCCAGTTTGAAACTAGCTGCGTAATATATTTCTGAGCACTTCAATACGCACCTCCAAGAAATTTTTAAAAACTAATGTTCATTAACACCAAAAATGCTTGTTGTACATATAAAGACCACGAATGAAACACAATCCAGGAAATGTATCAAAACGGGGAGATCACTTGTTTCTTGGATGCATCCAGGATTCAGTTGGACATTCGATGGAATGATGGAAATAGGCCAAACAAGAACTCTAATTAATATGAGAATCCATCGTCAACAATATCACATCAAGAGAAACGGGATATTGTTTCTTGGGATACATACTTCTTGCTACGCTGCATTGGCTCGGTGCTCCAACAAAGGTGAATTGTAACCTGTGTTGGAGCAACCGGACTTCGAAGGGATTACCGCCCGATAATATTCCATAGGTGTTCTATGAATAAGATGTCTAGCGATCTCAGGGTCCACGGAAACAGAGGTACGTTGCTTTCAGTGAAGAAATTCATAACTCGTTGCCCTTGGTGAGGAAAAAGATTATCTTGTTGAAACATCCAGTTTACAATGATTTGTATAAAGTGTTGGTTCCAAGACCTCCCACATGTAATTGGCAGTCATTTTAATCTCATCACATCGTCAAATGTGATTTCGAAGCAGAACAGATAACATCTCAAGCCATTATGCTGATCACTTGTATACGTTGCACCTTTAGCCTATAACCACGTTGTATCTCTCCGACCCTCGTTCAAAATCAATAGACCTAGTCTGCACGAAGCCAGTACCTTTGAAAATGCGAACCGCAATTGTTCGCGAAACGTCAGCGGCAAAAAAACCTAACGACACGGCGGAACCTGACAGCCGTTACGACTATGCTGGATACATTTTACGCATTGTAGATCTATATTGCAACTATTGGATTACAACACTTGTTTCCGGAAGAATGCATGCGGGACAGCTACCTTTCACAATTTTCAGGAAATTAACCAAAGCTACCCAATGGGGCATAACACCCTTTTAAGATAATAGAAATGTATTCATAACGTTTCAAGGAAATATCCAAACAATTTATGTGGTGGAATTTTAATTCCAGCGTATATTTAAAATTTAATAATCGATTTCAATTTGCACATAACTTTATGCTACTTCCTCCCTGTATCATTAACCCATCACTTGCAAGCGCTCCGTCTCTTTTCGATCGCCTCGATCTCTCCTCCCCCGCCTGCATCAATCATTCGATTAGCCGCTTAATTGCGCTATCCATTTTGTTTGTCAATTCGAACTGCGCGGCTAATTCGCATTCATCAATTTGGAAGTTACCCCGCGCTCGCTGGCGGGCTAATTTTCTTATACGATGGGCGGGCGTCGCGGCCAATCGCGTTTTTAACCAAGTTCGAACAGAAACCGCATCGCGGCCGTCATCAACATCACTACAGCGTCGCGTTGCCCGCTCTCCGCCGTGTCCTCGACGCCTTGAAACGGCTACATTTTTAACCTCGCCACTTATTATGATTAATGCCGGCCGCTCTCTGTTTTGTGTGTTTTGCTTGCCGCCGATGTTTTAACGGGTTCGTTATCTTTGTTCGCGACGGTGCCTTTGCTAATTGTGATATATTAATCGCGTTAATTAGTTGATGTTGGCCGGAAGAAAACTATCTAATTTTGCACGATCATTACTCAAATTTAACTACTATCTTGGTCCTGGCTACTTCTGTTAGTAGTAGTAGTAATAACTAGAATTAAATTACGTTTCCCTTTCTGTATACCAATTGTACACAAAGAGAAAGAAGAAATTCCAACCCTTCCTTCGTCACTCGTTTTACAGCTATGCTCGTGTGTATTGGATAATTTTGTTGTTAATATATTGAAAAGAGTAGAAATTCATTTGCAGCCTACAATTTAATACGAGCAATTAATAAATCAATGCGAATCAGAAGTGATACTTTTGGTCTTATCGATTCAGTTTTTATTTCAAACATTGGCTTGCTTAGCTGATACTTTTCATATAGACTTGCGAGTAGATCCTAATCTGGGCTGCCAGTGTAGCGAATGTTCACACAGTTATAATGAAGTAAAGTGTACACTCCCCCAAAAAAGTATCGCATAGGCCATAGACTAGGAAAAGGCTTTAATAGACTTAGTACATTTTGAAAGGAAACTATTACATCACTTAGTACACAGCTTAAATTATTTTTTCTATATACTTGCCACCATCGCTTAGGCACCAGTCATAGCGTGGAATCAGGAGCGTAGATATTCTGGTGCAACCGATGTGCCGCCTTGAGGTCTCCTAAGTTAGAGGTCTCGAATAAGGACTCTCTCCTAAAAAAACATAAAACAAATCGTCTCCTAAGCCGATTTTGTCTCACTGTAAACAAACATACAATAGGCAGATGAACAGGAGAATCAGTTGATCGACAACCTCCAGAGGAAGAAGTTTTCATCGAGAAAACACCGCATTACAATACGGACCAGCACCTAAGAATCTAATACAACAGGTTACAACCGCGAAAATATCAGAACCAACATAAATATAGCAGTGTTTAATTGTTAGTCCCTCCAAAATCATTATCAATTATAATCTATAGTGGATTTAAAGTAAAACCGGATATTCTAAATAATTCAAATGTTAGCATATGTGTGTATCATGATTTGCTCACGAATAATGAAGCAAGCAACTCCGGAATTCTGTTTGAATATCAACAAGGTTCTAAAACGCACGTTTTTAAATATGTACGCTGTGCATATTGATATTCAAAAATATTTAATTGTCGTAACTCTCCATTAAAATAGGTGAAGTTCTTACGTATCAACAAAGAGGATCTTACTTATGGTAAAAATGCAAACTAAGGTTACGAAAGCTATGATATTGTTATATATAAAAAATTCTGCAAAACAATCAAAAAATCAATACACAAAAATATTAATTTTTCGATGTTTTTCAGTTGTTAGTTGGAAATGCATGCTATAAATCTCATTGATACAAGGGATATCTTCTAAGTTTCGAATACTGGGAACTAACATCTATCTTTAGTTAGTGTTGTAGCTACAACGAGCTGCCAAAGTTGACAAGTTAGTTCAAAAACAGAATTACACCAAGATCATATCCGCGCAATAAGGTTTATAAACATCGAAGGCAATTATCTTAACAAGAATGCCTCGCCGAATTTGTTTTTGTTATCGGCAATGATGTACCACATCAGTTAACAATTTCTCGTTGGTATGGAGAATTCAAACATGGTCTTAGCGACGATCGAAGAACAAAAACGTCAGTTACTCAGGAAAATAATCAACTAAGATCGACATGCGATGATATATCGCGAGATAGAGGTATCATTGGAGATTCTAAAGATCTCAATTCCAAAAATTTTGCATGAGGAATTGTCTGTAAAAAACTTAGTTTCTCGTTGGATACTGCATCTCTTGACCGAAGAATAGAAAACAGCTAGGATGAATTGTAGCCAAAAGATTCTAGACCGCTTTAACGCCGGAAACTCTAAACACGTGTGCAACATCACCAGTGGTGGTAAATCTTGTATTTACTCATACGAACTACAAAATATATGGCAGTCCTCTGTTTGGCTGTTCCAAGGCGAAGAAAGGCCGACAGATGTCATCCATTTTCGAAGTGTCTTCAAAAAGTTCCTCGTGGCATTTGTCCCGAAAGCAGGTCATCTAGCAACAATTCTTCTACAAGATCAGAGAAGTGCTACTGCCAAGTGGTATACAACCATTTCTTTGGTACAAGTCATAGCTGAGCTTCGAAAAACCAGCCCCGAACAATGAATCGTTCTTCACCAAGATAATGCAAGTTCGCACACACCTCGCAAGGCAATTAAATTTTTAATGCAAGAAAACGTCGAATTGTTAGACCATCCTCCGTACAGTCCGGTCGTAAGTCCCAACTTTTTATTTACCTTGCCGAAAATCAAGAGCGGACTGCGTGGTTAAAGCCTCCAACTACCTCCACAGTTGGTTCGAGCACATGCGAAAGTGCATTAATCTTCATCGAGAATACTTCGAAAAACAATAAAGTCTTTAAAAGCTATCTATTGTGTTATTCCAGCTGTATATGCAAAACTTAAAAGACAATTCTCGTGCTCTATATAAAGTGATGTAGGAAGATAACTTGTAGGATAATTCAATTCACTTCATATGATGTTCAGTAAGTTTCTGGAAGCTTGTCGAACCCTTTTATGCTTTCATGTGTATGCATATGCTGTGGGGTTGTCCGCCGAAGCTTGCAATTAATTATGTTGCTATTTAGTTCTGAAAGCAGGCGGTTTTCCCCACGTTTCCAATCGGTAATGCTTCTCGTTCCAAATGCTATATGTGTGCATAGATTCAGGCGTCGACTTACTTGAACCGATTGTTACGAGACCCGTCATTTATGCGCAATTCACGTTGGAATTAAATCCATTATTACAACAAGAAATAACCATTAGCTGGTCTGTGTTGGTTTTCGTTCAGTAATCGCTCACTATTTAAGCAGTTCATAAACGGCTGGCATGTTAAATGCGAATATTATAGACGTACAAATTCAATTTCTCTGTTACGTAGAGGTGTTTTGACGTGCGGTCACTTCTACTGGTGAATTATGAATAAAGAACAAGTCTGTGAGTCAACATAAAGCCATGTTATGTATACCTCAACTGTCAATACCTTATAGCGCGATGGTAATGACGTCTGCATGGTATGTGGACATGTATATACATTCATACACATTACTATACTTTGACGAATTTGAACTGACGTATTGGACTTTACGAAATAATCTCTCGGCGAGAATATTTTTTCCTTTAATAGAAGCTGATCAGATAAAAGAGATCAGCAGATTTGTAATCGTCTGAATTCATAACAAATGATCTGCTAATATTGGAAGCTTTTATTAGAGAAGAAATTTTCCGTTCAAGCACTAGTGTTGGATCTCGTTTTAGAGGAATATACATATGTGCCATCCGTTAATAGTTATAAGCTGGAAGGATTATAGAGTTCGGATCTGATCGGAGATTTGGTTTCATGCATTAGATTCGTACAGGGAGGTCCGGCCGACTCGGTAGAGTACGTATAGAAGACTCCACTTCAGCAATACTACCCTCCGTGGGACTACTTTTGAGGGATATAGAATAATTTAGTCAATTGACAAGCACTTGTTCTTCGTTATCGGATAGAGGTCTAGAAGACAGGTTCACAACGATCTTAGGTTTTGGACATGGGCGGAGTTTAGGGGAGATCGTTTGGAATTAGCTTCGATGGTTTCATCTTTTCAAACGTAATTTGGGAATTCAGCATAGGAGATTCTGTCAAATTAAGACCAGTTCTCAGAAGAAATTACAGATGAAAGTTGTAAATGGAGTTGAAGAAGCGATCGGGAAATGACATCGAGCTCTCGACGTGTATGTTCAGTCGTCACGTCATCGCTTTAAACTAATGGGTACCAATTTCGGGATATACAGAAAGTTATCAAAAAACACATACATCCCTCACACGCAGACAAGTCCCAAAATCCCGAACACTCTGAAGGTACGGCGTATCTTCTTTTCATTCACGAACGCATCGGCAAAATCCTCTGAAAACAAAACATCAAAGTAGTGTTTAAGCCTCCTTCGAAAATTGCCAACATTCTCCCTCCTCTTAAGGATCAACTTCAGACCCTCTTCTTTAAAGGAGTCTACAAAATCCCCTGATCTTGAGAGGTCAGTATACATAGTTCAGACATGTCGTTCAATAGAAACCCGCATGAAAGAGCACAAACGTTGTCTAAAATCGGGACACGTATCATCGACTGCGGTAGCCGAACATCTGGAAACGGGCCACAATATTTTGATTGAGGAAACTCGGTTATCGAGTTACTGTGATCTTCTGCCAAAGTGGTTTCGCCTCTAGCGTGGTTTACACATCGAGTTACCATGCCACTTTAGTTTCCCCATCGAGATCCCATCTTTCTCTTTCTGTTTTCTCTCTTTCTTTTCCCCCCTTTTTCTGTCCCTCTTTCCTTCTCTTACTCTTTTCACCTTTTCTTTCTATTTCACCCCCCATTTTTTTCATTTTTCTTCTTTATATTTCTTTCTCCCCTTACTCTAATTCATTTCTATATATCTCATCATAACTCGGTCCACTTTCGGAAGTAGTTCGTTTATTATTGACTCTGGCCATGGAAGCCTACGTATTCGAAATACACTTTTGTTATAATGTTTCTTCAAAGTAACCCCCTTTGGCTTTAATAATTGCCTGACAGATACACTAATTGGTACAAATACAATTCGTCTATAACATTCCACATTTCCTGCAACGCATTCCAGCATACTGACTTGACAGTCGGAGATTTTTCTCCGGGCCTCACGATCTAAGTAATCCCACAAGAGCTCAATGGGTTTGTAATCAGGGCTTTGTGGCAGCCACCCCATTAAGGATAGAACCTTTGCGGAGAGTTTGGAATTGTTATCTTCGAGACAAATGAACCCCTTCTAAATTAAATCACATTAAGTTGACACCGCATCGTTTTCTAAAATTCTCAAAAAGACATCTTCTGTCATTCTTTCATTTTAACTGATTTTTCGATCCTTCACCTCCAAAACAACTTCATACCATATTTCTTACTCCATGTTTCACTGTTTCTGTAATACATTCGTCGAACAAATATGCGACGTTTACTTCAGAATAAATCGTACATCAATTTGTCCCCCCATAATAGATTTTTCCAATTATTTACACTCCAGCTTACGCAAGCTTTTACTGAACTCAGTCTTTTCCGTTTATGTACAGAACCAAATCGTTTTCTTGTACGACCCCTCCGACAGGCTTTCATTAGTCCCCGCTTTACTCTCAACACACTTATTGACTGACGGCGTTGTAAATTGAATGTTGCCATAATTTTCGGTCCGGTAAGGCGACGATTTCTTAGGGATATCACTCGGAATTGGCCGTCTTGTCTGTCGTTTATCTCGACCTTACACTTTGCTTTGTGCTCTGAAGCTCACCGGTCTCTTCTTTTTTTTTAATTGTCGTGCACACACAACACTCGTGCTTTGTGTAAAGCGCATATTCTGGCGGGCATTTCAATAGCCAATTCCCTCGTTTTTGAGATATTTTGAAACTAGCAAAATAATTATATGAAATAGGGTCTTCCTAACGCAATCACACACTCGTATATGGGCAATATGCTGGATGCATACTGAATGTACATACTGCTTATTGTAAGACGGGTGGATGATTCAGTGCCCTTCCCCCCCCCCCCTCCCAAATTCTATTTCATAACAAATTCATCCCCAATTCCCTACTATTAACGCATTATTGCTTTATTGCCGTTATAAAACTTAATACAGGAATACATTGTTTTCGTGTTTGAATGGATTTTGTATACAAGTCTTATTGTTATAAATATATGTTATTAATATTAGATTGTAAATGCCAATATGCATTTCCCTGAATTTCTTTAAAATAGTTATAAGTGTAACACAATATATTAGATGCAGCCAAACTTATAAACGGTAGTGCATCTTCTTTGTTGTTACCAATGTCAATTATTGCGTTATTGTCTAGGTTTGGTTAAAATTTGACACAAGATAATAAAATTGGGTTGAAGTCCTTAATAACCTTTAAGAAACAGTATTACTTTAATTTTGACTTTGTTCCTAGAAAGGTCATTTACTTCAAAAGAAGTGTTAGTTCGTCATATTTGATTTAGACTTATTTAGTTTTCAGCACAAACTAATAACATAATAATATTTAAAAAAAACACTTGATACGAACTTTTTGATGGCCACTGTATATTTTTAGATTCTATTTGAAATAGTGATAAATGACTTACTTATGCAAGAACTGCTGTTGGTAGAAGCCTTGCACAAAGTTACAAAGAAATTTGAAAAGAAGTGGAGACTTTTGTAAAGAATGACTCCTTCTAGTAAGTTAATCAATAAGTGAGTTTCCTGTTTGTCTCGAAGTTTACAGCTAACACTGTACATCGATACGGTGTTTATCACCGGAACGTGAAGTGGATACAATTTTTCACTTTGAGGAAATTAAATTGGTATATTTTAGTAAAGTGGAACTGCAAATAAGTAGAAGGCGAATCGGTATTGGATTTAAAACAGATTAAACTAGATTTAAACGCCGCTCATTCGAATGAGTAATTTACAATTTAAACGAGCGGAAAGCAAGTTTAAAACTATACAAACGAAAACAAAACTGTCGACGGAGGGAGCGAAGCTGGGGCGAAAATAAGGTGGAAGCGGGAAGAGCTTAAAACACTTAAAATTTCGTCCCGTTGTTTACTAATTATTAAGAAAGATCCAAAGATGTTTCAATTTCCATTCTAATTGCATTTGAATACAAATTCACCCGGAGAAAATTTTATCCGATTGTTTCCGTCGTTAGCTTTCGTTCCGTTCCTTAAACTCTCAATTTGTGAAGGAACACGTTGAACGTATTGCACCGTTACATCTATTTTACTTTCCTTTCTGTTCAACCGCTAATTTTAATGGCTCCGTTTTATCTTTTAAGTGCTTTAAAATCTTACGAGTATATCGCTTAGCGTATTAGTCCACCGTAAAGAGTGCAGACATTCACATCAGTTGACGTAAACTACATTCAAAGCTACTTTAAATGGCACTTTCTGCTTCGTTTTAAAGAAGTTTAATATATTTTAATGCATTTAATTTGATTTAATACTGGATGGCATTAAATAACCTGAAAAAGCACTAAGTAACTTTTAAATGTGCAGAAATTCTGATAAAACGTTCGGATTTAGATTGGTTTATCAACTTCTACTCATTAGAGCTCTTTACCGTAACTTGTTCTAAGCTCGAGTACAGGAGATAAATATAATGCATATGGTAGAATGCGCTATTAACTAATGAATGCACTTGGTGCATTATTGTACGTAGTTGCTCTAGAGATACCACGCGTATTTATGCGATGTTTTGTCGATTATCCAAGAATGCTGTTCTCTATTATTTATAGATTTACGTAAGTTCATGTATTATATTGTAGTTGCCCATTGTTATTGATCGATATCGTTTTCTACTAAACGCAAAGTAATTTATCTTCAATGCTCATGTATCACAGGACCGATATTATCGACCTTGTTTTAATAAACTGAAGCAATTCGTTGTAATTTATATACAATCAACTATGAAACTTATGCGATAGTTTGATTGATCGGTTGAGACATATATTGCAATAGCGTTGAAATTCCATCACAATTTCTTGATTAAATGTGCAATTAGACAGAAAGTTCATGGGTTTACAATCATTACCAAATATATCAGTTAAAAAAATTAGATTCAATTAACTGTTAATCGCGTTCCTGCAGTGGACTTGTTTATTGTTACTGGTCTCGGCAAAGTGGGACAAGTTACAGTGCAGTGCGGAGAACAAGTGTAGGAACCCAGCGACAACATCAAGGCGAGTGTTCAGTATCGCTTACGTACTCGCACCATTTATGATCGTGTCTTTCATGAGTAAACATAGGCGACGCTGACGCAGGAATGTTTACACATAAAATAATGATAAAAGGTATATTATATAACGTGCTGAAACACTTATTGTTTTAAGAACTTTCCACGGAATCACAAACTGGGTAGAATCTATTAAATATTACAATCGTTAAATATGTTTCCATACTTGTTTCAGTCAAACGAGTACAGCGTGCGGAATAAATATTTTTTAATGATGAAAACGACCGTTCCACATTGATTTATGTTATATTTGCAAATTTAAGGTAATCCTTGTGACAACTTAATGGATCTTTCAACGCATCTTCACAAATTTGTGTTAGCATGAGAAAATTTTCGTATTACGCCTTCAGTTTTATTGCATTGTATGTACGGCGGCATAGGTGTGGGTGAACATCATTCGCAATTTGAAGAGGATCCACAAACGGCATCGAATCATTTTGTAATTTTTCAATTCCTTCCGCTAGTCCATAGTAATTCTTGCGAATACATCCTGAACCACATTTTACCTGACTATCTTGAAACATTTTCTGGCTTTTCTTGGTAGCTTTAGCGTGTCTCGGATCGAATTGTAATGCTACCTTCTTTACATCATCAAAATGTTTGCAGTAGTAAAACGCAGCCTTTAACCATGTTTCTCAATTCGTAGGAATCGGCTGTGGTGGTTCAGGATCTTTGGGATAGAGTTCGTGAAATCTTTTTGTACGTTTTGGGGACTTCAGAAATACTCCCTTCATATGAGCTATTAAACCATTTACTCGTGGATAAGATTTAGGGTTCAATTATGCCATAAAGTGTAAAGCATAGATTTTATATGTTACAAGTAACAGATTGCCACTATCTTTTTCATGAGACAAACATTAATTTTACTTCAAGAAGTGGAAAAGAACAAAAGCGATATACTATTTTAATGAATTCAAACGATTGAGATCTCTCACAAAGAATGAAATTAGAGACGCATACAAGGCTTACTTGGCAGATGCTGAAATTAATATCAACAGAGATCCTAAGTTGTTCTGGCGCTTCATTAACAACAAGAAAACTTCTTCCAGAATTCCGGGAAGTATGCAGTATGACGGCAGAGAATTTACCCAGCCAAACGAAATCGTGGATGCCTTTTCCAGTGTCTTTGCGAGTGTGTATAAACTTAGTGTTCAAAATGTATCTTTCAACTCTTTTCTCAATTATAATAATTTTTGTGTTCATGCCTTCTCTGAATTGGATGTGGAGAACAGTATCAGGAGACTTAAATCTAATATGACAACTGGAGATGATGGAATACAGAGCTTCTTTGTACGTGATTGTGCTCCTGTTCTGTTCTATCCACTGTCAACTATATTCCACCTAGCGATAAGCACGTCAACTTTTCCAAAGGTTTGGAAAATTAGCAGAATTACCCCCGTATTTAAGAAAGGAAACCGATCTAACATTGCTGATTATAGGCCTATAAGTATACTGCCCAATTTCGCTAAGGTATTTGAACATTTGCTTTACAAAGAAATATCTACCTGCATAACTCCTTTCATATCTGAGCATCAGCACGGTTTTGTTGCAGGTAGGTCGACGATCACTAATTTAGCATGCATTGGCCAATATCTTAGTGAAGCGCTTGATAAGCGAAAGCAGGTGGATGTTATTTACGTAGATTTTTCTAAAGCTTTCGACTGCATTAACCACGAGATGCTACTACAAAAAATGGACAAATTTGGTTTTGGTGTGGGTTTCCTGACGTTGATTGAGTCTTACCTTACTGGAAGGAAGTGTTATGTCTGCTACAATGGTTATTCCTCTACGCCGTTTTCTCCAACATCAGGTGTTCCTCAAGGTTCAAATCTTGGACCACTTCTCTTCAATTTTTATATAAATGATTTACTATCTCTGTTTACGTGTCACGTCTTAGCATACGCAGATGACGTAAAGATATTTAATACTGTTGGTAGCATTTTCGATTGTAAACATTTACAAGACAATCTTCTTCGCATTAATACTTGGAGCAAGGTCAATTATCTCCCTCTGAACATCAACAAGTGTACTGTGGTTTCCTACAATAACACTCACACTACTTTATACTATAACTACCAAATTAATGATGCAGCCATACCACGCAATATCAAAACTTTGGATCTTGGTGTTTTGTTTGATAATAGACTGTCATTTACGGAACATATTTCGTCCATGTGTTCATCTGCTTCCAAAACTCTCGGTTTTGTCATGCGTTCTTGCAGGCATTTCTCAGATTTAGGTGTAATGAAACGTTTATATTATGCCTACGTTCGTTCTAAGCTTGAATACGCCTCTATTGTTTGGTATCCCCGTTATTTACACGAAGAGCTTATGATCGAACGCGTTCAAAAGAAATTTCTAAAATATCTCTCCTTTCGAATGGACAACGTGTATCCTGCAAGAGGTATCGAGTATTATAGCTTACTTGTTGAGCATGGTTTTCTATCTCTTGCTGACCGCCGCGAGCGTAACAGTGTGGAGTTTCTTTGCAGGATCCTGAAAAATACTGTCGACTCGCCAGCCCTTCTAGCGCAAATAAACTTTACCGTACCTACTCATCATACTCGCTACTATAATACATTTCAAGTACCTAGAGCTAATACCAACATTTTGCTTAAGGCACCTCTCAGTCACATGGTGAGGAACGCAAACAAACGGGATCTGGAGCCATTTTTGTGAGTCTTTCTTTTTTTGTTTGTTTCATTATTATATACATTTTCAGCATGTTATTATTGTAGGCAACACGATTTTAGTTATTTTATTTTAAATAAGAATTGTATTGTAATTTGTCCTGTAATTGGCCCTTGGGCTGTTGGGCAATAAAGGATTATTATTATTATTATTAAAAGTTGGGTTGCTGAAAATTGCTGTTCGGTGGATTTTAAAGCTTGGTCTGTTTCCATTTGATTGCAAATTCTTTTGGAACTATACAAAACAGAGTAATACACTCAACAAATTTTTAACAACTAAAACTGCTTATTTTAAATTTTCAGTTGCATATGTTGCTGATAGCTTGAAATCTTTGCTAACTTACATGAAAGTGGCGGCATAGTGAAACACGCACGTTAAATACAATATTACAGAAGCTAAACGTATCTATTCGTTCGATATCAGTCTGCGCTAATTGCTGAAAACCAAACACATGTGTACGCGATACTGTAAGAGATACGATAGCGTCTATTTTTGTAACAATATAGGAATAACTTTTATGACGTGTACCACACAACCTAATTTCGCACGAACGATTTCAAATTAGATCGAATCCGTGCTCTGTTAGGTTTAATACTCCATACCGTACGTATACATGCTACAAACACAAGTGCAAACATAACCATCCATACAACATATGTACTCCGCGGGACAATCGAAATGTCCCATTTAAGTTTTGACCTAAACGCTGCGTCGTGCTCGCACTTAAATACATATTTTGCCGCTAGAGGTGCGACAATTTAATTTACGGAATGCATCTTTAAAATATACGAGGATGGTACGAATAGTACCCATGTTTGGAGACAGATGGCGCTTTGTGCCAAAATCTGTATTACCGACCGTGAGTACTATCTTTTAGTCGACGTCTGTCAAAATTTTAGAGGGTTTCATACATAGAACACCAAAATAAAATACGATATCAATGTAAAAAAGGCGCCATCTAGCGGTGCTAGGGAAAGTGTTAATGCTAAAATTCAAATATGTTTTTGAATTTAATATGCAATTTTGAGATGCAGTTGCATAGATGGTTGTTGCTTGTTGCAATAAATTAGTATAATACATCAATAAAAAGATAAGGGCAATGTACTGCAATGAACAACAACCATGCATGCGCACATATTCGTATATATTGACAAAATGTGTTTATTACATGCTTGTTCAAAGTAGGAAAAGTGCAACAATCAAAGATACAACCAACATCTTTATTGCCGAAACTTACATGTAAATGAATATACAAAATTAAGTGCTTCTCCCCTTTAAATCTTTCTCTAATATGAACGTATTCATGAAAAAAACCTTCAGGAGATCCAATATGTGCAAAATTCCCTTTGCAAATATCGCATGCTTTTCATCAATTTATATTTTGATAAATAGTCCATAATATATGCTACAGCTACTGCTTCAAGGTGGAATACATCTGACGCCAGGTTCAATGTAAGGGGTAGCATTTGACAGAAGATTGAAAGTGCGTGAAAGAAACTTCATCACGCCCAAACTCAGTAACTTCTCTTAGGTATGTGGAAATCGCTTACTCAGCCCATTAATATGGGAGGATGTTTTTCTCTGCTTTCCAAGGCACAAATTGCATATTGCCTGTTTTCAGAATTCAGCATATGGAGAATTTCGAGAAAATACAATCGATGTAAAATAAGTAATTCTTGGGAAAGCTTTTAGATATACTAACTTTATTAACTGTATGAACATAAAAAACTGTATATGAATGCTGAAAAAAAAATATATATATAATAACAACTCGAAATGTCGTGAATAGGTTACGTCAAGAATGAATCACGAAGCTGCATTGCGGTGAATAGACTATCTGACTTCCATATTCAATATTCACATTTGGTACTTTTTTCTGTAAAATTACTTTTGACAAATAGGTATGTTAGATCAATACTATAAATTTCTTTTATTAAACCAAAGTGGTAGTGCCATCTGTCGCCTTTAGGGAAATTAAAACTACAAGTGAATTTAAGATAAACCCCCTTGGATTCATTAAGTGGTGTTGTGTAAGGCTCCGCATAAACAGAATACGGGTTTTGATAAAATAAGATTTTATTGTACAAAAATGTGATCAAATAGCTTTCTAGCCTTCTAAATTTATTCCACATGGTCTCAGGGAGCCAAGGAGAAAACGTCGACGGTAGCTTACAAAACCGATCATTTCGATTGTCCCTCATTGTACTTACGTGAATACGGCAAACCAACACATGCGCGCCGTATAAACTATCTGCTCTTCTGTAATCCATCGGTGTCAGTTTTATAATCTGTTTGTAACTACAGCGCAGCATTAAATTGTCATGAAATAAATTTAGGTGCAAACGTACATATTTCTCATCTCTGCCAACTAAAATCTAGATTGCGCTCATGCAAATCCGTTCACTTTAATATCAAGTGACGACGAAACAAGGAGGATTCGAAACCCCTTCATCAACGTATTCGCTCATCTCAACAGCGGTTCCTCCTATATATGTTCGACGGCTAGATTTTTGAAAGAGAGGGATTTGTCGTCGAGTAACTAACTGCGCGGGGATATTAAATAATATAGATTTCGTGACGAAAACAACCCATCATGCGTAATTAATCAAAAGGATTTCATAACGGCGAGGTGATTTGAATAAGTGTCGGTCTTCGAAAACCTTTTATAATCCTCTTAATGCATCCCATAATTAAAATTGTCTCCTTCGTAATGAAAAAGAACAAAAAAAGAGGCCGTGAAAGGGTACGTAATAAACGAAAAAGCTCGTTAAGTTGTTGTGGCATCTGAATATTTTACGCTGTATTTTCTACTTGTTCATAAATAGGGCATTAAGGTATTGTCCTAAAGAAGTTTTTGAAATATGTAATAAGAAATGTAATGTAATAAGAATGTGTGGTGAATGAGTTTGGATTTAAATTTAAGTTAATTCCTTTCTTGGCAACACTACAAAACATTTCGTACTACGTAGGTCACTTCTACGAGTATGTTCCCGAAAATAAAGCTATGATACAAGCTACAATCGCTTATCTAGGTATAGTAACACCCAATTAATTTTCTTTCCTACAAAGATATAAATAACGTAATACAGGATACAATTTTGTAGGTATGCATATGTTAAGCCAAAAATATTAATGTAGCAAGTAGTCCCAAATGTATAACATAAAGTACATAACAAGAAGGATAGAAATATTGCAAAAAACAAGAACACTGGTGGATCATTATTAATTTCTACAGTTGTATGACGTGCATTGAAGCAATCATCAGAAGCAAATTTACCGTATTATAGTTGAAAATAGCCCAAAAACTAACTTCGTAACGAATTTGAAAAAGGCAATGCTTTCAGTGTTTTTTCTATCAGAAACTATGTTTACTTTATGTTGTTTAGAAAAAGGAAAGCCATTACTTACAAGTATACAGAAATTGAAATGAGCTAAAAAGAAAGAGCAAAGCGGAAGTGTCAAAATATGCAACAATACTCTATTGTTATATGGAGTGATGAGTATAAATTTGACGTTCTTTGGAGACATTTGGAAATATCGATGACGTACATCGTAAGAATCATATGAATGAAAAAGATCTCCGGTTATCTGTTTAGAGTCGGGACGAAGACTAGCTGAGCTCCAAAGTACTATTGGTGCTATTGACACCAATAAATATTAAAATACTCTTAGCAAAAGATTATTCCTATCAATTGTCACTCTGTCAAAGAAGACACCGTTTTCCAACAGGGAGGTAGTTGATTGCACACGCGAAAACATTTTAATTTGAAGAACATCAAACTATAACTTTAGAATGTGAATATTATTAGTTGTTTTGAATATCAATGAAGCAGGTGTAGATAAAATTCATTATTTGTGTTAACCACAGAAGTTCTGCTAATAGCACTTCGTGTTGTGGGAAATTTTGGCGATTTAGTATTATGACGTTCCAAAAAATGGTCAATTAGTCAATTGTTCGCTGTGCTTCAATTTGTTTGCAATTATAATTGCATTTTCTAGAATGTACATGCTGTGTGCTTCAGGAATTAACAAAAATTCACACTTATCTTTGTTATGTGACTAAATTTCTCTCTAAAAAGGAAACTGTCTTCACTATTATTTCATGAAGGTATATAATTTTAAGAACACTAATAATACACATATTTAATTTTGGTCATGTTGCTACTATTACATACATCGTTCAAGTTTCCATGGCATAACTCTGATAACTTACTGCACATACAGTACTTTTGTTTGTAAAAGATATGTTAATAGCAAACAACACCGGTTAAATGCGCAACACGATGTACCATAATCGTAACGGTTGTCGGGTTCCGTCGCGTTACTAGGTTTTTGTCCCTTAATTAAAACAAAAAGTGTGTGTAGTGACACGGCAAAACCCGACAACCGATACGACTATGACAAACGGCCGTGAAAGTCTGAGATACTATGATGTACCATATTATAAATGTCTATATGACTTTATTTATATATTGCGCAACATTCCCCAACGTATTGTAGACAATGAAGAATTTAGAAAGGTTTGGGGGATATACTTTCCGGAATAGGGAGGGAGAGAGAGAAATGCAGAAAGGAATTGTGTTTTAAATGTGTTAGTGCGCACTTTAAAAGCGGCGAGGCAATATTACAGAAGGTAAACGCGGAAAGGATAGTAAAAACTACAAAAAGTACCATTGGGAAGCTCAATATATCGACAACCTAACTTGTAATGTTGGTGGTTCGAACATGGCTAAAGCTGGAAGGTTACTAAAACGATCGTATACTCAATTGCGTCATATAACCTGTTTGTTTCATGCATGTCATCTTGTAGCTGAATTTGTTAGAAACAGTTATTCAAAAGTATATTTATTTATAGTTTCTACCAAAAACGCGAACGCTGGCTTAAGCTGCCTTGTATTATGAGAAATTTTTACACATCATTAAATCTTGTATCGTAAATTTAAATCCGCAAGAAGCCTAAGCAATTTTAGTAGGGCAGCAGCTAGTTTCAGATACCGAAATCTTACTCAAATGAAGCAAATTTCAATTCTATTAGATACCATTTTCAAATTAGTGAACACCAAGCTGTCACTACATGAAACGCTAAATATAGTAAATTACATCAGAGCCTCGTTAAGAAATCTGATAAGTAGTATAGGAGGATTAACAACCAATAAATTGTGTGCGGTTATCAATAGGAATGCAGATTTTCAAACTATAGTGCGTATAGATAAGAGTTTAACTGAAAATCAAGAGTTCGAATGTGATACGAATGACCTTTTTAAGTTCGCGAGGACCACATCATTAGACGCAGAACGCTCCTTTTCTAAATATACCAGCATATTTTCACCTCGTCGTAGGAGAATGACTAAACCTGCACTGGAAGCCATACTAATGATACAATACTACAGTGAATTTTTGCGTCACTCTACATTAACAACACAATCAAACTAAAATAGTAAGTAATTACGTTCATTATCTTTAATATTAATAGTAACCGAGCTGTACGCTATTGCAAAGCACTCGTTTCTGCAGCTTTAATAATTATTGAACGTGCCCACAAAAAAATTATTTTATAATTTAATACCCAAATCATTGACAGAAAAAGGTCTTAACAGCTAAATGTATGTATATTTTCCCATATAAGCCAAAAGTAGATTATTCAAACGATCGTCTTCAGAATGGTCCTCTGTGGTCTATAAAGTCTTAAGAAATTCATCATGTGCCTGGAACGCTCGAGCTAATTGAAAGATTGTAGAGATAACAAAACAAAGTTCGCATAAATAAATATTTACATCATGAATTACGAAACAACTCCTTAAAATAATGATGTTCCACAAATTAACTTTTCTTGTGAAATTTTCTTTTAGATGTTACAAGTACAATACAAGCAGTATCTATTCATTTCAGGAGACCGCAAAGCGTAAACAATAACTCTTCATTTGCTTTATACGGCCATCGCGTTAAATTTATAATGATATTACCGAAATTTTCGGATGTGGCGGTTTCCTGTTTCTTGCATAAGAATTTTGTTTGCGCGTTTCTTGTATCCTTTATCCATAATGGATTCGATGGGAACATGCCCGGGCAGAAAGAGGCGAACGTAAGTTCAAGTTCACCCTTGCAGGATATACTCTAAGTATGCACGAGTGGAGGACTTTGGAAATTTTACCTTCCTCTTTAAACCCAAGTGCTCAAGTGTACAAGTTTACTTTACGAACTAATTAATTTAGCTTGTCTAATGAACGTTTTCTTATAAATACGTTTCGAGTAGCTAAGAAGGTACATAAAAGCGGAGAATCTAGTGTATCATAGAGATAATATTTGAAAGGGATGCATTTGATATTGAAGGGACAACAAAGTTTTAATGTCTCATAAAGTATGGAATGTTCTTCAAAGCATTAAAATCGTCCAGGCTGAGTCTATTATACAGAGTGTTTAATAATAGAAAGGGAATATATTTTGACGGTCAGGATAAAGAAAATAAATTAGTATATTTCTGTAGCATAGTATGTTTCACTGCAAGCAGCAGATTGAAATAGTAATGTTTCTCGAAAATATATCCCCGCCAACTTTCATGCATCTTGCTTAAATATAACAAATTGAATGGAGCGATGACTATCTTGTATAGTAACCGCACCGTCAAAATCTAATAGTACATTCAGGTTTCCACGTAGCTAGAGATCCCTAGCTTTAACTAGTGACGGACCATTTCCTGAAGATGACGAGTGCGATCTCATCGAAACGTCGAGGAAACAGTCCTTATCAGGATAAAACTCACACGTGGCCAAAAGCCCGAGAAAACATATTTTCATATACATATACAAATTTGATAGATTATGCTACATCACCTCTATAACTTCTGTAAACCTTCTCGAATCTTTTTGTGAGTTCATCATTAAGTTCTACAAAATATCATGCACGTATATTCTTTATTTCAAAATGTTTAGTTAATCATTGCCCGGCGAAAGCTATAGAATGAACTGGACATCGATAGCACTGCCATATTGTATTTCGTCGTATTTCTGGTTTCATAGTATTTAAAAATGATAAGATAAAGCCTTCCAAGATTTGTGGAATTTTTTCAACAAAATATAGACCAACAATTTCATTATGGAAAGCTCCGCGCCACACATTAGTTTTTTTAGAACACTGACTTCTTTTACGAATTAGAGAATTCGGATTTTTGAAAAGCCAGCTGCGAGAATATTGAGTAGAAGCACATCTATTAGGTAAAAATGTTGCTTTGTTAGGTAAAAATTCTTCTTCAAAATCATTCCAATAAAATTTTTACCGCTAACGAAAAGAACATATTTTTCAGACATACTGTATATCTTAGTTTAAATTTGTGTAGTGACTATCAGAAAATTTTCAAGTTGCTTCTTTTGTGGAGATTACATTTTTTATTCAACATCAATAATAAAAAGTTTAATCTTCTTGCAATCCAATCTGCAGAGACAGTGTATTATTGTAATTGAATTTAATTTTAGATTTGAGGAATACAACGACATTTTCATGCTTTAAACAGTTATTATCTGGTTCAACAGCATTTTAGTCACACATATTTGACGTGTTATATTCATACAAAACCCGCTCGTTACTTGCTAACCAATGGTTAAATTGGTTGTAGAACATACATAAACGACAATATTCAATTTTCAGGTAGCTTATTTTCACTACTAGTAGTTAATAGCTTTCCATTAGTTATAAACATGCATGCAAACTGCGTCTGCTTAAATATTACGATATATCTACATGCATTACTACATCATGGTATTACAATAAATTTGGTTCTACGGCCTCCGTGGTTACAATACAAGGTTGAGAAATGACCGTTGTATTAACAATCTCCCAAAATATCGACTGTTCAAATTTATAATAAGCTACCAAGTTACTTGATAGATTTTCCTTTAGCTACTTTTTGTAGCGAATATTAGTTATAAATGTGCAGTAATATTTAGATTTTTTAATTATAATTTATATTATACATTAACGATAGTTCAAGTGCAAAGGTCTACATTTTGTGAAATTTCGTGTTTAAATGAGCAGATGCATTTATCTTTCTTTGATTTCTCTGTTATCCCTGTTTTTGACGTCGTTACACACCCTTGTAATCATTGAAATGAATAAATCTGTATCTCTCCATGCAAATATTATTATTAGACAGGAATTTGATAACATTTCATAATATGACTATGTCACAATAATGTGGGTGATGACGTTTCCGTCTGTTAATGTTAACGACCTGTACTAATAGTCAGATTTTAACATTGATGGAAAAATTAAAGGTATTCGAATAAATCGTTTCATGCGGATTCATTCATTATCGTCTAACCAAACTTGTAGAATGTTCGCTATTTTGCAGTCAATAATCACAACCTCCATTTTTCAATTTCAAGAAAAAATGCTAAAATAGCATAACGCTTTGCTTTTTTGATTAAGAAACATAAAACGATTACTGTGGCGAACAATATCGCAATTCAAATTAAAAGGGTAAAGCTACAACTTAATTCCATCATCGTAATGCATCTAGCACACTCAAACATAAGCTATAACTAAACCGCGCATAATGCAATCGAACGCAATAATTCGTAGTCGATAGTGGTTGTAATGGTAATTACGTGAGCATGTAAGCTTAACGTAGTATAGAAACATTCCTACGTTCGAATGTGAACGGTTAATATTAGAGAGGATAGCAAAGCCGCCAATTATCCGAGCAAATTGGGAGAGTTACTGACATTGAACCTACCCAACTCTGTATTCTACATGTCTCCTATGGGGGAAGAATACGTAAATTGCCTCCATGACAATTCTTGCCATTACGAAGAAGTTAATTACATTTGATGGGGATTTCCTATCCTACAGTAAATTGTACGTATTATACAACACTATTGTGGCTTTTCTTAAAATGTAAGTACTGCGCAAGTGGTAATGGATCTTTATATTTGTTTTCAGATGGAATGCTGAAGTTATGTATGAAGTTCGTATGAAAGAAGCACTTTATAAAAATAATCTTGATAAAAGTTTTAGAGAACATTAATACTTTTCCTACACCTGCAGCTTCCTAGTTTGAGGCTTAATTAGTAGGATATTTAAACAACATTTTACAAAATTATAATCTAAAATGGGGGAAAAATTTTAAATGGCAAATTAACTCATGTCATGAAAACATAAATCTTGTCGACCATTTCATCGATGGCAGCGGTTTCTGGGCGTTCACTGCGTGGTTCATCACTTGTGCTTGTTCGGCCACGCTTGAATTCGCTCAGCCAGAAGCTGATAGTCGAAAATGGTAGAGCACATCCTCTATGAACCGCTAGCAAAATATTTCAAATTTCCGTGGCCGTTTTCCCAGGCATCCAGAAGTGTTTTATCACTGCACCAAATTCGATTCTATCCATTTTTGCGAAACTGCCCGACTTGCTATCCAAACCACACTCTTAAATAACAACTATTGATAGTAGACGTCTGAAATTTTAACAATTGCCATAAAAGAGATTGCTCTTGCCGACCAACTTCAACCCCTGCACCATCTCTTGCCGCTGCCAGAGAATTTCTGGTCACCCTCGTAATGAGATTCGAGAATGCATTTTTAAATGTGCTTGCTGAAAGAGACAGTATTTTGAGAATAAATAAGAAACGTAATATGGTATTTCGGTTTATGTATGAAAATTTGGACGCAATACAGTCGTACATCTTTTCTTACCACAAATTTCATAATTTGTGGTTCAACATTATCCCAGATAATCTATTAACAAAATATCTTTTGCGACGAAAACACCTGGCGAAATTATGTCCGCTATTGACAAGCGCACGTAGGTTGATGCGCAACCCATGAAATTATTTCTTCAAACTATTTTGTTGGTAGTGAGTAGTGAATTAAGCGCTGTCATTAACGCCACAAAATAAGTCAATTCACACGTTTTTAAAGTTATTCTACCAACTTAAATTTAAAGAAGAAAAACTTAATGGCTTGCTAGTTATAAAGTTAAAAAGACATACATCGTCTATGCATGTATTAATATAAAATACAAATGGAACAAATTGTAGATAACGATGGTAATAAACAAATAAAGCAGTCATGTATGAATTTCTAATATAAAAGGTGTTTAATTACTAGTGTTAGCACTGCGAAGGTTTACTCAGTAGCGCGCGGTTAGCAAACGCGCAAGGGGTTTAGGAGGTAGTAAATGCAAATAAGTGCTTGCTCTTTTTAGCAACGTTTTCAATATCCAGATACACAAAATGGATAGGATCGGTTAAATATTCGCAGCATCAAGTATATTACAATAATTTCCTCATGTAACCGTCCTTGCAGTGAGAAGTAAATGTTATTACATGCCAAAAACTATCATTCGACATCTAATAATGATATACTTACATGATTAAAATAATCTCTGTAAATACGTAACAAATCTGTAGACTCACTTTCACCAAAAAATTATTTTAACCAGTAAAAATCTAAACCTTTCGTTAACGCAGTATCTACATTAGCAAGAACACTACCATTTCTTGCGTCACTGAGTGTATGTAGTTCTGTTTGCACAATATTCATTATTCGCATTGACTCCACTAATGACAACGAAAAATGTATTTGTAATTTTTTTAATGGTACAACTAATCCATTGTAATTATTATAAGTAGAGACCGTATTATATGCAAAGTCCAAAAATTTAACTCAATTTATTTATTATAGTTTACGTCTATATGTAGATGTATTACACTGATTAATGTTAATTAGCGTAAAATTAACTTTAATCAGTATAAGACATCTACAAATAGACCTGAAATATAATAAATAAATTTAATTAAATTTTTGCACTTTGCATATAATCCGGTCTCTAATTATAAGTAACTTTGCTTTAACTTGAAAATCCTGCATTTTTGTACTTCGACTACAATTGTATAGTTAGTGTATGTAGTGTGTAACATATAAAAAAGAAACTTGAAGCAATATAAGAAATTTTATTTTTCAATGTAATCTTCCCTAGCTTCTATACAAAGACGTTCCCTAAGATCCTTTTTTGAATTAGAAAACAAATAAAAATCACAAGGAGCCATATCTGAACTATACAATGGATGTTCCAATTCTTGAAAGCCACATTCGCGGGTGGCATCTTGTGAAGCGGCGGCAGTATGGACGGGAGCATTATCGTGCAATAGTCGCACCTTTTACCAATTTTTCACGACGCTTTGCACGAATACTGTCCCTTAATTTATGAAATATAGACGCATAATATGTGCCGTTCACATCTGTACTGCGCTTTTTAAAGTCACTTAGCAAAATGCCCTCACAATCCCAGAATATTATGGTCATCACCTTAATGATGTACATACGTGCATATGCACTCATGGTAAAGTGTCCAGGTTATTAATTCTGAGATCTAGTGTTCGAATCTCGTAGCTGTTGTTTCCGTTGGGTTTTCCTGTGATTTCGCTTACTCCATGGCAAATGCTGAGGACGAATATCTTAAGACGCACCACGGACACGGTCGTAATAATAACTCAGTCAGCCGATGCCCTTTACAATTGGCGAAAGCTGATGGAGAATGCGACGTAATAGGTTAGCATAAAGTATGTTCCGAATTGTCTTCTAATCTTCTTGGTATACCTTCCACAAATTGTTCCTCTAATTATTCAAACAACAATCCATTACGTATTCAACAGGGAACATGCGTCCTTATTGACTACTTACAATCATATCTTTCAAGGCATCACGCTACTCAGTTGCTTGAGATGTTAAAGGAATTACTACGATGTTGATTTGGTTACTTGAAACGTTGCAAGCATCTTCTTCGCCACGTAGCTATATTAATCGTTGCCATGGCGTCAACATATAAATCTATACTTTACGAAAAGGCGATTCTGACATACCATTTGAAGCGGTTGCCTTACATATGTATTACGACACGGTGTACGTGATAGAACAGCGTGTGTATTTTTAATTTGTTGATATCTGCGCAAATACTTATCCACATGGGTTAGCTTATATTACGTAGCTCATTAATGAATGGTCGTCAATATCAAGTTAGTAATGGAATTCCGTGTACATCTATACGTACACTACTATTATTTAGCGAATGCTATCATCTCAAAACATATTAAAATTACACACCTATTTTCACATATTACAATTCTTCCAAGCGGTATTAAGCTGCTAAACACAACCAATAGATGTCGTAACTGCTATAATCGAAGACTTGAATACCGTGCACATTGAGTGATCGTAGCCATAATTAAATTTTATGTATCAACAATAACCGGTAGGATACGCTGTTGGTAATAACAGATATATCGGGTAAAACCGCAGAATGCCATAATGGCACCCGGCTTATTACCAGATAGCCGTTACGAACGCGTACATGACTATGACGTGCTTGCTTGTAACAGACAGTTCGCTTAATTGAACAAATTACTCAATATATAAATTGGATACTAATTAGTCGCCATTATACAAGCGTAAACCCTATTATTGTATATCATAATATCCAACTACACGTCGTTATTTAATAAATTAACTCAAGCGTTAATATTTCTGCACGCACAGCATGTTATTGTTTTCCCGTAATGTAAGACTACCCAGACATTTTCATTAGAGAATGAACATGTCGAAACAAATGTACATTTATGTTTTTTTTTATTTTTGTTGATTCTAAAAGTAATTAAAACTGGTGTGGCTTTCAGAAAATAAGTAAACTCAAATATAGTTAAAGGTTCGAATCTTGTTAGCAACAGCGACTCATCAGAACATGATAGCTATTCTAGTATTAATAAGTTTTAAGTCAATGTCACTCCACTTGTATAAAGATTCAGTGCTGTAAGATAGTAAAACACAACTGGTATTTATATAACAAAAAAAAATTGGGGTAGTGGTATAGAGTAATCTAAAAGTAATATATATATATATATATATATATATATATAACACATGGGCTGAAAAGTCCCGGGTCTAACACATAGATGACGCTAGTTTTATTACAGTCACCTTTCTCTCAGTTAGTACTAACCTTCAAAGGACAGCTGTTAAAATTTCATGCTATTCTATTCATCAGTTTGTGAGTTATTGTGCTAAGAGCCACGCTACTTTTGTTATTTTCAAAACAATGGATCAAAAACAATTTCGTGTTTTAATTTTACACAGCTTCTTGATGGGAAAAAATACCGTTCAAGCGAAGCAATAGCTTGAAAAGTGTTATGAGGACTCCGCTCCATCAGAAACAACAATAAAACGTTGGCTTGCTGACTTCAAACGTGGTCGTAGTGACACCGATGATGCAGAACGCAGTGGACGTCCAAATGAGGCGGTAATACCAGAAAACATCAAAAAAATCCACAAAATCGTTTTGAATGATCGAAAAGTGAAGTTGCGTGAGTTAGCTGACATCGTAAAGATATCAAAAGAACGTATTGGCTTTATATTGCATGGGCATTTGACTATGAGAAAGCTCTGTTCAAAGTGGATGCCGCGTTTGCTCACTGTTGACCAAAAATAAGAACGTGTTGATGATTCTGAGCAGTGTTTGGCCATGTTTAAACGTAACAAAACGGAATTTTTGCGTCAATATGTGACAATGGATGAAACACGGATCCATCACTTCACTCCGGAATCAAAACGATCGTCATCTGAGTGGACAGCAACTGGTGAACCTCGTGCAAAGCACCCGAAAGCACAACAATCGGCTGGAAAGGTTATGGCCTCGGTATTTTGGGATGTGCGTGGTGTAATATTCATCGACTATCTTGAGAAAGGAAATAACATCAACAGTGAATATTATATAGCGTTATTGGAGCGTTTGAAGGCCAAAATTGCACTGAAACGACCTCATATGGCAAAGAAAAAAAATTTGTTTCATCAAGACAACGCACCGTGTCACAAGTCAATCAAAACAATGGCAAAACTACATGAATTGAACTTCGGATTGCTCCCACATCCACCGTATTCCCCAGATTTGCCTCCCAGCAACTACTGGCTGTTCGCAGACCTCAAAAAACTGCTCGCCGGTAAGAAATTTCGCATGAATGAAGAGGTTATCGCTGAAACTGAGGCCTATTTTGAGGAAAACATAAATCGTTCTACAGAAGTGGTATTGAAATGCTAGAGCGACGCTGGAATGATTGCGTTGCTCTTGATGGAGATTACGTTTATGGATAAAGCTAATTTTGAACCAAGAAAACCGTGTTTTCTTTGTTAGGCCCGGGACTTTTCAGCCCATGTGTTATATATATATATAATATAAATTGAGGGAATCTAATGTAATCTATACTGTTGGGACAGTGAACGTTCGGTCAATAGCGCACAAGAAAATATGCAAGGGATTTAGCAGATAATAAACGTAAGTAAACACTTATCCTTTATAGCAGCATCTTCAGTACGCAGATGTACAAAGTGGATAAGATCGATTAAATATTTGCAGCATCATCCACTTTTTGCTGTGCACTATCTATATTCAAATTTATTCCGAAATATGAAAGCATTGTGGTAAACCCACAAATCATTTTGTCCAAGGGTAAGTTATTTCGTTTTATTATCTCCATCCGATTAGTGAAGCAATGGTAAATTTAAGAGAGTTGTCCTTGTTCCATAGTGTTTCAATTTATTACTTAGAGAAGTGCGACTAGCAAAGTAGAAAACTTTTGTGAACCCTAGCATATTCATTATTGCAGAACAATCTTTCCTTTAATTACGCAAATTTGGTAGTAAATATTTTTGATTTTCCAAGTATCTAGTTAACCCTGATTACTATAGCTTGTTGGAAAACTTTCGATGTTGGCAGTAGAAACATATAGGAATAACACCACGTACTGTGGGCAAGATTGGGAATACACACTATACATTTATTGAAAATTTTATTTCTTTTCAAAACTTACAGAATAAATAAAAATATTTTCTTAGTTTAGATAGCAAATCTATGACGCATGGGTAAAGATGGAAAACAGAAAGTGTTCATGTATGTACACTACCGGCCATAAATGTTTACCCACCCTTAAAATATTGCAAAATACGAAGAACTATAATACTTATAAAAACAATGTGTCTGTCAATTTGGTAACAAAGATAATCATCAGTTAACTTAAATTTGCGAATTGTCGATGTGTGCACCTGCCGCTTTTATCACTACCACACACAATATTGGCATTCTGTCTAGCAATTTTCTCTCTGTGCTTTGCAGTGTGTTTTAGATCATTATCGTGCTGGAACACAATGTTTTCACCGACTAATCGTGCTCCAGATGAAATGGCATTCCTTTTCAAAAACTCGCTTTCTAAGAATACCATCTATTTTGACTAAATTGCCCATTACCAAAACAACCCCAAATAACGACTGATCCTTGTCCATGCTTTATTGTTGGTGTAATACAGGATCAAGTGCTTCTTCTATTTGAACCGAAGGTGAGGCATTTACGATTCGTCGCTTCAGAGTATTTTCTTCCAATCTTCCAAAGTCCAGTCTTTTATGTTTTCTCGCTCATGCTAATCGTTTAGCTTTGTTTGCTTTGTGCAATAACGGTTCCCGCATAGCAATTCTTCTTCATAGCAAATGCCTTTTTTACTGATTTTGGATGCGAAATCTGCACTTCCGCAGCAATTCCTGACGCTGTTTTTCGCCTATTTCGTTTGCCCTTGATTACAATTGGGCGATCTTCTGCTGGTGTTGTTATTGTTACGACCTTTCCACATTTACCGATGATGTGATATGTCACTACTTGAGCACGTGTTTTAAAACACTTTGCACAAATTCTTTACTATTCAGTGCTACCAATACGAAAACTGAATGCAAAATAAATTTTTCATTATATTAAAATACCCGTGTCGTTTATTTTTATATTTTATTACGGCCGTTATAAACATTTCCGAAAAACTGCTCTTTATCTAACGTGTCTACATGTACGTGCCTGATTTGCAAAAAATGTCATTTTCGATATCTTAATGCCAGTCGGCTCATTAAGCACATACAGAACATTATGGAGGAATTATAATCTATCTCGTATTTACAGTTTCATAATACAAATATTTCGATAGGGGTAAAAAATTCTTTTTTTGAATAATCTCCAATTATGCAGGTGGGCAAACACATATGGCCGGTAGTGTATACGTGTGGATGGTTAAGAGCACAATTGGCATTGAAACGTCAAATTAGAAGTTGTAAGATGCTATGAATTAAAAAAGATATATATCTGCAATCTCTTTAACTTAATAATTCACCTCAAGCCGAGCAACTTGATTCTTTTCATTCGAAACAAAAGGTTCCCTAACATTCGATTTCGTTTAGAAGCGTTCGGAAAGAGTAAATATCCCGTTTGTTTGGTTTTTAAAAGCACACTCGACGGCAATTTCTCAATAACAGAGCCCATATAATAAACCCGCGGAGGAAAACACTGTCTGAGCACCCAATATTTTAGAACGCCTTATTTCTGAAAGCGATGTAAATCTATAAAACACGGTTTTAAACCCTTATCAATAAATTTACTTTCAACGTTTGTTCGGAGCGAGCATGTGCGTTATTACCCGACGCTTTCTAACCTCCATAAAACAAGCTTTCGTATAAAAGTTTAGAAATGTCACTAAGCAGAGCCTACTTTATGTTATGTTTGGACAACACGTGCTCGCTGACGTTTATACTAAAAATATGACGTAATATTTCCCGTTTTATGTCTTTTTACGGTGTCCCGAGGAAAAAATCTCGAAACTGCGATTCTTGTGAGGTGCTAATAATCTGATGACGCTACATTTCTTTCAACATGTCTTTCTGTGTAGAGCAACTGTTTGTCTATACGATTATAAAATAGAAGGGATTATAATCATATACTCGTAGCTACACTATTTTGAATTTCAAACGATTATACGTTTTCAAAATACGGGATGTTATTCTGACGTTCATTGAATTGCAAAAGTATTGTTTCTTTTAATAAAAAAGAATCACAGCTCAAACCATCTTAGGAATTTGTCATTAACGAATTTCATCAACAGTTTCTCATATTATTTGTTTTTTCACGTGCTCAATTTGAATATGCACTTTCTAGAATTTCAGTAACATATGTACAAACTGTTATTTTTTACGGCTACTTCAAGTTCAGAATAATACTTAGATTATTACTTTCATTACTTTATTATTGCAGCTTTACTAATGAGCTTATAACTAAATTTGTAAAACTAGCACTGGTTACTAGAGTTATCTTACACCACTATAACATGGCTGAATAATTATAGTGACAATTTGGGTAACGAAACAATTGACGAATTTTCATGATCTGGGGTCGGGCCGATTCCGTGCTTTATGAAAGGATTGGTATTGAAGCTATTAGCTAATTTATAGTAGTAAGATAAATATAAGAATAAGTGGACGCCAATAAGATATCAAAGACTATCGGATACTATTAGGTAAAAAAGCATTTCCGTATAATGGAGGTAATCGAGGACCTATGTTCCATGGACTATCACAGTGACATCTAGATACCATGCACTTCCTTTTGTAAATAGATAACGCACGTGCGAGTCCTACTGGGCAACGTCCGCACCTACATCAATATTGTAGAATGGTCGATGGTTTAGAAGTCTTACATTGATAATTCACAGGGAAATAATAGACTTATTGTGATCTAAATACCGTGAAGTTTTTTAGACTAATGCTGTCCACAGCCATACTCAGGCACTGATGATACATTGCTGTGCATGCACCACATACAGGATGTCTTTGAAATAAAATAAAAAAGTACGGAAAATGAAAAGGTGTAATTATGTGAGACACAAATCCAATAAAATATCAAGCGAACGTCAGAATAAAAATAAACTCTAGGAGATTGTAATATATGCCCTCTAGAGATGCAGAATGTGCATACATAATATATCCATCCAACCAAACTCGCATACATAAACGCAGACTACATACACTGCAATAACACAGGGATCCTAGGAGTTCAATAACATGCTTACGTACAAATATTTCGGCCATAGACATAAAGAACTTAAATTTAATGAAACTAATAACAACGAAGAACCAGAAGTTAAATTTAGATTTAAGTGTATGGTAAGAGCCAAATAATGTGATACAAACTTACAATTAACTTAATGATAAAATGACGTCAGATAGCTATTTACAAAGACATATTATCCCTAAACTCAAAAATTACTATTATTACCATTAATTTCATTATTATTATCGCTATTATTATCATGCAGCTCGATAGTCAAGTGGTAAGAAAACCTGCATCTGAATTTGGCAACTCAGGTGTCATGCGTTTGAAACCAACGTCCGTTAACTATAGTGACAGTACTTCTTCAGGCAGGTTCGGTATGTCCTTAATTCACCATTCTCCGTTGGGAAAATAATTAACGGTGTTTCACCCTTCACGGCAACAGCGTGCAGTAACAGGGCCATGGAACACTTTACACACACTATTCATACACTTAAGGCTTCTAAGGTTATAACAAGCTAAAATAGCTTGTAACCCAGTTGGACCACTCGCCACCAAAAAAATATTATTATTGTGAATATTGTTATTCCACGTCCATTTTCTAGAGGATCCGTTATTAAGAGGTGCTAATATTAAGAATGTCTCATACTAAAATTTTGGTGAAAATAAAATTTTCCACTATTTAGGGATGTTTGTTGTTTACTGGTGCCTATAGATACAGATTTTGTTTTATTCGTGTTTTTTTCATATTTATTCAATTCTCATTAGTGTTTTCAGTCTATGCTAGTATTACTGGCGTTGCCTGGTAATGTGATTTGAATTGTAATTAACATCCTTTCCCAAAACAAATATTTTCACTTTGCTATACTAGAGACACGATAAGTTCCAATGCACGTTATCAATAAATAATGACGTCAGGTTTTACGCAGTTGCTGACTACACAGACATAAACTCGCCTTCGAACCTAACCCAATATATTAATGTAACCTAACTTCTATTACTGTATTTATTGTGGTATATCAAATAGAAAATTCTAATAATTAGCACTACAAACTACAAAAATTAAATATATTCCGGCTGAAGGAAAATAATGTCTTATTTGTAGCATTTTAAATTATTTGCGTATTAAATAAAAAAAACAGGTAATGGATCACAATTACTTTATTAAAATTTTAATCAATATCACTCTTTGAGCTTGCATCGTCATCGTTTAAATTAATAATTAAGGGAGACATTTCGTCACAATCAACCAATTGTTAATATCTTAGCCATCTCTTCCTGTGGGACAATTGCAGTATGTTTTTGTAACTCCCCATATATTTTTAATGGGGTTGCATATACCGTGGTATGGGAATAATCTTAGTACTGTGTGGCTATGCATGTGCTAGTTCATGTATCACATGTTCCTTTGGTGGTTTATGAATAAAACATACGTAGTATACTTACTTCCTTCAACTTACTTTAACAAATGCGCACAATGCAACTAGATGTAACAACTGATGTTTTAACATACTAGGATCATATGCAATGTTGTTATTTGCCAGCCACTCTTGTATATTGACTTTTCTCCAGCTAGCAGCTGGCGCCTTGTTTCTTAGTTCAGGATGATAACCATAATAATTATAGAATTAGGTTTTATATTTGGTAAGAACTGCATCGTAAACCATTTTGTAAAATTTTTCTTGTTCATTTCTCCGTGCTAACGATGACCTCTTGTTTTTGAATAAAATATAAGTAAAGCACTTGGTATAAAACCGTCGCTATTGCCGGCTGGTAAAGCTATATATCTACAAACAAGCTTAGTGAGAAACAGAATATACATTTGTAATAAAACAAACCTTTTGCCTCCAGTCTTTAACTTTTTTACACTTTGCCGATTACTGTCGTAAACGAAAAAACAACGAAAGCGTTTGATACTCTACGAACTGTCAACATTTAAAATGCCCTGAAAACCGATGACAACTGACAATATCGTGTTTCATCAAATATCTTTCCAAATAGCCAATAACAGCAAAGTAAGAGTACTGCGATATAGGAAATATAATAATTAAGTAAATAACTATTTCTTTTGCATTTTTAACTTTAGTAGAACAAGAAAAAACAGTGAGTTGCGTTATCTGTTGAAATTTACTTTAATTCTCAAGTATTATGTTATAATTATGTACTAATATAAAATACTTTTAATTTGTTTGTGTGGTCGCATTGCGTATTTATGACGTCTGTGATTATATAGATGACGTGCATTGGAAATTATCGTGCCTCTAGTATAAACAGAGGTATTCAAATTCCCATGTCAAGAGAACAAAACAGAATCATCGTCAGTACTAATCTAATTGCTTTTTAACAGCAGTCTGTGTTCGCAAATAGTTCCCAATTTTGATATAAAATATAACGAGGCATATGGAATATTACTTAAGCACGGAGACTACCATTTTCACCAAGCGACGACTCGCTCTCAGGAATGGCACATTCGCTATTTGCCAGAACTCCCATAACGTAACACGTTATACCCGAAATAAATGAAATTAATATACTAGCAACGTTATATATAAATTACGTAAGCCTAGATGGCACGTAGGCATTCTCGCGATGTATGTAGTTACCGTCGCGCTGAAACAAACGCGAAAAGTACGAGAGAGAAAGAGATGGCGCGCGAATAAGTGCGGAAGTTGTAATTACGATGAGTGGTACAGGTGTCTCTGAGAGCAATGTGTAAAATTACAGCGCGGGGAGTCGTTTACATAAAGCAATTTTCTTGAAGCCATATATCGATATTGAAAACATTATTAGGGAGAATTACGTTTACGATATGCGCCGGCACGCATTTCACCTTACGTAATGAGTATGTATGCATGTATTGCGATGCGGTGAATCTATATACGTCAAAAGTAAATTTTAAATATTTTCCCTCCATTCCCAGTAGGTACTTCGTTTATTTGATTTAATCCTGTTAAGGTTATGTTCCAGAGTTACCGCGACGGTGGAAGCTTAAAATGTGACCCCTCCAGGAAAATAGCGCATCACATTTTTGGTAAGATGAAGTTAGGTACTACGTTTTCTAATGATCTGATTCGACTTTTTTAGTTTAAGTTTTTGATAGGCATAAAGTCTAGTTCTTTTCCTGCGTAGTCACTACTCACAATTAAGGGATAAATTAATTTTATACAAAATTAACGATTCTTACGCATCTTGGAACATGTTCATTTTTAATTCTAAGGTAACACTATCTAGGCAAAATTTTATGGTTTCGCTTCTAACCCACGTCACAACTTTCAAAATAGTTAAATAGAACAAGAAAATATATTACGCAGAATTCGAAAGAACTTTTGTTATTTTGCTTGTTGATACTTGTATCAGCAAGGAATTTTTTTGAACTTTTATAATTGTTTAGTAATAAGTATCACTGCTTTAATAATGGCAATTTTAATTATAAACGGCGGAGTAAAATAATGATGAAAAAGACATTGTACTTTTTCAAATTACCGACGAAATAAATGCAGGGTGCTTGACAACTTGATTTAATTATTTTGAAGGAATAACATTATTCGGTAAACGCTACTACACAACTACTTTTTACGAAAGACGCATGCATGCGATTGACACCACGTTTGTACTGCCGACTAGTACATACATAGAATAGTCACAATTGTGGTCACACCTTCTTCACCTGGATGGACCTTCCACCACGCCATTGCGATGGAGGTAAGTTATTTTCTTTCATCATCACCACTGTATCAACCTTAGCATGGGTAGTGTCTAATAATATGCGAGATAGGGGCCATAAATTCTCGGTTTGAGAGGCCTTATACAGGTTCAAACGTGTCCAAACTCCGTCACGGCATGCATGCACGTACGCGAGGTCTACGCTATAAATGTGACGGTACGAAGAGCAGTAGTTTTTAGTTATCAGCCAACCAACATGATTAGCATATAAATATGTCTGAGGTAATGAAAATTGAGTCACTAAATTTTTAACAAAAGAAGGGCATACGCCTAATCACATAAAACAATATTTAGACGGCGTTTATGGTGATTCATCGTATTTCACTGTAAAAAAATGTTTCCGTTTGAGTCAAGAATCCCTCGAGGGTGAGGCCGGTCGGGTAGACCAATTGAAGAGATAACGCCTCAACAAATTCCAATTATTGAATATTTAGTGCTAAAAGGCCGCCGTTTGAAAGAGAAGGAATTAGCAGTGATAACACACATATCCGTAACAAGTATTCACCGAATTCTCCATTTGGGTATAAATAAATTTAGTGGAAGATTGGTACCGCAACTTCTTTCTGCTCTCCAACGTGGGCGTCGAGTCGAATGTGCGCGATCGTTTTTAAACACGTGTAGAGACCACCCAAAACCGACTTTGGAGTCCATTGTCACAGGAGTTTAAGCAATGGTTCTGTTTTATGATCCTCTGTCGAAAAGGGAGTCCATGGAATGGCGGCAATCTGTCGTCCCAGAAAGGCGAAGGTCGTTCAATCAACGAAAAAGGTGATTACCTCGCCTTATATCCAATTTTGCGATAATTGAGAAGGCAATTCCTAGATTAGAAGATAGAAAATTATCTTTGAATGATTGTGTTGGCATTTTAAATGACATTGAGGAGGAAATTGGAAGGGTCAATGAGTAAAGTAGAACAAAATTAAAGAAGAATTGGCTAAAATTCTACACAAAAATGAAAGTTTTGGTAGATTAAAATCGAGAAATAATGCAATTAATGATAATTTTAATGTACAGATTAATATAAACTCCTCATTAATATCTAGTTTTAGAAATGCACCGATCACATGTGAAATTCAAAGAACATTTGGTAATATAAACACATTTTATTGTAATAAATAAATATACAATTTGTAAATACGACAAATGAAGTTTAATTTCCTAAACCATAATAAATAAATGTATATCATAAGTACATGTTGCAATATTAAGTACAAATTTGCGGATTTTTTAAGTGCATGTAGTACGCATATTTCGCAAAATTTTTAGTGCGTACTTTCCAGTCTTTACTGATAACCAAGGGCACTAAATGCTGAATCACCGATCCCAATACTGTAGTATACTGGAAAAGATTTAAAAAATGATTTTTAAAAAATGCTACACCAGTTATATGGATGGGAAGAAAATATTAACAGAGATGACACACACGCAGATAAATCGCAGTTCACTACAGTATACGTTTTTGCAAAATTTCTAAATAGTACTGATGATGGAACAACAATTTATTATCTGGATGGACTTCAAAAACCAAACAAGTAATTGGACACAAGTCGTTTAAAGCAGAGCTTTTCGGGAGAGTACATAATACTGTCACGCAAATTAGCAAAATTTGTTACTCGCTCATCACTTACTGCTATAGAAGACCTACGGTTGTCAAGCAACAGTTTTATTAGCGAAGATAAACCCCATATCACTAGTATCCGCAGAATCAACGTATGTATGCACGCTGATGAGTGAATAGGCCTGATTATTATTTACTGAAGAATCCAGATTTACGAGATTTAAGTTGCAACCAAATAATAGACGCATTCCGATTTGGCAAGAAATTCTCACACGTAATAACCCACAATTTGTCCAGGAAAAACCTACATACAAGAGGCACACCGACCTTTATTTCATAGCAAATCGAGCTGTCACCACCCAGAAACTTCTGAATGAGATTCAGAAATCCATTATTCTTCCGTATCTAGTACAGGGGGAGAAGAATTTATTTTATGGAAAGTGTTTTTTTTTTGCAACGTGCAGACATCGTGAAGAACTGGTTTCGTAAAGTTTTATGGAGATTATGAAGTGGTCATTCAATTTCCTAGATATCCAAAGCAATGCGCTCGGGTTGCTTTGGGAAACAGACTGAGGTGATTCTTCAAGAATTCGCTGATGAACAAATAAAACTCTAAAAATCTGACACTTGTTTTTGACTAATATAGGTACGGTAATGCTAAGTATGAAACCTATTTTGCTATACCACGTCAAGTTCTTCTTCTACGGCATTTCCTGTTTGCCCAGAACATTCTTTGATGGTAGAATATTGTACGTGAACCTTTAGTTGACAGAGAAAAAGTAATTTTTCCATCTTTCATCAAATTGGGTCTTCTGAACCAATATATTAAAGCTCTAAATTTGCAAGGGAACTGCTTCAGGTACATATGTCAAAAGTTTCCACGCGACTAAGTTACGAAAAAATTAAAGCTGATAGAACCAAATTTCATTAACTCTATGAAGAAAGCTGAGAAAGAAGCGCGAACTTCATTCACTATGGTTGGGAACAATTTTTTTGGAAACAGAAAGCCTCCAATTATGAAGATCTGTTGAAATTAATACTTCAAAAACAAACTGTCTAGATTGTAACATGAGCTTCATTTCCTTCATAGTCATCTTGATAGATTTGCCGAAAATTTAGGCACTGCAAGCGATGTTTTATTCATCGCGTACAGCGCCTAGAGAGATTTCACCAAGATTTAAAGACCATGGAAACTTTTGTTTAAATAAATAAATTACATACATTACATTTACATGTACATTACAATGTTTTATAATCTTTCAACAAAATCACATCAAAGCTTGTCCAAATTAATTGAAATCACCATAATGTGAGAAATATTGTAACTAAAATACTGAAACTATTAAGTGTGTAAAATCATTATTTTAAAGATGTTGTAATTTTTATGGAATATCAGTTAATTATTTTGGGCAACGTTTACTGTTAATATAAGTACAATAAATACTTCCACAGAGATATTTTTATTTATGACTAGAAAACAATTTCTTTATATATTGAAAATATTCATTTTTATAATCTCAAAGGTATTTTGTATTATAATTCCATTGTGTCTGTAATTACGTTTTTTTCCTGAACGAACCGTGTGCTTAAAAGTGTGTACGTTAGGTATAATAAGTATACGTGTTTAAGCGATCATGCATGAATTAACGTAATATCTTTTCATAAATTCTCTGTGCTAGAAAACTTAACTGGTCACTGCTAATACCCTTAACAACCTATAATCATCATATCTTTTCCACTTATTACAGTATCCGACTGCATTGAACAAGCTTCACGTATCGTACATCCTGAATTCGATCCTTGTACGCATTCATGCGGGAATACAAGAATCATATGCGCTGGTACATACCCGTTATACGCCTGTATAGTATTTGAATAGGTCGTAAACACAGGTAGCGTACTGGCTGCAGATCATAAACGGATTAAGCTAGGCCCGTAATTTATGGTCAGGATCAAACGTTCGCAGCGCCATCTCTTAATCCAAACGAACTATCAATTGTGGGATTTTTACCTGGATCATTTATAACTTTTAAATCTTTTTATTTGCGCCAAATCAAACGCAGGTGCTGGCTCGGCGACGCGACATTAAGCCGATTCATTTTGATTTATGTACAGTTTGTTAACGCGTTTGTTTATTGTTTAATTTATTGCGTGTATGTGCCATCTATGTACATACATATATGTACCTTTGATGAATCTCGCGCGTAATGCTGTAAAGCCTGCGAATTATATGCAAGCAGCGTAGCGTCTGTATAATAAATGTTTTGTATACCTAGGTGAATTCAGTATCAAAAGAAGTTATTACGAATTCACGTAAAAGTTCTACTTGAAAATAGTTCCAGATATAGATAATGTTATAATACTAAAACCCATACAATTACTTTCTACAAAATGGAAGACCAAAATAAATTAGTGGGTTCAAAAGCACCAATAGTGACAATTATTCTACAAATTCCATCAAATAGAGTGATTCATTCATTCAAGTTCAATTATATGAGGTGCGATGATATAATTTTCGGTATGCGTCTTTAAAAAATCTACACCTAGAAGTACACATTAATGGCTACTCTTATTTTCACTGTACTCTCCTTGTGCATTTGAACTGACTTAAACGGCATTCTCGTTTTTCGTGGTACTGTAGACCAACCACCTCATACTCTGCTATCAGTCAAATTATAAAATCTTCATCCTTTCGGTGCAATTTTTAATTTTGAAAATAATTATAGGCCACGGAACACCAAATCAAGAGAATAACAAGATGATCTAATTGAGTGAGCACTTTTGTCCAGAATATCTTTCACAGAGAGAGCCTGTAGCGCACTGTCATGAGGAATCATCTATTTGTCAGTCTATAATTCAAGTATTCTTCTTCTATCTAAATGATAATCTAGAAAATGAAATAACTTCAACACTAAGTAGATTTGGGGACTGGTTTAATACACACGATATGGCGTCCGACATTGATAAAACAAAAATAATAAATTTTAGTTTTTCAAGAAAGATCGTCATAAATGTGCATTCAAATACAAGATAATTACCAGATTCCTTGGACTGAAAGGAGCATATTGAATCCCTGTCGACGGACTTAGCCTCCTTTAAGTATGCGCTTTGTGTAATAGCTCGATCCACAAACATCAAAGCTGGACTTGATGCCTATTATGCCTATGTTCAGATCAAAATTTGCTCTGGTATTATATTTTGGAGTACATTTGAAAAGGCCAACAGAATTTTTGAATTATAGAAATCCTGCTATAGAAGCTTGTGTGTTTGGATTTCATCCTAGAACATCGTGCAAAGACCTATTTAAAGAACATAAATTACTTAACCTGCCTGCGATTTACATTATTGAGTACTCCATGATTGTGTATGAAAACTATTCCTATTCCCTTCACAGACAAGTAATACGTTAATTTTTAAAAGTGTAACGACTCAGTTCAAGTCACAATTGCGTGCATATTTTCAGAGGATAAAGCACTATTCCGTTGTTGATTTTTTCCAAAATAAATTTTAATTTTACATATTGACGTCAATATTAGTCAATGTGGTAAATAATTGTTAGTTTGTTTAGTTATTTATACAATGTGTCCTTGTTATTTATGTTTATTGCATTTACATATATTTATGTTGCTCAACGCTTTATTGGTATTACTGAATAAAACCTATATTATTATTATTATAATTTATGATAAAGTTTAAGTAGGCAATGGTTCTATTATTGAAAACAACAAAAACAACAATTACAACTGATGGCTGTTTTACTTCTCTGTATACATACATGCCTTTTGAGCCATTCAACATAGAAATTGCTTAAAACACTATCTGGGATTAAAGTAAGTGAGAAAATAGCTAGAGGAGGCTTGAAGATACTTTTGTTTGTGTGAATATCTGCCACTGGACTACAGTTGCGTTTTCAGTTTACACGTTTACATACGATTTCAACTATTTAGCAATGGAGCCAAGTGTTCTTTACAAGTCGCGATTTTGTTTACGATCATCCGATGGTCGAAAAAAGGTATAGAAAAAACAAAATTGACAGTATGCAGACTGTTTCATCTCTGAGCGCTTGTCTTTTCACGGAGGTTTTGTTATCGTGTGAACAGGTGATCCCATGGAAGCCCGAATTGCCCTCACACTTGTGGAAAATAATGCTCTAAATACATTCTATTTTCTCATTTTATCTTAATTACACAGTAATGTTGGCCCATACACTCCTCGTGTTGTGTTTGTATCCATAAATTAACTCAGGATTCGAATCATGAATTGATTCGCACGCAACCCCTATCTTAATTTAATTGAAGACGTTTGGGGTTAACCTTAACATATTGTTTTTGCTTGATGGCAAGTGAAAGAAAGTTGTTATCATAGCGTTATTATTTTCTGATACCTTTTTTGAAATAAATTTATTCTTGTTTTTGTTAGTCTGCTTTTCATCTTTAATTTAAGATTCATAACATATTAAATATTAAACTTTATTGGTGGAGGTTTAATTTTACGCAGAGGTTTAATAGACTATAATATGAAATTGAGTCAATTTCGTAATTATCTTAGAGGGAGATCTAAAAACATTATAAGCTAGTTCCTTCATTATTTACAAACTTACCAATATTTAAAGAATTAAATGAAGGGTTAAATAGTATTGCTTCTAATACCGGTTCCGATATTATTACATCCCTAACACTGAGCCCTAGAGGTCAATTACACTAGTCTTGCATTTGATTTGTTTATGCGGCTGGTGAATCAGTGACTTGCGTGCTTGAATCTAGGTTTCGCTGTCCTGCACCGCCCCGCGGTTGTTTCTCAGGGTTGAGGTTTTCTGCGGTTTTCGTCACTCCGTGGCGAATGCTGAGAACTAATATCTTAAGACGCACCATAGGCCTCCCGCAAGTGGTAATTTTCCAATTATTCGTATTCATGTTTTCACTATGTCCAATCACCTGGTTCCAATGTCACTGTGCAAACCAATCTCTGATTGCCCCACGAACTGCAGCTTCTATTGTACCTATGCCCAGTTCGAAATCCATGAAGACAATTCCCCTTAGTAACTGGTCTGCAGTTTTATTGCCTACTGCATCCCTGTGCCCCGACATCCACAGCAGTGTAATCACGTTGTGTTTAAACAGGGATACCAAACTCATGCAAGTATTCCCATAGTAGTTTAGATATTATGTGATTTTATGCTAACGCCATTATGTTTCAAGCACGAAAGTACATCGTCCCAATGGTACAGAAAAAGATATTATTAACATCATTTCATCTTCACAAATTAAAAAGAAATAGGAACGACAATCTAATTGATGTTTAGGATACTTTTTTATATGTATAGCGTTTTAATTTCAGGTAACCAAAGTTTCCTTCATAGTATATATATTTTCGTAAGATAAATTTATCACTGCACATTGAAAAATACACTTAGCATGTATAATCGAATTATCCCACACGTCAGTATAACATATAAATATTTGAAATTGCCTCAATCGCTTACAATATCCACATATCTAATACAACGCCGTGAGGTATCAATTTTAATAAATTGGTTTGTTATGAGAAGATATTTTCGTAGATCAAATCAGAGCGAAATTGTTTGGTAAACATCCCAGAAACATTTACGAAATTAATACTCGAATCAGGAATTTTCTCTTATTGAAACTGCCTCATGTCGCGTTCCAATAACGCTAAAAGGTTTCGAGTATTCAAATATGTTTATGGGCGATATATTACTGAAAATGATTGGTTAATATTGTAATAGTACGCGAACACACAATAAGATTAAAAGGGAGTGGGCCGGATCATCGGTGAGATGGAGTTTATTATTTCAGTTGAAGATGTAGAATGTATTTATTTAAATTATAGATGAAATTTACATTATTTAGTATTTTTCATTCGCCGACGTAACTAAATTAAAGATAACGTTTGTTCGAAATAACCCGTTGTAGTTCCTAACTTCAAAAAAACAACGTATAAAGTATTGTATATTTCAACAGTTTCTCTATGAAATATTTATGTTTCTGTTTCCCATAGAAGTACCTTAAATTAACAATTATGAATTTTTTAAATAGGGTTATTTAATTTTAGAACATTCACTCTAGAGGCACTAACTACAATAAAAATACAGGATGTTACATTTTTCTGTGTGTTAGAGCTTAGTAGCGGCTCATGTGTTCAATAACAGATGATGAAATGTCGGCAAAATCTATCTCTCCCTCCCTTCTTAGAAAAACTAATGTGTATATAGTCAAGATTATTAAAGAAATAAATAGTGATTAAGGTCAAAATTTACCATTGGTGAAATTACAGGTGTACTATTTCTTTCATTATTTAATGCGGCAAACCTATGAATGTTGTCATCATAAAAAGGTTGGATATCCACTTCGCATTAATAATTAAACATGGAAAACAAACCAATTTTTCAGATAACGACTATCGCACAACCAGTCATCATATACTGATTATACGAGGGAGAATCAAATATGAACCAGACATTTCTTGTTAACGCTCTCTATGTGAAGTGAGGGGCGTAACGTTTTGGTATGCATGCAGATGAGCTGTTAGTAGCATCATGTCTGAGCAAGAAGAGCACACCTCTGTAGACCAACGCATTATTATTAAACTTTTGGTGCAAATTTGCATAGTACTCATTTTGTGAAAGAGTCACGTTAGCAAGCATATATGAATATAAGGTGTAGCACGGTAAAAAGTCTCATCCGTACCTATTTTCGGCGAAAACTGATTATGAACACAGAAATGCTACCAAATCATATAACAAGTTCAATATTTACAACGAAAACCTAACTGCGAGGTTGTATTTAAATATTTTTTAATAAATTGTATATCCATATATGCAGAAATAGTAATTATCCAGGAGAAGTTCTGTGAGTACCACATAGAGATACTCCATAGCAGTTTACCATTTTCCGCAAGTGCATCTCAACCATCTATACTGTACAAGGTTTCATAACACGTTTCCTGTCCTCAACTTTGGGAATTAATTTAAAAATGTAGATTTCCAAAAATAATATTACTAATGGTATCAATCTCTAAAAGTTGGTACGTTTGCATTAAGTCCTTCGAAAATTAACAAGAGATGAGATCAAATAAGCTGCAACAATCTTAGGAAGAACCTTATGAAATGATCAAGAGGATTAATGACGCTGTTTATCGAATCAAAAGGAAATCTAATGGGAAACCGATAGTGGTTCACTCTGATCGACTAGTATCCTTCCTGGGAAGCAACCATCAGCATCACGAACAGAAGGAACAAGTAGGCAATAACTCGGAGCAGGAACTGGAGTATGAGGAATTTGCGGGAAACTACGGAAATAGTGGTAACATCCGTCATGATATGGTAACCGAAAAACAACAGGACCTGGAGATAATAATAATAATAAAAATAATAATAGCAATCTATAGTTGTTCAATGATAATTTATCACTTACAGGACAATATACAAACAATTTCTGAAGCTATGTTGGTTGCATACCTCGTGTACAATGCGAAACCAAATTAACAAACATTTATACATTGTACAATACTTATCATAAACGTAAACAGAATCTTAAAACTACATAAATATTGATGAAATACAGGTGACTTGGCCAAGGCATTTATACTAGGCGACTTCCTTAGAGAGTAAGTTAAGTAAAAATCATGCGCTATTATTGTTGCAATGATCTTCCAATGAACTAAAGTTATATTGCTGCGTCAATGTAATGTAATCCGAACCACGATCTGGGTACTGCTAACGCTATAGCTGAGATATTTGAGGAATCTCTTTTGGACACGTTCTATTGAAATAACCTGATATGGGTTGTAAGGATATCATATTGAGTTGGCAAAGTCCAATTTGGATTGAACAAGATGGAGATAGGACTAGACTGTTCCGACAGAAATTTAACGATGCGGAGGACCTTTGACGGCAAGGTTTCAATGTTGGAAAAGCTTTATACCTGTATAGTAAAGGACTACATTTATTTTATTTCGTGACTTATGATCTGTCGCATGGAAAACCCACATATACAAACATGAGACACTGTCTACCACAGTTGGACATTCAGAATCTAAGCATACCAGAACTGAGTTATGAACTGCATAGTCTGAATAGGAGAGTTGTGAGCAGCATTATTAAGATATTATTCCGATATATTGACGTCGATATTTAGGCATAATTCTACAGCCCACGAATACTAGACCATGAGAAATCCTTACCACATTATTTATTCGATACATTGAGATGTTGAAAAGGAGTGCAAATATCTCCACACTGCGCTAAGAAGGGGACAATGTTGCTATCACTAGAAACAACTCCGTAAATACCGGAACAGGAAGACCATTCTCGAAGTGAGCTAGATATTTCGATCAAATATTGATAGTTGACGGTCCGCTCTCGGGAGGGGCTCAGTCATTGAACAAACGTTGTATCGAAAATATCGTGAAATATAAATACAGGGTGGAGATAAATATTCATGCATTAGTTTAGCGTTAGTTTTTATTTATAGTTCGTAGTTTATTATTTATTCTTGTTAAATCAGTATAGTTTGCAAAATAAAGGAAAACAATATCTTCTGTTTCGTTTCGAACTTTGTTAGCTGTTGGAAATCAAGCCAACCTACCGTTAGCGTTCAGAAGTTGTTATTAATGTAGATGTACTTCGACAGTTTCGATAACTAAATTAATCACACATGACCGAATCGAGTAGTTCCAGTAAACATATTAATTTTATAATCTGATCGATATTTAATTAAATATTTACCTATACCTACGCGAAGAATGAATAGTTAATCTCTCCTCTAACGAACGCCTTGCACTGCTAGCGGTTCTCCAATTCGCTCCTGAGACTTTGATAATTTGTCAAAGCCAGTCACGAATGCCTAATTAAAGATATCAGGTTACCAATAATAATGGCTGCTGCACCTAATAAACGAGCAGCGCCGTATTGTCCCTAAAAATATTGATGTTTCGCTACTGGGGATTATGTTTCGCATAGGTGTTAAATTCGTTTCAAATTATTTTATGATACTATTACATTAACTTATTCGTACTTACTAAAATGGGTACGAGGATACGATAAAAATTTCGTTATGATTACACACTCAAGTACTGAACTGACAAGACACACGTCGTTAACCTAGAAGGTCTTCGAAAAGCAGTAACAAAGCTAGCAACAGCTTAGTAATTTTACCGCAAGATCTAGTAGTTAGTGAATTTTCGGCTAGTTTTAATTTAGTGGCTATTTGAAGCACGGACACATTGATGTGCGAAATGAACATTGTATATAATATAGGAGTAATACAGAAAAAGTAATAACTTTATGCAATATATAAATTTAATTATCATGATCATTTATTGCCCAACAGATTAACGATCCAATTACAGAACAATCTACTTTGTCACAAAAGTAAATTACATACTAATTTAAACTTAAATATAATTTTAAATACTACACATACAAAAGAACATTATAACTTCAAGTGTAACTATAAAAAGTGTAAGGACGAGGTGCATTTAGTCAAGAAGGTAGCCAGTGGAGAGAAATATATATCAGTGGCATGATCGGATAGTAAATTGTAGGTGTTGCATATTCTATACATAGCAAACTCGATAACTTTGGATTTTCTCCATCTCTATTACAACTAATGGCTTATTATTTAAAATGTAGTATGCTATGTATACTATAACGGGTTCGCATTATTACAGTATGACATGTTATCTGGTGTGCCTCAAGGATTCAAACTTCGGCCATTACTGTTCATATTATATATGGATGACTTACTCACTACGTTTTCTTGTCCAGCATTGGTTTATGCTGATGACTTAAACATTTATTACATTTATTCCGTTGTCATTGGTGTGGATAGTTCTATTCCTTTGCAGCGCAATTTCGATGTGGCAGCTGATTGATGTGAGCGTAATCAACTGAAATTGAACCTTAACAAATGCTGTAAGGTAATATATACTAGAAAATCGTCACCTTTTGTATATTCATACCGACTTCATGACACATTTTTATCTACAATCGACATTTTCTGTGATTTTGGAGTCCTCTTCTTTGCGCAGCTTTCATTTGTTTTTTAATTAACAATAATATTTATTGTCCAACAGATACAAATATCTAATTACAAGGCAAAAATTAAATAATTAATGTGCACATGTAAACAAGTTACTTATAAGTAACATAAAATTAAGGTATATCAAATTACAATACTTTAGTTGCTTTAATTTAAAAAAAAAGTGTAAGAAGAGGAGAACGGAAAAAGAATTCAACTATGTGTAATGTTTAATTTGCACTTAGCCTGTTTTCGACGTAGTTCCAATGAATCAATATTAAATATCTCTAGCAGAGGATTGTGACTAAATCCTTGTATCGGGGTAAGTATTACATTTTTTAAAGTATAAGAACTTCAATTAATTATATCAATTTAATTAGAAGTTTTTACGAAGAATTTACGGCCGATGCTACAATTATACATGCTGGACATGATATTTATTGTCGGCAAACTTGTATATTCCAGTTTAATTTGGTTTCCGATTTATTCAACACATTCTCAAAATATGGAGCAAATTCATCAAAGACATTTTAAGTTCGCTGCTTACAAAATAATAGCTGTTTACCCTGAACGCGGTTCAAATCTTAGGGACATTATGGAACAACTTAACCGAAACCGACACTTTTTTCGTTAAATTTAGAAATGTTGCTAATCACAAGGAAAATTGTAACTTATTTATATTCTTATTTCCCACTTGCAGTTACAGAAGATACAATTGGATTGTAGGTTTCGCATATTGTACCTACAGATTCATATACTGTTTTGTAGTTGGTTGAGTGCTTTGTAATATAGGTTCCGGTTTTGTATCCCTAACACTGGCCAAACCTCTTGTACTATTCCCGCATTCGGTTTATTTTTCTAAAACTGGCTAGTTTCATTGGCTATGCTTAATCAATAGTACAGTATAGTTTTCTTCGAAGGTTAATACAACATACCAGCCTTTAGAATGTTATTTAAAACTATTAATGTTAACACAGTCTTTTATTACGGTTGGAAGTTATTTTGTTTTAGTGCTGCTAAATACTCATGGTATTGGTGGAATCATTCACGGAATATGGAAGGAGGAGACCAAAAATCCTAACATACCATTATTATCAACAAAATCATTTTGCAGTTAATGATTCGGTTGCTGTATTTTTAAATTCTTTAGTAAATGAAAATGTTTACATTTGAAAAAAGTTGAGGGTACTGGGAGGTTGGGCCGGCAAACAGGTAATAGCTATTGGAAAACTATTGCTATTATTATTGAATGCTAGTGAAATAACTAAAAGAGCTGTCCAATGTATTTTTCTTATACATTACCTTTTTCTTTATACTCTCCACAGTTTTAAAGACTTTTTTCTTCACTAGATTTTAAGCACTTTGCCTGTTACGACATCCATCTTTTATTTGGTCTGCCTATATTTCTTCTTAAACATCTATAAAATCTCGTTCTGACTGGCAATCTCGTTACTTGCATCCGTTCCACGTATTCGTTCCATTTATTTTTGTTTTCCTTTATTCTCTTATGTATGTCGAAGATGTTTAGTTCTCCTCTTATATCTACATTCCTTATTCTATCAGATCTCGCACATCTTTTCATCATCTCTTGTATCCTGCTTTCTTGCTTTTCGTTGCTGCCCATGTTTTACGACCCTATAAGAGGATGGGTACTACTCTCATCTTGTAAAATTTTATTTGCGTATCCTGTCTTGTTTCGTTTTTTAACTTTTTGGTGATTGTTCCACGAACATGTGTGGATTTATTTAGTTTTTCTTCTATGTCTTTGTTTCGATCAAAAGATACATCGCAACCTAAATACTTAAAGTGTTGCAGTATAGCATCATTTATGACTATTTTTGTCCTAATTGGATATTTACCCAAGATAGCCATGATTTTGATTTTATTTGGCGATACTTTGATTTCATAGTTTTGGCAGATTTTTTGTTGTATCATCCTCTTTCTGTAGATCATTCTCCGTTTCTGATAAGAGTACTAATTCGTCAGCATATAAAAGAGAATTTGCGGTGGTGCTCTGGTCTAATCGTATTTACTTTAGTTTTGAAGACATTAGGGCAAATAATGAGAGAAGTTGTGTTGTTTTTAGGGTTGCTTTTACTCCGAAAACAGCCAAATAGGCACCTAAACAATTGTGGCTGTTCTTACACAAAATTGATATATAAACCCTCTAAGTTTTATTTAAATCCGTGAGTAACACCTACCGGCATTTCCCTGTAAAAGACCTAGATCACCGAATTTGCATGAAATATACAAATATATAAGATGTAATTTATATAAATAATGTTCATGTTCAACTGAGAAAAACACCATAGACGAATTGTATGTGTTTCGGCTATATAAGGTGTTTTACGGATAATTACTGGTACCTACATCAAGTCCGACTAATGAAGTAAAATGAATTCGTTTTAGCTCGAAATTCAATATCCAACGTGGACAACCACTCGACCTTCATACTTTGTCGGTAAATGGACACTTTTTCATTACGCTCGTCCCGATTGGCTTTAATAAATGTTTATGGTGTCGATTCCGGCCCTGCGTATATCGAATTAGAGGGCAGATTCTAACCAAGCGTGGCTATCTCGTATTATTTTCGATATGCAGATTGTTAATTAAATCTGCCCAGAGCCATATTTACATGACAGCAATCTGTCTGCAACACATAACGGCTATGGGAGAGAAGGGTGCCCCACCACAGGCCAGACAACGTAACTAAACTACGCCACGCTGGGCCCAGTCGGGCAGAGGGACCACCGTCGTTTTAATTATGTCGTGTAACCGTGCGTATTTTATTAATATAAATATGTATTTCCACTTTTCGTTTGTCGCCGAATTAATACTACTTCGGTCGCAAGGCGGTTTCGGGTTAGCGTTACGAGTAAAGATCTAAAGAAGGGGTTGCAAATCTGTGATCGTTAAGTCTTGACGAGTCAACTAAGAACAGAAATAGATCAACACATTTTTGCAACGACTTATATTAAGTAGAAAAAGATTTATTACACAGCAGACGTGTTGACTATGGATTTAGAATACAAGAAAAATATTAAATATAATGCGTTGACGATAACAGACAGAATTATGAAGGACGAAGAAAAATGTAATGTATGTATATACGGCTGAAAGGATTTTCGTTAGAAAAGAAAAACTCATCGAAAGCCTCACCAAAGAAACATAAGTGTTCTGTATTAAACGTCATTCATTTCAAGTTTGTCAAGTTTGTTAGAAATTCATTACAGAAGTATAAACCAACATGAAATTAAATAGCTTTGTACCATTTGTAAAGGAAATATCTCTTGAAACGAATAAACCGCGGATCTGTATACAGGCCGCTTTACAACTTCATATAATAATTTTGAAAACTTGTACCTACTCACTAAATAAGCCTATTTTATGAACTGACTTACCGCTGACGTAGTATCTAACGCTTTACTTCGTACAACTTTTAAAATTTAATATTAGATCTTTTTCTTTATAAATAAACAATAATGATAGTTACTTTTATATTATTATAGCGAGTTAAAATCATTGGAAAATTTAAAAGGAATAATACCTTTTTACGTGAAATATAAGAAATAAAGGATGGCAGAATGGATATTGGCGGTTTTTGAAACGCCATTATCCGAATATGAATATAATGGAGGGGATAATCAATAGCCTAAATGAACCCCTATGCAATGCAGTTTAGCAGCCAACGAAACTAAAACTTCTATTAATTTACCTAACCCAATAAATTAACAATGTGTGACGATGCTTATTTCTGCATATCGGGCTCTGCAAATAGGAATGTTCGGTAGGGGGCTGCCAAATAATCTCAACAACTTCACAAACAACTCCTACATTCCAAAAAATTACCATGTGGTTCGGAATACTAGGTCCGTACTTTTTCGAAGAAGGTGGCTGTATAGTGACGTTGAATTTCTCAACTATATTTGGACATACTCTAAAATTTTCTTCCTACTGAATTGCAACTATTTGGGGTACAACATAACAACTTGTAATAGAGTGCAACGAGCCATACTGAGCGAATTTGCATAGCTGCTCTTAGAAACATGTTTCCTGGATGACCTATATCCCGACATGGTGATTTAAATTTGTCGCCAGGGTCACCGGATTTGATAAGCTATGTCGAAAGCCACAAGCGTTAGAAGTCAACATTACTCAAAAAATTAGAGTGATAAACCATGAAATACTGCAACGAGTTACAGCAAGTTTTCAGTCACGACTTCATGAATGTTTCGAAAAGTGTGGTGTCCATTTAACAGATGTTATTTCCAACAAATTTTGTTCTCAAACTGCATTACATGTGCAATAAAAATCCATTTTTTGACCTGGTTCGCTCGTTTGTATATCCGTAGTAACCCCATAAAAGACAACACCCTTATGTACTTATGTTACCCTATATGTATAAATACATTTTCTTTAAATTAATCAATTAATAAAATGACTTTCTAGTTGTCAAAATGTTTAGTGATTTTTATAAGGACCATTTCGTAATATTGGTTGCATATTGCACAGAGATCACGTGGAATGTAATCTTTAGTGAAGGGACAGTATTATAACAGTTTCAGACCGAGCTAACGATTTTCTTCACTGAAAAGTTCTGTTCATATTTGATACTGAAACAAGCAATAGCTTAATTGGATTATGTATATTATATATTATTATATGTACATACATATGTACATATACTGTATATGACAGCTATTGGGAATAACCGTGTGCATTCTAAAACTTTAACAATTCAACAAATCATCTGATTAACGTTAGAGGCTAAAAGAAGCAAGTATTGGCAAAACTAATTTCCCCCGTTATTCTTCTAAATTTAACTTTGAGAACAAGACCATCTAATTTGACAGAAACTTGCTACAAGTACATACAAAACTCTTTAAAAAACTATATCACTTTTATGTAACAAGACCGTGGTCTTGGCTAAAATACGACTGAAGTATAAACAAGCAATTAGCAAGCCTTATAGGCATTTTTTAATGTTGCCACAGAGAATATGGAGAATAAAAGAAACTTTCTCAATGACCTACCGAGATGTATACCTATACAAGTAAATATATTTTTTATTTAATACTTTACAGCTGCAGAAGCTTCATGGTACCATAAATTCATTTCATCTTCCAAAGCATAACGAGAGTAATACGATTAAATTTAATTTCGTTGTTACCAAATACCATTTTTTGCGGCTTTAGGGTCCAAATATATCATGGCCAGTATTTCTCTTTCATCGACACTAATATGTAACAGCAACGTAATAAATCTACCGAAAAAAATGGAAATTAATAAAATTTTGATTGGATCATCACTTTTCCGATTCAACTCTTGTACTAGCGATTAATCTTAATCAAGCATCAGTTATTAAAATATCTGCAGAATTCATCATTTTTTCCGTTTTCTAACGATCACAGTAATTAGTGTAACGAAAACAACAAAGAAGTAGAAAAAAAGTGAAAACAAGAGCCAATCGCGTGATCTCTTTATTTTTTTTTTGTAGGTCGACCGTTGGCGTATAAATTATTTTGCAGGTATTAATTAAAAATCGCTGAAATGGTGCAGAATAACCAATTAGGCGGCGTGGTAAAGCAATATGGTGCAATGATTGATTTCATAAAGAGAGGAGCGAGACCGGTGTTTGCTAATATATCAATGATGGGACCGTAATTTGTATATTAGCGGCTGGGACCGGGCGATTGTCGCGCCATCTGACGCCACGCCGCGGAACTACGCCCATGACCGGACAGTCCCGATATCATTTGACCAAAACTTTAGACGTTTCGGTATTATTAATGAACGCGTTATTAAACTTCACACGATCCGATGACAGAATAGCTGCTCCGATATCTGCATGATATGAATCGAGGAAAGGGTATTAACTTGTTTATTACGGCTGCTCGTAAAGTTTTATTAGAATCTAGGTAATTAAAAGCAGCTACAAAGTTGTTAATCAAAGTCAAATCAAAATTAGTTTTCGCCTTTTTTAAATTACTTTAAGAATCCACGGGCGTTGCCTTGACAGAATTGAAGTAAACAAAGAATATTTCACCTCTTTAAGGCATTTTTGCTACTAGTTTATATATTCCTGAAAATTCAAATCAAATCGAAATGAATTACAAAATACGCAAAGGGTATCCATCCATAAACAATATAATCATTTTATTACAACTCTATCTCTCATAGCACTCACAAGAAAAATTCTGTGATTTTTATGTTTTATTAGTTACTCATCAAATATTCCCAGAAAATGAGCGCAAAAAATTATAAGAGCCAAAATCGGTTAAACTAAACCGCTGGCTAGATATACATATGTGACAATCACTTTCTGGACTTATATGCGATACTGGACCAAATACCACTAGTGGTTTTAGTAAAGCACGTCCAAACACCTCCCACCAAATCCGTTTTTATAACTACATATTTGGGTATTATTCGCGCACGGCAATTGTAAATTGAGAACGGACCGAACATAATGGAGGTTGAAAACCTGAACCCACTGAGCATTAAAAAATGACATTTAACAGTAGAAATTCTGATTTTATATTCAAATAAAAGTTATAAGCGAACTATTTGCGGAATGATGAGATAGGAAAATGAAATAAGTATAAGAGAAAAAAGAAGAAATAAAATGAAAAAGAAAAGGAAAAAAGAAACAAAAAGCAAAAAGAAAAAGGAAAGAATGAAAGAAAGGGGTGAAAAAAAGAAAGGTGAAATATAAAGTAAGAGAAGAAATGATAGAAGGGAGACAGAAAAAAGAAAAAGAAAGAAAAGAAAAAGAAAACTTTCGCATCTAGCGATGTTAACTCTTCGATGAAGCCTCCTGTGACGGAGGTGAATCGACTTTCATCTTTCTTTTTTTTTTACTCCCTTCTTTAATTTCTTCCTTTTTTCTTTTTCTTTTTATTTCTTATTTTTTCTCTTACTCTTATTTTATTTTTATATCGCATCATATCATGATCTAATTCCAGAAATAATTCGATTACTACTGACTCCGGCAGTTTATTATAAAGAAAAGTTGAAATATCTTCATTATTTCCTACAATTATCCATGAGTAATCATGAAACTGGTGAAAGCTATAAAAGTAAATCCGGAAGTATTTTTCCTAAAGAAAACAACAGCTGCAGAGGACCATCTACTAGACCGACTCTCTCTTCAAGATAAAAAGAAAACTTCTCTGAAGCTATTTTCAAAAGTGGCGCAAAAAAATCTCGTTATTGGATAGAGACGTAAGAATCTTTTCTCACACTCTGCCTTAGAGCAACTTCAATTTCAAACGAAAAATGGATTGCTCAATTAGTCGACTGCATTGACCGTAAACTTCTTATGAACTTAATCGTATATCTTCTCATCATAACTTGCCACACATTACTGAAAGCAGGTGCAACAGCCTGCCAATGACGCTCCAAACAGTGTTGTCAACGTTGCATCTTAAGATTCTGACGTTCTCTCTTCAACGGTTAGCCAAATCAGCTGCTCCCTATTAGCGTGACGGTTTCCTAATTTTACTATGAGTAATGCGATATTATAAGCAGCCCGGAAACCATTAGCGGCTCTTGTTGATAGTGAAACGAACTTACTATCGAGCGTGCTGGCTCTCTTCTAAAGCTTCTCATTCAGTATTTTAAAGCATATCCCATCTTTACCTATATTATCAGTGTGACACCTTTTCAGATGATCTTGCAGCTTGGGCCGTTCCATGTATGAAACTCGTAAAAATTTGTACAGAAACATGTGCAGGATGTCACAAAACAGATAAACATATGTATAAACAATTTTATTGAAAACCAATTAAGTAATTTTTCTCTATTTTATATGGCTGTCTCTGGTACTAGTATACATACATTATACACTGTTTTATATCTTTTGCCTGCAAGAATAAATACTTAAATGTGCCCTATCAGTATTTTACCTGCCCTATCGAAAATATTTGAACGTTGCGTTAATGACGAACTACGTCAATTCGTCGACAGCAGAAACATTTTGCCTGCTTTTTAGTCTGGTTTCCGATCAAGGCATAGTTTCACTACGGCGTTGTCACATGTTGTGGATGATATGCCAGGCTACCGACAACGGAGACATCACAGTTTTAATTCTTGTGGCGTACTTTAGATTCTGTCGGTTGCAATCCATCTGCAGTTGCGCTTATGCAGTCATACTTGCGAGGTAAGATAGAGTATTTCCGAAAAGATCAGTATATCCTGTGGTTTGCCACAGGGAGCCACCTTAACCCCACTTTTGTTGCCCATCTATACTAGTAACCTTCCTAACGTCTCAAAGTATTGTAAATATCATTTATCTGCGGACAACATCCAACTTTATTTTTCTTTCAGCCCTTCCAAGCTCACTAAAATTCTGAAATGCATAAATGAAGATCTGCATAATCTAGCAGTGTACTGTGGTCAACAACAGTTAGCACTTAACGCTAACAAAGCACAACTACTTTTGGTCCAAGAAATCCTAAAGTTAGAGCCTTGCGCAATGTTGACATTTATATTGAAGGCTGCAAGATTGCTCTCTTAGAGTGCGTGAAGAGCTTGGGTTTTGTATATTGATTCTTCTCTCCGCTATCATCAGAATTCCTCACATATTATTAGCAAGGCCGCCATGGCATTAAAATCAATGTTTATTCGTGGAAGGTTCTTCGATAGGGCAACAAGATTCATGCTTTGTAAGACTATTATTTTATCTAACTTTAATTATGCAGATGGTGTATACACGCACTGCATTACACGTCAGGAATGTCAGAATACAGCGACTTCAGAACGTCTGTGTTCGCTTCGTTTACGGCATGCACAGCAGACGAGGCGTTCGTCATGGTCACTTTTTGTTTATCCCCAAGCACAAATGTAAGGTGTACAAACACAGTTTCAGCTATAGTATATCCAAAATTTTAAATACCTACATCTTACCTTTTAGTCCATTATATACCCCGATTAACAGATGAAGGAACCACATACACACAACACCACTTAGTAACAATTCAACATCAATAATTTTGTATACCTATCCGTACCTCGCCTGCCAAAGCAATCGTATCAGTTACCATTGTATTGCATTGTTTTTTTAGTTTTAATTGTTTTTGTTTATTTTTTATATTTGTTTAACGAAGGCTAAAGGTAGAACGACGTATACCTCCGTATGTGAAGATAAGCGATTTCGTCTTTTTGGCACATGAGTTTAAGTGATTATTGTAACTTATTTTGTGTGATCTATTTTACTATTGTCAATAAATTATATTCTATACTTAAAATACGTAGTTATGCCTAAGAAGGTAAACCTATCACATTCACCTTTATTTTTTTATAATAGTAATGAATTATAAACTAGTACTAAATTCCTCAAATTACAAAAACCTTTCTTTATACTGTACAGAATTTCATTTGACATCCGATTATGCTAAAACAACACGGTAAAAACAATGCGCCTCCTCCTTTGTATGTGTGCCTATTTACGTATTTGATGATTTCAAATTTAATACGACAACACATAGAATAGCGCAAAAGAACTGAAAAATACGAAACAATACGCTGCAATTTACGATGGTCTGTTTATTACCCAATTAGAATAAACGAAATACCCCGTGCAGAACGCATCAATACACTATTTACAAAGAATACAAATGGCATTGTGCGCAACATGCATCCAAACGCATGCACTCCGTTTCCTGTTATATATTTGAAATGCCTATTAATTTATCTACAAAGGTAATACGATATGGCCGCGGGTTATTTTCGATAATTAACGGAATCTGCTCGATTGTAACTTTAACGTGGTGCATACGCGTGGATCGTATATACGAGATTGGTAAATGTCGCAATATTGTTTTAAAAATCGAGTAAAGTTTCCATTTGGATATCAAAGGATATTGAGAATTAGCAAGAGAGGATTCTTTCATATATATGGGGACGACTATGAAAAGCATAGAAATACACAGAAATATTAATACCTCTTAACATCCTGTATTACACATGTCAATTGTAGTTCGATAGATTTATAGCGCTGTTTATACAAACAATACCCTAATATAGTACTCGTTTTAACTAATTTCCATTTTACCACATCTGACTTACTTTACATTTTACGATATCTGGAACTGTATGAATTCCTACTGTGATCATATTCAAATAAGTTCTAAAAAACAATTCCTTGTAGTGTAAGACGAAACGGTTTTAAGAAAAAAAATATCGAAACAACAAGAAAGATCAAGTCAAAAACGTTCAGCCATTACAACATTACGTGGTGAAGGGTGTTCAACGGTACAAATCGCTAAAAAGCTAAAGATATAAGAAAACAGAGTACTTATGACTAAGAGGATGCAGAAAACAAGCTCACTTCGTAATAGAAATTGTAGTATTTTCGAAACGAAGGAACTTTCGCAGCGCACCAGGAATCACTCAACAACTCAATATTTAAAGAAGAACACCTATATCTCACATAACAGTTAAGCGGAGACCTCTAGTAGCAGAACTGAGGGGAAGAATAGCTATGAAAATGCCATTGCTGAAACAACTAAGTAATGAAACGAGACTGGAATGAGCCATTTAACACAAGAATTGAGACTTGGTTTTGTGCTTCGATATCTAACAATGAATTTCTTTCTCCGTCTTACTCTGTTATCCGATGAGATTGTGATTCTCTAACTACTGACCGGAGAGTGGGAGGTGGGATAGTGTCTTTGAGTGACGTTGATAATGATATCGTTAAGGCGTCGATATATAAGACATCAGTACCTAGGTAATCTACTAATAACTAAAATTGCGTTTGAAACTGGTTATTAGTACTTATTATTAGTTTACGTTCCCGATATAGATTATTCTTTTGAACATTTCTTTGACTTGCTGTAAATCTTCATCTCGGATAAACTTGTTATAATTACTTATGATTTTAATTTACCCAACTTCATATCCGAACCTAGCACCTTAGCACCTGACACCTACCAAATTAAGTATATGCTTATACTTTTTGGAGACTCTGAATCTACGTCGAAGGTTTGCATGATTTGTTCCCTCTCTTGATCGAAGATAGTCACCATCTTACTCTAAATATTAACATATCTAATGCTAAATCTTCCAAAGTACTTCCGTTTCCTTCCAATAATATCCTTCGATAAAGCAAATTATTACAACCTCTATTCTGACTTATCTACAACTAATTAGTTATTTCTTGAAAGTCATCAAAATGATAATCTGGCTGTAGAGGATTTTTACAACAAACTGTGTTCCATCTTGAAACGATTTGTTCCTTTGTTTCGTTCAAATTACAAGACATGCTACCCCCCTATTTCTCTCTCGCAATTAAAGGAAACCTAAAACTCAAGACTCATTATCACAGAAAATGGAAAACGACACATGATAATTATTATAAAATGGACTACGCAGATTAATTTAGCCTATAGTTCATACGTTTCTGATAGCGAACTTTGCGTTATAAAAGATCCATGCATGCTCCTCTTGGCAATTTACTCGCTCTAAGCAGTACGCTATCAGAATTCTTGGAATCAACGAAGGTAGTAGTCCAACATAGATAGTTCATGCTTTCGATAGATCGTTCTCTGGTGTTTTCCTGTTTGAGTGTTTGGGTTCTGATCTCCTAGATATAAATTTTAACTTGCCACTATTGTGTTTACAGTCTGTTTCGGTATATTAAGTAATGCAGTGCATTACAAATTTAAAGAGTAAATTTACAGCTGCTGATGATAGCGTTACTTGCTTCTCTGTGTATGATTTTTAATCTAGCTGTACGCACGCGCACGTTTCCTGATACATAGAAAGTAGTCAGAATACTGCCAATCTTTAAAACGGGTGATAGTTCCAATATATCATTTACAGACTTGTGGCTATAATTTCCTCTTTCGCAAAGGCTTTTGAACGCTTACTTTATAAGCGCATCTCTTATGGTACAAAACCACATCCCTCTGTATCTTAGTATGGTTTTATGTCAAATAGATCTACTGTAACTAACTTGGCACAGATTTCCCAAACAATAGCTGATACCGTGGATAGGGGTGGTCAACTTGATGTTATTTGCACTTATTTTCACCGTGATTTGACCTGATAGATCATCATAAATTGTTTGAGAAGCTGAATTTTTTCGGTGTCAGAAGGAATTCCTTAAGATCAATTCAATCATATCTTCCAAACAGACTTAATTATGTTTATTTTAATAGATTTAAATCTCGAACTTCCTACTCCACCTCTGGAGTTTCTCAAGGATCGAACCTTGGCCCGTTCCTCTTTACTATATACATATATATATGATATGAATTATTGTCTTTTAAATCTTTTATAATATCAATGATTTTCTAAATTTTTCTTTATGTATTTTGTATATCTTCTCACTGTATGGTCCACACCCTTATTTCTTTTATTGTTGATGTTGTTGTTGGAGGTAAACTACCGTTCGGACATCCTCTTCATTGAATTTATTTCAAATATTTAATCTGTACAGTTTTTTTTCAAAATTTTACAGATATCTATCTTAGTTGTTCATTACTAACATATAATGTACAATTTTAATGTAAAAAAAAAGAATCCCTTCAACAACAAGTGCAGAGGAAACGTAAACTCCACTATCGTTTCTATATATATCGCTTTTCGTAAACATATTTTTCATATTATTAAAATATGTATCATCCCGAAATTATATCACACTATTTTCAAACTTTCTTCTACAACGGAAGGATGGCACGCCTGGCAGCATTATCTCTGAATAATTTCATTCCCATCAAGAGTGTGTTTACTGTGTGGCCTAATATATACGCAAACAAATGTGTAACCCCGATAACGATGGATATAAACAAAAATTGTGTTACACATCGAAATCATCTCTCCTGAGAAAAATCATTATTTCCTCAAATTCATCGTAATATTTGGAATTCTTTAAATATTTTTAAAGTCGAAAGGTGTATCGGCTGATATTATGATAATAATTTGGTAGTTCCGGACATATCTGTGGAAGCCGGAGACCAGGATAGCTAAAATACGAGAAATTACGTGTGAGTGAGTACGATTACCAAAATTAAAGACTTAAAATCATAATCAATTTTCAAAATTTATTGTATTTTTGCTCTCATTTCAATTTGTATCTTATTTAGAATTTATAAAATTAGGCAGGGATTAATATAGGTATTCCGTTACAAAAAGAAATTTATATTTATTTAAATTATATATATGTATATTGGTTTGTTAATATATATATTTACTTTTATAAAGAAACAATTACTAAAGTAAGGAACATTTTGTTTCACTGAAAGAAGGGGGCGGTTATACTTGTAACTGGAATCAATCTTTCTCTGTTCAACCTATGCGCAACCGACTGGGGCTGCAAATTATTCACTATATTCGCAGTCTCAGATACTAATTTGAAACCAGTTTACATATAATTACTCGCAACTTAACCAATTACAAAGCTTCGTGGTTTTCAGTGTAGGCTCACCCACGTTTTTTTCTTTATTTTGGCCATCTGTCCTTGTTTAACGACTGGTAGCATTCGTAGTATGGCTAATACACCACTGCACTGCATGCACTGCCACTCATGGAAGTTGGATTATTTTCAAAAAATTAAAATTAACATGAAGACAAAAACGCAAACTGCAACCCCGCAATCTCCGTGCAATCGGCGGTCTATAATACTCACTACAATTTCATCCGCACAATCACTGAATTTTGCTAATATCTCTTACAAAATTTTATCAAGTATCCAATCTTTCATGAGCGCGAGTATTTTCCAAAATCTCGCAGCTTCGTGTTTATTTTTGAACCAGATATTTTAATGAAGTAGTTACCTTCATTACTATTAGCTGCATTTAAAAGATCGTTTTTGTGCTTTTTCAAATTGGAAACAATGTTAGATTTGAAAATTGTGAAATCTATACTGAAATAGGTATTGTTAAGGTTAATTTATTACATAAGGCGCGCCTGAAAAGTTTGGTAACACTTCAGCACGTGAGATATTTCCGTATTTAATGTATTATATATACATACTATTATTATATATAATGTATTTTAGATTTAAACTAACCGCCACGATTACATGGATTTAAATATAATATATATTAAATTTTAATATAAACATTCAGAAAATAAATTAAATTAGGTAATTAAATAAACGCGTTTCTAATAATTGTACAGTACATTTATAAGAAAAATGAAATTTTGTAGTATACTATGCGTACATAAAGAATCCAATAGTAGTATATTAGAAAGTCATGCCGAACCAGTATTAGTACCAATCTATTTGTTAATGTAAAACAGAAATTTATTAGATTTACATCCTGCTCAATACATTTCTGAATGATATTTCATATAGCGTCACAATAATGCGCACAAAAAGAACTACCTGCGTAATTATTTTATTTGTTTAAAGAGCAACAGAACATTCTATTGATTTCCTACAAATATGATCAACGCAAAGCACGAATATCCAATATTGTGATATCATTAAGTTCTACTAAAGCGAATAATTTTGAGGTTCAAATAATTATTAGATTAAAAATATAAACGTATTCGAACTGCACACACGAAACGGGCAGATTTTCATTATTGGATTACTTTCATTCGGAAAAATTATTGTTTCAAACGACGGAACCGGCACGCCGTGCACATCAAATGCAAAATACAAATGAATCGCGAACGAATAAACGAATGGACGAATACAATAAAAACATATCTGTCGAAAACATATTTGCGCCAAATGTAATGCGAAATTTATGATATTTGTTAGGCAGGAATACATTTCATATCGTAACCGATAGTTCCGTTTGACGTTGGCCGGTATGTTTTATGGACTTTTACTTCCTACGTTAATACTATCACTGACTTTACAATTTATGGCGCGGTTAGCGATAAAACTCCAAACGCGAAACAAAAAGGGAAGGGAGACTTTTTCGCTGGTTACCAGTCCGCGATCTCAGCTAACATGCTAAAAATAATTAACGGATATTTCTTAAAAATAATAATAAATTGAAACAAAAAATGATTTTTGAGTTTTTAGTTCCAGTATCTTATGGTAGTTTCGATGTTTGTGTGTCTGAATAAATTATCATGTTTTGAACCAAATGTGAGAATAATATTGGTACAATAAGCCTCTTGGCTGTAGTGTTAAGCATACAAGAAGAAAGAAAGCCATATTAAGAAACAAACAATCAATAAACCAAGCAAACATTTATGTATATGTACAAACACGTACATACACTACCATCCATATATGAGGGTGGATCTCTATGCTGTACTCCCGACCCCCTTACGGTAAACCTATAGTGGCATTATATTTTTTTATTTTTCGACTAACTAAACTGATGCACTTGGTCCATCGGCGTTCCAACATCTCAGCAGCATCCTGGAAAAATATTTGTCCGGCCTTTGCAAACCACCTTTCCACAGCTTGCATCACTTCATAATTACTGGAAAATTTGGCCCACTTAAGATTTTCTTTAATTTGGGAAACAGCCTGCAGTTACTAGGGATCAGATCCTGCGAATATGGCGGGTGCTCCACTAATTCAAAGCCTGCTTGTAAATATATGGCTAAGAGTATCATCCTGATGGAACAGTACATCGTGCCTTAATTTTCCTCGGCGTTTGACTTTGATAGAGTCTCGCAATTTATAAATCAATTGTGCGTAGTACGGCCCTGTAGTGCTCTGTCCCATTTGCAAATAGTCAGCCAGGATGACTCCTTGAGCATCCCAGAACACAGATAGCAAAACCTGTCCAGCAGATGCACGACATTAAATTTTCGCGGAGGAGAAAGGCCCTGACTATCTACTCTCGGGATGGTAGTGGTGCACCCATGACTCATCCATTGTCACATATCGACTAAAAAGTTCTTTTTGTTTACTTGATCCCTTTTCAAACACCCGATTTCTTTTTTGATTAATGGTCAACTTTCGGAGCACCCATCTTGCACTCATCTTTTTCATATCTAATTCTTTATTAGTATGTTGTGCACCACATGATATGATAAGCTAGTATCTTCCGCAACGTCCCCGATGCGTACTCGTTGGTTTCGCAGTACGATATCGTCTACCTTTTTAATGTTTCTGTCTATTGTTATCGTTATGTTGGTTTTCACAGGATGTTCTTGAGCATTTAAAATCTCCATACTAGTGTTTGACTATATCATAAGAAACTGCAGAGTCACCAGTAGTTGTCACAATGTCTTTATGAATTTGAGTTGACCTTATGCCCTTCTTCTGGAGGTATGTTATACGGCTATTTGTTCTACAGCAAATATGGGCAACCTTTGACATGTTGCGGGCCAAACCTTAGTGTGCAAATACGTTCGCGGGCCGCGTTTAAATCCTATATCACTCGATCTTCCTCATTTGGAGTAAGTATGAGTAAGTGATGTAATATTTTTTTTTAATTGGGTTCTTCAAACTGTCTCGCGGACCGGATCAAATCTTACAGCGGGCCGGTGGTTACCCACATATGCTCTATAACAGCACAACAACATTTTGGGATACAAATTTGATATTATGTAGATATGATCCACAAATGTCAGCTATCTAAATATCAAAAACATTAATTAAACAACCAATTAGAAGTTGGTGGTAGGTGGGGCATGAGAATCCGCCTTCGTATATGGTGACTACTATAAAATTTATGTTGTCTTTGATTTGAATTGAAGTACAGAGTAGGTTTGTAATAATATTTATTAAGAGATATTTGACACCGCGAAAAGAATGTTTAACAATGAAAGAGAAACAGAAAATATTACAAAACTTTAAGTCCAAGATTTCTGGTCAATATGCCGATCTTGAGATTAAGTTATGGCGGCACATATTTTTGGGACAGTATAATTTCATCAAAAAATGTATTCACGATGCCGCAAACCAAGTGTTGGGGTAAACAGGCAAGAAAATAAGGAGAACGACACTCTAAAGTTTTTGGTAAATGAAAAGAAAATAGTATACCAGAAGTGGCTGACAACACAAGATCCAGAGGGCAGAGAAATCTATATGAAATACAATTATGAAGTAAAAAATAAAGCCATGGATAATTGTTGGGAAAAGAAATGTGATGAGGTGGACACACTTATAGAAGTATCAAGATCTAGGCAAGCATGGAAAACCTTAATGACACGGAAGAAATATATAAGCGAAGCGAAATCTATAAATCCAAATAGGAATGGATAGTTCGAAGACGTACCGTTGAAAATGCGAACCGCAGTTGTTCGCGAAACGTCAGGGACAAAGCCTAGTAACACGGCGGAACCCGACAACCGTTACAAGTATGTCAAACGGCCGTAAAAGTCTGAGATACTACTTAGATAGTATGAATCTCCATTAATTGAAGACAGAATAATAATTTTAGGAATATCGATTACACAAATGAACCGCTCAACCAAGTCTAAGAGATGTAACAGTGAAAGAAGTTATAAAGGCAATGAAAACTATCAAAAATAACAAAGCGGCGGATCCAGGAGATATGCCTGTGGAACTTATTAAGAATTCCCTAATAACAGTAACATTAGAAGCAATTTCCAGGTTATTTACAGCATATTTAGAAGGTAGTCAAGTTCCGGAAAAATGGAAAATCGCGTAAGTTCTATACCCAAGGAAGGCTGCAAAATGAAATGCGAAAACTGTAGGGGAATTAGCGTTACGTCTTCTATGTGCAGACTGTATGGACGAATAGTAAAATTGAGAATAGAGAAACAAGTAAAAGACTTAGAGGAATAGAGTGGATTCATGCCTGGAAGATCTTGTATTGATAATATTTTCTATCTAAAACAACTAACTCAAAAAAGTGTAGCACACGGACGTGAACCACATCTTATATTTATAGACTTAAAAAAGGCTTATTACAATGTTCCCATAAATCAGTTATGGAAGGCAACGAAGTACAAACAATCTATGTAAATGGGATTAAACAACTATATAAAAATAATGGATGAATTCATTGTAAATAAAAGGCTACAACAGATATGCTGCATATCACCAGCGTTATTTAGAATATATGTGAAGACGGTACTGAGGTATTGGAGAAAGGAATGTACGCCGATGGAGGTACTTCTCGATGAATAACATATATATATATATATATATATATATATATATATATAGTTTGGAGTTTGGTGACGATTAGGTTATGGTAACCAAGGACGGAGGTGACATCGATTACATGTTCAGGAAACTGAGGGGAAAATACGAGGGATAGGGTTTGCAGATCAATATGGATAAGACAGAGTACATGGTAATCGGTTTATAAGAAAAACAGTTAGTAGTGGAAGATGAAGTGATAAAAACGACGTTATATTAAATTCCGATGGCAAAGATGAAGTAGACATACAGAATAAAATAATAAAGAGAAAACCTATAAGTAAACAACCACACCCTGTGGTGTAGAACGAAAATATTTCGGAAAAAGAAAAACCCGGATGTTCCACTCCTTTATTGAAAGCTGTGCTACCTAGGGTAGTAAACTGTGGGCGCTGAATAAGAAGATGAAGAAAATAATGTCAACGGAGATGTACTGGAGACGCTGCTGTAAGAAGATATTATTAGATTATGAAAGAAATGAAAGAATAAGCGAAATAATGTAAGTTAACACATAATTAATACATGAAATAGAACGGAAACAACTATTGTGGTACGACCACATAACGAGAATAGACCCGGAGAGACTACCACAGAAGATTTGGAATCTGCTAATAGAAGGAAAAACGAAAAACTAAGAACGTGTTGGGGAAAAGGAATTAAAGAAACTATGCAGAAGAGAGGACTGAGAGAAGATGGTTTTAGGGATAGAGCCTCTTGAAGATTAGGATGCCGTAGATAGAAAAATTAGCTGTTTACAAACCACCTAATAAATAACATATTCTTGGCATCCTTTTCATCAGAGATTTCAGATAATAGCCTGTAATATCAGTTCATGTTACCTGGGACTTTTGCCAAAGATCTTGTGCATTGCTAACTTCTTTATGTTGAAATCTTCGATCTCACACTACTTCTGACCAAATCATCCGCATTAACTTGCCTTCTTTCTCAAGTGATATTAAATAAGTTCTGCATAAACGATATGAATGTTTGGAATGATTATCTTGGAATATAAAGTTTTAGCCACTTGCCACCGAATTTCCCCGTAAGATTCTCAGATAACCCTCTTTACGCAGGATCCTATATACCTATCCTATATTTATCAAATCGCCTACAGCCACTATTTTGACCATGTTTCACAGTAGGAACCACACATTGGACACTCGATCTTTCGCCAGTCTGCCGCGTCACAAATGATCGACGTTTTGAACCAATGGCTTCGAATTTGGATTCATCTGGCCATACTACTCTTATATTGTACAATTGCCAAAGGATCCAATCCTTGTATTAAATGGCCCATTCTAGTCTCTTTTTATTATTTTGCCGTTTCAGCAATGACCTTTGCACAAGCATTCTTCCCCTCAGCCCTGCTGCGAGAAGTCTCTGCTTAACTCTTTTGTGAGATATCGGTGTTCTTCTGGAAATATTGAGTTGTTGAGTGATCTTTTGGGCGGTAAGGAACCTACTTCGTTTCGGAAATATAGTAAATTGAACCTCAACGGTTGTCATTGCTCTCTTTTGCCTTAATCGTTTTCTTTTGTGAGGTGAACCTGTTTCCTGCATTTCCTTACGTGGCTGAACGTTTTTCGATAGAAATACAGACAGATATAAGTACATAGTGATATTTCCATGCATTTTCGTACTTTTTATAGTCGTCCCCATATATATGGACAGTAGTGTATATACGCTCCAATACCTAACCATTGATGTTCCTACTTTAAGTATTTTGAAATGTTTCGTGATGGAGACACAAATTCGACAAAAATACCAACCTCCAGTTTAGGACGACTACGCTCCAAGTACGTAATCCGTACAGAATCAGGAATTTGTGCCATCTTCCGTTTCCCGGCATAACATTATTTGCATAAAAATCAACTGAGGACGAATTTAACGTTTCTCTTTGGTGGATTTCGTGCCTTCTGCGCGCCCTATCTCTCTACCAGCTAATCTGCAGCATACGCACACACACACATACGTAGATAAAAGTACACAATATCGAGAATTTAACCCGTTTTTCGTCCTTTTGATGTCGCAGCGCGCATAGTTTAGTGAGGCACTCTTGGTACGTACGAAAAGCAGGTAACAGCGAGCGTACAGGAAGCCCTTGGCGTGTTCTAACACGGAAAGCAGCGCCTGAGAGAGGGAGCTTTGAGCCGCTATACCTGCTCCTTGTCGCGAAATATGTGCTTAATTAAAACATAGCATGACAAATACTTAACCGAGTATGCAAACGCTCCTCAAACGGACGATGGAATTTATATGTTGGAGCACGACGACGAGCTTTCATTAAAGCTGAATTTTATTCAGACTTTGATTTCAGATGGTTACATCAAATAAAAATCCGACGGAATGGTGCGATGTAGGTTTAAATCCAATGGTAGCTACAGTGGAAGAAATTCGTATAATTTCGTGACATTAATTTTGTGTTACAGCGATCATACTAAGGGTTGATAAACTGAAATAAAATTTTACAACTTAATGAAATGTAAGATGTTTTATCAAAGCCTAGTAATAAGCAAATTGATTTATTTGGGTCAGTAAATGAAAACGATGCCGAGACATCAAGCAATGCAAAGGAATAAAAAGATCAGACTTGTGTGTATTTGTCAAAATCCTTTTAGGGGAAGCAAGAACACAGCTTGACTACTTTTTGTTCTGGAAATTACGGTACTGGAATATTCATGAAAAAAAAAGTTAGTAATCATGTCACCACCTGGAATTTCTGGGTGATTTTAAAGTACTGACTAACACACGATTTCTGTAAGAGAGTGAGAAGATGGATGTACCATATTTAGACAGGACAGTTCAGACGTAACGCTCCCGTCTCGTAAAAATTCGGTATTCAGCGATGTACGTCAGGAGGTTTTCACCTCTAGCATGATTAACATATGGAGTTATTGTGACCTTCTTCCAAAGTCGCTTCGCCTTTAGTTTGGTTTAAACGCCGAGTTACCGTGCTACTTTGGTTCCCTTGTTTTTTTTCCTGAAGAAACCTCCTACGACGGAGGTGAATCGTCGAAATCCCGCCTTTTTGTTTTCCCTTTTCTCTCTCTTTTTCACCTTTTCCTTTCCTTATCATTTCTTTGTTTTTCCTCTTACTCTTATTTCACTTTCTCTTATAACTTATCATGACATGGTCCAATTCCAGAAACAGTTTGTTTATTACAATATTACAGTAAAATGTCCTTTACTCGAATTCACACAAAAATTAAAGCAATAATTTCCATAACATACAGTAAAATTTTAAATAAAATAAGCACCATAATAAAATGTAAAAATATTCAAGAATGGAATCGCACTATTAAACGTAATTGTAGCAACTAATCCTGCAATACCTTGGGCATAATTTTGTAGTAATATATCCAAAGTATTTTCTCCGAATACCCTTAAAAGTTTTGTTGAAAACAGTTTATTGCATGTAAAAAGGGATAACGCTGACATTAAATTTTAAAATCATTTTACCTGCCTCTAACTTAGTTAAGAGTTACTTCAGATTGGTCATGGCTCAAGAAAGGTTATTTAACCTCAAAATTTTAACAATTGGAATGAAAACTGACGTCGAGTTAAACCTAGAAAATGTGATACAAGTCATAAATTATTTTTGTTATTTTCTTACTAAAAATAAACCTAGCTTTCTTTCAATTGGAAAAGTTTTATTTGGGACAAATATACCTACCTAGGAATTATTCATTGCTATTTAGGTACCAAATCTTTATCTCTTCCTGTCCCTTTCCTTTTAATAAAATCTCCAGATCAGGTCTTGATTATTGTCTCTATTGTAAACACATTTCTATAAAGTACCCCTGATGCCACTGCTTAAACGAGTTAATTAATTAATGTTAGGCAAATTTCCTTCACTACATATACATATATAAGCTTTTAACGAAAAACGTAACTCGGATGCCATCGGAACTATTCCACCGGTTCCATGAAAGCGATTTGAATAAATTAATAGAAAACATCGAGCTTCCTCGCAATGGACGTTTGTGCGTGATAGAAACGTGGAGGCGCCGTATAAATATGTAAGTGGCCGACTACATCGTTTACCATTAGCTTAGAGAGCGTGCTATGCAGTTCTGCTCTCGTCATACGGGGCTCGAGAGCTTGTTTGCTTATGTTGTCGGCCTCTTTGACCGCTAATTCTGTTGACAAAATGTGGAAAAAACAACGGAGCGACGCAATTTCGTAATCAAAAATAGAACAAAACGTTTCGTAGATATTTCTAAACCGCACAGAAATATCCGGTTCCCTGGTTTTAAATAATTAGGTGCTTTCAAAGGAAAATAGTATTTTGTGGGATAAATAATGCTTCTACGTTATTAAACCAGCTGTGTATAATTTTAGGAATGGCAGTTCGTATTACTGTCTTCGGTGACATAATATTATTGCATGCTATTAAAATATTATCAATATCTTTATTAATACAACAATTCTTACACTGTAGTAAATTACATAAAAATCTGCCTAGAAAATATATGGTAACATGCAGACAATCGAAAAAGTATTATGTACCTTCTGCTCTGATAAATCCATAAAATATCTATATCGATACAAATTTTGGTAAAACCCCAATTGCAATAATAGTCTTAAAAGGTGTTAAAGTAATTTTTGAAGATCAACAAGATTATTGGCTTTAAAAGTTAAATAACCATACTGCTTCTCATTTCTTATAATTTCATTGAGATGTTAATGTAAGGTCACTCAAGTCGGAAGGGACAATAGTAGTGATGAGTTTCTACGAAACAACTTGCTGCTTTGTGACTGCTACTCGATATCAACAAAAAACTACTACTGCTTATAACAGTTTTGTGACTACCATCGAGTACGAAATATGTTTTATCACGTTATGACACATAAATGTAGATTTATAGTGGTGCATGAGTAAAACATTATATACTACAACAATAACGTAAACGAGCAGTTTTAGACATTACTAGTACTAGCATAAACATTTTATATCATGACCGACTTAGTTGATTCTATATGAATTCAAAAACATTCCATATTACCTTTTTCTATTTGAAAACCCACTGAAACTGATTTCCTGTTCTCAAAGCTAAATTAGACATCACATGGCAAAATGCTAGACTTTCTTATTTTTACTTAGAAAGATTAACAACTGTAGAACACCGTTAAATTAAAATAAGAAAAACTTCAGAATTTACTGAAATGTGGACCATTTAATAACACATATGGTTGAAATTAAAAAGTATTAATAAAGCAACACTGCTGACCCATTGTGAGTTTTTAATATGTGGGTGAAATAAATAAGAAGCTATATCTGACAATATCTCAATTTATAATGATAGTGACAGGTTTCGTGCAGCTATTCTGCACATCTTCAGGCACAAATATTCCAGAAAGGGACTGACTTGTTTACCTGACATTTTTAATGTTCATTCTCTGGTTTTGTACACTTTTACAACTACTTTAACGTGTTGTTTTTAGTTTTTTGCAGATGCGATGTTCTTTATAAGTATTATAGACATCTATTTTATTCTATGCTACTTTTCCGGAATATTTGGGCTTGAGGATGTTTCGAATAGCTGTACGAAACCGGTTGCTATACAAATTAAACTGGGATGTTGTAAGATATAGCTCTTATTTCTTTTACCCAGATATTAAAAATATTGATGTTTTCAAAGTACATATAAAAATTTAATATCACGACATGTGGGTTGGATAAAAGTAATTGCGTGTGACTATGAGTAGTTGCAATATTGTTTTAGGTAGGTTATAGATTTTGAGGTTAAGGAATACGCTGACCGGTTTATGCCAACTAAACCTAACGATTGAGAAATGCAGAAAAGTTGAGTACGGTTGATCTAGATCGCGACAATCGCAGTTATATATATTATTAAGTCACAATAATAAAGAACATAAGTAGCTGCACGTACACCTTTATTGAACACCTGGGCGAAGGTGAACACCTCCATTATTCATTTTAAGACTATTTCTAGTAACCAAAATATTTTGTTACATTAAATGTCTCATTCTGAGCAATAGAAACTCAACAGCTTTCTACTCTGCCGAACGTTCGCTCTCAATTACATGGAGTTTCTTCTGGACTGCTGCAAACTTCCCACCTACTTCATCAATACATGAAACAATGAATTCTAAGCTCCACCTGAAGAATAAACCGTGATAATCCAAAAATCTATTCCATACTGATTCGTTATTAATTCCTAAGGATTGCTACAATTATAATAAAAGTTTAATTTGTTAAGGAAGTATTTAGCTAATAAAATATGTAACAAAATTAAAGAGAAATGCCAATTACTTAATTCAAATTGCTTTGATTGTAATCTTTTGCAACTATGGGTATTTCTGGTTTTTTGTTCATGAAGTTTACTATTTTGTGCATTGCATCCTTCAACTACCTTTAAATAAAATTAATATGTAATTAACTTGAGATATAAGCAAACAATATCTTAAACCACTTTCTTATATTAACAATAGAACTTTGTGACATTTGTACTGTCCGAGATTCTTAGTAATACTTCATATAAGTCAAGCCCTCTTCGATTTATTTAATTGTTTCCAGAACGTAACATGAATCCATTTTAATATTTCTTGCAAGTCAAACGCGATCCTAATACATTATTTTAACTACTGTTACTCATTGGAAACCGTTGCTTGTAGTGTACATAAGTGCATTACAATTGAAACCCACGCGCCTTAAGCACACCTAAGAACGCGGTCAATTTACTTAATTCTAACACAATGGTAATTACTTTTCAAAATAATATTAATGACATGCTAAACGGTACAGCGCGTTCTCGAACATTGCGTATTATCTACAAAACGTCTCTGTAAAACGGCTGTGTACTTCGAAAACAATTATGAAAAATCGATGTTGATATAGTCCCACACGCATAATTGCAGACCAAATATTAGTTTCTCCGGCTACAATATAAACGTCTTCGAAATGTTTGCCGAGTAATTACCTTTATTTACCCTCTTAAATAGGCCCACGCCATCCCGTAAAAGAATCGAGCATTGTCTTGAGGTGAAATGGCATATTTCGTGTTGATTTTACGTTGTTGTCACAACCGAAATAAGAAAACAACTTTACGCTCGAGTACCTACTGCGCTCCTCATCTCCAGTTCAGTTCGCTTTGAAGTGAATTTTAAAAGAAAGAGGTCGCTGAATTTGCTCCAATTACAGTTTCGAGCGTAACGTTTAAAATGAAACGGATTGCGTAACCTAATAACAAAGAACTTTTCTTCGAAAACATTTTTCGTTTATATGATGTAGTCATTGTAATTTCCACTACTCTCGTTTGATTTAACAAAAAGATCTATGTTATGCGGGGAGAAATGTCTTGACGGTTCAAATTTATCTAAATTATAATTGTCTTAAAACGCACTGCATTGTACATCTTCTTTAACATTAGCAGGTTAGTAATATTTTCCATACATTTTGGAGGAAGGGTTTTGTTAAATGTCGTAGATAAAACTATTTGCTAATTTCTATGAAAATATGAAAATCATAAATTTATTTTAATTTCTCTTTTAACTATAGGTTATTTATAATAAACATAAAAATAATTTTTTTTTTCCAAACTTCGCCAATACAATTAAGAATTATTTTATTTCGTACATCACTAGCAATATACTAGCGTTCAAATAAATTTCACCTCTAGTAGTCAATTCCAATAAAAACTTTTGTCATAACTTGTACTATTTTCAATTGCATTAGTTGTTAATTTGATAGAGTATTCGTTCAAATGCATAGTTGACAGGAACTTGTTAAAATTGTATTGTAATTTAAAATGGTTTTACTGTACAACACAAAGCATATCGTATCATATGAATCAAGACGGAGACCACTTTCAATATTTCTTTCATAAAATCTTACTTGTTTGTTGCAAATAAACATATTTCATTCGGTTAAAAATGTTTGTTTTATGATTTTGACATTTCTCATGTTATTTAAATAGCTTACATCAAACAAAATTCGTATCAAGAGTTTCAGTAACAAGTTAAAACATAATTATAATTTCAAGAGCTTCTTTGACCTAAAATTTATTTGAACGCATGTTACAATCAGCTTGTGCCCATAAACATATTTCATTAGAATGTTATAAGCCCTTTCTTTTGAAATGACGTATATTTTGCATTTCTTACTGTTACGATTTAATAATGATAATAATCCATGCGTTTGCATATCCCAACAGCTTTCGCCAGAGGATATCGTCCGACCATGATTATTATTACGCTTGCGCCTGTAGTGCGTCTTAAGATATTCGTTCTTACCATTATCAGGAACATCATGAACCCTAAGGTACGAGTCGCCATCACCGGTTAATGATGGTATATGTCTACTTAGATATTTGCAATATCCCTTAATAATTATTGATCAAAATTGGGATGGCCAAAATGTTTTCCACTGTAGAATTTTAACGGTATCGGCAAGTGGAAGAAGAATTGATGTTCGAAAATACGCAATTTTAGAACGAGATAACCAAATTATTCAAAACAAAATCTTTATCCAAAATTAAAGACTAGTGTTTTTTCAATTATTCTTATTTACCTTTTATGGGATTGTAAAAATTGCATAAACCAAAATAATGAAAAGTAAACATTGAATGAAGAAACAACTTCTTCTGCTCTGGCTTTTCAAATAAATCACATTCCCTTAAAGTTAAGAAAAAAGTTAATTTCTGTCACAATCTTTTAATAAAAGACTTTATAACTCCTCTCCAAAGACAAATAAGAGTTTTTATTTTATTTAACAGAAAGCTAAACTGTTCTTCCATTCACTAATTCAACTTTATCCACAGAACTGAGGTGTTAATAAATTATAATTATTTTAATCTCTTGCGATACGTACGGTGAAGGGCAATACTATATAATTTCATTAAACAACAGCTTGATATAATGCAGTAAACAAAGAATACTAGATCAAATACAGTAATAATTTTTTGAAATCTAAGCTAGTGTCTATACTTCTGTAATACAATGATATGATATTTTCATAATTCACTTCGTAATTCGTAATATATGTTGCTAGTTAGTAGTTTATTACTAAGAGAAAATAATCCCTAAATTAGTATCTTTCAAATAAACATACAGTCCATGATTTTCACGTAGTTACGAATTTTAGTCACACATTTTTATCTGGTATGACAATGTGTGATGATGATCATGATGTTTGATCTTAAATCATTCCTTTGCTAGCTTTTACTACTACTTGAGTAAAATTCTCAAACATTTAATATATTCAAAACTCTTTCCGGTTGCCTATGAAGTAGAGTCTATCAAATTAATTATAGTCCGCCCATGTGCCTAAGATGCATAATGTAACTAGGCATACTGTTTTAAGTAAATTCAAGGATACTGCCATACTAAAACGTCCAAATCTTAATAAATTCACGTACCAATGCTATATTCAAGCTTGGAGATTTAACAAGAGTGATTCAATTAATAATATGCACGTATTCATTTTTATTTGCAGACAAAAAAATTTATAGTATATAGTATTGCTATTATCGAGGCAAACTAAGAAATTATTAGAAAATGGGAACAATCACCTGCAAGAGATTATTTTTACACTAACATCCTTAATATTCGATACCACCTTCAAAAAGGGTAGATAGGTCAACAGGCTTCTTTTTATGGTGAGTGGTCTAATAGAGTTATACACAGGAGCCGCAAGGTATAGAAAACTGTCTATAAAGTGTTCCATGGCCTTGTTACTGGACCCCCCTGCCGTAGAGGGCGAAGCGCTGTTGATTATTTTCCGAACGGCGAATGGCGACTCGGGACCATTCCAAACCCGCCTGAAAAAGTACAGCCACGGCACTGAGTTACCAAATTCAAGTGCTGGCCCTCTTACCTCTGGACCACAGAGCCATTTGTCACATCACGTGAGCTTGTCCATATAGAAAAAAATTAATGTATATTGAGAAATGAAAATGCATTTTTTTAAATAATTTTTACACTTGCTAAATTAGTTAATCCTTTGAAGAATTGTTTAAATTTTAGTTTGGTAAAAACACATGTATTTTGGTTTTCTTACATGTACAACATAGCTACTTGTACTTTTTTGTATTTAAAAAATATTTCAAGTAATAAATTAATTTAAGATTAAATTTTTCTTTATTTTTCCTTCCTGAAACAATTAATTATTTAAATATACAGTACAAAAAATTTAAAAGACTACTAAAAATCAAAATTTCTCACTTTGATTTAAATCATAATTTAAATTCTAATTTTTTTCAAATGATTTGAAACGGAGGATTCGTTCAGTGTATCTAGTAGGTGCTTTTTTAAAATTAAAACGTAAACATATCTAATGAGTAACTTTTTACTCAATACTATACATTGATTGAATCAGTTGAATCATAGTTAAATTTGTCGAAGTAAATTGTTGAATAGTAGAAAAGTAAGCTTGCATTCAATTAATTATTAACTGATCATTTTGTTTTCTTTTTCTTTATCTCTTTCTAGTTTTTTTTACCCTCTTTCCTTGAAATTCTGTTTCTTTTTTTTCCGCCTCTCTCCTGGTAATTTATAAAAGTAATCTAAATTACGTCAAATCTATCGATTGAAAATTTTATTTATTAGCCTAATATTGATCTACTCAAATCAAAATTGCTACAAACGAGAATAAACATGACGCTCGAATGTTTAGTTCGAACCCCTATTTTGAATGCTCCGATACGTGTACACGGATATTAACAATATATGTTTGGTTCGTACCTTACATTCACGCGTGGCTCAGATATGTGATGTTGAAACAACTAACCTAAAAGTACGCGTACACCTGTTTTCTTTTTTGAGGTAATACTAATAATGGAGGAATTAAGACGTATATTGACAGTAAGGTTAGTATTTAGAAGTAAATGCAAATAATTTTGTTAGTGGTATAAATTTTCATATCAAAACGGCATATTGTTCAGATTTCGGTAGTATTACATTTTTCTAAGCCATCACAGAATTCCTAATGAAGGTTTTTATGTCCCTACATTCCTTCTTTATATCCGTACATATTCTCTTTCTTATTAGAAATTCTCTCACTGTTCCTTGTTTAAAATTTTGTCTAAATGCACAGATTCAAGTATATGTGAGAATTAAAGCAATAAATGATTAACAAACTGTATTCAAATACGCGAATTATAAATAAGCCTTTGTTTTGTGATAATTTTACAATAGCCAAGTACATTAGAGTATTCACTGAAATTGAAAAGTGACAATTGACCTAAGATCAGGCCAGGTATATATCCTTTCTGTTGTAAAGAATAACATGAATGTTATTTTCAAACATGTTGCATTATAACGATGTCCATAACTTCGTGATTTTTTTAATAATTCGTATCGTTGTAAAAACTATTATGTTATGATCCTTGTTGGAATAACAGGAATAAAGTTTTGTGATACATATACATATTTTAGTTGATAGACAAGAAAAGGTATAAAACGCTCTTCGTATAATATCGGATTGTTCAACTATATTCGACTCAAATTTGTCAGCAATTATTTTCTTGTTATTAAACGTGGTTATAGTTATGTTTTATAATTACACTTGTATCTATGTATGTACAAATTTATTTAGTAATATTACAGTTTTAATTCTAGAAAATGTCTTTAAAACGGAAACGTTTACCAAAAACATCAAAAGAGCTAGACTAATATTCATTAAAATGTAAAGAAGAAAATCGTATAACCGTTAATGGTTTCTACCTATGTACATATATTTACAACAAGCCTCCGCTCTACTTCTCCAATTTCATTTAAAATAAATAAATTTACTAATCCGTCCATCTTTGAGAATAAACAAATCAGTGAATTTTTCGAATGTTCTAATTTAATTGAAGTAAAAGACTAATCACCTGATAGCATTCCTACGCCGTATTTTACTCCTAACATTTTTTGTTGTTTCTACATGTTATTTTCAACAGCAAGTCTACCGACAGTTTACGAAAATTTATGGTGAACTTAATTTTCATCAAATCAGTATATATCCTTTACATATCATGTGTAAAGGATATATACTTCTAAATTATGTTGGTATGTAACATAAAATGTACATTTTAAAAGAACAGCTTTATAACAGCACATGTTAAGGATACATACTTAGCCTGAATATCAAGTATTTTTCAAATGATATGAAGGTTGCACAATAGGCTTGATAAATGTTGGATTAGAGTTCTCATGTAATAATTTAAGTTTCATTTTATATTCAAAAAGTATACCACCCCTAGGTGAAATAATAATGAATTAGTCCGCTTTATTTTATAAGCATTAATCATGGAAAATTTTGTAAATTCGTTACATTCATAAGGACTTCACAACTTTTATGACGTTCTCCCACACCGTCTAATAATAAATTTAATATTTAAATGCTTTCTTATAAAAGACCCATTTGCTTATCTGAACGAATATACCTACCTCACTGCACATCAAAGGGAAAAAGAGTAAAATTTATAAAAAACAAACAGCTAGCTAGCTGGCGCGTCGAAGTCAAGAGCTCGACCTATTCTAGAGCATCGTTTCCAAAACGCCACCTCGTCCGTTTTCGCCTTGCCCATAAAACAGCAGTAAAAGTTTCTTTAGCCACGGCTGAACCGTCCCTCCGTGGCGGAGAGGTAGACTAAGAAAATCGACCAAAAAGTAGTATGTCCTGCCCCAGGAGGTAGTCTCGTTTCAGTAGAGGCACGTGGACCAGATCACGTGTCCTGGTGGCGTCGGGACGGCCGGGCGTCGTCTGGCCGCGTGCACGAAGCGATTGGAAGAGGGCGTTGCCGAGGCGGAGCACCACAGCCTCCAAAAGGCGGTCACCTGGTTGTCCTCATCTCAGAAGAAATGTTTGATACAAGCTGATAGCGCTGTCCGACGGACTCTCTCCTCTTCCAGGGCACGGTCCGTGTTCAAAGCGCCGGCCGCACCGTTCTGGGCGGAAACCGAACTTTCGGTACAAAGGGAAATTCACGAGCGAAACGGAGAAATGATGCGAAACGGTCGAAGTATCCGCATAATTAACCGCTTCTCAAGCTTATACGTTTAATAAAAAAGAGTCCTGTGCGACGTTCATATATCGTAGATTCATACAAACGGATCTCCTCGGGCAACTTTTTTGTATTTTTTGTATCCCCTTCTCTAATAATACGCGTAAAATTTCAAAAGAAAAAAGATAGGTTAAACGTATTATTCAAAGAAACACGTAACTGCAACTGAAATGTCGAACGTTAAAAAAACATTAATTACATCATAAGTGATTTCCATGCGATGTTCTAGTACCCTTTGATGGATGTCTTCCAAATATCATCGTCCTTGCCGATATAAAAACATTCTTAGTTGTTTTAATTTTTGACGTTACCAATTTTGCGAGGTAAAATAATGGCTATATTTCCTCTTCAAATTCTCAAACGTATGCTAGTCTCAATTTAGCGATAGAAACGACTTTTTTTTATTAGAAAGGGGGCCCGGTTCATCAATGACGATGAAAATATCTATGGTTGCCACGACTTTAAACTTTGAAAATTACTTTGATAATTATGTGATCTATCATATATTCCAAAAATAGAGAAACAAATTTCTGAACAGACCCATTAACAGCTGCTTCTTATTGGCTGAAAGCAAGGCGAAATCACACCTTCAAAGCTTTTGACATCCTTAATATTGTGTATATCACGTTTGCATTTCGAGAGTCTTGTTCATAATTATTAAATTATCTTTTTTTGCGGTATAGATTAGTTCTTTTCATTAATTTGAAAATTAATACGTTATGTAAATAAATTGCTAATACAGAGAACTTTAGTTATCCTAAAATTATAATTTTGTAGCTATAGTTTTCAATTATGGGTGCAGGACCTAGCACCAGTACTGCTAAAAGTACAGCAATGTATTCTTCTCCAAAGACAGAAAGGAAGCAAATTGCTTGAGTAACGCTGAAAAGTACACAATTTTGAATGCTTACAAAAAAGTTGTCATGGATACACGCAACACAAGAGTCACATGATAAAGCAGATTCCCCAACTACTAGGTAACTTTTCAACGTATACAACATATCAACACCTTACAAGATATTGTGATTGTTGGGATTTTAAAGCCGTCAGCATATCGGGTTATTAGCGAATATAAAAAAACAGGGAAAACATCAGATCCGAGAAAGGCAATTGGTAGACCATCTGTACTGGAATCTTTTAATGAGGCTGTCAAAACTGCTGTTCGCCCAATAGTTCACGATCTGATTACCACAACGAAATGAATTCCGTAGTATTCAATGAGTGGTTTACTAAAATATTATATTATTTACCAGAGAACCACTGCTATGGTAGTGATGGATAATGCACTGGATCATTGTGGCAAGGTTGAAAAGACGCAACAACAGTGTTGAGAAAAACAGACATATAAAATCGTTACAAAATAAAGGGATAGAGTACGAGAAGGATATCGTTAAAGCAAAATCATTGAATTTGGTAAGTATGGTCAAAAGTAAATACAATTCATATGTGATTGATGAAATTACAAAGCCAAAGAACACGACTGTTCTTCGTTTACCTCACTACCTCCCCACCGTGAGTACAATCCAGTCGAACTTGTATGGGCATAAATAAAAAATGGCGTTGCTCCACACAGTAGAACCTTCAAATTAAACGAAGTTAAGCAACATTTAGATAATGCCATCAGTAAAGTAACTGCAACAACTTGGCAGAAGTGGATAAATCACGCTATCAGAAAAGAAGCGAGTATTAAGGATCTTGATGGAATTATCGATGAAGTTATAGAACCGTTTATAATTTAGTTCGAGGTGACAGCGACAGTAATGACTCGATTTCCTCATAAACATCGGATTAAATTCAAAAATCTTTAAATAGTTTATAAAACTAAATGTTGTTATCAATTTGGTCAGTTCTAATTTTAAATAATCGTCATGCATTATTACAGTTGTAAAATTTAAGCTATTTTTAACTGCATTGCTTATTATGTATTACCATATATACACTGTTATCTATATAATGACATAATGTTTGAACTTTTTTCACCAAATAAATGAAATATGTGTTTTCTATACAAATTTATTTACTTTCATGTATTGTAACTACTATATTTACCATTCCGTTGTCTTAATTGTAGAATTATTTCTGAAGAATCCATATACAATTTTATTTAGTACAGATTTTATATTTTAAACAGATCTTCAAACTTAAGTTTCCCACTTAAAATTGATTTCACAAACTTATAGGTTGTAATTTGAGTAGGGGGTCTGTTCAGAATTTTGTTTCCATCTTTTTGAAATAAACAACAGAAAATAAGGAGGTATCGACCATGTTAAAGCATCGTATGTATTTATAATGTTCTTTTACGGAAAACTAAAAATTTAAACATATATTCTATTAAAAATGGTCGAATAAAACAAAATTCAAACCTAGGGTGTTCTTTTTCTAATTAATCATAGTTGAGCAAATGAAGAATGAAAATTTTAAGTGTACTGAAAATAAACGCAATTTTAGAAAAATTATCAAAGTTATTTCAAAATCTTGTTATTAAAATTGTACATTACAATTTGGTTTTATTGGGGATATTTTAAGCGACGCACAATTTAAACACTGTAAGGACGACATGATTTTGAATTTCTGTTATAAACTGTAATGATTGTATGATTTTTTTTTCATTATTACAACTTAGCAAATTTGGTCAAAAGGGACTACGAACTGAGCCCCCGAACGCAGCGTGCCAACACTTTGCATCCACCTTTCAGACGTTATAACGCAAATATTAAGTGATATGAGCTCAGGAATTTACTCTTAACAATTTTAAGAAGAACATTTTTTACCTTGGTAAAATCTAGGACAAAATACTATTTATCAAGTCAAATACAGAAGCGTCATGAAATTTCCATCGAAAAAAAACAGTAGCCTGAAGAATATCTATGAGAGTGTGGTGGTAGTGTATGGAGAAAATACACAGGTATAGCAGTAAACTCCACTCACACAAATTAATTAATTATGCGGAACGCAGCGTTTCGAGAGCCCACGTGCTCTAGAGACGCTGCGTTCCGCATAATTAATTAATTTGTGTGAGTAGAGTTTACTGCTATACCTGTGTATTTTCTCCATACACTACCACCACACTCTCATGGATATTCTTCAGGCTACTGTTTTTTCTTGATGGAAATTTCATGACGCTTCTGTATTTGACTTGATAAATAGTATTTTGTCCAAGATTTTACCAAGGTATTAACATAAAATTTTCTTCTTAAAATTGTTCAGAGTAAATTCCTGAGCTAATATCACTTAATATTTGCGTTATAACGTCTGAAAGGTGGATGTTCCAGCACTGTGTTCCGGACATGGCTGTAGCATCGGGTGATTATAACATACACAGTTTTCTAGTTGTGAATATGCCTCTGTCTTTGTATATCCACTCTATATACTATATTAATTATTTAAAGTTCCATATTTCCGACAATTTGGAAAACTAGTAAAATAGTGCCAGTTTTTAAGGGAGGTTATCGGGGTGATATTGTGAATTACAGGCCTATAAACATTTTAGCTAACGTTAAAATAGTATTTGAAAATACTTTATATAATAGTATTTATTTTAATGTTAACCCATTTTTGTCAATCCATCAACACGGATTTATATCGGGTAGATCCACTATAATCAACTTGACAAATATCACCCAGTATATATGTGAAGCGTTGGATCAGCAAAGACAGGTCGATGTTGTCTATACTGACTTTGCTATGGCTTTTAATCGCATTAATCACAACTTACTTTGTGCTAAATTGGAAGGTATTGGCTTCTGTCCTTCATTGGTAAAATTGATTTCATCCTACTTCTTTGGAAGGAATGGTTAGGTTTTCTATAATGGTTATTCGTCCACTCGCTTCAAATACTAACTGGTGTACCGCAAGCTTCTAATCTCGGACCACTATTATTTAATATTTTTCTGAATCACTTGCTTGAAAAATATAAATTGCAATGTGAGGCTTTAGCATACGCAGATGTTCTTAAAATCTACATTGTAATCGATTCGCTAGTCGATTGTATTAAGTTGCAGACTTACCTTGCCCTTATTTGTGATTGATGTACTCTGAATGGCATATCTCTGAATATTGGTAAATGTTTAGTGATCTTTTATACCAGACACTTTAATCCAATCATTTTTAATTACGCAGTTGAAACTACGTTCGTTATAAGAACAAAAATAGTAAAGGATTTGGGAGTATTTTTTGACTCAAAACCAAACTTCTCTGATCATATATCCACTATATGTCTTTCTGCATCTAAATCTTTGGGCTTTCTAATAAGAACTTGTCGCCCCTTTCGCGACCAAAAAGGAGATTTCTTAAATACCTTAGCTATAAGGTTAGCAATGCTTACCTTGATCGTGGTTCAAATTATGTGACATTGCTGCAGCAACATAATTTTAGTTCATTAGCAGATCGTCGCAAAAAGCAGTACAAGATTTTCATTTAACCTGGTATCTAATGAAATAGATACATCACCGTTATTAGCTTATATGGATTTCCGAGTACCACCACGTTACACACGATCGCAACATAAATATTTTGGCCAAATCGCCTGCGTTCCATATGGTCACCAATTTTAATAGAATATATTCATAGAATATTTGTTTATTTTAGGGTTATGTTTATTTTTATGAAATGTATTGTATGTTTGCTGATTTGAAATTATATTACGCATGAGGTGTGTAATCAATGTAACTGCACCAATTGTTTGAATGTTGTCTTGTAATTGAAAATTATCGTTGGACAAATATAGATTATTATTATTAATAATATTAATATTAGCGAAGGAACATATTTACAGTTAAAAGTAGAGAGACGCTTGTAAAGAGCGTGCTTGGCATGCTAATTACGACTCAAATACAGCACATTAATTCTTAGGCGTTATTTAGAGCAACGTGGTTATTTCAAGGAAACTCGAGACTATTGAGGAATGTTTATCACCGTACAATTTGTAAATAACGTGTACTTATAAAGTATGTGTAAAATATATATAAAGTACAAATAATTGGTCAAGTGAAATCGACTCGTTTAAAAATTATATAGTTTTGACCACTCGGAATGGTGCACGTAGGTACATATGGGTGCATTAAAATAATTATGTCTACTAAATAAACCCAGATGTTTGTAAATAAGTCGCATAATTTCTGTTTCAACAGCAACGTCCGACATTCCGTTGCAGCTGATCACCATTTACGGAAATATTTTATTACTTCTAACCTTTTCTTATGCGTACAGATATATATATATATATATATATATATATACATTTATAAATGCTACCTAAAAGGAAGGCAGTAATGGCAAGAATAAAATATAATTCTGAATGTAATAACGCAAAGTTGTATTGAAGTAAATGCATACTTACTATGCTCCTGCAACGCAACTTTATCGGTTATAAAATTAAATGCACTTAATTAGATTTAACTCGTGCATACGGTAATGACATGAAAAATTGAGACAGGTGCGATTTTGTACCCATTTAACATTTGCAATCACATTTTTATGTCTTTTACAAGTGCGTATTTTAACAGTCGGATACAATAAATTATGTATATTTTTAGTTATGAATTTGGAAAGGGCATTAGAAATGTTTTCTAGTTTATTGTATTGAAAAATGTTTTGGTAGCTATTGCCTCGCCAAGCAAATATTTCCTATTTATTAGATGATTCCTACAGAAAAAAGCGTAGAACGCGGAATAAGTGAATTAATTAGTTCTGCAGCCCTATGTGGTACTTACTCTTAGTTTAATTACTTTATCAGCAAGAAAAAAATAAGGAAAAATCAGTCTTAATGTTTGGTAGAAAATTATAGACTCTATTAAAAAGTGTCACGTCATTAGTAGTAAATAGCTAAAAAGAAGAGATAACGCAATAACAAGAAACATTAAGTAATACCTATGGGTTCAGGACTGAAATCAATTTTAAGTATTATTGAAAGAAATCAGCTTAAATGGTTTGAACAGTTATATAGAAGGAATAACGAGAAACTCAGAAGGATGCGGCAAAACGTAGGAAGACAAACAAATCAAGAAAATTGGAGTAAATTCCAAGAAGAGTGCGGCTGAAAAAGTTAGCAACAATTGATAGGGAACTTTGATCAAAACTGATAGTCTTACTCAAAAGAAGAAGCAAATCCAGAATGATTCTGAATATGCTATTATAAATTAAAGAAATATAATAGAGCCCATAAAAAGTCACGATTGCAAGGACTGTGTGGATGTGGACCCATAAAAAGTATATTGACATATAAATAAATACAACTTAATGCTCGCAATGACCAGTTTTTACGTGAAGCACGGGTAATATTTGTTTCGAGAATGAAGCGTACGAATTGTTAATAAAATCAGCACATATTTGGTTACACACCTTTTGTAACATTTTAAAATACTCATGGACACTTCTAGATTATCGTTCGGCTTTATTTCTTATCTTTATCCCTGTATCCTATCTTTATCATCACATATGCACAAAGTTTCCAATTATTTCGTTTTGAATCTTCCCTTATAAATAGAACAGCTAGTAGCAGTAGGTTGATGAAACTATGTGACGTACTCAAGCTACATATGTAGGTACTTTTTTCAAGTACGACAGACCTCAAATTTTGTATATATAATTGTAGCACAACTCTACGCGAGGACTAGTTACTAAGTTACTATTGATTCTCTATTATTTATGTATCTGATTTTCTTAGACCTGTGTTATATACTAATTGCTACGGTATTAATTTATATAAAATTAAATATATTAATTAATTAAATTCCAACTTTGAAACGCCAATTCACAATAAACAGACATATGTATATCATTTTCTTCGTCTTGACAAGAATAAGATACTAACGTAGTTATTTTTTCAGTCGTTGTTTTTTAAAGAAATAATTAAGGTTTCTTTAATGCACATGCTATACATTAGAGGTTGACCTTCTACATATAGCAGGTGTCATCGATTTATGATAATGCTCGCTAACTAATTAGATTTAAACCAATCTATTCATGCACTATGAATGACGGAAGATAATGCAATAATAATACAATGCACGGTATAGTTTATACGTAAAATGCAATATTTTCCATTATTGATATACACGAGTGCGATGATAAATTTTGGGCAGTGTATTAGTATCTCGTTATTATAACTGACTCTCGTAATGTTTTTAAAATTTTATTTGGCAGTTGTTTTAAAAACTTTTGTGAATTCGCCCATGACAAATATATTCTTCCTGAATATTTAATCATGTAAAATTAAGATGGGAACCGAGAAGAATTTTTGTTTTCTGATAAATTATATGATGAATATTTTTTTTATTTTCATTTGACCAGATAGAAAATATAATATCTCAGACTTTCACGGCCGTTTGTCATAGTCGTCACAGTTGTCGGGTTCCGCTGTGTCACTAGGATTTTTTGTCCCTAAGGGAAAAAAACTAGTAACACGGCGGAACCGTTACGACTAGATAGAAAGTATGTTCATAATAAACTAAATGTCCTTCGTATATCAGGGAGTTGAAGTGTCGAGCCGACGGAACACCTATAAAGAGGTGAAGCACCAAATTATGAAGGCTGCACGAGTATTTGCATGCTTGAAATACATCACCTGGAGAAATAAATACCTCTCAACAGGCAGTAAGGTAAACATATATAAAACCATAATAAGACCTATAATGAGACGAGCAGCTGAGACACAAGCCGATACAAGTAGAATCAAACAGATAACCAGAACAACCGGAATGAGTACATTCCGAATGAGAACTTGAAAAACAAGGAGAGATAGAATAAGAACCAAAGATATAAGAGCGGAATGTGGAATTGGAGATGTAGATTAGATTAATGTTAGCAACAGAAAGAAGGAGACAGTCGATTGAATATATCGAAAGAGCGGATGAATCCAGATTGATAGTAAGTAAGACAACTGATAGCAGTATAGCAAGAGACCAAAGACCAATGAGAAAAAGAGACCCTGGAAGACTATTCACAGGATGGAAGAAATATTGTATTTCCACCCCGATCAAAACACGATGATTAATGCGTGAGAAAAACGGGTTACGACCTGAAATGAAAGAAGACGACGAAGAAGAAACCGAAACCAAAATAAACTAAAACATACTCTTGATGGAATGAAATTAATTACTAGTAAAGTTATAAGAGAGAGAATTTTGAAAATAGTGTGTGCGTTTTTCATAAAATTCGTACCCAAGTACAGTATGCTTTTCATCGTTACAGGTAATTTTGAGGAAATTAAATATCAACAGACATATTTTTAAGAAAAACAATATATATATTATGATGATGGAGTTTATTTCTACTATGCTACATTGTCTGAGTGACTCTTCTTTTAAGAAAACTGCAGGGAATGAATATTTGAAAATTTAAGTTGAAATTTAGGTGGAGTCCTAACGGTACTTTACCTTCAACAACTACAACAGAATGTAATGAGGCCATAAACTAAACAATATCAGGGTGAATATTTAAGAAGTTAGTAAAATTTTAGAGAAAAGTTATTCAATTCCAAATGTGAGACATTGTATCATTACATCACGTTGGAATACAGAATCATATTTTGGGGAAATTCTGTAGGTGGCAAACGTATCTTCACTCTTCACACCAGCGAGTGTTTAAAATGAAGTCACCGAATTCCTCAAGCACGTTTCGTGCCAGTGCATAAAAGTTAGGTTACCCAAATACCTTAAAGGTATACGATCTTCCTCATCACTATAAAACAAAAAACCCTGAAAATGTTCAATAATAACGTAAAAATGTAATACTTAATTAAAAAATGTTTATAAGTCAGAAGTAATATACGAGGGCGATCTGAAATGATTCCGGAATGGACAGGAAAAACACAGTATTGGTGTTGATTTTATTTTCAATGTAGTCTCTTCGAAGATCAACACACATTTTCAAACGGTGCTCCAGTCTCTTCAAGCCAACGGAAAACTAGGATGTTTCGAGGTCTGCAAAGTAGCCATCTGTAGCGGCGATGATCCCCGCATTTTTGGCAAATCTCTTTCCTCCTAGTGATTTTTTCAGGTTTCGGAATAGGAAAAAGTCCCTGGGGGGTAGGTTCGGTGAATATGGAGAATGAGAGACTAATGCATAGCTTAACTCATTCAATTTGGACAACGATGATGCGTGGTGAGAAAGCACTTTCCTCCCCAGCAAACGAGGCCGTTTCTCCTCCGATGCTGCCTTAAAGCGAGTCAATAAATCGCTGTAGTATTGCCCCGTGATCGTCCTTCCCTTCTGCAGATAGTCGATAAAGGCCACATCTTATGATTCTCGAAAAATGGTCGCCATGACTTTTTCGGCCGATGGAACGGTCTTTGCTTTCTTCGGAGCCGATTCGCCCGGAAATATCCACTGCTTCGACTGTTCCTTTTTCTCCGATATATAATGACGAATTCAAGTCTCATCCAAAGTTACAAAACACATGAATATTCCATGGATTGCGTTGGATCCTAGCCAGACACTCCTGCGAAACGATTACACAATTTCGTTTTTGCTCCTGTGTGAGCAAACGCGATACGTATCGCGCCAAAATTTCGTGTAGGATATCGCGAACGCGTTTTTCTGAAATGCCTGTTGTCTCTGCTATGTCTTTCAGCTTCAATCGGCGATTGGCTAATACATCATGAATTTTGTCGGCGATTTCATCGTTGGTAGCGGTTTTTGGGCGTCTACTGCGTGGTTTGTCACTTGTGCTTGTGCGGCTACCTTTGAACTCGCTCATCCAGAGGTCGCCCTCCTAATATAATGTTATGTAAATTACGTATGTTTCTTTTATGTGAATTTTGGACAAATTGCAGTAAGTAGTTTACTCTTCCCATATGTAGTCTACTTTCTACATAATTTAATTAAAACGGTAAAGAATAATCCGTATACTGGTATAAGGGCTAGTACCCGTTGGTCATAGCGGTGCGACCTTTCTACTTGTAATTTCTCCCTTCTAGAAATTTGTCCCAAATGAAAACCGACCGGCCAAAACGCATTACACGGTATCTCTTTACGAAAAAGAAATTACTTTTCTCCTTTTTAGTCATCAAATGACCTTTCCGACGAGCACACAATATAATGGCGAATACATTTAAGCGTACATGCATGCATGTTGAAACGTAAGAGAACAAACGGATGCAGAGACCTTTTAAAATGAAATTTCGCTATGTTTGAATACTCCAAGAGACCACATTAGTCACTTGTCCAAACCGGATCGTCCTTAATTTGCGTTCTCCCACCTCTCGCCAACCCTCGTACTCCGCCGCCTCCCTTGAAAAGGCAACCCGTATTGCCTCGCCGCTGGGGGTAATTTAGGTCCTGCTGTAAACAATCTGCTGTAATTGGCCTGTCACTCAACATATGACTGATATGAGAGTGAGTGTACGTGAAAGTGGAAATGTAGAATGAACGTTAGTGTTGTACGAATATACGTGAGGTAGGTAAGAGCGTACATACGTACATACGTGCGTGTGCGTGAATAAAACACGCCGTACGTGTCAAGGGATTAAATTTATTTTCGTTTCGGATTTGTCCAATTAAAAAAAGACGCCAAAAAAACGGCAAAATCCGCGCATATTTATTATGACAGGGGAAAATACCTGCTTTTTGTTAAAGCTAATGCTATCGAATAATCCAGAAGGCTTTTTATAGTTTATACTAACTTGAAAGCTTTATAACAAAAGGATGAAATACCTGCAGAAAGTAAGTACAGTGTCCTTTATGGTACTGAATACAAATGCATAATAATTTTCCCTAATATCTTGGACTACCAGAATATTCTATCCAGTAGCTGCGTTACATTTAGAAGCACTTCGCACTGATAAGGATTTTTAGGCTAAAATATGTATTTTTACACATATTTCTTGAAGATATTACCCTTTTCGAAAAGTAATTACGTTTAAACAAATATATATCATAATTTACTTAAATTAAAAATTCTGCTTTTAGGTGCACTTTCAACTGGTATGTGTATTTAGTAACCAACCCTTTTAGCACGTTTAAAAGATTTCTTTTGCTTGCAAGGTAATGACTGTCGCAATGTCTATCTGACATTATGGAACCATAAAAATTTCGCTCTTATTTACATATATGTATGTTCATATTAAAAGTGTTTTCCCCATGTATCAGCAGCGGGATTAGCTGAATAATACCGGTACTGTTTCGTTATGTTCAGAAATGAAACTCCGAACTTTTATCGTTAATGAATATTGATAGAGTAACTGTAAAATTATATGGAAATATAGAAATTTCAAGTGTGTGATCTTCTGTGTCACAATAGTGATACTGTGAAAGGATTCAAACTATTTTACTCAAATAAAAAAAGTATATTATATTCCCTTCTATGAGAAAATTACGCTTCTTTTTTACAATAGTTATTTTTATCCACTGGAAAGTGAATAAACTTCAAATGGAATATGTTTCTTCTTTCAGTGAATAAAATCTCCTTTGCTTTCATAAAATTATTGGAAGCATGTCTTTAAAATAAAGCTTTTCTTTGGTTCAAATAAATTTTAGTAATGTGACAGAAATATATTTTTTTTTTGTGTTTAGAAGATATTTATATAACTCTATTGAAAAGAATCGTTTCTTTAATGTAAAATATATTTCCTCAATCAAACACATTTTTTATCAGTAATTTTTCTGTAACTGCAAGTACCACAACACCGAAAGTAAAAAAAGTGATATGGAAAAATCTTGCATATGCCACTTATAAGCATCTAGATAAAAGAGTAGTGATTTTACAAAAACATCCTGTGGCACGGTTAAGGACCTTATAACGAAGTATCATAACGGACACACATATACCTTAAAAACGAAAAGGAACAGTGGCAATATCTTTTTATGTAAATCGACTTCTTAAACAGCAAATGTTTTGCAACGTTCCTATTTTTTTTTAAATATTTTTCCGCAAATGTTATATCCTTCATTTGGTTACGAAGCTTTCTTTTAATAATTCTTACATGAGCGTTGTCTTTGTTTTCAGAAGTATTCCCCACGAAGATTAAGGCGCTCGAACCAACTCTGGAAGCAGTTATCCCACTTATCTTATGGTATAGTCGTAGCTGCGTTTTCGAACGCATCGGGTGCTGTTTATGACAACTGCAACTTTTGACCACGCAGTCCTTTCTTGATTTTCGGAAAGGCAAACTCGCATTGTCTTGGTGGAGGATGATTAGTCGTTCGGAACTGATTTTTTGAAGCCCAGCGACGACTTGTGGCAAACAAATGGTTGTATACCAATCAGCAGTAACAATTCTTTGATCTTTTGGAGGAATTAATGCTACATGACCTGTTTTCGAGACAAACTTCGCTACCATCTTTTGAAGACATGAGAACGAATGACTTTTGTCGGCTCTTCTTCGCCTTCAAGCACCTAAACACACGACTGGTGTTTATTTTCTGACTCGTAGGAGTAAACGCAAGATTCATCGTCAGGACAATGTTGTACATGGTTTTAGAGTTTCCGATGCTGAAGCAGTCTAGAATTTCTTTACACCAATTCACCCTAGTTGGTAATATTTTGTATTGAGGTCTTTAAAATACCCAATGGTGTTCAATCTCGCAATATGTCATACGTCGACCTTTGTTGATGATCTTACGCACAACATCGACGTTTTCCTGAGTGACTGCCGTCTTTGATGCACCTGCTCAAGGATCGCTGCTAAGACTAATCAGTCCGAGTTTGAGTTCTCCGCACTATCGAGAGATTATTGATTGATTTAGTGCTTCATTGCAGGAAACAGAAACCGACTCGGCAACCGAGAGATAATTATCTTGGAAAATTACTGCGCGAAAATGTTCGCCGTTTAAATCGATTTTTCAACAAATTTGTTAACTCTGCTAGTTTCTTTGTAGCCACAGCACACAACCGTGAATTTAGGTTAACTAAAGATGCAGGTTAATTTTTAGTACTGATATTTGATTAGTTGTGCTCTCTATGTCCCAGTGTAGAAAACTTAAAAGGCATACCTCGTACATTTGTTATTACTGATTGTACGATTCGTTAGTTCGATATTGATATTTTTTTACATCTTTCCCAAACATATCCACGATTAATCTTCAGTTATTTTGTAAAATTTAATATTTTTAAACAACCTGAACATTGTACTCTCCTTCAATCCGTATATTTCGTGCAAAATTTTTTAGTTCTTTATAGATTCATTACCCAATTCGAGATAAATACATACATACACATGGTGCACATTCTCCTCATCACTTTTCAAAATATATATATAAATTTTATATGGAGTTGAAAGATCATATATAACATATTCCATTTCCAAAAAAAACTTTTTGTTATTGACTTCTAATATCTCTTCACCTGCTGTTGCTGTGATGTGCAATACTAAAAGTTCAGGAAAATGCAACGATGTGATAGTTTAAACTTGCCGCTGAAACTTACCATAACAGAGGAAAACTATTGGCTACAGTATAAGGAAACATAATAGTAATTTGTCAAAATCAATGCAATCTTTGCTTTAACTACACTGTGCTAACTATAAAGAAATTTACACCTATTTCTATATTTCGTTGTAAAATGTTTGAAGTTTGAAAATGTAAATTGCAGATAAAGTTGGTACGATAAGCCACGTTAACAAATATTTACCTTAATATTTAAAGTGCGTAAGCATTTTGGTCAAATACTACTTTTTGGTATTAACTCAATAAAGTGTATTTAAGAAAATAAATATAATAAAGAAATAATCGCTAAAGTCAAATATATAATCTCTTGAGTAAGAAAGAAATAACTTGAGCAAAGGAAATCACTCACCTTTGACACAAATTCTTTATCTTTTATATCAAGCACAAGGATCTAGCATTGAGGTTTATAAAAAACCTGCAACTACTCTAACTACGTTGGTATAGTAAATTTAGCATGAGTTAATTGGCCCGTGTTCTAATTGTGCAGGAACGAATGTTATTATTTTTTGGGCGTTAGTATTGTTTCGACTACATCCAAGATTGATTTAGACTAAAAACCATTTACAAAGTTATATCGCACAACAACTGAGAATAGGAAATTGCAATAATTAAGAGGTCTATAGCGAGTTATTAAAATGCACCCGTATTTAAAGTCTGCGATCTTCCGGCCGGTAATTTCCTTCTAGTTCGAAATGGGGAGCATTTTACCATCAGAAAGTAAAGACTACGACGAAGACTCGAAAAGGCGACCGAAAGGGTTGCTTGCTTGCTATTTGGCGGGCACGCAACGCCACATTGCATGAATATTAATGTAAATATTAGAAGCGATAATTTACCGTCGGGAAATACATTCTCATTAAGTGGGGAAAATGAGGAAAGCTTTCCATTGATGGGCTTAAAATAATTAAAATTTTAATACGGGCGACATGAACGAAACGTAGGAAATAACCTGGAAAGGGCGCAACCATCCAAATCGACTGTGATCCCGCACACATACATGCACACGCCGTACGTCGTGTGATATACGAGAGTCAATAAAAGGGTTAAAACATGCAATGCTGATTCATAATTACCGTAGGGGGCGGGTAAAAGGGGGACGAGTTGTTAGGCCGGGGGGCAAAAATACGCCAACATCGCCGAACGAGCAGCGAAGCCCGGCCGGGGCCCCGCGCTTCAGCTTTATATAGCACGTGCTCTGATAAAAATCAGTAATTAGCAACAGTAATTATAGTAACTAACGAGCTTTTTGGAAGCGTACCGTTTATTCAGATTTAAATCCTGGGGATCAGAGAGGCCACGGCGATGGTCATTTATTCACACTGATTTGTGTTTGTTCCGCTTTTTATTATTGCCAGGATTTACTTAAATTGGGTGTTTTATATTTGGATACTCGCTAAGCTCGGGACTAATACGTTGCGCATGCGGTACTAATGAATAATGCATCTAGCAAAGTAACCTTAATCTTATTTATGTCTTCATTTTTAATCAAAGAATAGAATGAAATGTCTTTCTTAACGCTACATGCAATTTAAAAAAATATATATATCTAAACCTCATTTTAAAATAACTCCCACAAAACATCATTACCACAAGCATCCACTATTCCATTGTAACAATTTATTTGTGTAAAAACATTTAAATATGTATATGAGGTTACACACGTAATATTATAGCTAAAACAACTTAGTCCTAAAGAATCCTCTGTATAAGAAGAGCTTTTTCCGCTGCAACCTCAGAGAGTTGTAGTTTCTCTAACATTTGGCCATTAAAAGTTCAAATAAATCAAGTATTCGTATTTTTGTGTATAGTGCTTGCTGAATATTTTTCAATACATACACATTGTTTTGGAAAATAAAACAACCACACGGATATATGTTGCGAGCACCATTATCTTAATGCTATCTATAGCTATATCTCAATACAGTTCCCATCAGACTAAATGTAAAAGACCGTATTGTGCGGTCACAGAAATGAATACATAGGCTTCCACGGCCAGAGTGATCAATAAACGAACTACTTCCGGAATCGGACCGTGTCATGATGAGATATATTTAAACAAGAAATAAGAGTAAGAGGAGAAAGAAAAATAAGAAGAAAAAGAGGTAAAAAAGAAAGAAGAATGAAAAGGGGGGCGGGCTTGAAATAGAAAGAAAGGTGAAGAGAAATAAGAGAAGGAAAGAGAGATAGAAACGGGGGGGGAGGGGGGGGAGAGGGAAGAACGAGAGAAAAAGAAAAAGAAAGAGACCAAAAGAGAAATCCCACCTTTCTCTTTTGTTCTCTTTCCTTCTCTTATTTCTCTTCACCTTTATTTGAGAAATAGAAAGGGCCCCCCTTATCATTCTTCTTTCTTTTTATCACTTTTTCTTCTTATTTTTCTTTCTCCTCTTACACTTATTTCTTTTTTTATATATATTTCATCATGACACGGTCCAATTCCGGAAGTAGTTCGTTTATTATTAATTATACACAGATATATCAAATATCAAATAGGACGACTTGGGATTGCTGTAGGTATCAGTGTACCTAGGAATTATGTATTTTGTTTGTACATGCGAACAAAAAGGAATTCACTAATATTGGTGAATGTGGATACATTTTATTAATCAAGGTAGCATTGGCAGTGAACTAAAAACTATTTTTGTTTCTCTGCTGAGATTATCGAGATAAGTGTTCCTACAAGTTACTTATATATATACATATATATACTTATAGGTGTATTTAGTCCCAGTAGGGCATAAAAGGATGTCTTCTGTTCGACAACGTGCGAATTCTCAATAATTATTTGAATTTGAACGTGGCCTACGAGAAGTCGAATTATCCATTCGCGATGTTTTAATCGTATAGGATACAATATCGCTATCACAGCCTTGTGTTGCTGAAGATGGTCAGAAAATAATGAGGGACGACAATGTGTATGGACTAAACATTCCAGATGCACCGTTGATCATGAACATCGCGCTCTTCGACTTGTGGCCCTTAGGTAACGTTTTTCGCTAACAAGGAAAATTAATGATAAATTGAGAGACTTGCTTAATTAGCAAGTACTCATACGGTCTGTATATCGAAGAATTTGATCTCTTCGGCTTAGAACCTTCCGTCTATTTCCTTATTTGCTTCTAATACCACGCCATAAAATTACACGGCTAGAATGATGTAACGAAGTAAGGTTGCACTAAAATAAAAGATGGAATCGAGTCGTCTTCAGTAACGAATCTCGATTCCATATATGAACACATGATTCTCGTAATATAGAAAAAAAAAATTGCAATTTTCTGTATAGCAACAAACGGCTCTTAGTAAAAATCTGATGGCGTAGGCGGGTATCTGCCGTGGAAGTAGATCTCCTTAACATTAATGTTGATAATGTTCTTAAACCAGTGTTAATATCACTTCTTTAGCAACTGCTAAATCCAGCTTTTCAGTGGGGCAATATGTGACCACATATCACAACAATTACTATGGACTTTCTGAGTAACGCCATATTCCTGATTGGTTACCACGGTTCTCTGGTTCACTCTATTTGTCACCAATAGAGAACCTGTGAAATATGGTAGTATGGAGAATCAGTAGTTTAGAACGATCTTCAAACAGTGTAGATGTTCTTCAGTAAATTTAAAAGTGTGAGGTAGCATATTACTGCATATCATTGATTTGCTAATTTTAAGTGTGTCTATTGGACTGGCTGAATGCGTAAGAAACAAGAGAACTGACGCATTATTAGTGCTTAAATGACTTGCAATCACGTCTTGCTAAAATTTTCAGAGATTCCGAATACGAATGAAATACACCTTTCTTGAAAGTTTCAATGAAATATAAGAACGTTTACTTGGTGTTCATTTATTTATCGCAGCCGGTATATATGAAAGACATCGTTAGTGACAGTTAGACAACTTAGGTTAAATTTGTGTTGGATGTAAACAGCAAGGAAGACATATTTTTATAGTTCTAGACAAAATATAGACTCGACTACGTATTGCCAAGCGAATAAACTGAGAACAGTACCAAAACTGATTTAAAGAATACTGTGCTCACTTTGTCCTGAAACTACAGATTATAGAAAAATCGTGTGTGTAAACGTTTTGCAACAATTACACGAGGATAGTTCAAATTTAAACCGACTTTTCTTGAATTATTATTTTTGCCAGCAAATAAGTGGCTTGCTTATTTCCATTTCATGGAACGAACAAGGATGTGTATGTAGCCACTTGTACACGAAGTCTACCTGTGCAACTAAATATTCTCCAACAAGCGCATCTTTCAGTGTGCCAAATATGCTATAATCGAAGATAATCCGATGCATTTCGGATAATTTTCATCGTGTTAGAGCAAAGGCGTACGTTCAGTCGTTGTCATTCAGGAGCATCACATGGCGGATGGAGCATTCACGTCTTTCAGACCAACAAGCTGCTCTACTACGCTCCAACACGTTACTGAAACAACTAACATTAATTGTTCGCTGACCATAAAGGAAATCCACACACAAAATATCTTCGTAGTCCCAATTACTTCCAGATAAATGACTTTTGGCCTTTACCGAACAGTGTTTGCCTTCCTGACGCCACTCCTTACTTACCCCTTTAGACTCCCACTCACTGCGTCACATGGCATGTCACTATACGCTGCAGAATCACTTTCTCTTCCGTTTCATAATATACCTGTAGCCATTGTAAAATTTCAACACGAACGATTCATAGATCTTCATTCAACAGGCTGAGGACCCATTTAGCAGATATTTTTTGAAATTGCGGCTTCGACCTAACGATGGATTGTATACTACCATATCTTATACCTACTCTATATTGAATTTCAGCTAGGTCAGTTGACGATTTGCATCAATAAGATGATGAATGACATAAGTGTTTCGTAAGGCATCTCGTCCTTCTCGAAATTCTTTGTGTCAAAATTTGACTTGTGTCACTAACAATCCCGATTCTCCACATTGACTCCGCGATCCCATTCTCGCGAATATTTATTACGTCCCGGACAAAGAAATCGGTTCATATTTGATCCTCCTTCGCTACATAGACTACTAATTATTAATTATTTATTGCAGTATTTATTATACACCTACGGTTAGTACAATTTGTACGCTGACGTATAACAATATCTACATAAAACTAGAATATAGGTCAAAATCTAAGTTTTTACCTATCTTTATTGTATTGTTTACAACAGCATTTCTTCAAAATATATTTTTTCTTGCTCTGACAAAAGCATGATAGGAACCGTCGTCGTTATTTAAATGTAATGTAAACTTTATTTTCTTGTATATATGTATGTATATGCTGCTTCAGGTCAGACTTTACTGCATACCTACAACATACAACATTCTCAAGTTTTCCTTTGCATATATAATTATTGCATTTGTTTTTCATCTGGCTTAACGATGTTAAATAATTAAATAATTAAAAATTACTATTATCACTAATAATTTATTAAGTCTTACATATACTGTATCCGTTGCTAAACGCTGTCTATGAATATTCATTAGTGCTTCAGATCTGGTTACATTTCAAGAGTAATTTACTAATAAACACAACCAACCTACACGTCCCCCACGCCAAAATACACATCATCTTATTAAGTAAATTAATTTAGCTACACACCTGTCCAAGTACATGAAATTTCGGTTGCTTCTCTGGTCAAAACTAACAAAGTTAACTCCTAACTTCCATCTGAAATACTGAAACACCCCGAAGTCATATTATACATAAGTTAGCTCGGATAGGTATGAGAGCGTTCAAATCAAATTTATCCGATGATGAACAGGTTTAAAGCTGACGAACAATAGTTTACCGTTAAAGGTATAATATTCTCCACTATGCAAGGGAAAGGAACACATAATAATGTTCGTCGAACGTACACAGTTGGAAATTGCCTCGTGCAAAGCTTAAAAAGTATGTGGGAAAAATACCGGAAAATAAAGTATTAAAACTAAAAATAAATTTAATAAAAGTGATGTTTTGCTATCAAAATCAAATTTGGTAAGAAGTGTTTATAGCTGTATTTGAGTTGATTTATAAGTGGGTTTCAAGCAATTATCCTTCAAAGTTCAAATCAGAAAAGAGAAGTATATAGATGCCTGCGCAAAAACAATTTTCAGTAAACGAGATTAAAAGCTATTGAGTAAAGCTTACCAAGATTGGCAATGTAAGAATTTATATGCACCTATATGGATAATTTTTAGTGTAAATATATGTACATAATATTTGCTCTATATTGAAGAAAGAGTAAACAAAGGAAAGTCTTTTGAACTACATTAAATAATTGTTAACTGATTTCAAGAGTATTAATATTGCAGGACAATGACTTTAATTGTCCTGCAATATTAATGAAGTGGCGCGCTTCTTAAAAAATACTTTTCTTCTTTTGAGCTGTTACTTAACCAAGTCACCAGCCAGTAATTTACTTTAATAGGCGGGGGTGACATTTCTTCTGAAAAAATCTATATTTAGCTTTGGATTACACAAATGATTTAGGCAAATGCTTTTAATTCATTGCTTCGCACACTGAAATTTTAGCTTATGAGTATACACTACCGCCAGTCACTCGTTCTTAGTTGCTCATTTTCCTTCGGGGAGTACGATTCTATTGGTCGCATATCGCACACTGAAGTACTGCGAGATTTTACTTAGTAAATTAAAGCCGCAAAAAAAAGAATTGACCAATAATTTCAATCCAATTCATATTTACATTTGCTAAGACATATATGAGAATCGTACTTATACATTCAATAGAATCGTCAAGCACATAGAAATACTTGCTAGTTCAGTTGTTTCAAATCAATGGGAGGTTCATATATACATACACAAGCAAATACTTGCTTATTCAAAGTAATTAAACTAAAAATCAATGTTGTTGTAGTCTAAGGAGTAATTCAAGTTCTTGTATATATTTAATATGTGTTTGGACATTTTTGTAATTCCTGGTTACGTCACATGCGTTGGGGTATAGGGTTTATAATCCAAGAAACCGTTATATTTAATCCTCACTCATGGTTATTATTAACCTACAAACTATTAATATTTTTAGAATTAGAGCAAGTATTTTTCTTTTGGTGATGAGTAGTCCAACGGAATTATACACTATTTTAGTTTGTAATAACCGCAGGAGCCTTAAGGTGTAAGAAAGTGCGTCAAAAGTGGTCCAAGGCCTTGTTACAACATACCCTCACCGTAAAGCGTGAAGCGTTGTTACTTGCTTTTCCAACAGCGAACTCGGGACTATACAGAATCCGCCCGAAAAAAGTTGCCGAATGTAAGTGCTGACCCTCCTACCACTGGACTACCGAGACGTTTAATAATAGTATATAATAATAATTTATTAAGTACCCAACCGATAAATATCTAAGCGTACAAAATAACAAAATGTAGTACATGAAATGTATCAGTGCTAAACTAAAAACATACGATAAAGATAAATAAATATCAATGATAACAAAAAAGAAATTAGGAACTTTAGGCAATTCTATGTTGAAGCTATTATTTTTTTTTACCTGAGCGTACCAATGGCACTCGGCAGAGTATATTCGTCTGTAGTTCTGGGTATACGTAGCAAAATTTTGTGATACCAATTTATATTTTTGTTGGTAAGTGAAGTAACCTTATGGTAGAATATAAATGAAAAAATGTCTATTTCCATCCAGAGCTCAACTTTTATTTATACCTTCTAAGAGAAAACTATTCTTAAAGCAGGAAACTATATACATGTACATGCTATATTCATAAGAAAAGCTGCAATAATTTAATAAATTAAATATATTTCTTTATACTGTAATATGACCAGCAAATACTTCCACATATTTCTTTATACTGTAATATGACTACTAAATACTTTCTGCAGCTTGTCGCTTTTCACTAATTCTACGTACTTTCAACAAGATTATCCACAGAAAAGAAAAAGATGGCAAATGAAAATCTCATTTTAATACCTACATCAATTTTACTAAATTAATTTTCTAGAATAGTTACTAAATAAAAAAATCATTAAATAGTCTCTTAGGCTCTCACAACCGTTTGACATTTTCGTAACTATTCATGAAGCACACTACCTTCGAAAATGCGAACCACAATTGTTCTCGAAACGTTAGGGACTAAAAACGTGTTGAGATGGCAGAACCTGAAAACCGATACGACATTCTCAAGGTACGTATTGTGAAAAGTACTGTGCTTTATGAAGCGCAGTACCTTTGAGAATGCGAATCACAGTTATTGGTGGAACGTCTAGAACAAAAAACATAATACCACAGTGGAATCTAAGAACCGTTACGACAAAACTTTTCACTATGTTTCATCACATCTAGCAGACACATTCGTGTACCAGATGTTTTAATTCTGGAAATATTCTTGACGTGATATTGTTCGAACGTATGATAAATTTGGCAAGTAACAGCCCTTACAACAACTCGTCTGATAATATTAATAATTTATACGTTAAACTTATGACCAATCGTTGATCAAGGAAAGAAACACTATTTGCAACCCCATACAAAGGTATTCGGAAAATTAAATATGGCGGTTGTTTGAGCCATAAACCATATCCTCCTCCAATATGTGATGCCAAAGAAATGACGCGAGTAGATGCAACAATTTGCACTGGTATACAATACTAGGATTTTTAATCCGGATGGAAGATATCGGCAACAATTTGCCATCCTCAGTAAAAATCAATAAAAAGAAGTGTTAGCTATAACTTCATCTCTTCTAATATAGCTCACATAAAAATTACATACATAGACTATAAGAAATGTTTTAGCACAATTAAAAAACTAAACAGAAATGCTTCGTTCAAGAAAAAGGTACTTGACACACAACAAAAGATTTACTTTTGGATTCTCTCTTTGTAATTTCCTCACCAATCAGTAATAATAGTTCATTGAATTCCCAGTTGATAAATACATAATTCCCAATCATAGCACAGACGTAATGATTGCAATACCACACATAAAAGGTATATTTATGCACGTTCGTTTCTATGTACGTAATCAAAGTACACATATGTACCTGTATATGGCATAATAATGGTTAAACCTGACGTCACTGCACGCGCTTTAATATTAGTATAACGTTACTGCTGCTTGTACGGTCAGAATTGTTCACTAATAAAGTGTAATAACAATAACAATAATACACAGCTCAGGCGTATCGGTTGTCAAACAGAGCGCTGATCAAAGGGTCGTTTAATCGTGTTTCCAATAACTCTCGATCCCCGACGAGCACTCCCTTTACCTCGCAAACGGTCCGGATCTCGACCGATCGAAAGGCTGATTCCGGGGGATTCGAATTCCGGTGGCCGAAGCCCATTCCACCAGTTAATTTACATACCTTGTGTAATACTACTCGTTTCTGGGTGTGTATGCGTTCGCATCCCAGTAGCGTCGCTTACTTTAATCCGATTTAATTACCAATAATTAACTTTCGATCCTTGTCTACTGATGTATGTATATAATATCATAGCTGTAATACACAGAATGCCATATAGCACTGTACTATATCACACTGGATATTCAACATCTAGATACTTCTCTGGCACAGGTCTTTTCGAAAGGTATGAGAAAGGCGTTTCCAGACGAATAACGATTTTGTAAACTATAATTCTTACAAGCCACGTGGTCATCAGCATAGCATCAACATTTACTTCCATATAAATAATACGACTAGAATCGGAAGAAACATACCCATAAACCAGTTTGTGCGCTAAAAAGATTTAACATTTTGAAATCGAGTGAAACGAATATGCTTTTTTGGTGTAAAGTTCTGCTTACAAATATCGACTAGATGCTCGTTCTTTAGAGTTCATTATTTAATGAATCATTTTTTCATATATTATATTCTGCAGTTACTTGAAATACCTCTTGTTAGAACTATATACAGTGTTGCACAGTTATTTGATTGTATGTATATCAACTTTCTACAATTATGTATTTATAACCATACCAAACAATTTCGCTAGACTCTTGTTTAGAATGCGGGGAGTCGTAGACAATATTTGAGATGTTGTTGCTGAGGCAATTCAAGTATATAGAAGTTCTGTGTCCCAGATTGTTCGGGAAGGACATGCCATTGAGAGCGGAGAAAATTATCCATTTCTTTCAATGCATGCTTCTAAACTGTCTAAAAAGTCGATAGCGAACACGTATGGAGAAGGAACTCTCCGTATGATAATTCTCATTTTCAACGTTACAAGCAACCAACGACCAACCATTCTAATCTGTTTATAATTAAATCAAAGATGACGAATCGATTAGTTTTACTGGAAAGATAACATCCTTTAGAACTCTCTTGCATAAAATAGGATTCAGGTACATACATATAATTTGATGTATAAATAAACCCTACCTTTTTGACATTTTATTCATAATATGTTTTGCATGATCTTTGAATAGCAAATGTTTATCAATGGTAACTCCCAAGTACTTAATGTAGTCTACCCTTTCTAAATCACTGTTCTCAATTTTTATTCTAATACTAGCTATATCTATATTATTCAACTTATGCATGCTACCTATAACCATATATTTGATTTGATAAGATTAATGCTTAGTTTATTTATACACAGCCATTGATATAATATCGTAAGTTGATTATTCATAGTCTTCATCATATCGCCCACACTACTACCACTTATGTATAACATAGTATCATCCGCAAACATACATATATTGCAGCCTTCCATTGACAACAATAAATCATTAACATATATGTTAAACAATAAGGGACGTAACACCGTGGCTTGTGGAACACCATTGTTTGTATTTAAACTATTAGATATCCTATTATTATACTTCACTTTTTGAGTTCTATGATTTAAATATGAATCAAACCAGTCCTTAACTTTGTCACAAATGCCATACATTTCTAATTTCTTTATTAATAGTTTTCTATCAACAGCTCCAAAAGCCCTACGGATGTCCAAAAACACAGCTATCACAACATTTCCCTTATCCATTTTTTGCAACCGCTTGATATAATAGGATAACGTAGAAAATTGGGTGAATATTGTAAACATGAAAATATCGTAAAAATATATATATTCATAATGAAAATACACTTCGTACTTCGATTTTGTTATTAATTTAAGACAGGATACTGATGATGCCGATATCTTTCTATTTTCATACGATGAAGAATATCGTATAACTAATTCAGCTACAAAGAAAATATGATGCTGATAATTTTCTGCATTTGAAGATTTCATTGTAATATTAGCAAATTATAAATGTTACTTCTAGGCTTAGTTTGTAAAAAAGTATTTAGTATACTATTTATTTTATTTCTTCCATACAAAGTAAATACGATTTTACTGGATACAGTCGTAAAATTTTTATCATATGATTAACATTTTGATATCTCTGCTATTGTTGTATAAATTATTACTTTATTCCTATAAATACTGCTAACAAAGGAATAATACAATCTACTTTTTCCACTTTCAAAATATTCAATTGAATTAAAACAAAATGACCTTTACAAACATTGGTCCTTATTTCTAATTCTTCAGTATTTTCATGTTTTGAGAAGGTACAGTAGTTTTGAAGATGATACACATAAAACCATTATAACTTATGAAATAGAATTAATGTGCGATGTATTATCTTTAGTAAGGTTATATACAGATATAATCTGTCAACAACGGAGAGGTATCTACAATCCTACGTTCCCCCACTATAGCTATAAGTATTATGGAGTAGAGCAACAGCGAGCTATTGCTTACGGCGAACGACTAATAGACTGGTTGTGTGGGAATACTGCAGCGAGAAAGAATAACGAGAGACGCACATGCGTATTATAACCGTTGACTTTAGTCGAATTATATCTGTATATGCATTTGACATTAAACATGTGTTTCTATATCCAATATTTTCAGAAAGGTCTTTACATACCTATGTCACGTGGTTCTCACAGATAGATTTCTTTCGATTTTAATCATTCTCTACAACAATGTCGGAAAGAATGCAGTTATTTCTACTATATTATTATTTTCTCTTGCTTTTGTGTTTCTTTGAAGTTCAGTATTAGCTCCGATGCATAATTTGCTAAAAGTATTAAGAGAACCAAATATTCTGTTCAAAAGTTCATATGGAACTATAGAAATTTTGCTGTGTATAAAATAAACAGTGTCCGTCAGTATTGGAAGCGAACCGAACGCCTATGGTTTATATACGCGCGTTACAAACAATTAGAGGTCGACTGCCATCCTGATTTGATATTTGGTTATTTCATTAACCGTGTTTGGGGATTGTTATAGTTCTTGTTTAATTGGAACAGTTTAATTAAATCCCCATCGATTTTGTAGTCGATAGTTAAACCTAATTAATTGCTTTATCAATAATCTACACTTCAATATACTTACCGCGCTCGCTGGCGAAATCAATTTAACGTTGGGCCCAGTTTTATTGGCTCGGAGGTAAATTAATTTAATTAATCATTACGGGTTCAATATTTGATTTTCATTTAGATAGATTTTAGCAGGACGGATTGATCCTCTCGCGCATTACCTTGTGCACGGAGATAATTAAGAATATCGCCTGTTTTTGATCATATTGTTTGTTGTTACGCTGCTTAATTTTCAACGAATGGAAATGAAGCATTTAGAATGTATTGATCGTATGTAAAAGGTAATACGAATAACAAATAACCCATTGCATAGAGATACTTCTCCAAGATCAAATTAATTTGAACTTAACTGTTAAAAAATAGCAAAGAAAAGTGCATAAAAGAATAAGTACAATAAGATTTTGAAACAAAAGGGCTCTGCTGCAATGAAATCACCCCTATCACCAATAATTGTCGAGAGCAGCAGTAGCAAAAAACAGTTGGCGCTGCTATTCAAGATCTGGCAAAAGTTTTTAACGCATGTGAACATACAATACCATAATAACTACTGGTTATATTAAGGAATTTCAGTTGGAGATTTTTTTATTTATTTTCGAGTAGACGTCGCTACATTTCTTCCTTCTTTTCATATTAAAAGGATGGTTTCTATAATATATATAGCAATAATATTATCCTCCATTGCTGTTTTCGTGTGACTATTATGACTCCTGGCAAATATCCTCGTCAAGAAATCGTAAATTTTCGAATTAACAATCACTTATACAGGATGATCATTTTACCTCACTTACACAGTTTGGATTTATATCAACAAAATGTACAACTAACACCTCATTTTCAGTATCTATACATAGTATATACATATATACATCGTATGTATTTTTTCTTTCTTGATTTGAGTAAAGTATATGATATTATTGACCATCAAGCCTTGTTAGTTAAATTTCAATCTATTATCAGTGTCTTTTATCCGATTGCGGAAATTATGTTTATGTAAATTGTGGAAATGGCGGTATCAGAGGATTCTTTTTCTCTTCTAGAACGTATTTGAAATGCGATATTCCAATGTCCTTACCGGAATTGTAGCTAGCCTGTCTCCTCCGGAACTAGAACCCATAGTTAGCATATAACTTAACACTATTAAACCACGCATTACCCATGGGACGATACAGAAAATCGGTCAGTCCAAGTGCTCTGAAAGCAGTCATGTAAAGACATCTATATCAGAAAAGGGTCAATTATGGTTGGGAAAGAAACAGACAATGAGATATATTTTTCGCCACTGTCCTGTCGTCTACAGATTCTCTTCTTGATTGTATTTTCATAACATTGCAAAGCTTGAAGAGGATTCTGTTAAGTGTTCTTTTAGAATTTGCAATAAGTGTACCCCACTTGGGCCAGACTTTATGTCACAGGTCTGGCGCCACGCGGCTATGATGGGTGTGCGAGCAGGGAACAGCCTTCAACAGGTAAGGGGCAGGTGAGAAACAGGTATTAATAAGTGTGGAACTGGTAATTAATAGGTATTGAACAGGTATTAACAGCTATGGAACCGGTATTAAGAAGTATGGAACCTACTGTGTAAGCTGTTCCCCTGCGCGCGTACCCATCGCAGCAGCGTGGTGCCAGATCTGTGACATAGCGTCTGGCCCAAATAGGGGTATACCAACTATTTGCCAATAGAATAAGTGTACTCAATAAACTTGATATAACTAGTCAGGTTGCAAATTACAGTACATCAAAAACGTATGACTTAGGAACTAATTAACAATTGACAATCTAATTTTGCTCTTTGGTTGCGTTAATCATATAACACATAATAGGATTAATGGTAGCATGCTAGTTTTTTAGTAAATAGAACTCCAATTTCTTATCCTTATAGGTTTTACACTTTCCAGTATTTAAATAATATATTCTATTACTGTTGCAATTAACTGTATCTATATTTCTGTTTACAGACTGAATCACTAGGGAGTTTAATGTTTGATTTGTGAATATTAAAAATTCTAGACGCATATTCTTGAGCCCTCAACGAGTAAAGATTTCCTATAATTTTAAAGTTCCATATTTACTACCTAGCTCTCTTAGTTTTGCTAAAGATAACATCAGGCAAACAAAAAATTTATGAAGTTTCTCCAATAAAGTACATCTAAAAGTGCTTCTTTCATAGAAGCTATGGACTGAAGAAAATTTTATGTAGGTGATATTGTGTATTAACTCTGATATACACTCTGATATATACCATACATAGATACACTTATCTCGATAATCTCAGCAGAGAAACAAAAATAGTTTTTAGTTCACTTCTTTTCAACTACCTTTAATTTTTGACCAGCATACGAGTGCATATAAAATTCATATAGCAGATAATCATTTTACTATTGATTAGTAGATTTTTCTTTTAAATCAATTTTATAACATGTGGCTTCACTTCATTAATTTTTTGTTTTAACATTTAAGTCATTGGCCCTTGAGATCACTGTCAACTTTGACCATTCTCCACCAGTAGCTGTCCAATTTGACATTTTCTCTGTAACCCTATTTCGCTGAGAACGAACAACTGTAAGCTTGTGTGTTTTAGAGGTTGCTCCCACAAGGCGCTACATTGGTTAAATACTCTACGGTTTTTCAGAAAGGGTTCAACTATGCAAATTAAGTTTAATTTTGTGGAATAGTATACTTTACTTACTCTAATAAAAATTACACTAAAAGATAAAACATACGTATTGATATTTTTGTCATTCTATGACGAGGAACTCAACAGGGTTAGAAGCTATTGAAACTTATAACCACAGCAGTCCTTATTGTGTAAATCGTATGTGTAAAATGCTTTACGAATCACCCCCGCAGGATAAAATGTGAAGCAGAAATTATACTGCAGAAGATATAATGGCAAAATATTTCCTAGCAGGACTAGAAACCACAACTTCAGACATTGCCACACACAGAAAGAAGCAAACCGTTTATCACTAAACCACACCAGGGAGAGACGCAGTCACATCAAAGTGATGTGGACAGCTTTATAATAACCCGGTAATACAAGAGTAAGAATTATTGATTTTCACATTATTGTATCTGAAAGAAGAATTGTCACAGTTCAGGTATTCGTCGTTGGGGAAAAATGTTCTTCTATTAGAAAGGGTGAAGAGCACTAACTATACAATGTCAAGATCAACATATTCATTGGGGATAGAATAGAGTATGCAGTAGTCTATCCAAGGTGTGGTATAATCCATGCTGGCTAGATATGGGATAAATCATATTAAAGTAAAACAAATTTTAAAGATTTATTTCCACACATTCACTTTACTTGGAAATACATATTTAATAACAAGATGTTGCATTATGATACTTAGTTACTTCACAAAAGTTACCATAATGCTACAACTCCAGAACTAAGAAAAAACACGTAAACCTTACGAAAAAGGAAATCCCATCCAGCTTTCGAACTTTGGATCAACCACAGTACACTCGATATAAGCAACTACCAATACGAATTATTTGCAATAAATTCCACATCTCTACACGGACGAACATGACGTCTAAATCAGCTCAAGCAGAGGCCGTTCCGATTTATAGACAGCCATTCACTCTGTACATACAGTACCTGCAATTCTCCACGTATAGCACCGTCGCCGAATGAGAAAGAAAGGGATGCAGAAACGCGGAGAGAGAGAAGCGAAGCAAATTTATCGCAGGCAGTCAAGTCCTATTTCTCTGCGAGACGACATCGATTAACCGGCCGATTAGTAGCCGCTAATCCGGACTTAACCGCTCCGAGCCCGGACTTACCCGGACTAATGTGGGCTATTCATTATTCCGCGTTAACTTCAACCCGTATAACGACACCCCTTTGTTTTATAAGGGCTTATTACGGTCACCGGTCCTTGGTTAGAGCATCTGCGTCATATATTTCCGTCCTGTAGAAGTGATTCTACACGTCGTTTGTTGCACTTTTATCGTTCGAAATTGTTGAACTTTAGTCAGCACCAGGAAATGTCATGGAATAAATTCAACTCGCAAGAGATTTGTTTGCAATAAATATACTACAATAGTAATATTAAAGGCTTATCTTAGATTCCAGAATTTACATGTTCCTACATTCATCTTCAACTCTAGTGTTCGGTATTCGCAAGCCCCTCATTCACTTAAAACGTCCTATAGGCAGTGTAAAGTGAGTCGACATCAGTAACCCAGAAATATATATCTAAATATATATATTGTGGTGGAAAATCTAAGGTTAAAATTTTGATTAATTTGTATTTAAATTAAGAGATAATAATATATTGACAAATTAATAAATATATACCGCATTTTTACAAAAAAAAAATATGTTTTTACGGAAAACCTAAGGCAATCCCTGTCTAGCTAATCTTTAAATATTTATTTAAATTTATTAATTAATTTATTTTATTTTTATTTATTTATTTAATTATATATTTATTATAAATGAGAGCAAATGCTACAAATATTTTGAAGAACTTAAGAAGATTCGAAGTCTTTAACCCTTGAAATCGTACTCACTCGCACGTGATCTGTCGCCTTTAGGATGGACTGGTCTTCGGCTTCCAAAGCATGTGTCCGGAACTTCCAGATTTTATTTGTAGTATCAGCTGATACACTTTATTATTGGATATAAACGGAGATATTTGTAAGATTATGGAGTTATACGAGAAAATAAGTAAGTATTCTCAGAGAAACGATGCCAACATGTCTGACTAAACACAATATTTTTCTATTCTTTTGCCTTATCTGCATAGCAACGCATTTGTTCGCCTATATGGTAGGCCACACAGTACACATATACTTGCTTGACACGTGTGAGATTATAAAGAAAAATGCTGTCAGTCGTGCCATCCTTCCGTCGTACGAGAAATTTTGAAGATTGTAAGTATAATTTCGGAATAATGCATATTTATACAATGTAATTGAAATATGTGAGTACAGTATATTAAACGTCTTTTAAGAATGAAATTTTGAAATATTTATTTATATAAGAAATATGTTTACGAAAAGCGACATATATGATAAACGATAGTAAAGCTTACGGTTCCTCTGCAAGTGTTGTTGAAGGGACTCTTTTTTTTTAACAAGAAAATTGTGAATAATATGTTATTAAAGAATACCCAAAGTAGATATTTGTAAAACTTTAGAAAGAAACCTGTACAGATTGAATATCTGTGCTTAAAATTCATGAAGAGGGAGTACTAACGGCACTTTGCCTCCAACTTCTAACATCAACCATAATAAAAAATAACGTCGTGCAGCAAACAGTGGCGAGAAAAAATTGTGTACATATATTTGTTGTTAAAGCACAATGCAATAGAGCAATAGAAAAAATGTGAGAAATATTTATTTATCTAAAACAATATAAAATACATTCACACACATGAGTAAAGTTTAGGTGGAAAGGTAAAATTGAAAGGTAGTCGAAAAGGTATCTTAAAGATAATAAATGTTAAGAGTATCAAGAAAAAATAAATTAAAATAAATAGTGCAATAACAGCTACTTGTAACTGACTGTCGCCCTTAAAACGAGATCCCCTAAGCTCTACTTTAAAATTAGAAAATTATGTGGGTGTTCCAATTCTTGAAATGATTGGTCCCCATTGGCTTGTTCAAGAAGTTTGCGAGCAAATGTCAATTTAACTTTCGTTCGGCTGTTTGATCATTAAACCAGGAACAAGCTTTAGTGTAACTCTATGCACGTTCATTTTTCAGTCAACATGTCATGAGACCCTATTGTCTTGACCTCATTTGCAAGATTTTCGAGAGTCAAGCGACAGTTTCAACTTACCAGTTCCTTGGTTTTCTGAACATGGACACCACCAGTTGAAATAGTGGGCATTCCTTGCCGAGTGTCATTCTTCAATTGACCATTAAAACGTTTCCGTAAAAGTTATCGCTACGAACACGGAAACACCTTATTCCCAAATAACAACAGCAGGAAAACTAAACGAGATATCAATAGTGTGTGGTTATCCAGAAGGTTGTGCCGGACAAAGTGTTATTCGGTTATTATGCGAATAGAATGACAAATTAAAATTTCCTTATAATTACTAACGAATTTAAAATGTTTTCTTTTTTGAAAAAGTCAGTCTCGGCAGGATTTGGACCCACGTCCTCTCCCTTGCCAGGGGCAAAAATGATTTGAACTCACAGTGTACCGTGGTCTAGCGGTAAAGACGCTCTCCCGGCAAGAAAGAGGACGTGAGTTCAAATTCTGCCGGGACTGACTTTTTCAGAAAAACATTTTTAAATATGCTGGTAATTACAAGGAAATTGCAATTTACCATTACGAATTTTGCCAATATACTAACTTAATTAATAAGAACTTGGCTTTAAATGTTTGGATCCAACGTGGAGACGTGGATCCAAATCCTACCGGGACTCAATTTTTCAGGAAAACATTTTTAAGTACGTTGATAACTACAAAGAAATTGCAATTTATCATTACGAATTTGCCGACGGAAGTTTCATATTAATTTAAGTGGATAGACTTCATATGTTCAGTAATTAGATTTGGGAGACGTATCATTAAACTTTATGGAATAAAGAGTTCCTTACAAATCTTGTTATTGTACACTTTTAGAAAGAAAGAACAAATACAGTAACACTTCGTAAATAAATTCTTCTCTTTTTCTATCTTTTTAAATGCACATTTTTCGTGTAACACTAACGTCCGTGATGTCAAAGCAAACTTTTCGGTTTAGGACGCGAACTTCCGAGACAGCGAAGATGGTCGGCATAGATTTACAACTGAGTTACGCTAACTACACCCCAGATGATACCTGGCAAAAAGGGCCGTGACCAGAGTCCACGGGGACATGTTAGGGACTTGATTCATGCATGGATCTGCCTTTAATGGAATGATTACAACTCGGTCAGCGCTACTAACACTTTCGAGCTTTTCCCCGACAGAAAAGAAAAAAGCTGGAAATTTATTGCTATTCCTATCGTCTAGAATTGCTCCGATAATTGGAAACGAAAATTATTCTAAAGGATTGTGCATTTGCTCAGAAAAGAACATTAATAGATGATCATGTAATTCTTCAAAATGTAATTAACAAAAACACAAAGGTTGTATTTCCACTCTAAGCTCATACATCTCTTTCCTAAAAGAAAATCAAGATAAACAACACGGAAAAAAGTTTATTTTCTCCAGTAGACAGAAGGGATTTTCGTAAATGTGGACAGATTGGGTATTATATTTATATTACACGTGTTCTACGGCTATCCGTAACAATATTATGTCTTGTGATAGTCGATGAAACGAACACATATCTTTTTAATGTTGCGAAAAGGGTCATAAAGCTGTAATTTACACACGGCAGCGTACCGTTGGATGATTTAGGATACGAACGCACATTCATATCGTAGGTAGTAGCATCTTAAAGCAAGATTCAGCGTTTGGCTATGTACAGTTTTCATAGTAAGTACGTATATGTACTAAATCATTTAGAATAACTTCCGTTTGTTTTTCAATGATAATTGAATTTATTTCTTATTACCAACGTTAATAATAATTAACATTTATTTCATTAAAAATTTCACGAGAAACTAATTTAATTAAATTTAACGTTGGTAATAACAAGGAAATTCAATTATTATGCATATCTACGTTCAAACTAAAGTATTTTCGCTTTGTAATATCTAATGGTATGTTATATACCTAGGGAGTAGGGTCTAAAGTGCCAGATTTAAACCCGTGAGTGGAGAACCAGTCAAGGGATCTTAGTACCTTAGTTGTGTTATACATATATACGCTTTTTTGGACTTCCGAAGTAAGTATTATCACCAAAATTGATAATTGAAAATTATAAACGTTAATACAAATTTTAAATATGCGAATTTGTCATGAAATTCATCATAGTATCAACAAGCCAAGAATTTGACCTAGAAAAAGCTGCTGAAGAGACCTTTTGCCTTTCAAATCTCGTAAAATTTACGAGCAACAATAGAAAATGTTTTTAAAATGGTGCCGTGAAAGAAAAGTGATTGATTCTAGAAAAGACGCATTGCTAGTACTTTTTAAAAGAAAGGCAAAAAAGGTTCTGCTTTGATGATTTGGGCCCACTATTCAATGTAAAAACCATGCTTAACGTGAAACATATATTGGTATAAGTAAAATCAACAAATTAATGACTGAAAAGAAAAAACGTTGGTTACAAACCAAAGAAGTCAAAGGTACTAAGTACAGACCAGATTAATAGATTTTTGATGGAAGCTTCAGATGACACATTTCCAATGGTAAAAGTAAGTATTTGCAAGAATCATTTTACTTCTTTTAATAAATCATTTATCTCTGTAGGTAGGACTCATGTTGAGTGTAGCAGGAGCTTGTGGAGAAATTGAATTAGTCGAATTGCCAATTAATGATGTAACCAACTTAGGCAATATACTTCTCGTTAATATTAGAGCTAGCAAAAACGGGATAAATTTCATCGTAAAACATTCAGATAAAAGTGAGGTCTACTAGGTTAACAAGCAGTGTACAATACAACCTGTAGGAACGAACATATTTGGAATGTTTCAGAATTATTAAACCTACCAAACGCGTCCTCATATACAGGACATTGCTAGCGAAGAATCTCTGCGTTTCTACTATCTGACTCCGCGACTGTAAATATTTTAAAATGGCATGGGGGATGTAAGTCGACAACTGAAGCTGAAGGGTATATGGAAAACTGACAAAAATATCAAGTCTATCTATATCAGCCCCAGGACCCTCCTATCAACTTCAATGACCTGCTTCATCTTGTAGAATTGCATCAAATATCGCTGATGAAAGCAATAGACCATTATTTGTTAATTGCGCCAATATTACTACCAATATGTATCAAACATTGTGATAAAAATTTGTCAAGTTTGACATTGCTTTTCTGCATGTGTCAATAAATTCTCTAAGGAATTCAATTAATATTTGTTCCCTAGGGATCAAATGCCCCACTTTAGTCCTTGCAAGCAGGCAACAAGGTATCAACTTTAGTTCCAAAAGTTCAAAAAGTTGTAGTACAGATAATACTTTATATCGAATATTGGGGAAAGACTAAAATCACCATATTATATCATGAATAATATGTAGATATTATTTCTACAATCTGCGTTTACGTATAGAAAACCGTTAAATAAACAAATAACGTCATTAGAACAGTAAATCAGTACTGTTGCTTGCATATTAATTTCTTTCACTACATCAACTTTTTTCAAGCATAAACCTACGCCTTTCGAAGCTAAATTTCCCCAAATTTTAAATATAACAGATAACAGTGAATCTGTACGTTGTGCTAAATACGCTTGCATCTAGGCCTTCTCCAGGTTAAAATTCAACGTAAAATTTATTACTTCTAGTTGTATTCGCCACACCATTGAGGGCATAGTTAGTTCCCTTTTCGCATTCCCCTTTTTTGCACTTTTGTGTGCGGTCGCTATTTTTGGGCGATATTATTCCGGACGCTGGAAAAACGCCAAAACGAGACAAACAGGGCCATAAATAGACAATGTGGTGCTATCTGGTGTTGAAAATGTTCGTTCTGACACCTCGGTTGACCCTAATTCTATCGTGGTGCTGCGAGCTATGCGTTAGGCGGCCGTTACTTTCGGAAAAGATACGTACCGGGAAATGTTTGTTTTCCTGCGGCGCATTTGAAAAGAACAGCGGCGTATATTGCGATAAAAACTAGGTAGCTAGATTCAACGTTAAGTACACGTTATAGAAACATACCCACGGATAGGATATATTTCGTATCAGCGTGATAACTATTAAAGATGGGATATTTTTTTATTAATATCATGCTTCACGTTAGCGACTAAGCAATGAATTTGTATAACAATACTTTTAAAATATACACAAATTACCATATAGTGTGGAAACTACTCATGTGACAGACATAGATCTAAATATTTTTAAGAGAACTGAAGTCTACCCATCTCTCAATCAATTCTTTTTTCATTATAGCGTCTAATAAAAGGAGTTCTTTGCTCATATTTTTTGAATCGTTTCTGCATACTGCGAAACTTGGTGTTTGACTAGTAGCTTCTCGACGCAGAATTTTTGGGCGTATTTTTTTTTTTATTTTATAACTAGTGCCGAGAGGTATAAAACATTTTGAATGAAATTATTAAACAGCTGCACGAAGGTGAATTACAATATGGTTATTTCCATACACAACGTAAGAAAATATTGCTTTTCGTCGTGAGTTTTTTGACAATCGGATTATTAGCTTTCATACGGAAGTTCAATTTCCATTACGCTAGTCTTTTCTGACAATTATTGACTGTTTCATGTTTCCTCTCCTAAAGAATAGAATATTGTTAATACTTCTGTAGCTAATTTGCACGATCTGCAGCAATGAATTATTGAAGAATGTGCATTAACAACGCCTACAATGCTGCAAAATACTTTTAAGAACACGAGGAGGCGTATAAGCCTGTCAATTGAAAATAATGGACAAGAATTTCAGTACTTGCATTAACTTCATCTTCTTTTATCAATAATATCTGGAATACCAGCGCTGAGCTTGTTGTTTTATTGTATCTTTAAATCAAATGGCATACTTATTTATGTCACGATGACACTGTCAAAATAATTTTCAAAAGTTAAGGATATGTTATCAGTATGATACTATGGCATAAGTTCAGACATATAGGAGGCAAGCGCCATCAATTCTCGGCCTTATATAGAAAGAAGAACCTTGGAATACGACTTGGAGACGTCCCCTAATGTTTATTTTTTAATGGAAAACAAATAAAAATCACAAGGAGCCATATCCGGGCTATACGGTGAATGTTTCAATTCTTCAAAGCCAGATTCGCGGATGGCTGCCTGTGAAACGGCGGCAGTATGGACGGGAGCATTGTCATGTAATAATCACACGCCTTCTGTTAATTTTCTACAACGTTCTGCACGAATTTTCATTACTTCAGACATTTTCATGCGATAGTCACGTTGGTTGGCTGGCTACTGAAAACTACTACTCTTCGAACCGTCATATTTATAGCCTAGACCCCACGTAAGTGCATGCCTTTCTTGACGGAGTTTGAACACGTCTGAACTTGTACAAGCCTGTCAGGTCGAGAATTTATAGCGCCTACCACGTATTTTCTATTTCAATACAATATTCGCCCTAGAAACTTTATTATATCACGGCATAACATATGATAGACGTATGTTTCTTCTTCCAGCAATAAAAAGAACAAATTTATAAGAATAAAAATAGCACATGAGAAACATCTAAAGCAGAATCGATCAAATGTAAGGAACTATCGACACTTTACAATAAGTCAGTAAATATCCAATAAATTTTTCTAAAATATCGGTAGATCTTTTGAGAAATCTGAACATCATTCTTTTGTTCGAAGAATGTGTCCAGAATAACTAAACCGTCCCTTCCAGATTGAAATATAAATAAAATATACCAGATATGCGGAAGCGTATATAACAAGAAGCTCATAATATTTTCAATGTGTTTTTGTGTCGGATCCCGAAACGTACTCGTATTACCCCTGGCGGCGAATCGGAGGGGTGACAGGAGTCGGTTTTCGAATTTCTCCGGACCGGCATAAAGATTGCATCATCGCGGACAAAGGACGGATCGGAAACTATAAACGATAAAACTAACCGAAACCGAATAGAAAGCGCTAAAATATCGACGGGAGATACGGCAAGCGCTGATGGAGACATCACAACAGATAAAGATTATTCTTGATGTCGGTGCTTTCTGTGGCTTACCGTATACATACAGCCGTCGTATAATATATAAGAGCGGTGTAGAAACGTTTTACTTGAACGCCGTTTGTCGTTTTGAACGACTTTTCCGTTTTGCCTCTTTCTCGAAGCTGCTTTTCAGAGATGACTGGAAACGTCGTTTGCTTTAAAAAGAGGCGTCTATTCGAAATGTTGTAAAACCATAACCGATATTATTAGTGGATGGAATAAATACTAGTTTTATGCTACTCTTATGCCAACAATTTATTTTAACTATAAATTTTTGTAGATGTTTTCTTTGTTAGGTAATTGCTTATTTTTTTCAGAGTTGAAAAATTTAATGGTGAACCTTTGTGCAAAACCTATTCTCAAGGTAATATGCGCAGGTCCCGCATAACCTAGAAAGGATTATGTGCTTTTTGTATATTCTTAACATTATATCATCGTTAAAAGTTGGAAATTCCCTACAATTGCATTTCTGAACATAGTGTAATAGTAACGATATTACGTTAATACCATTACAGACAAATAAGTGACGAAACATAAATATGAACGAAATTTTTATAGTTTTCCAGAGTTAGATGTTGAACTGACAAGGAACGGTTGCCGGGTGCCAAATTTATGTTTTAATGAAGCTTGGTAGGTAAGTAGAGTATGTCGAGACTTGAAAATAAAAATTTCTTGTTTTCGCCGAAATTCACCCCTTTGAAAATTTACAGATTTTCAGTTCTCTTGCTTTGTAGTGAATTGTCTGGAATACGCTTCTATTATTTGGTCCCCTTATTATACCTGCCATCAGCTTACATTGGAACGAGTTCAACATCGTTTTCTTAAACTTCTTTCTAAAAAACTTATTGGTCAATACCCAACTAGAAGAACGAATTACCATTCTTTGCCGGAGCGCAATGGCGACAGACTTATTGCCCTCAATTTGTCTGGAAATTAATAAGTGGATTTGTTGACTGCGATGATTTATTTTCTAAGTTGCACTTTCATATACCTCGTTTTTCGTTTAGATTCTGTTCTACGTTTGTAGTACCTATTCCCAAAACTAATATTTTGCGGTTTATTCATAGTTACTCTTTACTCTAGTTTTCTTTTCACAATGCATGCGTGACTTTCTATTATTTTTCGTCCTGTAATTGATATTCTGTTTGACAAAAAATTCTATTGTTATTATTATTATTTAATTCTTAAACGGAAATAGATAGAACAAAAATTTAAATACAGCTATCGTATCTTATCGAAAGGTCTTTTAGGACATATGAATATTGTATATGCAGGATGTTGCATTTAAGCGCCACCCTCTCATGCTAGATCTGATCATAGCAATTTGGAAAAGTAATTAACGCAAGTTGTTAATCTTTAACATCCTTTATTAATTTGAAAGCATTTTCAATTGTACAGGATGCTGCAAAAATGTGAAAGAACTCATACCTTATCCTGCTTACACCATAACCATCTATATATTGCATACATATGTCTTCTATTAAGAGAAACCATCATTAATTAGTAAAATTGCACCAGTTATGCCCTAATGCATAATTCATACAAATGTAAACACGGAATTATACGTGATAACAAATCCTTTGCATCAAATAGTAATAAATAAAGTACTTATTGCAATCCGTATTTAAATTATGTATTTATAATTGAGTATGGTAATGAAAGTCGTCAAAAAATGCTTAAGGCATAAGAAATTTTCGCGCCAAGAACAACGAATGAATGCAAATGTATCACATTGAAAGCAAGAGGAGGGAAACGGAAGGTCTTGATTTGAAAAGGCAAAATTCGTGGGATGTTTAAATGGTGCAGGTCGATTCTATATATGACCGGACTTATACCAGACATAAGCAAACAAATTAATATATTTAGAGGACAACAATTGATTGTGCATTAATGATTGCAATTATATGACATTATTTCGCAGAAAATCGTCGTAGAAATCCCTTACATATTCGGAATCCATAGATAGTCCTCCAGTGGTTGAATCATACCTGCTGTTTTCTTTGGTATTGTCAGTATTTGAACAGCTTTGTTGGATGGGACCTCATCCTCCAAAAACTCTGGACAATGACTTGTCCGTGAATCTAAAAGTATAAGACTCTTTGGCCCAGTGCTTGATAAATAAATATTAAGAAACCAATTCTTAAATAAATCAGTGATTAATTTACCTGAAGATGAGGCTTGAATAACAACGCGTGCAAGTCGAAATAGGATTTGTAACACTTGTGGGTCAAATTTGCCACCAGGTTCTTTTAGCACTATCAGCAGTAAAGACATAAGTTTACCAGATGCGGGTATGATTGGGGGAGTAGTGTAATCGTGGGTTGTTGCTTGTTTAGACAGAACGGCGGTTTGAACTTTCTTCGTACCTTAGAATGCTAGTGAACGTAAAATCAATAGGAATCTTTTCTAATTGCAGAGTATCTGATCCATATGAGTGACTGATAAGTTTAGTGATTTTGCGCGAAACAACACTATATGTTCTTTTGAAATTCAGTATCCACTTTTTTGGAGCTTTGAAGTTTTCTAGATTAATATCTTTGTTAGCTTTTAATGCCCATTTTTGTTATATCTATGTCGTATATAGTGGTATTCAGCGCACACATTTCCTCAAATTTTTCTATCACATATTGAGATATTGTTATTGTACAAATGTAACAGAAAACATTTGGATGGTTCACAGAATTTCATTGCTTGTAGAAGCCATTATTGTCATTCGAATTTTTAATATTCATGCAACAATTTAAAGCAAATATTTAGTACACACTGACAGTTATCGCAGGAATGGGGATTACGGTTAGGGTGGGTTAGACAGGTAGATTTTTCCAATAATGGGGAATAATGAGAATTATAATTATATTATAATTCTAATTTTAGGTAAAAACAGACAGACGTATGAGTAATAAATTTCACCGTGATATATCTCAAAAACTAAAGCTGCTAGGAAGAAATGCCAGTTATTTTTGGAACCAATACATCAGAAATACCCTAAATCAGTTGGTATTTTGCAGGTACCACGACAAAAATTTATTTTATTCGACGTTGCTATCAGGTATAGAATGAAGCATACTCATATATTTATGTGGTGAACAATGCCAACAAATATTTAGTTTACCTGCAGATTCTGTCTTTTTCTAATAATTTCTGTGATGGATAGTGTGATGAAAATAATTATTATTATTTTATTTTGGCAATAAAGAAACATAATATTTATATGAATGTTAGCAATACGCTGTCGATCCCAGTAGAAATTATTCATAAAACACAGACATATCAAGCCCCTCTCATTAATTACGAACACGTACTCGGGGTCCGTAAAACCGCCCAAAACAAGCACATCTGTCTTGTCTCGCCGGCGTAATTACCCATTCGCGTAATATCAGATTACCGCATCACCGATAAAGACAGATGATATAAAATGAGCACGTCACACAACTAGGTACGACAGCAACCAGTCAGTTCAATTATAATTATGTCATAAACAATTGGTCATATTCTGGAACCTGAAAATGTCTTTGCTTCTCACCATTCACGGACGATAGAAAGGGCAACTGCGGAGCAGCGGAACGTTTTTATCAGATGCGTATAACGAAACGGAATTGATTGATGGAACCAATAGGTTTGACGACACGAGCTTCGCTGCTGTATACTACGGAGAATGCTTACCCATGCGATTCTACAGGAGTGCGAGAGATAATTTTATACAGGACTGGTTTAGGCATTTAAAGCAATGCGATTGTAATAAAATATTTGCGAAAGAATCTGCGCAATTGAGTTGTAAGTCTAAAAAGATTTGTTACTGCGAAGAATTTGCAAAACGTATATAAGCGTGACCAAAGCAAAAAAATGTTGGATATTATTAGAGAAAATTCGTAATTTTAACAAAATTATTTTATAATAATAATAATAATAACAATAATTTATTATCTTTTTGCTTAAAGTTAACAAATTAAGTAACATTATCAAACAAGTTTTAAAAAATGTAAACCAAACAACAGTTACCAGACAAACAAAGCAATAGTCTCTATGTCTAGTAGTTACCATGAATAAAAAAAAGGTTTAGCTAGTACGTTCTTGATTGTTGCTCAAAACGGTACACGGTTAAAATAATTTGTTGAAATCCGTATCTGGCGTTCTGATGGAGTATATTGCCATGCAGTTGATGCTTGATTCGGTATTGGTACAGATATTTCGTGCAAGACATAAATAGTAGTCATTGTGTGTTGTATCGCCGCGGACACATCTAGCTGCATCTTCAAAATGATTGTAAAATACTTACATTTACAAAATATTACGTACGAGGGAAAGTCATTAAATAAGTCACAAACTGCTGTGAGAAAGCTGCAGATAGCATTGAACTATTTCACTATCTGCCACCAGACATTAGCACAATCCAGTTTTATGATACTAAACTGAGGTTGTGCTCTTAGATGGTAAGGCATGCTTACCATGTTCTGGGATTCTCAAGGAATACTTCCAGCCAATTTGCAGAATAAAATGAGAACATGACTGCTGAATCATGCTGTAGAGCTTTATAGTTGGTTCGGGATGTAATTCGACGAAAATCGCCTTGGCGATAAACATTTCGAGGGTGATAAAGATATTCAACAAGAGGTACGCAAGTGCTTCAGACAGCAACCCAAATACTTTTCTGAAACTTATTTTTGACTAACTATTTCTCTAATTATTTTATAATAGCTTTTTGTAACCTACTTATTGACTTTCCCTCGTATAATTGCATGCATATAGGCATGCTTGCTATAAAAATATAACATATTGTATTTGTAAAAGCGAATTAGTTTCGGGAACCAGTTTTTCTAAACGAAGTGTACAGCCGAAAATTGCGAAAAAAGCATAAAACGCTTTACCTATTCTAACTAAAAAACGTAAACGCGAAGTTATAGTAACTGAATGTAAGATTTCAAGAAAAAACTGTTGTTGCCGCAAATTATACAATGTGACTGACAGATGATTGCCAAATGACAATACCAAAATTAAAATAAAAATTAAAAGATTAATTAGAATTAAATTAATATGAAGCTTTCGTTGGCAAATTCGTAATGATAAATTTTAATTTCTTTATAATTTCCAACATATTTCAAAATGTTTTGCCAATTTATAATTAACTAGGACAAAATAGCGAACTTACTAAAGTGACTAAAGCCTATAGCCCATGATTTAGGTTTTACATGGAACGAAACTGCAAATAGAAGAACACTTTTAATTGAAGAAGAGCTCAGGAAATATATATTATTTATAGGAAATTTAGGAACGGAGTTCTTGCATGGAATAATAAAAACTACAGTTTTGGTAGCGTGAAACTTTCTGCTTGCTTTAGACATCTTTTAACAAAAGTAAACGATGCCGATTTTCCGTACAGTTAATTCATGATTTTTCAAGTCACCAGACAACCTCAGATCTAGGTAGGAAACAGTTTGCTGCATGTATATAATGAAACTATCGTAATATTACTTAAGGCTTTTAATTTAATTTTATTATTGTAAGTATTTGCAACAAACTAGAAATTCAATTAAAGTAAGAGTAAGATATATTGTATAGTATGAGTACAAGTAAGTATGTACAGCCACTACTCTAGGACTGCTGAATTGTCTACATATCATGTTACTAACTTACATCTATGTACGTAGCTGCAGTGGTGGTCTAAATTAATATACATTAATACAATTACCCTACCATAATAAATTAATAATGCAGCACAAGTAAAGATTGTAGAATTTAGATTTAATAGTTGTTGTTCTTGTCAATACTGAATATCGTTAATAACATTATCTAAAATTTGAAATACGAACAATCATTGTTGCTTGACATAATCTTGAGCGAAATGACAGAGATATTGGAAGACACTTAAAATTCGCCGAACTGTCGATTATATCGTTAAAAATGTCGAGATGCTGACTCATTATTAAACAGCAAATCTACATGACGACAGAAAATAACATCAGCAAAAGAACATTAATTATGACGGAATAGACTAGAAACTGGACCTGAAATTGAATGAAGAGTCGAGGAGGGCATTTCTTCGAAACAAAGCTTTAATGTTTTTGTCTTAAATAAATTATTGAAAAGATATTATCAATTTTATTGTTTTAACAGTATTTTTATTAAATACAGCACTATAGTTTCTTTTCTAGATAACACTTCCTTTGTCTATGGATTACTTCATAAACTGGGCAAATAATGTTGACGGTAGTGCATCTAAATGATAATAAACTTTTGTATATGCTGTCTAAATAAGATTTATACTTCCAATAACCGATAGAAGCCGAACTTTCTGCGGCATCACAGGGAAAGGTGTTTTCACATTCTCTCCATCACAAGGCCACCACTGTACATACATATCTACTAATGAATTGTTATAAAGACATGAATATAAAACAATTGTTTTGTGAGGAAGCAACTGTAATATAAGAAAATTTCGTTTGTTTTCCTTTTTATTATTTAAACATGCTGTTGCTTCTGCCTCCAGTATTGTTGCGCCCGTCCATCCCAAGAACTTTATTCTGCTAGAACATTGACAAAAGATGTAGGTATCATCTGCAAATAAGCAAGCTTTGGCTATAAATACTGCTTAACAGATCATTCTTGGAGAACGCCAATTACAATTGGTTATTTCTCTAACAATATACCGTTGAATAACATCACCTTCTTTCAATTTTTCAGATAAGACTCAAGCAATGCCCGAGCATTTAATTTTATACCATAATTGTAGATTCCTTCGAAGAGGATACTGAATCAACGCAATCGAAAACTTTTGTTAAGTTGCAACAGAATAACAACAATCCTTCTTCCTTTGTATCCATACTGCTAGTTACTTTCTCCAGCAACTTCACAACAGCTGCAACACTGAAACTTTTTCTTCTATAGCCATCCTGGCTATTCACAAACATAACGTGCTTGGACGTAAATGTGAAGACCCTTACTTTAATTGCTATTCAGAAACTTTTGCAAACATAGGCTATGAGCCTGTTTTTCATTTTAACTATATTTATTTTGAAAAATAACAATTTTTTCGCTGGAGAGATAACTTCGACATCTGTGACTTTGATACTGCCGTCATTTAATAATAGGTCGTTCCCAGGATATTTTCACTATATTCAGCTTGTTTACCTTAATGATAGGCCATACAGTAAACGCACTCTTGACGGAATGAAGTTATTTACAAATGAAGGCTGCCAGGCGTGCCATCCATTCGAGTTACTAGAAATTTTGAAGATAGTGAATCTGGTACTTCGATACTTACTTTTATAATTTGATAAAAATGTGTGAGTAGAGTATTGTTACGTTCTCCTGGTTTGAAGAACAACGCCGCTGTAGCCTGCTCGTAATTTCCTAAATTACTTGACCAATACTTACTTGTAGAGTATGTTCGCTTATTTACTAAAGGAGAGGTTGTACAGTGAAACTCAATGCGCATGCGCAAAAAAATATATTTAAAAATGAAATGGTTACACGGTTTCCACTCTTGCCTATGTACATGTACGATGTACGTAAGATATATAGATTTGCAATAATTGCAGTTATTCGAGCTCTCTTATACATGTAATGTACATTAGCATTTGTATATGTATTTTCATTGGTAGCAACATAAAGTAATGCCTCAGCATGTACGTTGCAACGCTATGTCTTAATTCTGTTTAAAAGGTTAAACTCTTATATGCTTCCGCTGCAGCTTTGTTAGAGGCATGTACTAATGCCTCTATCGGTTTGCATGCACCACTACCTTTTATAGAGAGCCAACCCTATTTATTTCTTAAATTTATAAGCGCACCTCGGTGCTATGCTTATTTATATGTCCCTTTCCGGGAGCCTAATATACTTTCCTTGTTTTAAATTTGCCTAAGGGACTTGGCCCTGTATTATTGGCATGTATTTGTACTTGACCAAATACGTTTGTTATATTCACATTTATAGGGGAACCCACCCTATCTCTTAGAGCTTGAACGCCTGGTCGAGGGCGACAGTAGCGATAATAGCCAATCTCAATACAAGAGTAATGTCACAGCTACCCAGGCGTTCTCGTTTGAAATATTACGCTATGTGCAATCTTTAGCTCTATACTACTGCGCCCCAAAGAAGGAAAAAGACAGTAACCAGCAAATGTGCGAACTGCGCACCGACAAGTAAAACGGAGCGATGATGCCGACATTACATAAGAAAACTGGCCCGTGACACTCGTCCGCTACGACGAGCAACTAAATGAAAAATTTCTAAGTCCCGATACGACAAGGACCGAACAAACGTACAAAAGACAACGGGCGCTGCGGCCGCAACGACCGTCAGCAAGAAGCGGAGGTGATCGTACTTGTAGAGGAGGTCTATACATGCGCGCCGACAATCTCACCAAAATAATTTCCGACACAAACTTAACTGAAGACTAAAAATATGTATAGACGACAATGGACACAGTAGCCTCGACGTACGATGATAGAAAATCGAGAATTTATACTTATTAAAAAAATCTATACATGTGGTCCGACGACGTTACCAAATGACTCCCGCCAGAAATAAATGTATAGACAACGTCCTCGACGATTCCCGCCAAAACTAGAAAATCTTAGAAATCTCTAATAATCTTACGACGACGTTACTGTACACGTTACGACGAGGCACGAAAGGTGACCGAGAGTGCACGATCGCTAATACCTCGACTGTCGCGCGGGAGACGACTGCCTATGCTTGTGTACCTTAAATTTCAAGAAAACTTCCATTACATATCCGACGACGTTGCAGTGAATGATTTCTAATTAGGCAGTTTTAGCTAGCGTAATGCGAATGGCTGACTTGCATACATATACAATGCGTAATGTACATACATATTAAAATAAAATTAAAATAAAATTGGATATAAGAGAGCAAAATAAATAAATATAAGAATGAAAATAAATAAATATAAACATGAAAATAAAATAATATTCTAAATGAAAATAATAATGCAAAGAAGATAAAATACATAATAGTAAAAAAATTAGAAAATACAAAAAACAATGTTAAGTCCTTAACAAGTATATTTATGCGACTGTTATTTGGAAGAAATAATAATTAATCACAAATATATTTTTAAGAAAATCTATATTTAAAGTTTACGATAGTGGAGTTTACGTTTCCACTGCACATGTTCAGAAATTTAAAATTGTAACTTACGTGTCAATAATGGACAACTACAGTAGGTATCTATAACATCCATAAATATTACAAGAAAAGTAAATAAGTCGGAGTCCTAACCGTACTTTGCTTCCAACAACAACAAATCAAAATAAGGGCGTGAACCAAACACTAACGGAGAAAATCAGTTTTTTATGGTCGAAAATCTGAGACTCTTAATTTTCTAAATGGGTTCTTCTATTTAAATTTCTTCTTTTCGTTTTTAAATTCAAATATAGTGTTTTATGATTAAAATTTAAATATATAAGTAAAAGTAAATATATTAACAAACCAAAAATATATATATATCGCGTTTTTTAACAAAATTTCTTTTTGAAACAGAAAACCTAAATCAATCCCTGTCTAGCCAATTTTATAAATTCTAAATAAATTACTAAATGAAACGAGAGCAAAAGTGCAATAAATTTTGAAAATTGAAGTTTCTAATTTTGGTAATCGTACTCACTCACACGTAATGTCTCGTATTTTAGGTATCCTGGTTTCCGGCTTCCACAGATATGTCCGGAACTTCCAAATTTTTATAATAATATCAGCTGATACACTTTTTGACTTTACGTATATTCGAAGAATTTCAAATATTACGATTAATTTGAGAAAGTAATAAATTTTTCTCAGGAGAGACGATTTCGATGTGTGTGACTTTGACACAATTTTTGTTTATATCCATCGTTAACCGCGTTATACATTTGTTTGCCTATATGTTGGGCCACCCAGTAAACACACTCTTGATGGAATGAAATTATTTACATGTTATGCTGCCAGGCATGCCATCCTTCCGTCGTACGAGAAATTTTGAATATAGTGTGATATAATTTGGGGATGATACATTTTTTAATAATATGATAAAAATGTGTGAGTACAATACATTAAACGTCTTTTAGAAATAAATTTGGTAGAAGTTATTAATACATACAAAAATATGTTTACGAAAAGCGATATATATGTAGAGTAAACGATAGTAGAGTTTACGTCTCCTCTGCACATGTTGCTGAATAGACTTTTTAAACATTAAAATTGTAGATTATATGTTAGTAATGAACAACTAAAGTAGATATCTGGAAAATTTGGAAAGGACGCTGTACAGACTAAACATTTGAAATAAATTCAATAAAGAGGGACTTCTATCGGTACTTTGCCTCCAACATCAACATCAACAATAACAAGACTGAGGGTGTGAACCATACGGTGACGAGAAAATATCCAAAATAGATAAACAAGAAAAATTTAGAAAAATCATTGATATTATAGAAGATTTAAAGAACAATAATTTATTTCATTACAATAAATATAATTGAAAATTTAGAAAAAGGCATTGTTGTTTTAAATGATAATAATACATACCGTTACAATATATACGTCTTTTAGTTACTAGTAAATTTAAATTATTATTATTTATATTCATTTGCGGTTGCATTACCCAAAGACCCTAATCGCAATATAGATGACCAATCTGGATGTCCTGATTGATTGATGTTCTCTTTTAGCGCCACCTTTGTTGTAGGAATAATTCAATATAAAACTGTTAATGATGGATCATTTATTTTTTTGTTGTTGCAACTTGATTTGAAAAGCTTGCCCTTTTTACCGCTCCCCACATTCAGAAACAGCATACTAGTGCCTTTTGAATTGTAGAATTTGCTTTGCTGTACATAAAATCGATTGTGTACGGTCCTGATCATCCGTATACACGTATGTACGTATGTTTGAACATGAATTGATTGCATACAATTAAGAGATTTTTGCCGTTCGGGGTACGCATAATTGAAGGCAAATCGGACGCCGGGCACCGGGTCGCCTAGCGTACCGAATACACCGAGTGTGTTTGCTTTAAACTCATTAGCGATCAAATTGGATTTGTTGTAACGCGGTATTTGCATTTCAAATTAACAATAATTAATTGGGCGATTAGCGTGATGTATACGTTTGCCAGGGTTATTATAAATAAATATTTAGTAGTCGCCCAGGCGCGGTCCGTCGGGCCGTACCGATAATTGGGAATAATAAAACTCCACAAGTTATTATTTGGCGTTGGCCGGCCGGGGCGCTTTAGAGGCCCATATTTATGGACGTTTCGCAATTATTTATGCCTTTTCAACAAACATACGTTCGTATAAAACCTAGATAGAAATACGGTGGCGTATTACGGTAAATTTGTTTAGCTGGTATGCGGTCTTGCAATGCTAATAACACGTGAAAACAATAAATAACGATATTTATAATTATACCCCATTATGCATATAATGGTGAATTTATTTATGTCTGTAAAATAAGTAAACGTAAAACGAAAATATTTTGATGGATTTAATCAAATCAATAGCTAACGCCTAACTAATTATATCTTGTTAATTCAATATAGGTGTACATCATGCAGGGCATTCTCCATTCTCTTATTTTTGTCTTCCACAGTTTCCTGTACTGAGTCAGTTGTTCAGCTTCAATCAATCCCATACTTCTTTTTTCTAATGTTCTATACGTTTATACTTTCCACGTGTTTCGCGGTCTACCTATTCTGTTTTTGTCCTCTGTTTTGGCTTCAAAAATCATCTTTGTAATTCGTTGTCTCTCCTCTGTGATTATTTCTCTTGGCTTGATATTTAGACTACTATTTTCTTGTCTCTCCTTGTTACTCTCTATTCTTCTTTCTCTTCTTCTCTACTTTCTATTCTCTCATTTCCACGGCTGTGACTTTGTTTTTGATTTTATTCGTGATTGTCTATGACTCGCTGCAATATGTTAGTGTTGATCTGACTACTCTTTTATACACTTCTGTCTTTATTTGTTTTGATATTTCTTTTTTATCTAAAAATGTATTTCCTAATGTATTACACATTTTTGCGGAATTCCCTATTCCCTCATTCATTTCTTTCTCTATTCTCCCGTTTCTTCAATGATTGCCCCTAAGTAACTGCAGCTTTTAATTTGTTCCAACCCTGTTCCTTTGATTCTTTTTTTCTTCTAGCGCTATTATCATTGTATTTGTTTTCATCGTGTTTATCATGGAGTTATTAATACCGATGAATAATATATGGATAAAAGCTGTGATGTTTGGTTACAAAATTTAACGAAGTTACTAAAAGAAAGTACTTCATTATTTTTAGCATTACTACACTAAGAAATTAGATTGTATTCTGTAATAGAAATTTAATATATGGTAGTACACGAAGACAGATTTTTACATAAAACTCAACTCGATAAAATAAAAATAAGAAAGAGAAAATAATCAAGCCAGTGTAAGAATAAAGTACATTTATTGTGCTACCAATGTACACTATCCCTCATAAGTTTGATCGCACCTAATATATTGTGTTACACTTAGAACTATTTTAAAATTATTTAGGAAAATTCATGCCAGTCTTCTTAGAATAGCATTTCTAACCTAATGTGGATAATTACAATAATACGTATTTACAAAATCCAGTCAAATTCGAAAACAATGTACTCCCGTATTAAATTTCATGATGGCAATAAATCAATAATACGTTAATCGTATGAAGTTGCTCGACAGTTAAAAATTAAAATTTATGAGCGTTGTGTGCGTAGCACAATTAAAAGAAAGGAATAAGCCGGTAGGCTTCAGTGCAGAAAGCGAGGTGCCAGATCAACGACGGAACGAAACGGCCAATACATTCGAGTGATTTCCCTAAGAAATCGCCATCTTACCGCACCGCAAGTTACGGCAGAGTTCAATTTGCAACGCCGTCAGCCAGTAAATGTGTCGATAGTATAATGGAGACTAATAAAAGGGGTCGTATAGCAGTAAAGAAACCACGGTTAACGTTACACAAACGAAAAAGTCTAAATTGGGCAAATGCTCACGCAAATTGAAGTGTAGATAATTGAAAAAAAATGTGTTCTGGATGGACGAATGGAAATTCGAATTGCTCGGAAGTAAACTTCGTTCATTTCTTCGCCGTCATCCGGGACAGAAAATACCAGACAAATGTATTTCAAAAATTGTGATACATGGGGGAAGAAACCTCATGGTATGGGGTTTCTTTGGAAGCGGAAGGATTGAAAAATTAGTTAAAACAAATGAAAGGATGACAAAAGATGTGTATTTGAGAATCCTACAAAAGAATGCGGTACCAACTGGATGTGAATTAATTGGGCAGGAGTCCATTTATCACAAAAGTGGTTAAAGCTTATTTTCAAAAGAAATCTTCTGAAGAAGTTCTATCCTTAATGGAGTGGCCGCCATATTGCAACACTCTGATTACAACCGCATTAAGCTCTTGTGGGATCAGTTGGATCGTAAAGCCCGGAAAAGATCTCCGACTGGCAAAACGGCATTCTGGAATGCTCTGCAGGAAGTGTGGAATGCTATAGGCGATTAGTTCTAAGGAGGCCGCGTATCTGTGAGGCAATTATCACTTTGAAGAAACACTATAACGTATACATTTTATTAGAAGGTACTATTTTGTCAATAAAACATTTCAACTTAATGAGTAGAGTTTGTTTTTTTAATGAATTTATCGCAAACATTATCTATCTAGTTTGCAATCAAACTTATGAACATTACTGTGCATACTTATATTTCCAAATAATCGCCATGTAGCGCAATACATTCCTCCAAAGGCTGCATCCACTACCTCACTCCGTCCTTGTTTACCGTTAATACAATTGCGAACAACAGCCAGAACATCAGCGTCTAATGAAAAAATGTTGACCTTTCAATAATACCTTCAGCTTTGGCAACAACTAAAAATTTGAGGGTGCCAAATCAGGCACTGCTGGAGACCTTACATATTAATCCGTCCCCGTATTTTTTAATTATATTTTCTCAGAATTAATGTGAATGATTATCGTGAGGTCCTTGAACATTTTCGGAAAAGAATTTTGTGTGTGCGACCTGACATTACCAGCTCCTAGATCCTGCATATATTTATAACAAGCATTGTTAGTGGTATTTACTAAAATCTTATTTTAGGGACTATGCAGTATTTAGATTATAAGTATTCACAGACATGGTAATAATCGTTAATAAGACAATTTAATAGTATTAGGATTTTTTGATAACGCCCGCTAAAGTAATTTCACTATATTTAATGTGCACAATACAGTACAACGTTTTTTACAGAATGGTGTATACGATACATGAAATTTAGTAGAGAACATGGTAATTCTTATATCATCTACTAGTAAATTAATGTAACGTTTTTAAGCATTTAAAAATTGGAGATATTAAATGAGATTATAACGGGTGATGTATTGCATTATTTAACTGTACCATAAACGTCACATTGAAGTAGGCTATCTGTTGAGAGCTAATCTAGAACTTAAGGTGTTCAGAATGTGGTATCGGCAGTTCTAGCCTCAGAAAAAAATGCCTGTTGTTTAACCAGCACAAGAAAGTTTTTAGTAGTCTTTCCATCTTCATATCTTATGGAAAAGTTTTAGTGCAGTGTAATGTTTTTACGAAAAAAAGAAATCGGTTGCAAATCACTGACCGTGGAGATCTGAAACTATACTTTACTAAATTGAAGCCTAGTATTTAACAATCGCAATCAAAGTATTAGGTTAATCCCGCCCATTAACAGCATTATTTGCCTACGTGTTTTCACACTTGTTTAATTTTATACAAGAATTTGTTTCTTTTCAATAGGCAAAGGCATGAATCAAAATTGTACGCAACTTTCTTTTAATTGTCCACTCTTGAGAAATCCTATTAAAGTGATTAGCTGTGAGAAACACATTTGACGTTAATCGGTTTAGGAAAATTTAATATTCTGCAGGAAGGGGACCAGAAAGTTTGAGAATCTCTGACATAAACCGATTCTTTTATAACTCACATTCCCTTTTGCATGAGTAATATACAAGTATCTACTTGACATTTTTTGTAATAAAACTGGAAATTCTAATGTGTCTTAAACGTATTTACTTAAAGTTTCAAGCAATTTTTCATTTGCAGGTTATGTATTATAAATTCACCTATATTAAATAGAAACAGTAAAACTTCATCAAAGAAAATATCAAAAAAAGAATGTAAACAACGTATGAAAAAGAACAATAAATCATCTGTCCACTTCCAAGGAGAATAAAAATCGAATGATGCTCCAGTGTATATCTCGATTACTCTATTACAGTAGTTGGCCACGGCAGAAAACTAAACTTGACTGGCTGCCGCTATCATTTTCATCACCCTTAACCCTGTCATATAAGTTTCCGTTATCTTTCCCTCTTCCTTGCGCCCTCTCCAGCATCGTTTCGTGAGAAGGACGAGAACTACCGTCTCGCCGCCACCAAACAAACCTTCATCCATCCAAATATCTCCTTCTTCGTCTACATTCGCCATCTTTCTCGTTCTGCTGTTCGTCTTTTCGACAGTGTAACCGTACTGGAACGACCTGGTCTGTATAGTATGGAACAGAACACGCACAATACCACTCGAGGGGCGTCTTTGTTTGACTAAATGTTACAATTTAGAAGTTGCCGACTTGTTTGCCCGGGTGAGGTTTCCATTATTATTGTCCTTATATATTAAATTGAAGTTGCCATTTGCGACTGTATTGTTTGGGAAATCTTATAAACTATTGAATAATAAGCCAGGCGAGGCGAGCGATGCAAGGCGGACGCTATTCGTGCATTGCGAAAAGGTCTCGTCGCTAACTACGTTATTTGTTATTTAATGTGGAGCATTTGACGCGATATACGTAATGGTGGCGGCGCGGGGTAACAAGGGAAGCCGACAAGGAATCGAAGTTAGAACTGTAAGAAAGAGGGTGGCGCGGAATTGAATCGAGAACTTCTACTCCTGCAAATCGGTTCGACCATTTATTTGTGCGTCCCTAGAAGTTTCCTATTTGCGATTTCGTTAACTTATCCTCTGGTGATTTTTTCTTGCTTTACGCGAAAGAACAAATTACTTCTCCTCGAAAACCTTATCAGTTAACCAATTGATTACATAGCCGCATCTTGTCAGGGACCGGTTGCGTTTCGATTAATCGAATACATCTTCTTCTCTAAAAAGCGTTGACTTGACTGCGCTTATCATTTGTACGCTCGGTATTTAGGCAGTTTGGCTCCTCTATTGTTTGACCACGCCTGCGGGGCATAGGTCCGTCCGGGCGTCGTGTCCTGGTTTCAATGCGTGTTTCTTTTCCGTGGTCTTCGTGGCCGTTTTAGAAGTCACTTGTCTGTCTACCAAGAGTGGTTTCCATGTCGGCGGAAGTCGTTGTACATAGTCTCGTTTATTTAAATTGTTTCACCGTTTTTCGATTTTGATCGCTTCCCTAAGTTCTTGCACTTAAATTGATATTTCTACCTAGCGTTGTTGCATTATTGAAATCAGTCAAATGACCTGTTGCAATTGCGTGTTGAACTAAGGATGTGGCTGTTTTGTAGGTTACACCAATTTTATGTTCTTCTCTCTCGACACTGATGCGCTTGTTTGTCTGTTCGATATTGGCCTGTTCACTGTCTTGATATATTTCATCCACGCCATGACTCTCGAGTGGTATTTTTACACAACCTTTATCTGGTCTTTATGCAGAATGCTGCTACTACTCTCTAAAGTAGAAACGTTGTTATTATGAATTACTGTTGGTCGTTTGGTCGCTTGGTATGTTGATTTCGGATGCATCTGTTTATAAACCGATGAGAGTATCCGTTCGTGTTGCACTGATTTCTTATTTGAAGCGATCCTCATCTGCTAATCTTGCTAGTCTGCTAACATTTTACCACTGAATTCAGCTAAGTAAGATGGTGGTATGAATTGGCATTAACATTTCGATTCGTGCTAGCGGATTTACGATATACTATGTGTCTAAGAATTCCATCTGTGTTCTTTTTCAGGATACCTAAAGTAATTGGTTTTGATTCTCTATCTCCATCATGAACATGATTTTGTTGTGACCTTGATTCAGATCCTCTGGGAATTGCTCAGGATTTTTCTTTCCGCCTGGTCATATAATAAAGGTATCGTTTACGTAGCGAATCTATAACTACGGTTTCTGGATGGTTGTAGTTAATACGAGCATAAACCGAAAAATTCGGTAACCAACTTATGGGATGGCGCTATATAAAAGCAATCTTTGACGCTATTGTATAGCTTGATGCTTCAATTACATACGTATAAAACTTCATGTCGAACTCTCAAGTAGTTTGTTGTGTACGCTCGCTCAAAGCAAAGCACTTTGGACGATTTTTAAAAATTGACAATATGGAAATTCGTGCATATGGAAAAAACATTTTTCGCCCAAAGAAATTCATGCTGATATGGTAAATGTGTTAGGGAACGATGTTTCTTCCTTTAAGACTGTTTACAAATGGGTGAATGAATTTAAAAAAAGTCGTACGAGCGTAAATGACGAACCCCGTTCTAAATGCTCAAAAACAGCCACTTCTGCAAAACGTGTATAAAAGGTTTTGAAATCTGAGGAAGTTGATCGTCGATCAACATTGAAAGATATTGCTAAGTCTACAGACATCTCCAGAGAACGGGTGACCGTACAATTTAAATGTTAAATTAGACATGTCTAAACGGTGTGCAAGATAGGTGTCGCGCTTGATCACACTATCACAAAAACTCGAACGCGTGGAATGTTCCACAGCCATTTTGGATCCCAATCCAACAGCTTTTTTGCACCAATTTAGGACTTGCGATGAATCGTGGAGGCACCATTACACACCGAAAAGTAAACAGGCAATTAAAACAGTGGTCTAAACGTGGTGAGCCGGCTCCAAAGAAGGCCAAAGTCATTCTATCGGCAGGAAAGGAGATGGCTTCCGTTTTCTGGGATGCCAAAGGAATCTTCCTTATCAATTACCTTCCAAAAGGGATAAACTGTTGCTGACGATACGATTCTCAACTTTTGGATCGATTGAAGGTAGATATCGTCGAAAAAAGACCGGGACAAGATTCTTGTTGGGATCACCATACGACGTAAGTGATATAACCTTATTTAAATAATGCATTGTTATTTTTCGATTAAGTCTACTCTATTTTCCTTATTATTTTAACTCGAGTCATCTAAATTCGTTCTTTAAAAGCAAAATTCCTTATTAAAAAAATCCCTTACGCTATAGTACATTAAGAGCCCTAAAATACCACTACAATATATTCAATATAATGTGTATGTATTATTAGTTTCACTTTTTGAGACCTATTCCTTAAACGTAGAGCACTGAAAATCGTTTGTTTGAGAAATAATGCATCCATTTGATTTAACAACAAATTTTTATTATTTTCAAGCATAGAACCAAAAATAAAAAGTTGAATATTATGACAAACATGCAAGTTATAAAAATATTGAAATACGTTATTAACAATCTGTTGGCAATGATTTAACACTTCTATACCGACCTCTAATTCAAGGACGTCAATTTTACTCTAGAAAAAAATATAGAGTATATATCCAGTTAAGATGGTGGTAATTTTTCACGAATCCCTCTAGTGCTGAGGCCGCACGGTGAGACCACAACGTCCTGTCCGTTCGCCCGGTAGCGCAAGGCATCGATATTCTCAGACCTGAAAGTAATGGCTACCAACTTAATCCGCAAATCCCCCAGGATTTCCCGGGATGACCAGCACAGCCTCACAATGCCCGCACTACATTATTTAACCTGCGTTAACTACTAAATCGTAGACGGGCGGCGAGCATAGGATGGGAAGAGAAGGAAGGGGAAACGAGCTTCTATAAAATAAAGTGTTTAGCGCGGTCCCGATAGCCAGACCGGAAAGATTAATAGTTGGCCATTTTTTAAGACTATCGCGCTCATTATTTTATTGAGCCGTATAGATTAGAGTCGGTTTGTTCGGTCCCGCGAGATTTCCATGTAATAGCAGTTCTTCTTCCCTCTCCCTCCGTTTTTTTTATGAAAAATCCAGCGGAATAGTCATACGGTAAAATTGGATTTATCCTGTTCTTTTGCAATATACAAACTTCGTATCAAAATGTATTGTATACAGAGAGTTTCTAAAAAATTACCAATCAATTTAATTTATTTTAATATCAAAAGCACTGGATATTTTCAATTTCATTACATATTTTCTCCCAGAATCCAGATCGTATATGCAAAATTATTTCTCTACAAGAATTGTTATGTATTTAATATACAGTCTGTTGCATAAAAAATGTATACGTATAGAGGATGGTTGGCAAATGTATCTGATACAATTTTTTGTTCTCTTTCGAATCCTGTGAAATAGAATGCTGTCACTTGAAAAACAAAAGATGATCTAACGAAATTTTTTGTTCTTTTAAATCGAACATTCTGTATTTTATTGCATATTTAGCTAGCTTATTCTATTCTAAATATTGTACCTGTTTTTTTTTCGTTAAGCAATATATCACGCCATAAATTTCAACTCTCAACTAATCAAATGATGTTTAAGAGTAATGGTGCCACGTCAATGCGATCTAATGGTCGTTTCTTAAAGAGTACTATGGGGGACTTTTACATATGACGTGTAGATTCATTCTTTACATGTTGCGGTGCGGTCTTTGCTATGTAAAGTATTAGAGAATGTATTCCTATTAATAACAAATACTAGAAATTTTTTTCTGAAATCTATCAAACTAACTCGAGAACCTTGCAGACCGTGCCTCGATATTTCCATACCGCCAAAGCCAATTGTTGCACGTAAAGGAGCATGACTGAATTAAATCTGAGGCTCCACAACTCAATTCTGATGAAGCCTTCAAGATACTTCTGTTGAAAGAAATTTAAAGCTCTATTTGCAACAATTAACACAACAGAACAATTGGAAAATACTGGGGTGAAGTCATTATCAATAGTGGACAAAGTAAATACATTGCCACACAATCTAATCTAAGCAAAAGACAGTCGCGTAATAGAAAAGTTCAACCGTGTTATAAAAATGACTTCCGATTTTACAAAATTACTATAATTTTGTGACGGTGCATCTATTAAATAATTTCAAAAATTATTTTAACTGTACCTGTATTACATCTACATATGTCGAACGATCTTTCTTAAAATATAAGAACATCTTTTCGTTAGTTATAATAGCTGTAAGTAAGCGTTTCATATATATACTACCGCCCACAAAATTGGAAGCAAGGTGAAATTCCTCCAAAATAATTCGACTGACAAGCATATAGTAAAATTGTTAACTGCTATTATAAATTATTGTTTGCAAATATAAAATTGTTACACATAATCCGTAAAGTCCAAACATTTACGTACACATATCACCCGAATGTATTTTATTGCCCTTCTCCAAAAGTACGACTATTGTTTCACGGGGGATGGGGTGGAATTCCTGCAATAATTACTTTTGGACAACTTCGGTAACAGTTTAGTGCATGTTGTAAAGGTATTGATCCTTAGTGTCCTATCGCTTTCCCGTGCAGAATTAGGTTTTTGAAATCAATGCGCAATCGTAACAATATGGTAAAGTACCGAGCGTAAAAATACCAAACCGCACATAATTCACTGTAGAACAATGCAGTAATATTTGTACTTTTCGTGAAAGGTTTACCGAAAAAGAAATTTCTTCGAAAGGTGTACATAACGTATTGGAGAGGAAAAACAGGACAAAATCTTAATAGAAAACTGGGCAGCCATCGGTGACTTCTGGAGCTAAAGATAGATTTATAGTAACGACTTCGAAACGAGATCGACGTCTAACGGCATCGGATATCGCAATGTGCAGTAATATACAACGACAAACAAATGTTTCTGTTACCAAAAGGCGTCAAGAGGCGATTATTGGCAGCAGATTTAAGGGGATGCATCGGCCATAAAAAACTTTTTAAAACGTCTCGATAAAGAGAAATGATTAACATAGGCAAGGTCACTGAATGATTGAAACGTAGTCTTAACACATGCGCTGAAACGTCCCGGGCCTAACACATAGATGACGCTAGTTTTATTGCAGTCACCTTTCTCTCAGTTAGTACTAACCTTCAAAAGACAGCTGTTAAAATTTCATGATATTCTATTCATTAGTTTGTGAGTTATTGTGCTAAGAGTCACGCTACTTTTGTTATTTTCAAAACAATGGATCAAAAGGAAATTTCGTGTTTTAATTTTACACTGCTTCTTGATGGGAAAAAATACCGTCCAAGCGAAGCAAAGACTTGAAAAATGTTGTGGGGACTCCGCTCCATTAGAAACAACAATAAAACGTTGGTTTGCTGACTTCAAACGTGGTCGTAGAGACACCGATGATGCAGACCGCAGTGGACGTCCAAATGAGGCCGTAACACCAGAAAACATCAAAAAAATAAAATCGTTTTGAATGATCAAAAAGTGAAGTTGCGTGAGTTAGCTGACATCGTAAGGATACCAAAAGAACGTATTGGCTTTATATTGCATGAGCATTTGACTATGAGAAAGCTCTGTTCACAGTGGGTGCCGCGTTTACTCACCATTGATCAAAGACAAGAACGTGTTGATGATTCTGATCAGTGTTTGGCCATGTTTAAACGTAACAAACCGGAATTTTTGCGTCGATATGTGACAATGGATGAAACATGGATCCATCACTTCACTCCGGAATCAAAACGATCGTCATCTGAGTGGGTAGCAACTAGTGAACCTCGTCCAAAGCGCCCGAAAGCACAACAATCGGCTGGAAAGGTTATGGCGTGGGTATTTTGGGGTGTGCGTGGTGTAATATTCATCGACTATCTTGAGAAAGGAAATACCATCAACAGTGAATATTATATAGCGTTATTGGAGCGTTTGAAGGCCGAAATTGCAAAGAAACGACCGCATATGGCAAAAAAAAAATGTTGTTTCATCACGACCACCGACGCACCGTGTCACAAGTCAGTCAAAACAATGGCAAAACTACATGAATTGAACTTCGAATTGCTCCCACATCCACCATATTCGCCAGATTTGGCTCCCAACGACTACTGGCTGTTCGCAGACCTCAAAAAAATGCTCGCCGGTAAGAAATTTCGCACGAATGAAGAGGTTATCGCTGAAACTGAAGCCTATTTTGAGGCAAAAGATAAATCGTTCTACAAAAGTGGTATTGAAATGTTAGAGCGGCGCTGGAATGATTGCTTTGCTCTTGATGGAGATTACGTTGATGAATAAAGCTAATTTTGAACAAAAAAAACGTGTTTTCTTTGTTAGGCCCGGGACTTCTCAGCCCATGTGTTATGGACCGATGAGTTCAAATCTCAGTTATTTGGTACATGCAAGGGGGAGTTTTTGTTCGTCGACGATCGCAGAAAGAGCTAGTGAGGTCTGTTTAGTGCCGTCCATCAAACACAGAGGTGGTAGTGTTATGGTTTGGGATTGTTTTGCTGAAACAACTTCGGGTGGTTTAGTGAAAATTAATGGTACAATGGGGAAACAAGAGTAATTTGATATTTTGCAAAATCATGCTACTCCGTGTGGAAACCGTCTTGTTGGTAAGCCTATTCTAGAAGACAATGACCTCTAACATACGGCTGGAATCTGTAAAAAGTTTTCAAATGAGAAATCAGCAAGAAATGAATTAAAATTAATGGTTTGGGCTCCTCAAAGTTCGAATTTATCCCTCATAGAACTCTTATGGAATAAGTTTAATTGAAAGCTTAGACAGTGGCAACCTCAGAACACTCAACACTTATCGGAATATTTGCAGAGCGCATGACAACAAATTGACGCGGACTTTCTCGAAAAATTGCTTCGAAGTATCGTATCGACGAAAATAAACTTACGAGTTAAATAATACACAAATATTATTATGTTTGAATTAATTTACTTTTATTTGACGACAGTCACTTGTGTTGTATGTTGTATAAATTCATTAACAATCACAATAAAATTTTGCGGTGTCTGTGACTTTGTAAAATCCGTTGCTGCTTCCAAACTTTTGGACACATCCACCGCCGGTAGAATTCTCTTCTTCCACTCGACTATATGTTTGTTGGTTACTACGACGGATTCTATTCTCTTGCGTTTAGAGAAATTGGTCCGTCTACTCAAGTCTAAACAGCAATTAATGACAACTTACCTATATATTTCGCTCAATCTTTTTAAGCAATAAATTCTTATCATCTATGCTTGTATGCCTTAGTTATAGTCTAAAAACTAAACGTGGAGATAAATGATCCAAACAGAAGCACTTCAGAGGGTTTAGAAGGTAAATATACATGGCTAGCACATAATTAATTAGTTAATCAATTGTTTAAGTAAAGTTAGCCTTTATTTTTTCCTAAACAGAATCTGAGCAGATTTAACGTATTTTTGCCGCAAATTTTCCTATTCCAGAATTTATCCTTTGTCACATCCGAATGTCGCAAATTTCATTTAATTAAATTTGATACACCGCCACCTACGCAGCCAGTGTTTGATTTCAAAACGGATGAAACGATCTCCAATTATCATATTACTTTTGATGTACACGTCGGAGTCGCAACCACTGACGAACGGGATACGGCGTCAGCGTCAACGTCAGGGATCTAACCTCTACAATTGACGGGAACGAACAAGCCGACACACGCTCACACAATCGCACGTATGATAATTGAATTTAGTCGCGAGAAACAAGTGGAATAATTAAATTATCCTAATTTCGGGAAGCACCTAAGACTAACAGAATTTCCATATCGCCGCGGGTTACACATACACACCTAACCGTCTCTCAGCTAGGTCTAAGTTTATCAAAGTCTGCCGCATAATTATCATCGTGTACTCACCCGCTAGATGCTTGTAGTGTCTCGCACAATCCGACCGACCTATACGTTACTATACTCCGCTGCCGCAACGTTGCATTGAAAACTGCTTATTGGTTTAGTGCAGGGGAGCGTGTCTGTGAAATTCTGTTAGTTCTGCACCGGAGACTTTCAGCTTCCTTACTCCATAATCAGAATTCCCCGTTTAACCGAAAACTAATATTTCAGAAACATTATAGTTCGGCCGAAGATATGCTCAACTATGTTCGACGCCGAAGGTTTAGTTTAAATTTGCGTAAATCCCCAACGGTGCATGAATCACCCGCCGCTTCCATATTCACGTAAATTGACAAATACGACCCAAAAAGGAAAGCATATCTGAAGAAGACCTATTAGTTCAAATATAAGAGGAAAATATTTATCTAACATATTGTAATGATTCGGTACAATATTAATTCAATTATAATGTAACAATACTTTCAATAATGTTGAAAATAATAGCTGTCAGATAGTTGTTATTTAGTAATAAGTATCGTCCACGCAAGAGCATTCATTTAAGTATATAAATGAAAGAATTTTGTCAACATTATTGAAATGCAGTCAGAATATATTTTATACAACATAACTATAACTTAACTAATAGCACTTTAGAATATATGAAACTGGATATTAAATCTTGTACTTTGTTGTACGAATGATGACTACCAACTTAATATTACTAGGAATTAATTATCAATTTTCACAAACTAATTATAATTTGTGTCACATTTTTCATTTTCGACATCATTTTTAATTTCAGAAAGGACTCTAAAAAAAAATAATTGAAATCTTGAAAAGTGAATTTTATTGTTCTGACATGTAGAGTGTGTACCGAAATATCGAGTTTCTTTCTGATTCAATTATTGTTTATGCTTCAAGGCAGAAGGACGCATTGTAGATACGATTTATCAAACGACTGCAAAATAAATTAGGTTCTTATTGAGTAACATTGCTTCTGAAATAGAATATCATCTAATTCCAATTACATCATTAAACATTAATACCACATTCTGTTCTACCGATCACGGTGTAGCCCACATTCATTTTTATTCTATCAGCATTTCTCATAGCTATCAGGTATTTACCTTCATTACTCATGGCTGATAGCATACTAAAACAAATGGCTTATATCGTATAATATAGTGAACTGAATCATCACTCATTTTAAATAAACAGATTCCAAGTATTTAGTTAATTCTCTTTTTTAAGAGTATAGATATGCTTTCCTCTTATGATATTTGCAAATTTTGGAACAACCGGATGTTCGAGGATATTCAGAAGGAAATAATAGTCATAGAAGATAACTATAAAACAAGATTTAATCTAAGAATATAAAATATAAACACAAATTCTAAAACGAATATGTGTATTAATTAATTGTACAATATATAACACATATGCTTTTTAGAATTTGTAAATTTATGTTTATATTCTATATTCTTAGAGTATTTCTTTTCATTAGTAAGATTTCAAGTCCTCGAACTAAATAATAAAACCTAAAAGGATTAAAATTACGTTACCTATCCACAGAAGGCTGAGATGACAACGTTTATAAATTATAAAATTTTAAAATCATAATTTCAATAATATTTGTTTTCCACAAATTTGTCCACAATGTTCAACATTACAATATGTGTTTTTTTTTTTCAAAGTATATAAAACGGGTCCAGTAACAAGACCAAGGAACACGTTATACACTCTATTCCTACACTTTAAAGATTCTGCGGTTATGACAAGCTAAAATGGCTTTTAAAACCCTGTTGGGCCACCAAAAGATAAACTTTGTTTTCGCATTAAAAGAATATTCATTTTCTACATCATTTTGATTCCCTAGGTCTAAAATAAATCATGAATATCTCTAATACATTTTGAATATATTAATCTAGATTTAAGTAAATAGCTACTTAGTTTACTCTTCACTAAAAAAAGATTTTTTGAACTGAAGGAATATATTTTTAGGCATATCTTCTAACTCAAAGCAATATTTATACGCTGAAAATAAGTACAGTTTTTCAATGAAATAAATTTTTCTCTTCGAATATCTGCCTTAAGAAACACTTTTTCACATTAAATTAAATAATAATAATAATAAAGAAGTTGAAGCATACCAGAATTTCTTTAAATTTAAATGTTAGATGGTTTTCTTTCGTTAAAATATGTACTTATTCTTATTACATAATAACAATCATTATATCAGTTAGACATATAAATGTGAATATAACAGTGATATTGAAAGTTAGTTATTAATATAATATATAAATCATATTCATTGACTCCTGTTTGAAAGTTTTGAATTTGTTTTTTTATAAATTTGCATATTTATTTATTTTATATATTTTTTGCATATTTATTTTTTTTACTAATTTTCTGTTAATGGATCTATAGAAATTTCGCTGTTTTTTGAGTTATCATTATTGTAAAGATTTTCTATATAAAGTGTAATAATTCTTTGTACGTCAGCATTATCTTCGATACATAATTTTCCGAAAACCAAATATTTTGTTCAAAAGTTCATATGGAATTATAGAAATTTCGCTGAGTGTATACATATAAGCACATATGTAGATAACTATGAGGCATTGCAATCTATCTCTATATTGACAATTTCAGACAGTTAGAAAACATTAAGCTAGCTTGTTTAGCACTGTTATATTGCTATATTGCTATATTTTGTAGCAAATTGTGTACTTTTAATAGTGAAATAATGTATTTATCCCGCTGTAGATGCGCCTTCACCTAATAATGTTACCGATACAGCACCAATAACTTTATACCACACTTGTGTAAACGAAAAATAATAATAAACATTCTATGGCAGTTTATTTGCTTTCAGATACAACATCATATAACTTCATTTAACCCCATCGTATTTTATTTGCAAAATCATAGATGTATCTTATAACAGAAAAGGAAAGAGAGAGAGAGAGAGGCATACTTTTATGTCATACTCTCACATAACGGAACCTCAACCATCTAACCGACACAGGATCTAATGTACCATGAATAAATGTATAAAACAAACGACAAGCGTAAGCGAAGGCAGTCGTCGCTAACCGCGATCAAACCTAATCAGATAACGCGCTCCGTCGACCCCCAAAAACTTCATATTCACACCAATGTTCTCTCTCGCTCAGTTTTACACGAGGACGAACGAGCGAAGTAGAGATAGGACTAGGATATGTATTTAATAGCAGATATATGACGCTCAGCGAACAAGAGATGTGGCAAAGGGAGGTGGAGAAACCGAGAAGAGTATCAGAAGCAGCGGAGATAAAAAAAAACGACTGCGGTTATACATAGATCGTGCGAGAAAAGCAAGCAAGGGGTTGAGTGATTTATCAATGCACAGAATCGAAAATTTACTTCCGGTCCGTCGAACTTGTCACTTCGCTTTGAGAATCTACTGCGTCATGCAGATGCCGACCGAGTTAATTTGATACAAAGTGATGTGTAATGCGCGTAATGTAGCGGAAACCATGTAAAGTAAGCTGGAAGCGCCGTGATGTAGCCGGACATCAATGTATCGTTGATTCTCTGCCAGTGAATCCGTAACAGCAGCAGTGATCATAGTAGCGATAGAACATATATCCTTGCAACATTCATCCAATTGAAATCTCGAATTTATCTCGATTGAATTTCCTCCCCGATGACGTCACTAGGATATGGCTGATGAAATCCAAACGAGATTTTCAATTAGTGCAGACGTTAGTTTAGAAAAGAATAGCAAAAAGACACGCAATGAAACTTTAAATACATACCACAAACAGTTATTCTAACACTCACTTCCACTTAACTTCGTTGAGGATTGATGAAGTGTGATCTGCAATGAAAACTCTTAAAAACAAACTAACATCCGGGCCTGATCAGATTCCTAGTCTTTCTCTACCTTTCTCTATCGTTATGTACAATATTTAGTTTAGTCCTGAAGACCTGCACTTTTCTGTCTGCATGGAAATTTGCCATGGATTTATCCAATTTTAAAAAATGGCAATGCAGCTGATATCGGCAATTATCTTTCAATTTCCATTCTGTCTAATGTATCAAAAATGTTTGAAATAGAGTTATACAAACATCTGTATTTTGTAGTAGCAAATTACACCTTTGTAGCACAGCATGATTTTATTAAAGAGATCTACCACGACTTAGCAAATTTTACGGAATTCGCTACGGAAATATTAGATGCTCAGGAACAGGTGGACGTCATCTACATTTATATGTCGAAAGTATTTGACAGTATCGACCATGGTATTCTATTACAGAAGTTACATAGCTTTGGTTTTTCTGAGTTACTTGTTAATTTATTTGACTCTTATCTTACCCATCGCAGATTTTATGTGTCTTACAACGGCTTCCGTTCTGCTACCAGGTCTGTTATTTGTCAACATTTTGCATCTGATTGACTGCGAGATCTTGATGTTTGCTGATGATATTATGGTTTATTATTATTATTACTACTAAGTTTTGACTCGAAAACAACAAGAAAAAGTAATATAGACAACAAGCGAAGGAAAAATGAAGAGATCCCAGTTATCTTTGATACTAAATAATTATTAGCATACCTAATTGTGCGTTAATGAATATGCATATAATGTAAAGAATACGTAGTACTGCATTTTCGGTTATTTATTACATAAACTTCCTCATGAATTCCATCCACCCCCTTTATGCAACTAAAGCCATTCTCGTTTTTATGTTTGTTTTTCTTGTTACATATAAATCGCTTCCTATCGTAAATTACACTGAACAAACCGCTCGTGTTGCGAGGAAAAAAATCGGTTCACAATTGCACTTTGCAAACTGCAACTCAAAAATATCATATACAACGCATGCATAATTTAAATTGCAAACGTGTAACCACATAAATCGCTTTTTGTTGCTAACCCATCTAAAGTTTTAACTACAACGCAAATAGACCGCTACAAACAACAAAACGCATGTACACTACTTCTATATATGTATGTATGTATATGTATATACCATACACTACCGGTCGACCCTTTTGCATAAAATGTGCAACGCTGACCGTGCACGATGTTTATGCGAGCTTAAGATAATTGTTAATTTATTCATGGGGATAATAATCCCGCTGGACTTTACATGACGTCACGCGGACCAATTACGGGAATATCCTTGCCAGCACGATTAGATTACGCGTCGGGCAATTAAAAAAAAGTTAAAACCGCTTTAAATTTAAAAAACACGTACGAAGAGGGAGCCTCCGTCGCACGTAGGATGAGTGCGAGTGGTATTAGCTTGAATAAATGCGGTTTTTTTAACTAGATCTAATTCTCATGGAGATATAGCGCTGATAAGTTTTGGACCAAAAAATTTCATTACTGCTCGATTAATCAGCGCAATATTGCTTGAATTGAAATTAGCTACAAATTCTTTTTATACATTTATAAGTTCAATTTTCCACATGTCGTTTATTCAACGAATCCTTACAGTATAATTCCTATAACTTTCTATCTTTTCATCCCATGTCTGAATTCTTTAAAACTGTTCTCAGTTTCCTCGATGTACATTTGGTATACCACGTTTCTTACTCTTTCTTAGTATTTCCCCGCTATTAAGTAAACTTCCTTCAATACGATATTAAGACCTTCCTAAAGACTTGGGTGGGCGCAAAGAAAATTTCTAAAACTTAGTTAAATTAAGGTTTTTGTACACAGCAGTGTTATGAATATTTTTTAATTAGTGCATATTTTAATATTTTTATTGATCGATAGCACCTATTTGTTATCTGTAGTCTCGGCAAGGTGGCGCAAGTTACAGTGCAGTGCGGAGAACAACGTGGAGGGGTTGAGCGTATCAAGGTAAGTGTTCAGTAACGCTTACGTACTCGCATCATTTATGATCGTGACTTTCATGAATGAGCGTACACATAAAGTACTGATAAAGAATATATAACGTGCTGAAACACTTACTGTTTTAAGAAATTTCCACGGAATCACAAACTGGGTGGCATCTATTCAATATTAGAATCATTAAATATGTTTCCACGCTTGTTTCAGTCAAATGAGTACGGTATGTGGAATAAATATTTTTTAATGACGAAAACGACCGTTCCACATCGAGTCATGTTCTATTTGTGAATTTGATGTAATCCTTGTGACAACTTAATGGATCTATGGACGCATCTTCACAAATTTGTCTTAGTATGAGAAAACCTGAATCCCTATCAATAACACTTTCAAAATTTTCGTATTACATCTTCGTTTTTTTCGCCCTCCGCCGTACATAGGTGTGAGCGAACATCATCCACAATTTAAACAGAATTCACAAACGACATCGAGTCATTTTCTATTTTTTCAATTCCCTCCGCTAGTCGACAATAGTTCTTGCGAATACCTTCTGAATCACATTTTACCTGACTATCTTGAAACATTTTCTGGCTTTTCTTGATAGCTTTGGCGTGTCTCGGATCGAATTGCAAAACTACCATCCTTACATCATCAAAATGTTTACAGTAATAAAACGCAGCCTTTAACCAAGTTCCACAACGCATAGTAATCGGCTGTGGTGGTTCAGGCACTACTGCCTTCAGATGAGCTATTAAAGCATTTACTCGTGGATATCATTTACAAATCAATCCGCTATAAGGGTTAAAGCATGGATTTTACATGTTATATGTAACAAATTACCAGTCCTTTCTTTAAGAGATCGACGTAAGGAAAGCATGTTAGCGGTACCGTCACTCACAAATATTAAAAGTTGGCTTGTTGTAAATTGAAATTTGTTCAATGCCCTCAACACCACTTTTAAAATCTCATCGCCAGTACATTTTTGCAACTCTTTTGGAAGCAAGTAAGATAGGGGATGACGGTTCAGACTCTTCCATTGTACGTACTACCACATTCACCATAGAATGTTTTCCCGATCGGTTGCTTCTTCCATACGTAACCATTTTTTTTTATCTTTCAATTCTGCTTTAATTCTTCTTTCAACATAGTCACGAACAGATGGCATAAAGTTTATTAACGATGTCCGACTTGGTAATGTATAATCCGAATACTTGCTCCACAAGGAGACAAATACTTATAGGTCTAGTAAAGTGAATGGTACATTACATAAAATAAGACACCTATATTAAATAATTGTTCGCTGTATCGTTTGCCACGGATTTTAGGATAGCAGAACAGTGTTTTATACTTTATAGGTGGCGTGGTGGCGTTCACAGTTCCACCTGCCAGTACACATCAAATAATTTTTGCACTTTACACATTTAATTCCATCGCCTTCGTATTCTAAATCCGGCATACTCGCTATTACGTTTTCTAGTTTATTCGAAATACGCTATTTCTGAAACGTACCTATATGCGACATTTTCTAAGTATGTGTGTAGTAAGTAGCTAAGTAGCACTCACAACGACCAGTCGAATAATACTGAACAAGCGTGCTTTGATACGGGTACTTGAATCTTCGTGCCGTGCGCTTCACCTCTCCACATTGTTCTTCGCACGGCACTGAAACTTGCCCCTCTTTGCCGAGACTAGTTACCTGTCATCTATTATAATATGGCTCCTTTTTCTATCGGATACATTTGCATTTGGTGAGAATTGTTTAATTCCTAATTTGAATAGCAGACAATGACAACGAATACAACTTTAATTCGAGGTCTTAGTCTATGAGTACAAATTTGATATAAAAACTGCAGTGGCGACGCAAAAAATATGCAGCGCATTTGGAGGTATTAGTTTGACCGATGAAGCACGCTCTGGAGGACCGAATATGACCAACAACGAAGTTGTGGAAACAGTCCAACGTGCCTAGAGTATACAGAAATGATTATTGTGGGTGATGACACCATTCGTTTGCACCTTTTTCAGCTAGGAAAGATGTTAAGAAGCAGATGGGTCGCACATGAAATGTCAAATGATAACAAATTAAGTTGTCTCACCATTTGTTCGGCAAACATTTCACGCAACTATAATGAACCATTTCTTGCTCGGTTGTTAACCTGCGACAAAAAGTGGATATTGCACTCAAATTCTAAGCGTTCATTCCATTGATTGTGGCCTGCTGATTCGATATCACACATTTCCAATACTACACTACACCCAAACAAGGTTTTATTGTGTATTTGGTGGACAGCAATCGGAATAGTCCATTAAGAGTTTTTGAAAAGGAATCACACCACTACTGCGAAATTGTATTGGGAGGACCTTCAGCAGCACTCATGCAAAAGCAGCCTTCCTTAGTCAATCAAAATAAGTGGTATTTTTATTGGCTAACGCCAGGCCGCATACTGCAAGAATACCCTAGGAAACAATTTCTGAACTTGACTGGAAAGCGTTACTACACCTTTCATATTCTCCCGACATTTCGCTAAGTGATTTTTATCTACCTCTTGACTACTGTATAAGGTAGATGGTGAACAGTAGAAATACAACACAATGTTAAAGATAAGAAAAATAAATGGAACAGATATATGCATAGCAGAAAAGAGGTGGATTATAAGATGTACAAAATGGCAAGGAAAGAAGCTAAAGAGTATCAAGAGGGCCAAAGAAAATGTTTGAATAGAGTTTGGACTAAAACTGAGAGACAACTATAGAGAACGCCAAAAATTATTCTACGGAACAATAAAAAAATCGAGATAGAAGAAGACACCGAGATTGAAAAATATAAAAGATGTTAAAGAAAATATACTAACTGTGGAACAAGATATAATGGAAAGATGGAAACAATACTTCGAAGAACTCACAAATGTAAAACAAGATAGATATATAAAAGAAAAAAGAGCAAATAGCAAAAAACACCGAAGAACGTATCATACCAATAAGCGATGAAAAAGTCAGAGAAGCAGTTAGCAAACTAAAACCAGGAAAAGCGGCCGGGGAGGATGGAATCACAGCTAAAATGATAAAATATATAGGAGACAAAGGTAACAAAGAACTACTTGACCTCTTAAGCAACATCATAATAAAAAAGAAATACCTAAGGAATGGAATATGGGAATAATTATGCGCATACGCGAAAAAAGAAACACAAAAGCATGCTCAAATTACAGAGGAATAACCTTAACAACATCCCAGGAAAAAGTATTGACAAGAATACTAGAAAAAAGGCTCCGGGAGAAACTGGAAACAACATTAGAAGATACACAACATGGATTTACAAAAAGAAGAAGCACCCAAGACTTAATATTTGTAATCAGAAAACTAGGAGAAAAACCAACAGGAAAACGAAAGAAAACACATATATATTTTATAGATTTTAAAAAGCTTTTGATAAGGTAAGAAAAGAAGATGTATGGTAGAGCTTAGAAAGGAGAGGGCTAGAGAGGAATGAAGAATACGTCAGAACCTCCAACGTAGAATCAGCTGAATTCGAATCACAAATTGGATTAAAGCAACTCCATTATATAAATGACGCAATTAAAAAAACAAACAGAAAGGAAGAAATATGGAAGTAGGAAACTGGAAAATGAATGCAATTATTGTGTAGAAGCTAACGTTTGCAGATGATATGGTATTGATAGCAGACTCAGAAAAGACGTTACAACAAAACTTGAAGATATACTAAGAAAAACTAAAAGAAATAAACATGGAGATAAACATGATGAAAACAAACACAATGTTAATAGCGCTAGAAAAACATCAGAATCGAAGGAATAACCTTGGAACAAGTTAAAAGTTACAATTACTTAGGAACAATCATGGAAGACAACGGGAGAATAGAGAAAGAAATAAATGAGAGAATAGGGAAATCCGCAGGAATATATAATACATTAAGAAATACATTTTTAGATAAAAAAGAAATAACAAAACAAATAAATACAGAAGTGTATAAAAGTGTAGTTAGACCAACACTAAGATACTGCGAGTCATGGAGAACCACGAATAGAATCAAAAGCGAAGTCACAGCCAAGAAAATGAGATTCCTAAGAAGTATAAAAGGAGTAACAAGGAACAGACAAAATCAGAAACACGACAATCACTAAAAGTCTAAATATCAAGCCAATAGAAATAATCATAGAGGAGAGGCAACTGGAATGGCTTGGACATATACACAGAATGGAAGGAGATCGAGAACAAAGAAGACTTTCGAAGCCAAAACAGAGGACAAAAACAGAATAGGTAGACCCCGAAATACATGGAAAGGACAAACATATAGAATATCAGAAAAAAGAAGTATTGGATGCATTGAAGCCAAACAACAAAGATCTCTCTTCTGAAAGAATGACATAATACACGTTAGCTGTTCTCTAAGAAAACGATGTATTGTTAAAAATATCGCGAGTGTACTGAAAAGAAGCATCTTGCGCTCTAAGCAACTTGCACAGGATTTGCTTGTATTTTATATCAGATTTTACCGTACATAATTCAGATAACTCGATATAATAGAAATCATCACAGAAGATTTGAAGTAAAATACATAGATGTAAAAATTGTAACATAGGAGATATTTCATTTTGGAAATGTCGATGAATATCACATTAAATAAGATATTCACATAGAAACATTTTAGACAACGGTCTCTATATTTTAAACAAAGAAAACGTGTTGGTCTTCTCTTATCGCAACCAGTTTTACGACACGTCTCTATAATGTTCCACACACGCATCGAATCCGTCTATCTCGAGAAATATATGCGGGTAAATCGATTAACAATAAACGAGACGGGCGTGCCTCCCGAAAAACCGGATTTTTTCTTCACTTCACCAGCCACGATGATGTTGCGCCATATAATAAAGTGATAATGTGAAGGTAATGCGGCCAGAGATAAGCGGCATCGCGATGATCCCGGACCATTATAAAAACATCAAGCATCATTTATAAAGATAAGCGGTTGAATGTCGGGCTGACAGGTCGTATTGGTGATCGATTAGGAATCAATCCGACACAGAGAGCAGTCAATGGGCGTGTGACGTCATTTCCTTTGTGGCGCTATCGTACTTCTGGTTCATAACGTTCGCATAATGGGCAAAATCGAGCACACGTTTATAACCCGACGGGTTGTTTTGTGGCTGCGCTTGTATGAGTATTCGCTTCGGTACGCCTATAGATGGCATAGAGTGTTCCTGTGAACATATAGGTACGCGCGGAGGTATTCTACAGATGCGTATTGTATGGGGTAGAAATCGTATTGCAATGGCAAATTCCATACACAGTTACAAGTTTAGGAGCAATACTTTGCGTGATAAACATTTGCTATAAAGTAGTTTTCGAACGATTATTGATAATTTGCATCCAGAATTGTGACTTCCACTAAATATCATATAATTACTGCAACTGAATGATAACTCTCGCTTTTACAAACATAAAATAATAATCATGGTACTAACACACCTGTTTCTTTGCCTACATAAATTTTCTTTTTTATAACTCATGTTTAGCCAAGGTACAGCAATAAACAAAGATATATATATGTATGTTAATCAGGCATAGATTATGAACATGAGAATAATTTAGTAAATTACAAAATTTTCACCATTCATACATTGGAATACTCTATATTTTAGTAAATGTGAACTTTCTTGAATCAAATATATAATTGATTCGTATACAAAGAGATTGATTTCTTATTGCATTATGTCGGGAACAAACCATCTAAAGATCTAAAAACAAACTTCAAACAATATCTTGTTGTCTTTTTTAGTTAAAATAAAATCGATGGATGTTACTTAAAAAGCAAGTCTTCGACAATAGACGTCATGCCGACAAAATCACAAATTGTAGAAGTGGGCTTTAGAAATTTGAAGTGAAAAACAATATAAAATTTTATTTTGTTATATCTCTTGGCAATTATTTAGCTAGTATTTACTTATTTATGTCATTTCTATCCAATAGATTAACAATCAAAATTAAAGACAAAATATAATTGCAGACGATGCTAAACTACTAATCTAATCGTAACATTAAATTACAACTACACTACAAAATATACAAATTCTCCCTTTTTTAATATTTTTTAACAAAGGATATTAGCACAAGTATATTCTGGCAAAGCCGAGTATTTTTAAGAGGCTATCATAATGTATGTTACAAGTATGGGATATTGTATTGAAATTACGGAACATAACTGATAACAGGGAATTAAAAGTCGTGTTTATAGTAGATTTAGGTACATAAAACGTGAAGGATTGTCGACTCGTTATTCTCGGTATTTGAAAATTTAATTGCGATATAAGGTAAGTGCAATCAACATTATTATGCATTAGGTTGTACAAGAACTTCCCACTGATAACATTTCTTTATAGTTCCGGCGATTCCACATGAAACTTTCTCAAGAGGATATCATAATCAAATCCCCGAGGAGGATATATGGCCCCCATTGTACAGTACATATATTTGAGCAGCCTTCTCTGTACTTTCTCCAATATGACACTTATAAAATGGACTTGCACAACATTGTAATACTGGTGCTGAATCATTTCGAATGACGTATGACAAATCCCAGTTTTCAGAGCAGATGTTATATCATTTGGAAGAGGAGAAAGGTGAAATCCCATCTCTCTCGTTCTATTTTTCTTTGGTTCTTTTTCTTTTCTCTAATTCCTTTCTCCCTTTCCTTCTCTTACTCTTTATTTGACCTTCTTTTTCACCCGCTTTTGCCCTTTCCTTTCCCTTTTATTTTTATTTCTTTTTCTTTTTATTTCTTGCTTTCACCTAATCTTATTTCATTTTTATATATTATCATGACACGGTCCAATTCCGGAAATCGTTCGCTTATGATTGACTCTGGCCGTGGAAGTCTACGTTTTCATTGTAGTAGAACTATTTGTTAGCATGCTCGTATTGTAGTATACCAAATGAGAGAACAACTAAGAAGAAAATGTTTGACTAAACACAGATTTATCTTAAAACAGAATTTAATATTCTAGATAGAAAGGGGAATACATATACTTACTTGCAAACGATAGATTTTGTGACTGTAGTGCTATTGTTGGGTTAAACACACAAAGTCCGATAAGACGTATTGTTAGAGCGAGGTGTAAAGTTTACTACAGATTAAGGTATCATACAGAATGACATCTATTGTAGGTACACGTAGGTGCTGATAAGAATATTCGAGGCAATTGTGTTTGAGCTAGAATGCTCTATGAATACAAATTGTAACAAAATCAATACCTATATTGTCGAAGAGTTTAATGTAACGCAGTATGTTTAGAACAGTCTTACCTAATACAACACCTGAGAATAATATTAAAAGAAATTTAGGAAATAATTTATTAGCTACCAACAAACAACTAAGTCAAAATGTTCATTTTAACATGTATGTATATATTAACTTCAGAAACTGATTAGAGCAGCTGTAACTTCAAATAGATGAGAGAGGTATTCACGGTGTATTAGATATAATTCTTATTATTTCAATATATACCAACAGATATCGAATTAAAAAGGAAACTTCAATAAATTAATTTTTTTACTTGTTAAAATTATGCAACAAAAATTACCATAAATCTTCTACCAACTCGGTATCATTTGAACCTTTTTATTTCTTATCAAATTTTTACAAATTTTAAAGAGAGGCATATAGGAAACAAGTTCCATATTATCAATTTTTCCTAAAACTTTTGATCTTTTAAAAGTTTTCTTATTTTCGGACCAACAAATATTCCTTCTCACATCGGCTGGCATAAATTATTGTTGGGAATTTACTCTCGATATATTTAACACACTCGCCTTCTTTATTTAAAGCTTTCGTGACTTGTTTAATCAACTCCAGTTTTATGTGAGTTTATCATTGTCTGAAATTCAATATTAAACTTGCCAAAAATAAAATTGTCACGTGGCTGCCATTGTTTTACCTTATGACGTCTTTCTGAAAGGCGAAGGAAACAACAGTAGGCGAAAGCACCTTATAACTCAGATAGTTCATACATATATAAAAAGTTGGAAGGACTCATACATCTACAAACAGTGCTTTTTAAGAATGTTAGAAAAGCTTAAACAATTTTCAGTACTAAATGAAAATTCCCGAACACAATTTAATCTAAGTACAAGTCCACTTGATTTTATTCATACTAGCACGCTCCTTATGCTTGTGGGAGAAAATAATTTAACATAAACATTATTGTTACATACATCAAAAATGTTCATATATGCTTCGACAACGTGACGTGTGGACATATATGAATAAGAAATTATCGTGGCTGCGTTAGTTACAACATTCATGTCGGCTAACGCTGTTTGTGTGGATCAGAATATTACTCAATTACACTAGCACGTCTATTCACTAAAAAAAAAAACATGTTATTCACTAATTATTAATTTCAACAAGAAAAGCTCAAGGGAAATGCATTAAAGCCGTTTCTCGTTTCCAGAAAAATACATTCCATCAATTTCTACATAAATATAAACAGGAAATAAATCTCCTTAACAATTTAAAGATAGAAGAGAGTCGTTAGGATGTAGAGACTTCACAGTAATTGAAAGAACCTCCGTTCTAAGTCGGGTGCGCTGCAGTCGCCTAATTTCCGGAACGAGACAAGATTTTTATATTTTTAGGATTCCTTTTAATTTTTCACCGGGTGATTTACGCGGAAAACATTATGTTCATTTATATTTAATAGGATAGAAGGAGCGAGATCAGAAAGGAAGGAAAAGCAAACGGAATGAAAATTTAGAATGTCATCGTCCGAAGGTGAATATGAATTTTTTTTTCTTTTTTGCCGTTGGACGCCTTAAATTGACACGGAAATCAACAGCAAATGAAAAATAGGTGCGATTTTAAGTGTATGGCAGATATTCCTGCGTAAAAATGTTTTATTTATTTCCTAGCGTCCAACCAATTCATCAGTACATCACTACTAACCATTAATACACGAGGAAGAAACGTGATTACTAACAATTTCCTGCACCTTTTATACAATCATTTATTTGAACAGCTATAATAGAATATAATCACTTTTTGACTCTAAAGTATTATGCTTGAACCTAAATTATTGTAAGAATTGATCAGTTGACCATTATCTCGTAATAAGAATTATATATATGTTCATCTAAATATACAGTATGTCTAACTTATTATTTTACAGCATATACTTTGGTTATTATAAGATTTTGAAATAAATATGATTAAAAAGGAACGTAAACGTTGCTAGAGACTTTATTTTGAATCACTTAGTAGAAACAAATAACTATTGAACAAGAGATGTGCAACAAATACTTTCAAAATTTTTAATTTTATATTCTAAAAATGCTGTGAGGTACCCGTGCTCCATTTTCTACATAGCAGATTATTACAGAAGACATAGTAAAAACTATAAAAAGAACCTTTGGGAAGTTCCATATATCGGTAACCCAAATTGTAATGTTGATTACAGATGGGGTTTGAACATGGTGAAAGCTGGAAAGTTACAAGAACGATCTTATTTTCATTTGCTTCATGTAACATATCATCTTGTAGTTGAATTTATTAGAAACAGTTATCCAAAAGTAGGTGAATTTATAGTTTCTACCAAAAAAGTTATTAAATCTCCAAAATGCATTCATGAGTTTAAAATTGACGAGATGAGGAATTTGGCTTAAAACAGTTTTATATTATGAGAAATTTTTACACATTATTAAACCTTATATCTTATATTTAAATCCGCAAGAAGCCCAAGCAATTTCAGTAAGCCACCGGCTAGTTTCAGACATCGAAATCCATACTCAAATAGAGCAAATTTCGATATTATTCAATTCATTTAAATACTATTTCTAAATTAGAAGGCTGCATGAAGCGCTAATATAGTAGATTACCTCAAAGCCTCATTAGGAAATCTAACAGCTAGTATAGGAAGGTTAATAACCGATAAATTGTATGCAGTTATAAATAAGAATCTCAATTTTCAAACTACAGTACGTATAGAGAGTTTAACTGAAAACAGAGTGCGAACATGATGTGAACGACCCTTTTAAATTCACACATCATTAGACGCAAAATGCTCCATTTACAAATACACCAACATATTCTCACGTCGCCGTAAGAGTATGATTGAGTCTGTACTGGAAGACATACTAAGACACAATACAGCAAATTTTTGCTGCATCAACAACACAATCAAATTAAAATAATAAATAATTACATTCATTATTGTTAATATTGATAGTAACTTCAAGGTCGTAGTAATTCATAAAGATAGAAGACTGTTCACTATTTCTATAGCTCAGTAACACTAAACGAATTGTATGATATAATGAACTTGATATTAAGAAAATAAAGTATTCACAATATAATGGGCGTGGACACCGTCAAAAATGTTTTTAATAATAAATTTTGATTGGTCAACCTTAAAGTAATTAATTTCTGGAATAAAAAATATCATTGTTAATCCATTAGTTCCAAAGAAAAAGATATTATTGCCATCACCTACATCAATTTAGGTGATATGAAAACTCCGTGGATAAGTAATCGGAAATTGAAAGAAGGTAATATTCTCTCCCAAAACATGAAGTATCTTTCTATCTTTTTTAGGAACATTTATTGATTCCAACATAAGGACCTTAATGAACAATATCACCTTTGAGAGAAAATTAACAGGAAAAATTTAAGTCTGGTCGTCTTTGAAAACTTATTGGGAAGCAAAAAGATGAACAAAGAATTACTAAGAAACATGATTGGTTCTTTTTAGGAAATGAATGTTGTCATGTCATTGATAACGGATACATGTCATCCTATTTACTTTACAAAAAATGTACGAGAAGTTCCAGAGAAGCATGAAAAAAATTCCATTTATCACGAAAGACTTGTCTGAACAGAAAAATTCACTTCAAGACACTTCTAAGGAGATTTCTACGCATCAAACAAAAAAGGGGATATAAAGCTTTTATTATTTACTTTATTTAAATTGAGAGATATTATTTTTAATTGAACTATTATAACCCAAAAGAGTATAAATAAATATGTAATAAACAACGAAAGTGTTTTCTACTGAATTTTAATATATAATTATAAGTCATAACAAGCAAAATTTGATCTGACTCGCAAAAACAACCATATTTACTTTCTAGATCTGATATTGACTTCTAAGAATTGTTATATATTGCATCATTAAACAACACCACGCCTGGTTTCGCTAAAATCAATCTTCTACAAAAGAAAAAGCATCCAATTTGTTGCCTAATTTGACCACAAATCACTAACAAATCAGAGTTATTTACGTACCACGTGCACCGGCTAGACAAATGGTATAGTTAAGCCGTTAGATTCAGCTGACCACCGCAATGTTTCAACGTCTCGTGCGGGCACCGCGACGAGGTCATCGTTGGGAAGCACACGAGCAAACAACAACCCCCCGACGATGGCTAGCAACATATTTCTTGTTTAAGAAAAAATGATAATATATAGCTTGAGGATTATGCCGTTCGTGAAATATATGAGATGTATTATTCTAATATTGTCCTTTTTTTATTTGGCGAGTATGTGGCAACGTTAAAAGTAAATTGCGATTGGTGTCCACACATCAGAGAAATTACTCTAACAAATCACAACCAAGAAAAATGCAGGTATTTACTTTACAAAATTCTAATTTCTAATTATTTTCTAAATTTTTCCCTACTTATATTCCTTGTACTAGAATACTATATGTTATTTAAGAGACGACAAGCGGAAATACTGGGGTTATAATAAAAACGGAAAGGTATATGATTGAACAAAGCGCTTTTATTATTAAGAGAAATTCAAATTTGATAGAAGTTATCCAGAAATTGCGAGAAAATTCCATCTAAAATATGGGCAAGGACATCTAAAGGATCGCCTAGAAAATAACAATACCAATACCACCAAAGCTGTATTTGCAGCGTTCTTATCTTTGGTGTATGGGAAAGGAAATTGTTACTTGCGCGATTCAAAAAATTGTTACAAAATCTGAAGAAACTGACACAGTAATCTTGGTTGTTTCCAGCAATTAGATATTCCAAAAACCATCTTATTCAGAATTTCGCCCAAAGATCCTCATTTAAAGCCTTACAAGATTCACATAATCAAACAATTAAAACCCGCAGATTTTGGATTTCGTAAATTGGGCAATACATCAAAAAAAGGATATTTTCAACATAACCATCTTTAACGAGGAAATATTTTCAACTGCGTGAATTTGTAAGCATAAACATAATTACCGAATTTAGGACGAAGGAAGTCACAAAAAATACTAGATAAGCCACTACATTTACAAAAACTAACTATCTAGTATAGTTTTTGGACTGGTGGACTCATCAGCCCGTACTTCCTTTTTGAAAATGATGATGGCAATCCTGTTACTGCTAATGAAACTTGGTATCGAAACATGATTGCAAGCTTGTCGTTTGACTAATTGGAAAGTACTGATGTTGAGCACATGTGGTTTCAGCAGAACGGTGCCACATCTCATACAGTCGCTGACGCAATAAACGGTTTGGACACCCAAAAATTTCACGAAAGGAAACATCAATTTGCCGCCTACACTCTAAAGAATTATAGTAATTTTACTATCATTACCCAGTAGTATTATTATCATTATTTGCAATAAGTAATGTCATTTTAGTGTACTGACTTGGAATTTGTAACATTTATTAAAACATTCAGGCAAAACTATCATTGTTTTTAGTCCATTTTTAAGATTGAAGGAAACTAGGAAGATTTTTCGGTAAAATTAGTGTAATATTCCTCCAAAATTTGTAATGTTCATTGAGAGCTTGTAATATTACTAATGCCATAATACCTAATTTATAATGTGATATTGCTTTCACATCAAAATATAAAATTAATAATAGTATGGCCGTGCTTCATTTAAGTACGGAGTATAAATGCAAGTAGTATACTTTGAAATGCTGTTCTTTTTATGTTTATTATGTTGTTATTTTATCATAGACGCTCGATTGCTCCGGCCCCAAAAACGCACCGAGCAAACGCAATCCGAAAACTGTTTTAATAAAGAACATCGTTGGCAGATGTGAAGGGTAATTATGTATTATAATTAATATAATTATATATATCTATATCTATATGTATATCTATATTTATATATATATATATATATATATATATATATATTATTAATTTTAAATCATTTAAAATATCAATGTTTTTCTCAATTTTTCTTATACATTTCTCGTCAGTGTATGGTTCACACCTTATTTTGTTATTGTTGATGTTGGGGGCAAAGTCCCGCTAGGACTCCCTCTTCTTTAATTTAGTTATAATATTTATACCGTACAGTTTTCTTTCTGTATATTAAATTTTACACAGTTGTCAATTATCGGTTACTCCCATATAGTCTAAGTTTTGTGTAATCATTTCATCTTTTTTTTTTAAGTTACTAAATTAGCATCGTGTTCATTCATAAGGTCATTTAGCTTTTCGCCTAGACTATTAATTGACTTTTTAAGCTCGGAGATGTTGTTGGCAGACAAAGTATCGCCAATCTCGGATTCGAGTGAATGTGTTTCGGGCATTGTTGTCTTACGTGTATTGACGATTAATACAAAAATAAACTGAAATTAAAGTTTTCAAAAACTCAAATGCTCAAAAAGTTGAGGAGCCAATTTTGTGGTGGAAAATCTCAGGCTCTTAATTTTCCAAATGGATTCTTTTATTTAAATTTTTTTGATTGTTTCTTTTAAATTGAAATATAAATAATATTAAATAATTGAAATAGCCAAATGTTAAATTCTAAATATATATATTGACAAACCAAAATGTATATACAGTAGACTCTCGATTATGTGAACGATATCAGCCAAGCACAGGTCACATTACTAAAAGTTTACGTTAGCGAGCCTCATTTTATTTATAAAGAAATTGCATAAAAGAAAATATGTACGTTTTTTACAAAATAAATTGTGAACAATGAATAACATAGTACATATAATATTAAAAAATAAAAAATAAATTTTACGTTATTTTGGAAAATAGAGTCCTATAATATGTCTTTTTCTTCAGTCTAATCGAACGCTTGGTTAAAAATTCCTACAGCTTGCGCGTCACTCACTGTATTTTTTATTTCAATCGGAGGGTCGTCATCTTCACTCACCCCATCTTCCTGTTCATGTGCATCATCCATTTCTTTACCGTCATTCCATAAACTATCATCGGTAATTGCGCAAACAATATCGGGATTTATTGCTTTCAATAATTTGAGAACATCCGATGATGCACTGTCAATAACTTCAGCATCAGATAGTAACTATAGTAGAAATGTTTGTCGGGTTTTGTCGTGTATTCACTGTTTTACTTGACGTTTCGCTGATCATGCTGTCAGCTTCTTCAGAAGGTTTCTTCTTTAGATATATGTATTACGTTCTAAAGACTGTCTTTGGAAACCTTCTGATGAAGCTGACTGCATGATCAGCGAAACGTCAAGTAAAACAGTGAATACACGACAAAATCCGACAAACATTTCTACTATGGACTACGGTCGTGAAAGCCTACACTCAACTATCAGATAGTGATTGTTTTCTAATAATGGTTAGCGGCACATTGTCTTCATCGTCATAACCATCACTTGAGTAAAGCAAATTTTTCCAACAATTCCTGATTCTTTGCTGTTCAAGGGCATTCCACGCCATACCTAATTTTGAAATTGCTTCACATAAAGTTACTTGCTTTGAGGATTCAAAAATATTTTTAGGATTTTTTTGATAACGCAGACGAAAGTCGAAATTTTCGACAATACAATTTTGTAATTTTTATTGCACTTTAATCCATTGTTGGATAAGTGGAGTTACGTTGGGCGGCATGAACACAACAAAAATTGAGCCATCGTTGCTTCTTAATTGTTCCTCTAGAGGATGACTTGGTGTTTTATCCAAGATTAACACCACCGTTATTAGAAGATTTTGCTTTTCTGAGAAATCTTTCACCTACAAATTGAATATGTATCATTAAATTACATTATTTATTATTACAGTTTTGCTGCCGTAGCTGAGAGACAGTGCTTCTGGAACGATTTCAGAAATATCTCTTTGGTCATCTAAGCGGATTTTGAACAGTTGTAATCAACGGTAATCTTAAAATTTTTAAATGAACGTGGACTTTTTGCCTTTCCTATTACTAGTGGCCTTATTTTGTGTGTACCACTAGCATAACTGCACGCTAGAAAAGTTATGCGTTGTCTTTTCACCTTCCTATCCGGAGCAGATTTTTCATGTGACGGAACATAGATTTTCATAGGAAATAATTTCCAATAAAGACTGGTTTCATCTGCATTGTACATTTGCTCCTCATTTAAATGTAGCTCTTTGATTTTGTTCATTAACGATTCCTTAAACGGTTGCACTAGTTGTGATGGTGCCGATAATTTTTCACCAGATATCGACAGCAGTCGAATTACATACCTCCGTTTAAATCTTTTTAGCCAGCCATCACTGGCTACAAAATTTCTCTTTTAGGTTTTCATTCAAGGATTTTGCTCATTCTTTAATTAATTTGCCGCTAATTGGAACATGATTATCCCTTTGCTTTAAAAACCATTTATACAGACGATTTTTCATTCTAGATGCTTGGGCATTTTTTAAAGTTCTGTGATTTCCGGGGCCACCGTATGTATCTGACAGACGTTGTAAAATTTGCGACTTGAATCGCTTAATTTTACAGATTGTGGCTTTAGATATTCCATATTTTTTTGCCAATTGAGTTACCCCCGCGCCTCTTTTAATCTCGTCGATGAGTTTCACTTTGTCATTTAATTTTTAAAATGTTCTTTTATTGGATGCCATGTCCTTTCTGGCGTGATTTTAGCTGCCCACTACTTTATTTCACGAGAGGCAAGAGAGCCAACGCTTACAGGAATCCCATACATAAATCGGGGAACAACCGGTGCCGGCGCTGAAAACGTTTTCAGATGATTTCAATATTGATTATACACCAATTGGTATCAAATATATAACGTTAATCCATTTGCTTATTGCAAACTAGTTTTAACCATATTAGAGCTACTTTTACACCTAACTAAACTATTGATGAAATTTTCACTAACTTCAACCTGAATTTGAGATATGAAGTAACTTATATTTGATTTCATAAATTGATCTTGCTCACTTGAAAAAAATATAAGTATTACGAGTATTCAATTCATTTAATAAAGATTTCTTTTCTAATATCTTAATTTGAATGATATATTTTCAACATCAGTAATAAATTTAAAACGTTCTCCAACATTTTCTATTACTAGTTCTACTACTCATTTAGGTCATTAACAAAAGTAAACGTATTACAATAAAGTGTACAATGTAAAACAAATCTTTTATACGGGAATTTTATAAATCGCTATCCTAAATTCAAACGGAAAAAGAAAGAAAACGTACAGAAGATAAAACCGGATGGATGCACATTTCATATTTAATTCAATATCCGGTAGATGATACCACTGCTACTGTTGCTAGTGTTCGTACGCTGAAGCACTGGGAAACCAGACATCATGAGAAGAAAATCGTTCGTCTTGCCGGAAGATTTTATCATGCGACAGACATACATCACTGTCTATTTGGACGGTCATCACGAAATCGTTCAAAACCGGAGCACGTACTCCAGATTAGTCAAACTCTGCCGGACAACGGAAAACTAAATTATAACAGCTCAAAGTATCGGATACCATTGCGCCGCTGGCTTTGAATACTTATCATTTGTCAGCATGAATTTGTTGTGTTGTCTAGAGATATTTATTTGAAACGAAGTAATGAAAGAAAATTCTTTTATAGTATCGCAACGTTTTAATGTCAGCAAAAGTAAAATATATATGTATTGTTATAAATAATAAAACATTAGCTCGTAGAATTTTGAAAATTCTGTAAAAGTGCACTGAAATCTTATTAAATATTTCTTTACCAAAAATATCTATATAAATTTCTCAGGAACTTTCTTTATTTAGTAAGATAATGATATTTTGAACAAGGCTTTAATAACTATAAATTATATGGGAGTACCTACCGTGGTACAATACAAATTCTAATGTACGTTTGTGTGGTTTCTTTTTTGGTATAGTATCTTAAGTTTAGAATAACAAAAAATTAATTATTCTAAATTGGTTTTGAAAAGGCCAAGCGCGTCAATTTTTATGTTTTACCAGCCATCTATAGAATCGATTTGCAAGCGTTGATCTCCAACTTCCTCAATTCCAACAAATGCAATCCCAGAAATTTAAATTAAATCGCGACGTACACCCTTTGTGACATTAATAATAATAATAATAATTCCCGTTTATTTCATATATGTAGAAAAAAACAGGAAGTATGTCAAATAAAACATGCATAATTTATATAATACATTATATTTCTGCTCGAAAAAAGTCTCGTGTATCTTACAAACATTTTTGAACTAAGAATGTCTTGAGGTTATTCCTGAACCTCTTCAAATTTTCACTTTTATAGTTCTAAGGAATTCGATCATGCACTTTCAAGATTTGAGTAGCCACACTTCTGTGTGCTGTCGCGAAACTCACTTGAGGAATCCGAAGAGTTCCCTGCAAACACTCGCGGGTGTTATATCCGTGATTGGTTTCGTACAACCTTATCAAGTTATTAGTGCTGCTTGGCAAAACTTGCGGATTCGTATATATGCAGACCAGCCAAAATAAGTATCTTAAGCTTTTTAAAAACCTCCGTACACGTTTCTCTTCTGTTCAAGTGAAAGATGCTTCTTGGGCAGGATTTGTGAAGAGTGAAATGCGTTTAAGAGAATTTCCTCAAAATATGATTCTCTATGCCAACCTTCCCGCAATTTTTTTGGTAAGTGGATTAATGTGTTCTTTCCAGTTTTGCGCGCTGTCCCATTGTAGTCCTAAAAATTGTACATGTGGTGCAGATGTTATTTGTGCACTCGCATATTTTAATGTAATTCTTTCAGTTTCTCTGAGACCAAATTTCAATTTGTTTTTTTTTTGTATGTTTAATTTGAAGTAATTGGCACTAAACCACTCTTCCGTTGAATATAATATATTAATCACCTCTACCCATTAAGTACAAGGTTTATTCAGAAAGCAACCGAACTTTACTTTTTAACTTTAACATACTGCTCCCCTCCATTCACATACTTTTCTTAGCAACTTCTCCTCTTCGCAAAGCAGGAAAGCTCCTTTGAAGATCTGCTTCAGTGTCTGTGACGAATTTGTTTTAGTGTCTTCCATGTAGTGTCAAAATTGCGTCTCCTTAGCACTTGTTTGGCTTTGAAGTAAAAACTTGAAACGCACAATTTCATTAAAATTAAGGAAAATAGTGAACATCACTTTGATATGAGATCTGAAGTGATGTGCTTTATTCTTCTATCTTTACAACTCAACTGTGATCATTGAACTTTTGCCGGGCTTGTAAATTGGGATTCACTTTCCTGTTATGATGTATTGCGTGAATAATTCATCATCGCTATCTTGTTCACGAATTTATCGGCAAACGTCCGCTCGATGTTGTTTCTGGTCTTCGGTTATCAAATGAGGAACAAACTCCATACATGCTCAGTTTTTCAGTAAAAATTACAAGGCGTGAGATCTTATGTACGTTCTCTGGTAATCAAACGATGGTTCGAACTCACCAAATCCTTGATTTTCCGAACGTGGTGTCATCAGTGACAGGTGAAGGCCTTCCTGGCCATGAATAATCCTCAATTGATTGACGATCAGTTTTGAGTCATACAGACCTTTCGTAATATTGCATATAACCTAGAGTATTATTTTAGTAAGCTTGCTCCAAAATATGAAGCATTACTAATTTTCAAATGAGATATAAGATTTTTATTTATTTACAAAACCATTAACTCAGAAATGAGCTTCGTTGTTGAAAATAATGTTCTTATGAAATTCTGGATCATTTTCAAGTTTCTATATAGTCTATTGAATCTACAACACTAAAGTAATCTTATTATAGATCGTCCCAACCTCCGTATTCAGTATGGGATAGAATAGCAACTTTTATCTCTTACTATCCTTGGTTGCTGTCATTAGCGCTATCTCTACAACCGGTTGCTATGTTGCAACTTATTTACATATGCTGTCGGCGTCGACAACAGTTGTATACTATCTGTCTATTAGCATCAACTGTCAATCGTCATCGTCCTTGTTTTGAAATATATCGTTAAATTGTTAATTTGCTTATATAGTTGTACAAATTGTTCTTTTCAGAACACTTCTATCTTTTTCAAGCGTGCACAGGGTAATATGGGTATTTTTATTTATTTTTATAAATGTTATAACAGAATATAAAATGTAATTACAGTTTTCACTACATTAATGGAGCCTATAGGAAGAAAACGGCGCAGAGGAGACAAATTTAACCGTAAGGAGAAGTGTATGATTGCAAATGTTTTCAATTATTTCAATAAATCAATGAATGTGAGTGCTGCCGTTCGAGAAGCAAGTAAAGCTTTGGGCATCTCAGACCGTGCAATATATCATGTAAAACAGAGCAACAAAATGGTTTATTATCAAGTCCAAAAAACCTAAAAAAGGAAGGGCATACAAGTAAATGATCGACTGCATACATATGGTGAGAACACGCAAGCAGCTATTCGACGTAAAGTGCATGGATTTTTTATACAGAATATGCCACCTACTTTAAATACAATTTTACTACTGTCAATGCTGACGATGATCTCCCTAACTTCAGTCGAACAACTTTTCATAGATTGTTACACGATATGGGCTTCGGAATTTAAAAAAGTAGGACGAAAAAGTATACTCATTGAACGAGATGAGATTATTAGATGGAGGCACAAATACTTGCGAGAGATCAAGAAATTTAGAGAAGAAGGTAAAATTTACCTTCTTGCTATTTGACATGGCTGTAATTTTATATTTCAGGTCGAACTATTATATACACTGATGAGTCATGGGTGAATACAGGACATACGGTAAATAAAACTTGGACAGATACTGCTATTCAAAGTAGTCGACAAGCTCTTATTCAAGGACTAAGCACTGGTTTGAAATCACCAACCGGGCTAGGACCTCGTTTTGCATTAGTTCATGCAGGCAGTGATAATGGGTTTGTTCCTGGTGCTGAATATACATTTCTTTGCAAGAAAACACTGCTGATGTTCATCATGAGATGGATTCAGAAACGTATGAGGATTGGTTTATAAATAAATTACTTCCAAATATACCACAGAAGTCAGTCATTGTTCTTGATAATGCTTCCTACCACTGCAGAAAATTGGAGAAAATTCCAACAACAGCATGGAGGAAAAACGAGATCATTGATTGGCTCAATGAAAAACAAATACAAATCAGTACCGATATGCTAAAAAGGACTTACTGTATTGCGTGTCACAAATTAAACCGCAATATGATAAAAGTAGGATTGACGAATTTGCAAAAGAAAAAGGTCATGAAGTTCTTCGATTACCACCTTACCATTGCGAGTTAAATCCCATTGAAATGGTATGGGCACAACTTAAAAACTACGTAAGAATGAATAATACCACATTTAAGGTAAAAGATATGGAGCAATTAATTCGACGAGCGTATAGCACTGTAAATAACTAATAATTGGCAAAACTACATCAAACATGTAAACAATATTGAAAAGGAAATGTGGATAGTGGATAATTTGCAAGACGACATCGAAGAATTTATTATTCACGTAAGATATTCGTCATCATCTGAAGATCAAAGTGATTCTTCGACTGACTAGAAAATTAACGTAAGACATAGATATATGTGTGTAATTGCTATTCCTTTCTTAAATATTATTGTATTATACATATACGTATTTCTATGACTCCAGTTCTTTTGTTACAAAAGTGGAAACTATTATTTGTATATATATAAGGATCATCTTCTTTTTTAATTTAATAAATTGCATAGCACCCTCAATATCGAAGCAAATATTCACTGTACATTGCATAGATATCGTTCATATGTATATTTGTTTATAGATGTGTGTATAGTATTGTTAATAAATATTGAGATATAACTATTTTATCTGTAGTATTTTTCCTATAATTTTACGTGCAGCGAAGTCGCTATGCACTCTGTTAAAAGTTAGTTACTTTAATAAAATAATAAGCAAAATGTCATATGAATGTCAATAATTTTGCACCTTCAACGTCAATAAACGTTAATAAAGGTTATGAATTGATCGGGTGAAATTGCAAATAATTAACCGGAAATAGTAATGTACAGCCGATCGGATGATTTGGCAACCATGAAACAAATTCCCATAAGACGTATACTGAATACGGAGGTTGGGACGGACTATAGTTAAAGTAATCTTATGTACACGTAGACCAAAATCTTTTACAAAAATCCCCAAACACTGATGTTGGAAATGCCCAAAGCCTGAGGTCGATGAGGATCTTCGCGAACATACTGATACAGCTGCAATATTTTCTTCTCTTCTTGCACTTTTTTGTCTCATTGGCGGCAAGAGAACGTTATGAAGTGATTATCTTGTTTCGAATTTCTGCATAAGACTTTCAATTGTTCTCCGATTCGCACAATTATAACGATACAAAATTGTACTCAGTACTCTTAAAACAGTCGCGAATAAACACGAATTTTGATTAACATTTAAATAATGTATTTTCGTTATTGAAGCGTGTATCGTTCCTTCATAGGAAACCGAAAATGTCAGAAAAATCAAGCTCAACACCTAAGAGAAATCCCAATTTATAAATTCGTCGATCTTAATGGATAAGGTTTTAGATTTGAATGGTAGACGCAAGTTAATCCTGAAGCAAGAGAATTTTGAAATATACCTCTACCCCTCACTAAATACTCATTCATCGATGATTTTTAATCCCATGAAAATATATTAGTTTTATAGAACAAAATGACCAAAAGGATGCCATTATTACATATATTATACTTGGACATACATATTTTACTTCAATCTAAAGTTTTGTTAGATGTTTACGCATATGTGCATATTTAGAGCACAGAAAGTATTTTTACATTACGTTAACATTTCTCAAAAAAACTCTTCTCGGTGTTCATGTACCGGAGCTATTTTGGTTGTATAACTTATTCGGAAATTGTTCTGAGTGATACCCTATACCCGAGCTTACTGAATAAATTACTTATTAACGTTACGAAATGTACATTCAAATAGACTATTTCTGTTGATGAAAACACTTTTAAAACATCAAAAACCGTGTTGCTATTTCATCATATTTCAACTTTGCCTTGACATTACTAGTGCCCCTTTAATGGAGTGACGTGAAAACGAAATTTTAAGGAATGAAATTTACTCCTCAAACAATTTCAAGATTGCTTCAAAAATCTTTGAACACTCTTAACGTAATTATATTAATCTGTCGTTATCAGACTTCGGTTTTATATTAATTGGCGTAGCTTGGAAGTTTTAAATATTTAATGCATGCACGAACCCCTTCGACCTATCAATAGTTAAGCAGAACGAAGGATTAGTGCGGTGGCCTTCGGAGTGGATATACTTGTTTGGTTAATGCAGTCTTCTTCGCAGACACAGAACTTCGATAAGTTAGAGCGACCGTCTTACACGCCAAATAAGAACAAATTGATGTTGCTAATCGCAGAACTAATGAAAGATTTATGTCCGCCCAGAATGGATTATTCTACAGCGGAAAGAATTACGGCTAATAGTTATTCAAACTATCGAAGTTAGATATATTTTTAGTAAGAAAATGGTAGTTAAAATACAAATGTACATACATATAACATGCGTTCAAATAAATTTTATCTACAACTAACCTTTGAAATTATAATTATGTCTTAGCTTGCTGATGAAACTTTGTCGTTTCTATTCTATAGCTATTTGAATGACATCACAAATGTCAAAATCATAAAACGAAAATTTTTAACCGAATGAAATATGTTTATTTGCAACAAATCTTTTACAAAAATTGTTGAAAGTGGCCTCCACCTTGTTCGAGACATTTCGCACATCTTCCTCTAATAGAGGAAAAGCGTTTTGTAGGATCATATCGTCAATTTCGTTAATTCTTTCAGCAATTCTGACTTGAAGGTGTACAAGATCGGGCATCTGTACATGATAAACTGACTTCTTTAAGAAAACCCATAAAAAGAAATCATATGGGGTAATATCACAAGATCTTGGTGAAAATTCATGATCAACGGATTTTGAAAAAATTAGCTCTGGCTCCGTCTTGTTGAAGGTAACTCTATATCATTTCTTCTTCATTAAACTGTTCGATAAATAGGATAATAATTTTCTCCTGTTAATGTACTGTCGAAAAAAATAGGGTTAATATTTCTCCTTTGACTAATCGCAGACCATACACTGATTTTCTGCAGATGAAGTGAGGTTTCAAGATAAAAATTATGTGGTTTCTCAATCGTTCACATCTCCATATTTTGTAATTTAACATATCCATTCAGATAAGAGGTGATGCGATATGGAAATAAATATAAATCTCTTTTTTTTCTCTACCTTTTCTCTCTAGCTAGAGTGATAGCGAAACATGTCATATTAATACTCTGATTGAGTTTTACTTCTCCGACCGTTCGATAAATCCTTTTCCAAAATTGCATAGCAGGTGCCAATTCATACCCCTCCTCCCCCCTCCATTGTCAAGTAACTCTTCCTTGCGCTTTTTAGGCCGACCACTGCCTCCTTTCTGTTTAACACTCTCTGTTTCCCTGAAAATCTTAATGCAATATTTAACTGTGAGCCGAAAACTGTCGTAATCAAAGACGAAGTTGTGAAATTCATTTCTAAATTCCTCTAAACAATCTTCAAGAGGGTACTATCATTGTCTACCAATCTTATACCAGTTTCGAAAGTAAGATTCAACGATGAATAATTTGTATTGTGTAGTAAAACAACTACTGCAACTGAAAATAGTACAAGTTACTACAAAAGTTTTTATTGAAATGAAGTACTGGAGGTAAAATTATTTATATATATAAATAATTTAATATGTATAAAAGGCATTGCGGCTAGAGCTTACACCAGTTTAGAGGTTTTTTTTTTTTACAATTAGTTCAAAAATTACACAATAATTAGATTATTTAAGGGAGATATAAAACCAGACCATATAAACTAAAATCTTTGAAATTGATAAATAATTTTTAACGTCCTGTAACACCGCTATTTTCAGAAGTTAGTTTTGCAAAGCAACGATGGCTGTTATTTAGGTTTTGTTTTCAATCACATTATTTCGAGAGCCATGGCACCCTTTGTGATTTTTTCCCGTGGAGCTTGCTGAAATTACTTGTATACGAAAGCAAGCCTCATACACTAGGCGAACTGAAAGAAGAAATTCGACAGCATACCGCACAGATAAACCAAATTTCAAAATGGACCACATCTGAACAATACCACATATTTAAGTAAAGAAATGGCACGTTATCGCGTACACATTTCTTTCAATAAATAGTTGTTTCACTCAAGAATACTTTTTATTTCAAAAACATCCGATTTCCATGGAGCACCCTGTATGTACAGAAAACAATACTATTTCCAGTTCCTAACCAGGCATAGATCAAAATTTCCTAAGATGCAATTACAAACTTGAAATCTATTCGAAAGAATGAAGCTGAATTTGAATAATAGTTTTGCGGCTTACGAGGAAAGGTTTCCGGGTGTCAAATTCAGATCTTAATGAAACCTGGTAGGTAAGTAAAGTATCTTGGGACTTGAAAATGAGTTTTTTTGTTTGTGCTGTAATAGAGTAACTCTTTCCCTTTTCTAATATATGTATATGTACGAGGGCGGCTTACAATGTTTCCGAAATCGTCAAGAAAAACATGGTATTGGTGTGGTTTTTTATTTTCCTCGAAGATAAATACACTTTTTCAAACGGTGCTCCAGTATCTTCAAGCCGTCGGAAAAGTAGGATGTTTCGACGTCTGCAAAATAACCATCTGTAGTGGCGATGACCTCCTCATTTGAGGCAAATCTCTTTCCTCCCAGTGATTTTTTCAGGTTCGACAATAGGCAAAAGTCGCTGGGGGCTAGGTCCAGTCAATATGGAAGATTACAGGTTAATTCGTAGCTCAACTCATTCAATTTGGACACGACGATGCGGAATGAATAAGCCGGTGCATTGTCGTGGTAGAAACGCACTTTTTCGAGGCCATTTCTCCTTCAATACTGCATCGAATCGGGTCAACAAACCGCTGTAGTATTGCCTCGTGATCGTCCTTCCCTTCTGCAGATAATCGCTGAGGATCGCACCTTGGGAATGCCAAAGAATGGTCGCCATGACCTTTCCGACCGGTGAAACGGTCTTTGATTTCTTCGGAGCCGATTCGCCCGGGAAAGCCTACTGCTTCGAGTGTTCCTTGGTCTCGGGTATATAGAGCTAAATCCAAGCCTCATCCGCGGTTACAAAACGTATAAAGAAATCCCTTGGATTGCGTTGGATCAGACACTCCTCCGAAACGGTCATCCGATTTCGTTTTTGCTCCGGTGTGATCCTATCGCATCGATATCTTTCTCATATCCAAAATTTCGTGTAAGACATCACCAAAGCGTTCTTCTGAGATGTGTGTTGTCTCTGCTATCTGTTTCCACTTCAATCGGTGAATCATCATGAATCATGTTGACCATTTGATCATTGGTAGCGGTTTTTGGGCGTCCACTACGTGATTTGTCACTTGTGCTTGTGCGGCCACGTTTGAACTCGCTCATCCAGAAGCTGATCGTCGAAAATGATGGAGTACATCCGCTATGAACCTCTAGCAAAATATTTCGAATTTCCATGGTCGTTTTCCCAGCCATCCAGAAATGTTTTATCACTGCATGAAATTCGATTTTATCCATTTTTGCGAAACCGCCTGAGCTGCTACACAAAACACACTCTTAAACAGCAACTGTTTACAGTAGATGTGTGAAATTTTAACAGTTGCCATAAAAAAAGTTGCCCTTGCCGACCAATGAATCTCCCGCCGATTCCGGAAACATTTCAGGTCGCCTTCGCAGTACGTGCGTAGCATAAGATATAAGCTCTTATGTTAATATCTCCTTTAGAACACCTTGTACAATTAAAAATCCTTTAAAATCAATAAAGTATGCTAAAAATGAACAACCTGCGTTAATTTCTTTTCCATATAACTATAATCAGCTCTAGCATAAGAAGGTGGCGTTTAAATGCAACACCCTGTATATGCCACATCCGCTTGTACTGAAAGATCTTTCGATAAGGTACATTTTTACTTATATTTTTGTTCTATCTAATTCCGTTCAAGAATTAAATCATGAAAATTGAAAATCTGTGAATTTTCGAAGGGGTGTTGTTTCACCCTCTCAGAGTGAATTTCTGCATAAAAAAATTCTAAAAATCTATATTGTTTTAAAATTCACAATAGGCTGCTGAATATCCAGAAAAAGTGTATAAATTCACGTAACGATTTGAAAACTTAATTTCTTAAATTTCGTACCTTCTAATAAAGTGGGGATTAGATCTTATCTCATCAACAAAGTCAAAATGTTAACTTACTATCTCTTGAACGTCTTATAATAAACGTACGTCCCTTTGTTATAAGTTTACATTATTTTAATTACTCTTGAATATCGTTTGAAAAGATTCGAAGCGTTCGGTCCGTCGACTGGAGATCCGATGCTCACAGAGAAACCGCACGTCATATTTACCATAGTAAACCTTGGACAAAGCTTCCAAACTTGAGTTGTATGCCGCAGACGCCAGAGGGCACGGTTGCGGTGGCGGTTCATGTCATCCGCAAACCCGCTAATATCTGGCAATATTCCTCTGATGTTATACGTTGTCAAACGCATGCTAATATTCAAGTACAGGTACTTCGACGACTTCAAGATAACTCAGCTACTATACTAGTATCTAACAAATATAGACATCAATTCTGCTGTCTCGTCCTCTCTAGATGGAAGAAAATCAATACTATCATGCAATCAACGTACTGTAAGAATAATTTATTGTCAAACCACTACCGCATGAAGTTAGTAATTTTAAACAGAGGCAAGGACAATCACATATGCAATAAGCATGTTTCCTAAGATATAAGTACATGTAAACAAAGAAAAAAATTAATGTGATGGTTCCACTTATCTCTCATTTAAGATTTTTTCCATACGTGGAAACACAAAGGAAATTGTTTACGGGTGATAACAGACGATTCCTATATTTAGTTTTCAGCGCAGCCATACACGAAAAATCCTTTTCACAGAGATAAGACGTGGTGAGGGTGTCATATTCTGTGACTAAATTTGCGTATTCACGTAGACGAGCAAGCCAAAACGAATTTAAATCTTCAGCTGTAAATTGCAGTTGTAGCGTTTAGGTGGCAGACACTTGATGAGCTGATCGTGAATTTCAACTGGTAACTTAACAGCGACAACAACGCTTTCAGTAAACGGATTCAGTACCCATCTCTTCGAAAAGTCATTTTTATCTTCGTCTTCACTCCAGGTTTCAGGCACTGTCTGTTACGGTACCCATCTTTTATTTGGTCTGCCTACACTTCTTCTTCCTAAACACCTATAAAATGTCGCTCTGACTGACAACCTCATCACTTGCATCCGTTCTGCGTGTTCCTTCCACTACCATCCATACAATTTTGGGTTGATGCGCGATAACTATCCGAAGCACACGTTGTTATTATGCAGAAACTACCACACTGATGCAGAGAATGAAGGAATATTAAAAATAATGACTTGGTCTCCCCAGAGACTTGATCTTATTCCTATAGAGTTTTTGTGGGACGAACTAGACAGACGAATTAGAGGAGAATGTCCAACGTCCAAAACCCATCTCTGGATGACATTGCAGAGGGAGTGGAACTATATTCGTCAAGATATACTGGTGGACTTTTTACTGAGAAGAAGGTATAACTTACTTTATGTTTTATAATGTTTATTATTACTTTTTCTTTTACACATACATGTGCAATGCAAAGTCGTAGATGAATCAATATTCTTCTTATAATCGTTCTGTTTGAAGTTTTGAAGCAAGTATCAAATTTTGCATGAAATAGGAATTGTCCATGCAGTTATGAGTGGTAGTGTATGTGCACGTCATAGAGGTATATCTATACCGGTCGCTATAAACGCAGCGTGATAACATTATAAGAGGGGAGTCGCGAAATATTAATTTTATTTATATTTACTATTTGGGAACTCGCGGAGCTGAGAAGATTGAAAATCGCTGTTCTACACCGTACAAATCAATCACTTACTCGGCCCTCACTGTCAACTGAATTGCCAAACGAGGTGAAAAACTGCAGACGTATACAATATTTTACACGCATGCCCTAAAAATTCTTAAATTAGATAGGCTTTACAAGCTATTCTTAATAGATCCACGTCCCTTACAGAAAGAGAAAGAAAAAGGAATTTATATTTTGTAGCAAACACATGTTTTTAAGACTATATTTTCCGTATTAGTTTATCAAAACCAATGTGTCTTATATGCTCCTTATGTTAGCGCCTCATTCGGTAATTTAGGAATAAATAACGGAATAAATCATTATTTGTATGGTGTGAAGTGTTTCCAAAAAACTTGTGTCTGTTATGCGACTCTACAGTCCTTGCAATCATAATCATAGTAACTTGTCTACCATTAACATTTCATATGTAGTTCCACTTTCACCCTGGAGCATATCTTCATATAAACATTTTTTTATACCGCTATACCCAATATTTTTACTATTCCGAATTATAATTAAGTTTGTTCTATTAAAATCTTATTTCTATTTCGCTTTCTATGTAAATAATCCGAGCAACTCGTTTGGAATTGTTCTACCTTCATATACCCCAGACATGGCCAAATCCCTCTTATAAATCTTAGCAAGAACTTTTTAAGCGGCAAGCGGCTATTATCGCCGTAACAAAAGTTTAACAGTGACGAAAAGGTGCAAAACACGAGCTACGTCTTAGATCTTCGGACTGGATCCGAAGCGATAAAGTTGAAGGGAAAGCTCCGCTTTGAATAAAACAAGCCGGAAATGGAAAAAGTAAGATAAAGGTCGACTTAAACGGCTCCGTACGTCGCTTGAACGCGAAATATATACGGGATATCGTACATACGATACATACATATATGCATGTAGCTGAATATCATATGTGAAGCGTGAATTGATATTATTGTCTGCGTGATAAATGATTTTCGAGGTGAGAATGGCTTCTGTCGCAATATTTATGGCGATTTATGTTTATTCTCTGGTGAAATAAATAATCCAGAACGGTTTTGTGTTTCCCAAGATGTAATTTTGAACGACGCGGTTGTGTTTTTGCAAGCGGTGCTTCTGTATGTGCTAGTAAGTACATATATTTGACAGTCAGTAATTACGATTGAATACACATTTATAAATCCCTTTATTATTTGCCAAGTTGAAAGAGGATGAAGTATATTTTAATAAATATTTTTTCGTTATTTTAATTTTATTTTCCTGATAAAAGATATCACTCCTTTATCCTCATCCAAGCAAGTGGTAATTGTAGCAAGAGAAATTGCAATTTGGAAAATTCTAAATTTATTTGCTTTATTCAATCTTGGAGGCTTCGCTCTGGCATTAATTTAGAGTTGTTAATCTTCTTCCTCAGCATTTAGTTGTCCACTTCTGAACATATGCCACCTCCTTTTCCTTCCACCTAATTTCATCTTGTGCCACCTGTAACCAATTCTTGCTAGCCTTCTCCCTTACGTCGCTCTACCCTCTCCTAGGTGGTCTTTCGATGTTTGGCCTCCATTTGAGAAAATGATTTGTCCATTTTACTCGGTCCTCGTCTTGCTAAGTGTACTGCCGATCTCCGTTTATTCCTTTCCACTCTTTCCATGACATCTTCCACTCCAATTCGTTGTCTTATCTCATGGCTAGTTATTTTATCTCTTAAGCTTACCTCCACAACTCGTTCGCTAGCTGTTTGTGTTCTCTTTAACTTGAGAGTTAGTGACATGTCAATACCGGAAGTCTACACATATTAAATACCTCTTCTTTTAAGTTAATTAGTGCTTGGAGTCTTTTAGTATGAATCCTAATTTACCTGTGGCTTCCCATGTCATGTGCACTCTTCTATTTGTTTTAGGAGTTTTCCCATTCTAAATATTGTACTGGCCGAGGACAATAGACCGATGTCATTCCAAACTCATCTATCATTTCTTGTAATTATTCAAATATTCTTCATTTCGCGAATATTTTCCACTGAGGTGTTAGACCGTACGTTGTTTTAGTGGAATAAAACTTTCTTTTTCTTCAAATGCCGCCGTTTGTCCTTAATTTCTGCGCTCAGGTTGTCTTTTTCAATGATGACCTCAGGGCTTCAAATGCTTTTGGAATATCTTTATCTTCAATTTATCTGAAAGTATTTCTTACAAAAGTTGTCCTAGCTGTTTCTTTGTCTAATCGCTATTGCTTTTTCTTACCTCTTCAAACAGCAAAGATGCCGATACAGCTGCTCTGGCAAAATAAAAATTGCTAATATCACTCAGACTCTCACCTTCATTAAATTTTGACCTTTTTGATATGCTGTATAGCTATAATATTTTTATTTATTTTCCTTGTCTTGGATTTATATTTTCGCTTTCAGCATCATTTCCTGTGAACCCTTCTATATTTGTATCACATTTTTATTTCCAGATGGAGCGATAGAAACAGATTTTTTCGCAAACATTCTATCGGTACTTTATTATAAATATTATATATATATTTATAAATTTAATCATCATTACAAAGGCGTTACAAAATAATTACTCAAACTTCCAGTGTTAGGCTACATAGTTTCTTAATAATATAGGACGTAAACTACACGAAAATTGAATTTACATATTTTTGATTTTAAGCAAGATTTATAGTCTGTTAACTTATTGTGCTTTATTTTTCTAACCGGTTCAAGAAAATCCTACAATTGATATCATCTGTTATTCAGTTCATTTCGTGCAGTTAGGGGTTATATACAGCAATCGAAAGCAAGTTAAATAAAGATCAGTAGAAACTACAAGCGATCACACCTCAATGAGAACTGTCTCATATGCGTCTCTGCTTATATATGATAGCTTCGCGTACTTTTGATCGCTTCCAAATCCTATTCAAATAAATTCGATCGCGATGTCATAATTCCAGTTAAATTTTCGCCAACAGTAATTTGTGTAATACCTATAAATTCACGCTAACAATAAATGATCGTCCTTCACTAGCCCGAATCCGCGCGTATGACGCGTCTTTTGACAGGACGTCGTATTAATGAAACTTCGTATATATGTACATTCGCCGAGATAACGAATATATTCCCCTAAACAAAGTTAGTTTAAACATCGAATAGACGCGATATATTCACGTACACATGCAGTCAGATACACCGACGTTAACTTTATGACAAGTCATTCCTGATACATCTAAAGTTCTTCATTCAAAATACTGCGGAACGTCTGTAGAGGATGCGGCGCATATCTACACAACATATACGTACATTTATTGTCTGGCTGCTCGATGTCTCTGTTCCGTTATATTCACGAACAATACGCACAATATCAGGCAAACCCGTACACAATAGACAAAAATATTTTGTTCTCCGAGAATATACGTTTATAGAATGTCGGACTGTAAGCGGAAATTTATCCTATAACTTTTTCAAACTCAATTGATTTTGTACCACACACACTCTTCTGGTTTTTTTATTATGTAGATACTCCTGGATATAAATACATAGTAGGTACGTGAAAAGATACAGACAGGAACAGAATAGGTATTTAAGAGAAAATTTATTATGAACTTATTGAACCCTAAACGCGTAGTAATCTGAGCTCTAGTCATACAGTCTTGAATACGAGTTGTGTACCTATGCACGTACAACCGCGACAATAAATTTCAAGGAAAATAAGAATTATATTGAAAAATTCGAGTAGGCAACGTGTTTTGTAAACGTATAAGGTTGATTGTAGTAGTTTCTGATAACGGCATTGCGAAAATGGTGGCGAGCAAAAATACACGAGGAAAACCGCACACAAGTACGACAAAAGTATAGACCATGTCATTAGTTTTAGTTTTGTCCTCAACGGGTACAATGCAAATAAGGAAAATATTTTATAATAAAGTGTTTACATGGGGTATTAAGTATTAGTGTATTAATCTGCTTTCTACATATCAAGATGCCACGTGGTCAACAATTGACTAACACTGAAATGTCAGTTACAAGGATAGCAGCAAATTTGAGCAGAACCCAACTCATGATACACATTTTCTTAAATAAAGGCGAAAATTACGAAAAAGCACGCAAATCTGAAAGGCCGGTCATTGATGCAAACCCAACAATTTTAAGGTTTGCATCAAACTCAGCAATGACTGCTAGACAAATAGCACAAGCAGCAGGAGCAAACACCAATCTGCTAAATGTCCAACGTCTGCTGAAAGCAATAGCTCACTCAAGGCGAAAACGATTCCAGAGAAAACCTCCTTTAACGCGTCAGTATAAAGAAATCAGATTAGCATTAGTAACCGTGCGTTTACATTGGCGTAAACGCTGGAGAAAAATCATTTTGACTGATGCGAAATGGTTTAACTGAGATGGTTCTGATGGCTGTCAGTGTTATTGTCATGATCTAAGAAAGGAGTAAGTATTTCTGAGTCGTAGACAGATGGGTGGTGATAGTGTAATGACATGGGCAGGTATAGGGTATAACGGAAAAACTGACACCAAGTTCTGCAATGGCAAAATGAATAGCGCTAATCATATAAATCTTATCGTCGATCAACTATCATGGCATGCTGAACAGATTACATACCGGAACTTTGTGTTCAGCCCGTTAGCCTGACGTGAATATGATCGAAAATGCCTGGAGTATCTTAGCACATCGTGTATACAGGGGCGGAAGACAATTTAACTCAATTCAGGAATTAACAACCAGTATTTTAATGGGTTTTGTATAAGTTTTTGCCCTATACTCTATAGGGCAAAAATCTTATACAAAAGTTATTTGACACTTTGCCAAAGAGAATGCTTGAAGTAGTAAAGAAGTGAGGTGAAGTCCTAGAGAATTAAGGTGGTCAAACACAGTATTAGAAATTATTTATAATTAAGTAAATTATTATTTTACATGTTTATAAAGTTTAATTAAATCATGTTCTATACTTTTGACGCACCTTTATTTCGTCAATAACCGCAAATTATCCTTACATCGCGTATTTTTATCCGAAGTTGTAATGGAGATAATGAAATTTGTTTATCATATATAGAAAAAATATCCAAACTTGATATGCTTAACAAAATAATTAAATTTCTTTAATAAATGCAGCGTCCTATACTTTTGTCGCAGATTGTACACACGTAGATTAAATAGATAAATGAATGTCAAGGATCTAATACTTCTCATATTGTTAGAAATGTAAAAGAACTTGTATATTAACATGCCACTGAATTAATAATGCTTTCAGATTTTCTTAAATGTATCTAAAGCAACTAATTCCTGAGATACTTGACGTTTTCGAAAGTACCTTAAACATCCTACAGCACTATTGATTTCGTAACAATCCGTAACGGATTCGAGTAATCGAATTACCACCGATTACTAGAGGAACAAGAGCGTCTAGAAGATGACAAGTAAGATCTCACCGAAACGTCGATCTAATCGAAACGGTTTCTTTCGGGATTAACCACGTAGGCGGTCACAAACCCGAGGGCAGTTCCAGGAGCATTTCAATCGAACCTGTTTAGTAATTAGACTTCCACTTTGGCGACGATCATTTGTCTAGTTCTACAAAAAGAATTCGAAAAAGTCAAAAAAAAAGCATCCAAACGTTACAAACAAGAATCTAATACAATTTAAGTCAACAATCTTAGTTCTCCCAATGAAACTTGCAACATATATATCATCCTTTCTCATAATACACACTCACATCGCGTACAACTTTCCCAGGGCAACGCAATTTAATTTACAATAGTAGTAACGGCTTCTCCAACGTGAGGCGAACTAAATGGAACAATTAATCAATTCGCAAAAAGAGAAGGTGACAAATTACTCAAGTTTTGTTCGCAAACACGTATAAAACATGCAACATCTGCGTACGATTTGTCCAGTCTAGTGCGGCCGAGTTCAGGTCCAAATTCAAGTAGAATTTGCGGTCTCTTCTGGGCAACACCGGAAGCATGTTCATTGTCATCGGCATCTGCTCGAATTAAATATTATTTAACTTGGTGCGTATATTTGCGAAAGGAATAGTTGCCGGGTGTGTGGAAGTGATTTCTTTAGTAAATTGTTCTAATTAATGAGAGCATTTTGTAGCGATTACGTCATGATAGTTATATATTAAAATACAAGCTATGTTCGTTCCATTAAAATTTAACTTTGAAAATGTAAATATAGATAATTTAAAATAGCACTTCTTAAATGTATTAAATTCAACTTGGTTACCAACCGTATAAATAATCGTATTTATAAGCATGAAATATTATGACAATTTGGAATTCTTTTTTAATTTTGAATTACATCAGTTTTTTTTCCAATAGACCCTCCCTTTCTTTTAAACGAGAATAGAAAATATTTAACTTTCTTAGGGTATAAGTTAGTGTTTTAATGTTATGGGCCTTTAAATCCTTTTGAATCAACTAAGTAACTGCACGTTTTTCGAAATCGATAGGATAGCGTTATCGTTTAAAATCCTAGAGAGGTTGCCTAATGTGGCTGGTTTAACATTTTTGGGCATAGGTGAGTTATTTAAGGAAGAGTTAAAAAGTTAATTGATTAAGAAGGGAGAATAATTTCTTTTGAAAATATCTTTAAGTTTATTTAAATTATCGGTATGGAATTAAAGATATATTGAGTATGGCATGTTTAAGAGCCAACATAAATTGGTCTTGTATTTTAAAGGATGGTTAGATTTAAAATTTAGATAATTACCGGAACAGGTTTACGATGCCGATTTACTAAAATGAGATTGCTTCGATTACAAATGATTAAAGTATCTAAGAAAGTATTTCCTCAACAACTTGAAGTTTACTATAAAAACTGTTGCATAATTAATTTTATAAGGGGGTAAATGGAAGTTCAAAATCAACAGAAGAACAAGCTTCTCGTTTATCTACATATCCAAATTCAATTGGACATTCCTCTTTAAAAAAAAATGTGGTGTGTAGATGTTTTGAATGGTTTATAGTTACGACTCAATGACAAAATGGTAAAACGATCTGTATCAAACTATGACAGCGCGTACGAGTCCCAGCCGTCATGATATTGCAGTAATATATTTTTTGGCTGTCCTGTACGGTTACCGAATCACCATTTACCGGTGGAAAAAAATTAATGCCATATTACCTTTTACGACAAAACAACGAAGTAACTAAGTCATGAAGCAGCCTACAGACATTATTTACACTTTACAGTTCTTGTGGTTATGGCAAATTAAATAGTTTATAACCCTCTTGACTCGCTCACCACACATAAAAAGAGTTTTTACCATATACGCAGAATGTCTCATCTAAATTGCGTGCACCAGAATATTTCGGAAATAAAAGCAAATAAGAAACTCTTAATAAATACACAGTTACGCATAGTTTTTGAAGTGTGATTCATTTTCCTAGTAGACTCAATATGTACTAATAATTATGACATCCAAGTAAGAAATATCAGGTACTGAACGTTAAATAAAAATGCAAAACAAAAACAAAAGTATACTTATCATAAATACTAATAAAATTACAGAAATATGCTTTTCTCTTGCAAAGAAAACGTATGTCCACATATTTACTTCCAATTGTCTACATTGTACACGAGGGTAGTCCGAAAAATGCCAAAATGTACATGGCGTTACTCGTCAAAAATATTCTAGAAATATAATTACGCATGTATTGAAAGTTACCTCAGCTACGTGAGGCGCTCAATTCAGTCGCTTGTCTCACTCGATGTTAGCGTTTCAGTAAAAGTTCTTGCATTTGAAATACGTTACCCCAACCCAAATTAAAGCCAAGATGGATGCTGTTTATGGGCACTATCCACAAGCATTTGTCACAATGAAGTTTTGAGCAGCTGAATTTAAATTAGGTCGTACCAACTTCATTGACAATGAACGTTCGGGTCAGCTAAAAACTGCAACCATTATCGATACCAACAGAAAAGTGGTCCAAGAAGCAGAAAGCTGGTTCTCAAAAGAACGTGTTTGTCACATATTAACTGAAGATACTGGTATGAAAACGCTAACCGTGCGTTAGATGTCGCGTATGCCCACTCAAGTACAAAAACGCATTGGAGTGAACAATTCCGAAGTCCTATTGAAGCAGTTCCAGCGAAAGTAGATAATAATGGATATACCAGTGTACTCCTGAAACCAAGGTACAGTCGAAACAGTAGACAACGAAGAGTGAATGGGCCCAGAGATGGCCAGTGTTTTTTAGGATTGTCATTAAATTGTGTCAATTGACTATCTTGAAAAAGAAAATCCAACAACGGAAACATACTACGCATCACTACTTAGCAAGCTAAAAACAGAAGTTACAGGGAAAAACGACATCATTTGAGAAAAAGAAAGTTTTGTTTCATCAAGCAATGCAATATCTCGTACTTGAACGGCCACTGTAGCAAAAATTTACAAAATGGTTTCGAATTACTTGACACACACCCTATTCATCAGATTTAGTATTCGTAAATGCCTGTTCTGCAGTTTAAAATGCCAACTCTTACTTGAACAAATTAGATAAATATGATGCTCCTCATGACTGGATAAAGTGTACTATGTTGATAAATAACACCCAATTTGGCAAAAACTCCAAAAACTAACAGAAAAAATTATCTTATTATTAGAACTTGTTTCTATAGCCCAACAATTCTTCCGCGAACATTTAAAAACGTGATGTTGAATCGCATTTGATCGTATCATTTAACCATGATCTTAAATTCTCATTTTATTCAAATGATTTAACTTAGTTCAACTGAGATACGTCCATAGAAGTAACATTAAAATATACTTCATTCTACAGCTTTTAAATCAGTCTTTTAATATCTTCTTTTACCCCTTTTCAGAACCACCTCTAGACAAGTTTAAGTTATTAACTTGTTAATAGTTAAGCCTTATGTGTACCTTTCCATGGTTAAATATTAATCACGTTCTAGTTTTGCCCAAAGTTCCAAAGCAGAACTCCTTTACCGAGTTCGAATAATTCATACGGAATAATTTATCGAACGTTTCTAGATGTGGTCAGCCATGATTTATTTCAGGGTCCGCCGTGAAAGAGAGGAAATCGTAGTTCAAGTTTAACTAAGAAAACTGATTAAATTTTCATTAAATATGAATGAACCGGACTATCCTTCCATAAATAAACCGTCGGAGGCGGCAAGTTAGTTCTAGCCTTGCGGTCGACAATAAGGAGAACCGTAATTGTATCAAGATCTGCTAAATTAACCGAATCGCGGAATCGCCATGTAATAAATACCTCGCTTAATGAAGTTATCTACGTGAAAATTTAATAATTGCGCTTAAGTACAGTATTTGTTATGCATTTTCTTTGTTGCCCTATGTAGGAATATTGTTACTGGATCCTCTTACGATATAAGAGGAAATTACGAGGTAGGTGCCATAAATTCTCGGCCTGATAGGCTTATACAGGTTCAAGCGTGTTCAAATTCCGTCAGGGCGTGCATACACATAAGTCTGCGCTGTAAATATGACGGTTCGAAGAGTAATAGTTCCTAGTATCCCGCCAACCAATGTGACTAGCGTATGAAATTTGTAGTAATGAGAATTGAGTACTATGCGGCATCAAATTTTTAAGAAAAGAAGGGCGTACACCTAATCACATAGAACAACGTTTAGAAGGCGTTTACGGTGATTCATCCCCTTCATATTCCACTATAAAAAAGTGGGTAAAATGTTTCCGTTCGGGGCAAGAATCCCTAGAAGATACTGAACGGTCGGGTCGACCAATTGAACTGATAACACCTCAACAAGTTTCAATTATTGAAGATTTAGTACTAGAAGATCGCCCTTTGAAAGTGAATGAATTAGCAGTGATAACAAGCATATCCGAAACAAGTATTCGCCGAATTCTCCATGATCATGTTGGTTTGAATAAAATTAGCGCAATACGGGTACCGCGACTTCTTTCTGCTCTCCAACGTGAATGTCGAATCAAATGTGCCCGGTCATTTTTAAACATGTGTCGAGACGACCCAAAACCGATTTTAGAGTCCATTGTCACAGATGATAAAACAATGGTTTTGTTTTGCGGTCCTCTATAGAAAAGGGAGTCCATGGAATGGAATGGCAGCGACCTGATGAACCTCATCCCAGAAGGGCGAAAATCGTTGAATCAACGAAAAAGGGAACGGCCACAGTATTCTGGGATTGTATATATAAAAATGCAATTTGTTTATTATTTACCAGTTGCAAATTCATCAAAAATGTTCCTATCTCTTCCTTAACTACATTTTAATGATTGTGAATTATCTTTAAATTCAAACGAATATTATTACCACAATTATGATGTCAATCTTACATAAGAAATAAAAGACATTAACATAATCTCGGAGCCGTAGTCTCTTGTGATGAATCTTAAATGTAAACCTCTTTTTTAAAGATATATTATCTCATCTATTTTTACATTTTAGCAATGGACAACGCCGATAATTTTTCTTTATACTCAATTTAACAGATCGTGAAGACGGTATGGTTGTTTAAAAATATCACATACGTATTCAAATCCAATATTAGCCTTAAATTAGATATTTAACCAATTTGAATTCCATATTTTTTTTTACTAATTTACATTTAGTCTTTTAGATCTTGTATGTTCATTTATAATATTATTTAAGATCTCATTTCGGACTAAAAATATTTTAGAAAACACATGTACACTACTGAATTGAACTTCCCACGGGTAATTCCAACAATCTATATATCTATATATCTTGGAAACTCCACTTTCAAAAAGTTTTGGAAGGTTGGTAATGATACTAGAGCTAATTACGCTGAAATATTTTGGCACGTCTGTTACTTCCAGCTGCACTAGCATCAGCCGACTGGAGTCGTTTAGCTTAAGCATGTGTATGCGTTAATGATTGAAAACTTACATTGGTCAACACTGCTCCCATGGTAGTTTGCCCGTAAAACTCGCTCTAGCAAAATGTGACAGTACTGTAAACGTGAGCTACGTTAGGCATGATTTATTCACATCAACTACTAGCACATGTCCTAAATTTTGTTGTCTGAGATGAGTACATGTTAAGGTGTGCTCATTAAACGTAAAGTATTTTATTCACAAAATGGAAAATTATGTTGGGAATGATAGGTTGTATATAGTAACCACATCAAATTAGGGTTATGAAAAAAGTGATTCAAATTTAGAAGTTGTAGGAATTGAATAGAGTACTGAAGGAATACATTTAGATATTATTTGATCTAATTTTCACTAATTCGTGCAGAGACTTTTAACAGGTTACATTTACAAAGCATTATTACATATCGCAGTAGACATGATATATTTACATTTCTTATTAATACGTAATTTAAATTTTCTGCTACTAGACTTGCACTAATATTAAGTCAATATGTCTTTAAATACAAAGAAACTTCTTTCCACGTCGCATCTGGTGAGAAGAGCATATTGAAAAGAGTTTTCTGAATACAATAAGATCACACTCATTATTCTCCTTGTAGATTTTTTTTAATCCATCACAGTCAGAATTCCGAGCAAAAATCGGATATATATAACAATTACGAGGGGAGGTCCAGAAGTTCGTGGAATGGAGGGAATGAAGTGGGGATAGGGGCGCTCGCTAGGTGTCATTCTGATTGCCGACTCATCATTAGTATATAAGTTAAGTTGCAGCCCTATAGCGTCAGTCGTTTATGAATAGTTGCCTGCTAAACAAGTCAATCCGGAAGAAAACTGAAACTATGAAGGAAATTGAACACTGTGCTGTGATAAAGTTCCTTACAAAGCAAGGAAAGAACGCTGATACCATATTGAATGAAATGGAAAACGTTTATGAGGAACAGTGCCCTAGTAAATCAATGATTTATAAGTGGCATGGTCTTTTTAAACATGGTCGGGAGTCGATTGAAGACGACCCCCGCTCAGGACGGCTAGTTGAGGCCACCACATCAGACATCGTCGAAAAAGTGCAAAAATTTGTTTGAAGAAAAAACAATTATCTGCATTAGTTGGAGTATCAGATACCACCATTTTGCGTATCCTACATGACCACCTGGGTATGACAAAAGTCAGTGCAAGATGGGTACCGAGAATGCCCACGCCGCTGCAGAAACAGCAGCGCGTCTGTGCGTCCAAACAATTTTTGGAGCTGTGTGGAGACAAACCACAGATTTTGGGGCGGATTGTTACCGGAGATGAAACATGGGTTCACCACTTTGAGCCTGAGTCCAAACAGGAGTCCATGCAATGGCATAAAAAGGGGACACCACCGCCAAAGACATTCAAAGTGTCAGAATCGGGTGGAAAGTTGATGGCTACTGTATTTTGGGATTGTGAGGGGATATTATTGATTGATTACCAAGAAAAAGGTAGGAGCATAACCGGAGAATATTACGCAGCGATATTAGAAAAATTAAAGAAGGTCATGAAGGAAAAACGTCGAGGAAAATTGACCAAAGGTGTGTTGCTCTTGCAATTCGTCGGTTCACAAGAGCAAAGTTGCAATGGCTGCTCTGCAGAAGCATGGCTTTCAATCAATAGTCCATCCACCCTACAGTCCAGACCTGGCACCTAGTGATTTTTATTTGTTCCCCAATTTAAAAAAAGACTTACGTGGAAGAAAGCTTTCCGACAACAATGAGGTAAAGGAGGCAGCTTTGGCCCATTTTGAGGCGAAAGATAAAAAATATTTTTATAATGGTTTACAAAAATTAATTCATAGATCTAATAAATGTATTGTGCTTAAGGGTGATTATATTGAAAAGGAAAAATAGATTTATTGTTTTATTTTATTTAAAACCCTTTCATTCCACGAACTTCTGGACCTCCCCTCGTATGAAGCAGTCATGATCGTTAATTCAAAAAGTCATGATTTCTATTTTGTTGGTCATGATATATATATGTCAGGGGCCATAATAGACATGGGAAAATGGCAATGGAAGACTGTATTATTGCTATTTCCAACAAGTAAAAAATAGAAACAATCCTTTTAGTATAAAATGAAGGAAGACATGTAGCGACATCTATTCCAAAAGAAATAAAAGAATTTCTATACAGCAGAAAGTTACTCTTTCTGTAAAGCGTAAAATAAAGAATGTCGGTAGTTGTGTCATAAAACTTTAAAAAGTAAGGAAACGTTTGCAAGAAGCTTGCAGCTTCCATCGATACTGTAATGTCTAATGTGAAGACACAATATATATGCAGGTAATTATTTTTGACATTTCAAGCCAATTTAAAATCTCCTCGAAATATTATCTTCTTTAACCAACACATTCAAACGGATATACATGGAAACAAATTATATATAACTTTTACAAAAAAATTTAATAGTCGAGGATTGCTTGCATGAAACGTAATTATTTTGTGTCCGTTCCATGCAAATTCTGGCATATATGTTATATTTTTACATGACAAAGATTTTACTATTCATCTATTCATCTCCTATAAGCATCTACATTTTTTAGAGAGAAGAAATCACCTTGTACATACATCACACAACGCAGATCATCCTCGTATATTCCATACATATGCATTTATTTGCAGTAGATACATTCCCTCAAAATCCTTTTTATCGTTTTCAGCAAAGAAGAGAGGGTAGAAGTATTCAGACCGCAGCGGCGCTTAGTACAAGTTTTGATTTATGCTTCAAACAGCACGGTGGGAAGTTTTGCGTTATCAATGTAACCGCAACTTCGTCCACAATGACCGTTTGATACTTTCCGCTTTGTATTCGCCTTTCGGCTCTTTGATAAAATACTTTTCCTATATTTTTCCATTAAAAAGGCATGATTTATGCCGTCTCGGTTTGCTATATATTTCTGCAATTCCAAGGTTTCGGTATCTATATACAATGCATACTAAACAATCTTGTCGAAGATTATAGATATACAATACTGCTCGTAAGTTTAAGATCACTTTGAGAAATGTATTTTTATTAGAAATTATAATACTAAAGCACTTGTTTGAGAACTACTCATTAAGCTTAGCGAAACTATATTGACATTGAATGACGTTGACTGACATTGACTAACAGTTGAGGCAACGTTTTTGTCTAACCCCGCTATAAATCACACTTTTTACCCTTTCATTGACAACAAATTTTCGGACTTCTGCCAAGAAGAGGACAGATTCATATATGACTACTGGATTTAAGTTTTTCTTTCAAATTTCATCGTAAAATTGTCAACGAGGAAGTGTATACGTACGTATTCAACAAGATAATATATATGTGAATCAATGTTTCGAAACTATCGGAGGATATCAATTCCTAACTTTGTGCATTTTTGGTAAGCAATATAAATATGGAAATTTGGGATTATTTGGCTTTACTTTTTTTAATATTTTGGTCTAAAATTGTATTACATTCGTTTAACCTTTGGTTAACGTTCTTTTGTGTAAGTATTCACAGGGTCTTTGTTAATTTGTCCATAGGGCCCTACCTCTAATATTTGTTCAATATCTGAATCATATATATATATATATATATATATATATATATATATATATATCTGTATACTGCATTATTACCTTTATCAGCTTTAGTGTAAGCAATATTTTCTTCTTCTAATGATTTTTTGTAGATTTTCTTGTTTTCCTACCACCTCATCGAGACTCCTGGAGGCTTGTACTTGGAATCCTTAGATGTCTTCTTGGAGAATATAGCACTTTGTAAGACGTTAACTAGGTCTTCTAACTGTTCCTTGGTCCTAGGCCGAGCTGTACACATTTATTTAAAAGCGCTAACTCGGTTTTCGTAAATTTACTTTATATTTAAATGTGTCGTGATTAAAGGTTGCTTGAACCGTTATTTCCCGAAGATTTGTAATTGTCTTGCGAAGTTTTTGCCCCTTATTCAATAATTTCTTGTTCGGTACATGATGTGCTCTAATTCTGGAAACTTCCGACTGGGTTGACTCGTTTTAAATTTGCTAGGGTATCCTTCGTTTCTACTTGTTGTATGTACAATCTTCTTCAAATCTTCGCGGTGTTGTTTTATGTACCTATCTATGAATTTTGATAATACTTTAGATTGTTTATATTTCGTTAAAGATATTATGTCCGAATGAAAGGTATTTCTTTTTGTAGTAAAACGAAAATGCTTATTGAGCTCACTTCTCACGAACAACATTTTGGTGACTAAAATAACTTTGTGCACATGAAATTGATTCAAAACAAAATAATGAGATTCATTCTGTATTTCACAAAATACTAACATATATCGCAGGCTCTCCTTAAAATCTGGAAAACTAATTTTATGCCTATCTGTGCAAATTCTATAACGTGATCATAAAACAACGATGGAATAGACTAACTATGTATAAATCTTGTGCATCTGTTGATGATGTATGCTTAGCATACGAAATATATATTTAGAGTAAAATTTAGTTACTGAGTGAATTTAATTATTTTAAATTTAAATTAATTTAGCAACTGCTCAAAAATTTTTTTGAGAAAATTAATGTTTTGCAATGAATAATCAGCCAGGTGTATGAAATATGCTCATAAAAGAACTTCAAATCCCATAAAAAGCTGAATTACATTTTATTATGGAGAGATACATTATTTGCCGAAAACATATATTATAAGGAAAGTAAATACCGTTTAAAAAGAACATTTTATTCAAAACAAAATTTATTTCTGTATGAAACAGCATATCTTAAATTATTGTTCTATAGAGTTGCCACAATTGCTCAGATATTTGCTATAGCGGAAAACTAATTTTTCTATATCCTCCTCATATAAAAATACCCTCAGTGAAAACAGCCACTACAAAACACCGTTCTTTACGTCGTTATCGCTGTTAAAGCGCCTCCTTCCAAAATGACGCTCAAGTTCAAGAATAAAGATGTGGGGCCGGCACTGTACGGCAGCTAATCGAACTGCTTCCAACCAAATTGTTTAATAAGGTTTTGAGTGACACCCGCAGAATGGGGACATGCATTGGCAACACAATACCTTGACTGAGTTATCAGTCTCAAATCTCTACAAGTTTCGACTGATTTAATATTCTTTGACTTCAAAAACCGCATTATAAAAGGCACTCCGCAGTCGGCGCGCTCAGAAATTGTCTTAAGCATTTTGAACAATAACTAACAAATCGGCTGTAATAGCATCAGCAGAAAGACTGTGGACACAGAAATATGTGTGCATGCGCAGAACGGTACTTAATTTTCGGACTAGCCTCGTATATTGCTTAAAGGTATTTTTAAACTGCAATATATATTATAGCATCGCCCATCATTCGAACCAGCTTTACGTTGGATTAATACTGCATAATTTGATAACAAAAATTAGAACATCTGAGACTCAATAGCAGATTTATTATATTTTGATTATTTGATCTGTTGTTTACAGTGGCATAGTGAATCTATAAACTATGTTATTGCTCCTCCTTAAATATGTTGTCATTCATGAAAAAATTACGGTTTCCGAACAAATTACAAAAGCAGTTCCGAGATCCAATTGATATAACGTACCGCTGGCACAGAGAGAACGTGGATTCAAATCTTACTAAGACTGACAGTTTCTCAGAGATTTAAAAACGTTGGTAATTTGTAAGGAAATCGTAATTTTATCATCATCAACACCAACGAAAATTTTCATATTACTTCTACGTTGCCATTTGGTAAAAAGTAACGCTTGCGACTCAATCTATTAAAAATCTGTTTCTTTCTTTAATATCATTACAAAATGCTTTAGACATTCTTTTTTGGTATCCTCTGAAAGAGTTTTTGGCCTATCTCGCTAAAATTTTGCTAATGCAATTAGTGCAATTATTTATGTTCCTGATAACCAACTTAAAATATTCCTAGGGCCACATTAAACAAGCAAATGGTTAGAGTCAAATAGATTTGCGGAGGGAAATTTTTCGAAACATCTGTGGTCCTCAAAAGGTGGCCTCAATAGAAATAATAGGTTTCTAAATAAGACAATAATGTTTATGGTATTATTAAAAATGTACTTGATGTTTTTTTTTATCTTTCTTATGTCGAAAACTCAAAAATTATGAAAAATTGATAGGCTGGAATCCCAAAGGAAATTAATTTAAATATAGGAAAAAAAGAAAATAGGATCAACATCACTGTATCTCAAATAATTTAAACGATATGTGGGCAACAATCGGCCCGCTGTAAGATTTGATCCGGCCCACGAGACATTTTGAAAAACCCAATTAAAAAAAATATTACACCTATTGTACCTCTTTTCTTCATTTCATTTTCTTATTTTAATAAATTGCATTATAATAACATTGTCGTATTATTTCATGTCTGATATGCATCGCTGAATATTATGAACACTACTTTAAAATGCACTACTTTTAAACGCGGCTCGCGAACGTATTTGCACACTAAAGTTTGGCCACAACATGTCAAAGGTTGCCCATACTTGATTTAAACGATAGCTACCCGTTTTATGCATATTTGCACATTATTAGTCTGACGCTCTAAGAAAAGGACTATACTTAATGATGATGTGCAAATGTGCACGAAACCCGTAGCCATTTTTTTCCTATTTTGATGAAACTCACACCGAGTCAACAACATTCCTTTAGAAATTCTCGCAGAGAAATTTATTCATTATTTTGATGCTATATTCTGCATTTTTCTTTATTTCAGGAATGTCTGCACCATCTTCAAAATACGTATAATAATGAGCGTCGTTACTCATGAAGTAAATTCTATAAAACAGGTTTAACACTCTGTTATTGCACAATTGCAACCCTGTCCTCAGATTCAAAAAGATACTGTGAATTGCAACCAATAACCAAATACAAGGAGTTTTATATTTAGTTGTTTATTATCGTGATAAGTGTTAAAACAGCGACGTTTTTGTTCCCTTAAGAAAATAAAAAGATCTTATCCGAGCAAAGTCAGGTATTTAAGTCATATACAGTTGAAAGTCTAATTTTCTATAGGAATAATTTGAATTTCGTACGTAAGACAAAGTTAGTACAACTCAACATGGGAAGGTCTTACTTATTTAGCCTAAACGATTTAATTGAAACTAGCGTAGGTTGAAATTCCCCTGCCGCAAAGCCGGGTAAAGTAGACGTCGTGCCGTAAGGTAGACAGTAACTTGACATCTCACATGACTAGTTGCATTCGTGAACACCCCTAGAAAGCTACAAATTCTTGCCATAAAGCTAATTGACTGGTTTGTAATATCTGACTACGTGACATGTTTATGTGTATGTGTACATGTACATATAGCTGCATAATTTACTAGTAAATAGGAATGCTAAACGGTTGTACGCGCTATACTGTGTTACACCTTAAATCCCTAATGGTTGTATTTTTCTTATTATGTTCTAAAGGAAACGATACGTATTAAATAAGGTAATGTAAAGGTTTCTAGTCACGATACCTCACGAGGTATTAAACGAAATCTTCAATTAATATGGAAATTTTATAAGATCGTTATCAAGTTCTTAAGTACATTTTACCCTTAGCGCTTTCCTTCGATAGTTGGTCTATACTAACACATATAAAAATGGCTGGTAATTAAAGCAGAAGCAAATAAAATTTTGATACAGAATGATAACGAAACATGTAACTATAAGTGTATCGAATACGTTCCTTTGTGCGGAATACATTCCCTTGAATAACAACGCACTTAACTGGGCGAAACTTTTTTATTGGAAGTCATAAAGATTCTAGAGAAAAAAAATTGAGCAAATATTATTTATAATGTCTATTAATCAATGGATAGCGACAATAATAGATCACGATGCATATAGCTTTTATGGCTATTATATCGATATCACGTTGTAATAAGGAAAAGTCCTTTCATTCCTTCCACGTTATATAATGCTAGCGTGGTATTATTACCAAGCTGGTCGAAACTGAAAAGGTCGCACTTAGTAATCTAGCGCCTGATTAAATTATAAGGGCAATAAATGTAAAGGTTAGCTCATCTCATAACTGCCGGCACGTATAGGTATGATATTTTACGTTATTGTCTGATAAAGGTTAATCAGTAAATGGAAAGTATATCGACAGATAAACGCGTTTACCTGTCTTAGATGCTTATTTCGCATGGGAGCTAATAAATATTCTAAGAATCATTCATAAGAGGAGTAATTCGGAAAATTATAGGATATTCAGGTAAAATATATGAAACTAAACATATAAATTAATTCCAATCATCAAAGCAAGAAAAGAAAGCGAGGATACTTGAACACATAAAAGACAGAAATTTAATGAAGGTAGGAGCGTGAGGGACAGTTTGCAAAAAAAAAACTATAGTTTCAAGTCAATTGATCGTGAAAAATTTCGAAAAGCAATTAAAATGCTAAGGCCAAACTATGTTCCATCTTTTTGAAGAGGAAAACTCGAAATACCATAAAAATTCATCAGGCAACTCAGTTTGTATGCTTCTTTATTGATGGTGAAATAATGAACTAATAATGTATGTAAGAAGACGGAAAAGTTTCTTGTCTGAAAGTATAGATAGATGATCATTAATATAATACGAAAATAAATTTAACACAAGCTAACTATCTTCGACACAAACAACGCAAGTTATATGAGTAGTATTACTTTTGCCCACATATTAAATTTACTCCTTCAATACTGTTTAAGTCACAATGCGCATTTGCCTAATGCATGGTACAAAAGGAATGGACGCAAAAGATTAACACTACCTCAAGATGTTCAGTAGAATATATTTTCTAATTGCTTTAAAATGTTAAAGAATGATCGAAATTATTACAAATTTTTGAAATAATGCAAATGATATCGATCTAGTGATTTTTACAAAAGTTTCCAATACGCAAATTAAAAAAACGACCGAAAACTTTTTAAATCATTAAACCCATTCTATGTGATACTCGACGGGATCCAACAAACACATATGCCTGTTTTCCGGATATTAATCGAATATTGGATATCATCGTTCCAATTTTGTTGGCAGATGCTTCTTTTGCGACTCTTAAAAGACCTTTCTTATCATATGGGTTTGTTAACTCAAAATTAAGAAATAGATTCGGTAATGAAAGGGCATCTATTTTAGTGTTTCTTCAAAAAATATGAAAGGCTATTGCAAGATAGAAAATCATGTACTTTAAAATAAAAAAAGCACGTTCTAATGATGATTTTATTAAAATATTTTAAATCGTCTCAATCATTTTGTTAAATGCAAGATGAGCCCAAAATAAGTAACATGCGAAGGTGAAGAAATGAGGATTGTTGGATATTGAAATTGGAAGCAATCATACAATAAGTTTGCACACGCGGTTAGAATGGTCAACAGTTATACAGGGATAATATGGAATGTAATATAGAAAAGTTTAAGCAAGTCGCACCTTGTTCATGGAAACCATCATTATTCAAAATAAAATCCAGATTATGAATAAATATGGATAATATTTGGATCTCTTTTATATACATATGAACACCTTCACAATCTAAGATGAAGTATAGATAGGTAAAGGCATAAATATGCAACCTTATTGACGCATGTAAATTTGTAGTAGTATAACGTAAGACGTTTATATAAAGGACTTCACCACTATATCCGCAAACAAGACTTTTCACATATTTACCCTATTTTTACCACTTTCTTTGTATTCTCTGGAAACAATTGTAGTAATACTGCTGCGGAATACGTGATAACTATCAATACTTATTTACATCTTATATTTTAAACTTAGTAAATAAAAATGGGACACATGATACACATATTTAATACAGATGTACTTTACTACCAACTATATGTATTTACAAAATAAAAATATATTACAAGAATATGAAAAAACATTTCAAAGTTAATATCCCTTACAAATATCTTTATAAACGTGATGAGCTTCACGAGCTTAATTATACAGGTATCGACAGTGATGTATAGTTACTCAAAATTGTAAGAGAACTCCTAGAATTGGATTGAACACAAATGAATACCGTTTCATTGAATAAGATCGCTGTATTTTTATCACATATTGAAAGAATACATCGTTTTCAATACAACTATTAAAATAGCGAATAGTTATTTATCAGCTTGTTGGCTATTTAGAACTTTTAAATAACATTATTAACACAAAAAATTGAATTAATTAATATTTATAAAAACAAAATAAAATAGACATTCTTGTAAAATTAGCTAAATATTCAGTGATTTTAGCTTCAAACATAAAGAATTAATATTCTGTAATAGTGTAACGAAAGTAGATATTTCTTATAGCAACTATGATAAAAGAATAAATATTTTGAAAAAAAATTATTTAATTTTAAAATTAATCCAACAAGTGCTCTAACCGTAAACCTTTTACATATGAAAAGAAATCAAATCTAATATAAAGCTAGTGTTTCGAGCAATAAGGTTTTTAATCAATTTACTATTTCTTCTCTATACTTACCAATTGCTTTGATTCTATTTACTTCGAATTTATAAATGCTTTGTTTTACGAGGACAGTAAGAGAAGTACCCATATTTGGAGACAAATGGCCCTCTGCGTTAAAATCTGCATTACCGACTGTGAGTCCTCAACGTTTATCAAAATTTCAAAGAGATTCATCGAGTAGTGTTGACAACCATTCGGTACCCTATAATCAAATTAAGTGTAGCCGAACATTTTAATAAGGTGTGGCCAGATCATCTCATTGAGGTGACTGTAGACGATTTGGCTACCGCATCTGCTAACGTTTAATCAAAAACGTAATTGCGTGGTAACTTCAGAATAATGTTAGGATATGTAGAAGAATAAGAATGAGTTTCTGCGACGTTATGTGACCGTGGATACATCACTAGATGCCGGAAACCTAGGATCAATCAGCAAAGGAAAAGTTATAGTGCCAGTTTTTTCCGATCTTCAATGACAGGATAGTACTACGCTGATCTACTGGAGCGATTCAATGCTGAACTAAGAAAAAGGCTCCATCGAAGAAAAAATTCCAACGAAGAAAAAATTTTCTACCACCATAATAATACCCCCATAAATGTATCGACAATTGTTATACCAAAACTAGTCCAGTTATGCTACGAATTGGTACCTCATCCACCCCATTCTCTAGATTTGGTCCTCCGTGACTTGAGAAAAGTGGAAAAAAAACGGCTTGGTGGAAAGCGGTTCACATGAATTGAAACAATTACCTATTTTGCAGAGTTCGGCAAATCCTATTAATTATTTGGATAGCTTCAAAAATTTGGAACATCGTCAGATTAACTGCATAAAGCTACAAGCAGATTATATTGAGAAGTGAATTTACTAAATGCAAAACAATTGCGTTGTCTTCCTTAACACAGGTACTTATTATACCATCCACGTAGAAAAACATTGAGGATTAGGGGTAATGACCTAGGAGGCCAACGAATGCCACTCCATTCTGTTAATAATAGATCTTGAAAAGTATTTGCCAAATATTCTTACAAGCTATTTTGGATCGACTAACTATCTTGCTGAAACTATACTTGCCGAAAATCAACATCTATTTATTGACGAGCAGATATTACGTAATTTTGTAAGTCTAAATAATTTTGTGTATTTAAATTACCCTCGAGTAAGATGGGCCTACACATTTAACGTTTGGGGATATTGCATCCGAGCATGTTAGATGTTCCTTTCTTTGTGATAAATGACAAACAATAGATGGATTACAAGGCCCATTCAATGGAAAAAAAATAATTATCTGTAGATAAAATATCCTTTACGAAGCGTCTTTCCATTACACTCGCGCAAAATGATATCATTCGCCTTGCGTACGGTAGTATCCTAAATGTTTATTTGCTTCTACAATTTGTTCATAAGACGGAATAGGTTGTTCTATTTCAGTGCATACTAAAATATCACGATCATGATTTTCTCGAACCATATTTATTTGATTTTTTTTTTAGAATAAAGATCCGTATTAAATTTTTTTATTACTGTCAACCGGGGTGACTAAGTGTCTATAGGGGTCACTGGGTGTCATGGAATATTGTGTTAAATGTTATCCAGGTTTAATGTTGATTAACTTTGATGTCAGCAAGGAAGCCTATATACTGTATGAGAAAGGAAAATTCTGGAAGTGGCCTGAGCCTCTGGGTATTCTAAATTAAAAAGAAGATTTTGCCGCCGACTAAAATCAGTAGCCACAAGTTTCAGGTGGACTACTAATCCCCTTATTTTCCGTTTTTTTAATTCAATTTTTTGAAAAGTTCCTAAACTCTGAAATGAATACGTAGGCTTCTACGGCCAGAGTTAGTAATAAACGAACTACTACCGGAATTGGACCGTGTCATGATGAGATATATATAGAAATGAAATAAGAGTAAGAGTAAGAGAAAGAAATAAAAAGAAAAAGAGATAAAAAGAAGAGGAATGAAAGGGAGGGAGGTGCGTGAACTAGAAAGAAAGGTGAAAAAAGTAAGAGAAAGAACGAGAGACAGAAAAAAGAGGGGTGGGAGAAGACCAAGAGAAAAAAGAAAGAGAACACAATAGAAAGGTGGGATCTCGACGTTTCGCTTTTAGCGTGGTTTACACGTCGAGTTACCGTGCCACTAGTTTCCCCCATTTCTCCTGAAAAAGCCTCCGGCGGAGGCGAAACATCGAGATGCCACCTTTCTATTTTGTTCTCTTTCTTTCTCATTTTTTCTCTCGTTCTCCTTCCCCCTCCCCCTTTTTCGGTCTCTTTTTCCTTCTCTTAATCTTTCCACCTTTCTTTCTATTTCACGCATCCCCCCTTTCATTGTTCTTTTTATCTCTTTTTCTTTTTATTTCTTTCAACTCTTACTCTTGTTTCATTTCTATATATATTTCATCATGAGATGGTCCAACTCCGGAAGTAGTTCGTTTATTGCTAAACTCTCTACAGTGAAATTTAAAATAGCTGTGCATACGTAGTTCCTTTAAAGTTAGTTTTCCCTTACCTTGAGTTTGGTTCAATGTTTAGTGCAGCTTTTTAATGAAAAAGCGTTCCCAGCAACTCACTATTTTGTTTGCTTCTTATTTTTTTTAGGATTATATTGGTAACCTTTGGCCGTTTTGTTATTAAAAATTATGTTGACGTTTTACAAGTTTATAATGACTGGTTTTAAATATAAAACATACATAAATCCCCTTTCTATCTTTTTTTGTTTTTTAGCCATTTTTTAAATCGTTTCCAACATAACAAATCTGTACATTTCTGTAGGATCTATAGTAGCCATAAAACGTTTCTAATATCTTTTCAAAGAGAAGCCAGGTGTGGTACTTAGTCGCCCCGACAGACGGGGTAAGTTGTTGCCACAGAACGTAATTCTTCCCTCCTTTCTGTTGTAATTAAAATTTCTCTAAAATTTATAAATTGATACCCAAAATGTAAGTCTATATTATACTAAAAATTCAATCCAATTCAACTGATATCAAAGGAAATATGGTATAAAAACTTCAAAACATTGTACTTTGTCACCCCGGTTGACGGTACGTGTCGTACAATATATGATATGACGCGATATTAAACATGATAAAGAGATACATGTAATGTTTCTCGAAAAATTATTCCAGTGATACCATCTCATATAATAAACGAAGTGTTTCCGAGATTGGACCATGTTATGGTAAGATAGTGTACAGAAGGAAATGAAAATAGGAATAAAATAAAAAGGAAAGAAGGTGGGACAAACAGAAAGCAGCTCGGTACTCTACCGCAACACGTTTCCAAAATGGTTTCGCTTCTGGCATAGTGTACACGAAATGTTACCGTGCCATTTTGGTTCCTTTGCCTTTCTTATGATGAAGCCTTCTACGATGTCTTCTTCTTCTCCTTATTTTCTTTTTTTTCCTTTCGCTTTCCCCCTTCTGTTGTTCTCTCAACATTGAAATAGTTCGTGCATTATTGATTCTGGCTTTGGAAGCCCACATATTCATCTTGTAGTCTGTTTTCTATATGCAAGAAAAAATATCCATGATACCTTAATAATATGAAACAATGAAAACATTAATTTGAATTCAAACAATAAAACAGGAAAAACAGGAAGAAACGTATAGTAGTGTTCGAATAATGGAGCGAAATAATCTATCGAGATCAACTGCCCAATTACTACTACTTTCATACATCGAGGCCACTGCATACAACAGTGAATATTCCTACTCTAGTAGTTCGATCTATGCTGAACTAAAAACATAATTTCCCCTGTATAATACAAGATATTGATACCATTACAAGGAAAGGCGCCAATATAATTCTTTCCTTTTCTCAGCGCTACCTCATAAATTTAATGGTATTAGGAAAGTATAAAAATATAAAAGTTTTTGGTAGCATTTAACGTCAACGCAAGGTATAAAAAATGGAAGCATTCAAATATCCCCCGCATAACTTATTACTTGATGTGGAAGCGACTTGTGCCGTATTGATATTGGTAGCAGCTCCAGTCATACATGTGTACACCCACATCCATTGGAAAGTGTAACGTTGAAGTTTCCACGTTCATAAAAACAAATAAAATATAAATGGATTGAAATAAGATTGACAGAATATGTGGGGTTGGCGGCAGTAACGTGTCGTTATGAGGGCGTAAACCGTGTATGTAATACGGGAGCGGGCTATAGAGGAAAAGCGTAATATCGGATCACATCTGCTGTCCGATTGAAGTACGTGCGCTAGATTCAAATCGCTCCAGTAGATTAAATTTTGAACGAGAATTCTTTTTTATTCGAATTTTGTTACATAAAGGACGGCGTTACTGGTTGCCGTAAGATATCTACTGTGTTTCCAACGTAATCGAAGGAGATAAAAGAATGGATAGGTTAAATGTCATTTTATGCTTTTGTTTGCTAAAACAATTTAATAGTAGTGAATCCGATCTTTAAATCATAGTGCACAAAACTTACAATCTTCTCACCACGTCATTGTACAAATTTATTCGAATACACTGTCTGTTTCAAGATATAGTGCGGAATACAAGCTTTTACAGTAGCACTAGCACACCAAGTAGTATGCAATAACACCTGAACTTCAAAATATTCTTAATCTGGCATAGAAACTTTGAAGGTTTGTGCTTACGACTAAAGGTTAATGAGAAAATTATTGCAGTAAATCAGTAATGGGTTTGTTTATAAATGCGCACTATAAATTGAAATGGACAGTACTAGAGGACCTAAACATCTTTCGAACTTACGTTGAGGGGACACGATCAATCAATTTTGTTCTCTAACCCCTATGCTTTTTGTGTATTAATAAATTTTAGTGCTGCATCGGACGTTGTTTTAAAAGAGAAATTAGGAAAAGCTGCTGTTTGCAAACAATGTTCAATGTGTGCCAGAGAGAAATTTCTAAAGAAATAAAATAAGCTATTTGTCTCTAATAGTTGACGAAGTTACTTACGTATCTAAAGAAACTATATTAAATGGCCATGGTATTTCGGTATATATATATATATGTAGGTAAGCCTGAACAATTTTGGAATTTCAGATCATAACGCGAAAACGTTATTTACAATCACTCTTGCAGAACTAGAAACACACATTAGAGATAACAAAAGAAAACTGATTGCCCGGATATATGATGGAGTAGGCATCATGAGCCGATCGTGTAATGGAGTAAAGGCACTTATTAAATAAACTTACAAATACGCGGCTTACGTACACTGCTACGCGCATCAGTTAAATCTAGTTATATTGTATGCTGTCTCTGCCAACATTAATGTCCCCATATTTTTTTGCAAATTTACAAGGAACTCATACCCTTTCTCAAATAGCTCTCAAAGAATTCTAATACCAAACCACATAGTTAAAGAGTGGTTAATACCAGAATTGTCGGCAGGAAATTGTATAAACAATGACAAAAATTTTGAATGAAAGTAAAACTGTAAGCATCACTATATTATCAACCAAACTCCAAATTATATTACGCTTCTCACTAATAATAGGTTTATTCTCTTGCTAAGTCCATTTTACAAAATCATGCATCAAGTAGATGTATGCAAAATTTCAAACTAGGGAAACTGATCCTCTTATTGCCAATAAATCTATATTATATATTATTTGAAACTCAGTTAGCTCAAATCAGAAATAATATAACAAACGAATACCAGTCACAATAGGCCATCAGCTACAAAACGACGTAGGGTCGATGGAGATGAATATATCCGAAAAGCAAAGGAAGTTCATGACATTATTATTTGTCATACCAAAGATAAGCTTAGCTTTATTAGACACTTAACTACAATTTATGAGACTGAGGACTTCCAAGCAATTTCAGGTTTATTTTCACTTTATGACATCACTTCACAAAACAGTGAACTAGGTGTGACTTTTAGTGGAACTTTAAAATGTTTAGACAACTCTGATGACATCAGCTGAAGCAGAACGGTATTTCTCTGCTTTGAAAAGAATAAAAACTTTCTTAAGAAACAGCATGGCACAAGAAAGACTTTCTGCATTGACGATGTTTTCTCAACAGAAGGATTTTTTCTAAAGTATTCCAGATTTTAATCAAAGGATTATAAATAAATTTGCTACTACCAAAAATCGTCTCATTGATTTTCTATTTCAATAGATTCAGGATATTAGTCAGTTTTAAAAGTCTCTTTCTTATTCCTTTAATAGTACCCTGCCAAAAATAATTTTTAATAAAGCATACATAGTCACCTAGCATAAGAGGTAGTTAGCATTCACAAAATTTGCAACCTACATTTTTAGGCACGAACCGCCACTGACTTGAACATCAACGCTTTGTATTACCGGTGGAATTAATTATTGTAATCCACAATATAATTCCACCAGAAAAGTTAACAAAACAAAGAAGGTAAAATTACAATTAAGGTAGCATCTTAAGCTCCTACGCCTACTTCTTTTCCTATCACCATCATACGCAGAGACAATTAACATAGCTGAAACTGCCGCACCGGATGCTCGGCAACGGTGTATAATCTGTAAGACAATATTGATATTAAGTATTATTGTAGCTTCTGGAGAAGGTATATCATCTTGTGTGCCAAGGAAGGAGCTGTTTATTTTCTCAGAAAACGTTCTGTTTGTGCTGCAACCCATGATCACCTTAACAAAGGATTAAATTAATCTTGTATCTTGTTGTTAGAACATGCCGCAGATGCAAATTTATAATATCAGGCCCGGGAAACTGTAAGAACCCTTCACTGTACAAATATGTGATCTTAATTAACATAGTTCATAATATATCTCTCCAGGTATGTAATTAGGCGGCGGGATAAGATCCTAGCTACCTACGAACCTCCCTCAGTCGTATGGTATGTAGAAATTTAATTTGAGAGCGTATTATACAGTAAATACTTTAGAGTTATGGAAGGTTGTAGAGGCAATAATTCGGCAGATGAACTTGGTTTTTGCGGTCAATTATATTCCCGGAATTTTGATTGAACACAAGCTCGCTTTGCTTTAGAAACATTATTCGTAATTAATGTGTACGTCAAATATACAAAGTAGCATTAAATTCAATCAGTGGTGTAGAATTCTCGTCCCTGATAAAAATATTTTAATGTTACATTTTTCTATTTAAAAAACTTAAATGAAAGCACGTAATTTTATTGTTTCCTTCTCTTCCCCAACTACTAGTCTTCAATAAAATTGCTCCAAAATCAATTGACTAAAAAAGCAAACATTAACAGAAATTTTCTTAAAGATGAGTTTTTTTTTTTTATTTTGTTGATGACCATTCCAATTTCAGATAAAAGGAAAACTAGATTCAATATATTATCTTTTGTCGATGGGTATCTGTACAATATCCTGATGGATGTCCGTGCTTTCTATATTAAACTGCAATTCTGATAGTATTTAATGAAATATTTGTAACATATCATCCTGTAGTTGTAGCAACAAATATTAAAACGGAACAAATTAGTTGTAATGGTTGTCGGGTTCCGCCGTGTCACTAGGCTTTTGTTTTGAAAATGCGAACAGGAGTTTTTCGCGAAACGTCAGAGACAAATACCTAGTAACACGGCGGAAGTCGACAACCGTTACAACTATGTCAAACGGCCGTGAAAGTCTGAGATACTATTTACGGAATAAATTGTTACAATGTGCATTGCAAATTTTTTGCCATCCTCCTTTCGTACCTGTAAACAATCACGCGAGCGGTGGAAGACGAGGATGCCCAGAAGACTACTGCGCATATCCTCCGCTATAGTATCTGCCACTTATAACGCCTTTACGCCATTTTCAGCTACATTGCAGGCAGGTATAAACATGGCTGCTACAACTGATTCTCAAGCCAAGTACGTGTTGCGTATTTGTGATCCGTTTCCGTCAAGCAGAAGGGAATAGTGCAGTTGAAATTCATGGGAGCTAAGTATACGGCGAAAGCTTTATAGCGGAATGTGTTGTATGTGAATGGTGACGTTCACGATGAAGGGGAACAAAGACGCAAGTCCGTCGCATCGAAAGACATTGTTCAATGAGTTTATCAAAATGGTTCGAGAGAAATGGAGGTTTACCATCATTGAGTTGAACATGGAATTTTCTGAAGATTCAAAATCAACTGTATACCTAATTGTAACGGAACACCCTACACTACAAAAAACTGTGCGCCTGATAGGTTTCAAAGATGTTGTCTTATCATCACAAAGTTCGCTGGATGGCACCAGCGCTGACGTTACTCACCCGTTATGAGGTTGAAGGTGAAGATTTTTTGAAATCAATTGTGGCTGGAAACGAGATATGAATTCAATACTGCACCCTCGGGGCAAAACAATAGTCACAACAATGGAAGGCACTCCAACTCACCAAGCAAACCGAAAAAGTTCAAGCAAACATTCAACTACAGGAAAGTTATGCCTACAGTGTCTTGGGAACAAAAGGGTGTGTTGATTGTTGAATTTATGGAACCGGGAACTACGATGAACGCAGCTGTTTAATGCTAGATTTTACGACGATTGCGGAGAGCCATTCAAAACAAAAGGAGAGGCATGCTGACTTCTGGAATTCTTCTCATTCGTGATAGTAATCACCTACACTGCGATTCCAATCATCTACAACACGTAAAAAGAGGTGCACTAAATGCCTGTACAATAGATATGACGAAAATCGGTAAAAGAGGGGGATGCAGAGGAAGAATTTCAGTGTATAATCGACACATTGAAATTGGAGAAAATGTTGTCAAAGACGAAACAAGTACGAGTACCTAAGAATGGGAATACAGAAAAACCACTAGGGTATGTATTACATCAATCTCATCCGTAAAGGGCGTTAGAATAGAATAATTATAAAGTTAAAACGGCTAGCGGAACCTTGAATACAAACAGGTCCAACCTACCTAAAACGAAACCAGCCAGCGTAAACCAAAGAACAGAAACGGCTACGTTCCAAATGCCATGTGAGTGGGGAAGGCCGTAAGCAGGAGAAACGAAGATGGGGAAACTGATAAGCGCCCAACTCAACACGCTTAGAGGAAAACTATACAATTACATGCAATAAGGAAACAATCCTAGATAAAAAAGTAGCACGAGAAGCAGAAAATTGTTAACCTAGTAGTTCAGTCTATTCAACAAGAGAATTTCCAAAAAATTCCAACTGGATTGAAGTCCAGCATCGGAAAAATTCACTAAAAAAGGAATAGAGAAAATGAATCGTAGATTCAATGATGACTATGATAAAAAATGGTCCTTCTTAGGGCTGCTCTAATGACAACAGTGAATACACTTCCGAAACGTCGGAGCATCAAAATTCCACAAGTAGTGGAGATAGTCCAAACAACAGCTCCAGTTATCGTCAATAATTTTATGCCAAGATGTTGTGAGTGTTAATAATAAAAATAATACGCAGAAATCGTACTCTTAATGCTAGCTTCGAACTGGACTTGCTCCTGTCACTGGAAGGCTAGTATCAACACAAACTATAAGAAATCGTTTGCATAAGTCTCACTTGTATATCCATAAACTGAATCAAATGACGATTGCAAGGACTGTGTGGATGTACAATTCACAGGTATAGCAGTAAACTCCATTCACACAAATTTATTAATTATGCGGAACGCAGCGTTTCGAGAGCACGTGGGCTCTCATTGTCAACCGTGTTATCGACTGGTAACACGGTACCGCGGTAACAATATAATCAAAGGAAATCTATTTCGGTTAACCACCTTTTTAAGAAAAAAATGTAAAATTGAAACGCCAATACATTTCAAGCAGGTATTTATCATTAAACTAATATTAATATTAATATTGAACCACCGTGTTTATAATGATGAAATTCCAATTTTTATTCCAAGTTACACCAACGGTGGTTCCATATTAATATTAGTTTATTTGTTAAGAACTAGGCTTTAATTACAATATAATGTCTGTGAGATATTATGATATACATACCTACAGACATCCTGACGTCTAGGTATTAAAAGCGATTTGAACTGACAAGTGATCTAGTGGTAGCACAATGCGCCGGTAACGCAGAGGTCGTGAGTTCAAGTCCTTCTGAGACTCATATTTTTTCAGGAATTTAATTACGTTGGTTAATTGCAAGGTAATTGTAATTTTCTCATTACTAACACGAATGGTGGTTCAATATTAATATTAGTTTAATTGTTAAGAACTTGCCTTTAATAATAATATAGTGTCTGTCAGATATTATGACCTATCTACAAACATCATGACATCAAGCGATTTGAACTCACAAGTGTTCACGTGGTATAATGGTAGCACAATGCGCCGGTACCTCAGAGGTCATGGGTTCAAAACCTTCCGAGACTGATACTTTTTCAGGGATTTAATTGTGTTGGTTAATTCCAACGAAATTGTAACTTTATCATTAGGTGTTTACTACTTTAATTCATTTGCGTTTTCGTTTGACTACTTTCCTAAAGTATAATTACGTAAAATTTCATATTTGTTAAACAGCATTACAAATGATATAGAATTTTTTATATAGAATTAAACTCGTCTAAAAAAGGCGACTTCTATATCAATGCAATGTATATATTCTACTAATGTTTAAATTCGATAGTGCAACGTATCTTTATATCATTGACATGCGTCTTCCTCCTCCATCCCTCCCTCTTGTTTAAAAATTATTCGGCAATTTCCTAAAGTAGTTTTCTTCGCCTAACAAGTTTACGTGCCTGAGAATAACCAGGTAATCCGTTCTAAAGCGAAAAGAAAGACATTAAACAAAGTTTTCTCCGTGCTTCGCTCTAAGTCCTTTTGACAATAAACCGAATTTGCCGGGATACGAAATAAACGTGAAGCTTATAAAGTTTACAAACGGGTTAATTCTCCGCGCAAAAACAACTAAATTACCATAATATAATCAAAGCGCAGCATCTCTGGCTTGAACATTGTTTTGCCGACGACATTGTTAACTTGATACAGGCAAAATGCAATTGTATGTGTATAATTCCCACGGCTCTGCAAACAGCCCCGGGCAAGGACCTACCTTATCCTGGCAGGATTCTTGAATTCCAAAACCCAAACAGCACATAATTGCAACGCTGTTGTCGTAAGATCTCTAAACCACCCTCTAAGACTACGGCCGTAGACGACCAAGATTATTATTAAGTGGTTCATGAGCTCGGCATAAGCTCGAATTCGCTGGCTTACTTATTCGAAAATTATACAACGTCCACGAATTGAGATATTTCACAGCCTAGAGACGTATTAATAATAGATTCGAATTTCAGCCTTATGTGTACATTTGAAATTTTGAAATTCTAAACCTTGTTCTAATCCTACAATAATTATTGAAACCAATATTAGAATTAAATCAATAATTATGCTACTATATAAGAACGTTGTCCGTCTTGAAACAGAATTCCAACGCCTGTCAAAATAATAGTTAATACTGTCCACGCTTTGGCAATATCAACTTGCTCTAATAACATGAACTATAAATAGAGGTTAATTAAATATTAAGCCTTCATACATGTTTTTTTTATAGCTTCATAGTGATAGGGTGCCAACACAATAATTTAAATTCAATATGAAACTACAACAAATCGATTGGATATCATTAATAAAAAATACTTTAATTTATTCATTCAATTCGGCCAGTTATTCAATATCAAATCAAAAAATGTCAGTCTATATATTTTAAAATAAAATCAACTTTCGAAATTAATTGGTCTGAAATATGAATCAACTTTAAATATGCACCATTATATCATATTGACCACACTATTATATAGATTAATTTTCGATTACATTTTTTCAAAATCTTTAATGATTTATTCTGTAGATTATTTAATAAAATACATTACAATTAAATTGTTTGAAATGTTTGTTAATTCAAAAGGTAATAAAGAAAAATGACATATACTTATATGGAAATAATTTACTTTAAGAATGTCAAATTACACGAAACACAATACACAACATTTAGAAATTAACGTAGCAAAATTGATATCGACATAAAAGTAATGATGGAAATATACAAATAAACGACGTAGACACATAGAAAATACAAATGGCATTGAATTGGTATCCTGCCGGCTTGTACCCAATAAAAACGAAAACGTTGATAACATTAGAAAACATGATAACATGAAAGTGACACAGTGTAACGTCGTGTAAATTTAACGCTAAAACAACATCACTTTTAAATATAACTTTAAAACTATGAGCGTTGAACAAAGCAACTTCTTGCAAAAAACGTTTAGAATCAACGTGAATATGTAACATTACATTTAAACATAACTTCAACGTCACAACTTCAAAAACAGTTTTGAGTCAAGCTAAGAGCAACATTATATATGTATGTATATTTACAATAACGCCATAAAGTACGGAATTCATGGAGCTGAAGAATTTTTATCGTAAAAGATGCTTCGAAATGTTTAATAATTTTACACTATAAGCATATTTTAGTAATAAACGGTACTTTATTGGACAATATTAGCTGTATTTATAACGTCATCCATTTTCTGAAATGGCAACTTATCATTTCTTCTTCTGTTTGATAGAGTGTTTCAGTCACTATTCTATTGTTACAAATACAATACTTTGCGTTAGAAATTTTCTGAGACAAACTATCTTACGGTTATTTGGCCATGGTGTAATATCAAACCACCAAATAAGTGTAGAAGATGAGATAATTTGTAAAATCTCAAACTAAAAAAAACGTAACTTTCGAGAACGCTAGAATTTCAGCTGAAACAATCAAGTAAAACGTTATCATTGGTGTTAACTTTTGAAAAGCAAATTAATCCAGCTTAATATATTGTAATATTGTTACTAATGTATTGTGATTCAGGCTATCAAAAAATTTGGAGAAATCTAGAAAGATTCTATATGGTATATAATAATGAACATAGCACTGGCTAACAAATAAAATGTTTTTTTTCGCTGACTAAGATCTGACATTTATTCCAAACTAATATAGGTACGTTAATACCAATCAAGAAGCCCATTTTACCCCATCACGTCACGGTTTTTTGACGGCATTTCTTGTTTGTCGACTTCAAAATTTTTGAAAATCTTTAACTAAATACAGATAATAATCCTCAATTTGTTCACATAATTGAAAAAGATTCGGAACACATTTAGAGAAAAGGTAATCTTCCCATCTCTTCACATCAAATTGGGTCTTATGAAATAATATGTTAAAGCTCTAGATTTGCAAAGGGGACTGTTTCAAGTGCATATATTAAATGTTTCCACGAATAAGTTACGTAAAAATTAAAGCTCGGGTATTTGATGGACCTTAAATTAAAGCTTCATTAACTTCACTTCCTTCATAGCCTACCTTCATGATAGCTTTCCCGAAAATGTAGGTACTGCAAGCGACGAACAAGACGAGAGATTTCATCAACATTTAAAAAACATTAAAACTTGGTACCAAGGAAGATGGGATTCTCATATGATGGCCGACTACTGTTGGAGTGTCAAAGGGACTCCCAAACCAAAATAGACAGCAGAAAGTGCAGAAAACAAAAATTTATTCTGTAATTATTGTTTGTGTTTTTACAAGAACTCTGGTAATTTTTTTTATAATTATTAAAATAAATACTTATATTATACTCGTGACTAATATTGTACTTCAATAAATAAATGAATTATTAAAATTAGCCGTATTAGTGTTTCTTCAAAGAGTATAGTATGGCATAGAGTTAAATTTTGACGTGATACGCAAAAATTAACATAATTTTCGGATTCAGGACACCCAAATTAGCAAAAAAGAGTGCCGTATAGAAGAAGAAGAAAAAATTGTGTTGGGTAAAGTAGCTCACGAGATAATTAAACTATAGTATAGTTATATTCGGTAAAAGAGATTCTGAAGGATGTAGGTTAAAAGAGAGAAAGGCAACCTCTGTGCAAATCAAACGATAGTTTATTAGTATTATATGTTGATAATGAAATGAATAAAACTTATTAAATAATTCGTTGTACAGAAAGAAAGGAAATTTTCTTTAATCATTGAAGTTCATCTAACACAAATAAACATCGTTTGCTTTATAATTTTTCTGCTAACCTGATCTTAGTTTTACCAAACAGAAAAAGAACTTTAAGTAAAGATTGCAGCTTGTGTGTGAAAAAGGTTACTATAATATTTATATATAATTAATATGAATCACGCGAATTTGGATATGTTTAAATTTTAAACTAATATGATATTGTTTTTAATTTAATAGATAAATTCATGAAAGCTCTAAACTTGACTCCCGATGGAAAATGTGAATTTCAGTCTAACGAAATATTTTTTTAATTTACTTAAAGGAACTGTCCATAATATATTAATTGCCATCAATTTGCTTACTAGGAATAAGCGATGTGTAAGTGGTATACAAATTGAGTTCTTTAAAAGATACCATATACATAGAACACAAAATACATACAAAATACATACAAAATAGAAACAAAAAATTCCTCAAAATATGTAAGAATGTATTACAAATATACTATACGAATACCTAACATTCTTTGAAAAATAGGATCGATTTGTTTTGGCCAAATGTTCGCAAGTGGTAGCCAAGGCTATAAACTTATGGAGCACGTGCAACGTTTGACATAAACGAGATCATTGCGGTGGATTTCATTTAAATTTATGTACTTGAACCATGTGGCGCATGAAGTAGATATGATTTTTATATATTGAACGTAAATGATTCCATTTTTCCCACGTGTGTGTATGGAATGAAAGTTTTAGTAGCATTTTGAGATTGTACCGCACATAACTATTTTCTCCAGTAGCTAAATATTGAAGTTAAAGTATTTATTTACGAATAGAATATAACTACTAAATATGTTATACCATATCCACACCCTAGAATTTTAGTTGAAATTATATGTTACATCTGAACTACTCCACGTTCTTAACTATTGTAGACTTTTAGTGTTTTATCTAAACATATTCATGTGAAAATCTTACAGCACTTTTCTCTCATATTGGTATTGGTTTTTGTAAAAACGTATACTTTTCGTACAATCGGATGCATAAAACAAATGTACGTGCTATAATCCACAGTTACAAATAAAAACGAAAGAAAGTTCTCGATGCTTTTGAAAAGAAGTTCATATTTATGCTGACTACTCATTCATATCAAAGATTTCATAAAGAACACATACAAGATCCATAGAACAAGCAAGGAAAATAATCAACAAAAGGATCCCTGTCAAAATCCTAAACAAATTTTATTTCTTCTTGGTGGCGGGAAAGGTGACGTGAAACTTGTATACTACTACCATTCCTTATAACACATTTTAGAATTCTCCTAAAACATTTTCCGGCTTCCAACAAATTTATTATTATCGTTACTATTCCTTCTGATGTTATACTGGTGTCTGTCGTTGTATGTTGGGTGATTGGTGAAATCATGGATGTAAAGAAGCGAAAAGAAGAAGATGTCACTGATTATTGCATCAACCATTCCTCGCACTCTGCTAGCCCAAAAACATAAAGAATTTTAAACCAGTTGTTGTAATTGCTATTATAAACGTTAGCAACTTTATAGATATAGCGCTTTTTAAAGTACTCAAGATAATGGAATGGTTGAGACATTTACGGTGATTCATCTCTTAGTATTCCACTGTAAAATGGGTCGGCAAAATGTTTCCGTTTGGGGCAAGAATCCGTAAACCGAGTCGACCAATTGAAGTGCTAACACCTCAAGAAATTTCATTTATTGAAAATTTAATGCTAGAAAGATCGTCTTTTGAAAGTGAAGGAATTAGTAATGATAACAAACATATTCGAAACAAGTATTCGCCGAATTCTCAATGACCATTTGTGTATGAATAAAATTAGTGCAAGATGGGCACCGCGACTTCTTTCTACTCTCCAACGTGGACGTCGTGTCGAATTTTCGGGGTCGTTTTTAAACATGTGTGGGGACGACCCAAGACCGACTTTTGAGTCCATTTTTACAGGGGGTGAAACAATGGTTCTGTTTTACGATCCTCTATCGAAAAGGGTGTCCATGGAATGGCGGGGACAATCAACGAAAAAGGTGAAGGCCACAATATTTTAGGATTGTGAAGGCAGTTTACTAATAATTAAAGAGCGCAATACAACTGTAAACGGCACATATTATGGGTTTTTATTGCATAAATGAAGGGACAGTATTCGTGCAAAACGTCGCAGAAAATTGACAAAAAGTATGCTATTATTGCACAACAATGCTCTCGTCCATACTGCCGCCGTTTCACAAGCTGCCATCCGCGAATGTGGCTTTCAAGAATTGGGACATCCACCATATAGTCGGGATATGGCTCCTTGTGATTTTTAGTTGTTTTCTAATTTAAAAAAAGACTCTAGGAGACGTCGTCTTAATGATGACAGTCAGTTGCAAGCAGCTGTTTTAGAACATTTTGAGGGAAAAACTTTAGATTATTTTTGTAAGGGTGTCGAATTATTAATTAATTGTTGTAATAAATGTATAGTAGTTAGACAAGATTATATTGAAAAATAAAATTTCTTATATTGTTCCAAGTTTCCTTTTTCTATATCAGGCCGAGAATTTATGGCGCCTACCTCTTATAACATTAAAGTAACTCATAAGTGGTAAATCTATGATTATGCAAAGTTTAGACTGAAAGTTCTCCTTTTAACTATGTGAATTTATGTATACTTTGTTAATCATTTCTGAATTGTGCTATACAATTAATATCTACGAATGTGTAGGTATAAGTACAAGATAAAAGGCGTTAATTTTAATAATGCTTTCAGAATATGGCCATTATAAATATTTGCGAACACTGTGTGTTGTTAGAAAGTAAAATTTTAAATTGAAAAATAAAATTTTTTATATTGTCCAAAGTTTCTTTTTTCTATATCAGGCTGAGAATTTATGGCGCCTACCTCGCAGTAGTTCGCAAATTTTGTCTAATCTACACCTATCTATGTAACACATGGGCTGAAAGGTTCCGGGGCCTAACAAAGAAAACGTGGTTTTTTTGGTTCAAAATTAGCTTTATTCATCAACGTAATCTCCATCAAGAGCAGCGCAATCATTCCAGCGCCGCTCTAAGATTTCAATACCACTTTTGTAGAACGATTTATCTTTTGCCTCAAAATAGGCCTCAGTTTCAGCGATAACCTCTTCATTCGTGCGAAATTTCTTACGGGCGAGCATTCTTTTGAGGTCTGCGAACAGCCAGTAGTCGCTGGGAGCCACATCTGCCGAATACGGTGGATGTAGGAGCAATTCGAAGTTCAATTCATGTAGTTTTGCCATTGTTTTGATTGACTTGTAATACGGTGCGTTGTCTTGATGAAACAATTTTTTTTTCTTTGCCATATGCGGTCGTTTCTTTGCAATTTTGGCCTTCAAACGCTCCAATAACGCTATATAATATTCACTGTTGATGGTATTTCCTTTCTCAAGATAGTCGATGAATATTACACCACGCACATCCCAAAATACCGAGGCCGTAACCTTTCCAGCCGATTATTGTGCTTTCGGGCGCTTTGGACGAGGTTCACCAGTTGCTGTCCACTCAGATGACGATCGTTTTGATTCCGGAGTGAAGTGATGGATCCATGTTTCATCCATTGTCACATATCGACGCAAAAATTCCGGTTTGTTACGTTTAAACATGGCCAAACACTGCTCAGAATCATCAACGCGTTCTTCTTTTTGGTCAACAGTGAGCAAACGCGGCACCCACTTTGAGCAGAGCTTTCTCATAGTTAAATGCTCATGCAATATAAAGCCAATACGTTCTTTCGATATCTTTACGATGTCAGCTAACTCACGCAAGTTCACTTTTCGATCATTCAAACGATTTTGTGTATTTTTTTGATGTTTTCTGGTGTCACCGCCTCATTTGGACGTCCACTGCGTTCTGCATCATCGGTGTCTCTACGACCACGTTTGAAGTCAGCAAACCAACGTTTTATTGTTGTTTCTGGTGGAGCGGAGTCCCCATAACACTTTTCAAGCCATTGCTTCGCTTGAACGGTATTTTTTCCCATCAAGAAGCAGTGTAAAATTAAAACACGAAATTGTTTTTGATCCATTGTTTTGAAAATAACAAAAGTAGCGTGACTCTTAGCACAATAACTCACAAACTAATGAATAGAATATCATGAAATTTTAACAGCTGTCTTTTGAAGGTTAGTACTAACTGAGAGAAAGGTGACTGCAATAAAACTAGCGTCATCTATCAGCCCATGTGTTATGTAGATAACGTCCATTGAATCAACAGCGCTTCTTTTTTGTGTTGATTGTAATCATCACTTTTTTCACTTATATACAATTTGCGTATATCTCACGTTTTCCGCTTACACCATCTAATTATAAAAGACATTGATTAAACAATAAAACGCCAGCCACCTATATAACTGGTCTTCGATGTACAGTTTACAATCGATTAAATTCCGACAGGTCGTATTTGCTTATCGGAATAAACGAGATTCGCCCACACACCATCGTAAATTCGGCTATTGTTTAAATATTCCCGGACACGCTGTGAATATTAGTTGAAAAGTTAAATAAATAGCGCAAGGACAAGTACGGTATAATGCGAACGCATCACCGTACCGCGTCGCACGGGGGTATGTTATTTGTCAAAACGACAAGAATCATGATCGTTTAAACAAGGTACTGACATGAGTAAAATATGCGAGCGCACATCGCGTATCGCGACATAAACGGACGCCGACGCTGCCGTGAGTAATGCGTTCGATATTTACTCGAAATGCCGGCGACGGAATACCCGGCTCGTCCGTCACTCATTCGCCAAAACAAATAAAGTATTAAAATATTGCGTGCGTCGGCCGAAACATTCTTCCGGACGTGATGTTTTTACGGCCGAAATCTGAAACGTGGACACGTAAAACGTCGATCCTCGGGAGCTCGCTATCGCTGAAACTGAAACCGAAGGGACGGTTATCCCTTTGTACCTCGTTTTGTGAATATAATTTATTGCGAATCTTATAATCCTCGAAAAAAAATGCGATTCTATTGGAGATTTTCCTAAACTGAAATCGATTCGATTTCAAAGTTACGTTATGTTTGAGGTACTTAATTCATTTCTAATGTTTTCGAAGCTTGCGTTACTATGGGCTTATTATAATCCTCCAAAAGGTAGATATGTTTTCCAAATTTATGTTTTAACAAATGTGGGTAATGTAAATCCATATTTGTTAAAACATACTTATAACTAGTTTCTGCAAAGAGGGGCAAGTTTCAGTCCCGTGCGGTGAAAAACGTGGAGGGGTGAAGCACGTAGCATGGATAATCAAGCGCCCGTTTAGGTACGTTTCGGAAACGGCCTATTTCGAATAAACTAGAAAACGTAATAGCAAGTATACTGGATTTAGAATACGCAGGAGATAGAATTAAATGTGTAAAGTGCGACAACTATTTTACATGTATCAGCAGGTGGAAGTGTGAACGCCACCTAAAAAGTGTAAAACGCTGTTCTGCAATCCATAGTAAACGATACAGCGAACAGTTAATATTTCATATATTAATTGTTCGCTGTTTGTTTTATTCTATGTAATGTAGCGCTCACTTTACTAGACCAACAAGCATTTATCTCCTTCTGGAGCAAGTATTCGGATCATACATAACCAAGTCGGACATCGTTAAAAAACTTTATGCAATCTATTCGTGACTATATTGAAAGAAGAATTAAAGTAGAATTGAAAAATAAAAACTTGTGGTTATGTGTGGACGAAACAACTGATCGGCAAAAATGTTCTGTGGTGAATGTGATGGTACGTACATTGGAAGAACTTAAACCGTCATTCCCTACTTTACTTGCTTCTAAAGAGTTACAAAATGTACTAGCGATGAAATTTTAAAAGTGGTGTTCAGGGCATTGAACAAATTTTAAGTTTCAACAACCCAACTTTTAATGTCTGTGAGTGATGGTGCCGCTAACATGCTTAGGCCCATCTCTTAAAGGAGAGAGTGGCAATCTGTTACATGTAACATATAAAATCAATATTTTAAACCTTATGACGTAGTTGATCGCTAAATATTAACCACGAGTAAATGCTTTAACAGCCCATACGAAGGTAGTGTTTCTAAAGTCCCCAAAACGTACAAAAAGATTTCACGAACTGTGTTCCAAAGTCCCTGAACCACCATAGCCGTTGGAGAACATGGTTCAAGGCTGAGTTTTATTCCTGCGAACACTTTGATGATGTAAAGATATTAGTTTTACAATTCGATCCGAGACATGCCAAAGCTATCAAGATAAGCCAGAAAATGTTTCAAGATACTCAGGTGATTTAGGAAGTATTCGCAAGAACCACTACTATGGACTAGCGGAAGGAATTAAAAAATTACAAAATGATTCGATATCGTTTGTGGATTCTATTCAAATTGTGGATGATGTTCACTTACACCTATGTACGGTAGAAGACGAAAAAAAAATGAAAGTGTAATACGAAAATTTGAAAGTATTATTGACGAGGATTCGGATTTTCTTATACTAAGACAAATTCGTGAAGATGCATCGAAAGATCCATTAAGTTATCACAAGGATTACTTTAAATTTGCAAATATAACATCACTCCATGTGGAACAGTCGTTTTCATCATTAGAAAAATACTTATTCAGCACGCCGTACTCATTCGACTGAAACAAAGGTGGAAACATATGTAATGATTCTAATATTTAATAGATGCCACCCAGTTTGGCTTCGATCGCCTTGATACGGCCGCTCAGCTCCTCCACGCTGTTCTCTGCACTGCACTGCAGCTTGCCCCACTTTGCCGAGATTCGGTGCTCTTTTTTTTAGCAAAAACAATTTTTAATAAATATTGAGGTTCTAAACATGAGAAAATGTTGTTGAGTTGTTGAGTAAAATCAACTTCGTTGTATCACGTTCAGGATCTAGGCAAACAAATACATTTTACTGTTTCGTACCTAGAACAAACAACGCCATCAGGTCCCCAATACACAGATTGTGTAGCAATTTCAACTCTATGGAGTTTGCCGAGTTGGATATACATACCTGCACTTTACTGTCCCTTTTGACGGTATGTAGACTAGTGCGTTACACTTAGTTGAATACTTTTTCCGTTCTCTCTTTTTTCCTAACCACTGGTAAACTACTTTTTTTTTTAATTTAAATTAAAGCAACTAGTTACTAAGTTTTCTAATTTGACATATTTTAATTTTATGTTATTTATATTTGCATGTGTACATTATTTAACATTGCCTTGTAATTGGATATTTGTATCTGTTGGGCATTAAATATTATTATTATTATTATTATTATTATTATTATTATTATTATTATTATTATTAAAATGTAAATGAACGCAGAAAATTGTAATCAGCCACATACTGAAGAATTCTACAGAATCAAAGAGGTAACTACTTCAAGGAAAATTAGAGAGGTCCTAAAAATATTTTGCAGTACAAAATAAGATGGATAATTTTTTAAGACAATTATATTCAATCTGGCAATATCATAGTACAAATAATAAGTTAATGGTTAATTGTAAACGCTAGTGATTATATGAAAATTATAACAATTATGTGCGGATGCAATAATGGTAAAAGATACTGAAAGGATGATGTTTGGTAGTCTATTTATCACTGCATCCTATCCACAATATTCAAAATAGGAAAGAATTTTCTCATTAGTGCTCGAAACTAAATCCTTCGGATATTTACGTTTTCAAATCAGATCATCAAAAATATTATCACAAACAATATTACTAACCGATCATATTTACTACTACTGTACTTAATTTAAATATTCGCTTGTACATACACGAACGCACAATATAATTAAAGTATCTAACGCATTCCGCAAACGAATCGCCAACGCGAATGTAATCACATACATTCACTACATATCCTGGAAAACACGGAAAACCATTGGAGGTAATAGGCAGTTGTAAGCCGTTATCAAACCAATATTTTCGGGCAAAATGAAGACATTCGAGGGTTGATGAGGCCGAATGCGGGTGCGCCGCAAACACCGTTGAAGATAGCGCTAATGTGAGCAGCTGTCTTCTCCCACATACACGAACCTTTATAAATAACCATCATTAACCACTTCTTGCCGCTGCTTTCTGAAATTGTATTTTTCGCTATAATGGTCCGTGGCGATAGGGCGAATAGCAGCGGACAAACGAAATGTATACCATTGCGAGAAGCTTACCTTCCTCTTCTTTGAAATGAGTTGAGTACTCTTATAGGAAACTAAGTTTACGTTTGAAGTAATCTTTTTGGGGGTATTAAGCAACGATAACAGCATCCAATTCTACAAAAATTAAATTTATTTAGGGTAATTGGTTTTTAGTAGAATACCTATTTTCTAGTTAAAAAATAAAATTTCTATTGTCTCCGGAGACACATTTATTTGAAAAAATCAAGCCATAGATAATATCAGTCATAACACCTATTCACAGTAAGTGGTGGAGAAGACGTATCCGAAAAACATATCTCCTACAAGAATTACAAACGTTATTTTCATTAAAAACGAAACGGAAAATTTTCAAACAAATAATAATAATAATACTAACAATAATAATAACTTGTTGTCCAATACTTAAAACAAACATCCAATCAGTATACAGAAATAAAACTAGTTACCTAGAAGTAAACACAAAAACTAACAAATAATATACTTCTAATTAGATTACAATGTACTATAACTACGAGGGAAGGTCCAGAAGTTCGTGGAATGAAAGAGTTTTAAATAAGATAAAACAATAAATCTATTTTTCCTTCTCAATATAATCACCCTTAAGCACAATACATTTATTAGATCTATGAATTAATTTTTCTAAACCATCATAAAAATACTTTTTATCTTTCGCCTCGAAATAGGCCAAAGTTGCCTTTACCTCATTGTCGTCGAAAAACTTTCTTCCACGTAAGCCCTTTTTTAAATTGGGGTACAAATAAAAATCACTATGTGCCAGGTCTGGACTGTAGGGTGGATGGACTATTGATTGAAAACCATGCTTGTGCTTTGCTCTTGTGAACCGGCGCATTGTCTTGCAAGAGCAACACACTCTTGGTCCATTTTCCTCGACGTTTTTCCTTGATACCCTCCTTTAATTTTTCTAATATCGCTGCGTAATATTCTCCGGTTATGCTCCTACCTTTTTCTTTGTAATCAATCAATAATATCCCCTCAACTTTCCAGCCGATTCTGACAGTTTGAATTTCTTTGGAGGTGGTGTCCCCTTTTTATGCTATTGCATGGACTCCTGTTTGGGCTCAGGCTCAAAGTGATGAACCCATGTTTTATCTCTGGTAACAATCCGCTCCAAAATCTGTGCATAACTCCAAAAATTGTTTGGATGCACAGACGCGCTGCTGTTTCTGCAGCGGCGTGAGCATTCTCGGTACCCATCTTGCACTGACTTTTGTCATACCCAGGTGGTCAGGTAGGATACGCAAAATGGTGGTACCTGATACTCCAACTAATGCAGATAATTGTTTTTTCTTCAAACAAATTTTTGCACTTTTTCGACGATGTCTGATGTGGTGGTCTCAACTGGCCGTCCTGAGCGGGGGTCGTCTTCATTCGACTCCCGACCATGTTTAAAAAGACCATAAATCATTGATTTACTAGGGCACTGTTCCCATAAACGGTTTCCATTTCATACAATATGGTGTGAGCGTTCTTTCCTTGCTTTGTAAGGAACTTTATCACAGCGCGGTGTTCAATTTCCTCCATAGTTTCAGTTTTCTTCCGGACTGACTTGTTTAGCAGGCAACTATTCGTAAACGACTGACGCTATAGGGCTGCAACTTAACTTATATACTAATGATGAGTCGTCAATCAGAATGAGACCTCGAGCGCCCCTATCCCCACTCCATCCCCTCCATTCCACGAACTTCTTGACCCCCAGTCGTATCTACTTCCACATCTAAACTGCTTTAATTTAATTGATAAAGGAGAGTCTAGCAGTGATTAGCAAAGAAAAGAGGAGAGGAGAAGAGAAAAAGAATTTTTACTAGGTATAATGTATCTGCGATTTACATAATGGTGAGCAGCAGGTACGCACGTGCACGAGAATAGCAGTGGTCTTAATTTGGCTGAAATATCAATTTATACGTTAAATAAAAAAATTCAAGGTTATTAAACTCTTTATTTCCTACAGCTTACGTTACTATAATAATAAGTAAGTTCGGCGATTGCCACGGCCAACCCAAAACGTAAACGTTATTATCTGGAAACTAGGTTTTCGCTTCACGAGAAACACGTTTCGGACCGTTATCCTGCATATACAACGATCTTTTGTTTGTTATATGTTATAAAAAACTCCGACGCCATACCACTAGAAACACCCCCGCAGCATGATGCTTGGACCTCCGAATTTTACCGTCTTTTGGTGTACGGAGGTTGAAATGCTGTCGATGGTGGTCTTCGTACGTGTTGTTGATATTCACCAGAATGCCATAAAACTATTTCAGTTTCTGTATTCTCTAGGGCTACTTTTCCTTTTTCCACCCAAATTTTCTTTCACCACATTCACCAAAAAGGAGGAAAATTTGAAGGCTCAAGCATCATTCTGTGGGGGTATTTTTCATGGTATGGCGTAGGCGCTTTACATAACATAGAGGGCATAATGAATGCTGATGTCTACGTAAACATGTTACAAACTGTAGTTCTGCCATACGCGGAGGAAGAAATGCCACTAAGATGGTTGTATAGGATAACAATCTGAAACATGTTTCTCGTGAAGCTAAAACATGGTTTCCAAGTAATAGCGTTCACATTTTGGATTATCGCAATCGCCGGATTGAAAATTTATGGGTGGAGTTGAAGAAGGCTGTATCGCTGCTAAGCCGCAAAATATTGACGATCTGTGTGAAACGTGACAATTTGAATAGCAAAAATTTCAGTGGAGGCATGGAAGCTATTAGTAAACTCGCTCTCCCTCAGATGTCAAAAGCTGATAAAGAACACAGGTTAAGCAACAAAATATTAAGCTTGTCAATCCAATTACCTAAGTAAAAATAGATTTGGATAGTATTTTGAAATGACTGCTATTGTAATGCTCAATTATTTTCTATGTCCTACAATATAAACAGCACAATTTTCTTTTTTGTATTAATAAATTTATTTATTTATTATTGTAGCAACTACGTAACATGTACGAAGAAAGAGTTTAATAAACTTGATTTTTTCTTATTGAATGTATAAATTGATATTTCAGCCAAATAAAGATCATTGCTATTTGCGTGCACATGACTGTATATATGTATATATATATATATATATATATATATATATATATCTACGTGTGCTATAATCATATATAAAATCAACTTAAAGTGTAATATTAACAATAACATGTAAAATTACTTCCCAAATATAAACTGATTGTAACTGGATGCACTATTACAGTATTGAAATGTTCGGCTGAGAGTTATGCAATTTTCTATCTGCAGCTTGTAGTAACCTTTTTCAATATGTATTGTTTTGACAACAAATAATTTTAAAACCAAATCATATCTCGCGTAATGGGCAGAATTAAAACGTAAAATGCTTCTATCTGTTATTATTCATCAATAGTAAAATGTTTTTAATGATTAAAACTCGGAAATTATTGCAGTGGTATACGAACAGACTGTTGCGAAATATATATATATATATATATATATATATATATATATATTGATTCTGAATTGAAAATCTTAGTGTTAAAATATAGTATCATGGTGCTGTTCTATGTATGTTTCTAGGAACTACTAGAAAGAAGCATATATATATATATGTATATATAAACATATATATATAGTTTTATGTTACTATATTTTAGCTCTAAGATTTTCAATTCAGAATCAAATGAAGCGCGTATAGCTTTTAGGGCTCTATGGCGTAGTTGACAGTACACACATCCGTAAGTCCTACCAGAATCCTGAATTTTTAAAATTTACGAATTACTTTACACCGTTGTAAAGAACTAAGAAGGTCTGATTTATCATTTGACGCCAACTGAAACCAATATTCATATATATATATTAATTAAATCAATTTACGTAACTAAAAAATAGCAATTTCTTTCCTTAAAAAATTAATCGGGTATATTTACGTTGAGTCCAGGCACTCAAACATCTGTATTCGCTCAGAACAAATTGCTAATGAATAAATAATCGTCAATTATTCTCATCAGGTTTTTACACTAACTGTCTATATTTTATTAAATACCAATTAAATTTATTTGATTATACAATTACGCAATGTTTCCTATTATATTTATCCTTCGTTATTATTTCGTACCATCTACCTTCATTTATCATTTTCGAATAAAGACGCAACGCAGTAAACCCTCAGCAAAATTCTCACAAAAGGAGATAAATTGTACAAATTTGTAACTCGCATAGCACCTCTCGCTTGATTGCCCGAAAAGAGTTATCTCTCACGATATAATTGTTGCGTGTGCCGTAATTTTGTACACATTGTTTCGCTAGATTTTCTCGAGCTCCTTAACCCTAATGGTTCTTCTAATGTTCGCTGGACACGCAGATTAGAGTTACCGATATCCACTACCATGCAACAATTCCTTTGAAAGACTTCGATGTTACCTTAGGCCATTCTTTTTTGAAAAACTCATGTAATTAATGTGTTATATTACAAGGTTCGTGATGTGCTGGTGAACAATTAATCATTTGAAAGTTATAACAAGCAACGATATGAAATGGTAATGAAATCTCTATTTACCATCACATTATTAATGAATAATTTTGTTAGTTAAAAAAAGAACCAACAAATAATTCTATTCTGTATTAATTATGGATAGGCTAGTCCACATTCAACAGAAAAAAATATGGGTTTAAATGCAGAAAAAATGCCAAATAATCAAGCAAATAAAGATCTCGACGGAGCAAACCGGAATCTTGTACCTCTACGGGCCACAGCCCTTAAACGGTTAGAGATACCGCGTTCGCAATCGATTCCGCGGAAATTTTTCCGTCGGAAACGGTGTATTTCGTCCGTCGAAACGGCGTCATTAACGCTCGACACGAGCAAACGTCGAACGATGTCGTTTTCGGGCCTCATTTTTTCGAAAGTTCCGAAACTTCAATCGCCAAACGGTTAGAGATATCGAAGTTTGCTAAAAAAAAACAGCGTGTCAAAATCTACCCGATAGGATAATAAAAACGGTAATTTTCGGACATCGATATTTCACTGAAATTTTGCGATCGAAAATTCGCATATCGGTTATGCGTCATCGCAGCGCGACCGCTCGTGCTCATTTTAAAGATCTCGAATAGTACTTTCGAACGGCGCAAATCGGAGTCCTCTTTCTCTAACCATTTAGGAGCTACTGCGCTTCAAAATTTGGGAGTTAAGCATTTTTTTAGAAATTTTGAAACTTTAAACGCGATTTTCTCCTAAATGGTTACTGATAGCGAGGCAAACTTTTTTATCGTAACCTATGCGGAAATACACGCCTTTTGATATGTTACTCGACTCCATTCGGAGCTCATTTAAAAAGGTGAGTTTTACACCACCTCAACTTTCAAACATCCATATCTCCTAAACGGTTAGAGCTAGCGGGCTGAAATTTCTCAGGCGTAGTACACCCATATACGCCCACGTTCCATCAAAACCCCGAAAGACATAATTCGATATGATGTCCTGAGATTTATTTTTTGCGTAATACTATACAGAGTTTATCAAATTTTAATTTAGCATTATTTTTATGTGCTTTAGCTTTTTGTTTGTGCAATTGCGTTAATTTGCGCGGATTTGTAGGAAATAACCGATGCTGTTATATTAAATTCAACCCCTTCTTGAGTTAATATTCACAACTCCCTCTCGAACGCTTTCCGATCCGTTCAGATTAGTATCTCTCAACTTTCGACCGGCATCAGCAGTCAAAGGCGAAGATCAACTGGGGAAAGTGTTAAAGTTTGAATTGTGCCTAACTTTACGAACATGGGAAATATAACTCCGGCTTCATAATGGGACCAGTTCTCTTTTCTTACACTCTTCCGTACGTACACCTACACACAACTATAGTAAATCCTAGCTAAATTACCCGGCGTGCACCTGTGCGTTCTCAGCGCTTCAGGAGTTAACAAATGACACGCGATTTACGCACGGTAATCGAGAGGAGAGGGTCCGTAAGAAGAAGAGGAGCGGCGGTAACCGAAGATAAGTCTGTCACTCTTTACGCCCGGGATAAATAGCAAGTTTTGCATAAAATTGTTCCAACGGAAGCCCTTCACTATATGTATAAAGAAAGATTAATGATTCGGGATGAAGGATAGTTCTTAAAGACGACGGCAATTTGCAAGACGACACGAACTTCTTTGATCTTGTAACCACATCTACCACCTCCTCTGTAACGTTCTAAACGCGTATAAACACCCTCGGAAAAAAGGGTGAGTGACACGGTGTCTCCCCGCGATGATTTACAAATTACTTCTGCACGCACCTATACGCGCGTTCCAAAAGCATTCGATGCGGATATATCCGTTCAGTCACGTAATTATATGCGAGATAAGATAGCGGCGCGTTCTATGAGAAAAATTCTTTTATCTGTTCTTCCAAAAACTCCGAAACAGTTTCGGCATGATCGGATAGGTTGGTGTGCTAAACGCTAATATATTCAGTTATATATTTGTTTTCGGAAAAGTTTGATGTGGGATGAACGCGGGTTGTTACGGACCATTAATAATCAAGTTCGTATGCATGTCTAAAACTTTAATAGATTTTGATGAATTATGTATGTACGTTTATATATGTTAATGTGATTCTATTTTTAAATATACAGATACACAGGTTGGTCTTTATTCTTCTGATTATCCAAATAACTATGACATTATGGTATACAGGCTGATTCAAATGAAGTGCGCACCATTGCTATCTCTGTTATTATTGTTTCTTGAGAGTAGGTTAAATTAACAAAGTAATAGTGTTTTTAACGCTGATTAATATTCAGCATACGCGAATACAATTGCATGAGGCATGTGTGAGAAATTCTGAGATTTATACTTTTCTAAACGGGACATCCTGTATATTTAAAAGATTTTTGAAAGATATATTGTTATGATGTAAAAGTTATAACATGCTATTATCTTAAAATGAAATAAAGAAAAAATGAGAAAGTTATAACAGTTTCCATTTTGCTATAAGTGTTATTTCTCCGCCAACTTTTGACAAAACGGATACATATGTAGACGTGTTTGTGTTTAAAGTTTATTCTAACATATTACATCTTAAAACTGAAAGGAAGAAAGTAAATGTATAACATAAATAATGCTCAAAAGTATAATCCTCCTTCTCAATACATTTTTCCGCCCTCTTGAGTACATTCTGGCTAGCTCTTAAGACTGTTTTTCCATCCAATTCGCGGAAAACTTTCTTATTTTACAATTCGTTCACGTTGTTGTACCATGTTTTGTACGCCTGATTTTTTAAATGTACCTAAGAAAAAAGTCGAAAGGTGAAAGAGCTGGCCATCGAGTTGGCCCATTTGTGCCAATCCACTTATCGGCAAAGATGATGTACAGATAGTTATATTATGCAGCAGTTGTAAACACGAGCACTGTCCTGCTGAAAGTATAAATTTTGGCGCATCAAACGTTAAAAGTAAATCGAACTTGTACACCATGTGGACGCACTACTAATAAATTTTCTTGCGACCAATAGTGATCATTCCTCTTATTAAACAGACCTCTTTTACAGAATTTTTTTTCATCGCTCCATAAAACACACTGTGCTCCATTCAAATTTTCATCACAAAAATTAACGAACCATTGACAGAAAGCCGACCTCTTGTCTAAATCTACTGGTTGCAATGTTTGTGAGGTTCGGTAGTTAAATAGGATATACTTATGCTTTTGTTATTTCTCTAAACTGATGCATAACTTTAACTCAGTTCCTTAGTAGTATCTCTAATGGAAAATTCGCGATGGGTTTCAAAGTCTGCTAACATCGTAATTTCTACTTCTTCGTTGATAATGAATACAATATACATTCTGGCGCCTCGGATTCTTTAAATGTAATTAAATAATTTTGGGGTGCCTAATAAAAAAATGCTCTCAGATTTGTTCTATCGGATCTAGTTTTCGAAATTCACTCTGTCTGCCCTATTTAGGAAAAAATCGCCAAAATTAAATATAATACTTTGTTGTGTACGTAACTATTTGATATCTGTTAATTGAAACACAAAAAAAATGGAGATGTTTATTTAACAGAAAAATATGCATATACAACTTTCAATCATCAGTTAAAAATTTCCTTTTATAAGATTTCCTGGCGTGAGGTTTACCGGAACAGTCTCGCTGAAGATTCTAGCAGCAATCGGCCATCATATGGGTATCCCCTCTTCCTTGGTATCTTTCCTCCATAATGGTGATGTCTTTATGGAATCTTTCCTCCTGTTCCTCACTAATATCACCTAAGTTTTCTGGAAAACGATCTAAGTGGGTGTGAAGCTAACGAATCTTGATGCTCATGTTACATCCAAGCGTGTGAAAGTTAGAAAACATTCGACGTAATTTGGTGCTTTATGATTTCCAAGAAAATGTTTAACCAATTGAACAAAAGAGCACCAGGCATTAGATTCACGCTCGTTTATTGATTCCGTGAACTGCGGATTATTTAAAAGTTACCTTACTTGAGAACCATAAAAAATTCACGCCTTCAGTTTTTTTGTGCTAAGCCTTAGTAAGTTTTCTTTCAAATACTCAAAACAGAGTTGGTTCGAAGTAAAGCCTTAGTAATTTGCTTCATAAGTCCCAGCTTGATATGCAGTGAAATGAAGGAGAGATCTCCTTGCTGACAACATGTTAGAGTATACCCATTTATGTCGATTATTGCGATTAGAGCCTTTGATGTTGACAGAACAAAAATAGCAATCATCATGATGGCTTTTAAGCAGCCTCCATACCATAGGTACTCCAAATTTTAAGGTCTTTCTCCCTCCGTTTGTCCACTGTCGCAAATGTTCTATGCATGTTTTGCATACAAAATGTGGTGCCGAAGATCTATCTTGATCTCCTAACTGGACGCCAAAATACGCCAAATATACCCTTTTTATAAAGGAAGATATGGATTTTTTACTTTCCTTAAAAATGTACTCGCTACAAATGTAACAGAAAACATCTGGATGGTACACACAATTTCGTTGCTTGTAGAAGCCATTGTTGTCATTCGAATTTTTAATATTCATGCAACAATTTAAAGCAAATATTTAGTACACACTGACACAGTTATCACGCGACAGTGGAATACTAAAATGATAAACTGAACTATGAGATGCAGACAGAGATACGGAGAACCCTATGTTAGAGGTAAATAAAGTAGTAAGGAATTAGGGTTGGGTTGGCTTAGACAGGTAGAGTTTTCCAGTATTGGGGAATAGTGAGAATTATAATTATATTATAATTCTAATTTCAGGGAAAAGCATGCAACTTAGATCTCTTAAATATTTAGTTAAATATTTTGATTTTGCTATTTATCCGTATGAATAATAAATTTCACCGCGGTGTATCTGAATAACTAGAGCTGCTAGGTAGAAATGCCAGTTATTTTTGGAACCAGCACTTCAGAAATACCCTAAACCAGCTTGTATTTTCCAAGCACCACGACAAAAAAAAATATTTTGTTGGGCGGTGTAATCAATTACATATGTTATGATGAATGTTGTACGTTTCTGACAAATTTTGTCAAAAGTTTGCATTCCTTCTTGCAGTTGCAATTTCCACGTCATGTCTTATGTAAGTAGCAATCACAGCATCACACGATCTTAAGACGAAATTCTGGAGCAAGGATGATTTTCAGTCTATTTTTCAATGTAAGCCTTATAACTTAAAAACAAATTTTAAAGATTCTAAAACTAAACTGAAAACTAAAGAAAAAATACCTGAATATTTCTGCCAAATGCATATTTCTACCTTAAAAACTGCTTATACCTTTTACGTAATTTTAAGGTGGTATGTATGTAAATAACGTTGACTGTTATGCCGGAGCAATAATACGCAAGGAAAATAATCTGAAATTATCTTCTCGGGCGCGAATCCCTGCGATAATAGTAAATTTTACTCCTTTGCCACTGAAATTTTTATCTTTTCTCGTTGTAATTATCTGAAAAGGAATAATTCCTTCAAGGATAATAAAGTACTGCATTGTAAAAATATTAATTGGTAAAGTTAGCGAGCGCCCTTGGGATCCACTGAAGAAAAGCGGAACGGCGTCTCCTTCGCCTGTTCGTTCAGTCGAGACGCGAACATTTGCCATTGCGTTTCATGGCGGGGTGTAACTAACTACAATTTGCTCATTGTTCCGGTATTCTGGCATTATCTTTATTAACTTTTACTGCTGCCCAGCTTTACATTTCTCTATTCTCGAACTGTCTGACGCCAAGACATTGCGACCGCCACCGCTTGATATTTTAATATTGATAAGGAAACCCTTCCCTTTATATACGTATTACAACGGCATGCGATCTTCTATGTACGCCTACAACTTGTATTTCGTTTCGCAGATACGAAACATAGTCGATTTATTTTTAGGACAAGCGTGGAATATAAATTGTAACAACTATAATTAAAGCTGTCCGAGAAGGAGGTAACTGAGCTGTTGCGGTCGAATTCTTATTTTCTTTCCGCAGAAAGAAGAAAGATAAATGGTTATTTTAATTGAGAAATTTACCACCGGTTGTAAAAGGGTAATTTTATTAACGCGAAATGTGTTCGCTTGAATTATTAGGCGAGTAAGATGCGGCTGTAAGGACTGCCGACGAGTTAATTTTCCTTCTAGCAACAGGGAAACGTTTTACTCGACACTATATTATACGACAATAAAAAAGAAATTATTTAAGCACGTTGTAGTTACTCTTTTATAAGACCTTATATGCATAGAGGTGTTTTCCTAGACTAAATACTTGGAAATGCACCAGTCAAAAATAATAAATAAATAATATTAATAAAACACAAGCAAATTCTTTGACTATTCATGTACAGTCGTTAGAAATTATAATAATTATGTAAATGAACGCCAAACTATTTTTTTGTATTTCAAAACTAAAACCTCTCCTCTCAGAATATCGCACCAATCTATGATAAGTAGGAACCAGCACTCAGGGAACAGGACGTCAATTCCAGGGACGAATCGAGGAGTAAATAATAAATCAGCCCACTATACAGGGTGTTTACGATTTAGCCAAAATACTGTGGGCGTAAAAGCCGGCTCTTCAACTTCACCCACATTCGTCGCGCGGCAACTACTTTTATACTTACTTATAGTAACCTGTAAATATCGTTATTGAAAGAAAGGAAGAGGAAGCCAGCTGTAACACGTTCACGTTATTGAGTTGGACAAATTCGTATAAATATCTATATACATCACATATACCGGGTTCTTTTCTATCACTACACATATATTTTTCCTATGTGTAAGTCTAAAAATGAGTTAGCAGGACAGTAGGCAACCAGTCATACACTAATATTGAACGAGCCAGAACCCTGATTTCCTAGTAAAACCAGTTACCAGTGCTACCAGAGATCTCTCTTAATGCAAATAAAATAACTATTCTGCAAATTTGATGAAGACATTATTTTATTTTAACGATTAATTAAGACAAACAATACAACATAACAAAAATTAAATCTAAACTTATAGTAAATTTTCGAAATGCCCTCTTTGTGTTCCAAGGCAATAAACAAGGCGATTTTGAAAACAACGCAAGGTATTCCGAATAAATCGTAGGTTTATTCCATGACATCAGTACTGCATGTGTACGAGAGCGACCTGAAATGTTTCCGGAATCGACAAGAAAAACACGGTATTCGTGTGGTCTTTATTTTTATTTTTCGATGTAGTTTCCTCCAAGATCAATACACTTTTTCAAACGGTGCTCCAGTCTTTTCAAGCCATCGGAAAAGTAGGATGTTTCGAGGTCTGCAAAGTAGCCATCTGTAACGGCGATGATCTACTCATTTGAGGCAAATCTCTTTCCTCCCAGTGACTATTTGAGGTTTGGGAATAGGAGAATATTGCTGGGGGCTAAGTCCGATTAATATGGAGGGTGAGAGACTAATTCGTAGCGCAACTCATTCAATTTGGACACCACGATACGGGATGAATGAGCAGGTGCATTGTCGCAGTGGAAAAGCACTTTTTTTCGCTGCAAACGGCACCGTTTCTCCTTCCATCCTGTATCGACTCGTGTCAATAAATCGCTGTAGTATCGCCTCGTGATTGTTGTTCCCTTCTGCAGATAATCGATGAGGATCACACATTGGGAATCCCAAAAAGTGGTCTCCATGACTCTTCCGGCTGATGGAACAGTTTTTACTTTCTTCGGAGACGACTCCCCCGGAAAAGACCACTGGTCCGACTGTTCTTTGGTCTCCGCAATGTAGTGGTGCATCCAAGTCTCATCCACGGTTACGAAACGCATGAAGAAATCCCTTGGATTGCATTGGTTCCTGGCCAGACACTCGTCCGAAACGGTCACCCGATTTCGATTTTGCTCCGGTGTGAGCAAACGCGGTACCCATCGCGCCGAAAGCTTTTTCATACGCAAAATTTCGTGTGGGATATAGCCAACTCATTCTTCTGAGATGCCTGGATAACACTACATCAGGAATCTTGAGCATTCCATCGTTGGTAGCGGCTTTTGGTCGTCCACTGCGTGGTTCGTCACTTGTGCTTGTGTGGCCACGTTTGAACTTGCTCATTCAGAAGCAGATGGTCGAAAACGATGGAGTACATCCGCCATGAACCTCTAGCAAAATATTTCAGATTCCCTGTGCCGATCCCGAAAACATTTCAGCTCGCCCTCGTATACGATCTTTCAGTACGTACAAATTACGCACCTTATAAAAATTGTCAAGAAATGTTTTTTTTTTCTCCAAGGCAACCTAATTTAATCATTAAGCTATAGGTAAATCCTTCGCGGTGTATAACTGTTGCGTACCATGCCTCTAATACATTGACAATTATCTTTTTACGCATAGGAAAAATATACGTGTAATGATAAGAAAAGAACCCGGTATAATATTCAGCTTGTTACCTATTATTGTATTACTATGTCTTATTTCGAATTACGTTACTCTTCTAAGTCTGGTCCTGCACTATACCTCCCAATGATTTGATCATGCTGATTGCATTTTTCTTAATATAAACTAATCAATAGATTCGATTGCTGTAGCCCTCAATCTATTATCTCCTTCACTTTTTAAGTGGGTTTTATGTATGAAACGAACGTTTACTACACTCCCAACGAATTTCGATTCTGGAATTATAGACAGAGCAAACTTTGTGCAAAATCAAAATTAAAATCGCTATTATTAGCTTTAGGATCATTTGACAGCTTCTTTATGGTTTACCTAAGCGTTCGTTGCTTTCTTTATAGAAACAGATCTGTAGAATCGATTGGTATAGACTTCACTCAATTACCTCCCTCAATTTTTTAAATTACCCTTATGCTTCATTATTTTATAATAATAATAATATTTTGTTCATTACTTTTACATCTGTGCGTATGTAATAACTTATGTACTATGTCTGAGTCCGATCCTGGAATGTGCCCCTGAATGCAAATACTTACAGATTGGAGAAACGTACTTTTCACAGATAAACTTTCGTTTCAAGCCTGGGTTCCTAGAAAGAGCACATGGACATCTTGTGGGTCTATAACTCTCCAAAAGACCGTTGAACATCCCCAAAATATGCGTGTTTAGGTTTGCCTCAATATTCGAAACTTTAGATCATTACACTTGCTTACCAAAAACCTAAATGTACTAAAATGGTGGGAATTTATAGAAAATCTTGCAGAACGTTAGTTTGATAATTTCACAATGAATTGGATGGAAGAAGGTAACGATCCTATCCATCGAAGCCGTCTCTGCATAGCTTGAAAAACAGAGAATGATATTGATGTGCTCGAATGACCATCACAGCAGCCAGATGTTAAACCAATCGAGAATGTTTGGGTCTGCATAAAAACCAACCTTAAGGTAAAATATTTACTACTATCAAGCAATTTTCTTTCCAGGTTCGAACAATTTGGTGCTCCTTAAGTCAAAAGTGTACCCTAAAGTTAAAAAAAGAAGTGTCGATTTATCCTTGATAATGCAGGCGATTGAACACCTTTCTAGGTAAGTGCGTGATAGAAATTAGAAGGTGTTTGTAAGAAATATATACATATGTATGTAAATTATTGCAGGATATTTCCACTACCAAAAACCGCCCATATTCTGTTGTGGTGTAGCTTTTTTCAAAATTTCGCTCGTTTTTATCTCTTTAAAGATGCTAAACTCTTTCTTTTCTTCACAAATTTTACCAAACAATAGTGAATAAAAACATAAGTTATGCTATAAATTGAAGAATATCACAATTAGCCATATAAAATGAAATGAATTAAATTGTTTAAGATAAATCAGTAGACGGAATATTGTCGCTTAAATTTTGGACGACATTTATTCAAAACACAATAGACGTCTTACTGCTTATCGAATGTAGTCAATTTTTAAAACACCAATATAAATTAATATACGTATAATGTACCCCCTCGCATACTACGTACTTGCAACGATATGTACATATGTAGACTGGCTGTAGGGATCGTTCGGAGAATTCTCGCAAATATTTAACGGACAACCAGCCACATGCTAATATTGTAGCTGATTCACAATACCTACGCAGTATCATGTAAAATTCACATCAGTAGCATGCACGGCATATCCTGTATCCTGTTCAAGATTCTTGCCATCAATATTCCAAAGGTATGCAGGGAAGTATTTCCAGGACTATATTATAAATGTATTTCCATCACGTAGGTGGCAAATCATACTGTTTTCACACTTGATTTACTCCCTGAATAATGTCTGCTGAATATTTGCTTCTGCTCGTACGACTTTATTTTACTTATGAACCTAAGCAGATCTGTTAGTCGTTCTTTTCCATACGTAGAACTAAGAAAAATGTGATATAAAGCAATACAATTTTGTACTTGTAAAACAATAAAAGTACATTACAATCGTAAATCTTAGATTTTCGTGGTTAAACATTAATTTTTACTTGGAATTCATTAAAAAAGATGTGGTAATCACAAAGTTATATGCCATGAAAGATGACATAACGACAAAATAAACAAAATTTGCAAAAGTATGCATAAATTAAGATATATTTTTTTGTAAATACATTGGATGGATAACAGTTTTAATGCAAGTGAAGATGAAAATCCAATATTGTCCAATTTATTAATTGGCAGGGTGCGATCAATCAGATCAATGGCCTTTGTGACGTCAGTATGTGCAACATCTTCCATCATCTACATTATGAGATAAGTATTCAGCAATTGCAACACGATTAGTTACTGCAGATCGCTGAGCAATTAAATCATGCTGGTCACCTGAAATCCAGGGTCTAACTTGGACATAAATATACTTGTATAAACATTTCTCTAAAACTCTTGCAAAATTATTTAATACTGCTATAGGACAATAATTGGAAACAACACACTTCTCAACGCTCTTGAAAACAGCTACCAATTTGGCAATCTTCCATACAGATGGGAAGGTAGAAGTCCTGGGAACAAATCCGAAGCAATGAAGTCAAATATACTATATTTTTTCCTCAGCGTTAGAGTAAATCTCCGCATGCCGTTTACTTGTAATATATTTTTATTTGACGCGTACTTGGTTGGAAAACAAAAAAAAAGTATAATATAAAGTTCCTAACATAATACTGCTAAATACAGCTGCTCATAGTATTGATGGGATTAAGCATGGGAAAGATAATGTGAGGAAAGGAAAATGCTAACACAACTGCCCATCCGGCGTCATCAGTGCGGTTTCAAACATTCTCATCCTCTGCCTAACATTGCAATTTCCTTTCGACTAGTCTAAGTGAGCATTTCTTGGCGCTATCTAGTGCCACAAAAAAGTTACTGTATTTAGCAGCATTATGTTAGTTATTGTTTTCTAGACAGTTTTTCGAATATAAGGTTCAGTAAATATTTCCTTCTTTCTCTATGGAAGTTGTAATATTTTGATCAAACTGTACATTATAAGAATAAACAAAATGAAGTCTATGTCGCTTAATCTAGTATTTTGTACCTTTTTACACCAGTTCTATTGAGCAACTATATTAACAAATTTCATTTACACCTTTATTTAATCAATTACGAACATTGCTGCACGTTTCATAATAGTTTTTGTATATACTGTGTTTAAAGTGAAATAGGCACTACTGTGGACTTTTCATTATTGAACCTATAATCTTATAGCCTTGAACATAGCAAATATGCATGCTAACGTAAAAATCGCTTAAGTTAACTAAATTAACAAAGTAATAGTACTTTTCATGTTATTCACGATAGCAGAAGCCCAGATCTAGTTGAGATATTTCAAAGTAATTACTAAAAACAATTTTTAATGAAGCAACCAGTATTTTCTTCCTACTTTGAAAAACGATGTAAGTCTAACTAAAAATTGTTTAATACCTAATTGACCGAAACTTAAAATAAAAGGGCAACAAACATTTAATTGTATTAGAGCGTATTAAAATGAAACATAACACTACCATTCATAAGTTTGATCGCCTATGTGAAACAAAAGTTTACTCGTTAACTTAAAATTTAACTTTGTTTTATTGATAAAATAGTACATTCTAATGAAATATATATTGTTTTAGTGTTCCTTCAAAGAAACCCCTTTTTGCTCTAATTGTTACATGGCAGATATGCGACATCCTTAGAACTAATGGCTTCAAATACGATTCACCTATAGCACCCCACATTTCCTGCTTTTTCAGTCGGAGATTTTCTCCGAACCTCGCGATCCAACTAACCCCACAAGAGCTCAATGGAGTTGCAATCAGGACTGTCTGACGGCTACTCCATTAACGGTAGGACCTCTTCGGAAGATTTGTCTTGAAAATAAGCTTTAGCCGTCTTTGCGGTGTATTTAGGTTCACTACTTGCTCATAAATAAACCCTCCCCAATTAACTCACATCCATTTGGTACCGCATAATTTTCCAAGATCCTCAAATACACATCTATTGTCATTCTTTCATCTATTTTAACTAATTTTCCAATTTCTCCGCCTCCAAGGTAACCCCATCACATGATGTTTCCCCCTCCATGTTTCTCTATTTTTGAAACATACTCGTCTAACACTCCTTCACCAGGGCGGCGAGAAACAAATGTGCGACGTTTACTTCCGAATAATGCGACTTTCGATTCGTCCGTCCATAACACATTTTTCCAATCATTTACACTCCAGTTTGCGTGAGCCTTTGCTCAATTTAGTCTTTTCCGTGTGTGTATACAACTGTGGCATACGACCCCTCAGACCGACTTTTGTTAGTCCCCGCTTTACCACTGTCGACATACTTACTGACTAACGGCGTTGTAAATTGAATTCTGCCGTAATTTGGGTTGCGGTAGGGCGGTGATTTCTTAGGGAAATCGCTCGGATATATTAATCGTTCCGTCGCTCATTCCGTCGTTGATCTAGCCCTTCAACTTCGCCTTCTGGTGTGAAGCCTACCGGTCTTTTCTTTTCTTTTAGTTGTTCTACCTACACAACATTCAGAAATATTTAATTGTCGAGCAATTTCTCTATTTGAAACATTTGCTTCATGCAAAACGCATATTCCGGAGCACGTTTCAATATCTAATGCACTCCTTTTTGACATATCTTCGATTAAATAAACTAATATAAAGTCGGGTCTTCCTAACGCAATCACTCACGTTCCCAGCATTCCGGGAATATACTGTATACATACTGAACATACAGTTTATTATACAGCAGGTAGATGATTCAGTACCCCTCGCAAATTCTATTTCATAACGCATTCATCTGCAATTTTCTACCATTAACGCATTAATTCTTTATTGTCAACATAAAATTGAATACAGGAATTCATTATTTTCATGTTTGAATGAATTTTGTAGATACGTCTTATTGTTAGGAATATATTCTATTGACATTAGATTGTAAATACCATTCTAAGAAGATTAATGTGAATTTCATTGTGTTCAAGTGCAGCAGAATATATTAGGTGCGGCCGAGCTTGGTATAACATGTACGGTAGTGTATGTCTAATAATACTATAAATTGAGAGCTTAAACTATTGGAAAAGGAGTTCTTTATTTTTTTTTCTGATCTAAACTCCTATCTTTTCCGAAAGATGATTCGATTCCTTAGAATTATCAAACAAGTATGTATATCTGACGAAAATAGACTATACATTTATGTTTTCTTAAATGTGAATTTAAATCATGTGTAACCACGATGTCGCCGGAAATTAATTGACCGCGTGCACAGATTGGAAGAAGATATACCTACATGCATAGATATATACGTTTTAGTCGACCTCCCAGTCAAGTTAAGCGAAATTCGTTTGCATAAATTAACAATTTCGTGTAATTGGCGGCCCCTGCATCTCGGGTGCACTATCCTGATATACCAGAGACCCGAAACGGCCAACTTTCCAACACAAGCAACTATATACGACTACGAAGTCATCGCGCCTAATTACTCTTACAAATCCTCTCGCCAAAGTTTTAATATCTTGCTCCTTTATGCTGAAAATATTCGCCAATGAACGTTGTATCTCTCCGTTTCTCTCTCGCTTTCAACTTCTTCTTCACGTACTCTCTACTCATGTACGCTACCATTTTTCGCTTACTTTTTCTTAATTCACATCTCAGACGATATAAACTTCAAGAGTAGAGATATTAGCATATACATACTTTCTGTTATTTTAAATGAGTTTTAATTTGTTTACAGCTCCCTGGGGCTTCCCGAAACTTTCAGTCCAAGTTCATTTTCAACTTTTTTCCTTAGAATAAGCACGGCTCGTTGTATTCAGCGATATTGCGTAAGATATGAATGACTTCAAAAGTCGCACTTACTTTAACGATCTTTTTGCATCTTTTTTTCCTGTTGAGTTTCTTTCCAGGAAAAACTCCTGTAGTAGATGGGTGTTACCCCAATTCAAAATAATTTGATGAAATTCTTAATTAACCAGAATAAGAACAAAACGTTGGTAAGTGATAAAAACATATTGTAGATACCTTTTACCTTTCGATTGTCAATTGTTTCTGAACTAATTAACAGAATGGCTACCGATCACGTATTTCTTTTAAAACTTTTCTTGATAACTGTTTAAACTATAGCTTCCCATCATGCATGTACATATATTATACATATACACGTGTAGTTAAAGAAATCGTTTTAAAACACGGGCCCTAACTACATTTTATTATTATAGAGAGGGTCCTACGACCTTTGCCACATCTCATATTTCGATCTCCACTGATCCCTACTTTTCCAAACTTCTTCCTTTATTGCTCTGTCTATCATGGCTCTCCCGATCCCAATCCTCTATAATGTCGCTGATCTTCCTTCTATTTTGTGGGGTATAATTTAGTATCTCCTTTGGCCATCTATCTTCACTCATTCTTTGCACATCTCCATACCATATAAGCTGTCTTGTTTCGCTTCTATCCGCAATAGTAATAACTCTTCCTGTTTTTCGTCATATCTCTCTGTTTCTCACGTCTTCCAATTTTGATACTCCGATTCTCAGGAAGTCGATTTCGACGGTGTCCGCACTTTTTTTATTGCTGTTTGTCATTTGCCAGTTCTCTGCACCGCATGTTATAATAGGCTCCACGCCAGCTTTATACATTTTTATCTTTGTTTCCAGTCTTAATCCTTTAGACCACAGCAAGGCATTTAAGGCCTGGGTTGGCATTTTCCCCTGTTGTATTTTATTTCGCGATGTACCTTCCTCACTAAACATAGTTCCAAGGTACTTGTACTGGTTTGTTCTTCTTATTTCTCTGATCTGCAGGTCCTGGTGGTCATCTTCGTCCTTACACCCCACCTGCATTTATTCATTCTTTGTCATCTTTATTGTTAGTCCCCAACGTTCGTATTCTTGTCCGTGTAGCATCAACTTCACGAAACTCAGAACAAGAAGAATATAATACGGATCTGTGTAACGCATTAATTTCGTCTAACATACCATTAACAAGATTAAACAATGTTAATTTCAAATCATTTCTGCAAAAATATTGCAAGCATAATATACCTGACGAAAGTACCTTACGAAAAAAATATATCACATATTATTACCAGCAAACAATGGCAGAACTTCAACAATTGGTAGGGGAATAATTTTATTTATATATTCATCTACCATGGAAAGTACGGATAAGTGTGGCCGTTATATTGCCCATTTGTTAATAGGAATTCTTCATGAAGATGTAGGTAAATCATATTTAATTTATTGTAAAGAACTTCAAAGAACAAATAATGTGACAATTGCCCAATTCGTCCAAGAAGATTTATCAAATTTCTTTTTACCTGGAAGTATACCTTCTGAAAAAACTTTACTAATGTTGTCCCACGATGCACCATACATGCATAAATTTTGTGCAATAAAGTTAATGTTCAAATTTCTGATCTTATTAATTTTATGTCAAAATTTTGCATATTGTCGCAATTTTTTATGCATATATGCCCCAGGTTTATGCATATTTTCCCAAAAATCGATGCATATATATGCGCATCCGGTTTCTTCTAATTATTATTTGTTGCGGTACTTATTGTGTACCTACAATACACAACACACTTTGTGCGCTCTAGTTGTAAATGGCAAAAAAAGGGATATGAAAACCATAGTAAGCGACTATTTTAAAGAAAATCATAAACATATAAATCTTCCAAACTTCTGTGTTACTTTAACTTTTACTTACAAGAATGTAAGTTTGGAAAAGATGGAAGATCGAAGCAATCGTAAAAAAAGGAGAGAATTTTTTCTTATTGTTCTGATATTGTAGGTATATCTATTAATTTCAAGAAGTGGTCATAAGTTTTCTTTTTTTCGTAATCTATAAATCTATCTCATCTCGCTTTCGAAATTATCGGAAATTAAATACCTTCTTCAAATAATTTTTAACCTATCAACACACGTTTTTTCAAGACAAAACATAATCCCAATTAAAACTATTTTGTTGTTCCTCGTTGTTATCTTTTCTAGGTATCGCTCAATATATCTATGTTATGAATACGAATTGGCAGATAAGTTTAGTATACAAGCAGTACTGCGTAAGTTTATCAAATATTTAGCGGCTTAGGCGGAATACATACATACACGTAAATTTCACGTCAGCAATTAAATAATAAACACTACTTCGGCTTATGGCACTCTTATATTTCGTTCTGTTAAATTTCTTTTCAAATAAATAAAATTTGAAATTACTAAAATCTCACTTAAAAATAAATGACAAACGAATATACGAATATTTGTATCTTATAGGATTGCACATAACAAATATGTATGCTAACGTAGAAGTCGCTTAAATTTTGTGACAACTTTTCAAAGCAAAAAACTGATTATTATTACATAAACGTACTGGTAGTAAAAAAATATGATCTACGTAAGGTAGATACATATAAAGCGAAGAACTTCACTCAAAGCGCAGTATGCACGCAGAATATCATACGTTCCAATATTTAATAAACCATATTTATAGAAATTTTTAAGGATACTAACTAAAAACATTATTTTAGATAATAAATTTAAAAAAAAATAGTGGGCTCGTCCGGGATTTGAACCCGGGACCTCTCGCACCCTAAGCGAAAATCATACCCCTAGACCAACGAGCCAGTTACTTTATATGTTATTATTATGGAATTTAAAATGAATAATTATTTAATTCTACAAATGAACTGTTTACTATTAAATAGTAATGCAAATATTAAGTAAATTAAATTAGACGAAATTATAACTTATTATTCCTTAATACACTAAATTCTTCAACTTTATTATTTATACCATAACCAAATTCAGACATTTACGAAACTCTGATCATCTAAAAACAAAGTATTAATTTTGACGAGACTTTAATGGCAATGGGAAAAGTTGCGAACGAAGTTTTAGGAACAACGACCGGAATGTAACAGCGAAATAGTCATCGATTTCTGTCTTAATTGCAACTTGGTGACTGTGTACTCATTTATCCTGTCGAAGTTTTACTTCTCTGTCGAATCGTACAGAATTTATTTGCGTTAATAGATGTATGTGTTTGCTTGCGCGTCTTCCAATAAACGTACTTGCTTCTAATTAAAATTGTCACTCCATTTATCCGAATTGAACTTAAAGAGAAAAGTAATTACAGAAACGTTTACAAAACTTCCGTTTAGATTTCTGACGATTTTCAACTAATTCGTATTATTTTTGCTTTGTAAACTTAGCCAAACCTCGAAAATTTAATAGCCCTCTTATATATATGTAACGGCTGCTCAGAAAGATCTGGCGGCAAAATTATCCGTAGAAATTTGAAGTCCTGACTGATATAGAATGCGATAGAACACATCTACTAACAATTTTGTAGGACACCCAAATGTCAGTTTCTGTCAAAAGATATTTCGGTTTGCAAATAATTGTAATATCGCAGAAATTAGTCAAATAATGGTCTTAGAAGATGAGAATAAGTAATTTACAAAATAAGAATTAAATATTTCCATATACTAGAGAATTATTGCTAAACGATAACACCTCTCTATAATTTACTGTGAAAAAAATGCACAATTCTATTGAAATGCAAAATTACTGAGAATAGTTTTAAAAGCAAAAATGTTAATTAATCCTATAATGATAGTAGTCTGCAGTTATCATATTACTTTAACATTAACATTGAACGAATTATTGTAAAAAAATAATTTTGAAACAGATTAAATGTTCGTATAATCCTTAGGTATACTTAAAATAAATATAATGAGTAGGGTTGGCCAAATCGTCGGGGTGCCAGGTCTCGACTCGTCCGCACGCACGACCCATACGGAAATTAACTGAGTTCGTTGAACTAATCTGCCTCCATTTCCCTGCTGTAATGTAAACGCCAAATTAGACGGCAAGCAGTGGGGATACGCCGCACACTCCGATTAACTGCAGTAATAGCCAAAGTATATTTGTCAGTGACGGATCATATCTCTGATACGCGCTCAAACGGGACAAGTAGTTTTTAATATTTACAATTATTTTTATAAACATAAAAGTAGATCAATGGCATTAAGTAGAATAAAAGAATGTGTTCATGAAGCAACTGGTGTGTCGGTGCGAACAATTGTTCAAGAGGAATATACAGAATCAAATAGTGATGGAAAAAAAAGTCCTGATAAGAAGAGACAAAGAACAAAGAGTATCAGAAGTTTGCCGGAGTATCAAATACGAATAGTGCGAGATATGATCTATGATTTTCATGGAACAGACGAGCGACGAGTTACGGTTTCAACTCTACGCCAAAAGATGCACGATTAAATGGAATGGAAAGCATCGAACACATCATTAAGAAAAATTTTAAAAGGTTTGGTATTCAAGTTTCGATGTACACGAAATGATAGGAAAGTATTAATAGAGCGATTAGATATATGAGCATTAAGAATTGATTACTTGCAAAAAATTAAACGTTTTCGTGAGACAAACTAATCCATTGTATACATAGGTGACATATACATTCATAGTTGTCATACGTCTTCTAAAATGTGGAATGATGAAAGTGTAAAAGGTCTTTTCAATAACATATCTAAAGGACCCAGACTAATAACAGTACATGCAGGAGGTAACATGGGCTTTATCCCTTACACCCTATTAATTTTTAAGTCCAGCAAAAAACTGGTGATTACCGTTCGAATATAAACGCAGAAAATTATGACAGATAAATAGAACAGAAGCTTGTTGTATTTGGTAATGCGCCGTATCACAATGCACAAACAAATCAGGCCCCAAGAAAAAATAGTAAGAAAAATGAATTGATTGAATGGTTAGCGTTAAAAAATATTCCTTTTGACACTAGAATGTTAAAACTACAGTTTTGTATAGTTAGTATCACCCCGATCTAAATCCAATTGAGTTGATCTGGGTTACCGTCAAAAACAATGTCGCTGCAAGAAATGTAAGTTATAAGATAGAAGATGTTCGTAAACTAGCGGAAGAAGAATTTTCTAAAATTTCTAAGGAACATTGGTAACAACGTTGTAAACATGTCCTTAATATTGAAGATAAATATTTAGCATCAGAAATATTAGTTGATGAAGCGTCAAAAAGTTTAATTATTAATGTAAATATCGAGAGAAATAGTGATGACGACAATTTCAGTGTCGAAGAATATTAATTCGTTTAATTTAAAACTGCAATTTACTATTAGAAATATTTCTAAGAAATATGATCTATTGCACTGTTAGTAATAAAGGAATAAACCATTTATAAATTATATATTCTTTATAAATACACAAGCAAATGGAATTATGATTTGCGATATTCTTAAAAGTTTGTACGTTTTAATCTCATATGTAAATTGTTTAATTAATTGTAACATCAAAATGCTTCGCCTGTAAATTCATACTGTTTTAGAAACATTCTTAAATACCGGTTTATACATTAAAATCTCATTATTTATAGCATTTCGTTTGGTAATGAATGTATATGCATATATGTCAGTGGATTAATTGGTCGGCAAAGGCAACCTTTTTTATGGCAACTGTCAAAATTTCAGACGTCTACTCTGAATAGTTGTTGCTGAAGAGTATGTTTTGTGTAAGAAGTCGGGCAGATTCGCAAAAATGGATAAAACCGAATTTCGTGCAGTGATAAAACACTTCTAGATGGCTGGAAAAACTGCCACGGAAATTCAAAATATTTTGCTAGAGGTTCATGGCGGATGTACTCCGTCATTTTTGACCACCAGCTTCTGGATGAGCGAGTTCAAACGTGGCCGCACAAGTACAAGTGACGAAAACCGCTACCAACGATGAAATGGTCGACAAGATTCATGATGTCGTGTCACCCGATCGCCGATTGAAGCTGAAAGAGATACCAGAGACAACAGGCATCTCAAAAGAACGCGTTGCCATATCCTACACGAAATTTTGGCTATGAAAAAACTTTCGGCGCGATGGGTACCGCGTTTGCTCACACCAGAGCAAAATCGAAATCGGGTGACCGTTTCGGAGGAGTGTCTGGCCAGGAACCAATGCAATCCAAGGGATTTCTTCATGCGTTTCATAACCGCGGATGAGACTTGGATCCACCACTACATAGCGGAAACCAAAGAACAGTCGGACCAGTGGACTTTTCCGGGGGAATCGTCTCCGAAGAAAGCAAAGACTGTTCCATCAGCCGGAAGGGTCATGACCACTTTTTGGGATTCCCAATTTGTGATCCTCATCGATTATCTGCAGAAGGGAACGACAATCACGAGGCAATACTACAGCGATTTATTAACCCCATTTGATGCAGTATTGAAGGAGAGACCGCCTCGTTTGCATTAGCTCATTCATCCCGCATCGTCGTGTCCAAGTTGAGTGAGCTGTTCTACGAGTTAGTCCCCCATCCTCCATATTCACCGGACATGGCACCCGGCAACTTTTTCCTTTTCCCAAATCTGGAAAAATCACTGGGAGGGAAGATGTTTGCCTCAAATGAGGTCATCGCTGCCACAGATGGCTATTTTGCACACCTCGAAACTTCCTGCTTTTCCGACGGCTTGGAGAGACTGGAACACCGTTTGAAAAAGTGAATTGATCTTAGAGGGGATTACATGGAAAAATAAGAATAATAAACCACACCAGTACCGTGTTTTTCTTGTCGATTCCGGAAACATTTCAGGTCCCCCTCGTATGTAGTGTCCTACAAAATTAGAAAACATAGTTTATCTCCAAGTTTGATTGTCTAATGAAGAATAGTAAAAAATGTGCGTCTACAACCAGGTGGACGATTTTCACTGTGACTAACGATAAGTACTCGAAAAATAAAAGAATACAATGCGGTCCGTTAATGACACCTATCACATTTTACTTGCGATGGAAATTGCGACAATAAAACGATTTACAATTACAAGCTTAGAGCTTCAAATAGAAAAAAAAACGTTGCTTTTCACATCCGTGTTACGGAACCGTAAGGCAATAAACGACCCTAAACGGTCGAACATCAAAATGGCAAAGTATGTACGTAAACGCAACGGTAGCAACCGTCGAAGCATCGCTTTACAGTTTTGATTCTGTTCCATGCGCATAAACGTTTATTATTCCATTTGTGTGTACGACTTTTATGCCGTTATTAACACAATCGTAGCGTATTAATCGCCAGACTAAAGCAGAAACAAAAGTGCGATTATCCGCTTTTGAAACTTCCCCTTTCCGAACAGGGCGAACTAGGCAATAGCACTGTAGCGCCGGATCAAAAGTTTAGGATTTATACGAGTCTGATTTCTGCAGATAATGCGATGTTGTTTCTTAGCATTCTCCCTCCATCTCCAAATCTGAGTCGCCCCCTCTCTCTCTCTCCGAGTGTGATATAAACTTTGTTAATTACAATTCGATACAGTTAAGAGGGAACGATAAAGTAAACGCGCTTTAGGCTACCGGAGAGGAAAAGTGAAAGGCCGTAATTTAGCGTCGAAAATTTGTTATCAATTACACCTACTATGTTCGAGAACGAAAAGGATCCTTAATAAATAAGCAATACGGCAATAGAAATACGACTATGGTGTTCTTGTCCAGAAGTAAAACTCATCGAAATACCCACGTATCTAAATTAGAAATTCGGTTAAAAATTGCAATTGAAAAGTAAAAAGAAAATATCGCCACTTTTTAGCCACTTTATAAGAGGGTCACGCTATATATACATATTTTGAGATACAAGAAAACTATAAGTCTTTTTACGAAAATTATTTTATTTTTATTCAAAATAATTACCTCCTGCATCGACGTGCTTTTGTAACCGAAGCTTCTACAATATAAATGCTTGAGGTCATCTTTTGAATGCTCCCATCTCGTGTGCTTCAGCTATTTCTTCCTCCATCGTGCAACGTCAACCATGTAAATGTTTCTTTAGGTTAAAGAACAACCAGAAATCACACATTGCCAAATCAGATGAATAGGGTGAATGTTCAATAACTTTTATATTATTTTCAGGTAATAGTTTAACTCTCTGCTGTGCACTGCGTGGCAATGCATTGTTGTGATGAAACGTTAACCCACGAATGTTGACTGTCTCAAAAACTGCAGATAAACATTTTGTGGTGTACAAGTTTGCTATAACTGTAGGTTGACTTTCCAGCTTCATTGCTTTTACTAATTTTGTACTACGAAGGAAAACTTTCGTGACAGCCCTTTGCTTTTTGGCCAGTGGCCATTGTTGGTGTTAGTGCATCTTCGTGGGTCCATACACGGTTCCTCTGACGGGTAGGAATATCGTAGAATGGGATGTAAGTTTCATCACATGTTACTATTTTAAATAGAATACGATATTCACCATTGTTTAACATTTGTAACGTTTCCTGAGCGATTCTTACTCGCTCTGCCTTTTGGAAATCGTTAAGTGTGTATGGCACCCAACGACTAACAATTTTTTTCATCTGACGATAATGTAAAATTGAATTTACCACTGCGTATCCAACATCAAAGGTTGCCTCAATCTATGATGTATGATCTTCGTCGACCATCCGTCTCACTCTCTCAATGTTTCCAATGGTATATGAAGAACAGGGCCTATCAGCACGTGTCTCATCATCGTGCGATATCCTTCTTCTTTTAAATTCATCACCAAATATGAGTTGCAATCGTTCAAGACTTTGTTGTTCACTTAACCCAACCTTAAAATCGTAGTAGATCATTGCGTGCACATGTTCTCTTGGCGAATCCATATCTCCATGACAAATCATATGTACCACGTTTGTTCCATGGATGTAGAGGCTCAACTGACAGTGAGAGCTTACTACTTAAGGATGGTGGTACTTAAAATTACAGTGCTGCCAGCTTTGACTTCTTTGGTTTCGTGGCATCTCAAAATATGTAGCGTGACCCTCGTACAATGTCTATACAAACCTATCTTTAAAATTTTAATTACAGATAAATAAGAGAAATAAAATTGTACTATTCATACTTCAGCTAAAACGTCTGTGGACTGTTTCAAAACTAAGAAGATTGATTAAATTATTAGTATAAAAATGCAATATATTAGCTCCTACCGCATCCGTTTTACACACCAACAACCACGGGTATTAACCATCAATGGAGAAGGTCATTGTAAAATTAATATTGCACCATTAGCAATAGATGATATTAGCTTTTACTGCTTTTGTATTTATGGATTTGAGGTTTTGGGAACCATTATTTTCGTTAATCGTAACACTGTTTCGTAGATTTATTTATTCATTTGCTTAAAATTAAAGGTAGAGGCTGCCATATACTGGGTGTCCTAAATCTTTCTTTATTTTTTTCACTGCGCGAACACAATCGCTAAATAGGAAGTAGGGGTCAATTGCTATCCCTGTCCTTGGAAATTTACTCACTGTGGAGCGTTTTATAGTACCGGAGCATGCATGCTGTGTGCGCGAGTTTTACAAAAACTTCCCATAAAAGAACTGCCTTTATCGGACTTTAACAAATCCAAAACGGCAAGATGAGAAGCCAGTTCACTCGCCAAAAGTTACTGTTTGTGCTGCAATGTCGTTGCAAGGATTTATCAGTTCGTACTTTTTTGAAGATGATAGAAGTGGTCTGCTAAGGAGAAAAATCTAGAAGCTGACTACAAGAACCAATTTCAAACAATAAGCGCTAGAAGCTAACTTTTGACGATTTTACACCATCTATACAGCTAGCTGGTAAAAGAAAATTTAATCTTGAACCTTTTTTCCTATAATTGGTACCCTGACAATACATCTGTGTACAACAGAGTATTGGTTCCCACAGGGGCTCACTCAATGGTTCCGTGTCTTACCTTGTTTGAAAAATTTAAATTCTGGAGAGTTGAAACACACCTGTAAGGACTTAGCTAAAGTTTATCACAATAATATTATCCCAAAAGGGTTAGAGATGGAATATATCCATTTAATAGAATATTTGGGAGATGTACAACATACTGAATGTGAGGAAGCTATAAGTATTTCAGAGCTATATCATCCCTTAAAAGAAGATGTTATCATAGACGCGTTTCCGAATGTAGAAATAGTAACTAGAACGCTGTTTCTCAAAATTGAAAACAATCAAAAGGAACCTGAGAAGTACAATGTTGCATAGAAAATTCAGCAGTTTATTGCTGATGTCCACTGATAGTGATGGTGCTTTAAAGGACAGTAGAAGTCATTGCCAATCAAAAAATCTAAAAGGGTACCTCTGCTAGCGATTTTTACATATGCTCGCATTCATTTGTAAACTTTCAAATATAAAAACAACAAACTACACTAATTAAAATGTGGTTCGTATCTATTTCGATCCTAAATTTCTCTCAAATGGGGCCCATGTATCCTAATTTAAACGATCATGATGATTTCAGATATCATTGACGCCATTTACACAAGGACACTGATGTTGCGATGTGTCAAAGTTTTGATCATCTATATGTATTATTATAACTAGAATGTTCCGAATCTTGCATAAAGCTTGGAGAAACATTTCTAACAGACTTCGTTGAATAAATTCTGCGGATATTTCAACAAGGTACTTTTAAACGAAGAAAAAATTACTTCTTTAAAAAGGAAATCGAGTTATTACAATGGCCAGCTCGTTCATCCGACCCGAAAGCTAGTATAAATCTTTGAAGAATATTGACAACAAAAATATTTGCTAACAATAAGCAATATCGTAGCGTCAATAAACTGAAATTTGGAGTCATGAAGTGCTGAAGTGGGACTCATATTCCAACATTGAAGAAGTTAGTATATAGTACAAACAAACGGGTTTTTAAGGTTATTTTAGATAAAGAATCCAACAACCACTATTAGCTTTAAGTGCAATTGTAAATTTCTTGTTGATTTATTCATTTTATGTCAATTTACCTTTAGAAATTGCATTATTTTTAATGATCATTATTATAAACATGTTTTATAAGAAGTGCAATAAAATTTTTCAATTTATCTTCTCATATTCTATAGTTTCTACAGTTTATGTGGAACTATAGGAACTTGGCTAAATGTTTTTATTTATATTTTCCTGAAACCTCATCATCGAATTAAGCGTATTATGCGTTATGCCATTACGCCATTATCTCAACTTACACAAGACAACAATGAGTACTCATGCACTGAGGTAGGTTTTTTTTATTTAACCACAGTTCCTGACTTCTGTAAGAATAACGGAGGTGTGAAGGCTGTAATGCATCAATAATCTTGCGTTATTGTCTCCAAAACCCGTGCTGTTCAAGGTCGTCAGCAACCATCTTCGAAAATATTTCATATGAATTCTTGACCTGTAAATAATTAGCTATATATTCATTTTTATTAATCTTTGTAACGAATGGATGATTAATGGTTAAAATCACTACACCGTTATTCATATAAAAAAGAAGGTGTAACTAAGTAACTGTTATATTGTGAAACGCTTTTATGTATACTGTTGGGAATTTATAAAAAAATAAAAATCCACTTATTTGTAAAAGTGTCTCGCATAATTTAATTTAATTTGAAAAGTACGTAAGCAATGTTCAGCAAAGCATTATAAGAGTGCTTTCATTGTAACATAACAAAAATTACGCGGAGTCTTAATGAAAAAAAAAAATGCCGAATTTGTTCCAAAGTATAATAAAATCCTTTTGTATTACTATTACTATGCACGCAGCTTCCTTTTTCGGATTGTAACCCATTGCAATTCTATTCGAAAATCTATAATTCATTTTGGTTACACATTTTAGAGCGATGCGTGTTCTATATACATACACCATATAAATATCATTTTAACAACAATAGTAAAACGTAGGTATTCAATTGCATTGCTACATTGTGGATCGACCGTAGTACATATGGTTGTCTATTCCATATTCATTAAAGTTGGGTATTCCTAGAATAGAAATAACTACAAGGATTTAAATTCGAACAAAATGTTATGGTGACATCCAGAATAATATCACTTTTATCTCGCCTTTCATACACAGAATTTCTTTATATAAATGATCCTTTTCATACTCGATCTTCGGCAAAATACATAGAACTGCCTCACGATTTTAAAAATTTCATTCTTGTATCCTTCAATCTTGCACATTTTCTTCCATTAAAATGGTGCAATATTGTGGATGAGAGAACGTGTGGGAACGTAACGGCAATATTAAATTTCCTATGTAAGTTGTCTTTTAATAGTTTTTTCCTAGATGAACTTTAACTAATATCTTTCCTAAAATGGATGTATTCGTTGTGAAGAAGATGATATATACTATAAAAGAAAAATGTTTTGTTATTACAATATAAAGCTATGATATTTGAACTTAATTTAGTTTAGCCAAGTTTCCGTCAAAAAGATCAGAAATATTGAAGTTACAAGCACTACGTAAAAATGATTTTTTTCCAAAACCTAGTGTAAATGCAATGACAATTTTACTCTAGATAGTTATTTGGAGTCTTCATTAAACAAGAAACTCAAAAATATGCTTCAGATTTTGCTTCAATGATTTTACAAAGAAATATACTTCTTAAAAGTAAATAAAAAAGCATATGGTGCAGGTACTAGCTATGAAGTAAGTTTATAATTATCCTACATTTAAAGATAGAAACAACAACTCCTTTATTTTTAGCCAGACAGTCTGGAAATAGACGAATTATGTTTAACTAAGGAAACAAGCATACAAGCTTGTCCAACTTGTCTACTTTATTAATCTTTAAATGTTTTATTATACGTATTGTTAGTATAACATTAATAACACTAAATATAATCTCAATATACATTTCAATTCTAAACAATATGGTCTTTTTTTCATTATAGCACAAAAGCATTAAGAAAAATGCAGCAATAGTAAACAAAAAGTTCAAACTTTCTTCTCACTTACATACCCTGTTATGTTTTTTTTAATTCCTTATCGCATTTCCTATAGAATTTATTTTACCACACCTGTCCCCATATTTACCGTAAGAATCTATAAGTTGGAATGAACACGGCAACCGTTCTTTTCTGGCAGGAAAAACTGTTTTTTCAACCAGTGCGAGCGTTCTTGTAGTAGTGTATAGTTAAATGCTAATGGTACAACTTGACGCGCGAGAAGCTGCTCCCATTAAAGCGAGTCAGTTGAAATGTCAAAACTACGAAACTATTTTCAATAACAATCGCGTAATAACAAATACCATTGCAGCATTACAAATGTCTTCATTATCGTTAGTCCCACGCTTGCAGCTATCAGATAACATACAAAGAATTTTATGAAATTTTATAATAATAGTCTTCCTACATATACGTTTACTTGTTCTAAAGACCATTAGAATTGTACAAACAGTAAGTCATTACATATTGAACAGTAGTTTCTATATAAAAACATTTATTCAACACTGCGAACAAGGTTCAAGTACCTGGCATTCTAATACCAGGCGTCCCAAAAGTCTTTTTCAATTTGTTTTAAGTGCGCGAACACAATCTTTGAGTGGGGAATGGGGGGTATGGCAATCGCTAGCCCCGTCCTTAGAAATTTAGTTGCTATGGAGCTATGGTGCTGTGTGCGCAAGTTTTACAAAATTTCTTAAATGAGACGCATTTTCACCTTAATTGCCATATAAACAGGTAGAACTGGCGTTATTGGAGTTCAACAAATCCAAAGCAGAAGCATCAGAAGCCACTTTATTCGCCAAGAAGTACAATATCGGCACCAGTTGTGCATGAACTTTTCCCTGGAAAATTTATATCCACGCGCGATGCCATAAACTGACCAGCACGAAGACCCGACTTGACGTTAATGGATTCACTCTCTGAATTACTTAAAAGAGAATATTCAAAGACAAATGGCAGTTATCACGGAGAATATGTACCGTACAGTACCTCACGTTTAAAAGGGTGCCAGCAAAATAACGGGACGCATTTGGTAGACATAATTTTTAAGAAATAAATTCCCAAAGTCTGCACTTTAACAAAAGATAAACATTTATTCGTTAAACCTGGTAATTGTTCTATTGTATCCCTTTTACTTCTACTTTTGGGACGTCTTGTATTTACTAGATAATGGTTTCTCGATACGTATTATGTCAATTGTAAATCACAATTTACAAGTTCTTATCTAAACAAAGTTACATATTTCCTAGTCGAACGCCTATGGTTAGGAACTATGATATGCGAACCTTCCTCATTTCTTATAAAAATACGTTGTGCAATTCTATTTTACTGTTTACTATCTACTATTAGCTAATCTATCTTGTATTAGTCCCTACAATATATAAAATTCCTTTTGTGCCAAAATCAACTTGTCTTTGTAGTATTATAACAAAAAACCATTCGAAGTATGTAATTGTTTTTTTTCTGTGCATCAACTTAGTTCGTGAATTTCAATTTCTTTATATAAGAGAGATGTTCAAATTCAAAGAACATATATTATCCTTGTCTCTTTGAAGTAATACGAAATTGAATCTGGACGTCCACTCACAGAAAACATCCAATAGCGCACCTTACGGCATTTTTCCTGAAATATAATCATACGCATGATATATTTCAATCTTGCCGGTGTTTTCCATTGTCCGGCAGTTATTTGAAAATGTGTAGATTGTCAAAGGATTGTCAAGTATGTATGTATATCTTACCTATTCGTATTTGAAAATGACGATTTCGTCTTTCTTCGACAGGATAATAGAATCGTGTATCCAGGCAACTCAATCTGTCGAGGGACATTATTGAAATGAAATTCTTGTCTTCCGGCCACTCATTCTTTACGTTCGTAGGTATATATTTACTAAAAATATATACATGATTATTTCCCTGTCAGAATATGTCGAACGCTATAGAAATGTTTTAACATTTATACTTTTCGTTTGCCAAGCCTGGACTGTTCCGAATGCAACCTAAAAGAAGACTAGTCAATTTCTATTTAATTCTAATAATTAATAAAGCAGACTGTATAGAAATATGTGTGCTTTTTCAAACACAACATGAATCATTAGTAACTACAGACCCCTCACTCCTAAAATTTTATACCCTCAGTAGAATGAACTTAACTTTAAGAGGCAAAACACAGTTTTCAAGAAACATCTGGCGTTCAGAACCTTTGCATTACCAGTTAAGTTTCTACAGATTAAATTTTGTTTTGGAAACCATTGGCTCCTTGTGTTAATAGTTATGCAAAATTAATATATTTTTACATAGGTTTTCTATCCACTAGTTCAGAGATTCTCAACCTTCTTAGCTTCACAATCCCCCAAATAATAAATATAAATAAAATTCGCCAAATGTATCTCTAGACGCACGTCATTCTTTGATGGCATAAGCAAAGATCGTTGATTAACTAACTATCCTTATTTAATAGCGATATCGAATATTCACGCACGGAAGATACATACATATGTCTGACAGATTGTTTTCATTGTCCTGTCAAGTTTTGTGAGTATTACTTTCAGTGTTATTTCTTCTTTTAGTTCTATTTTAACTTTGAGTCTCTTCTCGATTTTGCAGAGTAATTGTTCGTTTCAGAACACAGCCGTACGGATTTGAGTGCTGTTATGTATTTGTACATAAAAATTCCGACAATTTACCAAATAAAGTCAATGTAACTTCATTTCAGATAATGCATGGGAAACGTCTCAATTCTCAACCACAGGAACTTGTGCTAAACTTTTTGGATTATTCCGAAAGGGAAAAACAAAACAGAGGGTCCATGCTACCTATAAATGCTGTTTACGCGGTATGTACTCTGATAATGTTTACGCGGTGACTAATATTACAGAGAGTATGTGAAGCTTTACATATCTACCGTCAAACTATTTATGCTATTAAGTAACGAAAGATGCAAAATCCAGTTCATTCTTCCCCCGGTAAGAAGAGACCTCGTGTTAAGCCAAAAACGAAGTGCGAAATATTGCTTACAACAGACCAAGGAAATTGTAATGTTATCCAGACAATCCTTAACAACTTTGTTGAAGGATATTGGGTTTAAATTTCGCAAAGAAAGTAACAGACGAATTGATGCGAAGCGTATTTCTTTAAAAGCAATTGATGAAATAATAAAAGCATGTAGCCATGACGTATCCAGCCTGCAGCCATATCACTGACTTTAACGCCATTGAACTAGTTTGGGCTTCAGCAAAAGGCTATTACAACAAGCATATTGATAGGGTTGGTTATCGGGATGAGAATGCTCTTAGTATGTTGAGCAAAGCGTTAGAATATTGTAGCCAAAATAATTGGGAAAATTGTGTAAGGCACACAAATGATCTAATTAAGAATTACTATGAGCCAGAGAGGCATTTGGCGGATATTGCAATCAATCCCATCATAAATTCTGGAGAATCGTCAATTTCGGGAAAAAAACTAAACAGTGATTAATCTAAAATAAGAAAATTTATTTGTCATCTACTGTTACGTATTTATTATCTTGCTTTACTTTATTAAACATGTATGCGTAAGCTATACACCTTTCCTGTCTGCATGAAATATTAATGATGTTGGTCTTGTCTAAGTTTATTTATAAATGTCATGAAAGTATAACATTTTAACATTGTATCGAGTCTGTAATGTAATAAGTAATATTTGAGATAAATATATATTAAGACATCAATTTGTTTACTCAATCAGGCAAATACTTTAGATTTATTCTTGCGACATATGGAAATTTTTGACAAATTGCAATAACACATGGGCTGAAAAGTCCCGGGCCTAACACATAGATGACGCTAGTTTTACTGCAGTCACCTTTTTCTCAGTTAGTACTAACCTTCAAAAGACAGCTGTTAAAATTTCATGATATTCTATTCATTAGTTTGTGAGTTATTGTGCTAAGAGTCACGCTACTTTTGTTATTTTCAAAACAATGGATCAAAAACAATTTCGTGTTTTAATTTTACACTGCTTCTTGATGGGAAAAAATACCGTTCAAGCGAAGCAATGGCTTGAAAAGTGTTGTGGGGACTCCGCTCCATCAAAAACAACAATAAAACGTTGGTTTTCTGACTTCAAACGTAGTCGTAGAGACACAGATGATGCAGAACGCAGTGGACGTCCAAATGAGGCGGTTACACCAGAAAACATAAAAAAAATCCACAAAATCATTTTGAATGATCGAAAAGTGAAGTTGCGTGAGTTAGCTGACATCGTAAAGATATCAAAAGAACGTATTGGCATTATATTGCATGAGCATTTGACTATGAGAAAGCTCTGTTCAAAGTGGGTGCCGCGTTTGCTCCCTGTTGACCAAAAACAAGAACGTGTTGATGATTCTGAGCAGTGTTTGGCCATGTTTAAACGTAACAAACCGGAATTTTTGCGTTGATATGTGACAATGGATGAAACACGGATCCATCACTTCACTCAGGAATCAAAACGATCGTCATCTGAGTGGGCAGCAACTGGTGAACCTCGTCCAAAGCGCCCGAAAGCACAACAATCGGCTGGAAAGGTTATGTCCTCGGTATTTTGGGATGTGCGTGGTGTAATATTCATCGACTATCTTGAGAAAGGAAATACCATCAACAGTGAATATTATATAGCGTTATTGGAGCGCTTGAAGGCCGAAATTGCAAAGAAACGACCGCATATGGCAAAGAAAAAAATTTAGTTTCATCAAGACAACGCACCGTGTCACAAGTCAATCAAAACAATGGCAAAACTACATGAATTGAACTTCGAATTGCTCCCACATCCACCGTATTCGCCAGATTTGGCTCCCAGCGACTACCGGCTGTTCGCAGACCTCAAAAAAATGCTCGCCGGTAAGAAATTTCGCACGAATGAAGTGGTTATCGCTGAAACTGAGGCCTATTTTGAGGCAAAAGATAAATCATTCTACAAAAGTGGTATTGAAATGTTAGAGCGGCGCTGGAATGATTGCGTTGCTCTAGATGGAGGTTACGTTGATGAATAAAGCTAATTTTGAACCAAAAAAACCGTGTTTTCTTTGTTAGGTCCGGGACTTTTCAGCCCATGTGTTATACAGAATTTAATTTGATGTTTCCAATATGATAAATATTGCGCAAAAGTTGCTATAATCAAATAAATAAAGCGTATGTCAGGTTATTCACGTTCAATTGGTAAAATCCTAACTTATAATTAATATTGTGTATATTATGAGAACTGTCAGATTTTTTTAATGAATTATACATATGGCACTTAACTTGAACTAGAAGTACCGATTTAATTTGCATGGATAAAGATTGATGACGTGCGTCTAAAGATCGGTTTGACGTATAGCATCTATGACGTCCGTATTAGTATTAAAAAAAAAAAACGAGAAAATATTCAGTCAATTCTCCAAAACTGTTATTTGCAAAATGTTTATTGCATTTTATTAATAGCGATTAAAATTAAAGTATAAAAGTAAAACAAAAGGAATTTTAACGAAAAATAAACAAACACTTCTTTAACATTCCGTTCATCAAAGAAACCCTTTTGCGCGAAGAAGTGCTTTCACAATACGAGGCATCCGTTCCACTAGTTTTTCAAGGACTCTATTTGGCATATTAGCTCATTCCTCTTGCAAAATGTTCTACGGGTAGCCTACGGAGGTACGGTATATTTCTCGGATCCTCCTGTCCAATTCATCCCATAACAGTTCGATGGGGTTTATATCGGGGCTTTGCGGCAGGCATGTCATTATCTGTAAAGTGTCATTATCTTATTCTTCGTTTAAGAAATTTTTACATATCACTGCTGAGTGTTGTCCTGTATGCAACACTTCCGCCGATTAGACGTTGCCCTAATGGTATTGCATTTTGTTGCAGTATTTCTAAATAACCCTCTTTTCGCAAAATACCTTCGATTCCCTTCAAGTCTCCTGTAGCGGCAGGAAAAACAACCCCAAACAAGCACGTTTCGGCGGCGATTTTTGGTACTGTCAGTCTCCTATTTCGCTTCCTCAGGAATTTTATACGTTCATCGTCGGCGTGAGTTGTTATTCTTTTACGACCTGAACGTACCCGATCTCTTAAGCTGCTCGTTTGTTGATGTCTCCGAATGATATCACTAACAGTCGATTTAGTAACATGTATTTTTTCGGAAATATGACGCACTGAATAACCTTCTTGATGAAAAGCAACAATTAATCCTATTTGTGGCGATGAGGACTATTCTGAAAATTACTTATAGCATCATAAAATATAACAGGTTTCTAATCATTCTCTAATCGGTATTTGGAGTTTTCCTGACCAATTAATAAGCAATAAACTTCATAAAGGACCTAATATAAATGTTATTTATGTATAAAAGTAATTATATTATCTTCTAGTAGAGTTTACAACGCATTACCGGGTGTCCGAAATATAATACGGTAGTATAAATGAACAATTTACCCTCAGGTTGAGAAACAAATGTTTCTTTCTTTTGGCACTAGTTAGCGCCAGGAATATTCATTCGTAGAGTTAAATATGGTGATAGAAGCAGCGAGAGAATTACATGTGTTACCATAAAACTACTCGAAACCACGCCGATGACGCCGGGAAGGCAGAAACATGTTTGTGGGTTAGCGTTTTATGTCTCACATGTCTTTCTCGTGAATTCATTTCACTAATACCATGAGAAAAGCTGTGTATTTACAGCGTTTTCTTCTTATCTTGGTGTTATTTTCTAGGCATTCTTTTAGATGTGTTTTATATCTACAGTATGCTTATCATACGAAATGTCTAGATTAATAAATAATTTGTGAAATAACAGAGTGAATTTTACTATTATTAAAAAAAAATGAAACATTAAGATTATTTCTTCAACATATATCTTCCAGAATTAGATCGTTTGGATCAAGGTAACCTAAAGCATATTTCATTTAAAAGAGAAAAGAAGAATGCAGAAGTTGCAAGATGTTTAAAAAATGCATATTTACTCTTTTTTACTGTTTATAATCTTAATCGCCATCTTTGCTAGCTGTCCTACTGGTGCATTCCCGCAACACGCCAAAGTCCGATGTCTCATTAAACACGAAAAAACCGGAAGACTAGATAGCATCTTTGATCATAAATGACAACTCAACGTCTATTCGCGACAGCCTTTAATGACTCTATAACCACACCCCTTTGCCATAAGGGGTAAAGCACGGTTAACTATTTGCTAACAGCAAATGCTAACTCGAGAAGGTACCAGTGGCACTAGAAAATACTGCCAACATATCTCCGATAGGATTACAACTGATAAGTCCTGACGTAGCCATCGTCAAAAACAAGTTTTCTTGTCATTAGACTACCGGCTATTTTTTGTTTTTTTATTGTACTCTATCATCAATTTTTACCTCACCACAACAATTTTGTCGAACTACAATCCAAAAGAGGCATGACATGATGCATAAATTAGCAAAATTCTTATCAGGTTATTAAAACTATGCATTCTTAAGTAGAGCGCGTAAAGCATTAAATTTCATTAAAGCGTTTAAATTCTTAATAAATATTTTTCATGACGATCAATGATTTGACCAAAGAAAGTTCATTAAACCTGGAATCACTTTTCGTACTCGGTACCTCTTACCCGGCCATTCACAAATTCTCTGTCTCCATATATATTTGTCGTAGAAGTAGATGAGCGAATCGAAAGACGAAATTTAGGATTTAATTATTTGTCAGCACTTTTCTCCTCCTTTTTTGCGTACGTGAATAACAAATGAATCATACTAAATACAAAAACCCGTCGTTTTTTTTGTACTCTACAGACTATAAGAATGCGCTGTAACTTCTCGTGACAATTTCAATTCGCTTGCGATTATATCGAGAAGAACGATACATCCTGGCAAATTAAAGTGTGAAATTCACAGTATAGCGTATACTTAGGCATAGAGAAGGTCACCTTCCGCTGTCCTAATTGTCAATATAAAAAGAACCTGTCTATATAAAAATATCTTCAGTTAACGATCAGTTTTTGTACGGTTCGCACCTTTAATCGAAACAAGATGTTAAAGAAATGCATTATTTTCTACGTACTCTTGATGTTTATTGGCGTCCGCTCAGAACCGATAATTATCAAAACTGGCATCGCCAAAGATCATTCCCAACATCAAGATGGAGGTGTATACGACGCTTCTTTGAAAAAGGGAATCTCGTCTTACGAAGCCGATCAAGGATTCAGCAAGGATAGTGAAGGAAAACACGTTAGTGGACAGGATTCCGGACAGTATATGCAACAGTTAGCAGATAATAAACACCATTTACAAGAAAACAATTACAATCACGAGAATTTTCAAAAGCAGGGTGGAGGAGTCGTTGAGAACGTTGGAAAACAAGCAGGGCACAAGAAAGGTCATCACAAATCTGGTTTCAAGAATACCTATCATAAAGAAGAAAGCGGCAGCAAGTCTAATTACTACGACGATAGTGATGATCAAGGTGGCGAATATTTTCTTAACAGTAAACAGGGTGCCTATTCGGATGATAATAGTAGCATCAATAGAGGGTCTTACTTAGACGGAACCAAATACGTAAAAGACGATTCTAGACGGGGTGTTTATAACAATGAAGCACTTCACCACAAAGATTTGGGTTCGCAGCAAAACTATGACCAACAAAAATATCATAACGATAGAGCCAATCAAGGCCATGCTAACGAAGGTAACAGATTCGGAGAGTCAGGAAGATACGTGTCGGAGAGATACCATAGACCTCATCAGAACATTCATGAAGGTTACTATTACCCAGAAGATCATTATTATGCTGATTATAGCACTCCCAAGAAAACGATCACGATATATGAAGACCCAAGAGTTTACGAAACTGGATCCCACTATTCCGATTACGATGACTATCCTGAATACCGCAGATATGACGATTCTGTCCAACTGCTAGTGAAACGGCCACTTGAGCGAAGATACTACGATGAGGATAATGTTTATAAACACGGATACTATTAAATTTTACTTAAAATTCTGCACTATGTGAAATTTTTTCACTGCCATAATAATTGGTCAGTTTAAAATCATAAAATGTACTGATTAAATGTATTTTCCAAATGGACAACTTTCTGCGTGATTTTATAACTTATTTATTGTATAAAGCATAACTTTTAAGTACTGATATATAATTCTTATTATATAAATTAATTCCTTAAACTGTATTCGTACTAGCGCTTCTATTACATTGGCTTAATTACAAAATAAAAGCATTTTGAACTGATGTAATGGTCTAATTTATGAAAAATAAAACCAACCTACTATTGAATGCTGCTCCGAGGGATGAATGATATTTTCCAAATTCTAGGCTATTATATGGAATCTCTGAAGCACTGAAATTTGTAAAATTAAATTTCGTTTATTTAATTTAAAATTTCGATGAATTATTATTTTTTTAAATCGTCTATATCCAAAAGTTTGACTCATGATAAAAATCAAAGTCAACTCTATTTTGTTGGTTACTAGACAAACTAGTACCAACATCCTGACCATAATTACCTTCGTACTGTTATCATCATGGCAATGATTATATAAAATACTTAGTAGATTAGACCTCTATTAAATGCTAACAAAACGTTGTGCTCCAATAATATATGAATCAAGAAAAAACTGCAATTAGCAGGAGCAAAATGAGCAAAAACTAAAGATAAGCACAAAAATAAAGTAGAATGAAGCATATCGGGACATAGTTTTAACAGGAAGAAGGTCAAGTCAAAAATCCAATTACAATACGTACAAGTATCCTCACATAAATCTAGTACAGCAAACCACTTTCAAACATCACTTTTTCAAAGTATTATACACAACTTAATCTATAGAAAGGATCTAGGTTTCATTTTAGAGAATTTGCCGCTAGCTAACATTAAACAGTTTGCCAAAATTTTAACAAAAAGAACCTTTTATTTTCAAAATTTCAAACGAAATGTATGCATACATTACATTTCACGCAAAACAAAAACCAAAGATCTGTTACACGTAATCTACAACGCTGTCCTTTTTCAATTATTTCTCATTTTGTTTACAACTGCCGTAATATAAAATTTCTAGGACGAAAATGGCATTGAAATAAAAATATATGTCTGAACTTAAACCAAGTAGTATAACTTGAGAGTTTTGAAAATTATTTTGACAATGACATTGACTGTCATTAATTAATGCGGTATAACTGCTGAAAGCAAGTTTAACATCAAGTTTGAATAGATTCAAGTATGGTTTACAATATAATATAACAATATAACAAAACACATACATGATTGAAGCCTATTTTCTAACTGGAGTGCGAATTGATGGAATTTGGGTGTACAGCCAATGTGCATATTTGGATGATTCTAGAGAGTACTTCCTAGAGTTGCAATTTCCAAAAATTTTTATAATTATCCGCAATTGTGTTGGTGTATTTCGTGAGATTAGTTCTATGGGCCATAAATTACGTAAGTAAGTGTTCGTTATAACTGATGTTTGTCAACGGATGAAAAATGAACCCACAAAACCTTCGAAACGTCTTTCTCAAGAGGTTAGATCTTCTTATGGAACATGCCAGCAAATTGTAGAGAAAAACTTACACGTGCATCAGGCTATTTTGTTTGTAAACTACCCTAAACACCTTGCTTACTGCCTGTGGCTTGACCATGTTTGACAGTCTTTATTGTGTTATTTGAATTGTATTCCGTTCCTAAAGGTCTTCAAGCATACTACCTTAATCCTTTAGATCCAAATAATACGACCTTACTCTCGTCTGACCCAAGTTATTTTGCCATCTAACAGCTAGCCAATTCAAATGTTCTTTAACAAAGCGTAATCGCTGTTGAGCGTGTCGCTTCATTAGCAAAGGAACTTTCCTGGAACTTCTAGCAACCAACTTATACTTTATAGATAATAGAGGTGTGAATTGGGAGATTTAAAGTTTGTTTTATTTGCATCGAAATTGTAAAACGGTGTGATTTAACAAATTTCTTAATGTGTCCATCATCTCTATTAGATGTTTTTCTCTTCGTTGAAGTTTTGCTTGATCTTTTATTGCATCAGAAATCATTTTCGTTGAGCATTTTAGTGTTTCTTAAATGATTTTGTAATTTTTTAAGTAATTCATGCTCTCAGATGTGCATTGCTTCGCTCGACTCATGTTATTACACAAAACTAAATAAAATGCATACATAACTATACCTCAGTTCGTATAATGTAGGTAGAGATGCGTACTTCAAGATATAGCCGTTACGGGGAAGGAAAGATGTGGGGCACAAAATTCCGTAGGCGTGCATAATTTGTATACATGACATTGAAAAGTACAAATTTAATATTATAGAATTTACTTATTTATTTATTTTCTTAAATTACCAGTATAAATGAGAACTAAATAAAAATAAAATATCCTACTGCCTTTTTTATTATTATATTATTACATTACACAATTACATAATTTTTAGATGTCAGCTACAAAAACAATTACAAAAAAGCTCTCCGCACAAATTTAAGTCAAACACTTAAGTAATACTTTAATTTGTAAAAATTCAAAAAAGGTGATCAATTAAAAAAATAATTACTACAACAGACTCAGGTTCAGTTTTGGCAAAAATTTCCGAAAACCAGTTTTCAAAACGATTGGCATCCATATCCTCGTGAGAGTCACAAATCTTCTTTAACTCAAATACGCTCAAGCCTACCTCCAAAAAACCAGAATCATTATCAATATGCGTGATTATGAGTCTATGTCTTTGTCATGATGGAGCCTTTAAACCAGTGGAAAACTCCTCAAAATATGCCTGTCTTTTACTTTTTATATTTAAATCCTGCCAAACTTTTTCAACTGTATGCCCTTCATTTAACCCAGTTTCACGGACGTAATACATCTTTCGATCTTTTCTCCGGTGTTCCTTAATACGTTACAAAAAATTTCTTCACCATAAAATTATTTCTTCCTTTTTCATGAGAACACTTTTTCTATTTCTTTTTAGATACTTGAAATTTATTGCTCGTAATATGTGTAATAAAACACGTCTCGATATTTTTGAAGGACTGTCGTCGGCTTCAAGAGCTGCAGCGATTTTCCTCAAATTATATTTCGTATGATCGACCAGTATAATTTTCTTTTTTCCTCTTCTCTCAGGGTTGGGTACATTTTCATTTTCACCTTGGCTTGGCGTGGAAGAACGCACAATGTAATCACCTCATTAATCAACATATTTTTTTGACGAGCATGAAGTCCTTCGAACACATTTTGAATCATTGCCTTTTTTCTTCGGGAACCAAATTAGGACAACGTTGTTTGCTGGAACTGGAACTATTAATATTCACAGCCATATTCATATATAAATTGCACGCATCACTTTCATAAATGAACTATAATGGAACCTCGGTATGCTAGTATACGAAGGCGACCTGAAATGTTTCCGGAATCGACAAGAAAGACAAGGTACTGATCTGGTTTCTTATTTTTAATTTACGATGTAGTCTCCTCGAAAATCAATACACTTTTCCAAACGCTGCTCCAGTCTCTTCAAGCCGTCGGAAAAGTAGGATGTTTCGAGGTCTGCAAAATAGCCATCTGTAGCGGCATTAAGGCAAATCTCTTTCTCCCAGTGATTTTTTCAGGTTTGGGAATAGGAAAAAGTCGCTCCGGTGAATATGGAGAATGAGAGACCAATTCTTAGCGCAACTCATTCAATTTAGGCACGACGATGCGGGATGAATGAGCCGGTCGTGGTGGAAATATTCTTTTTCCCCTGTAATCTAGGCCGTTTCTCCTTCAGTACTGCATCGAATCGGGTCAATAAATCGCTGTAATGATTATCCTTCCCTTTTGCAGATAGTCGATGAGGATCACACCTTGGGAATTCCAAAAAAAGGTCACCATGATCTTTCCGGCCAATGGAACGGTTTTTGTTTTCTTCGGAGGCGATTCGTCCGGAGAAGTCCACTGCTTCGACTATCCCTTAATCTCGGGTATGTGGTGGCGGATCCAAATCTTATCCACGGTTACGCATGAATAAATCCCTTGGATTGCGTTTCCTGATCAAACACTCCTCCGAAACCGAACCTGATTTCGTTTTTGCCCCAGTGTGAGCAAACGCGGTACTCATTGCGCCGAAAGCTTTTTTATACCCAAAATTTCGTGTGGTATATGACCGTTCTACTACCTATTGTCTCTGATATCTCTTTCATCTAGAAGTGTTTTATCACTGCACGAAATTCGATAAATGTTTGCGAAACCACCTGACTTGCTATACAAAACACATTCTTAAACAACAACTATTGGCAGTAAATGCCTTCGTGCGCCATCTTTTGCAGATTCTGGAAACATTTCTGGTCGCCCTTGTATGTATGAGTCATTGCCACACAGTATAATTTAATATCATCAATAAAACTTAACCATGCACCCAATATATTCGATTTTCTACCCAGCACTGCTATTATTTTGCATAGTAACCAAAATCTAGTGTGCTACTAAAGATATGTACGTGCCCTGATCTTAGAATAAACCTAGTAAAGAACACTTCTTTACGTCAATTTGTCGTGTGTTACGTAGATGTCTATGATCTGGGATGTAATTAAATACCTAGATTCGGTATTTCTATATGCGCTGCTATTATTTGGCTGACAGCTGTATATATGAAACTGTAAAACGGATATATTTTTTTAAATGAGCCTGCGTAATCAGAATTATCACATGAGTTTGTTTACTATAAAATTGTAAAGGAAATAATGTCGTGAATAATGGAAAAATAAATAAATTATTTTTCTAAATCAGCACGAAACATATTGAGATCGAAAATCCCATTATACACCGTATGAAATCGACCACAGATTCACCTCAGCAATAAACAATATACGCACATTATACCCGCTTCAAGCATAATTTCTAATAGCAAATCAAAGCTATTCTATTCTACTACTGGAATAGAGTTGATTAACCCGCGAGTCCACCGTCCGAAACAATGTAGCGTCGTATTATCGTCTTATTCGACTCATCAGGTCGCAGTTTTTGCTGCCAACGGATGATCGAAACACTTTTATGTTTTTTTTTCTTTTTGTCACCGCAAAAGAACATATCCCTCCGCATTAAACTGTGAAATTGTATGGGATCAAACAGGATGTTAGACTATAAACATTGAACACGTTAAAAAGTTCGCTATTATTTTCGAGTAGCGTGCTCGATATAAAAAGAATTCGTTTATACACAACGATTCAGTAAGCGAACGAAGATGGCATCGCGCGAATTGGTCGTTTTATTCGGTCTCTTCGCGATTTCATTCGTCGAAACTCAAGCGATATTAATAAAAACTGGCATCATCAAAGATCGTGCAAGAGACCTCGACGGCGGCATCTTCGATTACGATTCGAACCGAGGAATTTCAACTCATATTTTAGACGACGGTTTCCATAGCGACAACGAACGTAAGCAAATCGGAAATCAAGATGCCGGAAGATACTCGCAGGGATTGGCCGATAATAAACACGTCCTGCAACAAAGCGATTTTAACAAAGATAATTTCTTCAGACAAGGCGGAGGCGGCTTATCAAATATTGGTCGGCAAACAGGCGAAAGGCACGGACACCATAATACTGGATTTACCAACTCCTACCATAAGGACGAAACTGGAAGCAAGTCGAATTATTATGATATAAGCGATGACCATGGAAATAGATACCTACAAAACGGTCAGCAAGGGTTATACGGCGATTTCGCCTCTAATAGAAACCGTAACGCCAATTACGACGGTGGAAGATACTACAACGATGATTCGCGACTAGGTATTTATGACAATCAAGGATTATACGATAAAAATTTTGGAACGAAAAGGAATTACAATCAACAAAACTTCAACGACGACATCGCTCGTCGGGGTCAATCCAATCTTGCTGATAGGGTTGGAGAAAGCGGAAGATATATTGTAGAAGAGCATGTTCCCTACCACAGTGGTTTTGGATACGCACATCCCTCTCACTATCATACTACTCGTAGAAGCCATATACCCATTTATGAAAGCGGTTATAGCAGCAACACATACTCTAATCATCCATTCCATGGCTCTCCAATATCTGGTTACTACCAAAATCAATTTTATTAAGGTTATTAAATAGTGTGCCACTAACAATGTAACAAAAGAGTTATAACAAGGATCCTCGAATAAAAACTGCCAAGCGTTTGACTTATATATAAATGTACGATGGATCGATTAGTGTCCTTGTATAACTTGCAATAAAGTTATATGTAAAATTAAGTGAATACTCTTTAAAATGTTAACTTTTACCCTCATTATTCCAACTATTTCCAACAAACATCATTACTAGGTACTGCTTGAAAATTAATTAAAACTAATTTAGAAAGGGGTACAGCTCAATGTATTAATATTTACTATACTCTATTTTTTTTAATTTGAAGGAGTAAAATGCAAGATTAGGGAAAAAAATTAAATACAGATGCACCTATAAAAACACACGGTCTAAACGTCAATCAGTTGTTGTAACAATATGGCGGCCGCCAATATATCAAATGTGGCTAGTGAAATTTTTCCCAAAAATTCACCAATAACTAACCTACATTTTAGCGCTTCAATTTAAAAACAATCATCCGAATCAACAAATAGAGTATAGTACGTCATAGAATCTTGAATGAATCTACGATCAAACACATTTTGCAAATGCACGTACTCGACAGAGAGGAACATTTGCAGACATATTATAATATTAGCTTTCCACTATAACACGAGACGTTCAAAGTTATAAATGAGGCCAATAAGACACGTATCACTTTCTTCGGCATCATTTATTGGTAAATAACGGAAAGCATCTTAATTTACGCAGTTAATCTACTAAAATCATTTAATGCGATACTTGTATATTTGGTAGTTTATTTCTATATTCCTTGAAAGTACTAATCATGACTTATTAAAGCTATAGTGAAAGTGCTTAATAATAAATGGTGTTTTAATAAAAACACAAGATTTTAAGGTTCAATGAATCATTTCATTGATAGAGCATCTAACCTCAACAGCCGTCAATGTTTAGATGATCGAGGGCTTGTTGGCATAAATCTGTGTCTTCATATAACTCCACAGAAAGGAATCCAATGGTGTTAAATCGCAAGAACATGACGGCCAATTCACATCTAACACCGTCTTGCTGAAACCACGCATCATCAAGAACAATATTTTCCAATTGAGACAGAATAAACAGCGTTATCATAGCACGATAATGTTTGCCATTCACCGTTACTGCATTATCTTCCTCATCTTCAAGGAAATACGACCCAATTATTCCTCCAGACCACAATGCCACCAGACAGTGACACGTTTTGGATGCATTGCTTCCTAATGAATCACTCGTGGATTTTCCAAATGCAGCAGTTTTGCCGATTGACGAAGCCATCGAAGTGAAATGGGCCTTGTCACTGAAAATGATTTCGTCCGCAACAACGGCATTCACTTCTGTTTGCTCAAGAATTCATTTGATGAACTCTCTTCGTTGTGCATAGCATTTTGATAGAAGTTGTTGCGTCAATTGGATTTTGTAAGCGTCCTTATGTAAGATTCGACGGATTAACGGTTCACTGATATACGTTTTGAACTACGTGTTATGACAATTCGAACGCTATTGATGTTTTCTGGTGCTCTAATACCCTTTGTTGCTTCCTTATGTTTTAAATTTAATGTCGACTCGATTTCCTCAAACTTTTAAATTCACGAATTAACTGCATTAACAGATGGTATACGACCATGACGCGGAGTATCAAATGATTGCAAAATACCATTCGTGTGGTTTCATACTGACCAAATACAATAAAATAACATATAAAATATAATAAAATTTAGCCCCCTCGCGCAAATGTCAAAGGTATAATCAATCTTTTAAAATGTTCCATTTCATTGACTAACTCTGCATATCAATTATCTGATTTATATAAAGGAATTATTATACCAAGAAAAGGTTTACATACCAATTCACAGAAGTTTATTTACGAATTATTAAAACATTTTAAAACGAAAAAATGGAATAGGTGATCTTTAATATGTATTAATGCTGTTTAAGAGATAAATCATAAGTATTAATTGTGTGATTTAAGATTATGTCTACAATAGTGTAAATTCTAGAGTTGCTATTGCATTCGGGATCTCTGTAAGATCGCTATGCAATATAAAGCAAATAAAATCACTACTTCTTTAGTGACTAATTATACTCTTCATCTAATGTCTAAAGCCCGACATTAGACTGAGCAAAGTCATGGTGACAGTGCGGAATATCGTACATAATATATATATATATATATATATATATATATATATATATATAAGCAGAGCAAGCTTAAGATTACTGAAACATGGTATTTTTCGAAATACCATATATTGCAGCGACACAATACTTTCAAAACCCTACTGAAATTTACAAGCAAAAGGTTTACTACATAATAGTATTTCTACCTTAAATTTATTGTTGACATATTTAAGCCTTAACTTGAAAATATAGAATAACGGAAACATCAATATTGCAGCATTAAGACATTGTTTTTTTTAAACTATCAGAAGAATTTGAGTTCTCCTTTTAAGAATCAAATTCTGTTTCTTGATAGCATGTATCTCTTTCGAAAGTAGTAAACAAAGGTCCTAGCACGATGAGAACATTGAGTATTAGGAACGCTCAGTTATGATGAGAAATCCTTCATCATTGTAAATGCCGGAGCAAGTATCGGTTTTAATGAAAATACATGTTTTATATCCCCATATAAATCAAGAACTTCTGGTTATCATGGGAAAGTGAATATTGATACTTCAGTAAACAGAATAACTTATTCCAAGTCTTCCTAAATTATCTTTAATTATAATGGATGAAGCTCTTTATGACGCTATTCTATGTATTATTAAAAATATCATCCCAAGCTTGGTGTAAACAAATCCCCAAAATAGAGTGGTTAGCTAAAACTCATATTAGTTATAAAATTAATGTATAATTGATTGAATGTTGTTTGATGCGTAATTTTAGTTTCATCATTTCTTAAATTATAATTACTATCAGCGAATGTATTGAGGAAAAATTCAATGCGCCATCTATAGAGAAAAAACAGAAATACAAGCGCCATCTAAGATATAATGGATAAAAATTGTGGATTACTATGTTATAAAGATCGTTTCCTAATCTTCACGTGACCTAGACTAACAAAAGATATTTAATGTTTTGCATCTAGTAGAGAACAATTTCATACTCAACCAGATTCTCGCCACTCAAAACATTCTTGAAAAACGCTTTCGTTCTGCCATCTATTCGCCCTATTGTAAACTATTTAGCAATGCGGATAAAACAGAACTCTGTAAATGGGGAACTGCGCTGAATAGCTGAAGATTTAAAATAAAAAATAAATATCAAAAGCCGAATGAAATGTTAACGTAATATTTCAAATATGTGGATATACATAGAGTAGCACTTACTTGTGGAAGTCTACATTTTAGCCAAAAGTATAAGATTATATATTAGGACCAATTCCACTGAACAATTTTTAAATTTTCTAAAAGATTTAAATTTGTGGTTCGTTTAATAAAGGTCATATTCACTATTTCGTTACTGCAATGTATGTACACATCTTTACTACCAGAATCACCAATCTAAATTATCTTGAAATTTAAAGAATGTTTACTGATTTATTGTCTTTTGACGATTGCAAGGACTGTGTGGATGTACAATTCACAGGTATAGCAGTAAACTCCACTCGCACAAATTTATTAATTATGCGGAACGCAGCGTTTCGAGAGCACGTGGGCTCAAATCCAGTCGGTAACACGGTGAGAGCCCACGGGTTCTCGAAACGCTGCGTTCCGCATAATTAATAAATTTGTGTGAGTGGAGTTTACTGCTATACCTGCGTATTGTCTTTTGGGTATGTTTTCCTAACCATCTTCATATTAATGGCTTTGAAACACCCGCATGTTTTAAAAGACATTTAGTGGGGTGCATGGCAAAATACTTCTCAATAACTTCTTTTTTGTAATTTCTTTAAACCGAGCTCGTTCTTTTAACATTTTATTTCTTTCTGGCATATGCACAACTTCTTTTTGGCTTTCAGTATAGATTATTGGTTAAAAAACGGCATCAGTCTAACTGTCTAACAAATCATAATTTTAATTTATATTTTTGCGTTCTGTCATCGTGAACCGTTTGCACCAGTTTCAGCTTAAATAAGCCATGATCTACTTTAAGATGTAGATTACATTGCAGCTTCACAAGAAGTATCAGTTTGTTAAAATTCAGAAAGTTGATAAGAAAAATAGCACTAGAAAGAGATTTTTAGAATTTTTGGACACTTCTGAAGATTGCTATTAATCTATGGTATATACTTAAATCGACGTAGTTTGGTGAGTTCTTCTACAATTTATTGCTTGCTTGTTTCATCACTTTTTAAATTATTCATCCACTGCATCTACTAATATTGCCTTGGAATCGATAAAAGTATGTATTACTTGAAATAAATAATTAATATTATACGTAATACATATACCAGGTGTATGCAAGTTTTTTCTGGTTTAACTAAGAGATGGCGCCAGTTAAAAATACGCGCCAATTTAAAAGTTGTGATTTCAATGTGAAAGACGGTGATCACTTTGGTAGACCACAAAAAATGCGAAGACGAGCAATTGCAGGAGTTATTGGATGATGACCCAACTCAAACTCAACGGCAATTAGCAGAAGCATTATATGTGTCAGAAAAAATCAGCAGACGCTTACAACCAATGGGGAAGCTCAATAAACTCGGTAAATGTGTCCCACACAATTTGAATGAACGTTAAATATAAAATCGCAGTCACCTGTGAAATGCTGCTTCGACGCCACGAAAGGAAATCATTTTTGTATCAAATTGTGATGGGCGACGAAAAATTTATTTTGAAAACATGAAGCGAAAAAAATCATGGCTTTCACCTGGCGAAGCCGGTCGTTCAACACCTAGGCCAAAACGCTTCGGTAAGAAGACCATGCTCTGTGTTTGGTGGGACCAGAGTGGTATTGTGTATTATGAACTCTTGAAGTCCGGCGAAATCGTTAATACACAACGCTATCGCCAAAAAATGATTAATTTATTAAACCACGCATTAATCGAAAGACGTCCGAAATCGGCCAGAAGACATGGCAAAATGATTTTGTTACACTGCAATGCGCCGTCTCTCACAGCAAAACTAGTGAAAGATATCTTGAAATCGCTTAGATGGGACATTCTGCCGCACCCGCGCGTAATTTCGAGGAAGTAGGAAAATAGATCGACGAATGGTTTGCCGCAAAAGGCAAGCAGTTTTTCTGGCATGGTATCCATAAGTTACCCGGAAGATGGGTGAAATATGTACAAGCCGGTGGCCAATATTTTATATAAAACAAAATTAATTTCCTTGAAAATTACGCGTTTCTTTTTTGCAAAAGACCGGAAAAAAAGCTTATGCATATCTGGTACAAGAAAATAATTTTTAAAATGAAACTGTTATTGCGTTAAGCGCAACTACTGTTGTTATGAGGGTGTGGCTCTTAGAACTTAGTGTGGCCCTTAGGCTATGAAGTTCGGAGAACCCTTATATAAACGTTTCAACAACCTGTCAAGTCAATAAAAGGGTAAGTTCAAATTTGCATTGCAGTAAATTTAAACATATTTTTCTTAAATATGCTTAATGAAAACATGCTTGAGATGAATCAGTTTACGATTACAGCACAATTCATCAAAGGATTCTATTAAGAGCCAAAAGTTTTGGGTAATTGGCGACAATTACCGCATTAAAATTACATCTACAGATAAAAATGCACTTATTTAACAAAATCCATTTTGTTATAAATTATTGTTAGATTAATAATTTTTTTAGGCTTAGTTAAATGAAATATTTGCTTGCAATAAGCGAAAAAAACTTGATATTGCACCGTTTATAGGCAAAATTAAACAAAATGGTTTATTTGAAACAGTCAAAAAGGAGACTGTTACTAGATGTAACCGCAAATGACGTCAATAAGAAATAAAGCTAACATGAAGTGCTTTGATCACATTTATTACACAAAACTGTACATCAATGTACACGGCATATAAACAATTATAAGTAAAAATAATAAATTAATTTATCATTTAGTAGATAGCTTTCCTGTTTGGAATTGAACACAGACATAAGACACGTATTCTCATTTAATACATTAACTAAATAGTTGGAAAGAAAATACTTTTCACCTACACTTCTAGAACAAAAAACGGATTTTCTTATAGTATACTTAACGTCTTTAAACAAATATTGAGACCTATGAAATAGTAACACAAAAATATCTTTACGAAAATCACAACTTTAAATAATAATGTTAAGGAAAGATGAACGTTTTAAAGTTTAGCTACCGATGATGAGTTTTCACTTTTTGATAGTTACTGAACTTCTGATAAGAGGCGTTCAACAGTTGATTCAAATGCTTCGTTAAGTGCTGTGATAATGGCGACAATTCCCGTAATAATTTATCCTGCAAACAAAATAACGTAACTAACTTTTTTATGTATCAAACAAAAATAAATTCAGCCGCAGAACACCGGCCAGCCTGGAATATTTCCACAATTTAATCTAATCGAAAACAATACCAACTTCTGCTTATGAACAGCAAAATTATCAATTTCAGCAACATTAATTTGTTCCCGTATGTCAAACACTAACAAGAGTACTCCTTGCTTCTAATCGTTTGAGGAGCATACGTACAAAACTTTCTAAGACCATGAACAAGAAAGCATCAAGAATTAGAAGGAAAAACTACACTATTTGCTATATCATGTTTAGCAAAACTACATAACTGACCTTGTTAAATTGTCCATCATTTAGTACCTCTATCCATTCAAAACTGGATATCTCCATTAAATGTCCAAAACTATATGTCCGTAGCTTTAAATGTACTTTATATTCAATGATACCTTTTGTAGATAATTGCATACGTCACAACATATATATATATATATATATATATATATATATGTGTGTTGTAGCGTATTTTCGCGGGTAAAGGACGTCTTGCTATCCTCTCGGGTTTTGTCCCACGTCAGGCGTTGGTTCTTAGAAGAACCATGTATAAGGACGTGCATGATTCTTCTAAGAACCAACGCCGAACGCGGGACAAAACCCGAGAGGATAACAAGAAATATACATATATATATACATATATATACACACATATATATATACATATATATACACACATATATATATACATATATATACACACATATATATATATAACTATTCATTAAAGGTCATATAATTTACTAAATTTAACTAAATAACAAGCTATTGTGCAAAGCATATATCATGTATTTTTAAATTACATTCAAGGGGTATTAAATGGCATCTATTTGTTGCACAATAACAGAAAAAAATGTTTAGTACTTTGTCCTTTAATAGCTGCTAATACGGCAAATTATCAGATGTTGCCACGACCGATTTTAACTTTAGTTTATTTGCACTATAGGTTAGTGATATAATAAATAATTCTAAGCGAATTTGCAACGCTGAACAAGCTGACGTCAAAATTTCGTCATAAATTTTTAATGACGTGCAACGGAACTTTTCTACTATACTTGGCTCTACATCTCTTCCTTTGAAGGGGCGAGTTTACAAAAGCAAAAAAGAGATATCAAAAATATAAAAAATGGGAACGCCAAGATGCACTTAAAAACTTGGCAACAGATATAATAATCATAAAATTAAAACTACCGCAATAGTTAATAATGTAACTGGAGAAAAAATTAATTGTAACTAGAAATGAAGAATTTTAAAGACACCCTCAACAAATATTAGACCAACGTGTCTGAAATAAAATGTGCTACGAAGCGTTCTACACACGTTTATTGTTTTTGTTTTCTATTACCATCTTCGAAATAAATATATTATATATTTTTTGTCGCGCTTTTCATTCCAAATTTATTCATTCACCAAATTAATACCAATATCTTTATAAATAATCTAGCTTCTCTTTTACTGCATTTTCAGGTGCCATTTTGTAAATGAATTTATATCATAATATATAAATATGAAAACAATTATATTTTACAAACATGTAAGCTGCGTACTTGGTAATATATTGGTCAATAGATCCAAAAAGATCTAAATATACTTTTGAAATAATGCATGGATAGGAAGATTTTAAAATATATACTGTACCTCAAAAGGTTTTAACTTTACAGCATGGTATCTGTGAAGGGCTTCGTGCATTTTTACTAATTTCTGTTCAGCGCTAGGAGTCGTAGGTGGGAAACACTTCCAGAAATGACTTAACAATTCACCCAAAGCCAAGTATAAATTTCTCACTTCCTTCTCGATATCGCTGGGTACAAGTTCTTACATAACAAAACATAAATTACGTTTCATTTGCCTATTAGACAACAATTTTAAAACTTACCAGCTAGTGATTGCTCTTGGAAGCCCCTCATTAAAGCACCACCTGGTGATAATTCGCCTAAAGCACCAACAGCTGCTGCAGGAGTTACTAAGACGTTTGTGGGCTGCCTTCCAGACCAGTGTTTTGTTTCTTGCAATACACTTCGACAAACTGAGGCTACTTCGTTTATGGAAAGCTGTTCTGTCGCTCCATCCGGCATTGGCCCATGTAAATACCTTTCAACCTGGATGACATAACATGGGTGTTCTAACATGTGTTTTATATGACAATTATGGTTCTTTTCAAATTATAAGAACATAATTTGTAACGCCTTTCACGTTTTTATAACACCCCTCGTGGCAATAATGGAAAAGGTGGCGCGGTTTACTATTTGAAAACACTTCCCTGTATTGCTACCGTATAATTAAGGATTTAAGTTAAGATTGGGGATTTCTGATACGAGCGTTTACAGTAAGTTTAAGTTAAAGGTTACAATATGTATTTTTTTTTTCACCAAACTGTAGCCAATTGACATGAGAGCAATAACCATTTTAAATTCGACTATCGCAAAAGATAGACATTATAAGATGTTGAAAACGACATACACGTGTGATGATAAAAAGTTGCGATAATATCCCTACCTGTGCGCTCTATAAACAAGATCATCTATTTACGTGTACCTATTTCTTACATAATAAGAGATCCAATAAAACTATTTGGAAAGTTGTAAGTAATTTTATTATATACAACTATTAATGCAAAATGGGATTACTTTGAAGAAACATTATAACAGTATGTATTTTATTAGAAGTAAAGTTTATTTCTTTCATAAATTTCTTGCAATTATCTATCCAGTTTATTTTGTTATTTTATATATAGCGCGATCAAACTTATGAACAGTAGTGTAACTACTCGTCCAATTGAAGTTTAGAGAAAACCATACTGGAATCTAGAACTACATAATTTAACTCGGCACAAAGCAGAATTCTAACTATTACAGTACGGCACATGATACTACTACAACATGACCCGCCTTTCTATATGCTCGTATTCTGGCATTGATGTTATGATTTTATGAACCTGCGTGACTACATATTTATCCGCAGTACTGTATATATTCATATTAATCCAAAAGGAAGAAACTGATCAAATGTGTAGCTTACCTTAGACAAATTCAGTTGCTGAGCGTTTGTTTTATTATCAGCCTCTGTGTCTAAATCGTCATAAACATTTTTTTCTTGAATTCGTTGTTTTTTATTTATATGTTCAGTTCCATCATTATTATTTTCATTCACTTTTCCGTTTGGATCCATACCATTTTGTATATTCTCTTGTATTTTATTTTTTGAGGCTTTCAGAACCTATTAAACTTACATTTCAGTACATAAGGCTAAATATAACAAAAGTGCGCTACCATTATTGAATGCTGATTAAAACGTTTTATCATCGCTTGGCTTACTGTGCCCGTTGAGACTAGGCTTTTTTCTGTTTGGCTGCCATGACCATCGTCTAATGTTTTATCCTCGAATTCAACAATATTTATAAGAGGATCCTCTACGCCATTTTGTATATCTTTTTTCATTTCTTGATCATCGATTTTTCCGCATTCGGTGAATAAATCTTTGCTCTCAGCATACTTACGGTCTCTGTTACAGAAGAAAAAAAGGAACTTTTTTAACTAAGAAATGACAAAAATAACATTTTACCTATGAAAATAATGAGATTGAAAAAACTTTGTCCAAAATTGAGATTCTGTTAGTTTTGCTGGTACATGTTCTATATATTTTTTCTTTACTGCTGGATAAGTTTTAAAAATGCACTCAATAATGTCAGCAGTTATATTATATTTTAATCCATTACAACCATCAGTTTGAGGTTTAATATCAGCCAGAAATGCTCCTGATACACCTAAAAATGATTTCTTATATATAATATCTTATTTCCTTCATCAATAAATATTTTTACCTATCTCCTGCACTTGTGCATTTTGGGCTTTTGTATATTGTGTTGCATGTTGTGCCCAAAACTCTTCTGAAGTCACCACTTCAGTCATAACAAGATCTTTATATAATTGCAGCAGTGCTGGGTTTGATGATAAAAGCTTATTTTTTTCTTCCAATTCACGATCTACCTGAATTTTAAAATTAAATTAAATATGACATAAATATTATGGAGAAATAATATATGTACAAACCTTTCGCTTAAATTTAGGCAATAAAGTTTGCAGCAACTCTTTAACACGATCTCTATCTGCTGCTTGAGCTTGAGGTCCATTACGATTAAAGAAATGAAATGTGGAGGTTACTCCATTGTGTAATACTACTTGTAATTGTACCTTCGCTTTACCCTCTGGAGAAATCTTTTGAGCTGTAAACCTCAAGAGTAATACCACGATCTTTTTATATAAGCAATCAAGTTTACTTTTTATATCAGCGTAAAGATGAGATATTGAAACTGTGTCTCTATTTTCCATCATCCAAGCCAACCTTTGGTCCATTAGAAACAATGTACCATCGCCCTTTTTAAATCGCACTTGAGGAACTTGCAACAAAACGTCCTCGCTGGATGTGGTCATCTTGATTCTGAATAACAATAAATAAAATAATCGTTTTTAAGGAACGTTATATCTAAATTGTAGGTGTAGAGTATGTCTTTTACCAAATATAACCTCAAAAACCTTCAGATCTTAGATGTACAAAACACGTCTGAAACAAAAATCCCCTAGATAAATTAGTCCACAATTATAATTAAGAGCTTTTAACTATAAGATACTAAGATTCTCTTATTTTATAAGTAATACTTAAATAATTGTTATAGTATTATTATAAATATTATGTAATAAATTTATGTTTCTTATTTCAGAATTTTTATCTAAAAGTTGGTAGTCACCTATGACTTCATTTTCCGACTTCCTACGGAAAATTGCGCCAATATATTTTCATTTATCCAAGTGCTTGTTTATTAATGTTTTTGTATTTTTGGATTGGTATGTAGTGTCTTTTAGTAAGCTTAATAAAAGCAACTATGATTAAAAGTAATTGTGGATTATGTGAAGTAAATGATTTACTATTCTCGTACGAATTTACTTCTACACAAATGCAAAATGCATTTTTTAGTCTAAACAAGAATTTATTGCAAAAGGTTTGCTTTGTTGCTTATTTAATTACACGTAAATGCCTTCTCCAATATTATTTTTCAGGAGTTTATTGGCAAAATACAGTTGTGTATTATATGTACACACAAAATAGAACTTTCATCAGAAATCGTTAGAGAGTATACGGAAACATGTAACAGAAACAACACTGCGTCTGCCAAAAAGTGTTTTTTCTGTGAGGATAAAGTAGCTCAGTTAATAGATTTCAATGAAAATCCAATTGAAGCTGAAGAAAAGATCAATGTCTTTTTAAGCTCAGTTAACATTAAACGCAATTATAAGGATTTGAAATCATGTATAAGGTGTCTGTACAATTTAGCTACTTGGACTGAAATGAGGAGTAAATTATCTTTAAAAATGGTATGTAGTCTAAATTTGGATTTTTATTTGCATATATCTAGATATTCTTGTTTTAATTACCAATATGGTAGTCCCTAAAAGTAGTACAACAGAAACTTAAATAAGTTTCTACGCTTTTGCTATTTTTTTTAATTTCATGGATTTTATTCATTTCAATTTTCTTGCTTTTATTGGCAATTTTGCACAATAAAGATTAGTATGATTTAGGATGTTACCTTTTAGAACTTACCCGATATACAATCTCCAAGAAATGATAAAACCAGAGGAAGTCATACTCCTAAGACAATTGAAACAAAAACTACATCAGCTATTAGGCCAAGTAAGGCAAGTACAAGAAGATCTAAAGGAAATGTCCAGAAATTGCATGAGGTTGTATTGAAGCTATTTTATGTTGTTGCCTCTATTTTATTTAAATCATATAAGAATGTTTGTGTAATCTTTTCATATTTATCTCGTTTTGAAAGTTTTTTCAATTTTTGTATGAATTAGTTAATACTTTGCATGAAGCTAATGTAAACATACAAACTTTCTTTGTTTATAACTTTACCTATATGAATATGTATATTTCAGAATACAACTCTTGATAAGAATGGTAACACAACCAATGCAGGTGTTGATGCTGAATTACTTACCACACCTAACAGGAAAGGAAGAGCAAGATCTCATAGAACTATCGGTGGTAATGATAATCAAAAATTACATTGGTACAAGTATTTGCGTGGGAAGTTGAAAGGTTTCCAAACAGTAAACAAGATGGTACAAAATGGAGACATAGTTGTAAACTTGACCAATATGGAAAACAAAGAGAAATTATTTCATAAATTACCATTTGTCGAAATCCTCATTAGCAGTCAAATAAGTGAAGATAGAATTCTTCAAAAAGGTGCAACAAATAAAATAACTATTGACAATTCAAAAGATAAGCTTGCGAACAAGACTCCTAAAAGGAAATTGAACCTATCTATTACAAAGAAAGGTGGGCCAAAAGAAAAGCACAAACGGACACCAATTAGAAAAAATAAAATCAAATTCAAAATGCCCATGAAGAGATCTCTGCCAATTAAAGCAGTACCTACCACTCAATCAGGATCTCAAGAAAATATATCGGACGATTCAGACAAGTCCGATCAGGTGATTTCTAGTGAAACTGAACCAGAAAATGATTTCATGTGCGAAGTATGTGATAAAAGTTTTACAGTAAAGTGTGACTACTTAGCGCATAGATTAAAACACGATAAAATGGAAGAAGTGATCGTGAACGTTCTTAGGCATAACCTACCTATACAAGTAAACGTAGCAGAATTGTCTCCCAAACACGATGTAAAGGAAATAGTTTCATCAGCAAATATCAATAGACTCTTGGCAAAATGGATAGGGGAAAATGCTGCGCAACTGTATAAAGATACTGATGAAAGCGCTAATAAAAGCACTGAAGAAATTATTGAAGCAGAAACGGGAAATGTAGGAACAAGTAAAGATAAGGAAGCAGATAGCAATAGCATAGGATCTGATGATTTCAATAAATCTGGCACTGATGATAGATCTGGTGAAAATGAAGGTGACAAAATGGACGTTGACGCTACGGAAAACTCCGAAGATATGGCAGAAATAAACGAAAGTAATGAGATTAAAAGTAATAATGAAAGCGATATCGAGAATAATTCCAATAGGAGTAGTGAAGAAATTAATAAAATTGGTGCAAATGATGAACATCGCATTCAAGAAGAAGAAAAGGCAGAATCGGAAACAAAAGATCAAGCGTCAGATAAGGATACTGACGACTTAGCTATACCTATATCTGATTCAGATGACGATGTACAATGTATCAATGGGAATGATAAAGAAGTGCAAGATAGTGACAAGAGTGAATCTTGTGTAAACGAGAAATCTTCGCACGAAAACTCAGAAGAGCAAAATACAGACGCTAACAGTAAGGAAAGCGATAGTGATGATACTAATTCTATAGTAGGAACGGAAACAGCAGAAAATTCGGAAAAGGATAACGCCGATGAAAATAATTCAATGAGCACCGAAACAAGAGAGGTTTCGCCTTCCAAATCCGATGAAGATGAGGATGATAAACTGGAAAGTATTAAGGACGATAACGTAGTTGAATCAAATAAAAATAATTATGGTAATTGTGAAGACGCCGATACAGAAAACAAAGAAAAAGTAGATAGAAGCGATAACTTTGACGAATTCAGTAACTCAGATCTTGTATCTCCGCCCGTAATGACGTGCGAAGACTTGCTCAACATTCTAGAAACTAACATAGATCCGGAAGAAGCTGATGTGAATAACGACAACGCCAGTCTAACGGAACCTGGTAAACGAAAACGTGAAACCGATAATGAAGACGATACAACGCCAAAAAGAAAGAAAGTTAGATTCGCCGATAAGAAGCAAATTTTCAGTTCTAACGAAGACGGCGTACTACTGGAAAAAGTCGTGGAAAACATCCATTCCGTACAAGAAGACGAGGAACTTGAAGAGAAAGAAAGTTAGATGAGAGATCAAGTGGTTGAATACCCCTTATTTAAACAAGCGTATGTAGAGATTTTGTACAAATTTTGAAGAAAACATTTTTACAAAAAAAAGACGATTTTTGTATAGATGTTATATTAATTCTCAATTGTACTTGCGCATTATACATTGTAAAATATCCATATAGAATACAAAACACCTCCTAAAATAAGCATTCTTACAAAAATTATATCTATAAAAAAAAAAATAGAATAGATTCAGGATTTTTGGAAACATGTTGGTACATGCTATTGATTTAAGTATGGTGTACAAATATCAACATCTTTAAATATTTAAAAATATTTCAAAGAACGTACATGAGCTTCTAAGATTTATTCTAGGAATAATATCAGGTATCCTCTTTAAGATATACATTATTTTGATTGATTTTTTGTTCCTCTGAAGGATGTGACTGCAACTAATAAAACGTCAATTTTAAATATGATCTTCCTTTTTTTTATCTTAAATTTGTTTTCCTTGTGGTAGTTAGATGATATTACTAGTTTTATCCATATTTTGTATGTTGCTATGATATTTTAAAATCTGAAATGACTACAAAATTGACAATTATTTCGACATATCGTAATGTTTCTGATATTTTGCTTTTTATTTGTGCAATACTAGAGTTGTTATTAAGGCTGCAGAAACGTGTGCTTTTGGAGATGCGTGTGGCTCGGTTACTACCAATATTAAAAATAATGAATGTAATTACTTATTATTTTAGTTTGGTTGTGTGTGTTTTTCTTTTGTATAACTATGGGCAACTCGACCAGTACCTCACCTATTGTGCACCCATGTGATTTTAGTTCACTCGACCGGGTTGTACCTGCGCAAGAGAGTCTATAATCCGCTCGAGCGACTGGTTCGTCAAGCTTTCTGCATGAAGGAGAGTTTACTAAACCCATGCTATGCATGTGTTTATTCAGTGCGCAGTGTTGAGTTAAATTCGCTGTGAGTCTCACTTTGATCCTGCTCATAAGGACTGCCTTACGCAGTCTTTCCTCGCCCTGGATAAATCGAGAGATTTGCAGTATCTCAAACCGTTTACACCATTCCAGTAGAATCAGTTATTGACGGCGAGCTCGGACTTAACATAGGTCTTGATACTGCCGTAGGTACTCCCACACGTCGGTTCAGATCCTGAGAATGGTCATCTACTGGCATTACTTGCTAGCAAGTCAGCTACTTCGTTGTTCTCCTTGATCCCCGAGTGACTTGGCACTCCTGTCTGTCTGCTGTAATGTTCTGTCGGTTGTTGCAACCTTCTATGGCACCCCAACACCACTTCGGAGTGAAACCTGACAGCTTGTAGCGCCCTTACAGTGACTTGGCTATCCGTTACGATTTCCACTGCTTACAAGTTATGTGCATACTCCATAGAGTTCTCCGCACAGGTTTGGATGGCAATTACTTATTTTGGTTTGATTGTGTTGTAGATCCTACATTAACAAATCTTGCATCTACAACGGAATCAAACTAAAATAGTAAGCAATTACATTCATTATTTTTAATATTGATAGTAACCAAACCGCACGTATCTCCGAAAGCAACCGTCTCTGCAGCCTTATTTATTATTGGTACCGCACTTTTATCATTAATTGCTGCTGTAATTATTTAGGAGCCTTGTAAAATTACACTAAATAATTGACAATTAAATTGAAATAAGAGAGCTAAGCTTTTTCACTAACCGCTACTGTAATTGTTTATGAGCCGTGTAAATGTACACAAAATAATTGCAATTCAAATTGAAACAAGGAAACTAAGAAGGAAACAAAATTGAAATTACTATTACTTATTACTACTATTAATCTGGTTTTACTTTAAACAAAAATAGAATCTGGTTTACGGTGAATGGGAATTTAAGCGCGGTTTAGCATAAACCTTCAAATTTGTTTAGTGTCAACTTGGGCTTAGCTCTAGCCTTATGTTTGTCATTACGGCAAATGAGATTAGTAATTTTTTTCTTTCAGTTTCATATGTTAAGGTATTAATATATTAATGTAACGTAGAAAGATTCATGAACTCAGATAACGAAAAGATGTTGAAATTAGATGTTCTAGATCGATAAGCTACAAACTATCGACGTTATGAACATAAATTTCTGATTTAATATTCAATGATTTCGTTTTTCAACGAATGAAACCCGCTTTATTGTGAAAAACAAACATGAAATATCACACTCTGCATAAGGAGTATGAGAACATGTAACCGGTACGAATGATGGTGCAAGTCGGTTGAGGTCGCGCATCACATCGGAGGGACAACAGTAATTGGTTTAACATTAAATCATAGGTGACGCAGAATGACGAAATTCTTTTGGCTGGTATTTTTTTTTCTTTCAATAGCAAACAATGATCGCAATTCTTACGGAATATACATACTAGAAAATCAAAAAAATCGCGAAATAAATATTTTATTAGTAATAATTTAAATTATCTATCTGTGTTTAGTATACCTTAAATAAGATTGCAATAAGTACGAGGGTAGTCTGAAAGGCGTTATTTTTATCAAATTCAGTTTTACTCCACAATGTAGTCTCATTGTAAGTCTATACATTTTTCCCAGTCGTTTATGAGTGTGATGGTCTCACTCGATGAAAATCTCTGCCGTTCAAACGAAACTTCGAGCTTAGGAATCAGAGAAAGGTTTCCAGAGGCCGGAGGTGACGAATATGGTGGATGGTCAATCAATTCATAAATTTTGCCGTGATGGCAACTAAAATATTAAACACTGCGTTGCCTTTCTTTTTCAAGATAGTCGATTAACACAACTCCCAAAAAACATGTAAAAATACAATTATCAATTACAAAAAAAAATTAACATTACATAGAGAAAAACTTGATCTTCAGAGCTAAAAAAAGCCTGCAGTGTCACCGTCAACATTTACTTTTTAGGTTCCATCGTTCATCAACCATTATTTCTGATGGGAAATATTTGTCTTCAATTCTGATGACGTTTTACGTCGTTGTTGCTAATCCTCAGCAGAAGCCTTCGAAAATTCTTTTGATTTTTTACCAACATCTAGCTTGAAATTCATGTTCCTTCCTAGAAGACTATCTTTAAGCTGTATTCCCTTCTTGCGCTAACATTTTATCATATTTGTATCAGATAAATTTCAATAGGAATATTCCTATAGATTTGCACGGTCTAATTTTAATATAGGTACCTGTAAATTTTCTTGTATTATTAAAAATTGAAGAATAAAGTGAGAGTCAATTTTGATCCTTCATTAAATTTGATTCGTTCTTACTTACTTCATTATCAGTAGCTTTGACCATATACAAAAATAAATATTAGCAATATTAATCCTCCATAATCTAATATAATATAGTCTTATAAGGAATACTTTAATAGAATATAAATTTTAAGTATATGTTAATTAACAACAGAGTATACTGTAGCTATTCAACAAAAATGTTATAAAGAATTATATTTATTGAAATAAATGTTGTTCTTTGATGGGAACTTGCCACAAATATTACCCAATCAATTTTTTATATGTTTCGTTTTTAGGTGACAATAAAAAGGCAATTATTAACGTATCTATCAAGTATCCCTTGCTTCGCAAATATAATTATTTTACGAATACTCGTAATTCACGATAACTTGAGCTAATAGAGATATACATGATCAGTATTGCTGTTTTTATCTGGTAGTTGCGCTATAATTATCTGCTCGTAAACTCTAGTAATTATAAGTTTGTTTTGGATGGAATCGCTTAACATGGTTACATTCTCAAGACAGATATTCATTATATACGGTACGTTATAAGTTCAAAATTAAAGAGTTAAATTCCATCGATGAACCCGCTGCTTAGTGGAATATTTGTTAATACCAATTATGTATACATTTAGCTGCAACTTGGATACATTCTCTTCTGGTTCATGCAAATTATATATTTATAAAAGACCTTTCTGACTGGAATTCAAAGCAGGAACAGCGGGTACGTATTATTTCATAAAATGGAACTCTCATTTTCGAATCTATCTTTGTTTAAGTACCTCTCAACTCTTAAGTAAGGTTCCATTGGGAATACCAGCCTGTTTTAACTCAATACTAGATTTCCTATTGTGCACATCATACGACGTAAATTAATTTATAGTTATTATTCAAAGCTTGGTCTTGTTAAGTTTACTTTTAAAGTATGTACCAGCATTGTTTAATAAATTAAATATTTTATCAAGATTATTTTTTATTATTTAACCCTTGCTATCTTACTTTTTTCTAATTAAATTAGAAAGTTTTGCTTAGAAATACAATTATTTCAAGGTGTATTGGGAAAATGCAATGGAATGAATTTTTTTTCTTATTCCGAGAATAGAAAAGTTATTCGAAAATAATGTTTCTCTTTCGGGCCAGAAATGTTGGAGTGCATCTAATCATGAGAATGTGACATTTAAAACTGTAGAAACGAGTGTTGATACAGGTGCGTGCGACTCGGTTACTATCAATATTAAAAATAATTAACATAATTACTTACTATTTTAGTTTGACTGTGTTGTTGATGCAGAGGCTACATTATACCATTAACCAGGTTCCCCAACGCGTAGTAATCGGCTGTGGCGGTTCAAGCACTTTGGGACACAGTTCATGAAATCTTTTTGTACGTTTTGGAGAATTTAGAAATACGGACGTATGAGCTATTAAAGAATTTACTCGTGGATAACATTTAGGGATCAATTGCATCACAAGGGTTAAAGCATGGATTTTGTATGTAACAGATTGCCACTCTCTTCTTTAAGAATACGTTAAATATATATAATAAACGTTAAAAGTTGGGTTGTTGGAAGTTAAAATTTGTTCAATGACCTCAATACTTTTAGCTACGTATTCATAATCGTTCGCCGACTTTGCACCAGCACTTCGCCGCATAACAAACTCAAAGTGGTGAAGCACTGGCGCAAAGCCGGCTAGCGACTATTACGTTTTCGAGTTTATGTCGTTTCTGAAACGTTCCTAAATACGTTCTAATGTTCTAGGTATATGTGTACTCACAACGACCAGTAGAATAATACTGAACAAGCGTGCTTTGATACGGGTACTCGATTTTTTGTGCCGCACGCTTCACTCCTCGACGTTGTCCACACGTAACTGAAACTTGTCTCTCTTTACCGAGACTAGTAACAACTCTAGTAAAAACTACGGGAACTCTTCATTATGTATATTGCATATCGTTGAAAATGGATAGAAGCACCAGATTATTTTCGAAGAAATGGGAAATGAAACGTATGCCTAATGTGTTTTCATAACCTTTAACGTAATTAATAAATAAACGGATGAAACTTTCGCTTTTCATGTTAGAAATGCTGTTCCTCAAAAAGAAAAAGAGCCAATAAGTCTTAAAATGGGCTATGTATCGACAAACTATAATTTTCGCGGAAGCACTAAAATACAGAAGAAAAAAACTAGTAATATACTGAAATAAAATAGTTTTTTTGTATTGTGCCATATGTGTGTGTGAGTGGTTTTTCCTCCTTAAATAATTGAGTAATTTAATAGCTAAATTATACGACTAAGACAAATAAGACAAGAAAATAATTATTTATACTTTAGTCTATCCGGTGGTCATATATTTCGTTTTGGCCTATCACTACTACTACTACTAGTTGTTGAAACAAGATTGGAAGCATGAGTGTTAATCGGAAGGGAACATCTTGTTTGGTGAGACTCATTACTAAGCTTCCTAATTTGTTTAACATGACGCTTCCACTCCCTATCCAATTCAGGAATCCGTACCAGGTAAATTACCTTACCAATTTTTCCTGCTATCCATTTAGGCTTATTCAAAGTTCTAATATATATAATAATCTCTTACCATGACCGCCTACCCCTCAACAAAATCTATCGTACGTTTGCCTTTATAATATTTTCTTTTTTGCGACTGAACAACTTCAATTCGGTTAGACAAATCCGAGTACGGTTTAAGCCAATTGAGTCTTGTACGCAAACAACGATTAAACATTAGCATTGCTGGTGTTTTACCTGTAGAACAATGCGGGGAATTACGGTAGTCAAATAAGAGATTTGAGAGAACCAAGTTAAAATGTGTTATGTGATTATTACTACCTAGGGCATTTTTGATTAGTTTCACGCTATTTTCAGCTGCACCGTTACAATCTGGCTGAAAAGGAGGACTTGTAATGTGTTCAGTGCTATTTTTCTTCAAAAATAATGAAAATTCCTCATTCACCAATTGGGGAGCACTATCTGAGATTAATAACTTTGGTAAACCAAATCGCACAAAAATTGATCTCTAAAGATTGATAGTTGTATGACTCGTAATTGAATTCACAACAAAAGCTTCAACCCATTTTGTATACGCGTCCGCGATTACCAAGATATACTTATCTAAAAGTGGACCTAAATAATATCAATACGTTCCCAAAGTTGAGATGGAAAGGCCACGGATTCAGTTCAGTTTTTGGGGGGTTATTTTCATACTAGTATTTTTGGCAATTTTTGCGTAATTCGAAAAATGAGAATAGTAAAAAACACGCATCCTGCCATCATGTACTATAATTTATCGCTCTCAACAAAATACGAAAACACATGCTACGTCCCGTTTAATGGCGAGATACATTTTCAGTGATATGCAGTATACCTTTTTGGGTAACAAAAATAAAACAAAAACGATGTATGTAATGAAATGTCAAGTAAGTGTTTTTCCTTTTGGGAATAGGATTGCTTGCAGATGCACGTGAAACACGTTCACGAGACAATTCACCGTGAATCGATGACTAGCGGGAAAACGGAACAGATCGACGAGTACGTGACAATGAATGTTGGACGATGGTAAATCAGTGTTGGAAATGGAAATCGCCACGACGCCCACCGACGTGCACAATATAGATTTCTGACGTAGATGTAGTACCGGTGTTGGCCGACACCGCCCTTTGCGTCACCCTTCCAACACGAAGAATTCATAGGTACGATCCACATTTTTAAATATGCAACGTAGGGTATAATGCACCAGTTCCTAAGATACATGGACGGATGTTTGTGGAAAAGTAGTGGAGTAAGGGAATCGGAAAATTTACCGAAAATAATCCGATAAATAATATGGCGAAATAACAATTCAGTAAAGAACCAATTCGTCATTCAATACTGTAGTACAATTTATCAAATTGTGAAAATTTATTTAAATGGCGGTTCAATCTTAATATTTGCATTCGGTCGAGTTCGCAGTTAGGTGAACCGTATATAATTTCCCAAATTATTACTCTCATCAACTTAAGTAGATTCTTTTGTGTAGAGCCTCGGTAGTCACATTTTTCTGGTCAAGGACCACATATGTAGGACAATGTGAGGTATCATTGCGGACCGCACTTGGATATTATGTACACTACTATCCATATAAGTTCGGATACGTAAATGAATTTAAAAAAAAACGACAAAATATTCATTTATTTTTCCAAGGCTTAAAATTTTTATTGCGTTTTATTAATACCGATTAAAATTAAAGTATAAAAGTAAAAAGCTAATTCTAACGAAAAGTAAACAAGTACTTCTTAAACATTACGTTCATCAAAGAAACTCCCTTTTGCGCGAAGAAGAGCTTTCACAATCCGAGGGCTCCAATAGTTTTCCATTGATTCTATTTGGCATATTAGTCCATTCCTCTTGCAAAATTTTCCACAGGTGATCTACGGAGGTAGGGCATGCCTTACAGACCACCCTGTCCAATTCATACCATAACAGCTCGATGGGGTTTAGATCGGGGCTTTGCGGCGGCCAAGTCATTATTTGTAAAGTGTCTTTATCTTGTTCTTCATTTAAGCAATTTTTACATATCACTGCTGAGTGTTTGGGATCGTCATTCTGCATGAATACAATGCTCCAATGGTATTCCATTTTCTTGCAGTATTTCTAATAACCCCCTTTTCGCAAAATACCTTCGATTCGCTTCAAGTCTTCTGTACCGGCGTTGGAAAAACAACCCCAAACAAGCAGAGAACTTCTTCCGTGCTTGACAGTTGGCACTATACAATCCTGCAACATTCTTTGGCCTTTCGCTTTTCTTACCAAAACGCGCCTTGATTCGTCCGAACACCTCAAACTTTGACTCATGAGTCCATAGCACCTCTTTCCAATCATCCACTGTTCAATAATTCACTGTTTCTGCCCACTGTAGCCGCTTTTGCGTTTTCTCGCCGAAGTAGGTTTTTTTTGTTGTAATGCGGCTGTGAAGATTTGCAGATTCTAATCTCCTTTTCTCTGTAGGAACAGAAACTTTTCTTGCACGGTGGCGATTCATTTCGGCGGCGATCTCTGGTTCTGTCAGTCTCCTATTTCTCTTGCTCAGCAATTTTATACGCTCATCGTTGGCGTGAGTTATTCACTTTCGACCTGAACGTGCCCGATCTCTTAAACTGCCCCTGCGTTGATGTCTCCGAATGGTATCACTAACAATCGATTTATTAACCTTTTTTTCCGAAATTTGACGCACTGAATAACCATCTTGATGAAAAGCAAGAATTACAGAGCGCTTTTCCAAACTCGTCGGTTTTTCTCTCGGCATTTTAATCAGGTTCACACAAAGAGATACGCCAGGTTTATTTAGAAACTAACTCATTTGTCAATACACTATACATTTTCAAAGAGTATTGTAAATTTATTACGTGCAATATTGTCCCAAAAATAATCCTATTTGTGGCGATGAGGATATTCTGAAAATTACTGTATTGGGCCATAAAATATAGTAGATTTTTAATCATTCCCTAATCCATTTTTTTGCAGCGAAGATCACTTGTAGGAGAAATAGAAACACATCAACATTTCAAACTTTCAATAAATTCTGATTGGGCAAACTATTAATGGATGAATTAATAAGAATATATAGTTTAACGCAATGTGATTTTTGTACATTCCCGAGTTTATATATAAACATATTGTTGTATCGTATATATAGATATATAGTTAAATATTCATAATATTGTATATAAAAAGATTGATAGAGTCAAATTCTAATTGATTAATATATAAAATATAAAGCTTCGGGATGTTCCGCCGCTTAGATTGTTGGTTCCCAACCTGCGAAGATGTGACACTCCTGTCCCGACTCGTTCCAGAAGATGAAGGAGACGACTTTATCGAAACGTGCTACTTCAGTTTCTTTTGGCAATCAACTATCTACGTGGAAGGGTTATATTTCATATTACATCCGCGAATACCTTAAAAAGAATGTATGCATTATATTATGTAATAAGAGTAGACGTTCTTGTAAACAGAATTATACATAGTTGTTTATAATCAACCACCGATACACTGCCATCTATGCAACCTTAAACTCACATTAACCTTTACTTACAATAATGCTTTGTTGATAGTTTCTTTCAAGCTATGCAGACGGTGCTAAATGCTGAACCGTTACTACCCGGAGATTGGCGTATCCCGCTGTCACTATGCTGGATAATAGACACTAGAGAAGGCATCTGAACGTTTTCGTAATTATATTCCGATAGGTGGCGCATACACAATTACACAGGAAAATCTCTGCTTTTAATGGTTCCACGAGCTTAGCTCGATCGATGACAGATGGCCATCGAAGTATGTTATACTACTGCCACTGAAGAAACATCCTTTTATTTTCACAACGCATTTTTATTACTAAAAAAATTAACGAATTTAATAAAATAACGCGGGAAGTATATGATTCGAATGTAACAGAAAATAAACTCAATCAATAGAGCAAGAAACTGGAGGGAAAATGTCAAGTTGTAAGTACACCTCTTTCAATTTTCCTTTTTCGTATTCTTCCAGCGGTCGCAACCGATTCCGCCGATATTCCTCTATTTAGAACGCTCCAAATCAACGCGAAAAACGCATATATATATATACATATATTGTAATGATATGAAATATTGTCTAATATTTACCAATGAATTTTTTCTAAAATTTTACTAGTTCACCTATTCCAGATACTTTCTCGTCACTGCTTGGTGCACGCCGTTATTTTTTATTTTGATTGTTAGAAGTTGGAGGCAAAGTACCGTTAGTACTCCATCTTTATGGAATTTTAAACACAGATATTCAATCTGTACAGGTTTCTTTCAAAAGTTTTACAGATATCTACTTTGAGTATTCTTTAATAACTAATTATTCACAATGTTTCTTGTTAAAAAAAAAAAGAGTCCCTTCAACAGCACTTACAGAGGAGATGTAAATTTACTTTAATCTTTTATTATATATATCGCTTTTCGTAAACATATTTCTTTATATAGATAAATATTTCAAAATTTCATTCTTAAAAGACGTTTAATATACTATGTATATGCATTATTCCGAAATTGTACTTATAATCTTCGAAATTTCTCGTACGACGAGAGGATGGCACGACTGGCAGCATTTAACTTTATAATCTCACACGGATCAAGTACGTGTGTACTGTGTGGCCTAACATATAGACGAACAAATGCGTTGTTATGGATATAAAACAAAAACCAACAGATGAAGATCGTGTCAAAAGTCAGATATGTTGGCATCGTTTCTCCTGAGAAAGAATAATTAGTTATTTTCTCATATAACTCCGTAATTTTATAAATATCTTCGTTTATATCCAATAATAAAGTGTATCAGCTGATACTACATATAAAATCTGGAAGTTTACTAATGAAAAATAATATCTTATAAGTGACCTGCTGCAGCACGGCAGGCTTCCATTCTCGTATCAAAATTTTCAAAAATATTTCGCCATAACTGCGGTTTATTTTTCTTAATACCATCAATAATGTTCTCCTTAAAATCATACTCCTTGCTATAAATAACTCTAAAGGAAAGAATCCAGAAGCGTTAAATCCTATGACGTAGTCGGAAAACCGATGTTTCCTCTTGAATAAATTATTCAATTAACAAATCGTTGGTGTTAAACAACTGCTTCTATGACTATATGGGACGTAGCACCATCCTACCGCAACCACACGGTGTCGACATCTATCTTTTCAATTCGTTGAACAAAAAGTTTGTGATCATGTTTCGATTCAGTAACAGTAATTGCATTCCATTTTCACTTTCAAAGAAATTATCGCTCCACCTCAGCTCAGAAATCACACCAGATGGTTATTTTTTGTGAATGCAACCGTTTTCCCAGTGGATTTTCTTTACCTCAGATTCGGCAGTTTTATTTGTTTTACAAATCTATCCGGTTGAAAACGTTCCCCATCGTTCAAATCCATTTTGTTGAAAAAATTAACATGATTAATTTTTTGGTGTTGCAATTTACGAACAAACTACATAATCCAAAGTTCACTTTTCTAAATTATCTGAAACTCGTAAGCCTTTCAATGAAGATCTTTGAAATTCTAAAGAGAACTTTTAGAATGTTTATTTGCTGAGAATAACGACGAAGCGGTGTTTTTGTATACTCAATAACACTAATACTTAAAGCTGCTACATTTCCTGCTAAACGATCTTTACGATGATCAAATTACAATTTTCTTGCAATTTCCAACGTATTAAATTTCTGAAAAAATATCGGTTTCGGAGGGGATTTGAACCCAACATCTCAAGTCCCCTTCGAGACCAATATTTTTTCGGAAATTTAAGAAAATTGTAATTTTATCATTACTAATGCCAACGGTGGTTTAGTATTTATATTCATATTAATATGGATGTTAGGTCATTACGATAGTGTTTTACTTTTTTCATCTTTCATCATCAGTTTCCCCAAATTTCGAAACAATTTTTCAATCGGTCATATGTTACGGACAATATTCTGTACGGACTCAACTTCTGTATAACTTTAACTAAATTTAAGATAATTTTAAATAATAAAACGCGTTACTCAATCATACACCTTCTCATTGACCGCAATGATTTTGCTTGTCATTTTTCAAATACCGTGCAGTATTCTAGTACAAAAAATATGAGTGATGGTAAATTTAAAAAACAATCTCAAATTGAAACACCCTTTATAAGTCCAAAATTTTTAATTGTTACGCACGAGCATAATGTGCCCTTTCGGCTTTTTTAAATCCATCCACTAATTTGTTTAATATCGCCGGAGAATGTGTTAACCTAAGTCTTGCCCAAAACCAAGAATCGGGACCATGCGATTTACATAACCATTTCTGATAATCAATAAGCTGCTTCAGTAATGCCGCAGAAGAAGGTAGATTTTGTCCCTCAAGTTCGCAGAAAAGCGCTTGATGCAGCATCATACGATATCTGCACAAAAAACAATAAAATATTAGTCCCTCTTCTTTTCAATATGAACTGAAATGTGTACGTCCATAGTTATACTTTTTTAATAGTAATTTCGGATAAATTTTAACTCCTCAATCATTAAAATATCTGCGTATATGGAGATTAAAAAAAAACTAAAATTAGAAAAAGAACAAAAATTGTTGCACCCATAATAAAAATTCCAAAATTTTACCATCAAATTGTGATCTACATAAGACGTGGCATGTTTATTATCGCATATAATATATATATATATGCTTCTCTAAGTAAATAAAACAATTCAATTTGTTATTTTACGGGATAGATTCAAATTAGTTGCTTTCAAAACATATTTCTCCGCGTAAAGCAAACCTAAAAAATGCTGTAAAACGTAGTATATCGACAATGTTGCTGAATTTTTGAAGATACGATTTCGAAAATGTCGGCAAAATAGCTACTTTCCAAGTATTGATGAAAGCACGACCAACTTCAAAGGACCATCAACGCAACAATATATGCCATTAAAACTCATCAAGTAAGATATAAAACTGTAGCTGCCATGTAATTCCAACTCGTGTTATGCATACGACTTCAACATATACCGGTAAAGTAACAGAAAATGTGGACAAATTTTAAGAGAACGCATAGTCAAAACTTTAACATCTACAATTTCTCAAAAAGACGTTGTTCTTTGTCTTATTTGTTTTTTCTACGATAGTAAATCTACCGCAGACGTAGGATTATTATGCCTTTGGGACGTGCATGACTAAGACAAAATATGCTCAAAATTAATCCAAAACTAACGAAAAGTGAATCGCAGTTTAAATGTGCAACCACTGGTTTGATGTACGTGAAATAGCACCATACCAAAGACGTTTAAACATTGAGTAGTTGCCATACAAGCACAACAAAAGTGAAGACAAAAGAAGTAGGCGCTTCTCTAGTTGAAGTTCCATGTCCCAAAATGATATAGGGATATTTTGAGTGGCATTTACTTAAAGGACCAAATGTTAAGTCAACAAAATGGTGGAGATAGATTAGTAGTAGTAAATTTATGATGATGGCAGTACGTACTTCCACGCTTGTAGGCCATGGTCTTGACGTGGTATATATACGACGTGTCGCCAACCACTACGGCTGGTATCTTCAAGACGATGTTGACGGTTAGCTGGTCATTACCTCTCTATTCATGAGTTCTTTTATGGTTGAATTAAATGTAATGAAATGCTTGTTTTTTCACAGAAAAGATGAACATTTATATTTCTCGTATAGAAGTAAATTACACTCAATTTAGAGAAAAACGAACATGTTAAGTTACCTTCGTATTTCTTCCTTCGTCAAGTCAGGTAGATCAGTCTTCATTCTGGCTCGTTTTTTAAGCGTTCTTCCTTTATGATCTTATCCCTCTTGGTAGAAGACAAACACAGCGACATGGTTGGATATGTCTTTATACAAGAAATGGTGTAGAGAACAAACTTTGAGAACGATAAATTAAAAGGTGACAATATTGTACCTTGAGGCTGTCACCAAAATAAAAATAATTGCAACAAATATTGACGTTTAAAGTTGTTAACTAGATTGCTTTTCTTCGTGTTCTTTTTCTTCTTGCAGGAAATTAATGATATTTTTTATTCCTTATTATGTCATTTTGAATGTTATTTAAAACTAAATGCAAGAGCCCTTATAGCTTATAATTATACTTTTTACTTATATTATATATTAAATTAAAATCTAGCAACTATTAAAAGAACTAGGAATAAAGAAAATGGTATATGTGCAATTATAGTGTCTATATTAAAACTGTATAGAATAAAATAGTCCTTCAAACTATTGTAGAAGAGAAGAGCAACAGAGTAGAATAAGAGCATTTAATAAAATTGTCAGAGAAGTATGAGATATGTTATATATTTCATAGAAGAAAAAATATATTTTATTGATGATTTTAGGATTCAAGTAAATTCTGGAAGATCTAATGGCATATCTCAGAAAAATACTAGAGCCAATAAAGTTCAGACCCACTTAACTGGCTGTAATTATTCGATTGTTGCTGTATTATACAGTAGAACCCGGTTATAACGACAGTCACAGGACAGCGAATTTTTTGATGCTATAACAAGGTGACGCTATAGGCGGAGTTTTTACAAGTTCTATGTTTACATACAACAATTGGTGGGAAACTATATTACGGGTAGTAAACAGATACATATGTGAATTTAATTAATTTAATGTACTTAACCATATAACCTTACACATGTAGGTACATACTAACTTGTTTGTCTAATGAAAGAAATCTGTAATTTTCCGTTGCACAGTTTTCGCACGCCAAAACTGTTTTTCTCTATCCATTTCTAATTCTCTCACTTTATCAATAATTTGAGGTGACGTTTCTCGCTGTCTATAATAAGTTTTTAAAAGTGTTATGGCACTTAGGGCTTCTTCGTTTGTCGGTACGTGTTCTGCTTCGTCGCATGAATCTTTTTCCTCTTCGATTTCATTATCGTTTTCGTTATCCCGCTGTTTTATGTCCTCCACGATATCAGAATCTGAACGCATTCCTGACGTAATAAGGCAACTGTCCACAGATGCAAAGTCGTTGAAACAAAACTGGTTTTCGACACTTTGATTTTGCTGCCACCTTTTAATAAGTTCATCTTCATTGAAGTCGCCACAAACTGGATTATTCCTTAATCTTGAATGATTAAAGCAGTTTGCTATAGTCTCACAGGTAAGCCAAGCCTTCTCTAAAAAGTCCAACACGTCGAGAAGTGAAACTGTACATGTTGCGTTCTTGTCCATACCCGTAATAATTTTCTGCAGAAGAAATTTCCTGTAAAAACAAAAGCTTCTTATTACGCCTTGGTCCATTGATTAAAGGATGCAATTTGGGGGCAGAAACACCAAATTAATATTTTTTAAGTAGGCTAATGATGGATATGCTGGGGAGTTATCGACTAAAAGCAAGATTTTTTTACCTTTAACTGCAAGTTCTTTATCCCATTTTCGAATTTCACTTTCAAAGATTTCTGAAGTCATCCATGCTCTTTTGCTTGCGCAGTAATTTGTTGGGAGTGTTTTTATGTTTTTGAAGCAGCGTAGCTTTTTTGACTTTCCTATGACAAGAATTTTACGTTTCTCCGCACCGGTCATATTAGCACATAAAAATGCAGTTAACCGTTCTTTGGCTAGTTTACCGCCTATAAATTTTTCGCCTTTAAACCTCAGAGTCTTATCTGGAAGAAGTTTATAAAAAATTCCCGTTTCGTCGCCATTGTAAATTTCATTGTCTTCATAATCTTGTCTTAATTTAGGCCACACTTCATTTAGCCACTTCTCTGCTTCTGTCATATTAACACTTTTCGCTTCACCGCTCACTTTTCCGAACGTTATTGAATGTCTCCGTTTGAAACGCTCCAGCCACCCATTGCTGTACTTAAAATTTGTGTCTCCAAATAAACTTCCAAATTTTTCGGCCTTTTGCATAAGCAGTGGTCCATCAACGGGTAAATTTGCGCTTCTACATTGCTTAAACCACGTAATAAGTGCTTCCTCGATTTCAACCTTTTCGCACGATCGATTTCTTTTGACTTTTCTTTCCCTTTCACAAAGGTATTAATGATTTTATTCTTATTTTTCACAATTGTACAAATCATAGAATTAACTAACCCAAATTCGCGACACACGTCCGCTTTCTTCCTTCCACTTTCGACTGCTTTGATTATCGTGACTTTGTCGTTCACGCTTAAACTTTTTCGCTTTAAACCTGACATTTTCGACAAAGAAATCTCGATGTTTCACTCACACGATTCAAATGCCGACTGAGGAAATTTCTTACGAACTTTGCCTGGCGCATTGCAAGAAACTAATGAAACTAAAATGGAATCCCTGAACGGTCGAACGTTGCAGGCTAGGCAAATTGCAAGAAATCTTAATTCAACGAACGGTAATATTCTTGGAATCCCGCAACGGTCGGTTGCAGGCTAGGCAAATACAGGGAATTGAGCCATAAATGATATAAATACATACCTCAAGTGGTAAATATTTGCTGTTCTATCAGGGGTTATTGACGCCAAAACCGGGTTTTTCCCTGTACGTTTGAATAGTAAAGTACGGAACCGCTTAAAATTTGACGCTAAAAAAGGAGTGTCGTTGCAGCCGAAGTTGTTATAACCGGGTTCTACTGTATTTATTACAGTGTAGAACACTTTGGAGAATTCTTGACATCTTTGATTGACCACTTAGCCGAAGATAATATGTAAGGTGCGTATTTTGTTATAGACAATATCCGATTTCATAAAACGAATGAAATTCAAGAATTGATCAGAATTCATAGACATGCACCAGTATTTCTGCCCCCGTATAGACCTTCTTTTAAACCCTTGAAGAGTTCTATAAGCAACAGGAAACTATAATAAAGGGAAGACAGCCTTCGGATGAAGAATAACTGTATGTTCAAATTCATAATGCTTCTGAAGCTGTAACACAAGAATATTGCCAAAACTATGTTCGACATGTGGAAACATATTAAGAAGTTTTGACAAATAATGGATTTTATCCAATACATTAATGTCAAAACGACGTTAGTGGGAAATAGTTTTGAGAAATAGTGAAATACATTTGAGAAAGGAGGAAAACTAAAAGAGAGAAAGTTCTAATAATTATTACTCTACTAATGTTAAAGCTTACTTCTAAATTTAAGAAAATACAAATTGTTACAATTGTCCTTTGTTTTTTGCAATTAACATATTTAAAACCATGCCTTTAGTAATGATACAAGTATAATCTACATGGAGTATACGTATTTAATTTCTTTATAATGGTTACACCACGGATAAATCTTTATTACGCATAAACAGAATTCATAAAAAGAAGCATACAGATTACTGTATATATAGCTCAAGATGTGATCTACATACATACATAGACGATTTGATGGAAATACTAACATAATTTCAACTATTTATATACGCGTCTGTGCTATCGGATCAAATTTTCAGCTAGTACCAAAAAATTCTACAGTGAGAATAAAATTAACAACTAATAAATCCAAGCTGCGTAAATATTACATGCTTAGGAGTTTATAGATAAAGCTATCAACAAGGATAAATGATGGAGCGGACGATACTCTTACAGATCACCGTATCGACATCATAATGCGCCACGTGACGTATTTTTTATAAACTGCACGAATGATTTATTAGTTTCCATTATACAAAGCGTTTCAGCATAAAACGGGATTTTCTAAGGGTGACAATTGAAATGGTTTTCATTTTGAAAAACATTTATTCTCAAACATCAAATGAATACTTAAGCAATTATTTATTAAGATTATGAATTAAAATACCTCCCCCATCCCTCCGCGAATACATAATTATAATATAGCTAGCTAGGAAATTTTCAAAGTCAGGAACTGATATATCCGGTGGTATATAAACTACATAAATTACGAACTTATAATGGGACAAAGTATGCGCTCCAGACTTTGCTCCCTTTTCGATATCTAAAGACCTTCCTGGGGAGTAAGCGCTTCGACACGAACATTTTAGAAAACTTCCGTGAAAAATTCGCTATTATCAGAGCAGGCAGAATTTTACGAGAAAGATATCGAATAACTCGTTTGTTACTATAAGCTTGAAAGATGACCTTGGCAATGGTTAAAAACCATTCCAACATGAGAAATGATAGACAAACATTGCAGTATTATTTTGGACGATCGTCAAACTATGTATAATGTATATATAAAATAGGAAGCATTTCGATAGAACGAATCTCAATATCTATTTTGCATAAAAAACTTGATACGAACCAGTCAAACTACCGGATAAGTGATTGCTGCTGTCAGTAACCGCTGATCAAGTATTTGTTCATTATCAACTTATCTGCTACCCATGGCACTTTTTCAGCAATTTATTACTTATGTTTACTGAAAAAAATAAGTTAAAAAAATAAATTACAGCTGGTGTGCGCAATAATATAGCCTTTTGTAACAAGATAAAATGATTGAATAGACAACAATTTGCCTGTGTGTTTAATGTTGAATAAAATCTTTCAACGTTGAACGAGCTTGCAGAATTCAAACAATTATTGATAATTTTTCATATTAATTTCTTTTTGCAAAATTTTTGGCAAATTATTCCTCCGCTTTCGCTTTTCAAACTACCTAAACGCGTTTTAACATTTTCTATCAATGGAATAGTTTCATCTAAAGATACGTAGCACTGTCTAACCCTTTGTAGATCGTATTATGACCAAATAGTTATTTCGAATTTCTATCAATTCGTTTCTTAATTTTTTTTTAATTTTAATGGAATTCTAGATTTGAGACCTAAGAATATGTTGTGTAAGTCTTTGCAATGATCAGGATATCTACGAAGCGCGACTGAAAATTAAAAGCCGATCACATATAAAAAGCTATTGGCAGTAGTAATTGGTTCCCGCGCGCGCAGTACCGTTGAAAATGTAATATCCATATTGGCGTCAGTTCATTGTTCTTTACCATCACAGGATAGTGTGTTAAAATGAGTAAAACACTAAAAGAAAATTCCGCCAGTTGTGAAATTCGATCCGTTATTAGATTTCTAAAAGCATTTTCTATCGCAACCAGTGAAGAAAAAGCGAAACAATTACACTCGAAAAAGTGTACAAACAGAAAAACATCAGTTTAAGTTTTTTTTTTTAATTCTTATTGATATCTAATCTGAAGCATAATTTTATTCTGATTGGTGGCAGAAACGATAAACAAAGCAGCCCTATAGTCTAATTATTTGAGGAATGAATGCACGTCATCAATCAACAAAGACATCAGATGATCCCGTATTGTCAAATATCAAAATGTAAACACTAATTGTACCCCTTAAGTCTAAATACGAAAATAATTTCACTTTCTTCATTCACATTTTATGTGGATATTTCATTGTTAAGGAAGCTTATCATCTTAATTCTTTAGTTGAAATGATTAAATAAAAAAAATAGATAATCCTCGTTTATTGCAACAAATTATTTAACAAAATGAAATTTAATAATTGTTTGAATTTTTGCAACACATTTTAATATAAATTTTGTAAACATATTAATAATTACCATCACAACAAAAACTCCTATAAATTTTATTGGTTATTAATATATCTATATTACATAATTCTTTACAATATAAAGTTCGTGTTCAGTAGTGTAAAAATAATATAATGCAGCAAAACTTTATTTTATTTTTAATGGAATTCTAATTTTTTCCATTAATAAAGTATATTGCAAAATATTTAACATTATACATTTAAAGTACGATAGCATAAAGTATTAAGGGACAATACATTATAGTATGATTTAAATTATATATGTTCTATTTACTCTCAAAATAATAATATTGTTTTCAGTATAATTTATGGTGTTCGACCATATTTCGGCTGTTATAATTTCTAATGCTTCTTTCCACTTTGCAGAGCATTTTTCACTTCCATAACCATCGCGTCTGATATGGTTATTATAATATGTTTTTGCCATTCCCCAAATCTGTTCTATTGGGTTAAATATACAATGAACGATGAACTGTATGGCCATACTTTTCCCCAAGTTCATCCGCTATATATTTCTTAGCAGGTTTATTGAGTGCAACTAAATGCAATAAATCTTTTTAAATAAGTTTGGTCCAAATGTAATTTTATTATTGATTAACCATTGTTATATCGCTTGCTTATTACGAGATGAATTTGGAATTTTAGTTCATAGCGTTGAATGATAACTTGCGTCATCCAATTTTTCTCCAAACCAACGTACAAAATTTTCTTGGTTAATTTCACAGTGGTAATCAAGATCTTTAATTTTTTATGAAAAAACTAACAAGGCGCCAAGTATGAAACCGTGTTTATTTCCAGCATGTAAAATAACATTAATAATTGTATTCTCACATATTTCTCCAAAAATGTAAATTTGGAGCTAACCCTTTTCAAAATAACTCGCAGTGAAGATATACTGCCTGTAAAGATTTCGCTATCTTTTACGTTTCTATGTATTGAACTGGGAATAACCTGCTGTTTATTTCGATACATTCGAGATATTACATCCAGGATGGCTGCGTGAGTTCCTTCAATAACAGTCTTATTTTTCAAAGGAGTCCATACTTCGTCTGTTGTTTGAAATTCCTTTTGCACATTTGAAACTGTGTGCAAACTAATACCAAGAGCAATTGCAGTATGCTACAACAATGAAAATTGTCAAATTAATATGACAGATTACAGCATCATTAGATGTCCGCTCTCACATTCTTCACTAAAATATTTAAGTACAGCTAGACATTGTAACTTACAATGTTTACAAAAAGCTTTAGGCATCTTCAACACCAAGAAGTTCTAACAAGAACTAACAAAAACAACAAACACGAATAAAATAAGCAAAAAGAAGAAAACACAAAATACAAGATACATAGCCATACGAGGTTAAATTGTCAACAATTGCCGATTTCATTAGGCAACATAACGTTTTGTATCTGCAGGTGTTTTAACGCTAATAAAATAAATATCCCTAAACGTAAGTCATATATATATATTATATTTTATTCTAATTTCAACATTTTTAAAGGTAATGTATTCTTTGAAAAATGTTCACGTCATATTGGTAATGGAAATTGGTAATGAAACGTCATACCAACGTCACTTATGACGAGCATTCGTTCGTGAAAAAATTAAAGCGCGCCAAATAACTTGGCAGCGCCCCTAGTTCCAAAGAAAGATTGCTGTATGTGAATTCATATAAGGTAATAAAAAGAGGCTATACTGCATAAGACCTAATACTTCGATGCTTGGATAACATAGTCTATAATATGAATCTATACCCGTTTAACACGAAGGCGTTTTGTATACATACATATAAACATCTATCAAACAACAACTCATTTTTGCACTATTGAATTGCACTCGCATTCCTTCTTCAAACTTAATAGCTTTATCGATTCCTTAAAAGAGTGTACACATATAGGGATCGCACCTTATTTGTCCATAGAAGGTCGTTATTTCTTCTGTAAAGCTATTTCAAATTTCGCTAACTTCGGTAATAATTTGATAAAGAAGAAAGCGTTTTATCCGTTATCACCCTGTAATTTTAAATACTGTCGATAAATGAAGTTGTATCGCACGAAGAAGACGTTCTTCGAATAATCTAATGCCGTTCCTCTAACTGGATGCCCTGATACGCGCCTTTACCGCCGTTTTTAGTTATTTTGATGCGTCAGTAGACGTCGCGACGTTGTTCTGAACAGAGTCGCATTGTAATGCAGTTTTATGAACAAGAAACTACCGGGATCGTTTCGTTATAAATGCGACATACTATTTTTAACTTTCGAATAAAAAAAATCGCGCAATTTTAGATAACGCTCGATAGAGATGGACGTCGAGGTTTCAGTTGTTAATTCGCCGAGAAGAACATTCAAATCGACAATACGCTATTGGTGGTACAAACTAAATTTAAAATCCGTCATGCAGCATCTCGGACTATTGGTTGCACTAATGGGTTATACAGTGTTTGGTGGTTTGGTAAGTCTTAAAGTTGCCAAAAATATCCTCTATTATTATTGTTTTCGTACATTTTACGTGATTTTACGTGCACAGATTTCAAAGATATGAAAGGTTAAAACAACACGTTTAATTATAGGCCTTCGATATTCTTTTTCGAGTTAATGTTACAATCTCATATTTCCAAATAATAGCGGGCGGCTAACGGGTTGGGTGAATAAATATTTATTAGAAATTTTCTCTTCAATTATCGATTTTTATTTAATGTATTCGCAGTTGATGCGAATTTATCGTCTCGCTTTCTCAATAGGGAAACTGATCGTAAAAATCTAATGGTTCAGAGAATATAATTGGCATCAAATTGAAACTGAAAATTATAGATGAAAAATTTTAGGTATATACAGTAGAAAGCATAAGTTTTTTTTCCAATTCTGACTCAAAAAAACCAAAACAACGTGAGAAAATAGAAAAGTTTATTTTTCGAAGCGTATGTATCCATATTGTCACAATGAAAATCATCGACCTACTATCGCAAGTTAATTCGTTGTAAAATTTAGCTTAATTAATGTCATATTACAGTAGACGCTCGATTATGTGAACGATACCAGCCAAGCGCTGTTCAAATTATTGAAAGTTTACATAGCGAGCCTTATTTTATTTATAAAGAAATTGCATAAAAGAAAATAAGTATGTTTATTAAAAAATAAATTATGAACAATGAATAACATAATACATATACTAAAAAATAAATTTTACATTAATTTGAAAAATAATGTCCTATTTTTGTTTGCGTAAATTTACGCTTGGTATTTTCTAATTTAATTACCCGTAGTTTACGGAGCACTAAAATATCGGAATATAATTTTTCTTCAGCCAAATCTAACGCTTGATTAAAAGTTCCTACAGCTTGCGCGTCACTCACTGTATTTTTTATTTCAATCGGAGGGTCGTCATCTTCACTCAGCCCATCTTCCTCTTCATCTGCATCATCCATCTCTTTATCGTCATTCCATAAACTAACATCGGTAACTGTGCAAACAATATCGGGATTTATTGCTTTTAATAATTGGAGAACGTCGATGATGCAATGTCAATAACTTCAGCATTAGATCATAATTGTATCCTAATTGGGTACCAGTTTCGTGCAAATCTGCACATCATCGAGCGAAAACACTCCAGGAAAGGACCATAGAATTAAAGTAGATGCAAAAAACATCAAAAGCTTCACGGCAGCACAACAAACTTTTAAAAAACACAAATTAAAATTGTAAAAGGACGAACACAATGAATTGAATTGTTAAAAGGTGGCAAAAAAATTTTTTTTTCGAAAAAACTTTCTTGCTGACTTGCCACCTTTTGGCATTTTAATTTGTTGTGTTTGTTCTTTTACAATTTTAATTAGTGCTTTTTAAAAGTTTGTTCTGCTGCCGTGATGCTTCTGATGTTTTTCTTGCAACAATTTTAATTTTGTGGTCCTTCTCTGGAGTGTCTTGCCCTGATGATGTGCAGATGTGCACGAAACCGGTAGCCACTGATTGATTAAATTGTGTGAGATACTGTGAGGTTGGTTCCCTTTTCTGTTCTTTTTCCTATATTTTCATAAGAACTCACAATGAGTCATATCAAAATATAAATTTATTTTTGTTTCATCTGTATATAAACTATTTCCCAGAGTGAGATAGCCTTTCACATATACTTGTCTATGAATTCGATTCTTACTTTCTTACTTTTGTCGCTGATATACGGCTTCTTTCTAGCGACACGTCCATGCAATCCATTTTTCCGCACTTTTTTGATACTTTCGGAACGAACTTTCTTCCCCAAGTATTGTTCTACTTTGTTCGCTAGTTTTAGTACAGCTTTTTGTCGGATCCTTATTTATCTCTTTTAAAATCCATCGTTCGGCAAGATTTTTTTTCGAACAAGTTCTGCGTTTGTTGAATATTCTTTCATAATAAGTCCAATATACACTGAAGTGTTGCATGGCTTTGGCCTACAATTTTAGCGATTTCTCATCTTTCTGCAGTTTCACTACCAAATGTCGAATATTACAAGAAGTTTGTCTTTTCCTCGATCCAATAGAATATAAAAATATATGTGCATATATATTTTTTGTGACATTTCGAACATTATCCATGCAGCTAGACCGTAATTAATATTAGAAGGCATTCGAAGATGTAATACAATGTTATACAATTACACATTTTACACCTATAGCCCCTCCAAGGCGACTTTATATCACAAACTATACTAGACCACGATGAAAAAAATATATAAATGCATATTTTCGAAATATTTACATACGCAGTAAATGTAACCGCATGAGAACACACTATATAACTGACGTGAGACACGGGAATTTTTCTCGGGGAACTACTCATCATATGTTTGCAGCTGGACAATCTTGACTGTGAGTGGTTATACAGTACTTTGGTTGAATATGTGTTTTTGTTCAGTTAGTATGAAGTCAAAATACAATCCTTTGACAACATTGACCTGAAGATGCCAGCCGCAGTGTTTGACGAAACGTCGACATGTACCTTCTCAAGACCACGGCCTACAAGCCCAGAAATATGTACTGGCAGTACAAACTCTATGGAAAGATTGTTGCAATTTCTTGTCTGCGTGCCGTCAAAAATATCGCAATTTTTAATAAATAAATAGGTATCCTTTCAATAGAACACTAAGTAAAGGAACGCGAGAAGTAGTATACCGAGTTGTTTGAATAACGCCCGACAAGAAGTTCTAGCGTTTGCGCCAAGCATACACCGGATAACTTTCTTTTGTTGCAGAAATAGATGAACAGCGTAAGAAGACAAACCATAAAAAATTGAACTATAACGCAAACGCGATTCGACGTACGCAAAATAAAATGTGTTCAAGGAAAATAGACCGACGCAATCACGCAGAACACGGACGCCAAATATCGCAGTAGAGAGCTTATATTCTACGTATAAGCAATGCTCTTTATATTTAAAATACGGGTAGGCAATCAAGCCAAGAAATTTATAGCTTGATAATTCCGGAGTAGATCTTCCATCAATATCGATATAGACACTACGGCCTTCAGTAGTAGTGGTATCATACTGGTTTTCTTACTGTTTAAAGTGAAATGATGACAATACTGTACCATGTCGGAGACTACTGCACTTAATGAAAAAGAGTCTCGAAATGGAGGGACTAACGACTATACAACTCGTATCATTCACGAATTGCGTCGTACACCCACTCATTCGTTGATTATAAATCAATAGGAGCCAGTACTGAACTTTGAGTTACATCGATAATCGTTAAGAAAAAGAGTCTATTTGTATCAGTCATCTCGCCATGCAAGTATACCGTTGTTCAGCAATTTGAGATATGTTCCTCGGAGAGATTATATGCGACGCCCCTAATTCTGATACCCGACAGCTTGTGTAACAAAACGGAATGAGAGATAACATCGAATGTCTAATACATACAGAAGAATAAACAGCTTGCGTTTGTCTAGCATCAGATTCGCAGTAAATTCGATCAAGAACTGAATATATTGCGTCGGTTGTAGATCTTTCGGCTAAAAAACCGAATTGTGTGGGTGAATCAAATTGGATTCAAGTAATTGATGAATCCGTTATTGATGATATTCTGGAATACTTTAGCGAAAAGTGTATATTAAACTGATATTAGACGAAGGCTCTAATTTTGTGGTTGAGTACATATACAAAGTATACGTCGCAATACCTTTTATTATAATACTTTATTTATTGATGAGTTGCGATTTATCAATAAAGGATTATTTAACCTAAGTAATCTATATCATTGCGAACACTTATGGGATGTTGATTTGATGAAATTTCCAGGAATGGTTTGGAGTTAAGAAATGGGCAGATAATAATTTATTATGTTCATTTAACATCCGAACGCTATTTAGGATACCTTTAAAATGAAATTCATTCCTATAGAAGATATATCAGTCCCTCAAGAGCGGGACATTTATTATCATGATGGAGCTTCACCTTATAATGGAGCACAAGTAATTTACTGTTTCAATACAAGATTTAAAAATCAGTTGATCGAAACTAACGGATCAATTTTAGGTGGTGACTTATGAGGACTTAAAATAGTATACGAGCATGCATAGTAAAGATCATTCAAGAAATTCTTGAAAGAATTATGATGAATTTTATCAAGTGGATTATACATGGTTACATGGGCAACACTGTGGATCCGTTTTTTAGTTCTATACTTTATTCATTATCTATACCTCTTGTGACGATTGCAAGGACTGTGTGGATGTACAATTCACAGGTGTATTGGTAAACTCCACTCACACAAATTAATTAATTATGCGGAACGCAGCGTTTCAAGGTAACACGGTTGACAATGGGAGCCCACGTGCTCTTGAAACGCGGCGTTCCGCATAATTAATTAATTTGTGTGAGTGGAGTTTACTGATATACCTGTGAATTATAGCTCTTGTTTATCATCTATTTTTCTTGGTTGTTACTGCCTTGTTTTAAGTTAGCATAAAAGTTACAAATGATGTACTATTGGTGTACTTATGATTTATTAGGTCATTAAAGAAAATAAATACATACATAAAGTACATATTTTATATCATTGGAATGGTTAAGAAGCTTACTTTTTTCTTATCTAACATTGATTTATTCATGGTATTCCCTTTAGAAAAAAAATCGAGTTTCTTAAGAAAAACTGTCAAAGTGAACTTTCTAACGTCATAATAGCTATAAAAAGCAAGAGGGCGTAACATGTATATTTTTCTATAATGCCTTAGTCCAGCGAGAATTGTTTTAGCATGGTCGCCACACTCTAAAATGAAAAATGAAAATCCGTATTTTTGATAACCATGATTCAAAATTAACGCTTCATCTTTTTCCAGTGTCTTCCTTCTTGGAACTTGCTGGGGTCATCTAGTTATCTTCTTGTACTCTTGAAGTCTTCGTCCTGAACTTCCTCGCTTCTTCTTCTTTTAGCTAGAACAGAGAGTGTATTAGGATCAATAGATTTGTAAAATGAGTGATACTAAGTGACAGATTACGGTTTCCTCAGGGATTCAGTTACTGTCCTATATTTAGTTACTCCACAAGTCTTCTGAGTGATCACAGTCTTCAGCGGTGAGTTCTAGATGGCGAGGGTTTTCTTAAAGAAATCCTTATTCAGCTTGTTTAGGAAGTCCTCCAGGTCTTCTCCGTCGTATAGGGCTTTGGGCACGACCAGCGTCGTTCTGCGAGGGACGTGACCGCCGCAAATAGTGCTTTTATACTCGCACGAGAGATGTGATGTGGTTAGGTGCTGCTGCGACCCATGCAGGGCTGGCGTAGGTCAATGTGGGGCAAATATGCAATTTCTATAAGATTATACCCGTTTTCGGATTAAGGAATGGGTTGGAAAAAAGAATTGCCTTGTCCTTGATCTTTCCAGGTCATCGGAAAATGTAAGCCGTTTATTAAGGATCAGTCCAAGATACCTAATCTTGCCACTCGATTCGATCTCTGTTCTGCCGACGGTGATCTTTTATGTGTCCGAGTGAGCACAATCGCTTGCGTCTTCCTCGGATTGATCTTGAGTCCCCGAATGCAGAACAACTCATCGATTTTGGCCAAATGCCTGCACAAGTCCAACCGCGATCCTAGAGTCTCTGGAAGTTGCCACTATCGCGGTGCCATCCGCGTAAATAAATGTTGGTTCTGGAATGTTTCTCATGTGAGCAGTACAGGACTCAGTATGGATCCCTGCGGGTATCACAACAATTGCAAGGACTGTGTGGTTGTATAATTGACTGATATCGCAGTAAACACACCACAGAAATCCATAATTTATTCGGAACGCAGCGTTTCAAGAACACGTGGACTCCCATTGTCAACCGAGTTACCGACTGAATTGTAAAAATACAATGCAATGCACATGTAATATTTTCTGCGCATGCTTTAAGAGTTCTTACATTACCCACTTTTTACAACCTTTTGCTTAGTACCGGATATCTTGTATCTTTTTGGGAAAGGAAAGAAGTCGTATGTTTCATTACGGTAATAAGTGACGCAGACTCGAATGTGCAGTTAGGGGTAATTCTCTACTGAACAGTTTTTGTTCCTTTTCATAAATATCGTTTCGTACGCGTCTAATTCTCTACACGAATTTTCATTTTTGCATGCGATTTGATAAATTCCAGACCTTTTCATCATATCCGGTTTATCTTTAGGATTGGTTAAGAGGTTTTTTCTATTAAGCTTAAAGAACCAAGCAAAACGCCAGGAGATACCGGTATATTGTTCCCAACCAGCAGTGAAACATTGTTAACGTTCTTCTGTAAGGCTATTAGTTTAAATCAATATTGTTATCTTTTATAATCTCGAAGTATATTTCTTTGGAATCTTTTTTCGTTGACAAATTTCCTATTTAGTAAAAACTTTTATTTACGCACTGTTTACTCCTTCTTAAAACTACAATTAAAATCTCATTCATCATCGCCCCAATGAAAACTTAGAATGACATAGATTTTATTTCTGTTATGTTTGATATTAGATAACGGATGTACCTCATATTCAATGATAGTCGATATAGCTTCTCTGTCACTCCTTTTATTTTAACGTCAGTATACGCAATCAATTATCTTGATTAAAATTTCGTAAGCGATATTGTTCCCTAACACTTTAATTCACGCATTCGTAACTCAATATGCGGATGTAATTGTTGATATAGCCCGCTAAATCTATAAATGATGACAAATGGGTCATGGCAGTATGAATTGGTACTGTTTTCAATTCTAAAGAGCAATTTATGTATTAGAATAGGTTCGGATATAATAGATTTATCTCGTTGCTGAAGGATTTAGGAAAACAGCAATATTTTGGCGTAAATATGTATGGCTGTTGTTTTATATCGCCTATAAATGAAATGAACAGTCAAGGAAACGACAAAGATTAGGCCTCGATTAAATTTGTTCCCAATTTAAAACGATAATTTAAATTAATAAGAATGATTTTTTATCGAAAAGGTATTTAAATAATTATTTTACGTTATAATTATATTCGAAATGTAGGTATACGAGGGTTGTCTTTTGTTATATAAAACTGGAATAGAACAGAATAGCTTTTAAAGACTTTATTGTTTTTCGAAGTATATTTCACGAAGATTAAAGCACTTTTGTTCACGCTTGAACCAATTCTAGAGGCAGTTATTCCACTCGTTTGTTGTCTCAAAGGCATGGACTGCTCCTTCTGTCGACTGTAACCTTTGACCACGCCGTTCGTTCTTGATTTTCAGAGTGCACGGAGCATGATTTAACAATTCGACATTTAGTTGCGTTAAAATTGAGTGCTGTGTGCGAATTTGCATTGTCTTGGAGTATGAATCGTAGTTCAGGGTTTGTTTCGAAGCTCAGAGATGACTTGCGGCAAACAAATGGTTGTATACCAATCGCCAGTAACAGTTCTTTGATCTTGTAGAGGAATTGTTGCTACATGACCTGTTTTCGAAAAAAAGTCGCTATCCATCTTTTTGGAGACACTCCGAGAACGGATGACTTTTGCCAGCTTTCCTTCATTTTGGAACAGCCACAGAGACGACTGCCGTTCATTTTCTGGCTCGTATGAGTAAATCCAAGATTCATCACTAATAACGATATTGCACACGTTTTTAGAGTTTCCGGCGTTGAAGCGGTCTAGAGTTTTTTGATAGCAAATCAGCTTAGCTGATAGATAAAGTCGTTGAAGATATGATGGAAGAATTTATTATCATCGCTAATACTGAATCATCATCAGAAATGTCCTCACTGAGTGATGATTTCGAAATGTCAACATAAAACAATATATATATATATATATATATATATATATATCACATGGTTCTATAATTTTGATTTTTGTAGCTATTTTAAAAAAGAACTATTAAGGTATCTCATAGAAGTCTATTTATATGTGATTTATAATAAAATATATGACCTATTTTAAATAAAATTATTTTTCGGTATTTGAAATTAATGCATCCACCTCTAGATAACATTGCCCAATACTTTGTGCTGCGAGGGGAAAATCTCTTTTAAGAGAACGTCCTATGCTACACATTGTTGTTGCATCATTGCCCACGAATATCAGCAGTTGGTCAGTTGATATTTTTAGCGTATTCAGTATCACCGCATAAACAAATTAGAGTGTTTTGTCATGAAAAAACATGAAACAGTTATCAAGTAGTTGAAGCCTCAGTAAATTAAATATAAATTGCGTTTTAGGTGGCACAGTATTTTTCTTATTTTGGTTTTGTACACTCTTTACATGATGTTTACAGTCTCGTTTGTCTCAACACATCAACGGTTTATCACAAAGTTTGCAGTATATCATAGCGCCATTAAACCATATAAATTGGGAAAATCCTCATTAAACTTTCGCACAGCGTCATCCAATAATAAGTCTACGCTTTATCCGTTTTATTACATTATTATTGCTGGGACCGTTGCGTACTCAATACGAACCTGGCCCACGGGTGGCATCTCAACTCTGTGAGTCTTTACAACTTTCTCTCTTTTCATTATTTTCTATTTTTTAAAGCAACCTTAATACCATTCATGCCATCGTACTTTAAAATGGGAAATTTCCTCGATAAATTTATATTACACGGTCCACGAACAGCAGACTGTTAATATTTCGTTTTGTACACATAATTACTCTACTTGCAATACAAAATACTAATTGTTATTAGCACAACAGAAACTCATACGGATCTAAACCTAGAAACTTATTGAAATTATCGTATCGTACGAAATATTAGTGTAGTGATAGACAGTTGCAGATACATCTCTACCGTTGCATGTATTTGTTATAGTTCGATTGTTTGTCTCACACATATGGAAAATGTACCAAATTTATGCGTTCTGCTTATAAGTGTGTGGACACTTTTCTATACTATTGTACCAAATAAAAGCACTTACGATTTTAACAGAACTAGTGCTGTAAAACACTAATAAAAATGTCTTAATTTCTAAGATATTCAATCTAATTAATTGAATAATCGCTAAAGTCGCTGTAAACACTACTATGATAATATCAGTCCTACTGAGTACATATCCAATATCAGATTCTTTAACAATAACTGCCCAACACAATTTTTGCTGACTTTTATATCAGACTTGCTTTTTAATAATTTGGGTGTGCTGAATCCGAAAATCATATTAGTTTTCGCAATCATCTACGTAGTTTTTCGTTTCTTGCATATAAAAAGAACGTGACTTGATGGCGAAAATGAGGTAATGCACCATTGTATTAGTTAAAAACTAGTGTTAGGTCTTAATCAGCAGAAAAAAATGTTGGCCAGTGCATTTTTTCTATTATTTACATGCCATAAAATGATTAAACAGGTACAACATTTTTTTTAATCTTTGGAATAAGTTACTGAACATGCTATTAAACAGATACCAGCAATAAAACTGTCTGATGTGCAGGAAGGTAAATAAAAGTTAACGTAATGGAAGTAATATTATTTAATTTTATAAATAAATAATGGTTATATGACTCTAAAATTCATATTTATTTAAGCGATTTAGGTTGAATGAGTATAGTAATGTGGTTTGGTAATTTGCCAGAAACAATTTTTTACAACTTGAACGAAAAAGATTTCTATACGTTATTCATTGAAAAAAATGCTGTATCTATCACGTACTTCTCATCAAGAATGAACATTTCCTTTTATCTTTAAACACATTTTCTCAAAGATTTAGTTTATAATTGTTTCAAAACAAACTAATAGAAGTTTATGTATCTCCTAAAAAAGTTGCTAGTAAATTCTGGTGCTGTTTACATCTTATTACTTAACCAAATTCTGGGCCAGTTGATCCTTTCGAATTTCAATATATGTGGTGAATACCTACACATCTCCATGTGTCCTACAAACAAAACTATTTGGTCGCAGTGCTACGTTAATTAATCGACCTGTAATTTATTGCCTCCTTCAATTATTTGTTTGATCATTACCTATCATCCATGTTTATCAATAGCGGGTAAATTGGTTGTAGACATTGCTAACATTCTCACAATGTGTTGCTATTTTCGCAACAACTCCTGATTTATTACCCTACCTAACGTAATACCTATTCTATAAATGATCTTCTATACAACATTTAGAAAATTTACGGATATATATTATGGAACCCACTATTAGGAAAATGTTTACCTTCTCTAAATAACTCTGCGGCGATTTGAGAACATACACAGAACATATTTCTATGCGAATATCTGTTTTCTTCGTAGCTTCATGTGCACATAACACTAGCATCTGTTTATAGTGTTTATGCAATTCCTTTGCAAATGAGAAGAGAACACATTAAACGAAACTTAATAATTCTCTTACCGATGCATAGTGACTACTACGAAATTAAAATGAAATTATTTTCACGAATTGGTGATATTCTTGTTTGATCGCTATTGTTCTGACTAGAACGTTTAACGGTCTGTTCCAAAAATACAAAAAGTGATTTATTTTATTCGCATAAAAAGTAATATTTTGATTGTCTTTCTAGTTATATTGTAGATCAAATGGCAAAAAAGGTAAAACAATCCCTTTTTAAGTTTACTGACACCATTAAATTAATGTGGAGACAAACTTTAGGATTCCATGCCTAATAAGGCAACGAGAAAGCTAACCTATCGTTTCTGGGACCGAAGCTATTATGTGGTATATGCATGAGTACCTATAAAAATGAACTAAATGACAGGGACAAGAAACTCAGAGCATTTTTCTGGGAGAATCTTCCTGATTTGAGATATTCCAAGATATTCCTGGGAATTGCAATAAGCAAAGAGTAAATATCATGCTAGAACTAAGTAGAAACAGACTACACGTCCTCACAGGTTTTCTTACAGGGCACTGTCACATTGAGGAACATATAACAAGGATAGGTCTGAAACAGAATAGCAACTGTAGGTTTTGTTGGGTGGAGGTTGAAAGTTCGGAACATCTAACATCCAAGTGCGCTGCTATCATACAGACCCGTGCCAACCATTTCGGCAAAGATGTTATAAACGAGGGGAAACTACTTTCTCTCAAACCATCACAGCTACTGCAGTTTATTAAAGCTCTTAGACTAGTTTATGTTTAATGTTTATTGTAACATACTACATCTTAAAACAATGTCGTTCAAATTAAATTGAAAAGAAGAAAGTAAATGTATAACTTATAAATAATGCCCAAAAGTATCACCTTCCTTGTCAATTTCCGTGTCCGCTTGAGTACACTTTGAGTAGCTCTTAAGACTGTCTTTCCATCCAATTCAGGGGAAACTTTCTTAACTTTATTTTGCAATTCGTTAACGTTGTTGTACAGCATTTAATATACATGATTTTTTAAATGTTCCTAAACAAAAAAATGTATAGGTGAAGAGCCAGGAGTGCATGCTGGCCATCGAATTATCACATTTGTACCAACCCACTTATCGGCAAATATGGTGTCCAGATAGTTATGTACTATGCGACAGTTGTGTCCAGGAGCACCGTCCTGCTGAAAGTATAAATTTTGGCGCATCAGATAATTGGCGTTATCAAGGAAATCTTCTGGAACTTTCCGAATAAATTCCAGATATCTGTCTTCTGTGAATGTACCATTGCAGAACACTGGAACAACGGCTATTCAACCAATTAATCTCCACCAAACGTTAATAGTAAATCGAACTTGTGCAGCATGTGGACACACTATTAATAAATATTCTTACGACCAGTAGTAATCATTCTTCTCCTTAAACAGATATCTATTGGAAAAGCTTTTTTTATCACTCCATAAAATACACAGTGCTCCATTCAAATTTTCATCACAAAAATTAACGAACTAACAGAAAGCCCAATATTTTACAGAATGAAAGTTTATCTTTGCCATCATCTGAAATCCCCTTCTTTATTATTCGCTTTAAGACAATAGTGGATTAAAACATGCACCGCGCAATTGTTTTCTCGTATACTGCATATTAATCAGCGTTAAAAACACTATTATTTTGCTAATTTAACCTATTTTCTAGAAATAACAATAACAGAGATAACAATGCACTTAATTTGAATCAGCCTGTATATAGTGCGATAAATAACACTGCAATCTTAATCTGAGCAAACACTGTACTATGACATCTTCTATATGTTCATGTTGGTAATTATCAACTTTCACAAGACTTCTTAGTGTGCGATATTGGCGTCACATTTCATCAGCCATATCGAACAATTATATTTAGTAACTCACAAGACCCTTGCCTTTATACCAACCCTTTCTTCAACATCGATGCAATCAAAGCATTATGTAACGCTTTCATTCTTAATAAATTAGAGTATGGTTGTATTATATGGAATTCCATTTATATGACTCATGCTTTATATCTGGATCGTGTACACCGAAAATTTCTAAAATATATATCATTCAAGTTGGGTAGAATGTATCCGCTAAGGGGTATCTGCCAGAATGCATTATTACATTTATTACAACGGTATGAATTACAATCTCTATCTCAGCGACGTGATAAACATAGTGCTAAATTTTTACACAATACATTTCACAACAAAATGGATTGTGGATTTTTACCATCTCGAGTGCCACTTAATGTAGCATCTTGCATCTAGATATGCTCTAATCTTTCTAATTCCTACAGCTCGCACAAATCTGATATTGCAGGTACCAGTTTTTGCTATGAGTAGAAATACTAATAAATATTCTGCAGATGTTTTTCTATAAATTTACAACATATGATAGTTGCGTTACCATTGAAATTTTTGTTATTATTATTTTACTTTTGTATGTATATATATATATATATATGTTTGTTATACTATTGCAGTGTAATCTCCTGTTATTGGATGTTTTCTGTTGGGCTAATAAATGTCTATTATTATTACGTACAAAGTTAACAAAGAAAAATCACTAAATTCATTAATGAAACTTTGCAAAATATAGTTTTGATCAAGAAGATTGTATCGAAGCAAAGCTAATATTGAACTCATAAAATTTTCTGCCGTTGAAATTCGAAACGTTCCGAATCACCTGCGAACTATAAAATGAAACAATTTATTGAACTCATTTAAAGTTGAGACGGTATTTTCTGTCTTCAACTACCGTAAACGAGCCTGTATATTGATTTTCTGACACAATTTCGTATAAATTATTTGTATTTACTATCGTACACTGTAAAACAAACGTGACATGAGTTGTTCTAAAGATGAAACTGGCGTTGAAAGCTTCTATTTAAAAAACAGAAGCGCAGATCTAATTGAAATAGAAAACTTTCGTTTAGAGCTAAAAAGACAAAGAATAGATACATTAGAATCTATAAAACGTTTTTTACTTGGCAAAGCGCAAAAAGATTATACATAATCGTGTACAGTTTTAACCATATATATTAGTTGAAACATGCGTTCTAATTATTTCTCTTTTTTTAGGTTTTCAGACGATTCGAATCTCCAGCTGAAATCTCAAAATTAACATTCCTGAATACATCCCTGCATCAAACTCGCATTAATTTTCTAGAGAATCTAGTCCGAACTAGAGATGAAAACAAAATATATGAATTAGTCAGTGATTATGAGACCTTTTTGAGGGAAACTTTCGAGCAAGGTCTTCAAAAGAGTTGGATTGAAGGAACGCCAGACGAGGAATCGGAAAAATGGACAACATTAAAGGCTGTTTTTTTCTCGTCGACGGTGTTAACAACGATAGGTGAGTAATGTACGTATTGGATATGGTTTCCAAGTGTTTGTTTGTTCGTAATACTAAACGTTATAAAACTGTGTAAAATTTTCGAATAACGTTGTTATGAGTGCGGTGGGAACTAAATAGTGGTCTTGTCACCATTTAAAGTAAATTTTCTTAAAAGTTTTTTTGGGGTATATTTACTTAAGAATGTTTTGCAGTTACGATCAATATACGTCCCAAAAGTCCTTTTCAAAATAAAAACAATATTTTAAAATAATGGCCAGATTTAATGAGTTACAAGCTTTAGGAAGTTATTTCTTAAAAAGTATGTCTTGTAAAATGTATTCCGTTATTTTACTGGCACTCAACTAAACGTGAAGCAAAATTTCCGAAAACTGCTTGGTACATATTCTCCTTGATAGCCGTCCCTTCTCTTCGAATAGTCTCTTTTAATTTATTCAGAAATTTGCTCCAAGTGTTGCTGTATACCTTTGATTTAAGTCCCATATGAAAAAAACCTTTGATGTCAAGTCGGAGCTGTGTGCTGGTCAGTTTATATCACCGCATTTGGATATCAATTTTCCATGGAAAATTTCACGAACAATTGATAAGAACACGTTAGACGTGTGAGATGTCGCTCCATCTTGTTGGAACAAAGCGTTCCGATTAATACTATTAAAATCTTGCAAGGCTGGCGTAAAAATGTTGTTAATCGTCTCCACATGGCTCGGAATTTACAACCTCTATCATTTTCGAAAAAGTACGGGTTAATAATTCCTTGCGTCGACATAGCAGCCCAAATAGGGACTTTTAAGTAAAGTGACCCCTCATGCATTTGTTTTGAATTTGTTGAACTCCAATTCCGGCAGTTATGCCTGTTTACATGGCTATTAAGGTGAAAATCCGCCTCATCTGAGAAGTTTTTGTAAAACTGGCGCACACAGCACGTACGCTTTACTTCTGTAAAACGCTCCATAGTGATCAAATTTCCAAGGACGGGGCTGGCAATTGGCATACCCCCACACTCCTTAACTTTCCACACTTAGTGATTGATGATGATGAATAAATTGAAAAAAACTTTTGGGACATCCAGTGCATTTAACCTTTTAAAATTACTTATTAAGCTGAAAACTAATCGTAAACATTTCTATCTACCAATGCAATTCTAATCGCTACTACCTAAAGGTAACTACATAAGCAAGAGATATCGCCGTAAGTGTCGTGTAACTTTGTGTGGTTTATTTATGATAAAATATGCATATTTATTAAGAAACAATAAGATACTACTATCCATCGAAATAATAACCACCACACTCACCAATGACCTTTCGCCAAGGTGATACCAATTTTTGTATGCCGCTTTTGTAGAACCCTGTGGATTTTGAATCAAAAAATTGATAGACTGCATCTATTACATTATCTCGAGTTTTGAAAAAAAGTAGTAATGACTTCGTAAAATGTCAGGAGAATATGGAAGGTTTTTCGATTGACTAAAGAAGGCTGTTTTTGAATGAGTGCTGCTTGTACTCGCTGAAACTGTTCACAATACAAGTTCGCAGTGATGGCTTCACCGCTTTCCAAAAACTCAAAATGGATTATTCCCGTTGCTGCCCACCAAACACTCAATAAAATCTTAATCGTGCAATTGTACGTTATTGTCATTAGGACTTCCATCTTGTCAACTATAATTATACAACGCGCGACAATGGTATAGGCCATCCATAAATTTTAAGGAAAATAAGGATTATATTGAAAAATTCGAGAAGGCAACTCGTGTTGGAAACCTATAAGGTTGGTTGTAGTAGTTTTTGGTACTGGTATTGCGAAAGTGGGAATAAGCAAAAATATTCGGGAAAAACCACACATCCAAGTGCGACAAAAGTATAGGCCATGTCATCAGTTTTAGTTTTGTTCTCATCAGGTAGAGTGCAAATAAGGAAAATATTTTATAATAAAGTCTCTACGTGGTGTATTAAATGTTAATGTATTAATCTGCTTTCTCCATGTTCTCATACTATATAGAAAACAATTGATTAACACTGAAATGGATTTAATTCGTACTTAACGCGAAAAAAATTGCTCAGTTGCAAAGATAGAAGCAAATCTAAGGAAAAGTCGTCTTGTAATTCACAATTTGTTAAATAAAGGCAAAAATTACGGAAAACCACGAAGACCCAAAACGATAAGAGAACGTGAACGTCGCGCAATTTTAAAGTTTGCATCAAACTCAGCAATGATTGCTAGACAAATACAAGAAGCAGCACCAATATGCGAAATGTTCAACATCTGCTCAAAGCAACAGCTCACTCAAAACGACTGCAAAGAAAACCTCCTTTAACGCGTTAGCATAAAAATGCCAGATTAACATTTGCAACCCTGCGTTTAGATTTACTGTACTGGGAAAAAATCATTCTTCCTGATGGCTATCAGTGTTATTATCATGATCTAAGAAAGGAGGAAGTAGTTCTGAGCCGTAGGCAGAAGGTTGGTGGTGGTGTATGATATGGGCAGGTATGGAGTATAATGGAAAAGCTGACATCAAGTTCTACAATGACAAAATGAATAGCGCTGATCATATAAGTCTTGTCGTCGATCAAATATCACGACATGCTGAACGGATTACATACCGGGACTTTGTGTTCCAGCAAGACAACGCTGCTATCCACCGTATTCAAATTGCAAAAGATGAAAGGAAATATCAGTTCTTGAGTGGTCGGCCCGATCGCCTGCCCTGAATATAACCGAAAATGCCTGGAGTATCTTACTACATCGTATATACATCCGCGGAAGACAATTCAATTCAATTCAGGAATTAGCAACCAGTATTTTAATAGAATGGGAGCATATAGAGCAAAAACTTATGCAAAAGTTGTTTGATACATTGCCGAAGAGAATGCTTGAAGTAGTAGAGAAAAGAGGTGGTCCAACGCCAACGCACTATTAGAAATTATTTATAAATAAGTATATCATTATTTTACATGCTTATAAAATTTAAATAAATACACTTTTGACGCAAATTATTCTTATATCGCGTATTTTTATCTTAAGTAGTGATATAGATAATGAATCCCATAATATCCAAACTTGATATGCTTAACAAAACAATGAAATCTCTTTAATAGATTAGTGTCTTATATTTTTGTCGCAGACTGTAATAAGCAGTCATACTCCAGGCATAAAACTTACATGGAATACATATGCAAAATATTTTTACTGTGTATATTCAATACGCACTACATAATGGCCGCCGATTTCTAAACGGCAATAGCTTAAATTTATATTTTAGCAAAGAAAATTATCTAAGGACGTTAATAATTTAATAAAGTAATCGGTTAATAAAATAAACGTCGAAGATTTTCGCAATAACCGTGCTAAAATCAACCAAAGATCAATCGCATGTAGTATAAACATACTTAGTCCATAACACAATAAACCACCGTGTAATAGTTCATAAAATTTAAATACAAATATAAAGCGCATAACATATCTAAATTTATACTTCAACAATGCACAGATGAACCTTATTGAAACGCATCGGATATGCCCCGTGTAAAGAATCCGGCAGACGTTTATTTTGACGGATTACTTGGGCGAAATCTGCCCGCATTGTTTGTTTATTAACATTGTCGAAACCAATGTATACACAGTTTCCTTATAATTCGTCCGAGATGTGATATACCACTTACCTACTTTGAGAGCAAGAACATTTCGGCATAAATATAGAACAAAGGCAGAGTATGCATTGGTTGAAAATGCATTAATGATAATGCCGTTCGCTTCATAGTTTCCAGCAGCAAATAATAATTAGATGTAACTCTTTCCTTTTGTAATCCGTAACAATGGTATTCAATAAACGTTTGAAATAGCATCAAGCGGGACCTGAATTGAAACAGAAATGTGTGCGTAAACTTCGATATATTTAGTACAATCCGTGCGAATTAATCTTTTTTTAGAACTATTTAGTATATTTATTTTGTGAGAGTGTAAGAAAATTTCGGTCGAACTACTAAATTGTAAACACTTTTCAATGTGAAAATATACGCATAAACATATGGATGTGAGCGTTCGACTGATCCCCGATTTCGATAAACGTTCGTTTCTAAATTGGCTTCCTGATATCTAAACATAAATGTGAATATTAGTAGACCTAATTAGTATCACCTGCCTTTGGGTTTATTTTACTTCCTAAGAGTTTAAAAATGATGCTGTAATGTAGAATTAGAAGATTATATTAGGAAGATATATTTTTGTCTTAATATTTCAATTCCGTACTAATATTTTTCAACATTTTATGGCACAAGATTATCAATCAAAATTTAATAGCAAATTATTACTGCAAATGAATCATGCAGCTCACGTAAGTTTGTTTGATGCTACAGAAAATTATTATATTGCTATTCACATTACTATACAGTAGAGTCGCGATTTAGTGAACTAATCTTTGCATGGCGGATTCACTATTTCGGGGGTTTCACTATTTTGATGAAAAAATGAAAACAAACACCCTATTCTTTTAGTCGTAACGGTTGTCTGGTTCCGCTGTGTCACTAGGTTTATTTGGCCCTGACGTTTCGCGAACAACTACGGTTCGCATTTTCAAAGGTACTGATGGTGCAGTTGTTTTCTCGAAACGTCAGGGACAAAAAATCTAGTGACACGGTGGAACCCGACAACCGTTACGACTATGGCAAACGGCCGTGAAAGTCTGAGACTGAAATTGTAAGATAAAAGAATATTGAAAGATAGATAATAGCACATATATATGTATTATGTAAGTATTTATAAAAAGGTACATATTTTCATTATTGAGATACAAAAAAAATATGTTATATGTAATTGCCGCTGCTGTTTGTGTAGCTTACTATTTAATATTTTTGTCGTAAATTAAGCAAAGCAAGTGATGTGAAATAATCAATTTCTAGTTGATTTTATTCAGTCCACTGAATCTCTTTTTTATTGATATTGGTGCTAGATCAGTTGAAATAGATTGTTCTATTGTACTGAACATACAGCCTGCTTCCTTTTCAGATTCTAAATCAAATTTTTCTTCATTTTGTTCTGTGTTGTTCAACACGTCTTTATTCCTATTCTCCACGTGATTTCCTCATACACAAGCTAAAATAGATATTGTTATTTAGTTACATACCTATGTTTCTGCATTTTACGATTCTCCTCACATTTGGTTCAATACGTTGCAAAAGATTTGAAACTATTCTGCCTGCGTTATGTATTTCATCACCGAGTAATCTTAATTCACTCTTCGATATCTTCTTTTGTAGGCATAATATTGTGTCAACATTTCTCTATGACTGTAGGTTTCAAACTGCTCCATGCCATTATGAGATTTAACACAGTATCGCTTAAAATGTAATTATGTAATGAAGCACTCCTGTTTGTATCTTTTGCTAGCAGTTGTGTAATAAGATTCTCCGACAGTGAAGCTTGATTATTCTTATTTCATTCTGATCCAAAGGTTGTATAAGACGGGTAACATTAGGTGGCATATAGATTACTCTAATCAAACCGTCATCATTCTTTAACTTCTTTTTCAGTGGATGATTGGGGGCATTAATAAAGCTTTATAGCATCAAGATATAAAGTATAAATTAATCTACTTTTGGATAATCGTTTCTAATAAATTCAGCTACAAGATGACATGCATGGAGCAAATAGGTTACATGAAGCAATTGAGGATAAGATTGTTTTAGTAACATTCCAGCCTTAACCATGTGCGAACCGCTGCCTGTAACCAAATTGGGTTGTCAATATATTACACTTCGCAATATCTATAGTTTTTACTTTTTTCTATAGTTTCTACTATACTTTTCCCATTTGTCTTCTGCAATATTCTACTGCGTAAAAGAAGAGGCAAGGATTCCTCGCCGATTTTTAAAGTGTACACTAACACATTTATAATACAATTATTTCTTGCGTCCGTTGTTTCATCTACAGTCCGCCATACTTTCTGATCTTTTAACTCTCCTTTTTCATTCGATGAAAATTATACTGTAATTTACTTCTTATTGGCAATCTTCATTCCAGGACGTATTTTCCCCAAAAACTTTCGAAACTTTTTATTATGTACAATATTTTGTGGAATGTTGGACACACTCAACATATGAATAAAGTCATATAGAATTTTGTAATATGGTACATGGCGTTGCGTATTTAACCGGTATTATTTGCTGTTAACATGTGTTTTACACACAAAAATACTGTACGGTAAAATGTTGATAATGCAAACAATACATTTAATAATAGTGCCAATGTCTTCTACTATTAAAAATCGGTTAAGAAATCTATTAACACTCGTGGAACATAACAAAAAATGCCGTCGATTCGCCATCATCGATCTAATATATTCATACACATACTAGCCATACGCGTATGAATCCCGACTTCGGGTATGTTCGACTGCTTTCGAAATATATCACTGCCAATGAGTGTGCACTCGTTTCTGCAGGCTTAGATTGACAACATACGCATATTCCAAAAGTGATCTGATAAATTTCATTGGAAAACTGTTTGTAGTTACGCACAAGAAAGCCAAGAGATCCTCTAGCGATGCGTGATAAATTAAAAATATATTGTTCAAAAGTTATATGTCAAACAAACTTACCAAGTCTTTTACCAATTAAATACGTTCAACAATCATTTGATGAAGCTCGTAGTCGAAGATAATTGACGTGTATCGGTGAGTGAAGGAAATTACTTTACATTTGTTGATATCAAAGGCTAGATTGTTCATAAAATCGACCTGCAAGGAGTAAGTTAGAATCCTCATGACTAGACATTTCACGGAGCAATTTCAATTCATCAGCTAACAATAATATATGAGATGAGATATAGGTTGTTATATCATTTACTGATAAAATTAATAATAAGGATTTAAGGTTAGACCCCTAGGGAACTTCCGAAGAAGAAATAAATTCGCGGAGCTAAATCCATTGAAGAAGACATAGCAAATTCAGTATATAGTGTATGTATAGAACAGCAACCTGAATGCGTCAATTTAAGGCGTGAGACAGGAACTGTGTAAATTGACACAAATTAGTCACAGTTGAGCCCCTTCCTACAAAGCCATGCTTACAAGATGAAATGCTGTTTTTTATGCATATTGACGGAATGGATATAAAACGATAGTTGGATGCATCAGCCGGATCTCTAGCTTTGAATACAGGCACAGTGCGAGAAATCTTCCGTATGTCGGGGAACAGCGAGAATACACACTTGCAATCTTTAATGAAAATATTAAGGAATTTGATCATGGCAGAACTGCGAGTATTTCTTAGTTTAGTTATGGAATGCAGAATAAAATTGTCAGAAAACTCAGCAATGCAATATTTACACTTCAACCTCTTTTTGACGTAGTCTTTCACAATTCTGTAGAAACAGTAAGAATAGTAACTGTTCTTCACTATAATAAATTTCTGTAACCAACTTTTTTATTTTCTGTACTCGTTTTGTGTGAATTATTTTGTATATATATATATATATATATATATATATATATATAACACATGGGCCTAACAAAGAAAACACGTTTTTTTTTGGTTCAAAATTAGCTTTATTCATCAACGTAATCTCCATCAAGAGCAACGCAATCATTCCAGCGCTGCTTTAACATTTCAATACCACTTTTGTAGAACGATTTATCTTTTGCCTCAAAATAGGTCTCAGTTTCAGCGATAATCTCTTCATTCGTGCGAAATTTCTTACCGGCGAGGATTTTTTTGAGGTCTGCGAACAGCCAGTAGTCACTGGGAGCCAAATCTGGCGAATACGGTGGATATGGGAGCAATTCGAAGTTCAGTTGTTTTGATTGACTTGTGCGTTGTCTTGATGAAACAAATTTTTTTTCTTTGCCATATGCGGTCGTTTCTTTGCAATTTCGGCCTTCAAACGCTCCAATAACGCTGTATAATATTCACGGTTGATGGTGTTTCCTTTCTCAAGATAGTCGATGAATATTACACCACGCACATCCCAAAATACCGAGGCCATAACCTTTCCAGCCGATCGTTGTGCTTTCGGGCGCTTTGGACGAGGTTCACCAGTTGCTGTCCACTCAGATGACGATCGTTTTGATTACGGAGAGAAGTGATGGATCCATGTTTCATCCATTGTCACATATCGACGCAAAAATTCCGGTTTGTTACGTTTAAACATTCGTTCTTGTTTTTGGTCAACAGTGAGCAAACGCGGCACCCACTTTGAACAGAGCTTTCTCATAGTCAAATGCTCATGCAATATAAAGCCAATACGTTCTTTTGATATCTTTACGATGTTAGCTAACTCACGCAACTTCACTTTTCGATCATTCAAAACGATTTTGTGGATTTTTTTGATGTTTTCTGGAGTTACCGCCTCATTTGGAAGTCCACTGCGTTCTGCATCATCGGTGTCTCTACGACCACGTTTGAAGTCAGCAAACCAACGTTTTATTGTTGTTTCTGATGGAGCGGAGTCCCCATAACACTTTTCAAGCCATTGCTTCGCTTGAACGGTATTTTTTCCCATCAAGAAGCAGTGTAAAATTAAAACACGAAATTGTTTTTGTTCCATGGTTTTGAAAATATCAAAAGTAGCGTGACTCTTAGCACAATAACTCACAAACTAATGAATAGAATATCATGAAATTTTAACAGCTGTCTTTTGAAGGTTAGTACTAACTGAGAGAAAGGTGACTGCAATAAAACTAGCGTCATCTATGTGTTAGGCCCGGGACTTTTCAGCACATGTGTTATATATATCCTATAATTGAATGTAAATCTGTCGGAGAATAAAGTTTATTGTTATCTAGCAGCAATTTACTTTTGAATTTTTTTTAAACTTGCAGTGAATATCTAGTTGTAAGGTAACAATATAAAACACCATTAATAGAATTAGCTAAATTAAAACCAACTAATTGCATACATTAACCTCTAGTAATTGATTAAATAAATCGAACAAAGGCCACAAATTACTCTTAATTAAAATAATCTATTGTTCCTCTAGGATTATATACTCCCTCTCAATGTTATGTGGTGTAAATGACCTAAATTCGACAGCGTTACACTGTTTTTAAATTAAATGCCATACTCAATTAGAATTGAGTAAAAACACAATTAAGATGATTTTTTTCTATTTTAGGATACGGCAATATTGTTCCCATGACATATGAAGGGCGATCCTTTTGTATAGTCTTCGCTCTTGTCGGAATACCTTTAACTTTGACAGTGATTGCTGATTGGGGACGACTGTTTGCAACAAGTTTCTCAGTTTTGACGAATCATTTACCGCCATTGCCTCAAGGCTGTAGGTAAGTTATAAAATATCTATTCAAAGTTAAAAAGGCTCCGTAGAAGTTTTATCACATCTTCATTTAATTTTTTTTAATTTGATCTTAATTAACCAAGTTTAGAATATCATTAAGGGTTTTCTTAATTCTTATGAAAAATTACCTATCCCTTATATCTTAATTTAAAGGTTGACCATCCTTTATTTATCAAAAGAAAAAGAAAAGTAACAACATTTTGTTGTAATTGCTGTTTCACATGATTTGAGTTTCAGAAAGGAAGAAAGTAGATGAAAAACAAATGATAAATAAAAGATTTCTTCAAAAGTAAAAGGCTATTGTCCAATTTTAAAGCTCATTGATTTGCGCATCAATGAAAATGTAAATTAGAAAGTTTTTAAAAACTTTTATTGGCAGTGCTTTTACCAACTCTCACTCATATAAGGTTTTTCTCAATTTCAGTTTGAGATGCACCAAAAAGTTTAAAATACATTCCGGGCGCTAGTTGACGCAATTCTTACTTAAAATTTTTTGTAACTTTTTTACAGACATAATAGTATAAAAGTTAGCAATAACACCTTGCAGGTTACAACAAACCATTACAATTGTCACAATCCTCACGTCTGTGTGGCATCTAAAAAGCGTGTAAGCGGTAAAGCTGTAGTTTTTACAAAATTACTACGTAGCTCACAGCTGCGGCACGTGTGTATTTCCTATTATTTCGTGATCTTTAACAGCAATAAACTGGTAATTTCTTTGATCTTAGTAAATTTTATTGGTTCTTTGCTTACAAAGAAAAAATCTGCGAAATGTCAACAGTCTACAAAAGATGTCCCTGAATATAAAATAAATTTAAAGCTACGAAATGAGGATGCTAAATTTTGAATAGACACTATGCACATCATCCTTAATTAATATAATGCAGTTCTGCTCGAAATGATATTCCAAATAATATAGTTTACCCTTCCGAACCTAACTACGTTCACAACTCTTAGATATGGAAGGATTGTTTTCATTGCGACGAACATCATTCACTGAAACGCTATTGGTAACATATCAAATGGTGCAGGTGTATGACCTAAGTCATTCAGTTTGATGTCAGTGTAAGTGTTTCAGAGTATATCATTACATCTCGTTTTAAAACGCGTACACAGACAAAAGTGCGCGAGTAAAATGAATAGACCTCTTTCGGTACAATGTACGACAAGAGTACAGAGCATATACATTTGATTTATATGTTCCTACAGCTTATTACCGTAACACTGTTTATGCTAAAAGATTTCGCAAGTTTCTTCTGGCTATAGGTTATTTTCGCATACATTTAATACTACCTGCACTAAATTGTATATGAAATATATTACGATTTAGAGTCTTTAGACTATATCATCGATAGAAACGCTAGCACAACTATTAAAGAAATGAGATTTTTCTTCTTCAGTGGGATTTGTAAACTGCGCAAGTAACCTTGAGCGGCACAGCTAGAGCTGGACGTATAACCTACTATTTATTCATTATTTATCACAATGGAGACGACTATGGTGCCCCAATCCACTTGGCAACTGCTAGTTACATTACACAATCCATATATTTTTTAGTTTTCGAGGTTGTTGGGTGGAATATGGGATATACTTCCTCTGGGTGTCGATCCGCGGGAAACGCTGATTCTCAGAACCTAATGCAGTTCAACGTTTCGATGAAAGAGGCTTCATCGAGACATTTATATAACATAACAAGACATCCATTTAATTTATTTCAAATATTTATTCCGTACAGTTTTATTTCTGTGTATTAAATTCCCCTTGTCCCCAAATTTCTATTGTTGAGTCCCTTCAACAACATGTGCAGTGGAGACGTCAACTCCACTATCGTTTACTATATATATATCGTTTTTCGTAAACATATTGTTGTATGTAATTATAATTTCTTCCAAATTTATTTCTAAAAGACGTTTAATGTATTGTACTCGCACATTTTTATCATATTATTAAAATATGTATCATCCCGAAATTATAACACACTATCTTCAAAATTTCCATCACGTTGTAAATAATTTCATTCGATCAAGAGTATATTTACCTATCATATAGGTAAACAAGCTGAATATGTGTGTATACCCGGTAACGACCTGATATAAATAACAATTGTGTCTAAGACACACATGTAGGAGTTGCCTCTCCAGGAAAAAATCGTTATTTTTCAAATTAATCATAACATTTGAAATTCTTCGAAGTTATTCAAAATTAAAAAGTGTAGCAGCTGATATTATCACAATTTGGAGTTTCGAACACATTGGTGGAAGCCAAAGACCAGGATATCTAACATACGAGACAGTACGTGTGAGTATGAGTACGACTACAAAATTAAAGACTTCAAATTATAATAAATTTTGAAAATTTAGTGTTCTTTTGCTCTCATTTCATTTTGTATTTCGTTTATGATTTAGGTATTTGTTAAAAAGCGGTATATATACATTTTGGTTTGTCAATATATTGTTTTTAGAATCTTACATTTGGTTATTTCAATTATTTAACACTACATTCGAATTTAAAACGAACAAAAATTTGAAGAAAAGAATCCATTTGGAAAATTAAGAGCCTGAGATTTTCCATCACAATATATACGTATGTATATCGTGATACTTCTGCCACGTTCTGTTCCAGAAGAAGGTGAGAAAGACTTCATAAGAGACGTCGAACTACTTCAGGTTCTTCTAAGAATCAGTGGAATCACACACAGTGGATCAACACTCCGAAGAAGTATGTCTCATACTTCATCCGCATAAACCTCAAAGAAAATATATAACGACATAAATAGTATCTCAGACTTTCACGGCCGTTTGACGGGTTTCGCCGTGTCACTAAGTTTTTGTCCCTGACGTTTCGCATTTTCAAAGGTACTGGCTTCGTGAGATCGTAGATCGAATAAAGTCTGCGAAGTACCGGAAATCCTGTTTCCTCAACTTCTCCATCAGATTGGAATTCGCTCGAACGTCCGGCTACTCAATCCACCTTCGGCTCAAGCGAATGTTTCTTACCGCAGTTGGTGCGCGTGGTTTCCCGTTTTGGAGTAACTCACCCAAGCTTCCAGCTACTCGATCCACCGTCGACTCGAGCGAGTTATGTCTTCGACGGGGTAGAAATGTCGTCTCAACCTCATCGGGATGCTAAGTTACTCAAGCGTCCGGCTACTCAATCCACCTACGGCTCAGGGAAACCGCATCTGCGACGAAGTGTGAGGGTTCCATTTCTGGATGTAGATCAGCAGGCCGGATGCTCTGCTGTTAGTCTTGGTTGCCCACGACGAGTGACCGTGGGCAGGCGTACCTCCAAGGGATTCTGGGGTCGTATTGCTGGGACTCCGACACGAGGGGGTTCCAATGATCTACCGCTCGGTCGAAGAATCGGGTTGCTATTCTTCGGATGAAGTCCATAAGTGGCTCCACTCCGGCGTCTTGTTGGATGGTGGTGTTCCTTACGAACCAGGGAGCATTGAAGGCCCTCCGCAGTGTCTGGTTCTGGAATGTTTCGAGTTTTCTTATGTTGGTGGGCGCAGCAGTTACCCATATGGCGGATGCGTACGTTATGATGGGCTTAAGAACGATTTTATATATTCATATCTTAAGTGAGGGGTCTAGCTTCCCTCGCCCCACCATCAACGGATGGAGGGTTCCCGACATTTGACGTCCACGATCGGTATATGTGGGCACCCCAGTTTACTTTGGAATTCAGCGTGAATTTGACTTCGATCCAGGGACAATAATGATCGGGAAATAGAAACGTTGGGCACGGCATACCTACCGTATATTAACAACACTACAGACAGGATAGGACGAGTGCTTAAGCGTTTCAACATCTAAACGGTTTTCACCCCAACAAGGAAAGTGTCTAGTTTATTACGAGAGGTCAAGGAAAACAGCGACCCCTTATCAACACGCGGGGTGTACAGCATACCGTGCTCATGCGAGAAAGTGTATATCAGCACAACAGGACGTTCGATCAACACCAGAAGGAAGGAACACGAGAGGAATATGTGGTTGAAACAAGTAGACAAATCAGCCATTGCCGAACATATCCACTCGGACCCGAATCATAGGATTAGATTCGAAGATACAAAAGTTCTAACGTCAACTAACAACTACTATAGCCGATTAAACAGAGAAGCCATTGAAATATACATAAACCCTAATAACATCAACAGAGACGACGGGCTAAAACTGAACCGAATATGGACAACGGCACTGCGCACACCCGGTCACGCTATTGGCGCTCGCCGCGCACGCGTGCAACTATCCAGCGGAGCTGAGGAGCATACTTAAAGCAGTAACAACATGCACGAAGCCAGTACCTTTGAAAATGCGAACCGCAGTTGTTCCCGAAACGTCAGGGACAAAAACCTAGTGACACGGCAGAACCCAACAACCGTTACACCTATATAATGACATATTTTTACACACAAAAACTACATGTCTCTAAAAGATAAATACTTTCACCTATAATTTGCTGTAGATTAACTTGAGTCTTTGATGTCGCATGTTAGCGTTTTTTCTCTCCTCGCATTGTCTTTCCTATAAACTATCCCATCAATGCCATGAGTATATATTAGCAGCATTATATTAGGTATTGTATATTTTATGTTCTTTTCAAAAATATATTGAGTTTTTTCTAGTTAAATTTCATCTTTTTTTTATACTTCTTCAAAATGTGGAAAATCTTTATACCCCACTCTGTACATAAACTCTCTGCCGATAGAGAGAAAGGATAGCATTCCATAAGAGCCATACTGAATTTTAAAATGGGAACGGACTATACGTAACGGCAATAGAATGGACTGTTGTATACTACGAGAAAATTTAATCTCTTGTCGAGCTGATTTTGCATTTATCTAAAAATACATCAATTTGAAAATTAATATACCAAAACTAATTTTCATGTACAAACTTGAAAACCGTCAATGCTATTTTACTTTTATGCAGATAATATTGGATATATATTATATAATATTGGTAAACAAAACAGTAATGTCTAATATATTGTATAGAACGAGGAAGAGAAGTGATGACGTCAGTTTTATACAATTTATTGTACTGGCACCACTGCTTAGGCTTCCAAATAAAATAAATAACCTTTAATTTCTTTTGTCATAGTTAATGTTCTGTTTTTTACACGTGTGTCTGAGCTTTCTTTGTATCGTGTTTATTTCAATTGTTTTATTTTTTCAACCGTTTATCTTTTTTTTTAGTCGGTAATTTTCGTTTCAGAAGGAATTTGTATGCTAGCAACACTTCTTAAGATAATTGGCAAAATTTCTTAATTTTTTAATGGTATCAAGATGAGCTTTCTAAGTGTAAACTTTCAATTTCCTAAGTTATGTAGTTCATTAACAAATTTGTAGAATTCAGTTTGATTAATGTTCACATTTTAAGTGAACTATTTTAAAAAAAATTATCCATAAATGCTCATTGATACTACTTACTTAATACGTTGGTATAAATATCTTGATCTTAAATCCTACATTCGGAGGTCCGGGATTTCTCAGAGAAATATAAGATTTTCAATGGTCTAATATAACGCGTCTTATTCGTTCAACTGGTAATACTGTGGAAATAGCTGTGTCCTCTTTTTATTGCTGTTTCAATTTGTATTTATAACAAAGTGGTAATATTTGTATTTATAACAAAGTTGCATTTTCTTGTGTTATAAAATATAAATTGTATTAAATTAGCTTTGTCTTGTCCACAATTAGAATTATCAAGAATCTTTATTGATTAAAATACTGTTTTTTTTAATTAATAAAATATTATGGAGAACTTTTATTCATTTTAAATGTATTGTTGATTGTTCCATGCGTAAGGAGAAAAAAATTCTAGAGCGCACATATTTCTTAATTAAGGATGTAAGCATTTCAATAATTTTACCTTCTACCCATAAAATATTGATTTCTTATGAAATATGCAGCAGATTATTCAATTGAATTATCTTGAAATTTAAAAGATACTTATAGATTTCTTTTTCATTAGCAGTCTTTACTAAAAGAAAGCAATGAATACACGGCACATAGATAATGTATTTCGGAGGTCTAACGTTCCTTAAGGAATTCTAAGGAAATTTACTATAATAGCTACCTGTAACCAAAAATACTTAGAGCCATGGTTTGCTCTCTTTCGTCAGAGATTAAACCTGACACACGCGGCGCCCTCTGTTTATTATTTCATTTGTACTACAAAAAAACTACTAAATTCTTAAAGAATATTTGTTTGAATTTTGTTTATATTTGCTCCGCACACAGAGAACAGACTACTATAACTAAGTAAGAGTAACACGCAATTCTTACCCTCATATGTAAACAAATAATTTCTTTGCGCAATTAATTTCGTCAAGAAGTAGTATACTACATTTTGGAAATCTTTTCCTCTGAAATAAAATTGTTGAAATTAGTTATTGAATAATACAAAAAAAGATAGAAGATAATCTAAAACATAGTTTGATTTGGATTGATGAAGCAAGTATAAATTTATCTCAATTCAATTTACGTCATCTAATAAGTTATTATGGTTACCAGACGTAATACCTTAAAATATTAAAATATTAGACTTAGTGTATTACACTGAAGATTTTTTGCGAAGACTACCAATAATAAAATTTCAAAAGATTCTCAAACAATTGAGAACACTAGTAATATGATATTTCAGAATGTTTCTTTGATTGACTGTTTCTTTTGGTCATATATATAATCCCATCTCATATGATCTTGTGCAAATTTCAGTCTTACTTGATTATGTGTCTCTTTTAAGGGTGGTTTTGAAACCTCTTTTAGCCAGCGAAAACGTTTACTGCCGGATAAAATTTGCTGTACACTTCTGTTTGTTACTGATAGATCTAAAGTACATTTTATTTGTTGCGCGATTACATTGTCAGAAGAGGCTAATCGAAATATCAATGAGCGCTGACTCCAAGTTAGTTTTTTATTACTCCCCTTAGCGCGATTTTTGGCGTAGGAATTGGCCAACTTTATAACATTGTTGATGAAATGATAGAATTGTCCTATTTTCTTAGCTATGGCTCGATTTGAAAATCCTACCTCTTTATAACAATTTATTTTTTTTCCTTTCCTACACTGAACGATAATTCCTGATTTCGTAACTCTGGAATTATAGAAATTTCGTTCGTATTTATACGTTTATACGGCAGATACTTCCCCTAGATATCTAACAGTTGTGATATTGACAAAATAATACGAGGTCCGACTAAAAAATTATTTTGCTGTGTTCTGATCCTTTATTTTCCGTGGCCCCCTTGTACGTCGTTGTAAGTCACCAAGATCGACCCCTTGGTGTGAAAAGTGACCTCGTGCATTTCCTATACCTTGCGTCTTCCGTTTTTCCTAACAAAATCATATTTAAAATGAGTGCGAATTATGGTATATGTTCGAAGGAGCTAGTTCCAGAAAAGGAGATTACCTGCGATCTGTGCAAGAAAGTTATGCACTCAGTCTGCGCAAGTTTATCTAGAGCAGAAATGCAGTGCTTAAAAAGTAGGGACCGGAAGATATCACTATATTGTTCTGGATGTACTGATTTTGAACAGCAATTAAAGAACCTACATAATTTAACTGGTTTGGTCCAGGACCTTCAAAATGAAGTAAAAGAACTCAAGAAGAATACTGCATCGGGAATGGACATGGACGTATTTGACAGAGAGGCAGTAATTCAGGAAGTAATGGATAGACACAGGAGGAAGGAGAACATCATATTTTTTAACATGCTCGAGGAAACATCTGGCGATAAGTCAGGTGGCGGCTGACGTGGTTACCTGCAAAAATATGCTGTCTACTCTGGATGTTGTGCTTATCGGTCCGATTAGACCTATCCGTCTGGGCAGGTCTGATCCTTCCAAATCTGACAGAAGGCGTCCAATAAAGATCATACTTGAAAGCAATGACCAGGTTAACAGGGCAATTCGGAATTATAAGCAATTAAAGTCTTCAGCAGGCTTTAAACTAGTTAATGTATCTAAGGACAGAACTTCGCAGCAAATTGTTTTATATCGCAGGGTATGAAAGGAACTTCTCGCTCGAAAAAGTGCGGGAGAATCTGATATCTACATAAAATATATAAGAGACATACCGAAAATTGTTAAATCGAGGCTCTTGAACTAAACAAGTCCAACGTTAATAGTACACTTTGCTTCAAATACCAAAATGTGCGTGGTCTTTGTAGAAAAACTGATAGAGTACTTTCTTCCAGTAGCGTTTGTGATGCGGAGGCTGTGTTCTTTACTGAAACCTGGTTAGCTGATGATGTGGCTAACGGAAAATTTACGGATCCTGCTTTTGTAGTATATAGGAGTGATAGAAGATTTGCTTTAGTGGGGAGGTCTATTTGAAGGGGTGTATTGTCTGCATTTACGGAGAAAGGTGTTACTACCTTGGCTGACCTCGTGCCGGTGATTGATGTAGCGATATGTAAATGCAAGGTGTCCTCCTTGACGGTGTATACTGTTAATTTGTATATTCCTCCAAATATCGTTCTCGATGATTATGAAACATTTATTGATACCTTAGGAATTTTCCTGCTAGATAAGCAATGCATATTAGTTGGAGATTTTAATGCTCCCGGATTTAACGTCTCAGACTTGGATGATAAAAGAACTAGCAGTATTTTGGTTTTGACGGAGACTCTTAATCTGCGACAGCTGAACAATACCACAAACTTGAATGGAAGATTACTGGACCTGGTTCTTACTAACCTTGATGTGGAGTTCACGGTTGCCCATGATTTGGCACCCTCTGTTAATGAGGACCCGCACCATCCTGCTCTTGATATACTGATTAATCTCGACCTACCATCAGATTTAAATTTTCCATCTAATACCAATTTGCGTTACAATTTCCGAAAGGTGGATGTTCCAGCACTATGTTTCGATCGTGGCGCGGTTGATTGGGATACTTTGTTGGATCATGGCGATGGTGACTGCGCAGTGCAGATATTTTATAATAGACTGTACACTGTTCTTGATCACTGCGCACCTAAAATCAAATCGACACTATCCGCCTTGGTTCACGGCAAAAGTTAAAAGACTGCCTCTATCTTTGCGTATCCACTGTGTATACTATACAATTTAATTATTAAATGTTCTACATTTCCGACAATTTGGAAAGCCAGTAAAATAGTGCCAGTGTTTAAGGGAAGTGACCGGGCTAACATTGCGGATTACAGACCTATGAACATTTTAGCTAATTTTGCAAAAGTATTTGAACATATTTTATATAATAATATTTATTTTAATGTTAAACCATTTTTGTCAATCCATCAACATGGATTTATGTCAGGTAGATCCACCGTAACCAACTTGGCAAATATAACCCAGTACATATCTGAAGCGTTGGATCAGCGAAGACAGGCTGATATTGTCTATACTGACTTTGCTAAGGCATTTGACCGCATAATCATAACTTACTTTGTGCTAAATTGGAAGGTATTGGCTTTTGCCCTTGGTTGGCGAAATTGATGTCATCTTACCTCTTTGGAAGGAGAGGTTAGGTTTTTTATAATGGTTATTCGTCCACTCGCTTCAGAATACTATCTGGAGTTCTGCGGGGTTCTAATCTCGGACCACTCTTATTTAACATTTTTTTGAATGATTTGCTCGATAAATTGCAATGCGAGGCTTTAGCACACGCGGATGATCTTAAAATCCACAATGTTATCGATTCGCTAGTTGATTGTGTTAAGCTGCAGACTTACCTTACCCTTATTAATGATTGGTGCACGTTGAATGGCATATGTCTAAATATTGGCAAATGTTTAGTGATCTCTTATACCATACGCTCTAATCCAATCATTTTTAATTACTCTGTTGATTCTACTTTCATTACAAGAACAGAAAAAGTGAGGGATTTGGGAGTACTTTTTGACACAAAACTAAGCTTTTCTGATCACATATCTGCTATATGTCTTTCTGCATCTAAATCTTTGGGTTTTCTAATAAGAACTTGTCGTGACAGCTCAGTGGTAAGGATTCTGTAACTCTTGTTCGATCTAAATTGGAATATGCCAACTTAATTTGGTATCCTTACAACACGTATCAGGTGATTGCAATTGAACGAGTATAAAAGCGATTCCTCAAATACCTTAGCTATAAGGCTAGCGGTACTTACCCTGATCGTGGTTCAGATTATGTAACATTGTTGCAGCAACATAATTTTAATTCATTAGAAGATCGTCACAATAAAAACAGTCTAAGATTTTTATTTAATCTGTTATCTAATGAAATAGATTCACCATCGTTATTAGCTCATGTCGATTTCCGAGCACCACCACATTACACACGATCGCTTGATTTTCTCGTGGCGTGTAGGCACAATACAAATATCTTGGCCAAATCGCCTATATTCCCTATGGTAACCAACTTCAATAGATTATACGCATAGAGTATTTGTTTATGTTAGGATTATGTTTATTTCTATGAAATGTATTGTATATGTGCGTTGATTTGTAATAGTATTACACATGAGGTATATAATCAATGTAACTGCACCAATTGTTTGTATGTTATCCTGTAAGTGATAATTATCGTTGGACAAATAAAGATTATTATTATTATTAAAATAATGTGTTTGCTATTTCTTTACGTTCAGAAATGTAGTTCTAAGTAATTCCCCATTAATAGCGTTGCTAAATGTTTATAGGGGAACTACAAAATTATATGGATCTTCAGAAATTTCGCTAGATGTATAATAATGTATGCAAGAGCTTCAATGTGAATTAATAAACAAAGAAATGATATTTAATCATAAATAAAATGAATGTAATTATTGTGCCAGCAAAATATTAAAATTCAGAATAATTTATTGAGCACTTGTATTATTTTAAAAAGTATTTCTGCTTGTGTAAGAATACGATTTCAGCATATTTAACTACGTACATAATTCCTATGATTTTATTATCAAAGCAGAATACAAGCTAATTGTTAATTTTGAAATCCTATACTAATAACGCCACCTTTATAGTTTTCGCTTAAATTATTTTGTTATGAACTATCATATATTAGACATGGGCACTACGCCAGGCAACAATATTGGAGAAGAGACCAGAACAAAAACGAATAAATAAGAAGGAAAACAATTTATGAGTAAAAAAAAGTAATAGCAGGAAGATACGCAATGTAGGGAAGAATAAATAAGAAAATAGAAACGAAAAATTGGGATACAGGAAGCAACATCACTAACAGCAAAAAATTCCAAGAACTGGAAAAAATGGAAAAATCATATGTCAAAGTGCTGGGCATCTTGAAAGCCAAAAGTGAAGGGTTCCGAACAGAAAAGGATAAAGGAACGACAGCATATGTACTATTCTGGGATAAACATAAGTGATAGGACGAAGGATGGAGTGACTATAAAAGAGAAAGTAAACAGAAGAGTAACTAGGTTCGCTATCTTCAATGATCTAATATATCGCGTCTTATTCGTTCAACTGGTAACAGTCCGCAGAAGAAGTACCGCATAATACATTTTTGTAGCACAAGAATGATTTTATGACTAAAGGAACTTTTAAATATATCCTAATATAATGAAAACAGAAACTTATATTTAAAAGTTTTATTAAGTAGATATGATAAAAGAAGCTATATTAAAAAAAAAGAAACATTGCAAATTGGTAGCTTACAACTCGCTATTGCTACCCGTAGTTCTTATGACCGCTCGCATTCAATTTGGCATGGATTCAATTAACCTCCATATATAAGCTTGGTCTAAGTTCTCCCACTTCTCACGGAGGGCGTTTTCTAATCCTTGTAGCTCTACTGGGATAACATATTGGGCCACTCTGTGGAGATAATCCCACACATTCTCGACAGGATTCATGTCTGGACTTACCACAGGTCAATTTGAACCTGGAATGTTAACCTCATCAAGGTGCCGCACGATTATCGCTACATGTGGTCATGCATTATCTTGTTTCAACAAGAACTCGTTATCTGCCTACTGCCTAGTGCGTATGGTGGTATATGACCTTGTAAAATGCCTGTTATATAACTGCGGGCAATCATTGTACCTCTGTTTACTGATGCTAACTATGTACGGCCTGCTAAAGAGATGCCTCCCCAAACAATGATAAAGTCACCAACAAAATTAGGCGTAGACCTGATGTTGCACTGAGAATAGCGCTCACCGTCTCGTCTTTACACTGGTATACATCTATCTGAGGTGTAAAGACTAAATCTTGACTCATCTGTGAAGAGTAGTTGGTCAAGTCATTCGCTTCTCAATTGACATGTTCCCTAGCAAACCTTAAGCAGGCCATTCACTGATTATTAATGAGACAGCGAGCAGTAACGATTACTATGGCTCTTGTTTTCACTATAATTGAATCTATTACAAACGGTTTGAGTACTTATTCAAGTATTTCTGACTCCAGCCAAGTCGATCTGTAATTACCTTGGAGTTACATGCCTCCGACGAAATGCTTGTAGTTTTAGAAACCGATCATCTTATGCAATAGTATCCCTTGGGTGACCTGGCACCGGTCTTCGTATGTAACCTCTCTTTTTCTATAACTGGGTACTGCCCTAGAAACACTTGACTGATTAATATTCATCAAATTAACCACGTACGTTTGATCGCTCACTATTCTAGCCACTTGTTCTAGGGTTAAATTACTCATTTTGCTTCAATAACATTAGTAAAGTAGTCTAACAGCGCACATTAAAATTTTTCTGTATAGGAACACTTTCAATAAACAACTAAATAAATTATGTGTATATGCACTTTTCTAAAATGTTTTTGTAATAAGAAGAAAGAACTTATTCAAAGGTAATTGCATTATTTTCTTTGTATACTTGTAGTCGGCGTACATATGGCAAACATGAACGCTTTTTCGTAGTCTACGCGATACTTTTTTGGCGGAGCATAACTGCGGCTTCTTTCCGTTGCTGTTTCAAACAATTTGCCACAAAAATAATTCCATATTTATATTAACAAAGTTGTGATTTTTTAGGTTATTATCAAAATGCCTTAAATTAATTGTTGATTGTTTCATGGGTAAAGGGATAACTAACAATTTTCTAGAGCACAGATATCTTTTAATCAAAGACATAAGTATTTTAATTTTATCTTGTATCCATACAACATTAATTTATTATAAAAGACGCAGCAGGTTATTCAACTGGGCTGTCTATTAAACTGTAGAATTTACGTACAGATTACACTGTTTAAAATTTAAGTTTATAGGATATTTAATAGATTTCTTTCTCACTACTAGTCTCTACTAAAAGAAGGCCATAAATAAGCGCTATTTATATAGCACACTTCGGAGGTCCGGTGTTTCTTAAGTAAATCTACTATACTAGCCTAGCTTTTTCACCAAAGAAACTTGAACCCTCACATTTGATTCTCTACCTTCAGAGATTAAATCCGACTATAGAAATACGTGCGGCCTCTTTTTATTGTTTCATATCCACTACAAAAAAAACTACTAAATTCTTAAGGAGTATTTGTATTTTTGTTCCCCAACTAAAAACGTTTTTCATTTATTTCCTTTATATGTAGAGCGCAAATTACAATAATTAAGGTAAAGTAACAAGCAATTTTCTGATACATAAGCAAATATTTTTTTACGCAAGTAATATCGTCAAAAAACAATATACTAGATTCTGGAAATCTTTTCCTCTGAAATAAAATGGTTCATACACGGAATTTTAAGTATCATAGTGAAGTAAATACGTAGGCTTCCAAGGCCAGAGTTAGTAATAAACAAACTACTTCCGGAATTGGACCGTGTCATGATGAGATATATATAAAAAGAAATAAGAGTAAGAGGAGAAAGAAAAATAAGAAGAAAAATAAAAAATGATAAAGAGTGGGGGGACGTGAAATAGAAAGAAAGGCAAAACGAATAAGAGAAAGAAATAGAGACAGAAGGGGGGCTTTTTTAATATACTATATGTTCATTTTAAAATCATCTAGCTTGCGGATATCTCGATAATGGAAATGAATGCCTAAGTTCATACAACAATATTTATTTATTCTATCCGAAAAATTACTTTAACTAAACTTTTAGTTGAAATTTCCAATAGAAATACACTTCGTAGATTAAAAGGATCTTGAAGATGCTGTGGGCAGTAATATACTACAATCAGAAAAAAAATAATCATTTGGTTGGGTTTTGTAAACCATATTTAAAAGTTTTTTTATTTCCTTATATTATGCATTCTTGTAATTAATTTTTCCATAAAGGGAAAGGTATAGTATTTTACTTTTATTTATTCACACTTACGAGGGCGACCTGACATGTTTCCCGAATCGACCAGAAAAATACGGTATTGGTGTGATTTTTTATTTTTCGATGTAGTCTCCTCGAAGATCAATACACTTTCAAACGGTGCTTCAGTCTATTCAAGCCGTCGGAAAAGTAGGATCTTTCGAGGTCTGCAAAATAACCATCTGTAGCGACGACGACCTCATTTGAAGCAAATCCCTTTCCTCCCAGTGATTTTTTCAGGTTTGGGAAAAGGAAAAAGTCGCTGGGGGCTACGTTCGGAGAATATGGAGGATGCGCAACTCATTCAATTTGGACACCACGATACGGGATGAATGAGCCGGTACATTGTCGTGGTGGGAAAGCACTTTTTTCCACTGAAAATGAGGCCGTTTCTCTTTCAATACTGCATTGATATTAGACTCCCAAGCCACCAAGAGACAGAGGGAATAACAAGACCCACATGCTAGCCAAGGAAGTGCCGGTAACATCTTTCATTGAATCAGAAACTCGTCGTGGTCTATAAAAAATCATCTAAAGCACGAAATCAAGGAATGCAAGAAACATCAAAGCCCAAGTACTGGATAGACATTCCTGGATAAAGTCATGCGAATGCATTTATTTTCCCTCGCCAAATACAGCAGAGACATTACCATCTTTCAGCAAAGGAGACCTCAGACTATTGGCAGAGATACTGACAAGGCATGTAGCCCTGAAATATCATTATCACAGACTGCAAGTTGAAGATCTCCACCGTCTATGACAAAAACATCTAGAAACAACAGAACACATTTATTATTATGTACATATATTGTCGTCAGTCACTAACCCTTTAATACTTATAACTGGTATATGGAAATACCTCTGTGGTGTGTTTTACTAAATTAAATTAAACTACGAGGTAAAAGTAAAGTAAAGTCTTGTCTAAGTAAACCATCAGACGGCCTACTATGAGAAATAGTAAAAGACCCCTCTAATATCATACTTACTACTACTACATACTCACTTGAGCCACTTCATTCAAATTCGTTAGTTACAAACAAGAACATATTCACCTGCTTCCAAGTTTAGAATTTCAAGATAAATTCATCTTTAAACATGCAAAAATAGAACAAGTACTATTAATTTTACCTCAGTAATCTTCATGTTAATAACATATTTAATTCGAAAAGGATGATATGCACTGGATATATTACTTCTTTCTCCCTCCCCTTTCGCTCTTGTCCAGATATGCCTGTTAGAAATAATAAAACGTAGCAAACTAATAAATTATAAAAATAATATAAGAAGTTTTACGATGAAGATATTTTTGTCTATTTTCTTTCTGCTGCGAGATAGTATTTTAAATGCACCTTCATTTCACGAACAAACAATCCGAAACTACTAGAAAGTTTAACTTTAACGAATTATGCTATAACCTACTGTTTTTAGAAAATTTGCTGAATCCAGTCGAACTTCCTCTTACGCCCTTGCAGCTGTATGCTTCCTGTTCATTTATTTAGCAGCTGGAGCTGGTTTATTCGTAATTTGGGAAGAAGACTGGACATTCTTCGATGGGTTCTATTTCTGTTTCGTAACCATGACTACTATAGGGTTTGGAGATCTCGTTCCCAGTAAGTATTGAAGTCTTGTTTCTGTTATATAATACGTCAAGCATTGTTTCATAGAAAAACCAAAGTACATGCTTCTATGTACTCTATACATTCTAATTGGATTAGCGTTAACATCCACTATCATTGAATTGGTACGCAGACAGTATGCGCAATCTTGGAAACAATTGCAGGCGTTATCAGGTCCTCTAGCAGATAATTTACGGAAATTAGCAGAAAATGCTCCTGGACTAGACGTTACAGCCTTCCAACAAGATCTTAGAAAAGTACTCACTGTGGTAAGTAATATAATTATTTTGGTGAGCAGAAATACCTTTTATGTTAATTCGTAATCGTAACATCCTGTATGCTAGCATCCCATTACGTCATCCTGTTTTCACTATGTTATTTTGGGTGTATGCTATAAAAGAACGGAAGACCTGATGTATTTTCATCATAAAACAACGATATCACATTAATCAAAGTTCCTATCAAAGTAGAACGATAAATTACCACTCAATTCGCACGATGCAATGTTACTCTGACTTATATTTTCTTTACCAATTTTAGAACTATTATACGTTCGATAATGATTAATGTATATGGAAACGTAAAGGTTATAATTGAATGTTTACAAGATGCTGTTTAAGCGTAACGCGGGGCTTTTATTGGATTAAGCCAAGTTGATTATTTTCTTTTTTTTTGCTTTTATGTAAATTATTTCAAGAGCGTAATGCTGTGCAAAAATACAATACTTGGAATTACGTACAAACTATAACTGTAGTAAATGAAAGTTTCAATTGTGTCGCCTTCACCATCAACTGGATATCAATTAGATTCCAAAGACTTTTTAAATACGTACACATTATACCCGGATCCCAATGAATATGAATTTTTCTAATAAAAATTTAGATTCTGATCAACCTTTGTGCCTTTATCTATTTATGGTATTTTTTACATCTTCATTAGTATTTATTTATACTGAAAATAGGCGTTGTATAATGCAAGTAGCACAGTGTCTATTTACAAAAATGTTAAAATCGTGCAAATCTTTGGAGAGGACTATATTCCGAAATCGAACGATTCAGTTGCTAAAAGAATGTGTTCCTATGCGAGGTCGACCTGAAATGTTTCCGGAATCAACAAGAAAAACACGGTATTGGTGTGGTTTTTTATTTTCATTTTGCGATGCAGTCTCTTCAAAGATCAATACACTTTTTCAAACGGTGCCCCAGTCTCTTGGAGCCATCGGAAAAGTAGGATAGGCCTGCAAAATAGCCATTTGTAGCGGCGACGACCTCCTCACTTGAGGCAAATCTCTTTCCTCTCAATGATTTTTTCAGTCAAGTCGCTGGGGGGCTACGTGTGGTGAATATGGAGGATGAGAGACTAATTCGTAGCGCAACTCATTCGATTTGAACACGACGATGCGGGATGAATGAACCGGTGCATTGTCGTGGTGGAAAAGCACTTTTCTCCGCTGCAAATGAGGCCGCTTCTCTTTCAGTACTGCATTGATTCTGGTCAATAAATTTCTGTAGTATTGTGATCGTCCTATCCTTCTGCTGATAGTCGATGAGCATCACACTTTGGGAATCCCAAAAAATGGTTGCCATGACCTTTCCAGCCGATGGGACGGTTTTCGCTTTCTTCGGAGCCGAAGTCCACTGCTTCGACTATTCCTCGGTCTATGGTATGTAGTGGTGGATCCAAGTCTCATCCACGGTTACAAAACGCATGAAGAAATCATTTGGATTACGTTGGATCACCCCTCCGAAACGGTCACCCGATTTAATTTTTGCTCCGGCGTGAGCAAACGCGGTAGCCATCGCGCCGAAAGCTTTTTTCATACTCAAAATTTCGTATAGGATATGGGCAACGCGTTCTTCTGAGATGCCTCTTGCCTCAGCTATCTCTTTCAGCTTCAATCGGCGTCGGCTAACACGACATCATGAATCTTGTCGACCATTTCATCGTTGGTAGCGGTTTTTGGGCGTCCACTGCGTTGTTCGTTACTTACGCTTGTGCGAATGCGTTTGAACTCGCTCATCCAGAAGATGATGGAGTACATATGCCATGAACCTTTAGCAAAATATTTCGAATTTTCGTGGTCGTTTTCCAAACCATCCATAAGTGTTTTATCGCTACGCGAAATTCGATTTTATCCATTTTTTGCGAAACCGCCTGACTTGCTATACACTTTTAAACAACAACGATTATTGGTAGACGTCTGAAATTTTGACAGTTGTCATAAAAGAGGTTGCCTTTGCCGACCAATAAATCCACTTTAACCTTCGTGCGACATCTCTTGCCGATTCCGGAAACATTTGAGGTCGCCCTCGTACCAAGATACTTTTTCTTTAATCTCTAGAGTTACATCGAAACCTGTATTTTCGAGTTGCTGCTCTTCAGACAATAGATAAAAGTTTTCTGCCTTCGAAAGAAACAATAGCAACTGCAGATAACTCTGTCTCATTACTAAAAGCGACTTCTAAAATTCTTTTCTCCTTTAATTCCCTCTAGTGACGATCTTAATAGTTGTAACTAAGTTTCGCAAAGCCATAAGATTGGACTAGTATTAGCGTAATTTAATTTATCGCTCATTTTAGATAACAATGGCCAAGAAAGGTGAACAAGTTAGCAAAGCGGAGAAGAAGCGTCAACGAAAAGAATGGGAAGATGCAATGGCAGCAGTGATTCGAGATATTACGCAAGGAGCAAAGAATAAACAAACACCACTCGTACAAATAGTGATATATGAGACGTCAGTATGAGGAGTTAATGCTAAATGATAGAATTAGCTAGAAATAAAGTTATTGATATTATTTATTGACGAGCTTCCTAAAAATACGTAATTTATTTTCTCCGTTTTAAAAGTATCTACAGTACATCAGAGATATATTTATCTCTATAACTACACTCAGCGAAATTTTTATAGCTCCATATGAAGTTTTGAATAGAATATTTGTCTTTTTTAATATGCTCGGCAAATTATGCGTCGAAGTTAATGCTGAGCTACAAAGAAACACGAAAACAAGAGAAAATAACATTAAAACAATTTATTACGTTTTATGCAGAGAATATTTACAATAATGCAAACAACGTAGTTTCTATAGGTCCGCAGAGATAGATAGACATCCTACGAAATCAAGCACTACCTTTCAGTGTAAAAAAGCCTCTAAACATCTTCTAAAGTTTATTTATTGTTAAATAAATATATATTATCGAAGTATACATGTCAATTAATAAAAATTCCGAGAGGTAAATTACTATCCGTGGACGAAAAAACAAAAATAAATTGTTATAAAGAGGTAGGGTTTTCAAATCGAGTAATAGCTAAAAAATAGGACAATGTCATCATCTCATCTACAATCTTATAAAGTTGACCAATTCCTACAGCAAAAATCGCACTAAGTGGAGTAATCAAAAACTAACACGAAGACAACACTCATCGATATTTCGCTTGGCCTCTTCTGGTAATGTAACCGCATAACAAATATGTAATTTAAATTTATCAGTAACAAGCAGACATGTACAACAAATTTTACGCGGCAGGAAACGTTTTCGGTTGCTAAAAAAAGTTTCAAAACCACCCTTAAAAGAGATACATAAACGAGTAAAACTGAAATTTGTGCAACATCATATGAGATGGGATCATGGATGGAACAGTATCATATTTTCTGACGATAAGAAATTTAACTTGGGCGGGTCTGATGCTTTCAAATATTATCGACATGATTTGCGGAAGAATACCGATTGATGCGATGAGCCGAAATTTGGTGGCGATAGTGTAATGATTTGGACGTCTTCTACTCGCAACAATAAAGCTCCCATATGTTTTATTTTTACGCGAATGAATTCTAATTCTTATATACAACTTTTGGAAATGGTTCTGATACACTTTGGTGAACAAATTGTCGACGCAAGACTAGATATTTCAGGAAGACAATACAGCTACCCATAATTCCAGTGTTTTCATTAAAAGGAAATTAATTTATTACAATGGTTTGCCCAATCTGAACCCCATCGAAAATCTTTGGAAATATGAGCAAGAAAGGTGTGTGCCGATACAATACGATAGCATCAAAGAACTAAAATCTGCGATAATGAGGTGTTGAAATGATGTTCCTAGTTCAACATTGACTAAATTCATAGATAGTATAATGACCCGATTGTTTGAAGTTATTTTAAATAGAGAACCTAAAGCTCACTCCTAACAAAAGTTTAAAAAGAATTATAAATTTTTTATGTATTAATTTTATTTATTAATTTTGTGTTAATGGACCTATAGAAATTTCGCTGTTTAGAGTTACCATTATTGCAAATATTGCCTGTATAGAATGTAATAAATTTTGTTATTTTCTTACATTTGTGTTTCTTTGTAGTTTAACTTCGATGCATCATTTGCCGAAGATATTAACAAAATCAAAAATTCTGCTCAAAAGTTATAGAATTATAGAAATTTCGCTGGCTGTATGTATATATTTTAATGTAGGTCTGTACATACATACGTTGATAGGTAATTTTTGATTCCTACTTTGTATGTTTATTGTGTTACCAAGAAATTAGATGATTAAGGTAAGTTTTAGCTAAATGCAGTTTCAGGAGTAGTAATCATCAACTTGACATTAGGAATAAATAAAAAATTGTTAATTAAAACAATATTAAAGTTAGTACATGTAGCAGTGGTAGACTTGATACCGTAAACTTGATTTCCAAAAAGAAAGTAAAATATTTTTCTCTATAGCATAAATTTTTAAATTAATATATTGATACCTTGGAAATGAAGAAATTATGGTTGCTTTAAAAATATAGGATTTCTGATTTTGTTTGTACTAACCTACAATAAAGGGACAGGGTAAAGCAATATATTTCAAATCTTGACCATCGATTATTTGAGATAATGGACAAAGGTTGTCGACGATATATTTTTTTTAATATTCTTTTAATAACCATTAAAACTATAAATGAAACCAAAGCAGTTCCTTAGATATTAATTTATAGTATATTCTAAACTTTATGGGTAATTCTTTAACTACAATTGCAGTACAAAAAAAAAACATTTTCTATAACTCCCTAATATGGGATTCGATAAGAGTGACAATCCCTAAAAGACTATAGAGTGTGACGTCCATTATTACCATCAAAGGATTCATCAAAAACGGTCCATATATATGACTATGACTAATAAAGTTGATGTTTTTGTCGATTTGAATTGAAATATAGAGTTTATTTGTAGTAATATCTGTTGTATATTTGACATCGCGACTGTTTAACAACGAAAAAGATACAGAAAGCATCACAAAATTTTAATTCAGAGCGATTTCTGATCAATATGCCCACCTTGAGTTTGAATTATGGCGGCACATTTTCTTGGGATTTTTCTAGAGATTGCAGATAATCGCCTGTAATTCAGTCGATGCTATCTGGAGCTTCTGCCAAAGATCTCGTGCTCTGCTAACACATCTTTTTAGAATTCTTCGGTCCAATTCATCCCATACCAGTTCTATTGGTTATAAATCTGGAGATTGGTGCGGTCAAATCATCCGTATCAACTTGCCTTCTTCCTTGAGTAACATGATGTGAATGTTTGATATCGCTATCTTCATTAGTAAATTTGGAAATATTTTATTCATCTAATTCAACTTTCATTAGTAAAACATGTGTTACTCCCAACCTTTAAGATGATAGACAACCAGTTTCTTTTATTCTATGGTTTCTGTAAATGTCCCTTTGACGACTAGAACGCCATTCCCTGAGAAACTACTGACCAGCCTATATAGTACGACCAATGTTGCAGGAAACATTATGTATGATGATATCTGAAAAACACTATACAGAGGCAAACTTCACTACTCAAATTACAACTCAAGATTTTTCTCCTTGTTTTCTGCATACAAATGAAATACGGCGAAAAACGAAAAACACAATTATATGCATATTTTAAACTAGATTTGGATTACAATTACCTCGACGCAAGTTTTCAAGAATAATAAATCTTCTAGACCTTACGATTATTCTAGAAATAGTTTATCTATATTATTCATGTAAATGAAACTTTGAAGTCGTGCACATACTTGGGATTTAAAAATTATATACTCGTTGCCGGTGATATTATTCACTTCACATGTTATCAGTTATTATGCATATGTTTACATACACATATGTATGCGTTGTATATTTCTATTTAATAAAAATGTTTAAATGTTCCAGATCTTTTATTTACTACACGTTGACCATTAAGTTTCAAAGCACTGTCATATTAGTTTCATTAGTAATATAAATTTTCGAATACTAGGTAGCTAAAGTATTCACATTGTTTTGGAAGATTTGGTTAGTCACTTTCCCGATTTAAGATTTGAGAGGTGGCTTAGTGCATTTTTAAAAATATTCCATTCCCTCAAAATTCTTAATTCTATCTTTTAATAGTTTATATTTTCTATATATTTGCATTTGCATGCAGTGAAAATACTTTTTACCTAATGTAGTGCAACTGTTAAACCAAATATGTCTGAGATTTAGATTTTAAATGGCTCGGTGAGCGTGTGGTAAGAGGACCAACATCTGAATTTGGCCACTCAGGTATCGTACGTTCGAGACTAGCATTCTTCTACCCTCTTTAGATGTGGACAGGATATGGAGAACTTCAACATAGACGATATAATCACTATAATCAAAGATTATTAAGGCAAGATTTGCGTCTTTTGCGAGGTGCAAGTGGTTCTTTTAGTTTACCAAACGATAGATTTGTGTGTCGCTGTACCAAATGTATATGCCAATGTTTTGCTAGAGCTTGTAGACATTTTCGGAAAAGAACACAATAATAAACAGATATTTTTTCTGAATGTTATATTTTTGATGATTTTTATCTGTGGTGGATATTTTAGAAAAAGGGCGTTTGGAAGAAGCAAACTTAGTAACAATAATAATAATAATAATTACTATTATTTATTACCAAACAGCATACAGTTTATTACATGATAATTATTATAAACCAAGAGTGAATGTGTAGCACCAAAAGAAAACAATAGCAAACGAAAATTCAAAAATTCCTTAAGCAACAGCAAATTGCTCAAACAAAAGTTGTCTTAAAGCGTTGACACTAATGGTAAACAAATCAAATCTAGATGTGTATACATTAACACTGTTACATATTGGTATAATTGGTGACTGAGAATGGTGGCGCGTGTTAGCCACGAAAAGAAAATGTTATTTTATTCCCGCTGTTAAGCCTCGGTATGTAAAAATTCAAAAGGGACAGCAAATCCGGAACCTGTAAAATCTTATGTGCAAAAGGTATTTGTTTGTATTAGTGTAGAAGTAGCCATGTTGCAAAAAAGCGTGATGTTTACGAAAATATAAGGTTTTCAAAAATTTACGCTGTACCATCTCAACTAAATTCATATATTCATGATATCCCGGATTCCACACAATAGAGCCATATTCTAATCTCGAACGAACAAATGCATTATATCCAGCAACAAAGGCATCACTACTCAAGTGTTTAGTATTGCGAAACAGATAGCTTAGTGTTTTAGGAGATTGTTGACTTTACTCATAATATGTTTATTAAAAGTTAACTTAGCATCAAAAAATATGCGAAGATCTCTATACTCCTCACAACGCGTTAAAAGTCCACCGTCAATATTGTAAGCATACCTTAATATAATATTATTAATAAATAGATATTTGCAGTATTTTTGCGTAATTTTTTCCTATTGTAGGTATATAATAAATAGATATTTTCTGTGGATTTTCTAAATATCACGTTTTTTTATACAAAAGCTCATTAAATGGAATAATAGTAATTCTTTTACTCTATGTATTTATTTAAAATTTAAAACCATTTCGTGCAAAAAAGTAGCTAGAACATCTGCACTATTTGTGAGCTTACTTAAATTGTTGGTAATATTATTTAGGACAATCATAATATCGTCGTGTATTTGTTCGGGATCATTTTCTTTAGCTTCCATTTTCTTCTTTCTTCTCTTGATAGTGCTTTATGATGCTGTCGGTGTGCTACGACTAGAGTATTTAATTTTAAGACAAGAATTATAACATTGATAGTACAACATTTCGGAACAAAATGAAGGGACGAATTAGTTTATATTCTACGCGTTGGCCAAATCTTTTTAAATGTAAATTTCAAAGGAAAAGGAATACCATTCGCAATGAGATAAGGACAGTACAGCTTAATATTTTAAAGCGGCGAGCAATTGGGTGTTGATATGATTTTGAACATCGAAAGTGCCTTTGGTGCACGATGATCCACGCATAACAATTGCAAAGTGCCTATTTGCTATATCAAATCAAAGCAAAGCAATATCAGTCCTACTGCAGAGTGTCCATCAGCTAGTGGCAATGCCTTTTGGGACGGGTTCGGAATGCTCCCTAATAAGGCAGCAGAAACGAGTGCTGTTAAAGAAGCGTGCGGCTGCATCAATAACACAATCAAACTAAAATAGTATGTAATTACCACAGAGCACTTTACAGACAGTATTCCAACATCTTAAAGCTCCTGCGGTTATGACAAGCAAAAATAGTGTATAACCCCGTATAGGGCCGTCCACAATCCAGAAAAGAAAAATTAAGTAAAGGTTTTAAAGAAACAAAATCCTTTGTGTATGTATTAATTGAAAGACATATTAAAGGAAACTTGAATACCAGTATACATTTTTAAATCGGAACCTATATTATCCATATATTATTCTTATTTTTCAAAAAGTTTTATGTTTTTGTCTCCTTTCGCAAATGATTTCATGGTCTATTTAAAAGATAAAAACCACTAAAGAAGATTGCAATTATTTCACAAAAATTTCTACGTCCTATTACAATACATCCAAATGTTAGAAAAAAACCGCAATTGTTTGTAAAGCCAGACCTCCCAATTAATGTGGTGAAAGTTGTTAAAACAAACACAGCAAGTAACCTCAGACGTCAAGCAACTTCTGAACTGTTATTAGCTCCCCTTTTTTATTACATGTGGTTTATAGCAGGTATGGGCAACCTTTGACATGTTGTGGGCCAAACTTTAGTGTGCAAAGGGTTTTGTCCCGCGTTCGTTGTTAGAAGAACCATGTACGTCCTGACGTTTCGATGTAATCGCATACATCTTCTTCTTGAGGTCGTGATTTCGACTGCGACAGCCAGCGCTAGGTCTATTGATTTTGAACGATGGTCGGAGAGATACTCCATTTCCTCTTCATCTTGTTTAGTAGATCAGTGGTTTTTATTTTATTTGTGGGTCCAGTGTGCGTGTGTATTTTCTTTTTGTCTTGTGCAACATAATGCCTTTTTCCTTAGTTCTTTGTTTAATTTGTGCAACTCTTTCTTTACTTATTCGTCGTGTTGGTTGTATTATTCTTCTAACTGTTATGTTATCATGCGTCTCCATTCTGTGTAATGTATTTTGTGTTCTTCTGCATATTATGGTCTCAAGTGTTCCCAGGTTAAGTTCTTGATACAGTGTTGCATTTATGATATAACGCGGTGTTGCGAACCGCGTTAGTTTGTTGAATTTTCCCTGTATCGTCTTGTTTTGCGCTTCGGTTGTCTGATGTCAAAATTCACCAGCGTAGGTGACGATCGGTATTACTATTGTTTTAATGATCTTGACCTTGTTTTCTAGTGATAGTTTACTTCTTTCATTTAATAGTAGGTCAGGACCTTTGAGGCTCCCGCTATCTTTTTGTTGATTTCCTTGATGTGTCAGGTGTATGTGAGTTGTTCGTCTAGAACAACCCCTAAGTACTTCGCCTTCTTGGCCCATCCGATGGCGTGGTTGTTAATTTGGATTTCGTCGGGTTTTTTGTGTCTTCTACGTGGCGTGAAGTAGATGGCTGTAGTTTTCCCTGTATTTATCTTTATTCGTCATTTTGAAAACCATTTGTAGAGCGTGTCGATGTATACTTGCAATCTATCGTACAGCGGTACTATTAAACGAAAAAAGTAAGCTATCACTGGATGACAAGATCAAGATCATTAAAACAATAGTAATACCGATCGCCACCTACGCTGGTGAACTTTGGCTTCAGGCAACAGAAGCGCAAAGGAAGACGATACAGGGAAAACTCAACAAACTAACGAGGTTCGCATCAAGGGCACCGCGTTACATCACAAATGCAACACTGTATAAAGAACTTAGAACACTTCAGACCATAATATACAGAACACAAAACATATTACACAGAATGGAGACACATGATAACACAACAGTCAAAAGAATAATACAACCAACACGACGAATAAGGAAAGAGTTGCACAAATTAAACGAAGAGCTGAGGAAAGACAAAAAGGAACATAGGAAATATACACGCATACAGGACACACAAATAAAATAAAAGCCACCGATCTACCAAACAAGATGAAGAAGCAATGGAGTATCTCTCCGACCCTCGTTCAAAATCAATAGACCTAGTCGCTGGCTGTCGCAGTCGAAATCACGACCTCAAGAAGAAGTTGCTCTATACTATTTTGTATTGGAATATAGTTGCATATTTTAATTGGAGTAAAGATGGTTAAAAATACCTTCAAAAATAAAAATGAAAGAATGTGTAAAATATAATTTATTTAGGATATGTATGACAACAATAACAATGTATAAACTATTAATCAAGTATACTTTTCATGAAAGTATAACAAAGAAGATGGCTGATAATGTATAAAAATTATTCGTTCTAATTGTAATATATGAATATAGAATGATCCATTAAAAATGTTTCAGAATAATAGTCAAACTATTATCAAAAATATTTATTATTAAAGTAGCGTTATAGATTAATGGACCATTCTACATCTTCAATATAACTTTTATTTAAGAAGAAAAAAAAATAGTTATGATTTCGTAACTTTATCTCTGCCTTGGTTTTCCATGTCTGTTGAGGATGATGGTAATAAACTGCCAAAATCTGGCTTTTTATACTGTACTTCTTCAGCACTAAATTGACTTCGTAAGCTATCCATTAGGTTGATTATAGTTTGAGGATCGCATACAAATTTATAAACATATACACCCCCTAAAAAATAATAGCTATTTGTAATGTTATAAAAGTCATAGATAGGGAATAATAAATAATAGGGTTGTGTGTCTGCTTAAAGTGCCAATTTGACACTGTATCACAATATGGTAAAGGCAGTAGTATTATTTCTTGACAGTACCTTTCATCTTCGAGTCACTATTTCTCTCATGCACTCCGCCTAGCGCAGTGCAAATGATAACATGACAATTGGGAACATTTTTAATCACACGAAAAAAAAATCAAACAAGATAAGTAAAATATATAATACAATAACTAATTCTGTAAAAACTTATTTTATTTACATAAAAAAAATTAAAACTGATTAGAAGGAAGAACATACAATACAATGATGGTAACAATTATAATAAAAGAAAAATAACCAAAATATGTTTGTACTGGCTGTACGTACTTCTGGGCTTGTAGGCCGTGGTTTCAAGACCTACAAGCCCGGAAATATGTACTGCCAGTACAAACTCAGACTGCGGCCGTGAAAGCCTAATGGTATTTATAATCAAAATAACTTTAAATCCTTACATATACGGTATATTTATCTACAAAATATATTTTAAAATGCAATACAAATCAGATAAAAAGTCGCAAAGTTTATCTTTTATACTCAATTTACATCATCCTCTCGGGTTTTGTCCCGCGTTCGGCGCTGGTTCCTAGAAGAACCATGTACGTCCTGACGTTTCGATGTAATCGCAGAAGATGTATGCGATTACATCGAAACGTCAGGACGTACATGGTTCTTCTAGGAACCAGCGCCGAACGCGGGACAAAACCCGAGAGGATAACAAGACATTCTTTACCCGCGAAAATATACGCTACAACACATACATATACATATATATATTATTTTTTATATTATTAGAGGGGCAAACTAGAGAAGTAATATATTGTGTATTTAAATTTATAAGCAAAGAAGGGAACCACGATGCACTGAGCCTTTCTTTAAGAAAGGTAAAGTATTTCTATTATATTATACAATGCATAAGGGAAACGTAAAGTAGTAAACATTTATAAATGTTATTTTATTTTGTTGTTTAGATACAAGAATGTGTATGATACGCGTGTGGTGTTAGTATCCGAACAGTCAGTAAAATTAAAAACGAGAAAGAACAAATAGAACTTGGACTTGTTAATAGCTTCGAGACAGCAAATAAGAAACTGATGAACGTGCCAGAGAAGAGTGTATTGCTGCTACCGTGAGGCATGGTGGAGGTTCTATCATCATTTGGGGCTGTTTTGCTGGCCCTCGTGTAGGGGACATTGTGAAAATTGACGGTATATTAAAAAAAGAAGGCTACCACGCAATACCTTCCGGAATACGACTTTTGGGGCAAAATTTTATCTTCCAGCAAGATAATGACCCAAAACATTCCTCTAAATTATATAAAGACTATTTACGCCATTTAGAAGAGGAAGGAACTCTCAAAATTATGGAATGGCCTCCCCACAGCCCCGACTTGAATCCAATCAAGTTACTATGGGAAGAACTAGATCGGGAAGTACGGAAATCGGCTCCGACATCAGCTACTGACGTGTGGAACAAATTGCAATCGAGTTGGACCTCAATAACACAAGAAACTCTGGCAAAACTTATAAAAAATAAATATTATTAACATTTTTGCTGAGTTTTTATACATTTTTGCTGTCAGTGAGAGTGCCTAAATACTTTTGAGCGGTAGTGTATATACACCCATCACATACTCATAATAACAGTTGCAACGATGATTCTAGTGGAGGTTTGCTTAAACCACCTAAAATGGATCGTTCAATTATTATTCACGCAGGCGGGGAAGATGGTTTTGTTCCTGGTGCCTACCTTCGGTGGAGATCATCAAAAAGGACAGGAGACTATCATCACGAGATGAACTGTGAAAACATAAGAAGTGACTTGAAGAAAAGTTAATACCCAATTTACGCGAAAAAAGTGTTATTGTGATTGATAGCGTTCCTTATCATAACAGTGAAATTGAAAAAGGTCCCACGTTTACATGGAGAAAAGAAGACATGAAACGTGGTTACATCTAAGAAACATACAGTACGATGAACACACGACAAAGATAGAACTGTACAATATAATTAAAATGCACAAACCAAGAGGTATGAAATAGACACCGTTTTTAAGAAATATGGCCATGATGTTCTTAGATTACCACCCTGACCTCAACCCAATTGAAATGGCGTGGGCAAGTATAAAGCAGTATGTTGGAGGGCGAAACGTGACTTTAAAACAGGCCAAGTGGAGAAGTTGTGTGACGGATTTTTTTAACACGTTTTCAACAAGAGACTTGCAAGTAAGGTGTGAACACTCAAAGAAAGCAGAAGAACAATGTAAAAGTAAAGAACCAACATTAAAAAAATAATAGAGGAATTAATAATCCATGTTGGCGAGCTTCTGATAGCGATAATTCAAGTCACTATTCCACTGAAGATTCGGAGTTATCTACATAATTTAATTTGAAAAAATTATTATAAATTAATAAATCTTGTGCAAAAAAATATTTCAATCCAATGCATACTCCTTAACAATAACTTCGTACTGTGCTACCAAACAAAATATTTTATAATTTTACTCATAGTTAAATTGCGTATAATTTAATATACAATATTAATTAGAAGAGATATGTTTCTAGATCATATGTGGGCAACAACCGGCTCGCTGTAAGATTTGATCCGACCCGCGAGACATTTTGAAAAACCCAATTCAAAAAAAATATATAGTTTGTAATAATTACAAATTTCACGATTTAATTATAATGTTGTACCTATTTTTTCATTTCATTTTCTTATTTTAATAAATTGCATTATAATAACATTGTCGTATTATTTCATGTCTGATATCTATCGCTAAAAATTATGAACACTACTTTAAAATGCACTACTTTTAAACGCGGTCCGCGAACGTATTTGCACACTAAAGTTTGGCCCACAACATGTCAAAGATTACCCATACTTGTTCTAGATAAATGATAAATTATTTGCAACAGAATAATTTTGTGAAGTAGATAATTATAAAACTCAAGCTTACGTTGTAGATTTAAAATTGAAAAACTGCTATATAATTATTACAATCCCATTTACATACCTATTAAGACCATAAATATATTTTCAATCCATTTTTCAATGTTTCACTGTCAATACTAATTAAATACATACCGAGTATTATCTATTTCTTTTACACTTAATTTACTTCCAATTACATTATGATTTGCATACCCATTAATCCGAGTTTTCGTCATTTTATGACCAGATTTCATAATTTACTTCGCATACTATTTATTGTAATAACCATTAAATTATAAAGTATACGCGTTTAGTATACGCAATGTTACAGTAATAAGCTAAGCAAGCCCATGCATAATGAACCAAATTTATTGTATATCTTTACACTTTTGCCGCAAATTGTACCTTGTCTAATAACGGTCTACTTATCTCACTCGCACACTGTAACATTCCGTTTCCCCGTCTGCGCATCTCACCGGGACAGATATTTTAGACGACGTGTACCTATTTTTTACTACGGTAATGCAATGCTGTGCTTATGCGCCAGCTGATTGAGCAAAACTAAATATAAGTACAGAGCCATATTTCTAATATCCCAGGTTTTTTTTACACAATTTAACTAGACATTGGCAAGGCAAGTAATCTTAGATTTTATTGGACGTTACCGTATAACACACTATAGCTATATATATTTTAAACACAAAGAAGGTATATTTAACCGATAGTGTCGAATGCATATATTAATTTAAAAACCATCCTTGATCACATTTAGGGCATTTGTTGCAAGTACGCGGGTTACGTTGATTTATCGTGTTTGCATATAAAAGTGCATTTAAATTATGTTTTAGCAAATTACTTCTCCATTTGATTTCATACTATATTTTGGATGATGCTCTTTACGGCACTTTTGTTCATCCTAGAAATTACCCAATTCTATTCATCATAGGCTTATTTGGTGCGTAACCAGCGGCAAATTCGAAATTTAGCTGAAACATGAGCCGGCAGCAAACCATCGTCTTTGAATTAGTTGAATCTGGATGTACTGCGTTGTGAACTTTGAAATGGAAAATCCTAACAGATTCTTTATTGCGAATATCTAGACGCGGTAACGCTACACATTTGTTTTAGTTTGACAAAATCTGACTCTCTCAACTGTCAAATACTGTCAAATTTTGCTATAATACTGTTACTTTAGTGCGTCACTTACAACGCACAGCAGTGAGTGTACATCGTTCACTGTTTGCAATAACTCCAACAGCAATGAAGAGTTTTGCAGTTTTTCTGTCTCATTAACTACCTCTGTGTAATTATCGTGAACAGCTGTCAAATGCTATCTTTGACCACGTTCCCCAGCGAATAAAGGGTGTGGTATGATTCAGGGTTTTCCAATACATTTAGAAGATTTAAGAAACACCGCTTATGTATGATGTGGATGATATTAGTTCATTTACGCTTGGAAAATATCTTTGAATTTCTTCAGCCATAAGATGTAACGCATATAGTGTACACATAATACATAAGAAGTTAACACGCACTTGTTATAGATAACAGTCCATAAAACGCATGGTTGTGACACCATCAGACAAAACGATTAGCACTAGTTTTCTTGAAAGATGCAATTTTTCTAATGTGATTATAATATTAATAACGGATTGGTTGAAAAAAAATGATCTGAGTAACCCGTTTTGTGTGCCATATTTTCGAACGATTCTTGCTGGAGTAATTGCAAACTTGAAGCAGCTCAAGACAAAAAGACAAATACATGAAAATCACTCTGAAGTTCAGTTTTGTATAAGGCAAGATATACATTTATATTCTTGCCAATATCATCACTCCATAAATTTGACCATTGTGACTGCTCAAATTCACTAGTTTAATATGATATATACACTGCTCTGTTGAATCCTTATTCATTCAGAGCTTATTTCCTATTTTAAAAAAGGTTTTACAAATCATTGCTGTTAATAAGCTACCAACCTGAAACTTTTTGCATAATTCCTTTTTCATAGTAATAGCGAAATGCTCTACTTAACTTTTCATAATTCATAGTTGGTCTATTTTTCTGTACGCCCCACCGACGTGCAACCTATAATGTATTTAGGAAAGTATTGTATATCTTCGAATGAATATGTATACCTCATCTGGATCAACTAATTTGAATTCCAAGCCCTTTCCTGTCCATTTAATAAAACTAGCATTTTGAGGTACTGCTAACAAGCCAACTAGGAATTGCCATAATTGTAATGACGAAGTATTATTCCCCTTTTCAGTTTTTCCGGTTTTTGTTCTTTCACTAATTTTATTATCCACTTTATCTAGGCATGAAATATATTATAAACACTAAATTATAATTATAATAGTAGTTCTCACATTTATCATACTTATATGATGTTCTATGGTTTATCCTTTCCATTTGGATTGGTGGATCTACGGGAATTTCTATAACTTCTACAGAGTCTCCTTGACCAGTAATTGTTTCTTTATTATGATGATTTTTCAATAAAGTATCTTTAGGTTTATTAGATTTTCTATGTCCTATCTTGAGAATTTCAACTTCCACCTGGGATTCCTCAGATTTTGGTTTTTTTCTTAATGAAGACCGTGTCATTTTCTTTTTACTATATAGCTCTATTTCAGTGTCCATATTGTATATTACATTAAAATTAAAGTATAGCGGATATGGATTTCCGGAATAACTGGTTATGTAGTTTTATGTTTACAATGTATTAATACAATTTCTAATTTTCATATGCATTTCATATGATCTGGATGTCGTTCAGACATGAAGATAACAAAAAGTACTGGTATACTTAAATTTATCACAGTGATTAAACAAATCGCAAGGTCCCAATGTATAAGCTCAACTATAAAATTACTATCCATGTAAGATTTTAAGAGCTAATGGAAATGCAACATATATATTACCAAAATAGTTTTGTATCTTTGATTTGTCACTATATTGCGGAACGGGTTCCCAAGTGCTGGTATTTACGTTGTTCGAACGGTATTTATACTCCGGAATTATGATTTTGGATTAACTAATATATTTGATGTAAATATAATAATGCCCATCTGCATTTCTAAAATTTAAGTCGATTAACTGTCAATAGCTTGACTGGATAAAATGATTTCTTTCCCATTTAAACCAACAGTATTTGACAACTTGGGGAAATAGAATTTTTACCACTACATAAAGTGCTCATAAGACATGATTTGGCGTACCTGCTGTGTTTATACTGACAGCGGTAAATCCTTCCAGGACGAAAGAGAACAGTATGAAGTCAGTAATGACGCAGTCGTATTGGTGTGATCAAATTGTGCGGTCTTGATACAAGCATAATTTTTTACTTAAACGCTCACGTAAATATAACGGTATATGACAGTAGTTCTGTGTGTGTCGGTTTTGCTTTTGCAATATTGTGAATGTGTCTGAAATATGTATTTGTGATGCTAACAAATTTTGGAGGAGTAGCCCCCTTTGTTTCATAGAAAAAAGGACACAATAAGGCGTTAAACTGACGTTATTCTGTGTGCCTCGTCAAAAACGGTCATCTCAGAGCGACTGTGTAAGTGTTTTTAGCATCTCACACATTTTTATATGAGCACGTATTATAATTGTTTATATCAACACGCCGTTGGTCGTTAGAAGATCTCGATGGTATGATATAATGTAACCCCCAAAAAATCTGTAGGCAGCGACAAATTTATTTATTTAAATATGTGTTATTAAGTACTGCTATTGCAATCAAAAAGATTTACACATTTACATAATACGTTCTTCACCAAATCATGAAAGCCAAACAATCTTGGTTTATTAAAGACGGATTGTAGGATAGAAGGTTAAGTAAAGTTAAATGTCCCTAGACAGGAACACAAAAGCCAGTGACCTCTATCCTTAGACTTCATATTTCTTTATTGAATGGTTTCAAAAAATGAATCGTTTTAGATGATCTCCACTCTATTTTATATATACATACCAAATGTGTATATATACATAGTCGGTTTACAGGAACACGTATCTGACTATTAATTACCATAAAACATTGCAACACTAAGTAACAATTTTCTTGTTGCATACATTTTGATAAATACATTTCAAGATTATAATTTCTGATCAAATTGAGACACTTTTTAACCTTTCTTCACATCAATGCATGTTTGGGAATTCTTTCGCAAGTGATAGCTGTGTGTAATAAATTTAAATATATAGTGCATCAATTTTTACGTATTTAATAAATTAATATACATTGAGATTAAAAGAAAATACTATTTAAGCCAGAGGCTGCGGTTATTTTATTAAGTTTGTTTGGAATGTTTATTGGTTTCAATTGTTGGAATATATTTCTACGTCATGTGTAATCTGAATCTAGGAGTTCATAGGAAGTAAATCCATGACCTTGTTGTTTTATTATATTAGGTGTAAAATGACCTAGTTTATTAGCTTTGGGTGATTTTATTATGTCTAATTCGTTACAGCTAGTGTTTTTCAAATCAAACAGTTGTTTTAGTTTAACTTTCATAATGAAGCGCTAATTGTTTCATTCAATATGTATTTATTCCGCAGTATAAGTAGTTGTATGCTATATATATAATGCGAGTTTATCGAAGCTACCCAACACTATTAATATAAACGCTAATACTAATAATAGAAAGAACTGTTGACTAGAGCCACTATTCGTAAAGAGGCCTGCTGTTGGTTCTCTCCACTAGCATTTAATCTTATTAACCCTAGTTATACGAGTTTATATGTACATATTTCTCTGCTACCCATTTATTGCATGTGTTAGCCTTACGTCATCAGCCATCAGTGGCAATTCTCTTCACAATTACAAATGGTCATTAATGGATAGACACATGTCTGAATATTATTATAGTATGTATGAGTAGTACAACAAACTGCAAAACTAGCAGTGTAAGAACAATGAAGTGTTTGGTTTTTAATTTTATTAGTTTAAGAAATACCCAAACATAATAATTAAAATTCCAAATTTGCAGTATTTTACGCAATGATGTTATAGTTATTGTATTTACAAAGTATCAATATTTCTAGAACTATCGTTTATTTAATTTCAGTACTATGTAAACCATGAATTTTTTGCTTTAGATAATTTAAGACTAATATTACCTGAATTTACCCAATCATAAAATTTAATTTAAGTATTTCCAGTAAATAATCTGTGGCTGTTCCAGTTAGTTATTTTCAATCTCTAGGTGTCTTCATTTTCCCTTTGTTACTGCCGTGAAAGTAGCAACCAGTTACCGAAACACCCGCACGCCCAGTGTCGTCCGTAATATGCGTACAACTTAAAATTACATGAAATATACTTTTCCCTTGAACGACAAATCGTAGTTATCATTATTCTAAGCATCTTGTGTACCCTAAAATACATTAAATTATCCAGAAATACCAGTGAATGAAATTTGATTAAATATGTACAAAAATATATTTCAATTTTTATTTGCTGATCTATAAATCGCTCATGCACTTATACTTCTAGACCTATAGGGAACATGTTCTCAACTTTCATTCATGATGTTTGGGGTATAAATCCCAGGTCTAGAAATAGATATGCAAGAGCGATTTATCTATCCACGAATAACAATGTAGATATATTTTTATATATAATTGGATTTCACCCCCTCGAACCGCCAACAAGTGTACAATGTTTTGGGACTATAATCCCTGTAGCCCTAGAAATATAAGTCTAAGAGCGATTTATGGCTCAACGAATAATTAACGTAGATATATTATGTGATACTTTATTAAATTTCATCCCTTAGAACTCTACAAGCGAACGAAATTTGGGGAATATGCTCCCTTTAGGCTTAGAGATATAACTGCTAGAGCGATTTATGGATTGGTGAATAACAACGGAGATATATCTTTTGTATACTGGTCCTTCTAGGTAATTTAATGTATTTTAGGGTACACAACTTGCACACTTTTGTTTAGAATAACGGCAAATACTACTTGTCGTATAAGGAAAAATTGTATTTCATGTAAGTGTTAAATTACACATGTAATATTATAGACGTCACTATGCGTTCGAGTGTTAACGCAAGAAGTAGCTGTTATCTTAGGTTGTAGTGTTCATATCGGTACCTCTGTTAATCCTTGTTACAAATCCTCGTACTTTAACGTAAGGCCATGATTATTGCATTAGCATTTCTTGTGACAGTGTTGTTGCAATATTATTTTGATCTGTTATTTCATTATATAGTGTACCGATCAAAATAATGCAAGAGTATGATAATTTAATTACCTTAGTATTACTAACGTTAAAGTATAGGATACCAGGAAATTAAATTATCATTTAAAAAACCAACGTTATATTTAAAAATAATTTAATGTAAGGGGATTTTGTGAGGCTGATCACGTATATGAAACAACATAAATAATAAAAGCACGCCCCAGTTTTATTTATTAACTGCCACAAAATATGTTAAACGCTTATGCAGAAGTTACTATCCGCAGGCGATGAAACCATCAACATATAACAATTAGTAAACGTTATCAAAGGTTTATATGCCCTCAGGTGAAGTTATATCACAAGAATTAAATGTTCAAAATATTAATCCCTTAACAGTGGAAACTTTAAACATCATTAGATAGTACAAAATAAGAATGAAAGTAAGAATTTTGAAGTTCAAAACTGCAAATATCATTACATATTGTTCAGCCACGTTTCACCCAAATATTTTTTTCGTAATCCCATATACTGCTTACAGCTCCAGTTACCTATTTTATTTCGTTCCGTTGGTAGACTACTTGGACCGGATAATTTAAGTAAAATTATTCCTTGCGCCCGATATTGCGAAAAGTACGAACATTGTATAAATAAAATGTATTTAATAAAGCTAAAATTGAAAAAGGAAGTGGAAGGAAATTGATTTACCCCAAGAAAATCTAATTATTCCTTTGGTGTGGTGAAATGAGGGTGAAAGGACAAAAGGAAAATGCATAGATTAACACTACTAAATTATTTAATAAATTAAATGTATTGTGATTTCAATGCTTTTATAGTTAGTTTTGAACCAGCGTACGAGCTGTTCTCTTTGGAGCAATGTATCAATATACCTAAAATGTAGTTTTCTTTTGAAGAATAACAAGAAATTACTTGCATATTAAAAGTTCTGCCAATAGATGCCAGGTACATGAAGAACTTAAACATACTCAAAAATTATACAGCGCTAACATACTTCTTCCTTGGTACATTGGCGAATTTTTTTCAGTAATGAAACTAATGTTGGGCGGTTCAAGCATTGAATAGCGATATGATTTAATTTATGATTAACATACAAAATATAAATTAAGCAATATTTTTTTAATGCACAATTAGTAAAATAAACAGTTACAATAAGAAAATCTAAAAGTATTAAGTTAAATTTTCAAATTGTGTTGTCTATTCACTTTTTAACAGTAGTAAATTCTTTGCTCAAAACTTTTAAAGGAGAGAATTTATAGGTTTGTTGGTCCATTTTTGTTAACTTAGACACCTTTAGACATTTCTCTATTAAACTGAAAACCGAAAAAATCTTTTTATAATTTTTAAATAAATTAAAAATTGAAATACATTGTTTTCGACAATCAAACAGTTTTTTTGGAGCAGCATTTCATTTTTTTTTATACTTTTTTCAGAAAGGATTAAAATGTACCTTGAATTTTATATATTTAGTTCTTTAGACTTATCAATTTTTTTTAAACCATATAAAAACTAATTTTGTGGAAATTCGTCAAAGTAGGAATATGTTTCGGCTACCATCCCATCATCGAGTGTCTGTCCGCGAAGCCTTTTTTTCAATTTTGGGAACAAAATAGATCACCCGAAGCCAGATCTGATGAATATGAGATATCACCTACGGTGACATATCGACGAAAGAATTCTCTTGGATTTTATTTGAAGTTAAGTCTACAGTCATTTGAATTTGTAACATGCGGTTCGCATTTGGTCAACAGTAAGAAACCGTGGCACCCATCTTGTGGTTAGCTTTTCTATATTTCAATGTTGATGCAAAATGTTGAGTATTCATTCGGTTGAGACGTCTACGGCATGCTTTTGTTCTTCGGTTGCTGTTTACAAGGACTTTATTGATCTTTTTAAGAGAAGTAACTATAATGAAGGCTCCGGACGCTCAGCATCATCTGTGCTTATTGACCATTTTTGAAAGCAATGTATCATTTACAAATTATTCCATTGGAAGGACTAGATTCGCCATAATATTTATATAACTTTCTGCCACTTTAGTGTTTTTTGCACGTAAATATCGTGTGTTTAATCAACAGACGATATTCTTTTTTCTTAACATTAACATAAACACAAATACCTTACTCTAAACGATTGCAATGATTTATCTGTCTGACAGAATTGGGTGAAATTTTGAAAGCAGGCTTCTAAGGCTTGACTGAAATCAGCAATGTTTTCATTGTGGTGAAATTGTTGCCAAATTTCAGTCATAAAATCTGTATACGTGTATAATACTTTCGAACAATGTCTAAGTATGTTAAAAAAAGAGATTAAAATGAGAAGAATCGCAATTAGATTCAATTTAGTAATTTTTTATGTAATTTAGTAACATTCCCTACTACAGAACGTCCAAATTACAAATAGATTATACACTATGGCATAGACATTTATTTACACTAACATTGCGTAACTAATTGTAAACAAATCATCCGGTAGTACATAACCGGCTTCATCTAAATTTAGATCCCTGTATAAGCTGAGATACAATACTTGAGCATCGCCATTAAGAAGCGTCATCGCCAACTAAAAAAATCAGTGGGAAAATATTTGCCTATGAAATTACCAGCTGTACATGTACACCAGATTAGTAACTCGCTAACAGAAAGATCTTAAATTACAGACGATATCCTTGGAAATATCAGTAACAGTCTGTATATAGTGCAAACCGCAGCAACTTACTTTGTATCAAGATACGCAGTTAATAGAAACGTAGAATATAGATATGGGATCCTGTTAAATTTCGTGTTTCTGAATGCGACTTCGGCGAAGCCTGGAAATTGTTAGGATTCCTAATTTTCTATGTACTTAACGCCCATACATATACACATACATGAAACTTTCACTCCGCCTTATCTTATCACGCTTAGATTTCGGATTTTACGCGCTTTACCGCGTCTGTTTTACATTTATCATTGGATGAATAACTTCGATTTCCCTCATACTGCTACACTTGTTAACACAAGTTTTACTTTAAATTTCCTTCGTAAGTTTTTACTCGAAGAATGTAATTTCGGTATTTACGGTTTGGCTGTAGAAAATTTTAATACGTTTAGTAAGTGTCAGTTTTATAATGAAAATGACTTGTAAATGGGACAGGCTTCTTCTATGAAGTTTAATTACAGTAAATTGAAACGATGTTGCGAAACTAGGTGTTCCGTACTGGTGATAGTGCGTTTATATCTGCTTTAGTTTTTATACTTATTTAGTGCGTTTAAGTTGGTTTCTAAGTGAAATATGGGACTTTTAAAGAAATCCAAATCCCTTTGTATACGGGTAAGTTTTTTTTGAAATTGAATCTGAATTAAGTTACTTTGAAAATATAACATTTTTTATATATGCACTACGATTTTAATCAAAAATATATGTTTCAATGGTCTCGTTGCAGTAGAAATACTTTCTAATGCTTGAAAATGTAGTAATGATAAAACACACTAATACTGACGTTCAGCAGCTCTTTGCCTGAAGTATGTAATATTAATTTGTGGTCGTACTCATATTTACTCACCATTTTGTTTTGTTGCAATTATTTGTTTAAGAATAATGTTGCTGTTCTCAGGCAGAATATATCCTATGATGAAAACGATTATTAGAAAATATCTTGACTAATAATATGGGGGTACACATGCTGCATAAGATATGTATTGCATACTTTCTTGTTTCTATAGAGATGTAAGTGAAGGCGTTTTATCTAAAAGCAGACCGCGTTCTTCCATCATTTCCTGTGTCTTACTTGGCCGAGATCCATAAAAAGGAAACTTACTTTGTAAAGGACAGACAATGCGATGTGGGGCTAAGGGAGTAAGCAACATATTTAGCAATATTTACTCCCTCGCCTACTAACACTATGGATACATAAACTTTAACCAACAGTTTCAATTGAATTGTAAATATAATGACTCCATTATCTAAACGGTTTTTAACATGTACATATACATATATAAAACAAAAAGGATGAATCTACGCTAATTGATATGAATTAACTCTAAAAAAGATAAGATGGGAAACTTGAGTCATTGAAATTAATGCTAATCGTTTGAATTTTAATTCCAAATAATGACTATTTTGTTTGTTCGTGGTTATCACGAGTTATAGTGTATCATACGTGACATATATGAATTATATTATGTATCCATGTTTGGTTTACTATCGGATTTCCGAATATACAGAAATACCAATTACTGCATCAAAGTTAAAAGGACGAGTCGGTTTAGATATCAAAACTCTATTACTGGTAATTTCTAATACTACAAGTTAATCGCCACAGTTATACTTTGTAAATAGTAATAATTTTTTCAATATTACAAAATACATTTCAATAGACATATAACTTTGTGTTAGCAGTAGTTAATTACACTTTTGGCACGTATTTTTTACGAAAACAGACTCTGATATTACCTGGCACACCAGAACCATATGGTTAAATCAATAGATAGATCAATACCTAGTTCTAAAATAGCTACATACTTTTTTCTCCATTTATGTGGACGTCTAGAGCTGTAAATCAACTTATTGACCAATTTCTAGGCCTTTATTTAGAACTTATTTTCGTATCACATTTGTCAATAGACTCTTATACTTTTTCTAAGTCTTTATATAATCATTTTCTATGCTTAGCCACCTAATTATCAATTTGTAGATTTTATACAGGTTGTTAAAGAAAGTCGGATATTTTACCCACATATGGTACTCATCCAAACAAAGCAAAAAGTCTTAATAAACATAAATCCGCGATTGAAGGATTTGAAAGATAGAGCTGATTTGTTATTCCAATCAGCACATTACATTTTCATAAACAAAGGAACAGTGCATGTTATTTTATTAAATTGTATTTCTTAAAGCAAAATATCAATGAAGATGTTTTGCATGCCCACCCGCCACCGTTTGTACATAGGCTTCACATTTTCGTCGAAAGGAAGCACTTACTCTTTCAAACAATTCTATATTTTGCCTAATTACTTCGCATTTATTTACTATTCGCTGCCGTAGTTCATCCACGTTGTTAATTGGCATTGAATATACCAGCTGTTTTAAATATCCCCAAATGTACAAGTCAAGTGGGTTTAGATCATGGTCATATAATATAGCACCTTCTCATCCTATCCATTTGTTGATGTATGTGCCATTTAAAAAGATTCTTACAGCGAGAGCAAAGTGCGGTGGTGTCCCATCGCGTAAAAGCTCTAATTACTCTATTAATCATCACATCTTCCAATAATGGGGGTAAAATGTTCATCAAAAGTCCAGGTAATTTTCACCATTTAAACGATTTGATAAAAACACTCGTTCAATCAAATGATCTCGAAAAATGCCTAGCTAAACGTTCACAGAATATCGGTGTTGATGTCTTGTTTCCAGAACAGCATGAAGGTTTTCATCTGGCCAAAACTGAATAGCACGATTAGGAAATGCTTTAGCGTAGAGTCGCTGTGCTTTATAAGCATTGCCATTAGCACGACCGTAAAGTGCATATTGGCCATCTCTAAATTTGTATAAATAGTAATTTTCTACTAGTCACAAAGAAACAAACAACAATTAACACCAATACGCATAAACCGTCAAGCACAAAATGGCACCAAATGACACTATTGCATACAAACTGACTAACAGCACTCCAGCATATCTGCACCATAGGTACTGCTTGATTTCTGCTTCTCTGTTTTGCTTGTATGATGCTGTAGGTACTTTTATCTTTTACGGTATAGTATAAAGCGTTATCCATAATTATAACAACCTTATCCGGTAATACTTTTAATATGTTATCAAACGATTCTTCAAAAACAAGAGCATTCATTTCCATGTGACTATCTATTTTTATTACCTTCACAAAGTAATAAACCACCTGCTACGTAGTCACTATTCAGATCCTATATGTAAAATGGTAAGACGTTTATCTTTCTCTGAAGCATTCCGCAATCCTGTACTATCGTTCGTTAGACACCTGACATCGATTCTGAATATCATTATCTACCAAACTTTTTCTTTGTGTGTTTCAATCAGGTCTCATCAAAACAATATTGTGAGATTTTCTCTTCTTTACTCTCTTATTGTAGTTGAATATCTTGCACTTAATTATATCTTCACGTTCTGTAAGAATACACAACATAACATGTGACACTATGTTATAATGGAAACAGATACCAGAAATCCTATGCATATATTATTGGCATTAATTTAGTTGAAATTAATCTATTTCATGAATGTATACAGTGTGGAAATGCTTACTTTGTTTTATTACATTCAGTACTTTATAAATAAATTACATTAAAATTGAGAAAGCTCATTTTTATAAAAGAAACTGAATTATTTATCTTACAATTATTTATACTTTCATTGAAAATAGTAGTAATGCAAATATGTCAATCGCTTTATAAAAGATATGGGCGTCCATGACGGACTTAATTTTCTTTTGTGACTGTGTATGAAAAATAGCTAATCACGAGCCAAATTTTTAGAGCCCGATTTTAAAAACATTCCTCCTAATTGAAAGTTTAATTTAGTTACTTTAATTTAAAGGCCTCACACTATCAATTTCTAGTTTTTAAGTAAGAACTTGTAATCGATTTACATCTATCAGTAAATTGAAGGTCAAAAGCTAGAATAGTAATATAGGATTGATATTATACAATTAAAGAAGTAATAGTCTGCTATTTGACAAACAACATTAACATATAATATAAATAATCTGGGTTATAGTTATAGATGTGTTGTATGTAGATTTTGAGTTTTGTTCACCGGTGTGAAGTTAGCAATAGATTTCAGCAATAGAAAATCTATCTCAGTTCGCTACATTGATTTTTAAATACTGGGTTATTGCCGATGTCGGAGACAATTCATCGGGAGAGTTTTAAAATGTAAACAAGTTTGTAACAAATTTGATAAAGGATTAAAGTTAACCATCCCATCTACTAATACAATAGGTAAAGAATCATCTGTTTCCGTAGTGTTCGCCACATTTAATTCACGATTAACCAACTTTAATTGTTTATAAAAATTGTTACAAAAATGTTTACATTTTTAAACGTTTCCGGCGGACTCCCCGTTCGCTTTGCAATAGCCCGGTGTGCAAAAATCGTAAATAAAACGTGGCGAACACTATGAAGAAAAATAATTCAGTACCTACTGTATTAGCGGATGGGATACCCAGCTCTAATTCTTTATAAAATTTGTTACAAAAATATTTACATTTTAAAATTTTTTGGGGAGATTGCTTTCTGTCTTTGCAATGGCTTACTGTCCAAAAATCGTGAATTAAATATGGCGAACACTACGGACATAGATGATTCTTTACCTATTGTATTAGTAGATGGGATGGCTAACTTTAATTGTTTATAAAATTTGTTACAAACTTGTTTACATTTTAAAACTCTCCCGACGAGTTGTCTTCGACATCGGCAATAACCCAGTGTTTAAAAATCACGAGTTAAATGTAGCGAACTGAGCTAGATTTTCTATTGCTGAAGTCTATTGCTAACTTCACACCGGTGGTTTGTTCTACCATACCTATATAATTTGTTATAGGTAATATTAACATTGAAGTTTGTTCTTATTAATACAGAATTTTTTATTCATGCCTTTGTAATTAACCCTTGAATAATACTGGCCAACAAATATTTTTTTGCTGACTAAGATCTGACATTCATTAATATACGTTCGCTAATCCCAAACCCATTTTTCTCCATCACGTCACGTTTTTTTTCTCGGCATTGCTTCTTCGCAGTCTTTGGGTCTTATGAAACAATATGTTAAACCTCTAGACTTGCAAGGGGATTGTTTCAAGTATATGTGTCAAAAGTTTCCATGACTACGTTACGAAAAATTAAAGCTGGGGTATTTGATGGACCTCAAATTAGAATTTTAATGACAGATCCAAATTTTATCAAATATGAACGAAGCTGAGAAAGTCGCCTGTGCTTCATTTACTATGGTCGCGAACAGTTTTCTTGGAAACAAAAAAAGCCTTCAATTACAAAGATCTAGTGAAATCAACGGTTTAAAAATACTACCGCCTAGGTTGTAACATGAGCATAAAGCTTCATTTCTTTCATAGTCATTATGATAAGTTTCCCGAAAATTTAGATGCTGCAAGCGATGAACGAGGTAAGAAATTTTGTCAAGATTTAGAAACCGTGGTAACTCGTCATATAATGGCCGACTACTGTTGGAATGTTCAAAGGGACTACCAAATCAAAATACACAGCAGAAAGTGCAGCAAAGGAAAATTTAATCCCTATTTGTTGTTTGTGTTTTTACAAGTACTTTTGTAATTTTTTAATGATTATTAAAATAAATACTTGTACTATACTCGTGACTAGTATTGTATTTAAACAAATAAATGAATTATTAAAATGTTGTACTTTGTTTATATCTTACAAGTTCTTAAGTAACAACTTAGCTGCTTTAGTGATCCTTCCGAGAGCGTAGCATGGCATCGAGTTAAATTTTGACATGATACGCAAAAACTGGTATGATTTTCGGATTCAGCACATCCAAATTAGTAAAAAAACGAGTTCATATAGAAGTCAGCAAACATTATGTTGGATAGTGTAATAGATATTCGCAATGAACAATATGTGTTCAGGTATATCACTTAACTTCGATATTTATATTTTTGGAAAAATAAAATAAAAGAATTTTTCCAGAGTGCAATAATAATAAAGACTAACGTAAGCGACTAAAATACGGGTGAAAACAAATATTTTGGTAATTTTGGCAGCGCTAAGTTAAAATCATAGATAGGTACCTGACAACGTCTGACATCTTGTCGTACTACCAACTAGTAAAGCGCAAAATGCTAAACCATTTTTTTTATAATTATACAACAAAGAGATAAATCATTTTTCTTTACTTTTGATGTAAATACATCTTAAATATAATTTAAAGAATAAACGATATATGTTTTGCACGATGGCTTCTTATTTTATGAAATCATAATGAAATGGAAACAGATTTAGATCCTTATGATGTCAGTAATGACGTGCAACGGAACTTAAAAAATCTCTACTGTACCACAAGTATAGAAAACTTTATCAGTCGATATGATATCGATAAGGTTAATAATCATTGTATCATAATATTTAGTGTCCACTACAATGCTAACCAACGCCGACGCAAGTTCATTGTCTGTCGGAGCAGCATAGGGGTGTAAAAGAATTACAAAATATAAAATATGTTTTTCGAAATTTCTAAAGCGTTATTTATGGTTATGAAGTGTCTAGTTATGCTGTCCGACTGAACAAATGCGTCGTCAAGCAGCACCGTCTAGACTGTAAGGAAAAATAGCAGATTCAAATGAATTGCAAATTATAAAACCGGTATTTTAATACATAACTTACAGCTAGTTAACCTATGACATAGTGATAATAACTAAAAAAGCGTAATATATTTCTATATATATATTATGTAAATAAATCTCAAACTAAAGCAAAAAATTGCAGCGATTTTTTTATTTTATTAATTAATGTTGTAATATGACAATAAATATATTTATATGTACATAAAATCTGTTACATTTTAGTAAATATGTATGTTACATTAAATTAGGAATCAAATATTTTAAGCCATTGCAAAAAATTTTCATAATTCACCTCATCGTAGTAGTCCCCAATTTTTGTTTCCAATTTAAATAAAAGCAACGCTTCGTTAATAAAACCCATTCCATCACCAACATGACATACATATATGCTCCATCAAACATTTTTTATTTCATTAATATCTCTACTTATGGCTCATATCCACAAGAATCTTATCTAGTATCTCTACACCTAAAATTTACGCGAATATAAATGTTAAGCATATAAAGAAGTTAACAAATAAATTACTTAACTGCATCATCCAGTATTATCTTCGCAGCCACTTTTTTTCTTGACTGGCTCTAATAATTGTGGCAGATGAGGACAGAAGGTTGGGCTTTCAATGAGATATATAGTTTATTTTTAACACGTGATATCGCTCTTTGATTCCAGCGACTCTTTTTTATAACTTGCTTTTCCGCAAAACTCAATAATAGTCCCCAGAATAGTTAAAATATCATCTTCCAAAGATTTATATTGAGCCATTATGTAATATTTTGTGAAGTATTTGTTTAATAAGCGAGCGATACAAAATTAGATTTCGAAATCCTTGAATCCACGTGCCCAATATTAAGTAGTTACAAAAACCGTTTCAATATTTAAAATGATAAAATTAAAGAGAAGTCGGAAGAAGAAGTCGTAAGAACAAGTCAATATATCAAAATTGCACCCAAAGAACGACCAAAACGTAGAACGACAAATACGACGGTTGCTATTTATATATCCGGACTAATAAATAAAAATAAATATTTGTCATTGAAAATGGCTTTATTGTTTTTCAAAATATTCGCTGTGATCGATACACTTTTGTATACGTTTGAAACAGTATTCATTGCACTTTTTCCATTCCGATTGAGATTTCTCCAAAACATACATTTTGAACGCATCAACCCTTTCTTTTGGCGTCGAAAATCGTTATTCTTCATGGGCGGAAATAAAAAGAAGTCATTGGGTGCGAAATCAGGACTGTATGGCGGATAGTCCGTCAATTCGATGTTTTGACCGGTTCAATATTGAGATGTTTGGATCGATGTATGAGAGCTCGCGTTGTTATGGTGAAGAATGATCGTAAGTCATTGGTTGTTTTTTCTTATTTCTTCAAAAATTTCTGGCAACCATTCAGAATTGATCGTTCTACGATGCTCTAGTGGCACTGTAGCCACATGCCCATTCATCCCAAAAAGCACGCAACCATTTGCTTCGAGGTGCTTCTGGCGCGAACAACTTTTGTTGGGTTTAGCTTATCTTGGAAGACCTATAAAGTCAATTGCTGCTTACTTTCGGGCTCGTACGCATAGATCCAACATTCGTCACATGTGTAATTGTTATGCACGGCTTTTGACGCACCACGATTATATTTTTTGAGCATTTCTTAGCACCAATTGACACAAGCCAAATTATGAGCAATCCAACGCGCACAATTTTTTTCATGGCTCAATGCCGCAAGCATCAATGTTTTCTGACGTAACAATCGATTTTGGACAACCTTCTTTTAATTCGTAAACAACGACTACGATTGAATTTACTAAATTTTCAAGTCACTAAACAACACAAATAGCATCCGTATGACAAAACGTTCTGAGTACGTATACAGTCAAATAATGTTCAACTTTACGATATATATGTCAGATGGCGCCTAGCAACAGCATTGTTGCCAATTCCGGATTCATAAATTGCAGCCCTCGTATTAAACAAGAGTGTACCCAACTGTCAAACATACAATGTTACGATGAGCGGGAGAATGAGGCAAGGCGTTGGTGAATTAGTTCGCATATTTTCCGTTCGTCAATTTTACTTGGTCGTGCTTTACATTAAATCGTTGCAAACTGCACGCCTCTTATACAAACACAGTGCCGCTTTTAACATTAGTATAGTTTAACCAGCTAGGAAGTTAAATAAAGCATATCTTCTCCTTCGGATATTTGAAAGTAGTATGTACTGAAGGGTAAAGATTAGAAAAGATATTGAAGTTTGCAAGCAAATTCTGCGAGGTAATTTTAGAACATCAGTTATGTTAAGATTTAAAAGTTTAATAGGATGAATACCTTAGAACAATAGCGACACTACACAGATGAGTAGTAAACTTTGAACCCTTTATATATTTTTTTAATTAAAGAAGAATTTTACATGCGCATAATATGGAATTTATGGTATAGATTTTGCAACAGCATGTAGATACTTTTATACTACATCGATTTCCAAAATTCTGGTGTCAGAATACTACTTAATGACCGCAACATATAATTGGAAATTTTTAACAAATTTCTTAGTTACACATTAGATATTTACAAATGTTTTAAATCTTTTTATTATATTTTTATTTACTAGTACCTTTGTTCTGATACGGTAAGAGGTATTTCATTCGAAGTATTTATATTTTTTAAAAAGCAGAAATACTAGAGTATAATGTACAATAAACTAAATAAAAGTTAATTAACTAGTTAAAACGGAGCAGCCGTTAAAAAGATAAAATTAATTAATTTTTTTGTGGTAGTTTAAATTTTTGCCTGAAGTTGCAACCTTCCTGAGTATCAACAGAGAGTATAGAGAATAATCTCATTTATACATAATTATAAGTCTCAGATTAGTATTTATATTTTCTTTGTGAATTGAATAAATCATATTTAGGAAACGAGTTTATCATTTTAGTGGTAATTAAAAACGAAACCACTGTAATCTATGCTTTCGGTTTATTGATGTGGTTTTTACAAACCACCATTTTTCTAGGATATTCGTTGCGCTGAAAATTCCAAACTGCATAGAAAAACCGCAGATACCCTGAGTATACAAAAACAATACATTTTTAAATAATACAGCACAGTAAAAACTGGAAGCGATGTTTACTAGTTAAATTACTGGAACAATACATTTTATCTTGTGTAACTTCTTTTTATTTTAAGACTTATTTTCCACAAATCTCTATTATGTAATTTTCTAAATAAATTATCGTACACATTATGTACTTTTGATATACGTTTGATAATGCGTTATCCGTTAATTATTCTCTTCTTAACAGTGCCATCATTGAGCTTTACATTTATTTTCTCTATATTTATGTGCTTGACGTTCGCAACTATCCGGAAACACTTTCCAATATTTGATTATTAATTTTGTTTACAGGGATCTTACTTGAAATAGCTTCTTTGAATTTGATCATTAACATCTCTCATTGTTGATACATTATTTGAAGCTACTTTTGATAAAATTAAGAACGTTGCTTTGAAATTTTGCATTTAAATGCCGCTCATTGAAATAATTCGGAGCTCAGATAAAATACAGGCTTGACAAGTTGGCGTTGGATGAAAGGTTAATAGCAATTGCTTGCCCTTGTTTTCTCTTGTGTTTTGCACAACTTAATGACTAAACATCGTTCACTATTACCTTTCCGTTGTCTACTCGTAAGCTCAATTGCTGTTGTATTCTCGTGACTCATACTCGTATTTAAATTTGCATAGCTATCTGTCTAGCAACAACTGATATTTTGAAAAAAAAAAATGGTGATAAATCAATCGAGTGCGGGCAGAAAAAAGATCGAAATATATGTTTATTTATAATAAAATGGCGTCATGGGTTTTACATAATATGAGGCTTACTCAACGTTTCAACGGTAATTTGTTATTCCAAGAAAAATAATTGACTGCTGGAGTATAAGACGTATGTACGTATGTGTTTACCTTGAATATTTATATCCTCGTTATTATCATTATGATAGACTACTATCACAATGATAAGCCTTTTTGCTTATTTTCTCGTTTACTCAATTCGGTCATACTCTATTTCTTATTTATTAGAAAAGAATAACAGTTTAAAACATGACACTTAATCTAGGTCGTCATATATCCTATAAAGTAATGAGAGCACTAAAATAAAATTCTGGTCTTTGTAAAGCGATAACTGTACTGACCTACTTGAAAACTACCTAATTTGCATAGTTTTTGTTCCAGTTCTGGTATGTTTGCTTTCTATGCGTTGTCTGCACGGGAAGGTACCAACACGATGAGGAGTTGTATAACATAGTCATTACTATTGTGAGCAAATGAAAATACGAGTAGGAGTATAATAGTGAAATTATAATGACTGTTTTCTTGTAAAAAATTTCTCTCCTAGGTGATTTGTTCAACGCTGGAAAAAATAGAAATTCAAATCTAAGTTTTATAATTATCTACTGCCTTTTTGGCTGTACGTAGAATTAACAAAATTTAAGGATAAGACCATAAATAGATGATATATTTAAATTTATTACGGAATGTATTGTCTCTACGTCACTGATGTTAGCAGTATATACACACTACCGGCCATAAGTGTTACCTATCCTTAAAATATTACAAAAACATGTCAAAATCTAATTGCAAGATAAATCTTTATTCTGTACTTCTATAAAGAACTGTAATAGTTTTAAAAATAATGTGCTTATCAATTTGCTAACGAAGATAATCATAAATTAACTTAAATCTGCGATTCCTCAATGTGTTCAGCTTTTGCTTTTATTATTGCCGCACACAATCTTGGTATTCTCCCCCTGCAGCTTTGCCGGTGCTAGCACCCAAGGTACTGTTGTCGAATTTAGAGCAGATTTTCGGATCTGTCGCACGACTTTCTCCCACAAAAGCTCGATCGGATTGAGATCTGCACTTTGGGGCGGCCAGTTTATGACAACAATTTTCCCTCTGTGCTTCAGTTATTTCAAATACTCACAACATATCTTTGCAGCGTGTTTTGGATCGTCCTGGAATACAAAGTATTCATCGATTAATGGTGTTCTAGATGAAATGGCGGCCCTCTCCAAAATCTGCACAGAGGTGCTGCCAAAACAACTCGAAGTCATGACTGACACTCCTCCATATTTTATTGTTAGCGTAATAGAGATTTCAAGTGCTTGTTCCCCTTTCGTTCTACGGACAAATGTTTTTCTGTTTGAACCAAAGATGAGATACTTCGATTCGTCGATTCGGAGCGCTTTGTTCCTATCTTCCAACACTCGATGTGTTCTCTCACTGCTAACCGTTTAGCTTTGTGTAATAACTGTTTCGGCACAACAATTCCTCCATACAAACCAGCTTGGCTCAAACGCCTTCTTACCGTGGGGGCGCTAACTAGTTTTGGGCCAAATATACACGTCGGCAGTAATTTCTGGCGCTGTTTTTGGTCTATTGCGTTTGCTCGTGATTACAATTGGACAATCTTTGTTGGTGTTGTGATTGATACGAAAACTGAATGCAAACTAAATTTTTCATTATATTAAGGTGCCCATGTTGTCTATTTTCATATTTTATGACGACCGCGATAAACATTTCCGAAAAACTCTTTATCTAATCCTCTGAATCTCCAATTGTGCAGGTGGGTAAACACTTATGGCCGGTAGTGTATATATGATTATTACACCACAGTTTGTTTTTGCAAATTTTCAATCCAGAAAGGTAAACGGATGTTTAATATATTCAATAAATTAAAGCGATGAGGAAGTATAACAGGTATTCTTCTAAATTGACAATACCAAATTTTAAAACAATCAAATACAGGTGAGACGTGAATTAATTACGTAGGTTTTATACACTATTTATTTATTTATCTAGTATAACATCAATGACAATTATGAAAATTTCTGGTAACCGTGAAATTAATTCTAAAACATCAGGAAAGAGATCTAAATTTTATATAAATAGATGTCTAAGTCAAATGCAATTAAGTGTTGATTGTGATAAGCAGCTAATAACCGTTCGTTATCCTTTTATAGTCCACAGCCTCTGTGGATTTTTTTTAACTAATTTAGGAAGTGGTTTTGATGCTACATTTAGCTATACGGTGCCAAGCTATGTATAATTCCGAATAGTATGCATGATAGATTGGTTTTTGGAATAACAGCAGAACTAAAGTAAATTTTCATTATGTTAATATTCTTTGTTCAACCTCATCTTTTCTTCCCGCCTTGAAAAGATTCCTTGATTTCCAGAAAATTAACTTTGGGACATATTTTCAATAGAAGAACTTTTTTAAGGATCTTTTAAATAGCCGCGTACAAGAGAAAAAAATAGTAGAACAATGCAAAGTAGCTTGTTACTCTTATTCTGACCATAAAAATGTACATACATGGATTTCAGGGAATACTCACTTATCTTATTATGCCTTTGTTTTTCTCTGTTAAATAAAAATCACCTCCTGGCATCAAATAACAATAAATAAATATAAAATGTATGAAACTATCCTCGCTACTGTTACAGATTACCACAACAGAATATATACACAGTTTGGCAGAAGCATAAACAAAATGTTAGGTATGTGTATGAAGTTCACCACCAAACTTACCTATTACGCATTCAATGTGTAGAATATTATAAATAATTTGTATCTATAGGAATGTTGTTAATGATTCTGATTGTATATTTTCGTGATATATAAAATCATAAGGCCCATGTTATCAAAATCGTCAAGTAAACAGTTAAAAAAATCTTCGTAACTCTGGGTGATTAGTATTCTCCCACATTCCGGTTTCTGTGGTTAGATCAGAATGATAATAGTCTGAACGTATATGCATTAAAATATCGAAACGTACGTACATATGTATATCGTCCCAAGCTTACATATAGAAGCCGTAGGCAAGTATATAACGTATAAATATTCGTGAATGTGCGATGAAGATATGCCTCAACGGTTACAGTTTCCGTTCCAAGCGCTGTGCTCGTTTCCTGTTACACGCTGTTTTGACGTCAATAGAAGCAAAAGGTTTATTTTTTGCTATATATTTAAAAAAGATTAGTCGAAAATTTAGTCGTATAAAAAATATGCAAATAACAATCTGATAACATTTTTTGCGTTCTCGTTTAATTGAAAACGATTGTCACTACTATCCAGAAAAATACTTCCTTCATAATGTTTGGTTGTCTCGAGAATCAAATTTAGCTAGATTCTTCAATTGCTATGCAATATTATAGTTACCCACTGTTCGGATGAGTCCTCTCGCCCAAACTTGATCACGATGGTATATACAGGAAAAATATGACCAGTGTCCTCTGTCCCAAAAATATACACTACCACAAAATGAATCCAATGGGCGAGGATTGAAACGTAATTTAGGTTCATTGTGGCAAAATGACATCCGTTATTTTTAATCTAAGCTTCAATAATGAACGTACGCTCTTCACCTGACCAAGGCATCATGGCATACTTTTTGAGATAATACACTCTTAGCCACAAAAGTGTATATACGGCTAGCAAATGTCGACAAACAAAAACAGTAAGCGAAAAATTGCTGCATTTTTCTAGTGAACGTGTTTAATTAACTATATTTCAGTATTATATATAATAAAAATTAATAAATATGAAACGAAACAAAAGTAAATATTACATTTAAACTGTCTGCAACAACAGTCTACATACGGTGCTTTTCCCTAAAATAATAGTGCTGTTGTCATGTTCTTTTACGTATTGAACTTAGAATAGTACGTTATTGATAACGAAAGTACTCGGCTCGAATGCGTAACTGAATATGAGCGCAAAAAGAGGCGAAGTGTATATTGCTGCGCACAAACTTGTGATTACATTACGAAAAAAGAATATATCCATGAAAAAAATCGGTGAAACACTTGGATTATCGAAAGCACATTACAAACAATTGTGAAAAATTTTGAAAACAATGGGCAGATGAAATTGGAAAATTACATTTTATAAACATAGCAATGGATCGATTTGTGTATCTTGATATCTTAAAAACAAGTTTCCTTAGTAGTGTTAATTTGGGGTTATCTGCAAACTATATGTTTGGCCACGGTATCATGTAAGAAACCAATTTCGGACTCCAGCCTAACTTAGATGGCTAAGTGTATCTATAAAGCTCATCGACACTCTTCTATTCCTCCCACGCATACAAGAACAATAGCCGTCCGAAATCCATGCATTTATTCTGCCGAACCCTGTATATACACACATTCAAATATATCAATAGCAGAATTAATTACGTTGTTTTTCTTTAAGGATCACTAACTGTAATTAAATACGTGAATATCGATTTCCTTAAGTAGTGAAACGTTGGTATAGCATACATGTGTATTTATTATTAAATACTTGTAAGTACATTACGGTTGATATGAAATATGTATGTGGATCCAAGCTTCATGGTTGTGCGACTTTATACGTGAAAATTATACATACGTATGTATGTATAAAAATAACCACAACATTCAATTACTTGTCTAGCAAACTACCATATTGACGGAATGAACCAGAGCGCTTCAAGATTTCAGTTAAAATTATCTATAAAGTTTAAACAACTGCTATAAGTACGCTGTTTTACGAAAATAATTCAATATAAATGTAAAGTGAGAACGGATACTAACATAAAATCCTCTTGGAATATAATTAGCAGTTTATCATTTCTATTTTAGCTAATACATATACTTGTGAAAAAATATAATTCCTGATTAAATAAAAGCACTAAAATTTGAAATGATTTATTTCTAGCAATATAACAACCCTATTTTATATTTAGTTGGGTCGTTATTGTTTTTAATAACAACTCTAATGCTACTTATTTACCAAATTCTGTACATATTCTTCTACACTTCAGTCCTTGGTTTGTTTCTGGAAACTGTTCAAAACGAATTCGAAAATTTCACACACAGTCTCTCGGCATCCGTCGATCATCACATGGGAACTTTGTTATAGACAGTGTTTTGTTCTTTTGAATATTTTCACCAAATAAAGACTTTAGTTTTACAATTTAATCCAAAGAAACAGCAGTTATTAAAGAAAGTCAAACTGAATTAAAAAAATAAAGCTTCAGATTTTATCAGATTAAAGAAAATTTATAGCGACGTTGAGGGTGCTGCTTTGAATTCCTTGCGTAATTTCAAAGATTATTTTAAATGTGCAAATGTTAGAACTAGATGTGGAACGATGGTTTTCCTTGTGTAAGAAAATTTGTTTTCTAAATTATTACCTGTAACCTGTTAATTATTGATTATTTACCACAATGCGAACGGCGATGGTATCTCGGTCGACTTGGAGCTCTATTAGGTACTGACTAATCTGTGAATATTTTCTGATATTAGGATATTTATACAAGACCTGGATAATAACGCGTACAGATTTAAAATGTCCAATAAAAATTATTTGTCGCATCTCTATAAAATAGCTAAGTTGATATCCACTTCAGATATAAGCGTTAAGTGTGATACCAGTAAAATTAGTCGTTTCAAATTGTTGAATAGATATGAGGAGATTTAATGGACGTTTGAGTAGAAATAATTATAATGAAGAAATGACTGATGAATTAATTATTGTAGATTTGTGCTGTTTGTAGTTCTTAAATTGATTTTCTGCTTGTCCATATTACTCTTCAAAACAGTACCTATTAAACTTTTACACGACGGATATTACATAAGTATTCAACACTAGCAGCATTTAATTTCGTTATTAACTCTTGGAGAAAAATTATATGAACATGCAATGTCAGTTATCTGGTCTATATTCATGGTCAAAGCTTTGTTTTCTAGTACATTGTTGTTCATCGGTTTTTATGCTCTCTTCTGTTCCTAGAAGTATAGACATCTATAAAAAATATTTATAAAATGATATACAAGGCTTACTTTCAAAAGGAAGCATTATTAAAGAGTAACATACTGTAATACGCTTTTTGGTTCGAAATCAAGAGGATGTAATGAAACCTATCTTTACGTTTAATATACGTAGTCAGTAAGTAAATGTTGAAAACACAGATAAGATACGCAAATCAAACCACAAACATTTCATGTGAATATAAAGAAGCTTTTGATATCAGTGTGTACTAAAGTTCTGTCCGTGTGGATAAAGTTTAAAATATATATGCATTTTATTGCAATTTTTTGTGTATTATCGGTTTGTGCTAATATTTTAACAGCTTAGTGTAAGTAGTTTTTTCTCAAGTAATTTAAGGAAGAATCGTGCACTTCGGTATGTCAATTTAAACTCCTTTGTTTATTTTTTTATAACAAAATTATGGTGTAGTTTTAACCTGTATTTTGTATGCTAAGGAAAGTACTTTCTGTCAATTATTACCTGGCTTTACTATGCGTACTGAATGCGAGACCTTCTGGGAAATATGCGTCATCACAATTTCTTCAGTACGCCTGAGTTTCGCACATTCTTTATCGATTCGTCAAAGGAATTCCATTCAGGAATCTGTAACCTGACCGGTTTCACACACAAAGTAAAGATTAGACTGCTCTGGTGAAATGCGTGGTATTTACACTACATGTAAAAACCTAGATCCTTGCCGGAGAACTTATACAAACATTTTCTATTCGTTAACAAGGAAGGAACCTTTAACGAATAAAACATTAAATTTTAAAATGTACGTTGTAGATAGTGCGACAGTTTACTGATTTTGTTATTTTAATAAAAATTGCTCTTGGATGTACATACTGGAAGGTTTATTATTACAATAGTTTACAGTTATAATTTTTTTACATTATTATTATTATGTGCAATAAATCGTCTCTAGAGAAATTACACTTTATTTTAACGGGAAATAATTATTTTAAATTTTGACCAATCTAGTCCTGCAAATTAGAAAACTTTTTATATAAATATGTACGCAGTTATTTTATAAATGTGAAAAAATCCGACAATAATCACAAAAATTAATATCACCTATGAGATGAAATTATTGTTGAAAGATCAGTTACAAACATTTTGATGCTAGTTTTACAGTCTGGTTAGTCGAGGAATTTAATTCCCTTACAGAAAAAGTAATATTAGTACGTTTTATTGTGAGTAATTGAAACTTCTCAGCTCCATGTCCAACAATAAAGTTATAGGTGTTTTCCAATGTTGGTCCATGATCCTCGGTATGTGTTGAAAATGTGGTGCTGAGTGTGGAAGTAATATTTGAGGTTTACATGTCCTGTTTTTGTCAATATTTTAAGATCCTCTTTGCTGAAAAATTACATTATCTTTATTATTCTGATGAAATTGATGATGTCTTCGCTTGTCTTTGTTCTTATATACTTTTTCAATGCGAAGCTTATTAATCTTTCTCTAAACTTTCATCTTATGTTTCAGATGTTTTTTTTATAGGACACAAACAGGATTCTGATCCAATAAAACACTATACTATTTATGTTTTTTAGCCAGTTTATTTACTTTAATTTCTACGACAACTATCTAACATATTCAACCAGTAAAGACAGTGAGGTACATTATAGGAATAATGTGTTGTCTAAAGGTACTATAACGCGATCAATAACATTAACGGTTGGCACTTGCAGCTTGCGCTAAGCGGTAAGCCAGCAGTAAGCAACAGTGATGATGAATTTACCTTGTCTTCGTTACAATTTTGCCTATGATCCTTAGAAAGTGTCTTATTAGAAAATTATGTAAATAATTATTTTAAAAAGTTGCTTTCGTGGCAAATTGTGTACCAGTTAAAATAATCACATCAATGTGAATAATACTCTGTAGAGTTTTTATATCAGAAGGAAGAAAATTACAAAAATTATTTAAGTATCTATGCCTTTGTAGATCAATATATTTTGTTCTTATCGATCTGTTTATATGCGTGTTGCAAAAAAATACGAAGAATAAAAGAAATTTGATTAAACGTACGTGTAGACGGTTATTAAGTAATATGTCAGTTCCTAGTTTAAGCATGCGTAATATACAAACTTTCGTTTAGTCTAGTTTCCACCTACATCCTGTTATATACTCTTTTCGTCGGTTTTTACTTCGCCTGTCGAATATTTTGGGTAAATAATTATTCACAGTTTGATAAAATTTGATGGTATATAACTATCTCGGTTAATAGCGTTATTTTTGATATTAAAATAGCGGTTGGCTTAACATTGCTTGAAAACCAAGTAAAATATACGACTAAAAAGTTACACGACTATCATGTGTATTTATATGTAAATAATTTTAACAAAGTCTTATTTTATGTTTCGCCAATACAAAGAGTATTTTATTAAACACAGCGTAATGAATCACTGACAGGAAGATTTTTGGGAAAGAAAGGCAAAAATAATTTATTAGCATCATCTTATCAATAACTTATTTACAATTAGCTACATTAATATAGCCATTTTATCATGGTATGCTTACTGGATGTTTAATTTAATAGTGAGCTTGCTGGACTGAATAAAGAAGAAATTACATAGAGAGAAAAATTCTGTGAATTTACATTGAAGAACATTGGTTACTTCACGCCACAACCTTTGCAAAAAAATTAATTCAAACATCTAAAGATTATTTTCCACAAATAGGTCTGAATCTGATTGAATTTGTTGAAGTATTTAGCTGAAAAATTACAATATTATACAGGAGATTTCGTTACCATGCAATAATTTTCCTATACCTGACGCAGGCTACAGATGCAGCAGTAACAATGGGTGAAAATTAGGATCTTCGTAGTTTTATAAATAAGTTCTTTTAAATTTTAGTGAAAAAATGCCATTAAACATATTATCGAAATGGAAAAAAGTTGAGAAATGAACAACTTAGTAAATCTTCATGTAGAATCTTTGATAATTATCAGTAGCAATGATGCATCTACCTCATCTTCTGATGACTGCCTTGATATATTCCCTTTATAATGAATTGATTCTTGATTTTTCTTTACTTTTGATAGATGCCATATATGAATATGTTTTTTAGTTTTTAGTGAAATTGTAATATATTTAATTATATTGTTATACTTGCTTGTATGTCATGTATTGTGTGTATTATATTTAACCATCATATGAGAATATATTTTCGAAAAATCCTTTAAAAAGAATTTAAAGTTAGACATCGCTATAAATTTCAAATAATAATTTGCTTCTGCAAAGTTTGTACATTGTGAATTACGTTTTTCAATCTCTACGTCGATGCGACGTTGTTACTGCATCTGGTCGGCGATAATATTTTGATGTATAATATAGCTTTACTTACGTAACGTACTGCGTAAAATAACGATTTGGCTAAAATCAACAGCTGTGAAGGCATACCAGCAGGCGAGTGACATCTCTGTGGATGGCGATTATTTTTATACTTTCGCGTATGCAAAAACACTTATATTTAGTATGTTACTTAATTTACTTTTTTTTTCATCTACGAGCGCGAATCAAAACTGTATGGACTTTTGGTCCTATAATTTATTTAAACAAAGATAGGGGATAACATGTATATCATTTTTCTACGTAGTCTCTTTGAATTTAAGTTTAAAATAAATGATCCTGTGTTTTCTAGATTGTGTATAGCATAAATCAAATTATCGCGTTATATATCTATATACATATATTATATTTTTATAAATCTTTTTACAAGCTTTTTAATTGTACATTACGTAGTTTTATCAGAAAAAAATATTTTATACAGTATACAAAAAACAAGGACCTATTATAAAATTAACATGATGATGATCCATTGGGATACAAAATGAATATAGTTCCCGTAATGGTGCGCAATTTATTTTGGAATTCCTTGAATGTTGTGAAAGGTACAAGAAAAAAATCGTAACTATGCAATTTTTATTTTTTTCAATGTAACTTAGGGAGTTTTCTGTCCCTTATAGTAAACAAGATCCCGTAGTGTCCTGAGAATTTGTAACAGCCTTACCGGTTACAACTGAATCCAATTGTTTGTTAATAATTTTGGTGTAAATAAACACGGTATTACTTTTGTATACTACTTTGAAGAAATAATTTCAGATCTACTTTCCCCTTGACCGTTTTTTTGTAAAAATGTGTATTGTCAGGTAATTGCAATTTAAAGCATCGTCTGAGAACTTTTTAGCTATTCATGTTCAATTTTTTTTATATACAAATTCCTAACGATTTAATTACTTGGAATTATAATCTGGAGTCTGTGCGAAAAGTGCATTGAATTGTCGCAATAGCTAGTTGCTAAAAAACTAAATTCTAACTTCACTTTATCTTGTCTTAACAGTTTATATTTATATATACACATAGTTCACAATCCACATTCCTCTAAAACTTTCAAATTCATTGCTAAATATGACCTTGAAGTCATCTTGCCTCGCTGTTAGTCATGTCAGTGGGCCGCGAAGAACATAACGGACATCCACCGAATAATAATTCCGTAATGGACAAGCGTTACACCTTGAAAATAACGATCACATTGGTAGACAATTTTGCAATGTATCCAATTTCATAATAACGTATAAACAAAATTTATCGAATGAGCAAAGCCCTAACGCACCTTATCTTTCTGCGTACGCCGTGTACATACGAGAGCGCTACGCGTTTGTTTATTTATCAGAAAACAGCCGGTTCAACCGATAATAATACTGTCTATATTTCACAGGCACACATACATGTATACTTCCATGTATGTTTCCAATAATGCACGGGTAAATTGTAGTAGTCGCTTAACTAAGCTTGCGTTATGGTGAAATTTAAACGCGGTTATTGTTTAGAAATGATAGATTTAAACCTACTGTTCTGTCATTTTTTTCCATTGATAGTAGCTCTCGTGTTGTATTGTTGTAGTAGTGACATTTTGATACTATTTATTCTTTTGTTTTCCAGCCGATTCGAAAAAATAATTGAATAGGTGAATGAAGTCAACTGTACATAAACGGGAAAATGTGCTCTATAGGGTGTTGCTGTGGAAGTGCTAGGGTAAAATCACAGTCATCTATGGTAAATTGTTTTTTTGCTTTTACAGATTTGTGTTTGATTCTTTTGTAGTTTTGCTTAGTAATAAAAAAGTAAGGTCGTACAGTTTACATCTGCAGCTTTTTAAAAATTGGTACAATTTAAAATATATAACAAGTAGTATGTGAACAAAATAGCATTAGTTTCTTTACTATAAGCAAATAATTCATAATTAACTATGCATTTGAGTGAAATATATTAGAGTGGTGTGTTGTTATTGCTGATTTGTACTTAATTTGCTTGACATATTTGATAGGGAAATAATAAATAATTATGTGTTACGCGAGGAATATGTATATCGCTTGATTACTTAATACATGTTTGCTGTGTCATAGAACAAGGTTTTTGTTTTATGTGAATGCATACAAAGTATTCTGCCATAAATTAAGCTTGTTTCAGTAGCAGGAAATAAAACATAAATATCGTTATCAAAAATCAACGTATACATTTTTATTACAATTATCAAAAAGCTTTTGTAGAAAATTTTAATTAATTAAATGTTAATCGGTGTCACAACAACAAATACAGTTCTTACCTTCTAATTCCAGCGTTATTTTTGTTGTATCCGAAATAGTGGATTGTCAACACCATACGAAACAGCCAAATCTTTACCACTATCTAATTTGTCTAAAATGTCAGACTTTTGTTTATTATTAGTGTCGTTTCATTATGAAGTAAGTCATTTTAACAACCATATTCTTTGCAACAATACCGAACAAACGAACTAACCCAACTGACCTGACGCAATTTTATGCAAGATGGATCTTACAAAAACTCTTGACGGTGCACTCCGGATAAGCAAATCATAAAAATTCACATTACAAGGGCAATATTGTATTTTAAAAAACTGTTCAAATTCTCGAAGAATTTGGTGTACTGCAGCTTCGGACTATGGAGGTATTACTGTATTAGTTAATGATTTTTCATATTACCGGCAGTAAATTAGCGTTAACGTAACTTCAAACTAAAATGATTAATAAGTTTTATAACGAAGTGTGGTTATCGGTTGATAGAAAGACAAATTTAGTATTACCACGTTAGGTATAACTCGAAATATTAAAAGTGCTCAACGAATACCTATTAGTAGATTCTTTGTACCTACTTGAATGTAATGGTAAGGTATTAACTAAACTGTAGTAATAAATAAAACAATGCAAATGAAGGTGATATTGTTAGTAGCTTTGTGAGCGTGGTAGAAGTTTTTTAAGTATTTTATATTTTTAAATTCGAATAGCCATTTTGTAGTTTATTAGTACATGCTAGACATATTTTAAACTAAAATATGGAAACTAAAGTGACGGTATTAAACGCTTGGGCAAAATTCCAATCTTTTTCTTACTGGCATCGTGCGGAAATGAGGTAAAAAACAAATGACGATCTTCTAGACATTCTCTAATAATTATAGAAATAACTGTTTACTGCTCGTAGTAGCTTGCTAAAAATGAAAGTATGTAACTTCTGAAGTAAGTAGCCAATTTAACATACGTAATGTGATGTACTCTTTTTATGAATGAAACATGACTAAGCCGAATAAGAATAAAGTACAGTGGGCGAATGCATATATTTAAAAACTTGAAATTACATGCTTACTAGCACACAATACATGCAATGATATTAACTAATGCAATTTATACAGAAGTATTACATCTCTGACACAGTTTTCAATTTTCCTAGAATTTGCAGCGTATGTGATGTCCTTTAGTTCTATGAGCTTTATTGATGAACTTTTTAATTTCTATTGGTAACTTTTGCACTTATCTGTCGAATTAGCTCTAGGCTTCTCGTCATTTTACAAAAGAAATAATCGTAACTCGCATGTCTTTTCCAAAACGTTCACTAAATTTATTCCTATTGTTTGCCTTTGCTTGGATTCAGGAAAATTCTACTAACAAGAACGGTATAGCTCCGTAGCTGCCCTACATTCTCAATGCATATCATTTCAGCCTCTCTCCAAAATTGGAGTCTTACAAAGCTGTCTACTTTGCATAGACAAAAGTTGTTATTTATGGAGTTCATAAGTAAAGCAGGAAAGTTTGACACTCCTGTATTTGTGTTCAGCTACAGTCAACGTAAATATTTTGACAGTTTTCTCTTAAGTAGGAAATGTCAACAGGTGGACACCATTATGATTTACGCATTCTTGAAATCTTCAACAAAATTTTTCCATTACTCTTCGGTGTAACATGTGCAACTTCTTCCTGAGTTTTTAATTTTAATTCTGATAAACGTTTGCGGTTGCTCGACATGCGCTTTACTCTTGAGCAAACCGTAAAGAAAAAAGTTGCATACACATATATCCGGATATCTACTTGACCAAAAAATGTCTTCATTATTGGATATGATTTAGTTCGGAAAGAGGTTTATTGAATTATTTTTATTATGCATCACATTTTTGTTCCAGGGTAGTTATATATATATATAATCGCCCTGGAATAAAAATGTGATGCAACGGTTTTTCATGGAAATAGCCTAAATAACAACTCTAATTTAAGTCTTTATATAAGATTCTACAGATCGATGGTTCACTGATATTCAATGCTAAGATATGCTCGCAGAATGTTTTGGGCTGCGTGTTATGACTTCTTTATGTTTTAAATTTAGTGTGAACCAAGATCCCTCAGTTTCTCTAATCCACTAATTAATTGCATTGGAACAGATGCTACCCGCCTGTGATGCGGAATATTGAATTGATTGCGAAATAACTTTCGCAGGGTTGTGTTTTTGTAAATTGACTTTATACAGAGAATATGATCTGCACTCTTCCATATTGACTAAATAGAATTAAATAACGGAAAAAGTGTTATCAAACAAACAAAGAAGTAGAGCGAATTGTTAGAAATATGATAATATCTAATATTATGTTCAATATTTTGTAGTATTATATTGTAGTATTGTATTGTATTATATTGAAATCCATGGATTGATGGAATGTAGGTTTACACTTAATAAGAATATATCATTGGTTTTAAGAACTTTTTCTCATTTTAACATTACATCTGTCAAATGTCAGTCTAATCGCTAATAAATATTTTCTTTTTTTCTAGCGTGATGGGATGATCGGCCTGCAAGACTGCGGGCCAGTGCCTCCCAAAGTGCCCCCATCTGGCGGTAGAGCCAGGGAGCGCACGGCCCAAGCCGTCGAATTTTACAATAATCACGTTCAAAAAGCTCGTGCTAACGCTGGTTTAACTACTATACGTTCATCATACAACGACCATCACAATCCCCATAATACTGCTCCTCGACGATACAATAATATTTCTCCTGAAGTACTCTCGCGTAGCAATTCTAGTTTGGAGCTTTTAGATCACCATACAAAGCAATCTTCGGACATTCAGTCATCTATTAATTTAAAAAGGGAATACGGAAGCCACGGATCCATCAACGTTATTGGAGACAGGCCTCAGCCTATCTCGGGTACAAACGAAGCCTTCTTCGATATGCTTAAAGATTATCGGCCAACAGTCTTAGGAGGTGTTGGAACTGATCAAAGATCACCTGGGCCATCTGAATATTTGAAAGGGAAAGTAGATTCGGGTTCTTGTTGTGATTATTTGGAAGATCTTCACGCAACTCCCCAAAGTCCGAAGTTACGTGTTAAACTTCCGCGATTTTTGGGAGGATCTGGAAGTGTTAGTGGTGGTAATTCTGTGAAGCATCCTCCAAAACAAACAATGGATGATAGTGTGGTTAACGTGAATAGTATTGTGGCTCCCTCTGCGGAATCTGAGGAAATAGCCAAAAGAAGAGCTTTTGCTCATTATGACTGTCAATCTTTAACTACCAGTTTGACTTATTCGGTTAGAATCCGCAAGAACCTTTTATCAAAAAGGAGGAACACGACTACCGGTGCATCAGCTGCCTCAATGATCGCCAGATCATCAACACCTGATGGCGAAAACGGTGAAGAAGACGTTGGCGATGGACAAAGTAATGACTTAGTGCAGAGTTGTCCGTTTTTTAGAAATGAAATCGGTGGTGAAGAAGAAAGAATGGTTAGTTTGACGCGGGTGCAAGGTGGAGGTGTGCCACAGCAAAATGGTGTCAGAAAACCTCTGCATAGACCTACTTTGGCTTACGGCGTTGCTGTATTAGAATATAAACCTGGAGAGACTCACTGGAAACACTCCACGTGCCCCTACCAAAGATTACCACGACCTATAGAGAGTATTGATCAGGGAGCTTTATACTACAAGAATTATTTTAAAGGAAAAGGTAAGTTAAAAGAGTAAATTTCATGTATTTTATCACAAATATATTTTAAAGAATATTGTTTGCAATAAACAGAGGTAGAATATTGCAGTCGATATATTGTTCTAGTTTATCGTTCATTGTCTCGTGTAATATTCTTATACAAAACTCAAATATTTACTATGAAAGTCCTAATGTGCAATTATGAGATATTTCCCATTTTCGTATTGGCAGCAACACAGAATCAATAAATTATTGTAGTTATTTAAATTGAGTGAACGTGGATGTATTACAGCGATTCCTCTGCTTTCTTTGCCCAAACTCTTTTGTTTGGAGCTTGGAAATACCAATTTGACAACTGATAATTTTGAAATGATACAGAAAAAATTAATCTGTCATTCGTTAGCTAAGTTTTTTATAACAAACACAATATCGACTGCAAATACGTTGTGTACAATTTGCATTCCAAAAGCACACTTTAGTAATGTTCAATAATTTTCCCTATTAAAATATGTTACATCAACATGAGATGAAAAATGTTGTCATACAGAGGCTACACGAGATAAGAAATGACGTTTCACTATTATTGTAACGTAAATTGACGAGGTACGGGAAAAATCCCTTGGACCGATATCATAAAGGTAAACATTTGTTAATGTTATAAATTCATTGAAGTTGATATATACCAACTAAATAAAATCCCTACCATATGTTTTGGCTTACATACATAGGTTTTGCAATATAGGTAAATAACCTAATAAATATTTACGCTTTCCAAGTCTTATACTATTTAAGAATCTCATTTTTTGATCACATGCGTCATAGACCATGCAACTTAAACATCGTATACATTTAAGAACAGATCTCCTAAGTATTTTTCTTCCTTCCGTTAGCGTTGACTGCCATGTACATATGCAATGTCTGAGCTAGTTTATTTGCTTTTATGTTCTCTGCATAGTTTTTGTGCCTTACTACTAGGGTGTCTTTTGCATAACTGTCACATATGTTCAAAACGTACATTCGATTTTACCCATACAGACCTAGTACCTTCAACACTAATTCACGACTATCTGAATAAATAGCTCTTTCTACCCTAACTACAACAGTTTGATGAACGCGAATGGCATGGCAATTGTCTTATTCCACAATTTTTTATAATTCACAATTCCATGTTGATAATCAACTTTAATAGTTTGTGTTGTGAAATATTTTTATTTATCTTGTGGGCAAATATTTAAATACAGTATCTATGTACTTTTCGTATCAGTCAGATTACAGTGTTTTAGTAGGTTGGTAAGAATGATGGGTATAGCACGATTTTCCGTTCTTATTGCGACAGTTATAGTCTTTGCACCGAGTAAAGCCACAATGTTTTGAACTGTTTTTATATGCGTATTTAGAAAGCATATGCACATATTGTGAAAAAAAATATTGTATAAACATTCACAACTTTCTTCTTATTTGAGACACAAGTAGCACATACATCTTAATTTTTAAATTAAAGAATTTTAAACAGAGCAAATGAATTTGCAAAGTGTATCAAGATGGCAAAGATGCAAACATTATTAGTATTCATCATCAAAAAGTACTGCAAAAATATGAAGTAAGGTTTCCTGAAAGTTGGTATCGTTTTAGGGTTAGGAAAAAACGCAATTAATTTTGAAAAAGTGCTAATATTTTTATTTTATTTCAAAGTACAAAACATGGAAGTTAAGTATGAAATATGTCTGTCTTGATCCCTCTGGCAAATGGTGATCCTTTCAGTGAAATTTTTCATGACTTTTGTCCACGTTTCTGACTGAATATCATAAATAATAGTCCGAATGTTATCTCATTACCTGAGTCGAAAAGGGAACATTAACATAAATTATCCCCTTCACATATCTCCATTTCCCATCTCGTGAAATAATGTCTCCTGAAAATTTCTCACCAAATACCCCAAATGCTGGCTTGCTGGAAATCAAGGTGCCCAAATCCAATTCTTTTATAGTACTCAGCATCATCGCGTTTCGTTTTAGAAGTAACTGCCTCAAATTGTAAAGTAAAGAAATTATCACAAGTTAAATTGAGTCTTCCAGATATCCACATCGTGTACTTCCAATAACACTGACTCTAAATATATTTTTATCAGTTTCCTTATTCCACTAGCATTTGGTATTTTTTCCATATCACGGATAAATACCAGCAAGCAGTAATAGTTTTAAAATCTGTTGTAGAGAACGAAAGATTTAAAATTTGAAATGAGGTCTTGATATAGACAAGGCGACTACTAGTGCATCTTTCAAGTCCTGGTGTCTACCGTTAACATACATTTTTATAAAGCCTTTACTTACAACGTATTTTAGTTGTTATATTTTAGAAGTAAAAATGCACTTCGATTTCCGTGTAATGCTGAATGTTATGAGTGACATATTAAAATTAAAATCTGGCTCTTTTAGAACACAATAATTTTTAACATTATTTCATTGAGCGTAAGTATGCGTAAACTGTGTTATTAACTTTAGACTGAAATTTAATGTATTTAAATAGCAAAGAATTGATATGAATCAAAAGAAAACTGTAAGACAATCTTATACATGAAGTTATGGTTGCGAAATCTATAATAATAATATATATTTCGGAATAACGAACATAATTCTTAATAGTGGAAGCAAACCAGTTTGTCATGGTTGTCTTGCTCCTATGAGAACTGCGGCCTGTTTTTCAGATAAAAGCTTCAAGAGGTTCAGACGGTTCGCCTAGACTCCTAGGACGCCAAATTGAAAACATGTTTCCAGCAAGAAAGTTACTAAAACTAATACAACTACATTTTCATAATCAAATCAAATAGAAAACCAACTAGAAAGAATTACGTTCCTTTCAATCTAAAACCAAGAATAAAACCAAATGCCTCAAGTAGAAATGAATATACCTATTTTAATTTACGTTAATTAGAGTACTGCTGCTCGGGTGTCCATGTATACTCGTGTTTACGGCTCAGGTTTGGGTATGATTTTGGGACAAGTCGAAAGTGGCGGGTGTCAGATCGGCTGGCATTGTAGTTGAATATAGGTGTAACTGGTGCTAAAACCTTTTTGATACCTCAAAATCTCCTAATACAATATTAATAATGAGAATTAAAAGTAAAAAAGGAAATGTTTAGGGAAGTGGCGGAGAGCATGAAATGTAAATGTGTACATAGAGAAATTTTCGAATCCACTAAATAGTAGTACCAAATGCGGCAATATCACTAAAAGCAGAGTACATGATCCTTTTTTATGAAGCTTAAATGAATATTAAAATATACACCCTTTACAGCATTTCAAGATCTAGAGGGAATTCTGGCAAAGTTCAAAGCTAATAACCACAGTTAAGATATGGAACGTTAAGTTGATAATATCTAATCTCAAAAGAAATAAATGAATCTCATAAATAAAAGGTAAGCAAGGAGAAAGTAGAGGTAAAACAAAGAGGGAAATAAAAGAGAACGGATTGAAAAAAGCTGGATAGCATTCTCAGCAAGTCAAAAGAAAGGCTAAGTAAGTCTATACTCTCAGTTGACACCAAATAAACATATGAAAGTCAGACAGCAGATTAATGAAAAAGTGGTCGCAAAGATAAAGAAGAAACAATAGCAAAATCTTAAGAGTTAAACGAGGAAAAACAGCATTCCTTTTTATCGAACGAATGTCAAAGCAAAAGAAGCGGAAAGAAATTATAACAAAAGGTTTGTGAAAGAGTAATTTTATGAAGGAAAGATACAAAAAAAATTAATGATGGTACCTTACGGCAGGGCTAAAGTAAGCTATCGGTATGTGTAATTTAGGAATATAAAACATTTTATGTAGAAGTAGATAACAAAAAACTTGTAATGTACGTTGCAAAATTTGCCTATGCTTTGAATATTAAAAAAAACTAAAAAGGAGACGTAATAGGCGTTCCGTTTCCTTTCCTAGCCAAAATGAGCACACCTTATGTAAGATCAGAAAGATCGATGGCACGAAACAACTTGAAATTGTTTGATGATCTATTCCCACCAAAAGATATCAGGACTTGCTACGAGAGTGTGCTGCTGTTATTGCCAATTCTTGGTAATCTAAATATTAACTTAGAAATGTAGAAATGAGTGCTGAATTAAGTGTATAAGTATGTATCGTATTTACAATTTATGCTTTTACTGAATTTTGATTTATTTGTTAAATATTTTTGATCGTACCCAAATTATTGCACAAATTTATTTTCTTGCACAATAGTGTGTAATATTAATAGGTAGAGATAATTCAAGGTGCTAGAAGAAAAGTATGTAATCATATATACAATCATTTTAGAGTTTAAAAAAAAGTAATAAAAACCTACATTTATACCACAGAATAAAACGCATTTTTCAAAAAGTATTAAATTTAAACAAGGGTATTCTAAACATTTGAAACATGTTATTAATTGAAAGTACATCTTTAGCTTGACTTACTATCATCCTATATATTTTTAAAATCGCTTTTACTCTTACTTTGTAATTACTTTCCTGTTCTTTTAAGATATGTATATATACATGCATGTGTGAATAGAACTTTTTACCGTTTTAACTGTTCTGTAAAGGTTTAGAGATTACGAACAACAGTTGTACACTTAAAAAGAACTGTTATTTGTGCGCTTTCAACACATTTTTTTTCTTTAATTGTTACCTTGCACTTATGTACTCCTATCATTAAAGTTTTGTATGTATATATATACATACACACTTAACAGTCAATTAAATTAAAACTATATAAATATATATATACACTAGCGTCCACACATGCGGGGACGACTATAAAATTGGCGTGTTCTTTGCTTTGAAATAAAATATAGAGTTGGTTTGTAGTAATATTTATTAATAAATATTTGACATCGCGAAAAGAATGTTTTAACGACGAAAAAGAAACAGAAAATACTACAAAATTTTAAATTAAAGTGATTTGTCGTCAATATGTCCACCTCGAGATTGAATTACGACGGCATTCTTCGAACCTTAGATTCCAAATACTCGCCTGTAATTTCGCCTGGAGCTTCTGCCAAACATTTCGTGCGTTGCTAACTCCTCTTTTTCGAATTCTTCGGTCTGATTTATCACACACTAATTCTACTAGCGACAGATCTGGAAATTGTAGTGGCCAAATCATCTGTATGTTATCAATCTACCTTCTTCCTCGAGTGACATCAAATAAGTTTCAGATAAATGAAATGAATGTTTGGAATCGTTGGCCTCTTGGAAGATAAAGTTTTAGCCACATGATCTTTCCCCGCGTGGCACAGGGTTGTAAAATTCTCAGATAACCCTCCTTACGCAGGATGCCATCATCATTGCCCGTTTTTATTATTTTCTCAAATGTTTACGTTTGTTGTAATTGTATTCAACGCTTTAATTACATATATTTTATTGTAAGTAAAAAAAAAAAAAACAAAAAATAACGCTGCCTACCTCCAACGTCGCACCGATTCGCATTTAAAAATTAACAGTGTACATATCATATTCGGGCAGATATTTCCTGCTGGTGCAGTTTGTCGAATTAATACTAATAACTAGAGACCGCATTATATGCAAAGTGCAAATCTTTTATTTTATTTATTTATTATATTTTACGTCTATATGTAGATGTCTTACACTGATTAAGTTAATTAACGCTAATTATCTTTAGTCAGTGTAATAAATCTACATATAGACGTAAAATATAATAAATAAATAAAATAAAAGGATATAATCCGGTCTCTACTAATAACTAATAACACTTGAAGATATTACATGGCCAAGGAATATTAAATATACCACAAAAGAAGAGCCCTCTTTGCAGTCAATAAAACAAAACAATGAAATTTTACCTCATATGTTGCAAGCTTTTGAATTAGACCCGAAAATGTCAGATTATAGGTTATGTGTTATATCTCAGATTTCAATCGTAGGTAGACCAAGAAGCTAACTTAAATTTAAACTATGTGCTTTAGGATGAAGATGAAGTTCTTAACCAACTTGAATCATCCACGAAAGTTGTGTCTACCCGGGAAAGCTGTTGTTCTGTTCGGATTGAACAACAACTAACAGATACAAGTGCTGTTTCACTAATTTATTGAAGAACCAATTTCACTATGAAAGATTGACGAGTAGATTTTCAAGTTATGTGTACTGGGATGACAGATGCGTTATCGATAACGTAGCAACTTCACCTTACTGACTCTGAGTTAATCTGATGAATAATTACAAGTGAGGGTATTTAAACTATACTTATACATGTGGGGGATAATTCCCTGCGAAAACTTGCCGCATCGATGACATTTAAAGCTAGAGTTATGAGGCTAACTTCTTTTTATATTTATAATTTGTCTTAAAAATGCAAATCTATTAACGACCAAATCAGTGGTACTAAATTGTTGAACAATTTTTACTAAACTAACGGAAAATGTTGGGATATTACGTGTAGAAATAGTCCGTAATGGTTCAATCGACATCCTTTCATTGTTCAAAAACTGAGGAATTTTATCCGAATTGTTTGTTCGACACTGTTTGCAAAATTGGTAGATTAAAATTAACACAGTCATTTATTATGCATTTAGTTTATTGTATTGAATGTATTACACTATTTGCATACAGCACAGCTTTACAAAATTGTTTATGAATAGAAATGTATGTAAGTTATTAAATAAAATGAAGCTACTTTACCGTGTGGAAAGCTGCGAGCTGTCGATTACATAAATCGAACAGCGGCTTCACTTCAAACAAATAACGCATGTTTAGCGTTATATCCCCCTCACCTCATAGTAATACAGAACGATGGCTTCATTGAATCGATTCAAATTGAAAAGATCGATGTGAGGTTAGGATTTTGTAGTAGTAGTTAAACAAGGGGCGAGACTATCGTTAGATCGAGCTAGCATACTGACACACAATCGCCCTGCGTATCTATCAACGTCGTTAACTTATAGAAATCTTATTTCAGCCTCCTCTTACAATTGCAGCTATCGACACGTCGAAAGTGCGCTCATGGTATAAAATAGGAAATATGAGTATTAATACAAATGAATAAGTTTTGTCAATGAATACTACAAAATAAAAGTTTGAAGAGCAATTTTAAGCAGAATTTAATACAAGAGCGCGTATGGTAAATAATGAGAAAACAAAATGTTAATTATAAATCAACCTCATGGGGAAAATAATATTATACAAATACAATAATAGTTATATACAAATTTCTTTCCAAAAAGTTAATTTACAACCATAATAATTGCTTGTTACAAAGGTTGGAAATAAGAAACAGAATATATTTTGCAGGTGTTACCAAAAATGTCATATAATTGAAAATTACATCTAGGCTATCTGTACGTGACAGCTTCTTCAAATAACTGAAATAAAAGAAACCTGTTGCATGTATACATTGTGAACCTTGTAAAAACCTAACATAAAATTTTAAGTAAATTTCAGAAATGAAGTGATGTATAATACGGGGCAATCACGTTAAAATATTTTGACTGAAGTGGGCTCACAGATTTATACTCTTCAAGCTGCAACTACCAGTGAGATTTATTTACTGTGCTGCACCTTTTACAAGAAAGTGCAATCTTGTTGAAACTACTATTAAGCGGGATTAATTAAATGAATAAACACATATGTTAAGATCAGTAACGAAGTAAAGGTTTATAGCTACCACAATTTACGTTGTATTAGTGCAATACTACATTCAGTAAATTCAAATCCAATAGTATTATTATTAAATTAGCATTAAAATACCGATAGTACATATAAGGATTATAACAGTAAATATATAACAGTCAGGAAATGAATTATCCTTTCAGACAGGAAGGTATAACGCACTATTTACATTATAGTGTAGCTAAGTGCTGACTCATACAGCGGATATTTATTTGGCGTTGTATCCTAGTTATTGTATTGGATCAGACATAGGTTGCACTGGATTAGGCGCAGATTTTGCGTAGTATGGTAACACAAGAAGTACAAGGCAGATGGTCACTGAATAGCATTTCTCAAACCATAAATTTAATGTCAGTAAATCCTATGTAATCTACTGTAATGTTAATGGGTCCCCAGAAATTATAGTTTACCAATTCAGTTTCGTGTTAATGGATACATTAACACGTGAGAATTTATTTTATGGTGAAGCTACATTCTTAGAATGTTGGTGTTTACGCTATAAGTAGAAAAAGGATTATAGGTCCAATGTTTTTGTAAATGAAGAAGTATATCGACAAGGCTTTTCGTTTTCCAGTTTCATGATAATGAACTAGCTTGGGGTTGTTTTCAATAAGATGGTGCTAGAGCTCATACAGCCGGCGAAACAATAAGTATTATAAAAGAAATGTTTGGTAATCATTTAATTGGTTTAAACAGCGAACGTGAATTTCCTCTAAGATTTTGTGGTCCTACACGGTATGATTTCTTTTTATGGCTTCTTTTGTAAATTAATTTAGCAAGTGTTAATGCAAGATTATATAGATCTGCTAACATTATAAAGAAAATTAATAAAATGAGAAATAGTCCCATACTACAAAATATAATACTTGGATAATTATTATGGTTAATTTATACAAATGTTATACATATTTATTTTAAAGATATACGTTTTTAAAATATTTCGAAATTATTTTAACCTTTTTTTTACAATCAATTAATTACTTGTTAACATTGAATTAATATTATAACTAGGGACTATTCTCGTTATAAGATGAATACGATTTTTTCTTGTAAAATTATTTCCATTAATTCTGCATTTTCTTTATATGCATCATCAAGAGATAAACAGCATATGAATGGAATTGTGTAATTTTTCCACAATAAATTAACTCATGAAGAAGTGCCATTTTTTAGCAATTCTATTAAATATAAAAACGGTGAAATTTTAAATTATGTTAGATGGCATTTTGATGAAATTTCAAGCGATGTTAGATTGCAAACGGAAATATTTTTGCGTGCATGTTAACCTACAAAATTGTATTAAGTGTATGTATCATTTTATCGTATTCAATATCAGACATGGCTTCAAATTGCCATGGATTACTTTGACTAAAGATTTTTCTGAAAACACGTTACATTTGTGGTTATGTTTTATTTACTTTTTTATACACTTACACGCATATTTATTATACCCCTGTGTAGTTGTTACCTCATTTGTGATATGTGAAATTGTACGAATACGTCTTATTCATTGACAAGAAAAATGGATTATATATTATTGTTGTGTTTTTGTATTAGGGGAACATTCATGATCTAATAGAGTTTAAATAACTCAAATTATTAATTGTCTAAATTCGTCTTATACAGAAATGCAAATATTAGTACACAATTTATATTTCTCATTGATTTACAAGAAAATTAAGACGTGTGATTATAAGTAGAATGGAAAATCCTACAATTTGGCAAATCACAAAAATACTGTAAGTATTCAAAGCAAAATTGTCGTCGATGCACCTGATTTGGCTATTTCTTTTTATTGAGATACCTAAAGTTTTACAGTCACTACAGTGTGTGTGTAACTAGTTTCAAATTATACGATTTCGTAATATACTGTGTTTGTTAAGAACCCTATTTTCGTGTAAAGCGAGGGAAACCTGTGTATGCAGTTTCTCATGCATATACATAGGTATAGAATATTAGACAATAATATAAATTCACGGAATGAATAATGAATTGAAACACCTTACAATTGTTAAGCTTACACTGCAAACAAATATTCTTGCAACTATATTTATTAAAGAATATCAACAGATTTATCGCCACTGCTGGGGGTACTCATATCAGTCAGCGCTATGTTAAATACGTTTGATGCAAAAGGTATAAGAAGCTTCTTACTCTTTTTGCACGATGTACCGAGCGAATGTAAAATAGGAGTTCATTGCTGACTAGCATTTTTAATGCATTTATTACATTCGTTACGTATCTACATAACTTTATGCTACTTATGAATAGTACTTTTTATATCCTAGTTATTTACATAGTTAACGGTTAATGTCATATTGATGTCAATTTACATTTTTATAAGACCTGGGTTTGTACACTTTAATTGCAGCTAAACATCTTAGAAGTTGTCTAGAGATACATTATTTTGACAAATTTTTCTTAATAAAAATTAGCAAGTTGTAATAATATATTGATTTTTTTATATGTTGTAGACCATTCACCATAAAGATGGAAAATTGTATAATTAAAGCCCTCGAAAACAAGTGTTTAAAGAGTATGTCCATGTGCTTTACAGACATTTGTATGTACACTTGGTACGCTCGAATAACTTCACCGTAAAAAGCTAAAATATTATTAACTCATCTTTAGTTTTCGTTAAGAATTTTAATTATTCACCTGACATTGACTTTGCTCTCTCTTAAACGCATTTCTTATTCTACAGATCATCAAAACTGGTTCGGTATGGACGAGCAACTCGGACCGGTGGCGATATCGATAAGGCGCGAACGTATAAGTATCGTGGACAATTCCCTTATGCAATATCAATACCGGTTAATCATCCGCACTTCGGAGTTATTGACGTTGCGTGGAGCCGTTCTAGAAGATGCAATACCAAACATTAAAGCAACTAACAACAGTAAGACGATGAACACCAAAGAAGTGTTGGAGTATGTCGCGCCGGAAATCCAATTAAGCTGCCTACGGCTTGGCGCTCATGGCCAACAAACGGAAGACCAGCTTCTGAAACTCGATGAGCAAGGTCTAACTAACCACTACAAGGTAGGGATCATGTATTGCAAAGCGGGTCAACAGACTGAAGAGGAGATGTACAATAATGAGGAAGCAGGACCAGCGTTTCGGGAATTTCTAGAGACGATCGGACAACAGGTCCGACTGCAAGGTTTCAATAAGTACAGAGCTGGATTAGACAATAAATGTAAGTTCATTTTTTAACACCAATAACAGTACTCTATATACAGTGTCTTCTCAATCTCGCTGGAACTTCCAACTTCTGGAACTTCTAATAGTTTCCGAGTGAATACGTGGAAAAATAGATACAAGACAACTAAATATCAATCAGGATATTCAAGTTAAAGGGTAAAATAATGTATACTGTTTTTATACCTACAACTGAGAGTTTTACTAGTTTGTCATCTCCACACGAAAAATATTCATGAAGTTCAATGCAAAGTAACGAAAAGTAAATATTCTTTTAATATTATCATTTCCGAATAAAAACTAAATGCTACAAAGTAACTTCTTTACTACTTGCCAATTATTTACACAGGAAACTGTTACTCCTGGATAGCTTATGCATTACTGACATTTTTTAATTTCTGAATATTATTTTAGACGTTGGTATTCTTTTTCTGTTTTCAAGCCGAGCTCCCCAACGATATCTCATTTTTTAAAATGTTGTTAGAAATAAATCATCCATTTGTTTACAACATAAAGTAACAGTAACATTAAGTATACTTCTAAATACATTGACCTCTGGATAACATGGTCGAATAATGTCTGTGACAAGGTGTAACGCATGAAATCTATAGGTGATGTGCAACAAATTACTGCACTGTTTTTTAGGAGGATGGTACATACAACGCGTGTTAGCGCCGTCAATAATGAATACTTGGTCTATTGAAAGTTGAACTTTTTCTAATGAATCTAACATCCACTTCGTAATTGCTTCGCCAGTATAATTTTCAGATTTTTTACTAGTTAGCAATAACGAAAAAGTTGATTTAAGAGGGCCCAGTGCGCGCATTGTAACATTACAATATATCTGTTGTCTCGTCCACGCACAACCACAGGTGTTTATCTTTGAACTTGTTTTAATTTCCTCGTGCACAGATCATACATACACGATACACACACCTGCAACGTATTCTGACTTAGTTACTTTCATTTAGGATTGCATACATATTGTAATGATATGAAATATTGTCTATTAATTATCAATGATTATTTTCGAAATTTTACTAGTTTACCTATTTCAGATATTTTCTCGTCACTGTTTGGTGCACGCCGTTATTTTTTTATTATGGTTGATGTTAGAAGTTGGAGGCAAAGTACCATTAGTGCTCCCTCTTTATGAATTTTAAGCAAAGATATTCAATCTGTACAGAGGTTTCTTTCTAAAGTTTTACAGATATCTACTTTGGGTATTCTTTATTAACTTATTTTTCACAATTTTCTTGTTAAAAAAAGGGTCCCTAAATATTTCCAAATTTCATTCTTAAAAGACCTTTAATATACTGTACTCACACATTTGAATCACATTGCATAAATATGCATTATTACGATATTATACTTATGATCTTCAAAATTTCTCGTACGACGGAAGGATGGTAAGACTGGCCACATTTACCTTTATAATCTCACTCATATCAAGTATATGTGTACTGTGTGGCCTACCATATAAGCAAACAAATGTGTTGCTATGGATATAAAAAACAGAAACAAAAAAACATCGTGTCAAGGTCAGACATGTTGTCATCGTTTCTCCTGAGAATAATCAGTTATTTTCTTATATAACTCTATAATTTTACAAAAATCTTCGTTTATATCCGTTCATAAAGTGTATCAGCTGATACTACAAATAAAATTTGGAAGTTCCGGACACATATATTGAAAGCCGAAGACCAGTCCATCTTTAAGGCGAGAAATCACGTGCGAGTGAGTACGATTTCAAAGATTAAAGATGTCGAATGTTCTTAAGTTCTTCAAAATTATTTATATCTATTGCTCTCATTTTTGTTTCGCATATTAATTAGAATATTTAAAGATTAGCTAGACAGGGATTGCCTTAGGTTTTTGTAAAAAAAATTTTTTTTTTGAAAAAAGGGCGGGATATATTTATTTTTTTTGTCAATATATTTATCTTTTCAACTTTACATTTGGTTATTTTAATTAGAAAACATCACTTAATTTAAAAGCAAATAGAACAAAATTTAAATCAAAGAGCCCATTTAAAAAAATTAAAGAGCCTGAGATTTTCCACCACAATATGTATATTTCAGAAGCTGTTTGTAAGGGAATATTCAAGAGTCAGTCGCTATTAACTTTCTATGATATTTATATATTAGATATACTATGTTTCGTATTTAAAATAAATAGATCTATTCCAATAGTAACGTACGTTGTAGTTACAATACCCAAACAAAGCAATCCAATCCCGAATAATTTACCATGTATGATAAGATATAATAGTTTCACATTGTTTTGTTTTTTCAGCTGATTCAACGGGAATTTATTCCATCTATTCCCAATATCAAGAATGTGAAATCATGTTTCATGTTTCAACTATGCTACCTTTTACTCCTAATAATCGGCAACAATTGCTCAGGAAACGACATATAGGGAACGACATCGTCACTATTGTTTTTCAAGAACCGGGCGCATTACCTTTCACACCTAAAGGCATACGATCACAGTTTCAACACGTCTTCATCGTTGTTAGAGCTATCAATCCCTGCACAGAGAATACGCATTATAGTGTGGCAGTTAGCAGGTCTAAAGATGTCCAAGTTTTCGGACCGCCAATTAAAGAGGGTTCCATCTTTCCCAAAGGAAAAACATTTGCTGAATTTTTGTTGGCAAAAGTCGTAAATGCTGAAAATGCTGCTCATCGGTCGGAAAAGTTTGTAACTATGGCTACGCGAACAAGGCAAGAGTATCTGAAAGATTTAGTGACCAATTTTTCAACAACGACACCTGTTGATACAGGACAAAAATTTTGTAAGTTTTTTAAAAGTTAACCGTTATTAAATGATTTCTAATTAACATTTGATTTTATAGCTATATTTAGCAGCAAGAAAAAGGAAAAGTTTCGACCTAGATTTATCCCAGACGCTTGTCAACGAGGTGCGATTTTATGGCAAGTGCTCCTGGATGATAGTGGCCAATCTCAACGTATCGAGTGCCTGCTAGGAATTTCTGTAGATACTTTGGTCCTAATAGAGGAACAAACCAAGCAAATAGTGTTCGTAACTCCTTGTAAATCTATTCTCGGATGGTCAATTCAAATTAGCAGTTTGAGAATCTATCATCATCAAGGTGAATGTACTATAATTCACATAAAAGATACCTCGGAACGTGATGAATTAGTAGAAATTATGGACAGATTGGAAGCTGTGACACAAGGTGTTCGAGTGCAAGAGCTATCTTTAAAAAGGAACATTATGGGTCAATTGGGCTTTCATGTTCAACCCGATGGAACCGTCACATTAGTAGAAAGCCAGGGACAGGCGTGGCAAGCCGGTTTAAGACAAAATTCGCGCTTAGTGGAAATATGCAAAATAGCTGTTTCTACTTTAACGTATGACCAAATGGTGGATTTGTTAAAGACATCCACGCACGTTATGCTGACTGTGATACCTCCATTCTTAGATGGAACAGTGCGAAGAGGTTGCACGTTACAAAATTGCAAATATAACGACACAAATTATGACGGCGATTATGAAAATGTAGCTGATGATGTCAAGAATCGAAAAGCACCACAAATACAAAAGGCAGTTCCTGGCAATCACAGAAAAGTTTATGATAGGAGTTTTTCGCCACCTAGATCAAGCAATAGCTCAGGTTATGGTACTGGAAGTAACGAAGGTACAATGACTAGTTCATCTAGTGGACATTCAAATGAAGATAGGTGGTACGAACTTCTTCATGAGCCTTTTGAAGATACTAAACTAAACCATCCTATAAGGCCGCATTGCAATAACACATACCCGTCCACGCCAAAAAGAAATAATGGTCAAATTACACAATTACAAGTATCTCAATCCCACAATCATTTTCCACAGCAAATTCAACATAACAAGATCCAAATAAGCACTTCCTTACCTTTGCAACAGCATGTAAATTATTCTCAACCCTTAACAGCAACAATACATAACACGAATGACTTTGAAATACCGTATAAATTAGAAAGGAATAATGTTTCAAAACAACAAAATGAAAGATCAAGACAGGATGATTATATTATCACTCGACCGCCTAAACTAGCTGATTTTAATGTTATTTCTCATGAGGTGAGAAATAATGATGGACATTCTACAGATAGCTCAATTAGTGAAAGGTATGTCCATATGAACTTTCTATATATGATGCATATAAATAGACCCATGTATTTACAGTTGCTTTGAAACTTAGTTTTGTCATTGTTGTAAAATTTCATTGTTTGATTACATTTGGAATGCACTTCTCCGTAAAATTTAAGCGAAGCTTATTAGTATGGAACTTACATTTAATAGATCAATAATTTGTTTTATACAGCATCTATCTTATTTAAGTGGCGGTAAGATAATGGACGCTTCTATTAGAATTATTAAATTTAGATTTTTCCTTCGTGCAATTCGTAAATCATTTTTGTCATGAAGAATAGTACATAAAATAGAGAAGTTGGGTACAACTGCAATATCAAAATAGAAAAGAGCACAATACGTTATATAATCAAAATTTCGTTAGCTCGTATGGGTATATATATACATGCTCAGACATTTGTCATAGCGGAAAACCAATTTTTCTATAACCTCTTTATAGAAAGATGCCGGTAGTGAAAACAGCCACAGCAGGACGTCGTTTTTTAGGTTGTCATCGCTGTTAAATCGCTTTCCTCCAAAAGGGCGCTTCAACTTTAAGGATAAGTGGTAGTCAGAAGATGCGAGATAGGGGCTGTACGGAGGGTGATTGAACTGCTAGACGAATTGGTCAATAAGGTTTTGAGTGACACCAACAGAATAGGGACGTGTATTGTCATGAAATAACAATTTGACGATGAATTTCGACTGGCTTAATATTTCTTGCGGTCAAAAACCGCATTACAGAACGTATTTTACACTTACGAGGCTCAAAAATTGCCTTAAACATTTTGTGTATGCGCGGAACTACAATAGCGCCACGGTAGTGATAGAACCTAATTCCTTAAGTCTGTGTATAATTTAGGAGTTACTTAATGGAAAAAATAAATTGTATATTTCTAATAGAAGCGTTCTTTATCTTATCGGGATTAAAACATACAATACAGTGTATAGTTACTCAAGTAGTGTTGTTCTTCAGATTATACGGTGTTGGAAGTGAAGATGAAGTATCAAACGGTAGCGGCAATGTATCCCCAAGATCTCGTAGGAAGAATTTAACATTGTCCAATTCGAATAGTCGTAATCACAGTCCAAGGTCTGTGAACAGTGAAGCAAAATTAAGGCCGGGCGTAACAGCGCGTTCTTCAAATCGAAATAGCGCTAACTTGTCGAGTACTTTTCATGAGGATCTGATGCGTTTAATAAATCCTGATAGCATAGAAGCATCGGAAAATACCATTTCTAAAGATATAAAAAGCCATTCTAGAGATAACATCAACACTTCTTTATCCGTACACAACACGCAACCTGAGGTTATTTTAACGATGGCTAGACCTGCTACTGTTATATCAAATGCAAGTACCACGTCAAGTCCTCTGTCAGCCGAGTTTAAAACTGGTACTGGTAGATTATCTCCAAGTATTACAAGCCCAAGTAAAAATAAAGCAATAGTCGTAGGACCTGAAACATTACCTCTTCCAGAAGATATGGATTGGTCTAGCTTGGTAGACACTGCAAATAAGGTGATAGGAGATACAGGAAATACGCCTGCTAATAATGCTGATAGGCATCATCATCATTGGGATGATGAAGGTCCAACTGATATTTCGATATCATCAAAGTAAGTTACTTAATATATATAATGTATATATATACAACACTTCCAAATCAAAGTGATTGCGCATAAATAAATTAAATCAGCGTCTTAATATTCAAGAGATTGCTGTTATATGTATGTGTTCCTCATGTAATGACCAAATTAAATTCTGCACCTATTTTATTCTTATTTACTTTGCTGCCTTTTATTTAAGTTTTATTAAGAATAGTCTGTTTCCGTTTTTATTGAATTTGTCATAAAATTCCAATATTTACTACAACTTGAAAACAATGAAGGATCGTGGAGCTTCATTCCATCTAAACTTTGTAGCCCTCGTATAAATGAGTTGGTATATATAACAGTGGTACAGTGTATTTACTTAGAAACGAAACCAACGTGATTTCTTTACTACTTATGCAACCCATTTAGCAGTGCGATAATACTAAAAAATAAAATTCCTACGTAGATTTTTATTTACATATTGACAAATAAAATTAGATACATTAGGATATTGCAAATAAGTACAGGTAAGATAAAGAAAAACTGTTATATTACAAAAGTTGGTAGCTTTTAAAAAACTGTTTAAGTTTGAAGATAGAATATAGTCAACCAACAATATTGGCTTGGTGGCTTTCTAGTCAGAAATGTTAATGGAATATTTAACCGTTGCCAACGAATTATTTATAGCTTGTTACGTCAGAGATCACGTGGGTTTCATTTCTAAGTAAATGCATGGTACGTCTACAACCAGTATACCTTTTTTGTCTTTTCGTTGAAGAACTTTCTATCTTCACTTACATTTAAAAGTGGGCAAAATTATGCTGAACTTTATAACTGTTGAAAACGATTAAAATCATGATTCTTTTAGAATATAGATGTTGCTGTAAATATTATTCCAGAGGAGAAAAATAATCCCACTGAAGGGAGTGAATCATATGTTTGGAATTCCCAAACTACAACAGACTACATACTTATTTCCGCATTTTTGAAAAATAGTTTACTGCTGGTTTACGAATAGGATATGCATTTGAATCATGCGCCGAATAGACATGCAATGAATAGATGCAGTACAAATTCAAGTTGAGAAATAATCTGAAACATACTCTTTCGTATATCAATCGATACAGTTCCTCATGAGACATCCTGTGTATTGCTATGTATGCGGCTGTAACAAAATGGTTGCTGTTACAATTCTTTATTCATAGCTTTTAGGATAGCTGCTGTACAAGTTTTATTTTCTTCTTTATAATAATGACATACATAGCATCATCTACGATTTAAAATTACCCGTTTACTTTCTTTTATTCCGAAAATTAGGTTAGTTACAAAGAATGAGCAAGTATCGATAGGCAATTGCGTTTTGAAGGACAATTTGTGGAGATACTTTGAGACTATGTAATGATTATCTTGTCCATAATAATAAAGAAAATGTTCTTGTTACTTACATTATTACCATTGCTGTCGTAAATGTGTTTTGCTGATGTTACGGATGCTTTATACTTATTCCGAAAATGTTTAAATGTTATTTAGGTACTTCATAATGTAATATCTTGATAACGTAGTAAAGGTAAATATTTAGATTGCATACGAAATTGAAGTGTAAACTGTAATTTTGAATACAAATGTGAAAGTAACAACTACTATTTATTATGTCAGAAACTGCTACTACCTCTAGATAATAGCGAAAAGTCGTACCAGATCTTGTCTTATTGTACCAGCATCCAACTAATCTAAATGGGAGTGAAAATTCAAAATTTATTTTTATATAGATTTTTAGTATAACGTTTGGAATATAATTGAGTATTTATTATTAGAATAGTGCAAATCTCGAATCTAAAATCGCATGTCGTTTAGTGTAATCCTGGTTTCTTTTAAGAATTATGTGACACATTTTACAATATATAACCACGGCGTCAGTAATAAAATCATTGGTAATGAAACTTTTGATATGTTTTTCTATTTTTTATATCTATTTACTTTAGTTCCTGTCTTTTTCCAGTCCATAATTTATTGACTTACTGCACCACTTACATTGCAGCTATAAAATTGTTTCGCTACTGAACTACTAAAGTGAAGTGGTCATCTAGCGGTTTTTAACCATTTCACGATAACTACACAAGGTTAACTAAAGTCAAACAATGATTACGGTATCGATGGCATTTTAATCTCTTTCTAATTTTTCAATAGATTTATTTATATTTGCGAAATTCGTATTGAAACGTTACTTCTTTGCGTTTTTTAACTTTTGCATGGTTGTTTAAGCCAAACTTATATACTTAAAAGAATCAGTCTTCCACCTGATATCTGGCCAAATGCGACTGAGAGATGAAAGTATTTTGAGCAAATAAAAGTTTTGAATTTCGAAATAAATCGGAGAGACTGCATGTAGTTAGAAGCAACGAAAGATAACGCTAAATTTTAATTTTGTAGCTAGAAAATCTGTCTAACCCGTGGAGATGCAATAGGATTGCATATCACATTGTATGTTTGCTTCAGTATACATAAGATGACTGTATAATTCGCTATATTATCGTTTATAGGAGTATCTTTAGAACCAACATGTCAATAGTAACTAATTTATGGTCGTGAATTCTTATTTTTACAAAATGTTTTCCCTATATTTATTGCATATATATACATATATATTCAAATACAGTTGATTTTGCAGTGTTAGCGCCAGTATTAGCGTTCCGGAACTGCAAAATCACGTTTGCGAATTAGAATCTCGGGTGACACGAGAAACCAGAAGACGATTGTCGCTAGAAGATGAGGTAAGACGTCTAAAAGAGGAGAATAAGAAACTTCAAGATCAAAAACAGGCTGCTGTCCAACAACTCAGGAAAATTACCGAGTGGTTTTTCAAAACCAACGCGGAAAGGCAATAGAATAGAAAATGTACAATTATATTTCTAACGCTATTAGCTTTCTTTTTCATAGTAAATTTATAGTATTCTGTAGGTACGAGAAAAGTATGTAATATTTATTGAATTTCTACTTGTTAAGTTTTTTTGTTATTTATAATATTTCGATATTTTTAACATATTAGTTAATGCACTTCTATTTTTTTATCATATACGTGTATAGTACAAAATTTTTATTTATTTTCTGTCTTACCCTTCTTTATTATTTTGCGGTCAGTATTCTCTTCTTTTTTTACTTTTTACTAATTTTAAAAACTGACTGAGTATTGTTTGTTTATTTTCACTGTTTACTTTCTAATGATTAGAAGTTAATAGTTACCATATTTTAAGTTCTTCAAATCTCCCCCATTTTGCTTTAATTTTCAAAGCATCGCTCTTCTATTACGCCTTTGACTTCCAATCCAATTTTTAGGCTTCACTTTTGTCCCTTTAAAAGAAACAAATATATATTTTAATAATCACTATAAAAATATTTAAATCATATTTTGTTTTAATCATTTCTAGCTAGTTAGAATTGTTAAATATAAATAGGGCGTAAAGTAGTAAAACTTTTAATTTGAAATATGAATTATAGATTGATGAGTCTTTATGTTATCAACGACAGCTAAATAGAAAGAATTTGTTATGCGCCCTTTGTGTTTTACTACTTCTTGCGCTGTTTATTGTTAACAATATACTGGTTTAGTTAATAAAAGCACATGACGGTTTAAACAGTAAGTACACTCGAAAGCATCATTGCATTAATAATATAACTTTTACTTTATTATAATCTATTGCAGTACAATATATAAGACTATTCTGTAAATATCAAGTATCTGCTTTATTTGCGAATAATGTGTTTTATGTTAATTGATATAATGTTGATTTTTTTAATGTTACACTCAATTTAATGACATATACTTGATGAATTTGGACAATTTTTTATTTTGACAAATAATAAAACATACTTTGGTTTAATAGCTCAAAACTAATATAGAGTAAAATATAAATAACACTTATAACGCACATTATATGTATTACATATTATTTTTCAAATTGTATTACTCTTGGTATTATTCAATTTAATCTAGAATCCAAATATGAATACTATATTGCTCATACAATTGTGTAATATAGAATAGTATGATAAACACCATTAATAAAGTACTAAGCTTATGAGATGAAACACCAAACATTTTTGAGATAATATATTGTTACTATGTCTATAATGTTTTTCTTAATACAGTAAGATTACAATTATATTTAGGAATATCATTCCTTGCATTTTTTCAATATTTAATGTTATATATTTATATATAAAAGAAAGAACTAATAATATGAAAATCGTGACCTGTTTATGCCTTAAAGTTAAAAGAAATGTTGATATAAGTATTCTAGTATTATTATTATATTTCAAATATATAATGAATATATACAATATTATACGATAATTGTTTTATTTTGACACCTACTGATATAGAAAGCACATGCGCTATTATGCGTTACATACAGAGGATATATACTTCAATTTTTATGTAGAGATTACCATGGACTTATTTGTAAGTTTTTAAAATAAATACCAAGATTTTTTAAATTTCGTGATTGCCGCAGTAAAAATAATTTGCTAACTTAAGGCAAAAATATGCGATTGAATGATTTTATGCAACATGTCAAAATCCTGTTTCGAAAAATAATGCTATTTTTGGTCTATCCATATAGAATTATTTGTATGTGATATGCCGCATAGTAAAGAGGATGCGATTCAATATGGTTGCACATAACTTGTACTCTGAATCATAGTAGCATATACATAACGTATAATAAAATACTGTTTCTATATGACTTTGTTTTTAATATTAATATGACGTAATCTTTGTATGCTATTACTAATATCAAACATTTAGTTGCCAAACGTTATTATTTATGTATTTTTAAATATATTATTACATTAGATGAAAAATGTCATACAGAAGCTATATGAGATAATTTAAATGTCATTTGGGTATTGTAAGGGAAATCAACAACGTGGGTAAAGATTCATTGAAGCTATATTATAAAAGTAAACATTTGTTAATGCTACAGATTACTGGAGTTTGTTGTGCCAACTAAATAAAATCCCTGCGTGTTTTTACACTGAAGCGCCAAAAAGTAGGTTAGCTGTTGGTCAATTTTCGGCAAAAATTACACTAGCGATAATTGACATATTGCCGGCCGCCATATATTTTACAACTGATTAACGTTTAGATCGTGTATTTTTCTAAGTCCGTTTGTATTTAATTTTACTCCCTAAATTTGCGTTGTAATAGTAATGACCTAACTACAATTTATATAAAATCCTATATAGCTAGTTTTAAAGCTGCTGCCAAAAAATACCAAAAACTCCACATTGTGTAAACGCGTCTTCTCTGGTTCTTATGGGAAATGCGATATGTCAAGATTGTATTCTTAAAATATTTTAAACTCTACTGGTGGCTATATGAAAAAATGACAAATTTTCCATATATCTTTATTATAGTATTCTGTTACATGATATATACTGAGTGATTTTAAATGTTTGAGGACAGTTTAAATTTCGCGCCTTGCTAATTTTTTGTCACGTTGGCGATTTGGTTTTGAATTCGTAACCAGTAGCGTAGCAAATAGATTTTAGATGGGTGATAAAACATTGACAACAGATCTTCAAAAAATCAATTTCATATTGATTTTCTAAGCAGAAAATTAATGTAAATGTGATAAAAAAAATGGAATGAAATATAAACAGTAGCTCTAAGATGCACAGATTACAAGGAAAAATTAAGCAAATAATAACGAATAAAATGAATATAAATAACGAATAATAAATAACGTGTCGCACAGGCAGTTGACAGGACCGATACTCACAATGGCCACTCTTAATATGTCAAATCCCCTAGAATCCACCGCGCGAAATTTAAACTGTCCTCAAACATATAAAATCACTCTGTAGTATTTAATATAAATATTACAAACTATTAAATTTTCCAAATTATACGAAACGATTTTCATTAACGTATTAATTTACGAATGTGACGTTTCTTTTGCATTTAAAATTAAATTAACCGAAAATGTGAACGTAATGGGTAAGGTAGCTATCAAAACAAGTCTAGTACAAAATCGCGCAACTCTGCCCAAGTTGTAAAGAGACGTACATACATAAATTCTATGTCAATAGAAAGATAGGATAACATTCCATAAGACCTAATACTGAATTTTAAGGTGCGGATGGCCTGATGGCCTATAGAGTATAGTGATTATGAGCGCCTACCTTCAAAAGTAAACCCCTAGGTATGCAAATATGATGTTTGGTTTCAACATTACTAATTTAAATTATTCGCCAATTTTAAAAAATGTCGGCGATTTTTATACTATTTCTATTACTTAAAATTAAGGATTTTGTATAAAGAGGGACTCAATGTGTATTATATGTAAATACATACATACTCCATAAATGACCAATAAAGAGCACATATACTAGTATTTCGTAATTACTATGAAACATAATACATACAAAAAAACTTTATCATACAATTTATTATTAACATAAGTAACATGTTATGTTATACTTATAATGTAAAACGCAAGCATGTGTTGTAAAGATTGTGTTTTGTTCTGTTGTATGTGTTGTTCTTTTTGAATCGATTCACCTGACGTTAAAAGTTCTAAAATGATGAATTAGTGTGAATTGCATAGGTTTAAGATTAATTTTAATCTATAATGCTGAAATTTACATGAAGCTGTATTTTGTTTGAATAGTTTTTGTGACTATCTTAAAAGGAATTAGTTATGCTATTTAAAAGATGAAAATGAAATACTTCCACCATGTAATATTGGACGACTATATGTCGCAGTTTCGCTTCCCAAAAACATTATCCAGATTAAAACGTCGAAAATCGGAATAGAACTTTTGTATAAGGATATATTAAAATAAAAGAGAATACTATCCTGGCGAGAAAAAATAATCCGTGTGTAAACCTTATTGTCCAAAGAATGTTGCTTTTTAAATTCGTGAACGCAGAATGCTCTTTTACCAAATACACAAACTTATTTTTATCTTGTCGTAGGAATATTACAGAGTCAACACTGGAAGGCGTGCTAATCAGAGTGCTAATGCCAAATACTACAGCGAATTTTTGCGTCGCTCTAGATCAAGTAAGGGCAACCTTTGACATGTTGTGGACCAAACTTTTGTGTTCAAATACGTTCGCGGGCTGCGTTTAAAAGTAGTGTTCATAATTTTTTGCGATAGATATCAGGCATGAAATAATACGACAATGTTATTGTAATGCAATTTATTAAAATAAGAAAATGAAATGAAAAAAATAGGTACAACACTATAATTAAATAGTGAAATATTTTTTTTTAATTGGGTTTTTCAAACTGTCTCACGGGCCGGATCAAATCTTATAGCGCGCCGGTTGTTGCCCACATATGCTCTAGGTCAACAACACAATCAAACTAAAATAGTAAGTAATTACACATTCATTGTTTTTAATATTGAGAGTAACCGAGCCGTATGGTACTGTGAAAGCACTCGTTTCTGCAGCCTTAGTTGTAATGTAGTAATAAAATACGTAGTCGTATAGTAGTTATCAAGATAAATTTAATCGAACTTACTAAATAATTTCTTCTCTTTTCGATTCAGTTATATTCAGATATTGTATTCATAAATACGTTTTGTTTGACTAATCCAAAATACAACTTAGCAAGTAATTTCAGAACTCGGTTCATTAGATATCTTATGTCCTAAGATATTTACAAATCATTAAAATCATAAAAATTATAAAAGCAGATCAGTTTCCATAAATATACACGCCCACCGGACTAATAACATTATCGCTAAGATAACCTCACCGTACACGTTTTCTGTGCAACATTAGTCAGAAGTAGAAATCAATAAACTCGTAAAACTGGGCTTTTGTACAGAACCAAATTTAAAATTAATGTGATAAACAAAAATATTTTGTGTGAGAATACATAATGAAAATATGATAAGAAAAGTATTTGCCTGATAGTGTATACCCAGAATACAAAACTTTATAAACACACATACGAAATACGAAGTTACGTCGAAGGTTAAAACACAATGAGCACATTTTTATTTATAAAGGTTCGTCGATGCCAAGAAGCAGCCACACGTAAATAAAATATTATTATATAGATGTTTGGTATTGCGTGCGTATTAATTCGTATTCATTTCCGCGAATATTTCACGTGACAATGGTGGAAAATAAGGAGAAGAAGTGTTGGTCCTGCTTGTGTTGTTGCTGTTTCAAGATCAAAAGGAAAGACCAAGAAGCGAAAGGTGTGTTGAATCAGGCAGAGGGCCAACATCGAGAACGAGCGTACGAATTTTACGAAGATGTTAGTAAGAGTATAACTTGAATTATGTTTGTTTTTATTAGCTTTTTATTCAAATAGATCTTTCCGTAATATTTGCTGTTTTATAATAACTGCAGGTAATTGATGCATGCATTGAATTTGTTATTGCTATGTTCTCTGTAATTACTTAGTCTCGAAATTAAAAATATTTTTATTAATTTCTAAGCATTTAGTTTGTATTGATCTCACATTTAGAGCAAGTAACTAAAATTGCACATTTATTAAACCAAAAAAGGATAGCAACATCACAATCTAATAAATTCGATTTAGTGACTAATCTAATCAGAGATAAAATATTTACATTGTAATTTGGAATAAGATATAACATACAAGGCGTTTAGCATGTTTCTTATTTTTTATTAACGTTTTGCTGGACTATGTTATACAAGACAATATTCAGAAAAATAACTCTTAGTATGCTTTTGGTATAAAAATGGCTAAAATCTAGCTACGTACGTGCTACGACTAAATCAGGGCGGAGCGAATCACTTATATACATTTGTTTACAATATATTGTTATACAGATAATTTATTTTATCTCGCAATATAGAGTCACCCATTTCCGTCGCTACTTATTATTGTTACAAGTATTTGTGATAGCAATACACATATCAAAGTATCTATTTTAAGAAACAACATACATTAATTCTTCGTAGAGGTCAGAAATGTGGACCCGTTAGGATGTATACACCTGAACAAGAAGCTCAGTTATAATGTTTCAAGCCTCAGTTTAAGACAAGTTTCTAGTTTACATCATAATATACTCTAACCGTACAAACACCAACTCTAAAATAATATCAAGAACTATGGTCATAGTATAGGAACGATACAGGTAAGGACAGTACCCCTATTTGTGAATGAAATAATTCGCCCAATTTCATTGACCTTCTATCCATTCATGCAACCGCGTCTGCGACCACACGCAGGGAAAAAAGTGTGGCAAAATTCAAAAGTAAGCGTAGCTAATTTCGTTCGTATTATAGTAGGTACTTTATGTGTAATTGTAAATGGATATGCAAATTTTGTCGAATTTAGAAAATGAGAATTTGGTATAGAGTGTAGGTATTAAAAAATCAAAAAAAAAAAAGAACAGTAGAAGTAGTTTATTAACGAAATAAAAAAAATGTCTGTATTATTCCCATGTAAGAATTAAATATTTCTAACACGAAAACGTATACTATAGTAAAACATGTAACATGTGACTATTTATGAGTAAACGATGCACTATTTAGCTGTTACAGCAGTAGTTTTCAGTAATAACCAAGTAAAGATAGAATAGACTGAATTAGAAATAGTTTAGTTTTGTCAGTTACACCATGCAATGCCATAATTAAATTTGTTACCAAACATTGAATGCAAGCTCTCCCATAACCGAGAAAATCTTCGCAACCTCCTCTTCGATCACTTTAGCAACAACAGTGCAAAGTGGGATAGTATTTAATTAAGGTTTTCACACTAGAATAGTGGAATATCTTTGGGAGGTGTAGCACCACGTTAGGCCCAAATTATTATCAATTTCATAGGCAAAGTGCCATACTGAGTGGCAGTCTACATTTACATTTAGAAACAGGTAGAATTGATAACAAATTAATAGTAATTACACAAGGAGTCATAAATGGGAAAGCTGAAAGTTGACCTTAACAAAATTTATTTAAATAAAAAAAAACAAGCAAAATCGCGGAAATAGGAAAACAAATCACTAAGTGAAATGCTGCAATAAAAAAGTAAATAATGCTGGTGAGACTTGAGTGTTTAAGTCCGTTCGGTGTTAAGTACACGTTCGGTTGCACTAACATTTTTTCACGGAAACGATACAATCGAAAATAAAATAACCTACTATAGCCTGAGAAATGCTTTCTCTCGCTTTGCTATTATTTACATCGCTAGCTAAAAAATTGAAGCACATGACTTGTTCGTCGCTTCTATCACAGGCCCGTCTTTGTGTGAATACATATGTAAAGCATTCAAAATCGTCAACATATTTACAAAGCGATGGCAACAATCGACCAGCTTCTCTCGTTACAAAATGCACAATATCTTCTGTAATTCCACCATAAAAATATATATCAAGTAGTCGAAGAAACACACCTGAATCCTCAAAAATGTCGCCACCGAAAATATTAGGTTTGCAGTACACCGCAGTCCTTGAAGAGATGTTTTCACAGAATTTTTCGAGACAAATGAAGATATCATAAGTATCTTCATATGATTTGCTTGCGTTTGCTTTTATCACTGACATCTTAGAAATTTCCATAAATAAATTTTTATGTATAAAATAGTTGCATTCTAGCATACAATCTAACGCAGTACTATTTTTCCACCAAAACATAATTATATTCATCGTATATTTGTTCTCTTGTACTTCTTCCTTCGAAGGGTGTACATTCAAAAGCTACAATTATTACATGGACTATATTTCACATAAATATATACGTATTGCTGAATTTCGCACCTGGTGTGAATAGTGTTGGAATTGCAACCTTCTTTAGACGATTCTTCAAAAGCATTTGCAAACATCTGTTCTTCGAAGTGGTCGCTGCAAAACCGAAAATGGTTATAACAATATTCCGGAGTGAGATGTGCACTATGTGCCAACTTTGCATTGGCAATCCAGATTTTACACCTGCATTAAAGAAGTTGTTATAATAGTATCAAGTTGTTACATAGTGGGCAAGCGTACCTGCTTAAAAGCTTGGGGAACATGAAGAAAATACGTTCAGAAACTGCTGAAACGGATCATGTGAGTAAAAGTTCAGTACATATTTTTTTTTAAGAAAGAAAAATTCAAAAGTTTCCACTACCAAAAACCTTCTGTTAATTAAAATTTAGATTTCTTGTGTCTAGTTTTGTGGATTTGTGACGCTGTAAGCTTGATTTCTTTAATAGCGTGTTATCGTAAATTAACATCGTAGTACTTATTATATATAAAAAAATTGTATGTAGCATTTTGAAATAAAAGTTTGGTTACATGGATGTCAAGTATTTCTATAGAAATTATTATTTCAATTTTATGATAAAATAAATTCTATGTATTGTTACCATATTTACTATATTATAGTATATTTATGCACAACATCAATATTTGACACAACTTCGACACTCAGGTGATGATAACACATTTGTTTTCTGAAAATGGGGCAGATGTAAGTGAAAAAAACGTATTGAAATCTTAATGATATATGGGTACTCACATAGGCAGCAAATTCAAATTGATGTCTGCAATATATTCAATCAATTATACAGACCAAAGCAAATTTTTCAATCTATTTTAGACCAAAAAACATTGTCAATGGGAATACGGTTTTAAATGTCTTGTTAAAACGCTAGACAGATACAGATGCTTTGATCGATGAGTTATCCGAGGCGTTTATTGTCTTTAAACAAATTGTAATTTTCAGTATACATGCAGCAATGCACGACACATTTCAAAATCGAAACTAGTGGATGTGAATTGGTAATTCACAACTTACCCACGCTGAAAGTCTCTGCTAAAATAGCTATGTGCGTTTTTACTCGTGTTGCAAGAAATGAACTAGTTGCAAAAGATAGATAAACTGTTTTTCCAGATAGAAAGTAAAAGTACAGATGTACAGGAGTTCGCACGATTGTGTCTCGTATTCTGTCTTTGCTTGGTTTTTGACTTAAGATTTGGTAGTTTTGTTCTATGTAATTAAAATGTTGTACCTTGTTAGTAATCTTTGCGGTGTCAATTTTTTTACTACAATATGGTGTGGTGAAGTAATTTGTGTTTTTAAATCATAAAACATTAAGGACGTAAGAGTATCTCATGTTTTTCTTGTGGTGGTTTTTTATGCTTCAGGCATCCTTATTTTTATACACCGACGTGGAAATACGTTTGAATGTTAGTCAAATATTGACTGAAGAATCTTACACTGTTGATTAATTTAGTTTAATCCTTTTTCCTCTTTGTACACTTTTATTTTCTCTGGCCTTTTTCTTTCTTTTGTGTACTGCAAACTTACTAAGTTAAATTTTGAAGCCTACTGCGAAAGAATCTAAGGAAATAAAAGATATTTGCTATACTTCACCAAAAAGTTGACTAATTAAGTGATAGAAATGATGATTATGAAGATATTACTAAATTCTCTTCAAAAATGATATCGCAATCCGTCGTGCTTCAAGCAGAAAAAAAGGTGCATCAAGAAAGCTCAAGGAATATCACTGTAATTTTGAGTAAAGTAATGGAATTTATTTAAAGCTACACCAAATGTCGGCAAAATGGAAATAAAATGGAGAAATACTTGAATGGTGATGAATTAGATCATCAATAGCATTTGCCGTTAACCCAAAATATTAATTTTAGACGGTGACCTACATGGGCAACTATGGGCCCATTTGTAGGGGATATGTATCTAATCGAAACAATATTGTATGAACTAATATAGGTTTCATATACTCCGTAATATGTGACCAACAATCAACAGTCAAACAATATATGAGTTTAATTGTTCATTGTACCAATGGGAGAGTTTCAAACCGCATTTGTAAATTTCACAGACTATGACCCGACATCCATGAACCTCCACGCTGGAAATGTAGTTACAAGCAGCATATTATTATCCTCAGCACTTCTAAAGCTCTAGTTTAGATTAATTTGATTTTAACGAAGCAAGTTCCATTAAAGAAAGTCGAAAGCAATTGTAAGATGCGTAAGTTGACGCAAATTTACAAATTATTTATAAGAATTCTAACGGACTAGTTTTCAACTATAGTTGTTTGCTAAACATCAGGAACTAGAAGCATAGTGACACATCGAACCCCAAGAACCGTTACGACAACAACAAACGACCGTGAAAGCCTCATATATTATTTGCTGGACAACTAGTCCAGCAAATGACACTCTCCAAACACGGCTACATATACATATTCAGCGACTCAAGAAATATTACTGTTACTGCTGAAGTAGGTACTGTGTTAACGAAAAATTCAAGTATTACTAGATTACCTTGATTGAAGCACAACAACATTGGTATGAGGTATCTTTCCGGCCGGTGCAACAATATCAATTTGAATTTGTTTTAGGAAATAGTGCAAATAAATTTCACAAAATACTAGTACTGAAATAGAACAATTCGTCTTGACAGTGATTTCCCTGCTGTTATGATTTTTGTTACTGATTTTTTTTCCGGCATTAATTGTATTATAAAAAATACAATAATGCATAAAAGCATTATTATGTTGCCGAAAACATACGAAGTAAATATTTTGTTTTTAAGACATATTCCGATGTAAATAATTTTATATTTCTCTTTTAAAATTTTACAAGTGAAATGCCAAATATAGCATTCGTAATTATCAGCTGCAGTTGCATTAAGTATTGAATACGAATTGGCGTACGAATAATAACTTGCTCGCCGTAGTTTTAATTTAAACTTTACTTGATTTTCTGTTTATTGTTTTTATCAGTGTTATGCTAAATAACCAGCATTTTTCAATAGTTGGCAAGTGCTTTTACTGATAGGAGTCTAGAACTACTGTGGGCACTCGTAACTGCATACGCTGTGTATCAATCAATAAAATTGTATTTTGCTTGTTTTTGAGATTGCGGCAAAACTTGACCTATTTCTTTGGCTGAATGTTGTTCCTTTTTTTGCTTGAATTTACGTATAAATGTTGCATGATGCCAAACTAGACAGTGACAATTTAAATTCCGGTTAGTGTTCATGTCGCTTAAATCGTTTAGGATATTTTTTATATGCGCGACGGCTAGTTATTTCTTCAATTAGATTAATTGTGATTCAATATGTGGGCAGCGAACGTGCTGACCTGCGCTTCACCTTCGATTGTCAAGGATGAGTCATAGTTAATCTATTTAATTTAAAATTTGTCGTTCGATGTACTAAATTACTAAAAAGAAAATGCAACCGGTTTCTTACAATTTGAAGTATGACGAATCATTGATACCTCCACAGCAAGCCCTACCGTACGTTGGAGACTTGAAGAATCTCAAGGTTGGTCAGCTGATTTGTGTTACCGGATATATCAACGTTAGGTGTAGAAGGTAAGGGAATTGTAATTTAATCTTCTTTAATCTTTATTTAATTTCTAAGACTGGTAAAAGATTTTGCAAAAAAATAATTTATGTTAATGCTAGTGACAGATTATTTGACTATTTGTCAAGCGTATCTTTACATAAAATAATTTCACTACAATAAAAAGTAGCGGTTGCATAACAGATCGACGCGATTATCGATGAAACTGCATTAATTTGAAAAACAGGTGGATCGAAAAAATTATATATGCATATATATATATATATATATATCTAATAATTACATTCTGTAAGTAGACAGGTTATTAACGCAGCTCACCACTAACAGCCTATATAAATTTTATACATTGTACAAGATGATTATGAAGCTCTGTTTAAATTCATTAAAAAATAAAGAGAATGTGTGAATGAGAGATGATCCGTCTGTTTTGTTTTTTAAGATTCACTTTGCATACTTAATAATAAAAAATGTTTATATTTTTGAGATTAAATTACGTTAGATATAATTGCAGCATAATTAACATTGCGGAATTTAGAAAGAAATACATATATGCATATATTAGTATATAATCAGATTAGTTTTACGAAATACGAGGTCTTCTTTATGTTGTGTGTTGAATAAAGGGAATGTACAGTATACATAGAAATATAAATATTGGGAACCAGAAGTATGGCAGAAAAATATCGACATTTTATAACCGATATTGTTTCAAAAATAATACTTAACTTTTCTTGGTCCTGAATATTTTACTAATAGTTCTCGCCAATGGTATGAATGACTATTTATTTAGGTGCCTGTTTTATTTTTCTTATATATTTTTTTGTAGAAATTAATTGAAACGACTATGAAAAGCGAGAGTTTTGAATAATTAAGAAGAGTTTTTTATATAATTATTTGCTGGGTAAGCGTTGTAGATAGTTAATACGTGAAAATTTTGTTATTAAAAAGTATATGAAGAGAAAAAGAGTGAAACACGAAAATTTTTACCAAACCAATATTAATATAATTATCATCCAGTTTAATTATTATAAGTAAGATGGAAATAAAAAATTCTAACAGTATATACGCATACATAACACTAGAGGGATTTTCGAGTCAGCAAAAAGAAAATAACTTAATAGTTACTATTATCTTCTTTTGTTGAGTTTAAAAAATCAGAATTTTTGTAAAGTCAAAAGAATAAAATTTTTAATAGTTACATAATTTATAAAAAAAATATATATAAACTATTCCTATAAGTAGCAATATGGATATAGAAACGCAAAATCATGCACTATTCCAGTTATAAATGGACAAGTTTCTAAAACTCTATATGAACTTTATACAGCCAAAACGCTGTTTGTTGTCAAGTATTGTGCAATCAGCGACGAAACGATTATAACTTCTGTAAACCTATTACGACTTTGCTAGATTTGGTACATTATAAAAAATATATAGTATAACACTGGGCAAGTTCTATATTAATGAAGTACAAATTTCTAAGCAGTGAAACAATATCTTTAACTTCAAAAACACCAAGTACGTAGTAAAGACTACTTTATTGGAAAAAAGAAATGGTTTTATTCTACATCTATACGTATTGGTCATTGTATCAAAAGGTGGCGCGGGGTTCTAGGCGGCTGCGTATTTCATCTTATAATAGAGCCACCCTTAATTTTAAGAATATACTGCCCTTGATGAAATAAACAGTTTTCTTATCAAATATTTTCTAGATTACCATTAGATAAAATATAAATTCATAAAACTAAAAACAAATTTAATTACCTAATAGTGGATAGAAAAAATATAACTAGTGCTATCTATAAACAACCCCAGTTAAGTATACAATACATACAGTAATATTGTATATAAAATGCAATAGGGAGAGCTTTTTACTTGACTTATTGTGTCGTTGAATGTACCGACACCAGGAAGTGATATTGATAACCATTTTTAAAAAAAGCAACGGGCCAAATTTTTATTTTTGTTCTTGTGCAAAGATTCAATTGTTCGATACGACAGAGAGTGTGTCTAACAAGCACACTGGGTTCCTATTCAAATGACCCTATTTACTCTTCAATAATGTGCATTGCCTAGGAATACATTTGTGTTTTTTCTTTAAATATGTTATAGTTCATATTCCAATAACGTTCATTCTTATGTGTGGATAAATTTCTTTCTCTAAAAAAAATGCAAAAGTTCTTGTTGGCGCCATATGTTTAAATCAAATTTCCCGCACTAATTACCATTGGAGGGGCGAGCTCATTAGGGCTTATGTATATATATATATAGATATTGTATTGACCACAACACAATATTCAATGTACAATTAACAGCAGTGGCTGCTTATAGTTAACTTATTTAACGTCGAATACAACAAATTAAACCAATTACAGTAGTTTATTTTTTACTACAAGAACCAGTGACATTCATAACGTACATTTTTTGGTCCTTCGAACCGTATCGTTTGTGCAAACAGAAAATATCAAGATTTCACTCAACGTAACACCACGTGGTCGTCAACGCCATTGTTTCAAGTAAGTTCATCCATTTTACCTATTCCAATTACCATTTTTCACGATTCTATTTGCGTGAGTACTTCATAATACAATTACTATTTATCAATTGTCAATTTACTTTCGATTTACTAATGGCGGAAGAAATTAAATTATTTCGTCGTAAGCGTGGTGCGCTAGAACATAAACTAACCTCTTTTACAAAATATATCGATTTAATTAGTCAACAGCCGATTGTTGAAATGAATAAAAATGAATTACAATTACGTATTCAAACCATTCAACCTATATTGCAAGAATACTACAACTTACAAATTGAAATTGAATCTTCATTAGATGAGAACGAGATCAGCGAGTTTCGCTCTGAACAAACAATTTTTGAAACAGCATATTTTCAGATATTGGCAAAAGCAAAAGATTTAGTCGATCTAAGTGTTAGCAATAGAACAAATCAGCTGCAGAATATAGGTCCAACGCACTCAATTTCCGACAATAGTTTCAGTAGTTTAAAATTGCCCGACAATTCATCTGCCTAAATTTAAGGTTCTTATGAAAACTGGCTTGAATTCAAAGATTTATTTCAGTCTCTCATACATTCTAACTCGGCCATAAACAACATTCAAAAATTCCATTATTTGAAGGCGTCATTAGAGGACCGTGCAGCGGAAGTCATTAAATGCATTGACTTTAGTAATGAAAACTATGAAATAGCGTGGGACTCACTTTGCGATCGCTTTGATAATTTACGGCTTCTTACTCAAAATCACGTCAAGGCACTGTTTGAGGTACCTTCTATCAAACATGAATCTGCAGTCAATATACGTAACTTAATTGATAATGTATCGAAACATTTGCGTTCTTTAAAACAGCTAGGAGAACGAACTGAGTATTGGGACACTTTAATAATCTATATTGTATCTACAAATTAGACAAATTAACTATGCAGAATGGGAAGAACAAAAGTCTGTAAAACGGTTGCAACATTTGACGAATTTAGAAAATTTCTTATGTCAAAGGCTGATATTTTAGAAACATTAGAAGCAAATCATGATGATCACTTAAAAAATAAATCTTCTTTAGGAAAAAAGCAATCAACGTCATTGTTTTCTAATAGCGTTAGTTGCAATTATTGCAAAAATTCATTTAATTTACAATTGTAAGCAGTTTCTAAAATTGCCAATTTCAAACAGGATTCAGCAGACTAAAAATTAAAATTGTGTCTTAATTGTTTGAGAACCGGCCATTTATCGAGAAGATTGTCGATCCGGTTCTTGCAAAAATTGCAATGAAAAACATAATAGCCTTCTACATATAGACAAGGCTAGATCAGATGTAGCCAAACATTGTGACGTTATTCCTGTAGTATCTAATCACAACGCGTTAACATATCCAGAACATGTCTTACTGTCAACAGCTTTAGTAGAGATTTTAGATAATGAAGAAACAGACATATTTGTCGTGTTCTTCTTGACAGCGGTTCACAGTCAAACTTTATCACTGCCGCATTCTTCAAGAAATTAAAATTACCTGCTTTTAGTGCTGATCTATTAGTTAAAGGCATCGGTAACATAACGTCGAATATTGAATCAAAATGTTCTATTACAATTCGTTCTCTTAGAAACTCATTTACGTCAGATCTTTCATGTCTCGTTATAGAAAACATTAGTGGAACCCTACCCTCACAATTTATTGATACTCAGCTTGGAATATCCCAAAACAGATACCTCTTGCAGATCCAAATTTTAATGTACCGGAAAAGATTGATTTACTTTTAGGCTCTGGCATCTTTTGAAATTACTAACTCAAGGGCAAATTAATTTGGGAAAAAACTTGCCTAAATTACAAAACACTCAGTTAGGATGGATTGTATCAGGATCAATTGTTCACACATACCAAAATATTTATTGTAATTTTAATGGAGCGTGTAGCGAGGACTTTGAAATAAAAAAGATCAGTTGAAACAATTTTGGGAAATCGAAGAAGTTCATCCTAACCATATCTCGTCGCTTGATGATTGTGAGACAAATCTTCCAGAACACATTTTGTCGAAATGTTGAAGGTCGTTTTGTTGTTTCCCTTCCCGCTCAAACAAGATTTAACAATTTTAGGTGATTCATACGAGCAAGCACGGAAACGATTCTTTTCACTTGAACGTAAATTATCAATGAATTCACAGCTAAAAGAGATGTATACAAATTTCATGGAGGAATACGAAACAGTAGGACATATGACAAAACTCGAAAGTGTAGATAATACCAAACCGTGTTATTATCTGCCACATCATGGTGTTTTCAAAGAGTCTAGTCTAACAACCAAGTTAAGGGTTGATGCTTCTGCTCCTTCTTCTTCTGGTTTCTCCCTCAATGATATTCAACTTATGGGCCAACTACCAAAACATCGTGTCACCGCAAACCATCCCTTTTATGCAACTGGTGTCGATTATGCTGGTCCTGTACTAATTAGAGACAAAAGAGGTCGAGGTTCTAAAATAATTAAAGCATATATAAGTTTATTTGTTTGCCTATCTACCAAGGCTATTCACTTAGAACCTGTCACAGATTTAACTACCGAATCATTTCTGTCAGTACTTCATAGATTCTGCGCCAGACGTGGCAAGCCCACAGTAATGTATTCAGACAACGGTACCAACTTTGTCGGTACCAATTCCGAATTATCACAATTAAAAACCTTTTTGAAAACAGTGAATATTCAATTTGTACAATCGTTAGCAGCTACTGAAGGTATTGATTGGAAATTTAGTCCGCCTAGTGCACCACATTTCGGCGGCCTTTGGGAGGCCGGAGTAAAATCCACAAATTTTCACATCAGAAGAGTTTTAGCAAACGTTTCAATTACTTTTGAAGAGCTGCTTACCGTACTCACGCAAGTAGAAGGGATTTTGAATTCGACTCATTTTTCCTATGTCTTCCGATCCCAATGACCTAAACGCCCCTGACACCTGGATACTTCCTCATTGGAAGACCCATCACTTCTCTTCCACAACCCAACTTACTTGAAGTCAAAGAAAACACCCTGTCAAGATATCAGCGACTCAACAAATGACTCAACACTTCTGGACAAAGATGGTCTCGTGAATACATCAGCGAATTGCAACAGAAAACCAAATGGAAGTCCAACCTAGGATCCATCAATGTTGGCGATTTGTTGTAATTAAGGACGATCATCTGCCTCCTTCTCGTTGGAAGTTGGGACGTATCACGGAAGTTCAGCCGGAAAGGGCAATGTTGTTCGAGGAGTCACCATACGAACTTGTAGTGGACAAATGAAGCGGAGTGTGACAAGTGTGTGTCAATTGCCAGTGTTGAACAAAGACTAAATTATACATCAACGTGTTCTAGTGCGTCACATTTACCTAAAATCGCTTTTGAAAGATGTTCATCTTTCAAGGGAATATGTTGGCGCCATATGTTTAAATCAAATTTCCCGCACTAATTACCATTGGAGGGGCGAGCTCATTAGGGCTTATGTATATATATATATAGATATTGTATTGACCACAACACAATATTCAATGTACAATTAACAGCAGTGGCTGCTTATAGTTAACTTATTTAACGTCGAATACAACAAATTAAACCAATTACAGTAGTTTATTTTTTACTACAAGAACCAGTGACATTCATAACGTACAGTTCTTCTTTACCAGGTACAAGGAAATTTTAAAGAAATTAATTTGAAATAAAACATTGATAATAAATATATGTGGAAGAATATATAACTTTAAGTATTATATTGTGTTAACATTTTGATAACTTTTAAATTAATACCACTATTATTCTTTAGATTTTCTATCAACCTATTATGCAGCCAAGATACCAATGGCGATATCGCGTTTCATTTCAATCCTCGTATGGAACAGCGCTATATTGTACGAAATTGTCGAATAAAAGGCCACTGGGGTGACGAAGAAACCTGTACGAGTGGTACCTTCGATTTCGCCGTTGGGAAGCGTTTTAAGGTTGAATTTTTGGTCGCAGAAAGAGAATTCATGGTCTCCGTAAATGGAAAGCATTGGTGTGCCTTCACTTATAGAGTACCACTGGAACGAATAATTGGAATGGAAATTAGAGGAAAAGTGGATATACAAGAGGTTGCGATAAAAGAAGTCGACGCATATCCTGTAATACCCGAACCAGCCGTCCTCATTGGAGTAAACGATGAAAAACGAAAAGGTGATGTAAGTTGTTTCTCTTTTATTATCATATGCACGCGATATACGTATGCTATCCTACTTACCTCTCAAATAAAATCTCACATTGACATATTTGATCTTAGTGCATGCCATTCCTTGGAAAGCTCTCCAAACCTCTAAATTTGGGTTGGTCGTTAGAAATTTGTGGAAGATTAAAGATGTTACCTCAAAATTTTTATATTAATCTTCAAGATGGCGCCCAATTGTGGCCTCATCCAACTATTCCGTTGCATTTAAACCCGCGGTTTAGTAAGTACTCCCTTAAACTGTTTTTTTTTTGTTTTTATCTGTGCTGTGTTGAATAGTTTGCATTTTTTTGGACGTAGTAATTTAGTATTAATATTTTTTTAATCGCAGCAGTTTTAAATTAGTAGTAACATGCGGTGAGCGAAAAAATTATTTACTTCAGGTACAACCGCCGGAGTTGACGTTTTTGTGAGAAACGCTTGGCTAAATGGTGACTGGGGTCAGGAAGAGCGAGCCCCCATATTTCCATTTTTATCGGGAGCTGAGTTCAAAATGTTAATACAAAGAGAAATGGATTGTTTCACTATCTGGGTAGCAGACAAAGTAGTGGCTATATTCAAGTTCCGTGGAGGAGTTGACAAAATCAATTATGTGTATATCGCAGGGGACTTGACGATATTCTCTGTAACGTTAAGAGATAAGAAGAGCAACTTTAAACTTACAGCGACAGACACAGAAGAAGTTATGAACATTTCAAACTGAATTATATATGTATATGAAATATATTGTGTAATATATAGCAATTACTAATGACGCACAGCCAACTTTTGTGTATTAATACATCACTTACTTTTTTATTAACGTAATTTATATTTATGTATGTAAGTATCTATTATAATTTATTTTCTATCAATTTATTTTCAAATAAAAAGATCGCATATTTTAATAACTGGTTCATTAATTTAGAAGAAAGAACAATATGATAAACATAAAAGATGAAAAGGGAGAAGTGGACAGTGAGTATTACAAACATGAATAAAATAAAATTAAATCAATATTTCAAATTTCAACACATATCTTTAGAAAGTTACTTAAACAATGGAAATTTCATAGTAAATATTAAAACCAAAGAATAGACAAGAAACAAATTTAATGAATGTATTTATCTTAGGGACTACAAAACAAAAGAAATTAGGTAAAGCAATAAGGCGACCCAATTAACATCGGTTTATTCACATTCCGATAGAAGTAGTAGCTCAAAAATGTGTTTATTCACATTTTGACAGATAAAAAGCAGTTGGAAAACTCTTTATCAGAGGGATAAATTCATCTGCTGTTAAATCGTATCGGTAAATGGATATCCATCGGAAATTATAACCTCACTTTATTTTATGTGATGGCTTTCGTATAGGAAACAGTAATATTCTGAATGAATATGAAATTTATTAAAGATCTTGAAGTTTTTATCTAGCAAGTTTATGCAACTGAAAACCTCAATAATCGTTGCTATACTTTGTTTTTTAATTGGGAGTAAAATGAATAGTCGCGTTTACACAATTGATTTTTTCAAAGCTACGTTTTGGGAGCAGCCTTAAAACTAAAACTATAATTAATCTATCTATACATACAATAATACACAAAATTTATAAATATGTTTTGGGTTGTATATATTTTGAAGTGCCATCTGACATTCATCTGTGAAACTAATATTTGGTCGTTTAATACTTGTGTTATATTTGTATAGTAATTTGCTTGTAGTTAGCGCTGAATCATAATGTATCTATCAAATAAAAGATGTGACTGTTTACTAAAATCAATTTTCAATATAATATTTTGGGGATGCTTACATTTTCATTCGTTATTTCTTAATAAATTCATTCTGATTTCTTTTTGGTCTGTCTATACTTTAGTTATAAACTTAAACAACTGCTGGAAAGTAATTTGTGAGTATCATTAATGAATCACGAACCATAATTAAAATTATTCTATTATATAAAAAATAAACAAAAACTTGAATGTATTTTTGCTTTTATATCGCTTAAATATAAATTATTTTACTTGCAATTACCGTAAACTGTTAATTAAAAAAGAACAGTTTGCATTTGCGAAGTTTATGTAGTACAACAGTATAGGCAGAATACTGAGACTGAGGCTATTTTTGAATCAAATCTTGATTTCTTTATTTTTTTGTTTATCTCTACAGGTCTTATAATTACTTTTCACGTCTTCGGGTTGTAAAACTAGTTTGCTTTTACGTGGTGCACCCTAGGTGACGCTAAATGAGCTAATACCAGTTTTCCTTTTTTGAATTCACCTCTGTTTCCAGTTTCGGTCTTTATCTGCTTCTGGGCCTATTATTGTTTCATATACTCTTTGGAAACCGCAAGTTATGCATGAAACAAATTCAGATGAGTATACAGCTATATTATGATATAATAGGGCAATAGCGAAGTACTGCTTGCGGCTGGTTGATTGATTGTAGGGAAATACTTCAGTGGAAAGAATAACATGTTAAAACTTACACAAAACTTCCTTTCTATTTAAACACAAATGAACTTCATGCCTGTATTATTCTATAAGTCTTAAACATTCCATCATTATATGTTTTCTGGTGTGTACTGTTTAATCAACATTAGCGGACATTACATCTAAATGCGTTAGCAACAGAAAGCATCAGTATCTCTTTTGTTGCTAATACACTACAAAAGAAATTATATAATATATGTATAATGTAATATTATGTAATTGCATCTGTGGGAGGAATTTCAATTATATCTATGGCTAAGATAAATAACATCTGTCAGGCAGGTTATCATAAAAATGCATTTAAAACTTTACGAAACCACGGGGGATCTGTGAATTTATTAAGTACTTGCATACGTGTACTTTTAGGTACATATTAGTTGTTCTATGGACATATCTAAAATTTTCAATAAATTTATTGCTACCATCTATTGCTATCGGTTGGGAATTACGAATACGGGCGATGAGATATCTTGTTAGAAGATGGCGCTAGGTGCATAACTTGCTATAAGAAGTTTAATTTTGTTGGTACTAAGGATTTATTTCAAATGGACATACTTCAGCAGATCATGCATATTTTATCAATATTTCTGCTAAGTTTGTACCATTCCAATTAATTAATTCCTTTGATATTTCAACTGAATTTGATTTTCGGATGGGTTACTTTCGTCTTTCTGATATTCATTAATAATTTAAAACGTTCGTGTCTACATTACGTTCCAATCATCATCGGAGCAGACAGAATTTATAATTTGGGTGGAAATTCGTGCTGTGATTTTATCATAGGCTGTCGTCAAATCGTCGCAAGTTAATATTGTATGAATTTCGTTTCCGCAGTCGACCCTTTTACCATTGATAAAATCGTTACTTACCTCAGTTTCAGTGCTATTAATTTACTCAGAACACATGCTCCATAGCAGCTGTTGACGTATGTAAGGGGCGCAATGTAATTAAATGGAAATAAATTGATGTAGTTTCTTATTTCATTTGGATCTATAATAAATCTAATTCGTCTTCTTTAACTACACATTAATATTTTGGCCAAAAGTAGTTAACATATACATTTTAAGGGCTGCGAATATTTGTGGAATCTAGTAGTTTCAAGTTGTTCGCGTGTCTTTCAATGGTTATACTCGTAAAATTGGATATTTTAACATATAATTTAGTTGACGGCCCATGCTTTTATTTACACAGCATTTAAAAGGAGGTCGTTTGTATAAAAATGGAACTTTCACTTTTAAATTATGAAGCCATGATTTCAAAGTGTGGTTTAACGCCAAAACAATGCATCGATCGACTCTACTTAGCTCTTGGAGGTGAAATATCACCACAGACCACCAGATGGGAACTTAATGTTAAAAATTAGTCAAAGCATACAGAAGTAGAGAAAAGGAGGATTACAGCACTACGAGTTATCTTCAAGCGGCCAGGCGGTGAGTTTGAAAGTGCCATGAATACCAAAAATGTCGAATCGATGGCAGATGATTAATCAAGTACAACATTTGATACAAGGTGAAAAACTATTGCAACAAGCACTTTATCGATATACGAGGGGAGATCCAGAAGTTCGTGGAATGGGAAGGGTTTTAAATAAAATAAAACAATAAATCTATTTTTCCTTTTCAATATAATCACCTTTAAGGACAGTAAATTTATTAGATCTATGAATTAATTTTTCTAAACCATCATAAAAATATTTTTTATCTTTCGCCTCACAATGGGCCAAAATTGCCTCCTTTACCTTATTGTCGTCGGAAAACTATCTTCCACGTAAGTCTTTTTTTAAATTGGGGAACAAATCAAAATTACTAGGTGCCAGGTCTGGACTGTAGGGTGGATGGACTATTGATTGAAAGCCATGCTTGTGCAGAGCAGCCATTGCAACTTTGCTCTTGTGAACCGGCGCATTGTCTTGCAAGAGTAACACACCCTTGGTCAATTTTCCTCGACGTTTTTCCTTGATGGCCTCCTTTAATTTTTCTAATATCGTTGCGTAATATTCTCCGTTTATGCTCCTACCTTTTTCTTTGTAATCAATCAATAATATCCCCTCACAATCCCAAAAAGCAGTAGCCATCAGCTTTCCAGCCGATTCTGACACTTTGAATTTCTTTGGCGGTGGTATTATCTTTTTATGCCATTGCATGGACTCCTGTTTGGACTCAGGCTCAAAGTGATGAACCCATTTTTCATCTCCGGTAACAATCCGCTCCAAAATCTGTGCAGGTTTGTCTCCACACAGCTCCAAAAATGGTTTGGGCGCACAGACGCGCTGCTGCTTGACTTGTTTAGCAGGCAACTATTCGTAAACGACTGACGCTATACGGCTGCAACCTAACTTATATACTAATGATGAGTCGCCAATCAGAATGACACCTAGCGAGCGCACCTATCCCCACTCCATCCTCTCCATTCCACGAACTTCTGGACCTCCCCTCGTACTTATTTCCATAATGTTGGCTAGATTATATCAAATTTTATACCAAGTTAATCATACTGCCACAGAATCTTGTAGACAACTTGCAACTATAATATTGATTATTTACAAAACAAACTCACAATATGCAGTAGTTAAAAACAAATGTTTATCTAATTTAGAGTTTATTTAATCTATTATAAGTTATCAACAGCATTTGAGGCTGATTGTGAAAGTCGAGGACTATAAAGCAGTTAGTACTAAAGGAAATAACACTTTCGAAAAGAAAAAATATCTTTATTATATCCTTTTTTACAAATAAAGAAACTATATTTCAACACTAAGTTTAGAAAATAATCGATAAACTGCTATAGTAAATACTATTATAAATTGGTTGTCTTACTTCAAGTTAACATAATAGATTGTTTATTTGTTTGTAGATATCAGCTTTTTGAATAAGGGCTGCTCCTTTCCCATGGATTTTGAAAGTCTAGAAAAAGAAAAAAAAATTAGATTAATGATTATTAATTTGATTATAGCGTATTTATGTATGTTAGTATTTTTGAATCTACCACTTTACGAAGAAGTAATTTTCTATGTTAGTGCAAGGGTATGTTGTTCCAAATACATGTTACATGTCTATTTGAATGTTTTTTGTGAACTGAATACATGTATCAAGGTTGCTTGAGGTTTGCAGTATACAGTAATGCAGACAATGTTGATTTAATTATATTCAATAATTGTTTCTGTTACTAATTATAGAAATAAATCTATCTAATAACATCTTAACATCCAATTCTTTTATTGAACAAACTGCTAGTAAACTGCTAGAGTTGGTAAAAAATAAATGTCGAGTTAAATTTAATACATATGCATATATATACAATATTTACAATCAAAATATAAAAATATATTTTTTTTCTCCCAGCGTATATATGTTTACGTGTGCTTGTGCAGGCTTCCGGTATGCCTTGTGTAGAACTTAACGCCATTTGTATGCATATGCTTCGCAGCATGGCGTTAAAATGTTTGAGAAATTCGGACGATCCGCCAATTGTAAGATACGATTAGCTGCCCGGTTCCATAAAGCCGCGAATATTCATTGCCAGTTGTAAAACCCCTGATATTGTTCAATAAAGGTCGCGACATGATGAAGCAAAGACGATCTGGTGCTGGCAGCACCAAAATTCACTTCTTCCGATATCTGAAGACTTCTTTGGGCGGCAACCGCGTCGATATGGATGATGAAGTGAAAACGACCACGAATAACTGTCACTGGAACACAATTCTATGAAGAGGGAGTTGAGAAACTCGTTCCTTATTACAGCAGAAGTTTAAATCGACAAACAAGTTAAAAAAGTACACGATTGTATGCGTACTTAGAAAATAAACGTATTTTTGGATAATTCTTGCTTGTTCGAATTTTTTTTCGAAGAGAATCTAACTTAAAATGAACTCTCGTATTATCAATGATAGTAAGGTTTGGGAGGTAGTGTAACAGACACGGAAGCTGAGTTTTTTAAATACATATTAAGTTGATCAATTCGCGGGATGATGAATGTGCGGTTTCTTATCTCTTAGGATTAATATTATTATTTATTGTTATGAAGTATTATTATTTTAATTATATCTTTTGTTGTTGTTTGTAAGAACTGTGATGGTTATGTACCATGTATACATGTTCTGTCCTATTATTAGACTCTGTTGTCTGTAAGGAAATTACAAATCTTTCAACATCTAGTGTACAGAAATGATTTCATGGAAATTGCTCGGTTTAAGTTTTAGTAAGAATATCATAATTTTCCATTTGCTTGTTAGTATGAAAGTGTACCATGATATAAATATATTTCAGCTGTCTAAATCGACAAAATCAAGTTCTTGTATTTTTTTTATAACTAGCAGTTGACCGTAACTGCCCCTTTTTCATATTTATTATTATTTGTATATATGGATAACTTTCAGGACGTTATAAATAATTCAATACCATCATCATCAGTTCTCTTCGGTAGGTTGGTTCGTTGACACGAAGGCGAAAATAAGCATGAATGATCAGCCCCCGTTGGCGGCCGACGGAAGTTTATGAAAAGAGGCGTCCGACCGTAGAAGATTATCTCTCTCAATTGTTTGTTCGGTAATCCATCATCTTGGAGGAACGTGTATCTGTTTGCGTTTGCTGTGCGTATATACAGAGTGTTCGTAATGGTGCAAGAATGATTTCAGAATGTAGGATAAGTTTGAGGTAAATAACGTGGATTGACAGGGGCACTGTTATGTGTATATCGGGCTGTTCTCTTTAATAATATGCAGGAAATTTTCATTGTTGCGATTATTGTTCTACTGAAATAGCCTTAAAAAAATTTTCGTGGAAATTGACATTTCAGTACTGATAATGTCGATAATAAAAGTAATAGTGTCGTGTCGTAGCGAATAAATTAAGTTTATTGAAATTTAACTCAAACTATTAAATTCACAATACGACAAGAAGTACTTCTCAATTAAGAAATTAGTCGAATTTGCACTTAGTAAAAATTCAACAAAGAATGCAGTACGTCGAAAATGTAAGGGTCTAAAATAGCTACTTTACGAGAAAAATCGATCGAAAATGGCCTATTTTTGTCTCGCGCCCTGTTAATAAACATAACTTTTTGCGAATTATGATTAGGTTTTTTTTTTTTTTGTAATAAATACATGTGGGAAAATCCTTACTTTTCGGTAACAACTTGGGAGTACCTGGGCACTGCATATCCCAATTGTTGAGATCAATGACAACATATTCAAACTTGCCGCATAATATATAGGTGCTTTATACTTAGTAGTTGATATATAATAAGCGTTAGTAGTTTTAATGAACACGAACAAGATATATTGTCATTGTTGCTGTAGATATAAGGTAATAAAGGATATATATATATATATATATATATATACATTTTACTATTATCCATAGGTGAATAGTGCGAGCTAGATTTCAGCCTTGGTCGTCATGGTTTCCAGACATAAATTCGCTGGATTTCTTCCTCTAGTATTTAACATTACATATATATACATATATATACATAACATTTTTAGTTTACGATATCTCAATAGAGAACACGATTCTACACACCGGATTGTATCATGCAAAAGAATTAGAGGAGTGCGTTCGGCATTCAATGCGGGAGAGACTTGATTTTTATGTTTCAGCTAGGGACAGCCGTTCTACAATATTTATGAGTCATTTCTTGTTCTAAAAAATTTGTTTGCCAAATGTTTAAACAATTGCTTTAGTAAAGATTGTGCAACTTTTTTTAATATTGTAAATGAATTCTCTTAGACAACTTTCAAAACAGTATTATTGTTATAGTCAATAAACTGTTTAACAAGAGTTTAAATAAAATAAAAAGTCTACTAGCTTTTTTGTTAATTTCAGAAACTTTTGCTGGTAACTCTAGTGTCTGTGCAACGAACGTTTCATAAAATACTGAAAGGGATAGCTAACAGTTTTAAAGAAGGGAATATGATAGAACATGGGTACATATTTCACCTTACGAAATATATTACAAATTATTGTTAGCAATCCGAAAGATAACCCGGATACGATAAATTGCATGCAGGGATAGTGATAAAATATTGGACGAAAAAGACGTGGAGGTGAAACTAAATTCAAAGAACAGCACAATATCGTTATGTGACAGTTGAAAAGTCAAGTGTGCTACGATAAGCAAAACTGGGCGTAGTATTAAAAAAACCGCGAACTATCGAAAAAGTTATCTTCATTGTGAGAATTAGATTAGTATTAAAGATATTTATGGTAGAATCTTGAATATCTACTCTAGCTCCGCTTATGAACCAGTTTTTTAAAAAGCTTCTGTTCCGATTAACTTCTCTGAAAAATACATATAAATACTATATCCATACATGTGTGGCTTTAAGCAGCTTTTTTAAAATACCCACGAATTCATTTACGTTGCACTGCGTTTCGACTTAACTCTGGTCTAAGTAATGAAAACTAGTTGGAAAACTCGTAATTAATAAAGAGTGTATTCTTATTGTCATTAGATCTGTAGTATTAAAGATTTTTAAAACTTCTTACTTCACCTTCACTTAAGGACCAGTCTCTTAAAAGAGTTCCTGTTTCGATTACTTCCTCCCACGAGTACATATAAATATCATACTACATATCTGTCATTTAAGCAGCTCCTCTAAAATATTCACATATTCATTTAAGTTTCCACTTGAACCTGGTCAGGGGCCGATCTAGTTACTTAGCAGCTCTGGAGGAAAATATTTAGATGGATGTTGCTCTAACTGTTGCCAATCCGATACCCTTTTAGCCCCCAATCGGCCGTCCCCAATTTTTGCTGCTCTGGGGAGTTGCCCAGCTTGTCCCCCTCCCCTAGATAGGGCCCTGGACCTGGTCTACACCTCGCATTGTAAATCATATTAGAAACCAAAGTTGTCTTATAGAATTGAACGTAAATGAAACTGTGTGCCTGTAAATTGTCTATAATTTATATTTACAATCCAAATAGAATTAATAAACTTTTGCAGTTGATCTAACTGTGAATTATAGCCTAGTTTAAATAGTTAAAAAAATATTCATTTGTTAGCACTGACAAACAAATGTAGGTTCCCTATGATTTTGATAAAATTTTGCAGAGAGGTGGTACACCTCTTTTAGCTATCTTCTCGGTTTAAGGGGATGTCATTGACATTCAAAGTTACTGCCGTAACAAACAAATTATTCCTTGTATCACAAGACGAGATATCGAATTCATTTTAAAACGGAATTGCTGTTCCTTACTAGCATTACATTTTAGATGAGAAAAATCTGTGGCGCGGGCATAGGGTTGTTGGGGGATTAATGTTGTTTTTCACTCCCCACCCACAGATATTGTCAATTTATTGTTCCTCTTCATATCTTTAACCTCACAAAAAAGTTATTCGTCTTTTTATTTTTTTCTTAATGTCCATTTTGAGCAAGTTACAGTCATTTTAATGCACCCCCAAAATCTCGTGGATGCAGACATTTTTAATAAGTTAATTTGACGATGTTGTTATTTAAGTATCCGCTGTTGCTGAGGCACTGACCTATTCAACGTACACTATTTTGTTTACCTGGAGATTAGGCTATACCACAAGCATGATGATTTAAATGTAATGTTTACGAGAGTTTAGAATGCCATGAATGCTTTGTTGTACATAACATCTTTAAAATAATGAATAGTTCCATAATATGTGTGTGAGTATACCATGCCTTTTATCTTAGAAGTAGTTTTGAATATTTTAAACATAAATTGTATCTTTTAAAAACGATATATGTATATATATAACACATGGGCTGAAAAGTCCCGGGCCTACCAAAGAAAACACGGTTTTTTTGGTTCAAAATTAGCTTTATTCATCAAGAGCAGCGCAATCATTCCAGCGCCGCTCTAACATTTCAATACCACTTTTGTAGAACGATTTATCTTTTGCCTCAAAATAGGCCTCAGTTTCAGCGATAACCTCTTCATTGGTGCGAAATTTCTTACCGGCGAGCATTTTTTTGATGTCTGCGAACAGCCAGTAGTCGCTGGGAGCCAAATCTGGCGAATACGGTGGATGTGGGAGCAATTCGAAGTTCATTTCATGTAGTTTTGCCATTGTTTTGATTGACTTGTGACACGGTGCGTTGTCTTGAAACAAATTTTTTTTCTTTGCCATACGCGGTCGTTTCTTTTGCAACTTCGGCCTTCAAACGCTCCAATAACGCTATATAATATTCACTGTTGATGGTATTTCCTTTCTCAAGATAGTCGATGAATATTACACCACGCACATCCCAAAATACCATAACCTTTCCAGCCAATTGTTGTGCTTTCGGGCGCTTCGGACGAGGTTTCACCAGTTGCTATCCACTCAGATGACGATCGTTTTGATTCCGGAGTGAAGTGATGGATCCATGTTTCATCCGTTGTCACCTATCGACGCAAAAATTCCGGTTTGTTACGTTTAAACATGACCAAACACTGCTCAGAATCATCAACACGTTCTTGTTTTTGGTCAACAGTCAGCAAACGCGGCACCCACTTTGAACATAACTTTCTCATAGTCAAATGCTCATGCAATATAAAGCCAATACGTTCTTTTGATATCTTTACGATGTCAGCTAACTCACGCAACTTCACTTTTCGATCATTCAAAACGATTCTGTGGATTTTTTTGATGTTTTCTGGTGTTACCGTCTCATTTGGACGTCCACTGCGTTCTGCATCATCGGTGTCTCTACGACCACGTTTGAAGTCAGCAAACCAACGTTTTATTGTTGTTTCTGATGGAGCGGAGTCCCGATAACACTTTTCAAGCCATTGCTTCGCTTGAACGGTATTTTTTCCCATCAAGAAGCAGTGTAAAATTAAAACACGAAATTGTTTTTAATCGATTGTTTTGAAAATAACAAAAGTAGCGTGACTCTTAGCACAATAACTCACAAAGTAATGAATAGAATATCATGAAATTTTAACAGCTGTCTTTTGAAGGTTAGTATTAACTGAGAGAAAGGTGACTGCAATAAAACTAGCGTCATCTATGTGTTAGGCCCGGGACTTTTCAGTCCATGTGTTATATATATAATTCAATCGCAAATGCCGGTAAATGGTAAATAAATGTAGATAACTAGTTTGAATTGAATGAGGAAAAGCACTCTATAAAACTCGTAGAAATAAATATTCTAAATGGAATTAAAGGGAGTTCTAACGTTATTTTGCCTCCAACAACAACAAACACGAGGCAAACAAAAATTCAATAAGAATATAAATATCGAATTGTTGTTTGGGCTACTTCCATCGTTTGTGGAACTTACAAACGTTTGGACATTCGTACGGTTTGGCGTTTTGGTAGTGTGTTTACTGCCGTCTTCAGAGTAGCCCTGATAAGAGCTGTTGTTTTCATCATTCGTTCAATGATTTGGCTGGTTATTTGTCTTACCCATATATAATCAAACTCTCTAGTCTGTGGTTTGAACTCGACTTGATATTTTCGAATTTCGTACTTCAATACACTTGATCTCTAAGCTAACCGAGCGGGTAGAAGTTATTTTACAATTTTCTGCCCAGAGCAGGTTGCGCAGTAGGCTAATTTTTTGAACAGGGGAGATTCTGCATCCTGTTAATCCTTTTCCATTCTGCAGGGTTGGCTTGTGCATGGTTGTTATTTATGTTTTCCGTATCGCGGTTGCCGATTTCGGTTAATGCTTTCTTTAATTATAGGGAGCTAGACATTTTTGTTTTCTAGGCTTGGGGTGCTGATGGCGGTTGGTGCAATGGCCATATGTGCGCTTTCCAACATTTTCCCTTTTATGGTGATGTCTTCTTTGTTTAGGATTGCTGCCTTGTTTCATGAAATCTTACGATCTTCCCAAGTGTGCTAAGCCACACGTGACTTATCCGTTTCCCCATTCCGAATGAGCTCCTGATGTACTTGGGTTCTGACTAGTAGGAGTCTGCCGATTTCCCCTGTGTACGACCGTCCACACCTACATGTATTCTGTACATTTCTGATTCTCTAATTTTGTTGTCCGGCCTTGTTCTTGTTAGCTTACCTATTCATGTTCGAAGTTCTGATGGCCGTTTTGATTATGTGGTGGTCCATTGATCTTTGTTCAAATTCTTCCATATACAGTCTATATGACAAGAAACGCAGGGCTCAAATTCAAATATATGTATTTATATTTTTAAAATGAATATCTTCAAAGTTATTACGCGCTCAATTAAAAAGGGGTCCAGTCTGCATTACTATCCAGAATAGCAATGGAACCCTTTTCCATGGTTGCGACCAAATTTTCAGCGTAAGACGTGCGTAATGAACGACATATCTTGTGTATTTTACGAAATAGCTCTTTATTTTATATCTAATCTCATTTTGGCTCATGATAACCCACAGATTCTCGATCCGATTAGCATCCGGGGACTGCGAAGGTCCATCCAATGTTATAATATGATTTTCCAACTTTCAACTCGTACACATTATGCTTGGGTGTTTTGGATCGTTATATTCTTGTAAAATCCAGTTCTCAGTACCACTCTTAAATCAGAATTACCAATAAGGACGCATTATGTTCCAAATCCACGAACATTAAAACATCTCCAAACATGGATCTTCACTGCAAGTTTTACAGCTCGTTGACAATGCAATTTGTACGACTAGACCACGTATTGCTTCACGGTACTCGAGTCCAAAGAGAAGATTCGTCCATAAACACTACATTCGTTCAGTTTCTGACGATATTATAATCTCGTGCTCAAGCAATCGGCTTGTAACAGTGATTGAACTAATATTAATATTTCTCCTCGCCAAAATACATAGATTTCCCTTGGCATAATGTTAAATGCGGTTTTCTGCTGGATAAATTAATTATTGCCTTTTCTTGCCTGGTTGTCGTCGTACGAGATTGACCGTGTTCTGTAACACCATCTACTACTTCAGTCTGTTGGTATCGCGTAGTTCAGCGTCAGGTGTTTTATGTAAGAACCTGCGGCCCTTCTTATGATTACACAAAAACACTGCTTCAAAACGCTTTGCTTACACTGCGCTCATATTTGCCTATACTTCCACAAGCGAACAAGAATTAACTTGCCACTTACTCTGCGTACTAAGGGAGGGTCATTGTTAGCTGTTATATCATTACCGCCCCCCTATCTCTTTCCCTAAAAAAGATATTTGCCTGCGTTTCGTATTACACAAACAGTATATTTAGAATCGGTGACAGAGGAGAGCCTATTGCCATGCGCTGAAAATTTGCAGCTTAAATATACAGCTATACCTAATATGATAAAAAATAGCGCATGGAAAAATACCTCTCTTCGCTAGGTTAACCAGATTACAGAATAGTTTTAATATGATTTTGATGTGTTTGTAATTGTTATGTAACATTTTAAGGTAAGTTTTAAATAAGTTTTGGAGTTTTCGTAGAAGGTACACTCTGTAAATTGTATAAGAAATGATTGTTGTTTAGTAGATTATTGCTTTGAACAAGGGGTAACATAACTGTGAAATGCGTCCCAAGTAAAATAAAATTGTATAGAGTAATCGGGATAGTTTATTTACCTGATTGAAAATTCGCGATTCGAAAAAAGAAAAAAAATTCTAAATTGAAGAATTACTACAGTTAATAAAAAAATAACAAGAATGTAATGAAAAATTTAGAATAAAATTGATTATGCTTAAGTAGAAATAAGGAATATCATTTCTTGTTCCTGTTCTTGAGATATAGGTATGTAGCCAAAAGTGTGTTCTCGGGGAGTGACTTTGAGCGTCAATTACAGCCCCTGAACTGACAAAAGCGAGAAAAAAGTACGTCTCTAATATTTATTGGTGTATTAGATCACTGCAAAATGTTATCAAAGAAGAAAAGAAACAGTTGTCTACGTTTGCTTGTGAGTTTCATTTGTAAACAATTTTTGTTAAAGGGAATAAAAGTTCTAATATTAATTATGTTATATTGAAGTTATTTTAAAAAGTAACTTTAACAAAAATATACAGCAGTTGCGTGTTTTTTTGCGATTTTTCGTGAAACTTGCTGGATACAATAATAGTGGAATTAGTTTATGACAAGAATATAAAGAAAATGCAAATACGGGTCTCCTCAAATTATAAATTAAGTTGCGGTTATTTTACTTCTTAAAATCATAAATTTATACAGACATAATCTGAGCAAAGTCAACAACGGGGAAGTATCTACAACCCTACGTTCCTCCACTACAGCTATAACCATGATGTAGTAGGGCAACAGCGAAGCAGATTGTAGAGGAATACTGCAGTGAGAAAGAATAATCGGAGACGCGCATGGGTATTATAAACGTTGACTTTACTCAGATTATGTCTGCATAGCTTATACACACATGCATATACGAGAGAAATTCATTTTTTTAGTAAAAAAGTTTATTCTCATTAATGTTTACATTATTTTGAAGCTTGAATACTTACCTATTTTTGTACATAATCGTCATTTCGATCAATGCATTCTTTAGGCGCTGTGGCAGCTTTTGCATGCTAATGCTATACCAGTTCGTCGCCATGTACTGTATTGACAGCTTTTGTCGTTGAGTAAATTTTTAATAGCAAGCCGCAACGGACGATTGGTTATACAAAAAATGATTGCGTAGCTTGTCAATTGCCATAGCAAAAATTTCCATCTTTGAAATGCGTCTTCACAATTTATCAACCTCTTCTAAATTGTAAGTGCAGTGTACCATTCTTCTAAATGTCTATGTCTCCCTACAATAACTACTACTAAACAGTTGACAGACTGGAATAGCGCGAAATTCAAATTTCAAGGTTTTATTTATACACCTCTTATATCAAAAATTTCCTTTATGTCGCTAATTTTTAAATTTTGTGTCATATTGTTTTCCCCTTGATATCGCTGCCAGCTAATTATTAAGAATAAGGTACAAAGGCTAACAACAATAACCCAAAATACAACATAGAATTCATGTACCTAAACCGTAATGGAATAGCACGACTGAAGCATTCGTTTTACAGTTCGCCGACGTGAGGCAGATTAATTTCTAGCTGCGTTCGCTGGCAAAAATTACATTTTAAACTCATCCTCTTGGTCAGGCACGTATTAAAGGAATGGTAGTATACAGTTGTTTAGAACGTTTACAATATTTTTATAAATAAAGTAAAAGAAATACTATTACTAAATTTTCAAATAAATTATGTTTGTTTTTATAGCTGCAAACCTTTCTCTCCGTTTTCTATGCAGTTTAGAAGGATTAGAACCATAAATTTCTTAATACGGACCTGTTTTCTCTACCAGAATCCGATGCACCGTTCTCTGTTCGCCGTAGGCGAGGGGCTTTTGTGTTCTCGCTATAGCCGACCGACGCTTCCGGTTTATTTGCACTTTTTGCGAGCCCAGAGAAAAATAAACCGGACGCGTTCACATCAAAAAACAATTTAACACTCCTTCGGTGTGGAATTTCGTGTATATTACAAAAATTTTATGCGGATTTTCCCTATTTTTTATTTCGTGTTGCTGCAATGTTTTCTGGTTGAACGCTTAAGCCAAGTATCTATGCTGAAAGCTAAAGATTATGTTTTTTAAGTTTTGAAAAGGATTTATATTTAAGCTGATTAAAGTGATGTTTTGTGAAAAATATCTGGAACTTTAAATATCTGAAATCTGTAAAATAGTATATATTTATCACATACCTCAGCTTAATTATTTGATTAGTAATAGGGGCTATATGTTTTACAAGGAAGATTATACGCTTTTACGAGGAGAGGTCCAGAAGTTCGTGGAATGGAGTGAGGATAAGGGCGCTCGCTAGGTGTTATTCTGATTGGCGACTCATCATTAGTATATAAGTTAAGTTGCAGCCCTATAGCGTCAGTCGTTTACGAATAGTTGCCTGCTAAACAAGTCAATCCGGAAGAAAACTGAAACTATGGAGGAAATTGAACACCATGGTGTGATAAAGTTCCTTACTAAGCAAGGAAAGAACGCTCAAACTATATTGAATGAAATGGAAACCGTTTATGGGGAACAGTGACCTAGTAAATCAATGATTTATAACTGGCATGGCCTTTTATGGTCGGGAGTCGATTGAAGACGACCCCCTCTCAAGACAGCCAGCTGAGGCCACCACATCAGACATCGTCGAAAAAGTGCAAAAGTTTGTACTGCAAGATGCCCGTTTGAAGAAAAAACAATTATCTGCATTAGTTGGAGTATCAGATACCACCATTTTGCGTATCCTACATGACCACTTGCGTATGACAAAAGTCAGTGCAAGATGGATACCGAGAATGCTCACGCCGCTGCGGAAACAGCAGCGCGTCTATGCGTCCAAACAATCTTTGGAGCTGTGTGGAGACAAACCTGCACAGATTTTGGAGCGGATTGTTACCGGAGATGAAACATGGGTTCATCACTTTGAGCCTGAGTCCAAACAGGAGTCCATGCAATGGCATAAAAAGAGAACACCACCGCCAAAGAAATTCAAAGTGTCAGAATCGGCTGGAAAGCTGATGGCTACTGCTTTTTGGGATTGTGAGGGGATATTATTGATTGATTACAAAGAAAAATGTAGGAGCACAACCGGAGAATATTACGCAGCGATATTAGAAAAATTAAAGGAGGCCATCAAGGAAAAACGTCGAGGAAAATTGACCAAGGGTGTGTTACTCTTGCAAGACAATGCGCCGGTTCACAAGAGCAAAGTTGCAATGGCTGCTCTGCACAAGCATGGCTTTCAATCAATATTCCATCCACCCTATAGTCCAGACCTGGCACCTAGTAATTTTTATTTGTTCCCCAATTTAAAAAAGACTTACGTGGAAGATAGTTTTCCGACGACATGAGGTAAAGGAGGGAATTTTGGCCCATTTTGAGGCGAAAGATAAAACATGTTTTTATGATGGTTTAGAAAAATTAATTCATAGATCTAATAAATATATTGTGCTTAAGGGTAATTATACTGAAAAGGAAAAATAGATTTATTGTTTTATTTTATTTAAAACCTTCATTCCACGGACTTCTGGACCTCCCCTCGTAAATAAAAAATAAAAGAACGCATCCTACTTTCAGTGTTTCAATAATGACATGTTAATACAATTGGAAGGCAGCATAGAAATGGTGCCATCTGTTTGTAATAACTTAATTAAATCTCTCGAACAATGTTTCTTTATTTAGTAAGAATTTTTACAATTGACGGCGTTGGTGGTGATATAACTTGTTAGCGTTAACATGCAGGAACAATTTTACGGCATCTCACGTACGTGTGTTTATTGCAGGGTTAATTTTCTCCTTTACATGTTGGACGTTGGAACAAGATTTTTAAGCCGAATTGAAAAAAACTTAGCTTATATTATTTTAGATCCTGAATTATATCGATTAATATAGATACGTATCATGGCGAAAAATTCAAGGAAAGAAATAGTTAAATTGCGAATTTCTTGATTTAAATAAATTAAGAATGTAAAGATAAAAACAGTTGAATGACTCTCGCTTCTTATTAAATTTGGAGCATTGTTTGCGGAAAGCAAATCCTAATTTTGCTTAATATCTTTCATCATATCTAGCCAAAAATTTTGTGTTGGCACCATGCAACACTGTGATGTGAACTATGAAGTTTTTCAGTAACACTGATTCAGGTATAACAATTCTCTTTACACAAGATAATAACATCCACAATTCAAGTCATCTTTACACATCCTGTTATTTTTCAGTATTGTCCGTTACGTCTTTCTTGTGCTGGGACCATCTTGCATTTAGATTGGTTATGATTTTTTGGATAGCCCTGTCATCATCCAAGTAATTGCTTCCATACGAATTAGACTATTTTGGGACACGGGATAAAGCGTCGACAATGTATAGGTCTCCTCGTGAAGCATATTTTAATATGAAGTTATATCTTAGCAACTATATCATTCTTTGCATTGGACTATTAATTATGTTTAGTAAGGGTTTGTTGTCGGTCTGTTTTAGAACTTTCCAACTATATTGAAAACTCTTCTCATTTATATTTTGTATTCTTAGTAGTATGCTATTATTAAATGTATACATATATATATATATATATATATATATATATATATATATATATATATATTAATTTCCTTCTGGGGTAGTTGTAATTTTGTTTTGTTTTCATAATGCTACTTGCAATCTTCTATTATATTCTTCTTAGGTTCTTTTATAAATTAATAAATTAACACATCCTTCATATATAGTATTATACCTTTTAGTTGGTTTGGTTTATAGTTTTTGAAAAATTCTGAGGCATCACTTCTTTTCTATAGAACAATGTTTTCTTGCGATGGTGCATAAATTAGCGGTTTCGTTATCTAACGGAACTTATAGGAATACTGATGCTGCATCAAAGAAAGGAATATTGCACTCCATGGAGACCCGATATTACGTTTTAAGTTGTAGATAATGCGTAACGTTCTCTTTAAATATTTGTTAAGATTTTTTGTATTCATGCAGACCTCTAAATTTCCATTGCCTTTAATCGGTAGATTTGTTAATCATTCCTAAAGTTTCTCTGCTGCTTAACCCTTAGTTTATAATTTTAAATTTGACATGGCTGCTAACGGTAATTTATATTAAGTATATATTTCAAGTATTGCCTTTTTTATCTAACACGAGCTTTAACTCATCTGTTGTGAAAAGCCAAATTTATAATGTTTTCATTTATCTTAAAATGTATAGTATGATTTGAGTATAAAGTCAGTTTTTGTTCTATTTAACTTTGGTTTCGTAGAAATATATACTATAAATATTCTGCAAGATTAAATTGAGGTCAGACTCTACGTCAATTTTAAATAAAATTCTTTGATTACAGACTAAAGCATCTTACTTTTTTCTTATTATGTTTATATTTCTGTTGTTTACTACTAATACTGAGTATTTTCCTTCTTCTAAGTCTATCTCTTTCGTTTCTATCCCTTTTGTACCATATTTTTTTTATTTTAGTCTTACACAGATTTGCAAAATGGAAGGACTTGTTACATCCTTCTGCATGTTTTTTCTGTTGGCACACAGTTTCGACAGAAATGAGTAAAACCAGTTCTTGCACATTTACTACTTCTTCCTTGACTTAATTTAAAATAGCTTCCTCTTTGTCCCTTAATTTGTTGTTTACTAGCGTGATTCACCCTACAGATATCTAATGCTTTTTCTATACTGTTTTTACTTTAGCAGCGTTTTGGAAGTTATGGCAATATCGAATTACAAAATGCAAGTATTTTCGAAGCAGAAAGATCAATTGTATTTACGTGTTCAGCAAATAATAGATGACTGTTGAACAGAATACCAAAGTCTAATATAATGCTGTCAAATACTACTCATGGCATTCATGGGGGACCATTTACGAGAAAGACAATGTGAGGAGAAGAAAAAACGCTAAACACGCGGACATTTTTCTGCCTACCTGGCGTGATCAGCGCAGTTTCGAGCAATTTTCTCAACCACACATTCCCTCTTTGCCAATATCACTCTGAATAAATGGACTGTTTACAATGGGCATTTCTTAGTGCTATCTTATGGCAGACAGGCAAGAAAAAACACTTGACTGCTGCTCATAGACAGCGACACAAGTGGGTACAGTTTCTCGAGTGTTAGAGGCATTTTTCGATGTTGTTATTTAAAATATGTGAAATAGTATATGGAGTTGGTAGTAAAACCCTTTAACTTGGAAAAGAAAGTGAAATGTCTGTTTTATGCTGATTATTATTAGAATATTGTGTATAGCTCTATGTATTAAATGTACCGTTTGAACCAAGTAATTTTTTTATTGGGCGCCATATTCGAAAGGGATAAATGCCTACTACACAATTTAGCTCCAAGGTAACTACAAAAATATCTTGGTAAATAAGAATTCATGTTTATCTTTATAAAAACATCGCATTACATAATATACATTTATCATAAGAGTGAAAACGAAATATATGTATAGTAATATTTTATGTATGTTGAAAATAAAGAGAGACATCATCTGTTCTTGTTATCTGAGTTTTCTCTCTTTAGGCTCTGCTTTAATCCACTTCACGGTTTCTGTATATTAAACATTTTCTCTTGTAGAGCGATTTTACGTTTCTCTATTATAAAGGAAAACAAAGTACATGTATTGAAAAAGTACTTATGTAATTGCACCATTTTTGAGTACAGACTATCTTTCAGAATAGATTTGAAAGTATTATATCGTATTTCAAATACAATTTCTTATCGCCTCGAGATACCCTTATTATTATGTAGTTTTTTAAATCGTTGCGATATTCTATCTTCAATAACACATTTCCTGTAAAGCTTTTCTCTTTCTTCATACTCTTTTCGGTTCAAATTAAATCATATTATATTAAGACATTCGTCAAATATTTACTTTTTCAAGTTACTTTTCTCTTCCCCCAAAAACTGAATTAGCAAATATTTTACGCATTCGTACATTGATTACATTTATTTTAGTTTCAAGTTGATATAAATCGCTTAAAATCAGCCTGTCCAAAATGTTACTTGCTTGTAATATGAATTGAAGTTAGTCTGCATTCTTCAATTACCTGCTCGGGAATGATCCCATCAATAGCACGAGTAGCCTTATTTAGCAGCATTATATTAGGTAGTTAGGAAATATACTAACTGGGGAAAACGAGATAAAGGAATGGTGGAAACAGTACTTCGAAGAACTCACAGAACTAGAACAAGGCAGATAAATAAGAGAAAAAGACCAAATAGCAAAAAACGACGAAGAACGTATCACACCAATAAACTATGAAGTCAGAGAAGCAGTTAGCAAACTAAAACTAGAAAAAGCGCCCGGATGGTGTCACGGTCGAAGTGATAAAATATATGGGAGTCAAAGGTAACAAAGCACTACTTGATCTCTTAAATAACATCATAATAAAAAAAGAAATACCTAAGGAATGAAATATGGGAATATGCCCATATACAAAAAGGAGATACAAAAGATTGCTCAAATTGCAAAGGAATAATGCTAATATGCATCCCAGAAAAAGTATTGACAAGAACACGAGAAAAAGGACTCGAAAAAAAGAGAGAAACTGAAAACATTAGAAGATACACAACACGGATTTAGAAAAGGAAGAAGAACCCAAGACTTAATATTTGTAATCAGACAACTAGGAGAAAAACTAACAGGAAAAGGAAAGGAAATACATGCATGTTTCATAGATTTAAGAAAGTTTTTGATAGGGTAAGAAGAGAGCATGTGTAGAATCTGGAAAGGAGAGGTCTAGAAAAAGGAATGATAGAAATGATTAAGGCATTGTATAAAAATAACAAAAATATATAATACATTAAGAAATACATTTTCAAATAAAAAAGAAATACCAAAACAAATAAAAACAGAAGAGTATAAAAGAGTGCTCAGACCAACACTAACATATAGCAGCGAGTCAATAGAATCAAACGCAAAGTCAAAAAAATGAGATTCTTAAGAAGAAAAGAAGGAGTAACAAGGAGAGACAAAATCAGAAACACGATAATCGCTGGTGGTTTAAATGTCAAGCCAACAGAAATAATCATAAAGACGAGACAACTGGGATGGCTTGGACATACATATACACAGAATGGAAGAACATCGAATAACAAAGAAGATTTTCGAAGCAGAATAGGTAAACCACGAAACACCTGGAAAGGACAAACGTATAGAACATTGGAAAAGAGGTATGGAATGGATTACAGCCAAACAACTAGCCCAGAATAGGATACTGGGAGAAGACAAAAATAAGAGAATCATAGTGCTGCACCGCAAGGTACAAAGGACGTAGGATTAAAAAGAATATATACTAGGTATGGTGAATCCTTGTTTACATATGCGTGTTTTGATTCGCGTGTGAGAAATGTCATATCGGGATTCGAAATGCCCTCGATCCGTTTTTGGAATTGAACCATGTACTACAAAGTGCCGATCCCCTAGTAATAACTCACTTTTCACTTTTGAATTATGGATGGATAGCTGATTTCAAGTATATATCGTATTTATAGTCTAAATTCAAAGTAAAACATTTCGAACCAGTTATTCTCGAAGATACTAGAAAACTTGAATAAAACTTATGTGCGGCAATATTGATTAATTCAAAATAAAAACATGAACCATATACAATACGGTATGTCGAATAAAAACTTTGGAAAAGTGATTGAGTTACACTAGGCTATATCGATAGGGTCACATTGCTATGTGATTGCTTCGTAAATAAAATGTAAAAAAGGGAAAGGCATAATTTTTTATTTAACTTTGTTATTTTGTAAATTATTTACAATTAGACCCATACAAAAGTAGGATTTATTCTTCCGGTACGTTTATACTTATAGAAGAGTAAGAGAACAAGAAAAAAGGAATGATCAGAAGGTAGAAAGAATACGCTATAACTTGAGAGTATAGATCTTTCTCCGTACGTTAGTAGAATAGAATAAAATAGAAGTTTTGTTTCGACCGTATGTGTACCTACCGACCTTTCCGTTTAAAAATTCAACGCCAGTGCATTAAAATTTCAGAAGCCTGCGGCTCCTACTCATGAACTGAATGGCTTTTCTCCCTCTGAAAGCGTCATCCGCCCACTATACCGGTTTACTTGACCATTCCGTAAGGCTAGCAGGCCTCTTCCACTTTTCCATAATTCGATTTGTTTGTCAGATGAATCGGAAAGACAACGAACGTCTCTCGATCTCACACGGGAAAAAAGAAGAGGAAGAGGGAACTCTTTGATCCTTTTGTACGAAGCAGTATTTGTATGTATGTCTGTCGATCCGACAGTGCTGTAGTTTTGGAAGTTCCACGTTTCCCAAATGCATCACATGTCCTCGATAGGTTAAATTAAATTTGTAATACTCCGCGGAGGGTTTGTCTATGTGATCTGGTTATGTATCGACTTGTAAATAAGTATTAGATCCCAGAAACGGGAGCCTCAATAGTCGACCGTACTCAGTGGAAGCTAAATAACAGGCTTTTTAATTAAGTACGGATGTTTCCTCGGCTTACAAGCAAGTATAATTTATCTTGTATAAACGCGTCTCTTAATCATTAATTCTTGTGTCGAGTGGTTTTGATGCCTTATATATAGCTTAATTATGCTGTTTCACATTAAATCATGTAACTTGGGTAAAGATGCATTAATGGGTGGCATTGTCTTTGAATTTATACCTTTGAGGAACTTATATAGTTGCCATTGGCATTTTTAAAACAAAAATGTATTCGCAACTTTATTATACGAGGAATGTTCAATATTACGGTGATATTTGCAAGACAATATTTAACACATTTCACAAAAAAATATACATTTTTGTTTATTTCGTTTGCAAATGTTGAAGTATTTATTCCAGCACGATTCCAATGCGAACATTTCTTCACGGATTTACCGCTTATGAAGTTGCTTGAAGTAGTCCACAACGATGCTTCACAATTTATTTCGATCCGCAAAGTGTTACCTCATCAAAAACTCCTTAATGTTCCTAAAGAGTGGGCCAAATCTGGAGTACACGGATGATGTTACATGTCTTTCCAATTCCCTGTGCCGAACTATAGTTTGAATTGATATAATGCGTGGAGTTTTATACCATCGAGCAATAGTTTAACTTCCTCGAGAAGTGGGCTTTAACTATACCAAAACTTAGTGGTCATGGGTTTGCAAACAGACGACCGGGTTTTAATTTTTTTCGTAAACGAGGGGGATGTTTTCATATCACGAAGCGTGGCTTTATTTCCATAGTGAACTCATAAACTATGTTACCATCCCCGGTAATGCAGTTTTCAATGAATGATTTTCCCTTCTGTCGGTATCATGTGAGATTTTGAATTAAAGCACTTATTGGATTGGTCTCTTGTTTGCTTTATGGAAACTAAATTTAATCTTAAACAAAGCAACGCCTCAGACTATTATTACTCGCATAAATGTGGCTAGTCAAACAGAGTGTGCCAATACGACACATGCGCGGTTTTTATAATAGCAACCTCGTACACAGGTATCACAGTAAATTTCACACCACACAATTTAATAATTTATTCAGAACGCAGGGTTTCATGAGCATATGAACCGAGCTAACGATTACGGTTGTCGGTAATTTAATTGACAATGAGAATCCGTGTGCTCTTGAAATGCTGCGTTCTGAATTGATTATTAATTTTGTGGTGCGTATTTTACTGCGATACCTGTGAATTATATAATATGCAGTCCTTGCAATCGTTATCTAGTTTACCTATTAATCCACATACACATTTTGTAATGATAATCATCAGGTTTACTTGTAATTTAATATTTCTAATATTTGTACGTGTACATGCCAAATTAATAGTAATATGCTAGAAATGAAATTCTGTAAAAAATGTTGGAAGAAGTAAAAATTGAACACAAATTGAACATCTAGATTTTCAAAAGCAAAAGTCAATGAATGTTCAAACTGGTTCGATTTGACATCGATATATCTGTTTTTGAAGTGATTATAATTGCAATATGTTTTTGTGTGCATGCAAATCAATACTGTAGTTCGCTAATATTACTTGAGCGGAAAACATTTCTATGCTACCTTTCCAAACTTAGAAGCCATAAACATCAAGAAGGTGAATCATTCTTGTGACCTTTTAGAGAATATAAAGTACTCCTCCAGTACAGTACTGCTGCTAAAATGATTGAGACCACTTAGACGGCAACTCACAAGGTAGCGTCGTCAGATTGTGACTGGTTTCGGCAATATTTGTACCAAAATGTTTGGGACGGCCTAGTTAGCAAGTATGCCACCGCAAAATCGTCGGAGAGTGAGAAGTTCCTCCAATGTTGATGCCAAGATGCCGCCAAGATAACGTCTTCGGAAGGAGGCTTCTACCGAGGTGAATTGCTGAATATAAGTTACGGTTTTCATCGCCAGTGATCCGATCACATCCTTCGTAGGTGCGCACATCGCACAAAACACGATTGGTTCCATGTTCGCATATCTAGGAGTCAGTAATAGGAGCACATGCACAGAGAGGTGAAGTTATAAGAGATAACTAGGTAGTTGTGAGTTGCAACGGTGATTGACAAAAGACAGGGTTTGGGCTCCCTTATAAAAAAGTCATATATATATACATATATGTACATATATATACAAACTTCTTTAGAATCAAAGATAAGATTTGGCCTCGCCTATAGGAAAGTTACAATATACAGATTTGGTGGTTGACGGTCCATAACGTTAGGTAATATAACTGTGATCCCAGCAACAAATGTCACTTTTCCGAAAATAGAATAGAAGTTATTAGCACCACTAAGCAACTACTAATTACATCTTGAATTTTATTATGGCATCATGCCTGATGAACATAACAAAACAACCGCACAAAAACGCGTAAGTATTTATGTTACGAATGGGATAACCTGGTAATAACCAACGTAATTTTTGCTGAAACAAGGGGGAAACAAAGGGATAAAATCTATGTGATGTACTGTTATTTGTGTATTTATATACACACATAATCTGAGCAAAGTTAACGGTTATAATGTGCATGTGCATCCGCCGTTATTCTTTCTCGCTGCAGTATTCCCCTACAACCAGCCTAGCAGTGATTCGTCGTATGCAATACTTCGCTGTTACTCTACTACATCATGGTTATAGCTAACACATGAGCTGAAAAGTCCCGGGCCTAACACATAGATGACGCTAGTTTTATTGCAGTCACCTTTCTCTCAGTTAGTACTAACCTTCAAATGACAGCTGTTAAAATTTCATGATATTCTATTCATTAGTTTGTGAGTTATTGCGCTAAGAGTCACGCTCCTTTTGTTATTTTCAAAACAATGGATCAAAAACAATTTCGTGTTTTAATGTTACACTGCTTCTTGATGGGGAAAAATACCGTCAAGCGAAGCAATGGCTTGAAAAGTGTTATGGGGACTCCGCTCCATCAGAAACAACAATAAAACGTCGGTTGGCTGACTTCAAACGTGGTCGTAGAGACACCGATGATGCAGAACGCAGTGGACGTCCAAATGAAGCGGTAACACCAGAAAACATCAAAAAAATCCACAAAATCGTTTTGAATGATCGAAAAGTGAAGTTGTGTGAGTTAGCTGACATCGTAAAGATATCAAAAGAACGTATTGGCTTTATATTGCATGAGCATTTGACTATGAGAAAGCTCTGTTCAAAGTGGGTGCCGCGTTTGCTCACTGTTGACCAAAAACAAGAACGTGTTGATGATTCTGAGCAGTGTTTGGCCATGTTTAAACGTAACAAACCGGAATTTTTGCGGCAATATGTGACAATGGATGGAACATGGATCCATCACTTCACTCCGGAATCAAAACGATCGTTATCTGAGTGGACAGCAACTGGTGAACCTCGTCCAAAGCGCCCGAAAGCACAAAAATCGGCTGGAAAGGTTATGGCCTCGGTATTTTGGGATGTGCGTGGTATAATATTCATCGACTATCTTGAGAAAGGAAATACCATCAACAGTGAATATTATACAGCGTTATTGGAGCGTTTGAAGGCCGAAATTGCAAAGAAACGACCGCATATTGCAAAGAAAAAAATTTTGTTTCATCGAGACAACGCACCGTGTCACAAGTCAATCAAAACAATGGCAAAACTACATGAATTGAACTTCGAATTGCTCCCACATCCACCGTATTCGCCAGACTTGGCTCCCAGCGACTACTGGCTGTTCGCAGACCTCAAAAAAATGCTCGCCGGTAAGAAATTTCGCACGAATGAAGAGGTTATCGCTGAAACTGAGGCCTATTTTGAGGCAAAAGATAAATCGTTCTACAAGAGTGGTATTGAAATGTTAGAGCGGCGCTGGAATGATTGCGTTGCTCTTGATGGAGATTACGTTGATGAATAAAGCTAATTTTGAACCAAAAGAAACGTGTTTTCTTTGTTAGGCCCGGGACCTTTCAGCCCATGTGTTATAATGGACGAACGTAAGATTGCGATACCTCCCCGTTATAAGCTGCTCCGGTTATGTCTGTATACATTTAAAATGCAAAGAAATGTGGATTTTTTTATTGCATTCTTATCAATTACACAGTGAAAGAAGTGTAGTATCAACCTCATTTTAAACTTAATCTCTGTAGTAATTTATATTTACTTCCAGTTAATGAAGGCGTAATTTGAATTAGTTGTATCACATACATTTTGTTTTTCAAAGAACTGTTAGTCTATAGCTAACATATGTAAATAGTACATAATAATTCTGCTATTTATTGTCATAGAAATATCGACACAAGCATTTAACATTGTATAATGGAGATAATTAATTGTCTAAGTTTATTTAATTTAGCGTGAAAAGATCTGTGTAAATACCATAGATCATATCCTAAAGTATGCCGGAAGCGAGTGCAGGAGGATAATATATAGCGCAAAAGCGGGAACGTCGTTGCTTATTCGTTTTTAAAACGGAGCTGCGTCCGAAAAACTCAACAGCTTAAGAAAATGATAAATCGTCAAATGGAGAAAAATAGCGTCATCCATCTTCGGATACTTCTTAGCGTTCCGAATTTTCCCTGGAGCTCCCCATCCAGCGGCATATGACGGAGGAGTATTGCTTTAATTTTAAACATGTAATTGCATTAAGTCATTCAGTAAATTCAAGTTCGCATGTACGTATATCATCTATTCGTTTTTCTTTTGCTTGACATTTGGTAAGATTATTGTGGATATTAGAATGCATTGTAATTACTAGGTACGAGTTATTTCGGAATGTATTGGTTTTATGACATTATCGGGTTAGAAGAAACCGTTTCCTATTTCATGATTGGGTAATTGTAGTATACATTTATTTAATAGGACCACAAATGGTTCTTTCACGGAAAAATATTGCTCCCACAAGTCTTCGCTTTGATATTGATGCCCAAATTTTCGCATTTACGGATACTTGTTTCTGTAAATTTACAAGGATTCTGTAGCACAAGTTCCATAATTTTGTGAGTTCATATATTCTGATAAGTAAAAACATGCTTCATTACTAAAGTCAAATATGTTATTACCATTAAATCACTTGCAAAACGCTATCCTTCCCACAAAATCCTGTGGACATAGTAGTCTCCTTTGTAACGGAACATTTTGAGCTTTTTAATAAGGGCTAAGCTAAAATAATGGTTTGTCAAACTTAAACGAATAGGAGAAAACCAATTATAGTACCCCTGATTAATTAATTTTGTTACTGATTTATGGGTGTTCCATTCGTTGTTGAATTTCATATAAAACTTCTTCCGTTAATTTGCTCGGTTCCCCAGTTGATTCTTTTCACAAATACAATGGCTCCCTTCAAAACGATATCTAATTATTTGTTGGTGTCTTTCAAATGTTTCGCAGTCGATATTTAAATCCGGAAAATAGAGATTAAATTGGTTACCATAGTAAACAAACATCTATGGATGATTGTTTGGAATGTACCCTATTTCAAATTTGTTGCTACCAAAACAGCAAATATTCTGATAATTATTCGTAAACTAGTTAGTTAACTTCTTTGTTGTAAGATAAAAACATGACTGCATTACAAATACGTTACTGTTTTGTTGAATTAAACAGTACCAGCAGTTTGTTATCCTTTAAAACAAATTACTAGTTTAATTAATTTTTCGTAATAAAATTATTTCACTGGAAAAACAAATTCCGTTTTTTAGTTAGTTTAAATGTTGGTTCAACACAAATTGTGTCAAGTGAATGCATATCTGATATTATGAAATTTTTAATTTTGTGGCTGATAAATTGGTTGGTTCGAAGGGGTTGAACATAAGAACCAATTATGTTCGCAAACGAAGATTGCTTCTGTTTTTATTTATAAAGCCATATGTGTGCAGCAATGATACGTTATCTGAAGAGATAGTAAACCTTTTCATACTAAACAAGCATTTTTTGCAAAAACAAAAAGTTGACTCATCGCAAACATATCCAAATAAATTCTGTTATAACCAAGTCTTTGTGAAAGTTATTAAGCTTCGGTAATCCAATCTTATAAATCGTATTGTACACTAATGTTAAGTCTCGTAATAATTTTCCGCATATAGATTTAAAAGCAACCGATTTATGGCGATATTAACGAACGTCAAACATACAGTAAAACTCAATTAGTTATTCCGTGCTGCTACGTTTTTTCTTTAGCGTGCGGGCGGCAAAAAAGCGTTCTGCGATAGATAAGAAGTTATGTTCGCCTAGGGTATTCTCTGTCATTGGCTTTTATGGACGCAGAAACGGAAAGAAGGGTGCGAAAAAGTGACAATGGAAGAGGAGATTGGGTAATGTAGCCGATGAACTGCGGAATTTAATATTCAGTCAACGCCCATTTGTCACACGATGGAATGCGGAAGCTTGCAGCTTGACAGTCTGAATTGAAATTTTAGTTTCATTTTGTATTTACTATACGTTATTAAAAATATTGGCCATTTTGTATGATGATACCCGTTGTGTAAGAGTGGACCATTTAAAATTGATTTTACAGTGCTTTGTACCAACATATCATAAAGTTTATAGGACGAAGATGGCATTGAAATAGAGAATATATGCCTGAACTTAAGTCAGGTATTATAACAACGGTTTAGAAAATTTATTTTGACAGTGACAATGACCGTTATTAATTAATGTGTGACCAAGCAACTGTAAATATCGAGTTTGAATAAATTCAAATATGGAGTACAATATAGTGCAAAAACATTATGAATGAAGCCTGTTTTCGAACGGGAGTGCGAATTGATGGAATTTGTATGTACAGCCAGCATGCATATTTGGATGATTTTAGAGAACACTTCCCAGAATTAGTAGTAATTCCTAAACATTTTTATAATTGCTTTTCCAGTTGTGTTGCTTACTGCTAGTAGCTTGTAAATAATTTAATGCAAGATGATGATCTGAAATTTGACACTTTTCTCTGATAAAACGTGGTTTCATCATGTACGTCAATTTCCAAAACACTCGGATATAGAGTAGTAAGAATCCCCATATTTTTGTTGAATCGTTTCTGCATACACCGAAACCTGGTGTTTGGCTAGCAGTTTCTCGCCCCAGAATTGTTGGATCTATTCTTTTTTTTAATTTAATTAATGCTGAGAAGCGTAGAAACATTTTGAATGAACTTATTGAACACCTGCACGAAGACGAATTACAATATGGTTACTTCCAGCAATATGGTTTAATGACATACAGGCCACAAAAAATATTGCTTTTATTCATGAGTTCTTTGACGGTTGGATTATAAGCTTACATAGGGAGGTTGAATTTCCAAGACTATCTCCTTGTTTGACAATTATTGACTTTTCTATGATTCTCCATGTAAAGAATAGAATATTTAAAACTCCTATTGCTAATTTGCAAGATCAGCAGCAGAAAATTACAGACAAATGCCTGCAATGCTACAAAATGCCTTCGGCTCGAGTGAGTTATGTTTTCGACGGGGTGAAAATGTTGTCTCAACCTCGTCTGGATGCCAATTACCAGAGCTTCCAGTTACTCAATCCACCTTCGCCTCTAGTGAATCTGTATTTTCGACGAAGTGTGAGGGTTGCATTTCTGGGTGGTGGTTAGTCAGTCCTGGCAGCCCTCGACGAGTGACCGTGGTCGAGGGTACCTCCAGGGGATCCTGGGGTCGTATGACAGCTGACGTCTATGAGTGGCTCCACTGCGGCGTCTTCGTGTAACGTTATGATGGGTGTAAGAACAGCTTTGTATATTTTTATCTTACGTGAGGGATCTAGCTTGCCTCGACCGATTAGTAACGGGTAGAGGGTTCCAGACATTTGACGTCCGCGATCGAGGACACGATGTATGTGAGCTCCCCAGTTCACTCGAGAATCTAATATGAACCCCAGGTGTTTGATCTGAGGTCGCCAGGGGATGATTGGACGGCCGTGCTTTTTCCTGAATAGACGGCGGATTCTCCACTTACACGTCCGTGTGCATCGCCAAGTTGACGTGCACGGTAGCTGGAATGTCGCTCGTGTAAATGCTGAACAGGAGGTGTCAGATCGTTGACCCTTGCGGTACTCCTCCTGTAGCCGTCCTGACTGTGGACCGCTGCCCTTCCAGTTTGACCTAGAATACCCTCTGGCGGAGATACGAATGGACGAGCCTGACCATTGCCTTGGAGATACTGGCCCGATGCATTTTCAAGAGTAGTCCTTGGTGTCAGACTTTATCGAATACTTTGGCGATGTCGGGGCATATCGCTCCTGAGTCTTCCCGTAGGTTGAAGTCTTCATTGATCTGCTCGACGATGTGCAGCACTTTGTGGATGGTGCTGTCTGCCCCCCCCCCTGCGGAACCTGAATTGACAGTTCGAGATAAACGGGATAAGGAAACTGCCGATCTCGACGTCAGTTTTCTCCTGTAGCCTTCTGGGTATGATCCGGTCGGCGATCTTATCCATGACCAGGAGAAGGTTGACAGGTCATGATCACGTCCGTTTACTTCCATTGGAGGCGTGCTTGAGAGCCCGGTAGGTGATGCCCTTCGGCCCTTGAGCCTTGTTGGATCGGAATGGCTTGATGATGGCCTTCACTTCTTCGGGTGATGTTGGTCGCAGTGAGTCTTCATCTTTCTCTGATGCGAGGATTTCTCACACTCTTTGATGAACGGGGCTGCATTGTCGCTAGAGGGTTTCGGCGAAGGTTTCCGCCTTGTCTTAGGTGGTGAAGGCGATACCGCGCGCCCTATGGGTCGGTGGAACGGGAGCTCATTGTTTCTTCATGATGTTTACTGTCCTCCAGAATGCGGATGAAGATATTGAAGCTTGGATCATGAAGTGGTCCTAGCGTTGGTTTCGAAATTTGTTGATTGCGATGTTGGCGCGTCTAGGCGTTTGGTTGTACTCCGCTTTGAGAACCGGGTTAAGCTTTCTCTGCCACTGTCTTCGGAGCGTGTTCTTCCCCCGTATTAGGTCTTTGACTTCCCTGGGAGTCGACGGCACACAAGGTGTTTGTTGAGTATCTTAGGCTGCCTGATACGCGCTCCGTGACTTGTCGTACTGCTGTTTCTAGCTGGATCGTGTCGTCTACATATAGGACCCGCATTGTTGGAGAGGTGAAAGAGGAGAGAGAGGAGTGAAAAGAGGGGAAGGGAGACAGGGGGAAAGGTCACGTGGAAGAGAGGATAAAATTAGACAGCAAAAGGGACAGAAGAAGTAAAAAGAGAAAGGGGAGGGAAGAGAGAGGTCCCGGCAGCAGCGCCGGTCTTATAACTCGGCGGTAATGTCGCTTGCTCTGCGCTGATCGTATTAGACGTTCCTTGCAGAGTATCGCTTGCTAGTTCTAAAAAGAACTTGAAATGGCTTGGTTGTTCTGAAAAGAACGAGTAGAGCTGTCTGAACTGTATGCCTCAAATCGATACGCACGGTTTGAATGCTCGGATCAGAGCAGTACCCAACAATAAGTAATAGTGCGTTATCCCTCATATAGATTGCAGTGGCAGCAGAGAAATAATGATCCGTCATTATCTGTTTGTACTTGAAAATACGCGATTTAGATTACCTATTTACAGGTTCAATAGCATCTCATACTTCCAGGGCCGCTTGTTATAGTCATAACGGTTGTTGGATTCCGCCGTGTCATAACAGGTATTTTGTTCCAGACGCTTCGCGAATAACTCCGGTTCGCATGTTCAAAGGTACTGGCTTCGTACATGTTGTTCCTGCGTTAAGTATGTTCCTCCCCCTGATGAACCGTAGCGTGCGTGACCTAGTGACACGGCAGAATCCGACAACCGTTACGACTCACCCTTCACAAGCTTTGGAATGAAACATTTATGCAAAATAACTAACTTTTTAGCCCATATAAACGTAAATTATACTATAGAAACGTGTGTGAAATGTAATACCCTTTGTGTTTGTGGAATAACAGTTCTGTAGTAAGTGACAAAATTTGGCAAATAACCATTTACAATAACATTTTTTGAAATTGGCAGGAAAGTGTTCATAAGCGCCCCGCGAAAGATATCTATAAGAGTGACCAAAAATTGAAAACATTGTATTGCTATTCGAAGTTATGCGTGAGTGTTTTAAATCATAATATTAATAAAAGACTTGCTGTAAATATATTTATATACCAGATATTACCTCAATAATTGTCCATATAGTAACTGAAGAGTACTTGACCCAAAATATGACAATTTAACCCAAACACAAAATAAATATCAAAAATTTTCACAAATTCTGAAAGTGGCTTTCATCAATTTTTTTAATTATTTTGGTAAAAATATGTTAGTGTGGACCTCCTAAATGTACACTAGGGTGCCCATATCTCCGCACAAATATAAATCTAGGACATTAAAATCGGAACTCCGTGTTAGCCATGGAAATTCGCTACCTCATCTATCTATCTATGATTTCGATTTAAATAATTTCGCATCACTAAAGGAAATATGGTGGGATTCCATCTTGAATAAACTACATATCTCTTGGATAAACTATTGTGTGTAACAATAATGATAATTTGTAGGTAATTCAAAGGGTCCCATTACACTATCCCTAAAAGTCCACACCAAACATTTATTGTAAACTGAGAGGTGAATTTTCAGTATCCCAATTATTGCATTTTCTCCAATCAAAAATGTCTGTGTGTGAAAGTAGCTTCATCACTAAAAAGTATACTACCAAAAAAATTGTTATTTGTATATGTTTCAATTTCTAATGTATTGTAGAAATTCCATTCATCGAGGAGGATCTTCTGATAATATACACCGGAGTGAAATAGAAAAGTCTTAAGTTTTCTTATTTTAGAATTCTGAAAATTGAGGTATTAGTTATTCAGTAATTGCAGTAAGCAACTAGGAAACATTAGCAATTCTTACTAAAAACCGATCAGTTGTAATTCTTTCTGGATGTTCTACATCTCGCTTTGGATGGAGTTAACCAGTTTTGACTAATCGGTTGTAGATATTAGTCCCGTAATTAAGGTTGTCGTCTGTTTGGATATATTTGCAAATATCTTTGAGCAGCTTGTGGATAAACATGCACTATTATGTCGCATATCTTCATTTGAAAAATCATTATGACGTGGCATTTTCACAAAGAAACTATTATAGCACTAATTAGTTTCACACCTTTCAATAAAAATTAAGTGTCCGACATAATATATCAGCATATTTTATCAATATAGTGTAGAAGAGAGGAAATAAATCTATCACTGCTATATGCCTTTGATGATAGGCAAAAACTATATTCTGCTATAATTTAAAGTGCCTTAACATGCATAAATTTTTTACCAAGCATGGATCAAAAATACTAGAAGATACCGTAACAGTGGATTAAAATTAATATTAAATAAAAAAACTCAGTATCTCGGTTAGGAGTTCATAGTTACGCTGAAGATGTTTATTGGTCTATAATTTCGTAAGAAAGGGGGTTAAAGCAATGAAGTTTCGCAAAGATATTATTTTATACCCTTTTAATCCAGGTTTTTAAATGCATTGAGAGTCCTGTCATAAGCAATCCTGCAGATATAAAATAAGACGCGTCAAGAACGGATGCGGCTATAAAGCCAAAGCCAAAATACCTATATGTATATACAGCAAGAACAGAGTGTCTATATTATATATACGAAATCATAAACCAGGCAGGCGTTCGCGTCCGGCGCACAGCTCACTCCAAAATAATATATCGGTATATTATTTATAAGGACGCCATAACTTATTGTCAGACGGCACCCCGGTCGTCGCTGCTACTCTCTTCTCTGTTTCAGATAATTCCATAAGAACAATAGACAGTTAGTTATACAGCACTGCCAACTCGCAATCTGTTCAAATTTATTACCTTCTCTCTTGACCCCGCGATCCCTTGAGCGTTAAACGCTGCTTCCGTGTTGGAATTACTTCTCTGGTGAAGAAAAAGAAGATGCGTCAAGAAGCGAATGGGTTGGAAGAAAGACTATGGAACATTGTAGCTATAGGATTTAATTAAAAAAATCAAGCAAAGCGGTACTTATAACAGAAATTCTGCTAATTAATTTTCAAGCTTGTTTTACGGGAAGGATTCATATTATTTTGTGGAGGATATTCCATACAATGTCTACAATAATAATGGGATATATAGTAGATATACAAAAAAGTGTAATGATAATACATTGGTTGCATCGATACATATGAAATAAATTATATGACAATGAGTTAAATAGAATAATAGTGCGTTTATAAATTGATAGTAATTGTTGCTCACACAAAAAAGGCATCAAAGCCATTAGAATACTCTAAAGCATTGTCAATCTATTTGTTTTATAGGCTGCAGTACGTTTTGCTGCGAACAAAATATTGGAAATAACACATGGGCTGAAAAATGCCGGGCCTAATACATAGATGACGCTAGTTTTATTGCAGTCACCTTTCTTTTAGTTAGTACTAACTTTCGAAAGACAGCTGTTAACATTTCATGATATTCTATTCATTAGTTTGTGAGTTATTGTGCTAAGAGTCACGCTACTTTTGTTATTTTCAAAACAATGGATCAAAAACAATTTCGTGTTTTAATTTTACACTGCTTCTTGATGGGAAAAAATACCGTTCAAGCGAAGCAATGGCTTGAAAAGTGTTATGGGGACTCCGCTCTATCAGAAACAACAATAAAACGTTGGTTTGCTGACTTCAAACGTGCTCGTAGAGACACCGATGATGCAGAACGCAGTGGACGTCCAAGTGAAGCGGTAACACCAGAAAACATAAAAAAAATCCACAAACTCGTTTTGAATGATCGAAAAGTGAAGTTGCGTGAGTTAGCTCACATCGTAAAGATATCAAAAGAACGTATTGGCTTTATATTGCTTGAGCATTTGACTATGAGAAAGCTCTGTTCAAAGTGGGTGCCGCGTTTGCTCACTGTTGACCAAAAACAAGAACGTGTTGATGATTCTGAGCAGTGTTTGGCCATGTTTAAACGTAACAAACCGGAATTTTTGCGTCGATATGTGACAATGGATGAAACATGTATCCATCACTTCACTCCGGAATCAAAACGATCGTCATCTGAGTGGACAGCAACTGGTGAACCTCGTCCAAAGCGCCCGAAAGCGCAACAATCGGCTGGAAAGGTTATGGCCTCGGTATTTTGGGATGTACGTGGTGTAATATTCATCGACTATCTTGAGAAAGGAAATATCATCAACAGTGAATATTATATAGCGTTATTGGAGCGTTTAAAGGCCGAAATTGCAAAGAAACGACCGCATATGGCAAAGAAAAAAAATTGTTTCATCAAGACAACGCACCGTGTCACAAGTCAAGCGAAACAATGGCAAAACTACATGCATTGAACTTCGAATTGCTCCCACATCCACCGTATTCGCCAGATTTGGCTCCCAGCGACTACTGGCTGTTCGCAGACCTCAAAGAAATGCTCGCCGGTAAGAAATTTCGTACGAATGAAGAGGTTATCGCTGAAACTTAGGCCTATTTTGAGGCAAAAGATAAATCGTTCTACAAAAGTGGTATTGAAATGTTAGAGCGGCGCTGGAATGATTGAGTTGCTCTTGATGGAGATTACGTTGATGAATAAAGCTAATTTTGAACCAAAAAAACCGTGTTCTCTTTGTTAGGCCCGGGACTTTTCAGCCCATGTGTTAATATACGGTAAATGGTTTGTGTTTTAGTCCGATGTTGTGAGTATTAAAATTAAATTCCCTATTGATTTATGGGTTAATTAATTGACCGGGTCATAAATAGCACAGCATTTGTTATTTAGACCACGACAGTAGTTGATGGTAAATATTAATTCTTAATACCTTAATCGACCGTCTTGAATAAAATTTAGTGGTTTGCTAATGAAATAGGTTAGTTACTATATAATAATAATTTTATAACGCTGTCTATATTTTACTCAGCAACTTTTTAATATTCGTTATTTTTTATTGAACTATCTATCGCATTTCCATTTCTTGACTAGTATCAAATAAATAGTTTTTTGGTAATAATGCTATTATTCTATATACGACTGTAATAGGCTTTTTCTAATATTTAAAGTTTGTTTAACAAAATACACTACCATGTGAAGGACAAAAATGATTAATACATTAACAAACAAAAAACTAAAACTAGACACAAATGTATGTAGTTATAAAAACATATAATTATAACAAATTTGAAATACCACTGTTTAAGGTTTATATTCAGCGAATATATCAAACTATAAAAGTGTCACTCATGGAACTGGCGCGAATGTAGACCGAGAACACAAGCTGATTGCATGTAAAAAAATGGCATATCGATTGACGAGGGATGAAAAGTGTCAACTTGCCCAATGAAACACATGAGTCTATCTTACTGTGCAATGACTTATATAGAAATGTAAGATACGAGTTAGTATGTCTCAATTCCAATGATGCTATCTTGAACGTATTCAACAGTATATTTTGACCGAACCTTTTAAGGGGCATGCATTAAATTCTTTCAGCCACAAAGATGTAAGAAATCGCCGTTGTATATTCTGAATCGTATGAATATGCCTATTGTACTACGGGCACCATATTATTGCATAGAATTCCAACTTCAACTACACTTGTCAGAAAAATTACAGAAAAAATCTTTTCACAGTAGGCTAATCTATGTGCGTACGCGATGATTTTAAGAAAATGGTTAGTAAACGAAACTTAAGGATCGACTGTTAAGTTGCATAAAGATCTTGTTTTACTGTAACGCACATCCGTGCCCATGTTGTAAAGTAAATGTAAATATTGGCAGTGTTAGGTATATACCAAGCTTCAAACAATTAGTTATGATAGAAATGTCTTAATCTTATTCAATAAAAGAATATCTTAATAGCATCGACGAATATCAGTCTGGAATATCGCTGGCAAAATTAAGAACAAAAAAGAGCCTAGATTGGAACCTCTGGAATTACAGACTTTATGCCTTGTCTATAAGAACTAAAGCCATTGCTTGGCATGAAAAATTCACGGTTTGAAAGAGACTTTATTCGAGCTACTTTAGGTTCCTCTGAGAACCAGCTATCTACGCGGATCAATACCCGAAAGAATTAGCATAGCCAATTCTTATACATTGGGAAACATTGTTTAAGGCAGTTATCTATTACGCCAAATATTTGTAGCATACAAAGTCTGTAGTTTTATAATTCAATATGAAATAAATTGCTATCAAGAAAAGTCAAAGAAAGTTTCAAGAGATGTTTTGTGGAAACAGATTCTAAATCTTTTCATGACAAATATAAGAAATTACTTGATGCAACAGAAAAACAAACAAAATTATTCGGTCGCATTAGTGGAGTTACTGCAAATAGTCGCCTTATACTAAAGTTTGAGAGTATTTTAAGAAAACATTTAGATTTTGCCACATTTATAATGGTGCGCTTATAGATTTGTTAGGTAATTTAAAAGAATGTTTTAGTTGTGCGAAATTACATCATTCCATTGTGTTCTCTGCATATCAAAGCATTTTTTCATTGTGGCAAACAAGTTTTGAACCAAGCGTGGAGTATATTTTCAGTTCTTTCTCCAATCTCTTTTGGTTTGTGAAAACTATTTCTATGACCAGGGCCCGGTCTAGTTACATAGCAGCTCCAGGTAAAAATATATTTGCTGCCCTTTACAATTAGTTATTTCCTCCTTATTTCTGCTGCTTTGGGCGTTTGCCGGACCCTGTTTATGATACAGGATGCTATTTAGGTAAGTGTTTCATAAATTACTTTTTTTAGTTTATTTACTATGTTGCGCGGAATTTATTGCTTTAATAATTATTATAATGACTATTCGACTGTATTCGATGCGATAGCATGCATCCGTTTATGTCGATTAGCAGCGGTTGACTGGGAGACTATACACATACATACGTGCAAGTGTCATCGCTCGCTATGCGATGGCTCGGTCTTACTCACTTTTACACCTGGGTTAACCTAGAGTATTAAGTTATCGCTTCTCCTGTTTTTCCTTTATACCAGTATTGCAAAAGTAACTCTTAATCACTATTAATATTAATGTCTACAATCATGATTGCCCTACTTATAGTTGAAACTTTTGATTGAATTTTTAGATTACTAATTGTGTAATTACTAATTGCAATTAACAATTAACGTTTTAATTGTAAATTACAATTCAGTTTGGCAATTAATTTCATTTGATTTTTTCAATAAAAGTTACAATTAACAATTAAGAGGTAATTGTAATTGTTAATTAGATTAAATTCAGTCCAACTTTATCTCCACATAGTCTGCATTTGCAATATACTAATATACTATTATACAATGAGTTGTGTAAAATGTGAGAGAAGTCTGTGTTATGGATTGACGTTTATTTTAATAGCCGCGAATGGTGTGTTCGCGACTTGATGCTGGTTACAATTTTGACGAGAAAAACGCTTTCTTTCGTCTTTTGCTTGACTTTCATTTTATTAACAACCATTAGGGGTACAGAATGCGTCCAGGCGCTACTGTGTTCGATAGATTTGTTTACATGAGAATCTACGTATACTTCTCGTAGAAGAATTGATTCACGCGGTTATCTGCCCTTCGTAACTTGTAGCACTCCTAGTGAAACCAGTCTCTGAACCTACGAGGTAGGCTCTACAAATTCTCGGCCTGATATAGAAAAACGAAACGTGGAACAATATAAGAAATTTTATTGTTCAATATCTCCTCTTACTTCTATACATTTATTACAACGATTAATTAATAATTCGATACTTTTGTAAAAATAATCTGAAGTTTTTCCGTCAAAATGTTCTATAGCAGTTGTTTGCAACTCACTATCGTCCTTAAAACGACCTCCCCTAAGGTCCCTTTTAAAATTAGAAAACAAATAAGAATCACAAGGAGCCATATTGGGACTATACGGTGGATGCTTCAATTCTTGAAAGCCACATTCGCGGATGGCAGCTTGTGAAATGGCGGCAGTATGGACAGGGGCATTGTCGTACAATAATCGTGCACCCTTTTTTGTCAGTTTTCCACGACATTTCGCAAAAATACTGTTCCCTAATTTACGCATGCAGACGCATAATATGTGCCGTTCGCAGTTGTATTGTTCTCTTTAAAGTGAATTAGTAAAATGCCCCCACAATTCCAGAATATTGTGGCCATCACCTTTTTCGTTGATTAAACGACTTTTGGGACGAGGTTCATCAGGTTGCCGTCATTCCATGGACTCCATTTTCGACAGAGGATAGTAAAACAGAGCCTCTGTGACAATGGACTCCAAAATCGGTTTTGTGTGGTCTCCACACATGATTAAAAAACAACCGCGCACATTCAACTCGACGTTCATGCTGGAGAGCAGAAAGAAGTCGCAGTATACATCCAGCACTAATATCATTCATACCCAAATGGTCATGGAGAATTCGGCGAATACTTGTTTCGGATGTGTTTGTTATTACTGCTAATTCCTTCACTTTCAAACGGCAATCTTCTAGCACTAAATCTTCAATAATTGAAATTTGTTGAGGCGTTATCACTTCAATTGGTCAACCCGATCGTTCAGCATCTTCCAGGGATTCTTACCCCACACGAAAACATGTTGCCCACTTTTTTACAGTGGAATACGAACGAGATCAATCACCGTAAACGCCGTCTAAACGTTGTTTTATGTGATTAGACGTATGCCCTTCTTTTGTTAAAAATTTCATGATCGCGCGGTACTCAATTTTCATTACTTCAGACATTTTCATGCGGTAGTAACGTTGGTTGACTGGTAACTAAAAACTACTACTCTTTAAACCGTTATATTTATAGTGTAGATCTCGCGTAAGCGCATGCATCCTGTGATGAAATTTGAACACGCGTGAACCTGCATAAGCCTATCAGGTGGAGAATTTATGGGGCCTATCTTGTAATGTTGCTGAGAATCGCTTCAAGGGAACTTGTGTACCGAAAATGAGAGTAAATGTCGAACTAATATTCTGTGGTTGTAGACGTTGTTTTAATATTTTCCTGTGCATTAAGTTGCATGGCGGACATGACCATATCACTCATTGAAAATCCCATTTTAAGCGAGCGTTATATTCTGAACTGCAGAACTATTTCGTCGAAATAAGATTTTAATAATTAAAATACACTGCATTTTCAGTAGTTGTTTGCTAGTAATCAGATTATATGAAAACAATAATTATAAAATAATAATACACTAACTTATGATAAATCGAAAATATGAAATAATTTGATATTAATAAGATCACATTAAATCTCCCGTCTACGCTATCAATTATTTCAGTAAGCATCATCACAAACACTATCCGTCAATATTTCGTTATTTTATTGTTATTCGCTCAGCTTGAATTTAATGCATGTTACCACAACTGCATTTATTAATTAATAAATAATTGAGCAATAACACAGATATTATTTCGCCTACTATTTCATTTGAATAGAATGAACCACAACAGCATACTCGCGTTCGCTTAATTTACTCTGCCATGATGTGCGGTTACCTGCGCTGTTAATGAAGGTTTTGATTTATTTTGTTTGATAGAAATTTGATACGTGTGTTATTCTGAAATGGTCTTTGGTAATTAATTTCAAATGCGATGTGTTGTACTAAGATAAATTATGCAATATGTCAGTAGCGTATACATTTTAACAATACATATAATACATAATATAATTCATGGTTACACATCCCTAAACAGCTTTCGTCAAAAGTACGGGGGCCATTGACTGGTCGTGACTAATTATTAGGCCAGCCCCAGTGACGCATCTTAGTACATTCGCTATCAGTATTTGCCATGAAGGTTGTTTATTTGTTTTTCTCTAATTTACTATAGATCAAAAATCTAATGCATCATCGCGTTTTCGTAAGACTACACCAAAGATTGTGTGATACCGCTTCATTTGATAAAAAGTCGCGTGATTCCAAGAGACCAAGACTCTGGAGTTAGAAGAGGCAATTTTAGAATTTAGAGACTGGTTTACGAAGAATACCAACTGAGATAAGAACTAGTGATCCTGTTTTGGAAAATTCTCTATGACCAACAGATCAAGGATGCTACCGAGCCATTGGAGAAAATTTACGCCAGAGTTTGAAGGTCCTTGGGGTAGATAAGTCGTGGCTGGTGTAGATACCTTGAACATCTCGTTTGACTTTCTGTCTTTCTTTTTTGTTCACAAGTATTTCTTAGTATAGAAAATGGGGTAAATAGAAAATGTTTCGCATCTTCGACACCGTTCATTTCGTTAACAATCTTCTGCATATTTTGGCTTATACGATGCCCGCTCAAATATTGTGACATTTTTTTAGTGTTCTGTATATATGAGTCAGTATAGAAGTCAAGTCGTAGCAGTGAAAGCATTAAACCTTGAAATTAATAGGTATCACCTTCGCATCAGAAGTTAAGTAGGTTTATTTGCAAGAAGGGAAGCCGTGAGCGCTGAACACCTGCATGTTATCAGTCAAATTCGATTGTGGAAAGCTGATTACTTCAAATGAATATAAGTTCAACTAGAAATGGAAAAAGAACTTCGCAGGAAAGTTTAACACTGTTCCTGAATGGAGAAAGGAACAGAGTATACACAAAGCATAGTTGATGTAATTTGGTGCGTCGCTTAGATGCTACACATGCAACTGTTTTGAGGAAGTAAGGTTCAAGTGTTTCGTTTTCTTCCATTTCTGCTAGCATTCTTGACTTGCAGAAAGACGTGATCTGCAAAGTGAGATCATCGCTGTTTACCGCTCTTGCTTATTTCTGACTCAGCGTCTAGCCCAGAGTAATATTCTACTATTTATTTATTCTGTTATGTATTATACATCATTAGTTGCGGAGATGCTGGGTTAGCGCCTAGTGCAGTTGTTTATTAGTCTTGGGGTATCGTGTACCATTACCGTTATCGTTACCGTTACCGTTACCGTTACCGTTACCGTTACCGTTACCGTTACCGTTACCGTTACCGTTACCGTTACCGTTACCGTTACCGTTACCGTTGCCGTTACCGTTACCGTTGCCGTTGCCGTTGCCGTTGCCGTTGCCGTTACCGTTGCCGCTGCCGTTATCGTTGCCGTTACCGTTGCCGTTACCGTTGCCGTTACCGTTTTCCGTTACCGTTACTATTACCGTTACTATCGGCATTGCCATCGCCGGAGAGAATGCTTAGCATACAAGATTTAGAATATTGAACTGAATAAACGTATTTTTTTGAGGGTGTGGTTTGCCGAAATTTCATCTTTCTTATATTTATAATATTTAGTATATGTATATTGTCATTGTACTAATTTCTTAATCGTTTTACGAGCAGGTCACAATTATGGTGTTATGGTGAGATATACACAATAACTATATTATGGTAAGAAATATATTTTATTTCTTTATCGCGATGTGGCATTATAGACTCTGCCCAAAGTGGTAACCTCAGTCTTCCTTACCTTGTTAGCCAATTATATGCGAAGGTGTAGCTGCTTTTTTTATTTATTTGGCAGCACTTTTAAATATAATATAAATGAATTTAATCTCACAACTTGAAAGGTAGGTGTTATATTTATATTTCAAAAAGATCTACACATTTTACACAATTCCATATGAAAAAGTTATAGGATGATTTGTAATATTAAGGCTTCTTGCGGTAGGCTCAGTGGAGCCCTAAAGCAAGTACTATGTAATGAAGAATATTTATGTATGATCTGAAATTGTTGGAGCGCATTTAAAATTGCCCTCGAAGGAAATTACCGGAAGCCGTTGATGAAAGTTCCGAGCGTGAATTGACTGTATGAAGACTCACAGGACGCTCCGTTAAAAAGAGATATTATATATTATTGGCAAAGGTTGCGGTAGAGACTAGGAGGTCAGGCGGTGTAGGGTCAAAGCGTTAGAAACTCGCTCCAACGCCATTTTCATGAGGCACCAGCTACGCAAGCGAAGAAGAAAGTTGAAATTGTATTCCGGGGGATCGTCAAAAAGTTTACATTTCAGATTCCTTTTATGTTCAGAAGCTTGGGTGGAAAATAAAATATTGATGAGAACGGTACGAATAGGAGCAGGAAGATGTAGTACTAGTTATAGCATGAGGTGGAAGGAAAGAAATACTGAAAGCAAGGCAAAATTGATAAATTCGCAACAGATACTTACACGTTTAATGTAGTTACAGTTGTTTAGAAGTTGTCTTTTGAAGCGACAATTTTGTAGGTGCACTGTTAAAAGGGATTAAGTAAACGCGTTTCTACGAAAAACGTATTTAGCATTTCTTGCAAGGAGAAAAAAATAAGTAAGCAACCATCGCAAAATTACTCTGAATTAATTACAATAATTTTGTCAGCGATGGCTATACTCTATTTTTTAATTAGGAGGAGTGTTTTTGAATTGAAGCACCAAAAAGAAGGCTAACTGTTGGTCAGTTTTCGGCCAAAATAACACTAGCTATGCATATTCGATATATGGCCGGCTGCCATATTGTTACAACAGCTGATTAATATTTAGATTGAGTATTTTTTGAGTATATTTCTACTGCGGTTCGCATTTTCAAAAGTACCTTTGAAAATGCGAACCGCAGGTGTTCCCGAAACGTCAGGGACAAAAACCTAGTGACACGGCGAAACCCGACAACCATTACAACTATGTCAAACGGCCGTGAAAGTCTGCGATACTATTTGTCCAATATCTTATTTCTATTGATACTAGACGTAGAGAAAAGTATAACTGATCAAATCACATACGTTTTATTTTGCTATAAAATGATGTCCAAATTATTCTCCATTATTTTTAATGATTCACGCATATTTAACTCTGAATATCTATAGCGTTGAGATGCTTGAGATGAGGTTTGCTATGTCGAACTTACTAATATTCAAAAGTTCTAAGTTTAATGTGCTACTAAAATTACAAATTTAAAGTGACGTATCTTGAAAACTGTTGAAGGTAATGGTAGAGTACAGTTACAAAATTGAGCATCCTACATTTTTCAAAATTTGTAACATTACTGGAACATATTTATGTATACTAAAAGGCACGTGTAAAATTGATCACATTAGTTGATACTGTGTGTGTGCTTTTGACTTTTAATATCTGCATAAATATAGAGATAACAGTAGATTCATTTCATTTAGTTCATTTCTAATATTTGAATGTTCAAAATAATAGGGTGATATTTACGACAGAAATGATTGTGCATAAATTCCGTTTAACTCTACGATAAATAAATAAATAGAACAAAGAAACCAGTTTAAACATTTTTTAACTTTTATTGATATATAGGTTCAAACCCAAATTTATTCTGTTTATTACAGGAAACATGTATAAATTAATCAAATTTGTATAGTGTCTCGTAACCAACAATTCAGACTACAATATGATTAATAATATTGTCACCTCATTTATGTAATCTAGACTAAAATGTTATTCGTTAAGGCGTTGTGTTGTACGAAATTCAATATTTAGACCTGAAACCGATTATACATTTTTCCTACAAAGCGGGTAGTGTATAAATACGCTATTTTTACTCCTTTATCTCGTATTTCTATTATACAGTAATAACTTCCTAGAAATTTTTAATAAAAGAAACTTGTTTCTCATCGTTGTTGTCTTATTTATCTTTATTATACTGTAAGCGTTCCAATTCTCTTTGTAAATATAATGCTGGAATAATGGCATTACGAAATTCCTACTAATAAGCCAACATCAAAGCAAAACCGAGTTCAGATCTCTTTGGGAGTACTCCGTATTCGCTGAATCGGTAGAAGTAGCAGTAAAAATATTCAATTCTGTTCGTTTCTTTTAATGAGCGTGAAAATTAGAAAATACTGGAATGGTAAATTAGTACAGGAGTATATAAAAATATGCCAAGCTATGTCTGATAAGAAATAAGAAAAATTGGCTGGAGTGTGATTACATAAATATTAAATGGGAAGGAATTACGTTTATTCCATTTATTTGTCTACCTTCAACATCAATTTGAGAACAAATTAATCTGGGATATAGGGTAAGAGTTATACATTACGGCACTGACATTTTTCGCATTTTATTAATATTAAGCAAAACAAATATATGGTTAAGAATTTGTTAAAAATTATATACTACTAGAAATTACAACAGGTGCGTAAATATAAAAAGTGTATTAGAATCAAATACTTTCGGTCTACGCAGTTGTATTACTAGACTCACAGCTAATAGTGCGGATTAGGTAGCTATAGTTCAGATACAGTTTGGCACAAAAATTTAATGCTTATAAATTCAGCAAGCTACGTATAATTAAGACTATTTGTAAAGATTATAAATTTATATTGTAAAAACGAAAAAAAGGTGATGTGATGTCTAGTGCTGATGTATTGTTTAATGTTATGCCATCTTGGACATACAAGAAAAAACAGTTCAAAAGAAATGGACAATCAGAATGCGTTTACAGTTGTGAGAAAGCTAATCTGCCACTTGTCTTGTATGTGTGTCGGTGGGACAGATGTCTACATGTCGGTAAGTTAGGTGTCTATTTTTACGATCTCCTGCAAGATTATAGACTGTCTCTCAGGCATTGAAATATTGCTCTTACGGAGATAGTATTAAACGTTGCCAGATTTCTAACACAAGGATTATTAATAAAAAATCCATGATTCGCATCCCTAAACAGCTTTCGCTAATTACAGGGTGCTTGAAACTAATCGCCAAGCGCGCAAGCCATTGAGCCATAAGTCCCGGTTATTTCAAATAATGACTCGGTTCTTCGTATAATTATGAAGTCATTTACAAAATTCGAAAAAGTTTCCGTATGCATTAATAGTATATATAATGAAATGGTTTTGTATAAATTACGTTTTAATAAAATGTACAAAGAAACAAATAGGAAGAACGCAAATATATCAATTTGTTGTTTAAAAATGTTTATTTATGCGTAATCCGAAACATAATTTTATTCTACTTATTAGCAGAAGAATGTATTTATAGATTTTTCATAGTCTAAAATTTCACAGGAGACAGAAATGATGAACTAAACACATGCATTATCCTTGATAGAAAGCGTGGCAAATAACTTGGTAACGTTCCTACTTCCAAAAAAAGATAGTTACATGCGAATCCATATAGGTAAAAAAAGAGAGCTACATTGCATAAGCCCTAATACACTGAAGTCTGGGTAACATAGTCTCCCAAAGAATTTAAAAATTTTATTACTTAACCGGGTTTATTCAGAAAATAAGCGAACTTTGCATGTTTAACTTATCTTATCAATTATTATTTCTTTATTCCCAAATTATTGATTCTTGTTTCCTTCAAGGTACTCCCCTCATCTATCGATTATCCTTTCCCAGCTTTGCTTGCCCTTCCCAAAGTAGTTCCGGAAAGCTTCTTTTGTGGTGATCTTTAATGTCTGTCACGAATTTGTTTTAATGTTATCAGTGATCTCAAAATGGTATCCTTTCTGCACTAACTTAATTTCGGAAATAAGGAAAGATCACTTGGAACCAAGTCTGGTGAGCAGGAAGGCCGAGGGAGATAATTATCTGATTTTTGGTACAAAAATGATGAATTGATAAACTAGAATGAGCGGGTGTATTATTATGGTGAAGGTGCCATGAGTTATGTCGCTACAACTGTTCTCTCATTTTGCGAATTTTTTGTTGTAACCGTTGTAAAATACCTTTGTGGTGCTCACGGTTGACTACTTGACCTTCACGGAAAAATTCAAAATTCACAATTCCATAAAAATCGAAAAAAAAAGAAAAACACTTGAAGCAGAAACTTTGAAGTTAGATTGAGGTTAACGTGCGTCTTTTGGTCGTGGTGATCTCTTCCCAATTCACTTTTGTTTCTTTAAACTTGCTTCACAAGTTGAAACGTTTATACGAAAGGTTCTTCCAGTTTCATGAACAATATTAGTTGAAACGTCGAAAATTAGTTGAAACGTTTCCATGAAATATTCACCCAGTTTTACGAAAAAATTTACGTTGCATCATTGCTCTAGAAAATTACACATTGCAATAGTTGTTAGGAGACTGAAACACTTTGCACTCGCATATACAGTATTTTTTTGATGATAATATTCTGATTGTGACCCTTCCTCCTTTTTCGAATTTTCAGTTACGTTCACTTTTCTTCGGAAAATTAAATTTTATGGGTTGCAACAGAGATACTGGATTAATTCTAACAATACGTATTGTTGGTTTTATGAAGAGATGTACGTATTTTGTCATTAGGAGAAAATGTTTCAATATAGTAAATCATTCCTTTTTCATAGCAAAAGTATTCGGAAGCCATTAATCTCCTTAAGTAAAATGCCTAGATTTAATTTAATTTGATATAGAATAGAATTCCATACATCTGAGATCGGAGAGTACAAGGGGAAAAACCGCAAACCACTGCCATCTAGTGATTTAATTGTTTCCGTTTCTGACGTCAAGTGGCGCTTTAATCGAATTCGTAGAGATTTGTAGGGAGCGTATATTACAAAGAAGGAGAAAATGGAACACACAGAAAACAAAGGAATAAATTCCGTTCGGTTTACGTATCGACGGGATATATTAAACATGGAGAAAGTTTAATAGCGAGAAAATTTAGGCCGTTTAATATGCTACTTGTGTTTTGATTTTAAGTTTTTAATTAATTTAATATGAGAAGTGATAAAACGCGTGGATTCCAAATTTAAAATCAGAATAGAAGAGCGGAATGCAATTTTGTTTATAAAGTATTTGAGCAAGACAGTTATTTTAATAGCAAGAAATATGTGGGTATATATTATTTATGAGGTTATAAAGAATTTATTAAAAGATTACAAATATGTACTTAATTTAGTTATTGTATAGTTTCAGCCATGTTTAAAGTGCATAATAACAGCGCAATGTTGTTTGATGCGACTAACGATGGGGTAAATACAGAGTTGTTGACGAGCTATACTCATTTTTTTATTTCGGAGGACTGTTTTTAAATTGAAGGGCCAAAAAGTAGGCTAGCTGTTGGTTAGTTTGTATGGTTTACGTAAACGTTTAAATTGATTTTATTAATCTTATTTCTTATATATGTTCTGTTTTTAAAATGGCTGATCGTAATTTTTTTAATTTTATTTGTAGTTTGCAATTTAATTTATTCTACGTTATCTAGTTTTTTAAACATATATAAAAAAATTATATTCTGTCAGTTTCATTTCTTATTGAAAAGGTTATACTTTACTTTTTAACTCGGAGGAGTAAAATGAAAAGACGCGTTTGCATAATGGAATTTTTCACAGCTACTTTTTGGCAGCAGTTTTAAAGTTACCTAGGATTTGATATAATTTGTAGTTACTAAATTATTACTTACAACGCAAATGTAGGGAGAGGAATGAAATACAAACGCACTTAGAAAAATACACGCTCTAAACGTCAATCAGTTGTTGTAACAATATGGCGCCCGGGAATATATCAAATATCATAAGTGTAATTTTTGTCGAAAACTGACCAATTTTCCTATTGGCCTATTTTTTGGCGCTTCAATTTAAAAATACTCCTCTGAATTAAAATTAGAGTATAGTAGGGTCTGATCTAAACCTGATGACACTTGCACGAGGAGATCATTAAATTTCCCGCTTCTTTTGAACAGAAGTACCAGGGAATAGACAAAGTATTTGTATGTAGCCTACCAGATGCAATAATAATTACTAATTCTTTGGGAAAAAATATTTGAGTATTTCTTTCCTTTAATTTGAAAAATTACAAAAGCTATAGGGCATTATTGCATGCGTATTTCTCTTAAAACATAGCACACATGTGCACTGCTGTATGCTTGACGTTTCCATTTAAAATCAATCAGTCAGTTGGACATAATTGTACTGTGAGTAGCAAGCCGTGAAGTTATTTCTTTAAAATATCTTGATTGTAATGAGTAGTGAATTGTTAATGATAAATAAAATACATTTACACGTATTCAAGGTTATTATACCAACTTCAGTTTAAAGAGGACAATAACCAGATTCTATACAAGATTTAAGGACCTTGTTATCTGGTATGTACTCTGAATCCATTCGATGTATTTGGATAGAGTTGAGCCCATTATGTATTGTTTGTAATCACCAACATTCTTCCTTGTTTGACGTTATATTGTATACATTGAATTGCTTAGCTTCAACCATACTATTGAAACTTTCTCCTTTAAAATTGATGGAGAATACCAACGGAGAGATTTATTTCATGACAAATGACTTGATATAACACTATGTACACCATTCATGTCGAAGTTATACTTTCAAATTTTGATTCAAATTTATCCATGGCAATATTATTATTTTAAAGCTTGTCATACGACATTTATGTCCTCTTCGATTAACCCAAAATGCAATCTCATTTACTTTTTAGCATAATTAAATAAGTTCCCATTGTTTCGGTAAATGAAACGACCAAAGCATACATTTATATTGCAATTGATATTGCTTTTACTTTATTATTGCGATATTGTTTTATCAGGTCATATAACCATATCGTATTGCACATAAAATATGAAAAACTCTGCTACTCACAACACAAGATTTTGATAACCAAACTTTGGCGTTTAAGATGTTGTTAATTGACAATTTCATAGGTTAAATGTCACTAGTGTAATACAGCTGCCGATCGTAGCACTATCTACTGTTTTCCTAACGTGAATAAAGTATAGTCTGTTTGATATGTAACTTTTGTATTGCCGTTAGTTTATTCCAGAGATAAGAGACAGAGTTCAGAAAAAATACATTTACTTTATACGTAGTCATAATGTTATATAGTAATTCAAAGGGGAAGTTTTCCATATCTTAGGTTTGAGGTATGCATTTTATACATGGTATTAAAACACATATGATGTACATGCATGAACAAGTTTATCTTGAGAGATGTAACGTTTCTTATATACATAAAATAACACCAATTACTTATGATAGTATACTGATCGGGTCATACATAATCTACAAACGAAACGAAACTTATTTAATTCCATTAAAAGCAAAGTAAAAGATCACAATACGAGGTATGCAGATAATATTAAACATCTTCTATGTTTTTTTCATTGCACATATTTTGATTATCAGTATTTGAAAAAAATACCATTTGCAGTTATAGAGTCACTACTATATAGTAATTTGCACGCACCTTTGACACACAATGTTTTATATTCCACGATTGTTGGCAAAACTAATCTTAATATCTTATATGTACTATAATAATATTACTAAAAAGTCATTATTACAATAACATAAATTATTCTTGTCAGTACCACAAATCTGTGATGTGTTTCTTTATTATTAGCTTACTATTTGCATCAATGCATCCTAGAACGGCAGATGGTTTTTGCCGAGAACTACGAATTATTATAATTATTTTAATAACAAATAAGCGAACCTACTTCAACCAAGTTTACTTGTAAATTTACAAATGGAACTGCTTCTTATGCATCTACTTCTATGTACTTATGTGTAACACATATTTTTGTAATTGAAAATTTTTGGTTAGAATTACAACACTACCTTTAAAATAGCTTTATGAGCTTATCAATAATAGTAATGACTCTATAATTTTATAACACAGTACAAATTTTAGCAAATCGTTACGGACGAAAATAACCAAAAAAATTATGAATGCAAGAAAGGATCATAAGAACCAGTATAGAATAGTGGATATAGATTAAAATTATATATTTACACCAAAAACGTCACTAGAAGCTCTATCTAGGAAAAACAGCACAGAACCATACCAACCGGATCCATTACCCTTATTTAAGATACCTCCCGATAGTTTATTCTTGCCTGCTTTTGCAAAAGAGTGTATTTAAATGACTACCGTAATAACAAAACCCGCCAGTTATGAAATTCCATCGGTGATTAGATTTCTAAACGTAAGAGGACATAATACCTTTGAAATTTACCCTCAATTGCATGAAACATATAAGCCCATCGCAATGACTGAAGCAATTCAAATAAATTCAGTCTCAAAAGAACATCACAGTAACTGTATTCTAGAACCAAAAGGGTGTACTTTTGATTGATTTTACTGAACCAAGAACAACCATTATAGCAGAAGTCTATTGTAAAATGTTTTATAAACTGCATCGCGTCTTTCAAAATTCATGAAGGGGAATACTGAGATCCAGAATTGTTCGGTCGTGTATTATCCTAAAGGATAATACACGTTCGTTCTCGGGTGCACACACTACGGAAACAATTCGGAAATTCGGATGGGAGATTTTTAATTATCCCTTTCATAATCTTGATTTCGTTTTTATTTACTATGATTAGTGACTAGCAACCCTTCCGACATCTCAAAACAGGCTTGCGTCTAAACATTTTGGAAAAAATAAGGAATTGGAAACCTCAGTGCAACACTGAACTTAATTTTGAATTGCGTCTTGTACAATATTTATGACAAGAAACTAAATTTGTTTCAATATCTCCTCTTAAAGAAACATTAATTTGTATTATGATATTAAAGGTATAGGAACGTTTACAAGAAGCAGACGCATATATGACCTTCCAACTGCGTATATTAATTTTTTTCTCATTTAAAATTTTATGTTGAATTGAAACTCGTAATAATATATGTTTCCTTTAAGATATGCAAATTGGTATCGACCTCTGTTATAATTGGAGGTATCGTAGTTGTGTTGTTTTCATTGGCACTAGTAATTCTACAAGAATTTTCAGATTTGTCCAAATCATACTTCTCTAGATTCGTATTTGTTTAGATAATTAGTGTTCTTCATGGAACATTTTGTATTGTCGCGGTATTATCAATCAATTAATGAATAAAAAAGATTTATCTACCACTGATATTACGCAGTATGAGAACCATGGAATTAAAAAAAGAGCGGGGGTATAAAAAAACTGTTCGGTTTCATTCGTACTTGTTATGAATTTGTTGTAACTATATCTTGTATATACACCAGCCCCACATACAGAAATATGCACATTATATACACCAGTTTGCTCAAAAAGGATTTATTGGGTATTCAGCAATACATACGACAGAAAGCACGTCAGTGCTATGACAATTGCTATTCATTTTTGCATAAAAATAAACACAAATCTTCTTTTATACACTTAAACAAAAACTGTTAATTTATTTGGGTACATTCAGGAATTATCTTCATTCTCACGTACCGTATGATAATCACCCCTAATCTAGGCCCTATGCTGTTCGGTTAGTTTCTGTTATTCGTGATCGTTATAAGGGAACCTAACAAAAGGATATTTTACGAGCTCTTGTTACGAGAACCCTTCATCTTGACGATCCCGATAGTGAGAGGACCGCGGCCGAGAATAAGGGGGTGGTGGCTTTAAGTAGAAGCCGTAGAGTTTCTGGAAAATGTATATCTGGGCTGCCAGTACCCCTGGTTTCATAAACGTAACCGGGGTGTTGTTTTATAAAAGACACACGAAGTCATGAATAATAATTTTCAGCCCTCTATTACCTCATCCTTCTCCCTATATCATCTAACAAGCTTCCAGCGCTCATAACCCTTCCTTTACCGCACTTCTTCCTCTACACCAGTCTTTCCATTGTGGAAATTTTAGGCAGTTTTAAATGGCATATCCGTTACATTGTTACGACAATATTTAATGCAAGGTATTTATAATACGAGATTCTCCAGTTAAAGTACAACACAGTATCGTCTTGAGGTTTAATAGCTTTTTTTTTGTGGATAGGATGTAAAATTTCAGAAACACATGTACTTCCATCTTGGAACGTTTTATCTTTGTTAGGGATAGAGCAAGCTGTCCCGGAATGAGAAATACGTACGTACATGAAGTTATGCAAGTTATGTATATGCTATTTCGTTTCGTTTTAGCCTGCAACTTATCTGTGTTAACATTGGCACTACAGTATGTACAGTCAAAGAATCAAATCTATAGCCTTTTATTTTGAACCTTCTCAATTTGGTATTAAAAACGAAGGGCATTGAAAGTTTAAAAAATTGATATAAGACCTATCGGTGCTTTCTTTTAGGTCTATCTAGAACGATTTTCTGGTTATAATAAATTATTACGTAGTGGGAGTCTAAATAATTTTTCAGTCGGAGGTTATCCAAGTTTCTACGCATGTTTACAATACCTTTTCGGTTTCGCGATGGCGAGCCAATGTTAGAACATCTCTTGGGAATTTCTTTAATGCTCATTTAATAAGAATAGTTAAGTTTTGTTAAAAAATGTTTTCCTATAGTTCGAAGAAAATAGTATCTTATTTAAAGGCATATGCAGTGGCATAATTAAAATCTCATGTATCGGTTAGGTATTGGATTATCGAACATCTTCAATGGTATAAACTTGCATCATTTTTTTCTATTCCTCCTTAAGAATTTTGGTTTGTTCCAGGATTTCCCTTTCTCCACTGAATTTGTTTCTATTTCCTAGTAAATGACCTCATCAAATTAACTGTCTGTTCGATATCCAGGTTTGTTTCCACTTTTGGTAATTGAGGTTTAATTGGAATAATGGGAGATTCCAATCTTTTCACTTTTCGTGTATTTTCAATTGCTACTCCTAGATAGACTATTTGTTCTGACATTACTGCTTCTACTTACAAACTCTTTGTTACAACTTTATCTTTTAATCTTTGTTTCCTTTCATAATTCTCTACCTTTCTCCATAGGCTTACATTGATTTGTAAATCTTTTTCTGTTTCTGTCATAATGACTATGTTACTCGTGAAGGCATATTTATGAAGATTTTTATTTGTAGGTTGCGCTTTTTGGTGATACTGGTTCTTAATTCGGGATAAACAAACTCGAAATCTACTCTCAATGATTTAGCAATATAAATATTGACAGCTTAAGGCATTTAGGAAACGAGAGGAATGCCTAGCATGTTGTATACACCGTATGTGGACTACTACAACTTAAACGGTCTTAATATTTTTTTGATGTTTTTAGTAACATTAGGTATACTACTTTAATTAATAATATTATATTACTCATTCCTAATGTGATAGACATAATTTTCGGTTTTATTGTAGTGTTTAGTATTTTGGTTACGATGCGGCATATTTTTGTTGAATTCCGTACTTACGGTAAGAAATTATACTTGAGGTTTGGGCTATCTTCTTTGTAATTCTGAATTGATTTTATACTTTCTCATCTTTTCTTCATTTGTTTCTTCTTTTCTATTTTGTTCACTGGATATACATTATTTTACATATTTATTAAGATACGGAAGATGGTAGTACGTTATATATGAATACTTCTTATTGATTTTTTTACCTTGAAGGCTGTTCTTATTGTATAATCATAATACAATAATAACACATTACAAAAAAAATTGGTTTCTTTCTCATAGTGTTTAAAGTTTCACAGGCGTTGACTAGTATTTAGCCTCAACTTAAAGCAAAAATAGGAAGCAGGAAATTGAAACGCCTTTTAGTTATTTATATACCTCTTATACATACATTGTGTATAAAAGTATGGTAAAAATACCGGAAATGTCGTGTATTAAGTAAAATTTATTAATTAATAAAAAATCAGATAAATTCATCAAATGGGACGTATGTAATAGATAGATTCATATTGATTATGTTGATGGTATAGTAAAATATTTTACTTTCAAACTTACCATTATGTGTAGAATCAATATACAATATAATATATCGTGAGTTTTAAAATTAGTTATATTACTGATTGAAATAAAGAATGAAGTTAAAGATTTGAAAGAAAACACATTAATTTAACAATTGGTTGCCTCTTCTAATTTGTCAACTATTATTAGCGAAATATATAGCGTTTGCAAAATATCATTATATTTGGGAGTCTTGAGGAGCGAAATTCTAAGTAGGAAGAAATTCAAACTAATGCCAATACTACGCAAGAGAAGAATGTAACTAAACAATGCCGTGCGCCAATACCACATATGACTATATGTTATCAAGTTTCTTGGTCTATGGCAGTAGATTCGTTTTTTCATTTCCACTTAAAATCATTATCAACTTCTCTATTTCAGCTTGCGGTTTTCCAAAACGATGGAAGACAGCTACTATTGTGTCAGTTTACGGAAAGGGCAATAGTGAACTTCTATTTAATTACATTTTCATGATATCGAATTTTGTTTTCTGATACGGAATTATATGTTAATATTTATAGCAGCACCTGCTCTTTTATTACCTCAAATCAACATGGTTTTAACTCCGGGAGATCCATAGTCGCGAATTTGGCGACCATATCTCAATTTTTGAGGTTCTAGATAGGAGCGGTCGAGTTGATGTGATCTATACATACTTTTAATATGATCGGTCATGTAATGATTATACTGAAACTGAGCTGATGATATTGAAATTTTCTTTGAAATTTGTTCAATTGATGATGGCGAACTTTTGAAATGGTCTTGACGTGCTAGTTGAATAGTGTGAGTGTTTTATGCTCAAACTGAATGTTAAAAAAAGAATTTCGTTCTTAGTCACCTTATATCTCGTCTTACCAAATTAGGGATACCTATTTATCACATAAATTTGAATTTTACGACTTGGGTGTACTTTTTGTTACTACTATTACCATTAGACTCCGTATCAACACTATGTGTTCAGAAGCCATAAAGTATTTGGGGTCTATTACGCGTGTCTAGAAAAACTACAAGGATACATCTTAGTCGTTATATTCTGCTTTATATTAAGTAAACTAAAATATGCCGTTTTAATTTGATATTCTTTATATGGCTCTGTTTATTTAAGTCTAGATCATATCCATCGCAAGTTCCTTAAATTTCTTATATAAGACTGATAGGACTGATAGGAAAATTTGTAATCATTAAGTGTAGTTGATGACTTAAAAAATATTAAATTGTATGTGTGAGTGAAGACTTGCTATGTTTATTTTAATTCAATAATTATTTATTAATTTGTTAATATACAATGTTGCTACTAAGAAAATATAAATAGGTATCGAAAGAATGGATATTCTGAATTTCTGGAAATATATTCATATTCAGAAGTAAAGCTCACGATATTAAAATTTAATTTATAACGTAAAAGCAGTATAAAACGTAAGTGTACATCATAATTTCATATCTTCATCGAAAAGTCTGAACATATTGGACATTGAAAACGAAAGAAAAGGGATCGTAATGTGAACTGCTGCTGTTTAGTCGCATTTCGTAATAAAATTGTTCAAATTATTAAAAATTTAAAAACCTTCAGAAGCTAATAATTCATTAGCTTTTAAAATTTTATGTCCAGCTACCATCGATATTAGAAAATGAGAAAATTCTACAGTTTACAGTGATAAAGGACCTAATATCTTTACACATAAATTTAACGGAGGACGTCTTTTAAATTCTTTCTCGTAGATAAAGCCACAAGTATGTATGTCGTTTTAGCCATGATCTGTTGATCTTTTGTTTTTGTGTATCCCAAAATATTCTTACACTTTTTACATGTAACACTGCCAATATGCATTTTAATAACACAAAACTGTTTTAGTAATACGCTTTACACATTTTGAAGTTATCTAAACGAAGTTAATTAATTAAATGGGAATATTCGTTCTGTCGCAATAAATTTACAAGAAAACAAGTATCTAATACATATGAAGTATACATCTTTTTGCGTTCAAGCAACCAGAAGAAACAGTGGGTGCTCCTGTACTGAACAGGATATTTTGGATCATGATGTATCATATAGTAGCTTTTTGCTCAACAGTAGTAGAGTAACTAAGAGCTTGCAGCTCCGGTTTGCTCTAGCAGCTCTACGATCTTACCGTACGCCTGCCCGTTTCACAGGTGAACTGGATGAGGTCTTGGTATAATTGTCTGGATCAGGAGAAAACAACATTAATATTAATACTAAAGTCAACAGTCGAAGTAGTGGACTTTTTCGGGCGAATAGGCTTCGAAGAAAGCATTTTTTGGGATATTCAAGGTGTGCTCTTCATCGATTAACTGCAAAAGGGAAGGAGGATCACGGGACAGTACTACAGCGATTTACTGACCCAATTCGATGCAGTATTGAAGGAGGAACGGCTTCGTTTGCGGCGGAAGAGAGTGCTTTTCCACCACGACAATACCCCGGCTCATTCATCCCGCATCGCCGCTACAGATGGTTATTTTGCAGACCTCGAAACATCCTATTTTTTCGACAGCTTGAAGAGACTGGAGCACCATTTGAAAAAGTGTATTGATCTTCGAGTGGACTACATCTAAAAATAAGAATAAAAGGCCACACCAATACCGTGTTTTTCTTGTCGATTCCGGATACATTTCAGGTCGCCCTCGTGCATGCTGCTTCTTTGTTTCAATTGGGTTTGCCGTATGAGAGGAACAGCATCGCATGGGAACATCAACAAAATTCCGGATAAACTATTCGAGCCAGTTGCTGCTCCAGGTGCACCAGGGAAAGAAACATCATTACCACATTGTAGTGACACGATAGTGACACCTTCACTACAATCTGGAGAAGTTTGATAGCTCTACGGACTATGAAGAACAGGATAAAAGGTAGGCAATGTAAACAATGCTTTAGTCAAAGCACCCAACTCCTAACATCACCACGAACTAAAAATAAATATTGGAAATTTTGGAGCCTGCCAAATTAAAGGCATAAATAAAGAGCTACTAAAGGCAAGTACCATGAATACCTGCTATTTTAATAACATAGAAGAGTTGATTCTGAAACACATAAAAGCCCAGAAGGACGGTTTTAATAAGGATTACTGGGGGCTATTGAAGAGAATTAAGGAGAGGGATTGCACTTGTCAGCATTTCGGTAGACCTTCCTTTTTACAAGAACCTTAGAGAGAATGTTTCTGAAGTTTTCAAGTTTGGTCAGCTGTTGGTGAAGCCAAAAGTTCTATACTAAAGCTTAAGCCCTAAACAATCAGAAGGTTAAACAAATTAAAGTCGAGGGAGCCCCTATCCAAAAGGCTACCCAAACAGCTATGATTTCTTATAAGACACGAAACCCTTTTAAGTTACTACGTTTGTAGTTGTTGAATACCATAAATGGCTTATGATTTTAGTCAGAAGACCAACAACACCAACGTGTAAGATAACATATTGTAAGGGGAGTCTTCCCGCTCAAGTTCTAGTGCCCATCATAGTATCTCCAGATGCTATCTTTGCCCCAATTAATTTCTTGGAACCTGCATATAGTAGAAGCAGTAACCCCAAAGATTTCAGGAGCCTCGTCAATTACTGGAACAATAGAAATAGGAACGTCATTCTTGGCTGTGTAATAGGAGGAAGTTCCGCTATTAGAGCATAAATATATAATGTTTGTAATAGATTAGTACCTAGGAAAGTTGATTGCTCCTTTTAATGACACATGAAAAGAGAAAACGATATAGAGAACATAGAAGACCTCAACTTCATGTCTCTATACACAAAACATATGAGGTAAGTTGGTTCAGAATATAAAAGTAGTAAAGGGATAAAGTGCCTTAACAAGTAACATCAATTGCTACAAACTAAAACTAGGAGGTTGTGTTTGAAACATCGTGCTTAAACTTTGACAGAGTTAGCTAGAGGTAAAAGAAAAGCAACATGAGTCATTGAAAGTTCTTTAACTGTAAGAAATCTTTAAGATAAATGGGTTTGTAAACACGGTGGTCACGTACAAAGTACATCAAAGCTGCACATCTTCAATAGGCTTGAAAACTTCAAAACCCTTGAACGGTGGAATAATCTCTGATGAATTAACATTTAATTGGTACGGGCTAGTTGGTATTCAGTTTGTTTCGTCAGCATATTGGGGAGGAGTTTTTGGATGATTGCCCTAAAAAAATGTGAAGTTTTCAGTAAGCGTAATGCTTTGACAGTAGTTCTTCAACAGAGGGACGGGTAATCTTGTTCTTCGCGACTATATAGAAATTTTAAATCATTATTTAATGTCGACGATATAAAATCAGTTTGGAAGCCCGAACAATTGTATTTTTCGGGATGATTCTGCGCCATGTTACCGAGCTAAAATTGTAACTACAATAAAATATTAAATAGGATTATTATATTACTAGAAATAAATTATATTTCAAATTTTAAGTGATGTTTTTGGTTAGTCAGAAATTATATTTCTTTTACAAACATGTGCATTAGCTAAGATCGAGATGATAAGTTCTTAATTATATTCCAAGAGGCTTCTATCTGTGGAGAAGTGTTATTATATGCTCTGAGTTTGTTTTTATATCGAATTATCTTCACAATAACATTGTGTATTTACAGAAAATTTTTAATTGAAGTTTTAACTGAAATTTTGCAGTGTTGCAGTTCATTCTGTCAATACCGCATATTACCTTTAGATTACACTTAAAGCTTCTGTATATATGTTTATAATGGTGGCAAAGTAAATTGTAAAACCCCAAAGAATATCAAAATTAACTTCATTTCCTGGAAGTAAAACATTTATGAAATAAACTAGATTTTGCAATCGTCAGAGTGAAGTTTCATACAAATCGGTCTCGAGTTTATGCGCCTTAGATAGCTAATATATGATCGATTTCACTTGATGACCACATTATATATTCAAGGTATGGGATTTGTAACTTACCTAATGTAATTGAATTTAATCTCAGTCCTGTAGCTATCATAGTAATATCGATGCTCACCCTTAAGTTATCTATATTCATTTCTCCGTTATTCTTCGTCGCTCTATTGTTAAAATTTTGTATAATCATAATACAGTATCTTCTGATGACGGCGGATTGAATAGCGGAAGAGATTATGTGACTGAGGAACCGAGAAAAGGGTGAACCGTGGTAGATGGGTGGGATCCTGTCGAGGCGGCACGTAATAAAATCAAGATTCCAATAGACACCGACTGAGGCGCAACAAAGGAGAATTTAATTAAAACAAAATACACGAGCGAATTTTAATTATGGTTGTACGAGAGGGATAATTAGCTTTTCAATATTCGAACGTCCTTAGTAGGAAGAAGTACGCCGACCTGGTGATATTATTTAAAAGCAAAGGGCGGCTCGTTTGCTCCTAATGATGATCGGCTACGGCCGGATCGGACATGCGATAGATGCTAATTAATTTTTTAATGAAAGAAATTCTTTCATTATTGTTAAGCTTCTCTTTGTTTTCTTCTTAAAAAGGCCGAGCTAACTTTTAGTTTTTCCCATAATTTAATACCATTTCTGGTGCCACCAAAAGTAATGCGTTACTTCTTATTTTAAATTGAACACCTGTATATTTTTTGAAAGATATGAAAAACGGTTTTTGCAATATGCCTTTTCACGAAGTCAACTAGAAAAAAGCGCCGAATTATGTGACATCAATTTCAGGGTTGACATTTTATATGGGTTTCCTTCCTTCTTGGCGAATGATGAGAACGAATGGCTGGTCGATGCCCTCTGTAATTGACGGAAGCTGCTGGGGGATGCGAACAAATAGACTATTATTATTTATTGACTTTTCAATTTTAATACTATCTTCTACCAAAACAGGTCATTTTGTAGATTTCATCCTACCTATGTTATCAAAACCCTTGTTTTAAATTAGTGCAAAGCTGTCTTGGAGGAGCTAATAAGTTATTTCATTTTCTAGTTTGTTCCTGTTTGTCTTTTCTTTATTTGTAAAAAACAACCCAATAAGGCTATAAGCTCCGTGGCCCTATTACTTCATGTTCTCGGCGTAAAGGGTAAAACGACGTCAAATAGTGATCGAGAGTGTATCAGCCTCACCAGAAAACATACTATAGCGTCATAGGCGGAATTCGAACACAAGGCACAGTATGATCGATGTTCTCGTACTACTCGAATACCGAATCGTTAATTGTTATCATTCGTTCGCTTTACTGAATATTATTTCAATTAATTATTTAATATCGCAAGTTCAATTCAGTTAATCCTCATTGCAGGGTTTAGCAGACAACATTCCTATTTTTCAGATATTGCTTTAACGATGGCATGACTTTCGCACGACTTCAGCAAGGTAAAGTTGAGATAATTTTAATATTCGTTAAATAAAAAATATTTAATGAATACGAACGATTATTTAATGAAGAGTGTCGTAATGGAATTGTCAACTGGTTATATTTCCAATAATTTAGTACTGAAGTTCTGACAACTGGTAAACAGTATGAAATCTACGACTGTTTTCGTAGAAGATGAAGATAACAAAATTGAAGTTGTTGGAGAATTTGTGGTGGAATAATAAAAAGTTTCTAAACAAATCAAAATTCTATCGATTCAATAATAAAATTTATAAAGGAAACAGGTAATCAACAAAGCAGGAGAAAATAGGGGAAGGAGGGTGAAAGCCAAAAACAGCATTTAAAAACAATAGGAATAATGTACACTTCTAGAATTGGGATTTGAATGATATTGGGAGATTACCATTTCTTATTGCGTTGTCTAGTAACCAGCCCGTTACATGAATCTGAAGAGGGAGGATCTTTTGGGATCTCGCTATTTAATATGGGTATAAAAGAATATAATAAAGTAAGATAGTTAGTTGGCTTCTACTATAGGAAAAGTTAATTATTAATGTAGGATATTAATGCTGAGAAAAGAGAGTTCTATTGAATGCAAAAGTTGTGACAAGAAACTAGTCTAGTCATATTATTTTCCTACCTAAATATTATCTTCATAATTTGCTTTCTCTAAAATACATTTTTATATGGTATCTATGCAGTTTTGTTTCAAGTTATTCGTGATTGACGAATGTGTGATTCGTTCAAATAGCGGTTTCTATATTTTAAGGCCTGTGTCTTTTAACGCAATCTGTATTTTATATTTTTTACTGATCACTACCAATGCAACAAAAATTCGTGCATTTAGTACCGCGTGAATTACACAGTTTGGGTGTGGCGCCTAATATGCGAGGTTATTGGTTTGCTAAAGTTTCTGTCAATAAGGAAGTGATGGTCTATAAAAGATTTACTCCTGACATATTATACTTCAATCATAACACAAGGATGCTAGCTAGTTAGAGAAAACGTAAACCATAACATATTGTACAATTTGAGGCCAACATATTATGGAAGGATATGTGATAAATACGATTTGATAGACAATTGGCCTTCATTTATGTTGTTAGAGAAAAGTATAAGTTTTTCGTTTTCATTTAATGGATGTGAAATATACTTCTACTTAAAAATAATAATTGTATCACGTCATTCGAGCAAGAATAAGAATTAACCCATTTAAAACGCTATGTTAGCTGTAATCTTGCTCTTTTAAATTTTATGTATGGATATTGCTAAACACTAACTCAAACTAAAATAAAATATGTCAGGTTATTATTTCATGGAATATCATGTTATTACTATAAACGTTATTAATATAAACAAATGACCTTTAAAAAAAATATAAAGAAAAACTAATGAGTTTCGCAAATCGTACTTTTGTTTACAGAGGGGAATCTATGCTGTTTGGATATCCCATCAATGCACTGGACGCATTTGAAAAATAAAACTTGTTTATCAATACGATATTTATGCCAAAACATTTTCTTTTAATAGTTGTATATTTTTTGTTTCTACAATATGTAATGCCCGGTGTTAGCTATATCCCTTTTAGTTTTTACATTATATTCATGTTATTCAGCTCTCCTAAATCGTGTATTCATTGGAAATCATTTGAATTGCGTAATATGACATGTAACACGTTATGCTATATTTATTCTATAGCACTTCACAGAATTAGTGGTGTTGGAAATTGGCATTTAATGCGCATATCCGACTTGCTACTAATTGCAAATCAAGCTAATTTGCGTTCTTTGATGAAGTCTTTGTCCAGTTTGCTTTGAAAACTGGCGACAAAATTTAAAAGAAAAATAACGAAAACATAGAGTAAGATATACGAAGTCGAAATTAATATATTTGTATTGTGGTGGAAAATCTCAGGCTCGTTAAAATTTTTAACTGGGTTCTTTGAATTAAAATTTTGACTTATTTATTTTGAATTAAGTAAAAACGTTTTCTAAATTAAAATACCAAACGTAAAGTTGAAAAAAACAAATATATTGGCAAACAAAAAGAATATATTTATATGCACCGCTTTTTTACACAAGAAAACGTTTTTACAGAAAGCCCAAGGCAATCCCTGACTAGCAAAACTTGAAATATTCTAATTAGTTTACGAAAGTGAATATGAGATCGGAAGATAGAATTAATTTTGAAGAAATTAAGAAGATTCGACGTCTATAACCTTTGAAATCATACTCACTGGCTATATCATTACAGTATATATTCATAGATCTACAAATCATCATGCAAATTCATCTATAATGCTGCTATCTTTAAATTCAGTAATCGTATCCAAGAGTTGTTCAATAACTCCAACTTAAGTATTACAGCGGAACAGCTATTGCAAAAAAGTGTTGCTTAGGAACTGAAACCTTATACGATCTGAAAATTTTGAATTCTATGTAATGACTGCGAACAGCGTAATCTTGAACGTAGCTCTAAAACGATCTTTTATTAACGAGAACACACCTGCTCTGTAAATAATGAAGGCTCCCTCGAAATGAATTTGCAGATTCGCAGCGTTCGAAATCTAAAATTACTCGCTCATTATAAAATCATTTCTAATTTGTAACATTCTGAACTACCGCGTATCTAATATACACAAAGCAATCTCAAGAGATAATAGGTGTTTCGTGGTGCGAAAGTGTTCAAATAAAATATAAATTAGATTACAACATTTTTGTCGAAGCAAATAATGAAATCTTGTAAAATTCTTAATTAAAATGTTGGAGATATGATTTATTTTCAATGAAAATTTAATTCCTTTGTATGACGGAAAGAGCTATTAGTAAGAAAGTACGCGGTTGGAGTAATTTAAACGATCTGTTATGAAAGAGAGCACGAAATAAATATAATCTTTTTCGTTTTGAGGTATCTTGTCCATAAAATATTTAATTTGCAGTTTAGGTAAATTTTCTAAATTGAAACCAGTTGAATTCAGTTCTCATCATATTTTATACAAAATTTAGGATGAAAAGCGAATCTGTAGAATAACAAGAAACATTACCGCAAGAGCTTTCCTGGTGAAGGAAGACCGGGAGACAACTATGACAAACATGCCGCGTATTTCGATGGGGTTTTCAGTATAAGACACTTCTTTAATAGTAAATTTAGGAGAAACAGCGATTCTTTGTATTATTTTTTGCTGGGCTTGAAATTAATGGAAACGTTATCAAATTTACTGCTTTATTTGTTATTTTCTAAATGAATGACAAACTATGTGTACTGACAGAAAATTATTTTGTTCCAAGTAAATATGCTAAATCTGCCAAAAAGTCTAAATTATAAGCAGAGTGTTGTCTTGGACGTAGAACCTAATGAGAGAAAATAATATCTCTTCCTTGAAATTTACCGTAATAAAAACTAGATTTTCAACTTAACGAGATAATAATACACTACAAGTAAAAAATTGATGGATTAAACAGAAATTACTATTTTGGTGTAAGCAATTAATATTTTGCGACAAGAAAAAGATCAATTGCAGTAAAAAAAGTAGGGATAACAGACAAATGATCTACGTACACAAACACATACATACTATTGGTAAACTTATGATGATAATAATAATTATTATTTCAACAGTAATATGCAGAATAACAAATACATATATCTGCAAGCAAAAAGAGGATGGAATAAAATCTCGAATTAAAATTCCAGCTTTTCTTCAAAGAAACTAGGTACCTATCAATCATTAATGATGCACTATCGTGTACATTTAGCCGAACAAATCCTATATTATAAAATAATACAGTCTTTATTCGATGGTAACTTACTACCAATAATAACGTTTTTCACCAATTAAAAAAATTGGTTTCGTGATATTTTAAAAATATTATAAAGCAGTAAACACTTATGGGTGCTTAGAAAGACAACGTTTGTACAGATATACAAACAAAAATTGTTTATATAGGTTTTAGAAATAAACTATTCAAATAAACTACTTCGATTGGTTAATTAAAAACGCCAATTGTGTTATGTCTTATCATAGAAAGAGTTTGATATTATAGGGAAAAAGTAAAAAGGTATTTTCAAATTTTAGGGTCAATGCGACGTGCATTAGCGATATCCGATTGATAACAGCATCGATATTATCGGCATTGAAGGAAATTGAAGAAAGGAAATCGTTGCTATAAATTAAAAATAAAGTAGTTTATAATATAGAATCTTGTAGAATACCAACATTAATTGCTCGAGAATTAGACTATACATTATTGGAAACAACTTTTTGTGCTCTGTCAAGCAGGTACGGTTTAACCAGTCCTTAATAAAATGATAAATACAAAACCAAACGTTGATAATACGGTGAGGATTAAAACCCGTACTAAATAGAGTAAATACGGCGCTATCTATTAAAGTTACAAGATTCTGAACTTTGTCTTCTTAGAGTATGGTTATATCTTATGAACATCTACTACCATCGAAGCACCTTCGTTATTTTATATTTTTCTTTTCTAACCTTTATTTCAAAGAAAGAAAATCACCATTTTCTTACCAAAATATATCCAAAAATGACGTGTTCGCAAAATATCGTTACATGGAAAAGGTTGGCGATATACGAAATAAACATCAGTTTTCCTGGACGAAAACATTTTACTTCACGTAAGAACAGTTATTTTCGTAATGTATTGCTTTGAATAAAGCAAGTAACGGTGTTAACGCAAAATAAATCCCGGGGAAATTATTTTTCTCGTGAAGAGACGTTTAAATATACTTCGCAGTAATATTTCCGCGCGGAGAAACTCAGCTGGTATGAAACGAGCTCATGTCAAAACAATTTTCTTGCATGAAGCCATTTTTATTCCAGAAATATTCTTTTACTTATATAAGAAATTATTTACGAGAGCACACAAACAAAAATGCCTGTTGTTGCTTTATTTAATTACTTTTAAGCAAATATCGAATATAAGTATTCAATCATTTTTTAGCGATCATAACTAGTGTACATCTTCTTGTTACATTTATTCTACGGCGTGATTTCCATATTCAATAACTCTTCGATAATTTGAATTTGAAGTATATCTAGGTAATTCACTATGCCATCCCTGTAAATTATCGCTTTCAAATATTCTTGTAGGAACAAACTTATTGAAGTTAAATCAGGAGATCTTGCAGATGGGTTTATGTCATTCGATCTATATTCAAAGAAAATGATTCAAACATAATGTCAGCGCACGTTGGATATAGCAAATGCGGTTTAATTCCTGTTCTTCAAGATTTTTTGTAGCATATCCACATAATTGTGTTAATTTAAAATTGCATTAAAATGCATTAGATAGGACCCTACACCAAATACTCAATTTTTCTGATCGACGGTTTTTTGCATTAATCTTAAGAAAAGGGCTGTGTGATAATCAACATTAGAATTCCGTGGAAACATAGTGCCATTTGGTGTGTCATCTGGTTAAATTTTGATGAAATAAGCACTTTTACATGATTATCTTTTGCCTCAAAATAGGCCTCAGTTTTAGCGATAACCTCTTCATTCGTGCGAAATTTCTTACCGGCGAGCATTTTTTTGAGGTCTGCGAACAGCCAGTAGTCGCTGGGAGCCAAATCTGGCGAATACGGTGGATGTGGGAGCAACTCGAAGTTCAATTCATGTAGTTTTTAATATTCACTGTTGATAGTATTTCCTTTCTCAAGATAGTCGATGAATATTACACCACGCACATCCCAAAATACCGAGGCCATAACCTTTCCAGCCGATTGTTGTGCTTTCGGGCGCTTTGGACGAGGTTCACCACTTGCTGTCCACTCACGTGACGATCGTTTTGATTCCGGAGTGAAGTGATGGATCCATGTTTCATTCATTGTCACATATCGATGCAAAAATTCCGGTTTGTTACGTTTAAACATGGCCAAACACTGCTCAGAATCATCAACATGTTGTTGTTTTTGGTCAACAGTGAGCAAACGCGGCACCCACTTTGAACAGAGCTTTCTCATAGTCAAATGCTCATGCAATATAAAACCAATACGTTCTTTTGATATCTTTACGATGTCAGCTAACTCACGCAACTTCACTTTTCGATCATTCAAAACGATTTTGTGGATTTTTTTTATGTTTTCTGGTGTTACCGCCTCATTTGGACGTCCACTGCGTTCTGCATTATCGGTGTCTCTACGACCACGTTTGAAGTCAGCAAACCAACGTTTTATTGTTGTTTCTGATGGAGCGGAGTCCCCATAACACTTTTCAGGCCATTGCTTCGCTTGAACGGTATTTTTTCCCATCAAGAAGCAGTGTAAAATTAAAACACGAAATTGTTTTTGATCCATTGTTTTGAAAATAACAAAAGTAGCGTGACTCTTAGCACAATAACTCACAAACTAATGAATAGAATATCATGAAATTTTAACAGCTGTCTTTTGAAGGTTGGTACTATCTGAGAAAAAGGTGACTGCAATAAAACTAGCGTCATCTATGTGTTAGGCCCGGGACTTTTCAGCCCATGTGTTATAATAGAGGCTCTGTACATTTTGGGTCGATTTTACATAATGAATTGTATACTCGGCCGACAAGGTTGGGCCTGCAATTAGATTCTTCTTATTAATTATTATTATATTATTAATTATTTTCAACATAAAACGGCAACAGGCCAATGCTATATCTTTTATATCAATTGCACAATGCAAAAGATTTCAATTAACAAAGGAACGAGTGGTTTTGCTTCAGGATAATGAATGTGTTCACAATTCGGCTGTTTCAACGGTCAAAATTTATGAACTACATTTCGAATCGCTTTCGTATTCAGCTTATTCGCTAGAGTTTTCCTTTTTCTCGATCTAAAAACCTCACTTGTTGGTACTAACAAATAAATACACAAAATAAAAAAGCAAACATCCGAAATATGAAGTCTTTGGCAGAGATCGTACCCAAAAGAATTGGTTGGGGTGTACTTGGAATATAAATGATTTAAAATATAAATGATTTAATTCTGAAGCATTTATAAAGCTTGTGCTTCTGCTTGAGATTAAAAGGAATATCTAAATACAGGATGGTGTTACGTTTGAAGAGAAATGAATAAAAATAAAAATCATAAACCAGAAAGATATAAGTATACATCAAAATTGTACAAAAACAACTTTAAAGAAACGTATTCAAGTGTTGTTACTATTGTAAAATGAATATATTAAATGTCTTCTGAATTCATGTTTCTAGTTCCATTCTCGCTCATGTTTCATCTACAAAATTTCTAACAGTTGATTTTTTGTGTACTTTTCTTACTTTCTTCCTATTAGTCTGCAGATATATTTTTTACTGAAAGTAGTTGTTCACTAATCCAAGATTTTTAGATTCAGCATATGCAATGATTCATTTTTCTTCGAATATAGGAGCGTTATGTGCGCACATCTACGACACATCCACTTCAGTCCCCATTTTTTGACAATTTCATGGCTGTCGTGTAAATCACAAGTAAAACGCATTTCTTCTCATAATGTTTTTATTTTCATTAAATATTAATTCCCAAGTAGCTGTATTGTTGAACACTATAACTCTTGTTCTTTTGTAAACAGTTTTAAATGTTAAACCATTTTGTTCGCAGCGGTGTAACAACGCCACATTGTATGCTTTCATTTATTTACGCAAAATAGGCGTAGATATATTTTTTCTTCTATAAACATCAACTTTTCGTATATTTATTTAAAATATATATTTGTTTAGATTATGGCTTATATACATATGTACATGTTCCACTAGCTGGATAAAAATACATTTAAACAAAATCTGGAATAGAAATAAAGGAACAGAGAGAGGAAATACCAGCGTGTATAACTCAGAACAATGCTATACATATTAAAAAATCTAGTCAGTTGCAGTGAGATGATGATTTAGTCGAAAAGAGGGAAAGTTACTAAGTAGGTCACCAAAAGCTATTATAAAAATAATTAATCAAGAACAAGTTTTATTTTTTAACGAGGTCTCCATCTACATTAATACACTTATCCCATCGCTTTATCAATGCCCCAAATGCCTGCTGCATAAAATTGTTTGGGTTGCCGTCTGAACGATCTGCGATCCTCTTGTTGAACATCGTTATTTCCCTCGAAATGTTTGCTTTTTGAGTGGACCAAATAGATGATAGTTGCTTGGGGATGGGTCGGGACTGTAAACCGGATATTCAAGAAGTTCCCACCCTAATTCTGCAATTCTCGCCTGGGTCTAGTGGGCGGAATGCAGCCTGGCATAATCGTAATGCAGTAATATTCCTCAGTCAGTACGCTTGGACGTTATCTTTTTACTGTCATTTGAGCACGATAAAGCTGGATTGTGCTGACGCCTAGTGGATAGGGAAATAGCTCACTGCTATTTTCAGCTTCCCACAGCAGTTTGTGATTTATTTAATGGCTTTCCCTCGTATGCTCGTGCTTTAGTTGAGTATCAGTTTACGTTGAAAAATTATTAACAGCTATTTATATAATTGCTTATTTAAGTAGGAACTCGTAAAATTTGAGAATAATTACAACACTATTATTTGTCATTAAGCTAAATTAATGTATTTACTGACAACTAGAAGAAAATAGCTTTGACGTATTTATACGCACTTATATCAGTAAAACGGTGTAACGTTCTAAATTTTATATCCGGTATTTGTTTTTAATAAAATAAGTTTAATTGAAATACGCATAATTCATAAACGGTCGTTATAGTCGAATCAAACTCGTTGCTTTCTCGCTTTGGGGTTATATATATATAATATTGTCAATTCTGGCTAAGAAGTATAACTCGCAAAGCAATATATATATATTGCTATAGGGACTTTGAAGTATGCTGAATTGCGTTCTCAAATGAGTTAAAATTGTATGTATATAACGGAAAAATTGGAAATGCGAAATATTAAACTTCTGGATACTGGATTTGTTAGTTAAAATTCGTCAAGTATAATCTAAATCTCGCTGATGTTATTATTCAATTTTTGGTGAATCGTGGTAGATTAATTTTTAATAAGCAGTACGCGGTTCAATCCATAGCTTTGGTTAACTTAATATTACAATAGAACTTAATATAAATAAAAACGATCAAAGCATCAGTTTGAAAAATGTTAAAAAAGTTTAAAGCGTTGTAGAAACTAGTAGCACATGTCAAAACCACTGACAAGGGACACACACTTTAGAACATAATTTTAAGTACACAGTCTTAAGGAGTTTGTAAATTATTTTCCGACAATGTATATGAGAAGAAATCTGCCATTTTTGTTATAATTTCTTTTCTCAAAAATGAAGTCGATTTTAAACAGAGAACGGTGTTGTATAACAAATTTAGATAGTCAAACATTAAAGATACTAACAGATAATAAAGCTTGATTGATGTACATACACAATTATCATTCTAAATAAAACCTACAAAACACATAAAAACAGACGAAATTATTGACCATTTTGATAAGATTTCAGAGAAACAATTACAATCAATGTATAATTTGACTTATATGGACTAGTTTACTGTAGATATATGGACACTGAAAATGTATATATGTATATTGTTGTCTCACGTAATTTGTTATTGTAATACAGATATAGTGACCGTTTTAAATGATCAGTTTTTCGTTAAGAGTACATTAGAGTTTGACAGAATGACATCGATTATATAATTTATGTGTTGAACATGTTACTTGTAACGTTTTAAGCAGCCAGCATTGCAGTTAGTTGATTTCTCGAAAGATGCGATTTTTAAGTGCTCAACAAGAAAGGATGTTCCCATTTGAACATATAACAAAATTGCAGCTTGAATAACTAGAAGAACCACATGAAGCGCATTCGTTTGGAAGACATAGCACAAGTTGAAGAAGACAATTATGAAGATATTGGATGTGTTCTTAAAGTTATATTGATGGGAAGAAAGAATTATTACGTTTAAAATTACGGTTCATTATGTCTTTACGAAATTTCAAAATAGCGTTGGGGTTAATGAGAGGAACGTTCTGCAGTAGTTTTAAGAAGTCAAACAAAAAATTGGACACGAAGCGTTTAAAGCTGGACATTGGCGGATATGGTGTTTCAAGGAAGTATAACATAACATTGCGTCACGGAAATTAACAAAATTTCTTTGTTTTACATAGACGGCTATCGAAGATCTACGATTGCTAAAGAATATTTTTTTAAAGTTAAACCCCATGTCACTAATATTGGCAGGAGCAACGTATACAACGTCGATGCGACTGAATTTAATCTAGAAATATACTCCGGGCGTGCTTTAGTAGTAAAGGGTCAGAAAACTGTTGAAGGCGTTATACAATTTTTGCACTCTACAACATGTTGTTACATACTTTTACCAGTTATTTCTACGGACAGATATTTACTTTTAGCTTTACTTTTGGTATTAAAGGAATCTACTACTACGTTTGCGCAATCGTTGTTTAGAACCGTAAATGTATGTTTGTTTTTCGACGCTTGGAAAGCTCACTTCATCAATTATTTCAAAACCTGGCTAATGGATGTTTTCTTCCCAAGTATTGGATGAAAGAACAAAACTTGTTTTCTAGTTTTTCCCTTCAGCGTTATGGAGTCTCCATTAGTACTTCTTCAATAATTTTAGAAATTTCCAGAAGATGTTTCTGGAAGCTCTCATAAGGTCCTTTTCTAAGTTTCTAAAGTTTCTCATAAGCTCTTTTGCATAAATGCAATACATCTGCATTTGATCTACATTCTTCCGGAATTTCCCATGTCTTCCTCTTTTATGTTGTTAAAATGTTCCACGAATATCTCTGCGTATAGAATTTTTCATAAGTTGTTCTACCATGGTCTCCAAATTTCCATAAGTTTCTCTTCCATATCTTTGGATGTTTCACCACGAGGGTGCGTTACCACTGACTTTAAATAAACAATTTTCCGGATCATCGTATCCCATCGCATGTAGCAATGTTGCTGGAAGTTGGTCTTTGCTTCGTTAATTTTTTTTTCTCTAATTCATATTGAATGTCTATAATCTTTAGGTCTATCCGCTTTCACTACAACTTAATTATTTTGTAGCGGTGCCTCTCGCTCTGAATCTGATAAATGCTCGGATCGGAATTAATGTTTCTTAACGTCAGTATATGGGATATATGTATGTATATAATATCTGGAAAGAAATAATATTTTCCTTAAGAAATATTTTTGTTGAGTCTACGAACGTTAGAGCTCCGCCTGGTGGAGCACTAGCCATTAGCGTTACGGGGGTGCGGTCAGATGGGCCCAAGTAAGAGAAACCGCGATAAAGACAGCAGACTCGCCATCAGTGTTGGAAGAGCAAAAGGGCTGGAGATGAATAGGAGAATACTTCTGCAGAATGTGATTCCGTATGGTTTTATAAATTTTAAAGGACGGCCAACGTAGTATTTTTGTGCATGATGTATTTTAGAAAAACAAAATAAGTTGCATACACCCCACATTAAAAAGTGATATACAACGTTTTTGAAAGTTTCTTAATAAAATAGAAGTCTTATAACTCTATAAGTTCTTATAACTTATGCTACAGTTTTTATAATTGATTCTTTTCCAGCTTAATGAGTTTCTGAATTTGTGCGAATAGTTAATGACTTGTCACAATTTAAACTAACGAATTTACTTTAATGATAATTTCGCCTAGTCTGCGTCTGATACCGTTTATTGTGTATGTTATGTCGCATGCGAGATTCAATAGGTAACATAATTTACATGAAATGATCTGTTTATTCACTAAACTAATTTAACAGTAATAAACAAGTAATAAAAGTAATGAATTACTATAAAAACACTAGCACTAAATGTGTAATTATTCACATGGAGTATTTATTGTCATTCTGTAGTTATATTTACTATATTTCCCGTACAATGTTAGGTCTACGACTGATTTCCTTCTACGCCGTTGTTCATAATGTTTGTAACAATCTTTCACTAAGTTCAAAAAACTCAAATTTAAACTTCAGTACATCTACTGGATAATTGACCAAAATATAATGACACGCTCCAGAATACAATCTCCTTATACAAAGCCATTCTGAAGTCTACGGAATCTAGCTTTGGAAGTCTGATTTTAAGACCAACATAGCTATTCTCCAATATTTAAGAAATAACGTACTGCACATGGTCATTGACGTGCACTATTATGTCCAAAATGAAGTCATTTACCGAAACATCCTTCTATCATTAATTACTGAAGTGTATGAAATGTTAAAATTGAAAACCGCTTGAACACCCTAATAAGAAAATTTAAGAAAGTTTTAAATTACACACCTACCAATTAGCTGATCTAATTGTATTATAACAAAATAGTATACAACAGATAAGTATTTGTGTAGAATGCTATTAAAATGCACGATAGTTATACTAACAGACAGCATAACTCGTTAAATAAAAACCACTCTTAAAAAAATTAATTACATCACTTTTACATTATTTATTTATATACAAGGTTGGCGCCATAAATTCGCGGCCTGACAGGCTTATGCAGGTTGAAGCGTATTCAAACTCAATCACGGCATGCATGCAGATGCGAGGTTAACGCTATGAATATGATGGTTCGAAGAGTAGTAGTTTTTAGTAGCCAGTTAACCAACGTGACTGAGGAATGAAAATTGAGTACCGCGCGGTCATCAAATTTTTAACAAAACGTATTATACTGTAAAAAAGTGGGCAAAATGTTTCCGTTTGGGGCAAGAATCCCTGAAAGATTCTGAACGGTCGGGTATATCAATTGGTGCGATAACACCTCAACAAATTTCAATTATTGAAGATTTAGTGCTAGAAGATCGCCGTTTGAAAGTAAAGGAATTAGCAGTGATAAAAAACATATCCGACACAAGTATTCGCCGAATTCTCAATAACCTTTAGGGTATGAATAAAATTAGTGCTGAATGGGTACCGCGACTTCCTTCTGCCCTCTAACGTGAACGTCGAATCGAATGAGCGCGGTTGTTTTTAAACACGTGTGGAGACCACCGAAACCGATTTTGGAGTAAATTTTTTACAAGGGTATCGAATTATCGAATTATTAATTAATCGTAAGAATTCGAATGGAAGATTTTTTGAACATCCTCATTATAGTTCTGATTTCACGCCCAGTGGTTACCATCTCTTTCAACTTCCCAAAGGCTGATTTACATCTAAACGTTTTATCGAAAGTGAGGAATTGAAAAACTCAATGTAAAACTGTCCGAAACCCAGGTCAGCGGAATCTTATATAGAAAGTTTAATGGAGCTTGTTTCACGATATCAAAAGTGTAAAACGACATGGTGACTATGTAGAGAAATAATGTATACATGTAATGCTGAAATCATTAATAAATACGTACTTTTTCACTTGTCTTATTAGCCTTACCTTTAATTTTTAAACGCGACTCGTACTTCAATATTAGATAATTTGATAAAACCTTCTAACCAGTTATCAGTTTTTAGAATTGATGAATATTAAATATAATAAGCAAAGATGTTATCATTTAATTTTAAACATGTCTTCCATACGGTATAAATACAACTCAAGGGAATAATTAATAGATATAATAAAAAAAAAAACGGGACGGAATCTCACAGGTATCTAATTTAATAAACTGGGCCGTTGGCTTCATGTGTACGTTATACAAAGTCAGGCCTAGATATTTTAGATAACATTAAAAGTTAATCCAAAGATCACTGGTAAATGAGGCTGAACTACACAGAATAGCAAAAATTACAAGTAATTTTGTAAACAATAAAACCAACGAATTAAAACAATTGTATAAATTGGAGGGAACAAGCAAGTTAAATTAATATCTGTAGGTAGAGACAATTTTATTACAATTTAAATATCTTACTAGATTTCCACAGTTTAGATGCCGTACTACAAGTTCCTATTTGTTGTGTAGTATTGTTAAAATGGAAGATTTACGACTGTAATCGCGATTACAGATCAGTTTTAATTACAGTCCTATTTTCAAATTAGGTAAGTTTTCCTTTTTGCCACTTTTATTTTATTTGTAATTAAGGTTGTTGCTTTTTGCGAGTTTAACGCATTTTCTTTTCTCAGTTCTTCTTGTTCTTACACATGAGATTTCTTCATTCAATTATTTTGAAAACATCTTGGGACATTCAAATTTGGCACAAGACGATCATAGCGTACGTTACTTTGAATGAAAGGATTGGGGTGTAAGGAGAGAAGATGCTGCTGAAGTAGGAGAATCGGAGAATGCCCGTTCCAATTAAGTCTATCTTGACGTTGAATCGCTGCAAACTATAGCTAAGACTGAATATAATAGGTGTTAATTAGTATAATTGTCATCTCAGAATTCCCGGCGTATTGCAGTAATTAGATTTCTGATAATAGTTTCTGGGGTAATGTGGGCAATTAGCGCGTCTACACACAAGGCATCCAGTCAGCCGAGCTGAGCTCTTCTTCGACTACACCGACTACCCTATATTGTTCGCTTCTATTATTGGTTGCTGTCATTGTGCAACACAATAAGAAATACTATACCATGAACGAACACAGTAGGATATTAGGTTGTAGGCTGAGAGGAGAATATAATGTAGGTGGAGAACTTTTCTCTTGAGTATAATTTTAGTTTGTAATTCAATGGAATTTCATTTTAATGTAAGTATATTGTCTTCATTTTACTACTTCTTTCAATCCTTTAAATATTTTCTCAAATATTTTAACTTTTAACAGGACTTCTAGGCTTGAAATTACAGAACTTCTACTGAGAGGTTCTCTAACAATTTAATTTTTAAAATAACCAATTATCCGGTTGAAGCTTACGTGGTAGACATTATTTTTAGTTGCATTCAAGCAATTTTTGTCTAGATGTCTTACATTTTCACATTTCTTTTCACTTTTTTTATACAGTGTAATTGAATTGCAAATACAGTATCATGAACATCATCATCAACATATTTGTCAGCTTGAAATTCATTTGTCTTTAGCACACAGAGTTGTTGGTAAATTTGTGTCAGCTCAAAATTCAAGTAAACATCCATTTGTTTTTAATTGGCTTTAAATAGAATAATAATGATATGTAAAATGAAAATAATATGCTACGGGATAAAGAAAAAACCTATTTCTACAAAAATGAAACAATTTAAAGTAGAATGCATATAAAGAATAATAATAATATCTGTTAGCGTCCAATTTCATTGGGTAAATCATCGGTAAACTGCTATCTTAGTAATAAATAAACTGCGAGTCAAGTTAAATACACACACTAAAGGCATAAAAACATATATACAATGCTTACATAATCAAAATAAAAAGTACAATTCTTTCTGCCGGCGTATGTTATATATATTTACATGTTTTGTTGCCGTAGGAAGTTTCGCAATCTTAGATTTCCTTCGTATTTGCTAGACTACCACTTTTTCCCCCGATGAAATATTTTTTTGTCTGAATGTGGCTTTTCTCAGTTTGTATAGTGTATTTACATATTAACGTATTCTGAATCTGCCTTTTGCTTTATATTTTTAGGAACGAGCCAATAATATCTTTTTAATCGTGTGCCAATGCAAATATTTTTTAAGCTTTGTTTAATATCATTTTTACGTATGCAGAAACAATATCTTGTGCAGTCGTAGCTACGTGCAAGTCGTGTCATTTTATAAGTACAATGTCAATTTTATACAGGCCGTTCATTTCAAACCATCCCACCCAAAATTTCAAAAAAGCATTATCTAGAGGGACAACTTTTGCTGCAAAAATTGATTCACCCACTTTAACCCCTTGTCCATGGCAGCTACCCCTTAAAAATCTTAGATGGAAAGGGGTATCCAGTAATATCTTATTTTAATGGTCTTCTGAAACAGTATATTTTGGCGTTTAGTTTTTTGCAATTGATCGATTCGTTTTGGAGTTTTCTTTATTTTTGTTTTGTTTTAGGATTAAATATCTATTAGTCAAACACAGTTTAATCATTTAAAATGTTTTATTTTTGTTTCCAAAGTTATTTAAGCCTTCAAATATTTTTTGAAGAAAAAATAAATCCAACAACTGTTCAAAATGTTGTCCATTGTTCGTTAAACAATTGTATAGCTGTTATTCGAAATTGTGGCATACATCTTCCAAAGACATCTGTTTGAATACCACGACATCTGTCGAAGTTCTTCTAAATTTTGAGGGTAAGGGGTAAATACAATACACTTTAAATAACTCCATAGAAACAAATCTACTGGCGTCAAATCAGGCGATATGGCTGGCCATTTTCTAGGCCCTCTTCGTCCTATCCACTTATTTGGAAATACATTGTTTAACTATTGCATAGTGAGTATATATAGAGAGGTGGAGCTCCATTTTCTTGAAAATGTAATCCATCCTCATCAAGTTGGTTATTTCCATCTCCATCCAGTTGATTTTCGAAAGCGTCAGTAATTAGCGGACAGATAGCATTTTCCAACATGTCGAAATATGCTTGACCATATAGATTTTCATTGAAAAATGATGAACCAGTCACTAGGTCCTCCAAAATGCATGGCCATATACCAATACCTATGAAATGTGATCTCATCTGAACGCTTTCCTTTAAATGTTGCGGCAGTTCTTCAAGCATATTGATTTTCGACCTCATAAATTAATATAATTTCAACTGTTTCTTGCAAATTGTAAACCATTATTGTTATCCTATTTAAATACCTTTGAGTTGATAACACTAAATAACAATTTATACTAAAGCACTAGCTTTTGATGGTATTGTCTGTTTCTCGTTTATACTATTACTTCAATGTTCTCTAAAAAAATTGAATACATGAAAATTGGCATAAAAACGTATCTAAAACATGCACTTTTATTTACTAAATAAGTGTAAATAGGATGACAAATATTCTGTATTATAGGTTATTTATTTTCCTTGTTTCTGGGAAATTTAGGAAAGTTTTTTTTTTGTTCCGATGCTCCTGAAATAGATTAATCAGCTGGAAATACAAACCAAACCAAACCAAAAGATTTTCTTAAAAACCTCGAAAACGAATCGATCAATTTCAAAGAACTAAACACTAAAATGTACTGTTTCAAAAGATTATATTAAAATAAGGTATTACTCGATACCCCATTCTATTTAAGTTTTTCTAAAGAATTGCTCCTGGGCTCAGGGGGTTAAAGTGGGTGAGTCAATTTTTGCATTAAAAAGTTTTCGTCGATAGTATTTCTTACGGGTTTCAAGACATTTTTCATAAATTTCCAGATTTCAAGAAATTTAGGGTGGGCAGTTTCCGAATGAACATTCCGTATATTATGACATGTGGGTAGCAATGATACTAGTAATAATAATCGCAATAATAATACTAATAATAACCAGAGGACAAAGAGCAAATCACTAACTTAGTATCAGATAAATAACCAAATTTCAACGCACACACACTGCGGCAAAATATTTATTGCGTTAGTATTTTTACGTACTTGTTTTCTGATTAAAAAGGTATTGTGTTTTCTGAGCATTGATTTATTTAATCACCTTATAATATGTGCATGTTTCACGTGAATTAAAAAAAAATGAGATTGTGTTTTTCTAATTAACATTTGTGAATTGTGATATTTTTATAATTCCGTCCTATACGTATTACATATACCAAAACTACTCGCCTATTTGTCAAACGACAGTGTAGAGGGCAACAATGAAGTGGAGAACTAGTCGTTCTGTTAAGGACAGTGTCAAAACTAGTCGTCTTGGTATGTTTGAAGAGACAAAATTAAACATATCACCCGTATGTGAAAGTTTTCAAACCTCTAACACCCCAGTTGTCACATTCAACTTGGGGTATGATATTCACAGAACTACCGTAACGATATTTTTTAAGAAAGAAAAAAATGGCATCCTTAACTTCTTTAAGAATTATTGGAAGGTAATCTTGACAGGTGCGATCGATTTTGTGAAATAATGATTGAGAACATGGATAATAACGCAAGAATTCTTCAAAGAATTTGTTTTTCTGATAGTGCTGCTTGTTTTCTCAAATGATTAAATCAATATACAAAATTAGAGGTATGATGAAAGGATTAATATCTTGGCGGGCTTTGTTGAAAATAGGGTAATCGGATCAAGATATATAAATTTTCTTCAAAATGATCTAGTTCTAGCTCTAGCTCTCCTCTTTCCAGATGATCCTTACTTTCCAAGTTCAACCTTATGGTTTCAATAGGATAGTGCTTCTCAGCATTATGCCCCAAATTCCTCCAAACGCCTCCAACTCAGTAGGTTTAAATAGTCAATTTAACGAATAATACGGCAAATTTCTGACAAGTGGTACGAAATGTACAAATGGAATTTTTAAATCGATTAATATACTACAGAACAGTTGGTGGACCAGATTTTTATAAATTACTTTTTATCATTATTTTATTTCAAAATTTTAGATGTGATGATATTTTAGGCTCCAATAGATAAAGTTTATAGGGGCGCTACTCAAATTAGCACCCCTATAAACAAGTTATGATATGCATATTGTAATTAGATTTTTGATTATATTTAAGAATATATCTCAAAATGTTGTACTTACCTTTAACTTGCTCATATAATGATTACGCTATTCTCTTAATTAGTTTTATTCTAGAAGAGGAGATATTGCTGGACTCCCTTTGATTGTGTTACCATTTTATAAAGGATATTAGGTAGATATCTTTAATTATTGTGGATTACAATTTTCACACAAGAAGAGTCTCTTAATTAACAGGTAAGGAGGAGTAATAAACAGCACACAAACATTTGTTTTGGCACGCTCACGCACACTGCGATTAAACGAAAATCCAAAATGAACATCTCTATTTTTAGAAATATATAGGAAGTATTTTCGTTGCCATGAGTACGAAAGCAATTGATAACTAATATCTGGCCAAGTAGATATATGTATGTTAGGTTGTCCAGCAACAAGGCAGACAGAAGGAAGTTTGCGCCGGTTCTGGATATGGCGAGAGAAACTTTTGAATAGATAGTTTGAAAGCATCTAATTCATTGAATTATAAAATTAAACAAACGAAATTTAAACTAAAAATTTACAATTCACTTGCATTCAATGTATTTGTGTTTTTACGTATAAAGGTTGAAACCGCACGCCCTTCTTATATATTCTGTAAAGAGATGGCTTTTTAAATAAATGTTTATAGAGCTACTTATTGTGTTTTATCTGAAAGGCTACTGACCAAGTTAGTGAATAAGTAAGTACTCTCAAGACAAGTACTGGCTCGACAAAGTTCACAGGAGAACATTCTAAGTAGGCGACTAACATGCCGTTAGTCGCTATTCCCTTAGCAGTGCTTTTTCCCACTAATATAAAAAATTCTTTTTTCGTATTAGACAAATAGTTATATACAACAGTTATCATTTCCTATACTATATAAAAAAACTGTATCAATTTTACAATGGTACGCTTTCAAACGAATAATACATTTAAAATCATTGCTTATTTCAAATCACTGTATTTCTTTATTTCACTAATCTTTTTTCGTCTGTTGTGATGGAATTCTGAATTATTGAAAAGGTACAATTTCTGATTTTGACAAATCGACAGAGACTGTCTTTAACGCTCTCTAAGATAGACGACGTGCACAGAGCTCTGAGATGTATTTTATAAGAGAAGTAATTGAGACAGTGTCTTGGATTACACCTTTCTAACATTTTCGAAAAAAGATCCTTGACTGATTCTACGTTGTTGTAATATCGGAGCCACACCTGTGCAAGTGGAAAAGAGATGCAGAGAAGATAGTTGAAAAATAAAATGGTCGTTAGAGCGATAAAGATGTCAATTTTAATTATTTGTTCAACGGTTAGAGTTTATTGATTCCGCGTTTAGATGTCACTTTGCGTCGTCACCAGATTGCGCTTTTAGAAGTTTTGATGGAAAACCGATTAATTTTTCATTTCGTTTCGAACTTCGAGGGCATAAAAATAGGCGGGTTGAAGGGTATCACGGAATTACAATTTACAATAGAGTGATTAGCGTAGTAGACGTTCATTATCTTCAAATGGTCGTATGTAGATTTCAATGAATACATTTTTAATTTTACTTATCAGTTTAGAGTTAAAATATAAGCGTTCCTATCCTTTTTTCATTTATTTTAGTTTTTATTATCTTACTTTTTAAACAACATATTTTCTTTACTTCGATAACGTTCAAATTTATGTGGATTTGCCGAAACTATCTCTGCTTTAAACTTTGTAAGGTGTTATGAAGACATAAACATTTCAATATTTTATACGTTTTGTTTTAGTTAAACTACATTTACACTTTTAGAATATATGTAGATATAGAATTGTTTACATACTAGAAGGAGTAGGAATAACTAATCAAATATTAACACTATTATGTCCTTAACATATCTATTTTATTATGAATATATTCAAAAGAGCTTTAGGCCTAAATGTGCTTTTATAATTAAATGGAGAAAACAGCACTTAAATTGGGACTTATAGTGGCTCTCTGAACTTATTTGTTATACGTTGATGCCTCAGAATATTTGCTAAAATGATTCATCTAATTTTAATTCATTATCTGACGATAAATAGGTCAAGGTAGCCTAAGGTCTACAGAATCGAAAATTACATACTTTCATGAACTATTAACGATAAAGTTTTCAAGAACTGTATTTGTTCAGCCTTCACTTGACGAAAATTTTTGATTTTAAAGGAAGAAAACGTTTTACGATTTCATAACTAAATATAACAAGTGTATAAAACATGTATTTTATACCTTTAAAGATAAAGCTTTCGAAAAATTTATCAAAGACAAGGTTGAAGTTGTTTTATGTTAAAACCATAATTAAGTTTGGTTTTTTAAGAAAGTATTGTTTGTTTCCTACGAATTTGACTGCATATGCTAACGCCAGAAGGTGGCTTCGATGTTATTTCAAAAGTAATATTTGAGCAAACTGGCAAAATCCAAAGTGGTTGTTACATTTGTTCGGATACATGGGAACGAGCTTTAATTTATATTTTAAATATTAATATTTCTGTAATATATCAATTAATGTATTTGTAATTCACACTAATTCTACTTTCCGTTTATTTGTACAGAGATATTTAGTCTATTTGCTATTATCTTAATCTATGTATTCTGTAATTAGTACTAATTCACTAACGAATTTTGTAAGGAAATCCCGGCAATTACCGCTATCTACTCAATTAGGATTAAATTCATTCCTATTATGTTAATTAATCTCTTATGTCATTAGTTACCAAATATCTAAACATGTCATTTTCCAGAATAATCTAAGCAGCTTAGGATTGTTCATTAAGGTAAAACCGAAGTTTCTTATAAATAACGTAAGTATACAATGTAAGTCAGTGCAAGTTGTAAATCATTTGAATACAGTTCAACGGAACTTAAGTCAATACACCTTTCTCTTTTGGTCTCTTTTCTTTTTCCTTTTTTCTTTCTTTTTTTTCTCGTACCTCCCTCTTCTGTCTTCTATTTCATTTTCTTTCTCTTATTCTTTTCACCATTCTTTCTATTTCACGTCCTCCACCCTTTCTTCATTTTTCTTTTTCTTTTATCCTTTCTTCTTCTTAGTTCACACTGTTGCTATTGATAGAGAGATGTTTCCTCTGGTTGCCGAGGACAACGATCATCCTGCTCTAGCGCTGTGCCTATCAATTCCATCGTCACGATATAGCAATATGTGTGGTAATAAGGACAAAAGAGTGTATAATTTTAAGCGAGCAGACTTTATTAACTTGTATGATTCTTTATTAACTACAGATTGGAATTTTATTTACAATTATACCAGTATAGATGACGCTTGTTCTGCATTTTATGGTGAAATCTATAAAAATTTAGATATGTTTGTCCCCGTCAAAACCAGTGCGCATACAAATTATCCACAGTGGTTCACGCGTGATCACATTAATAACATCAAACTCAAAAATCATTATCGATTGATGTATAAAAGAACAGGATGCTTAAGCGATTTAAATGCTTTCAAAGATATGAGAAGGATGCTGAAAACAGATTCTAGGCGGTTATATAAGAACTTTATTCAGAGCGCTGAATTCTCCATTTCAACCGATCCTAGACATTTTTGGCAGTTTGTGCGATCTCGGAGGGATGTGGGAGGTATTCCTAGAACTATGAAGGACGACTACGGCAATACGTATAACGACCCACCTTCCATAGTGAGCGCCTTGCGGAGTTTTTCCAATCGGTGTACCTTCCTTCATTTGCTCCAACGCCTATTGCTCCAATTGCTTCGTGCGCTACTATGGTTGACCTAGGTTCTGTAACTGAGATGGATGTGGTGTGTGCTATGAAATCCTTAAAGAATAATTGCACGGCGGGTAGTGATGACATTCCGGCCTTTTTTGTTAGGGATTGTGCAAATATATTTGCTTCTCCTCTTGCTACTTGTTCAATCTCGCTCTCAAAACATCCACCTTCCCGTCTGTGTGGAAGATTGCCAAATTGGTGCCTGTATTTAAAAATGGTGAGAAGTGTGTTATTTCCAACTATCGTCCCATATGGTTTATTAAATAATTTTGCTAAAGTTTTTGAGAAATGTTTGTACAAGTATATTTATGCTCAAGTTAGACCCTGGATTTCAAATGACCAACACGGTTTCGTTGCTCAACGATCTACGGTAACTAATCTTGTTACAATTACACAATACCTATCTGAGAGTATTGATGCCAGTGGACAGGTAGATGTTGTGTATACTGACCTAACAAAGCTTTTGATCGAATCGACCACACCGTGCTTATTAATAAATTGGACAATATTGGATTTTCGTCTTCTCTTTTGTCTTTATTCCAATCGTATCTTCTTGATAGAAAGCAATTTGCTTGACATACATGGGATTTCAGTCTGATTACTTCGCGCCGAGCTCTGGAGTTCCTCAGGGGAGTAACTTGGGTCCACTTCTGTTCCTCATATATATAAATGATTTGTGCTATCAACTGAACTGTCCAAAGTTGTTATACGCAGATGACTTGAAGTTGTACTCAACAATTTATAATTCTCAGGATTGCAATCATTTGCAAAGCCAACTCGATATATTCCACACGTGGTGTGTCAACAACAGACTAACAGTTAATGTAAACAAATGCAAAATTGTCACCTACACTCGTAAGACGACTCCAATTATATATACCTACCACTTGGCTGGATCTTCTTTACCTAGAGGAGACCTCTATGAGAGACTTGGGCGTCGTCTTTGACTCAAGACTGACCTTTATGGAGCACATATCCAGTATTTGTACATCAGCGTTGAGTATGCTAGGATTCATTATACGTATTACACGACCATTTGCTTCTATAACAGCTATTCTACCTCTTTATTTCGCTTTTGTTCGGTCTCGACTGGAGTATGCATCCTTGGTCTGGTCACCTATGTACATCTATCAGATACATCTTCTAGAGCAGATTCAGAGAAGATGTTTGAAGTTCTTGTACTTTAAAAAATTTAATACTTACCCGATACAAGGATTTAGCCACAGTGCTCTGCTAGAGGCATTTAATATTGATTCATTAGAACTACGTCGAAAACAGGCTGAGTGTAAATTCCTATTTACTTTACTTCATAATGGTCTTGATGTCCCTGAGTTGTTGAGTAGAATCAACTTCATTGTACCACGTTCAGGATCTAGGCAAACAAATACTTTTTACTGTTTCGCACCTAGAACAAACATCGCCATCAGGTCCCCAATACACGGATTGTGTAGCAATTTCAACTCTATGGAGTTTGCCGAGTTGGATATACATACCTGCACTTTACCGTCCCTTTTGACGGTATGTAGATAGTGCGTTACACTTAGTTGAATACTTTTTCCGTTCTCTCTTTTTTGCTAACCACTGGTATACTACTTTTTTTTTTTTTTTAATTTAAATTAAAGCAACTAGTTACTAAGTTTTCTAATTTGACATACTTTAATTTTATATTATTTATATTTGCATGTGTACATTATTTAACATTGCCTTGTAATTGGATATTTGTATCTGTTGGGCATTAAATATTATTATTATTATTATTATTATTATTATTATTATTATTATTATTATTATTATTATTATTATTATTATTATTATTATTATTATTATTATTATTATTATTATTATTATTATTATTATTTTCTTTCTAGTCCTACTCTTATTCTTTTTTATATTCTCTCATCATGACACGGTCCTATTCTGGAACTAGTTCGTTTATTACTAACTCTAGCCGTGGAAGCCTACGTATTCATTTCAATACAACCTGTAGCTCAGTAGGAAATATTCAATATACTTATTATATTACGCGCATTGTTTTATTCATCGAATGAATAAACAAAAAAGTTGAGAAACTCCAGCCACAGATTCGTACAACATTATTGTTAAATTCCAAAAAGTAATAGGTGCAACGCAGATTTCGTTCTTCACGTTTAAGATCTTAAAAATAATCAATGCTTATCTAATAAAAATGCAACTTCAACTTCCTTTTACTTGCAACATCATTCACAAATTCATTTTAAATCATATGTTAGCATGATACTAATTATAGCAAGTTAAAGGTGTCAACTTTGGTGAAATTTTTCATCAGTTTCTCTTTGCCGCCATGGTGCTTTAGAAACTATACGAAGATTTAAAAAACTCTCATCACGTCAAGTGGTGCATTAATTTATTGTAATGGTAAAGATTATACCTTAACCAACACCGAAGATTAAACATAACATAATTATTACAAGTTGACGGGCGCAGCGATTTCTTGGGATATATGTCTGTAATACTAGCAATTACTGTTAAAGCAAGATTTAAATGTCTTCTACTTTTGTTATCTATTTTTTTTAACTAAATTTGTGATAATGTTGTGCATTAAACGTTTTACATACACTAGGTGTTTATTTATTTAGTTATTTGCAATTTGATACATTGAATCAAATACATTTCCACTGAATTCATAACGCATTTTTTCATACAGTTTGTAATATTGATGATTTTTCTTGATTATTTTGCATTTATTGTTTTTATTTTTGAATTATCAGTTGCCATGATGGATCGCTTATCTTAGGAGATTAAATTTTTACTTGTTTTTGTTGGTACAACTCCGAACGAAATGTGTAACTCTTTCCTGAACGAACCTATGAGGAAAATATCAAGATTTTTAATTACACTGAAAGGTGTCCCTTCAATTAAGAAGTTAAACTGAGGAGGGTTAGTGACCATTTGAAAGTATGCTAATAGAATGCGAGAGATTACTGGATTCAAATAAACTTTGGAATATTATTTGCTGGTGAACCTATTTTTGATGTACAACAACTAGACTGTGATTGTTTTGATCTTATTTCGCATATTGATAGGATTGGCTTCACACTTACTGTACATTCGGTGAAGATTAACTTTTTTGTGTTTTATATACTTCCCGATATAATTCTAGATGGAATAGTGGTGTTTTTAGATGTACTTGAAAGCCGTTATTCGTATCTATGAAGGTAAACTATAAGACTGGACCATTTTGTTATGCCTTATTACTTTGATCAGAAAGCTAATCACAAATGTTTTTTCTTCATATTTCATGAATTTTAGCAACTCATGAATTAATTCCATTCTAAATTGTGATAATCGGTTGCCGGATTTGGTGTTTATCGACGTAAGTCGTTAATAAGTTGCGAAAAACGATCTACCTCTACTTAGAGACGATTACTATAACTTTGCGTCCTACTTTATAATTCCATATTTCCTTCAATTACAATGTTACCTGCTAAGGCAAGTAATAGAGTATGTCATATTAAGAAGACTGACTTTCGTCAATTGGAATGATTGATCCTTTTTGTTTAGTTTTAAAGACGTCAGTGGTATTTGTAGCAACTGTAACTATGTTCTTTTGCTCTTGGGCGCCTTCGAAATGGGCGTGACTCTACATCCAAGGAAACATTGAAGAAATAAAACATTGCTGTTACAACGTCTAGTGCGTTTCGAGTTTGTTCTCGCGCTGCCAATATTTGTTCAGTTGTTTGTAGCGCTTGTAAAAGTATAGAAATTAGTACTTAAATAGTTAGTGATTATTGCCATTTGTACCACAAGAAATAAGTTCTGTCAGAGTAATATACTTTTCCATGATTCAACGAATTATAACTACTTCGCATTTCTATTTTTAAAATAGAATTTAATGGGAGCTACCTTTAGATTACTCTCTTGACACAGAATTCAACGTTGTCGAGCTTTTACAATTTAGAATTTTTCCGTGACAATTAGACTAGGGAGTCAAGTATGCCTTAGTGCTAGCGGCAACGTACGTAAGGTGTAGTTGTACTACTATTACACACGCGCCTTTACCGACTTCTTCTCTAAAGCGAAGCGCAAACACATAAAAGTAGGAGTGCACTACTCGCTCCTTTTTACTTCTCATTATGTTGAACAAGTCGAGTATGACACTCGCAGTTGTACAGTGCTCATTATTTTCACCCTAGACACTCCTGCCTGTTTCTTCTTCAATGCAAAATAGAAGATATAGATTTTCCTCGCGGCAAGTTAGGCAATGTGCGGAGAAGGGAATGCAGAGCGATGCACGGGAATATGCCCTTGGCGGTTGGAGTATACATGGAAGGGAAGTTTTGCTGTTATTATGAATCCGTGCTACTTGTACCTTGAGCGCGAATATTCATTTTAACTCTGGTACTAATTAGAAGTTCACCAAGAATTGCACATAGTCTAAAGAAACTTTCGACGGTATTCATTTACCTCATTTAGCAGTCACAAAATATTACTTTCTCCTTTCAAATCTTTTTAAGAAAGCAGGTTCTTTTTTACATCACGTTTTGTAAAAATTGTGTCCGTATTTTAATGAAAGAAGACCTACACTAGGGTGACAGAATAAAATAGACACCAGGTAAAGCGGTATAAATATGTAAACAGCTAAATTCTAAGAACGAATTAAGAACTTTCTCTTGTCATTAGGGTAGGGGTAGATATATCGGAAAGAATTCGTCATAGTTTAGTATCGTTAGAACTATGCCTCGCTTACAAGGTTCGAGTGATATTAGTGACTTCACCCGGGGTGTCGCATCGTTGGCCAGAGTAAACGCGGCGCTTCGCAACGTGAAATAAGTAAATTTTTAAATATTCCGTTGTCCACAGTTAACCGTGTGATTACACAATTTAAACGCAAGGAAAAAACAACAGTGGAGCCGAGACCAGATCGTGCCGGACCCTCTGAAAGAAGTAAAAGGGTGCTTGTGCGCGAAGTGTTTTGGCGGTCTGTCATTTTTTCAGACGAAAGCAGATACTGCCAATTCAGTAATAGTGGTCGTACGTGGGTATGGAGACGTTCGTCATAACAACTGGGCGACAAATTTTTGCATCAGACGGTGAAATACGGCGGTGTGAACATCATGGTGTAGGGCGCTATATGGTATGGTGGAAGATCGAAATTAGTAATCTGCGACGGAAATATTAATGCGGCAAAATATATCTTAATATTAACAGAAGGACTACTAGCGATATTCGACAACGCCATTTTATCTAAAGAAGACGCTACTTTTATGGAGGATGGAGCACCCTGCCACAAAGCAAGAGCAACAACCACATGGAAAGAGGAACAGGAGATTCGGATTTTACCATGGCCAGGCCAATCACCAGACATGAATCCGATAAAGAATGTTTGGCACATAATCCAGATAAATATGGCGAAACGACCCCGAAAACCCAGCAATAAGGAAGAACTCGTGGCAGCTGTTCCAGAAGAGTGGTTAAATATTCCAGAAGACACCATTAATCATTTAATAGATTCTATGCCACGACGACTCGCAGCACTTCACGCAAGTAAAGGTGGATCGACAAAATATTAGTCTAATTTAAAAATTTTAAAATATTTTGTATATATAACGAGAATAGAATCTTTTTTTAATTAGTCGGTGTCTATTTTATTCTGTCACCCTAGTGTATGTGTTTCTCTTCTGAATCTGTGTTGGATTGTAAATTATTTGATTCAATTAATATAGGATTTTATCTTCTTAAAGGTGATTACTGTGTGCACTCAGAATTCCTTACACCCTCTGAAGGTTCGACTTATTGTACGGATGGAACAAATACTAATAGTGTTGTTAAACGTATCGGACCTTAAACACTCAAAGTAAAGAAAAATGTAAAAACAGCTATAACATTGATTATTTAACAGTAACAAACTGTATATAATTATACAAAAAGAAAAAAATAATTGATGCATGATACAATAACAAAAAACGCAAATTTTGTAAAATGAAACAGTAGAGCCTCAAAATGATCTTGACGAAATACTAAATATATCAGTATCAACAGAATATTTTTATTGTACATTTTGACACAACAATCTAGTGATTTTAGTAGTAAATAAAGAGAGGTAAACGTGTTTTTGGTACCTAATTGATGTACATAGAATCTTAAAACCTTTAGTGCTTTTAACCAAAGAAGTATAACCAAACCCAGACAGTAATAAGTTTTGGAGGTAAGTACGATGCAGGATTTCAGAAAAAAGTTTTGCCCTTTCATTCCGTTATCTCTAATACATGCGGCATTAACTTCTCAGAGAATTTATGTTATGGTATAGTGCCCAAAAATCTTTGAGGGATACCCATAAAGGAGTAAATAATCATTTATACTATAGATGGCGCGTTATATTCTGCACATGAAAGAAAATGTCTGCGATTTCTTAAGAATTTTGATTCGAAAGTATGATATTACTTTAGTTTTATTAAATAATTGTCCAATTTATACCGGAATGTACAGTGTATCGGAAACAATAGTAAAACATTAGTATAGAGTTAAAGGTAATCTTACATAACAACTGCCATAGTTTAGTTTGTTTATCAGAACATTGGTTTAAAATAAAATAAGTTGATACTGCATCATTAAAAAATCATAGTATAGGTTTACTATACTGTAGTGTACTTTCATCTGAATGTGAAAGTGCTGAAATCTCGAAAATCTTTGTATTGATAGAGTTATTGAGCTGTATGGTGTTAGCTTTATGCAAACAATTCTGACTTTAAACTACTAACTGTTTATAGATTCCCTTTGGATATTAATCTTGAAGAATTTTACAATATATTGTCAATAATTTAAACTAAACTATGCTAAAGTGAAAAAGAATACATTGTGTAATCTTGGTAGGCGATATAAATAATACCATTTTGAGCGATTCTAAACAAAACTAAGTTTTAGTTAATTTTATCAATTGTATTAAAATCAACAAACCTATTGGAATAACGCATTGTACCAACTCATGTATTTTTCCAGTCTGGAGCGTGAACTTAGTGACAAGGGACTTTCAGGTCATTCCGGAATAATTATAGAATCAAATTCACTCTCATACATTGATAGTGCTATTACTGTTGAGAAGGCAAGATTGATTCCAATATTTAAGAAGTACGATAAAGGAGTATTACAGAACTAGCTTTTCATTTCTATATTGTCGGCGATCTTAAAAATCCTGGAAAAGGTAATGTGTGATACGTTCTTAAATAGATATACTATACTGACTACAGCACAACGCGGTTTTATAAAGAATAAAGGCACAAAAGCAATTGCCGTTCAACTTTAATGAGTTGTATAAAAATCTAAACAAAAACTACGAGTATATTGCTGTTTTTTGACGGATTTAAGCAAAGCGTTTAACATGGTCTATCATATTATTTTGCTTGAGATGCTTTTCATATGCAGCACCCGGGAAAGATTATTAATTATTATTATTATTATTATTATCATTATTATTATCATTGTGATTATTATTATTATTATTATTATTATTATTATTATTATTATTATTATTATTATTATTATTATTATTATTATTATTATTATTATTATTATTATTATTATTATTATTACAATTATTGTTACAAAGATTATATAGCTTACCTCTGCATTCGAATTTCCAGGAAAATTCTTCACTATAACGAAAGTGGTAACAATTTCTGACACTCTCCGTGTTACGGTGCCAATTTTCATGTTACTCTCCAATTATTCCTTTCGATAGCAACTCGTAAACTTAATTCACGAAACATTCATTTCAGCAGCGGAGCAGCGTGCCGACCATAACTTTTTCCTTATCCCCAACTCCCCATGTTTTCGAACATAGTACACACACACATCATCATTGACGACTTGAAAGTTACGGCACCTAATAAATCTAATAAGGAGAAAGCCGGGCGAGTAACGCATCTAATCCAGAAGTAAGAATTTTTTAACAACCTTATTCGTACGTGAGCTTTTACGAGCAGCCAACACTCCAAGGAATTAGGGAGTAGGAGCCGATGGAAACCTGCTAAGTGGGACGAAACATCATAAAACCAGGACACGGTAGAAGGTTCTTTTTTTTCTTTTCACCGGTAAATATATCTTTCCTTGTCGCTCCGACGTAAGTCGTCTCATTTTAGATGTGTCGGGTCTACTCCTACATTCTGTGTTGTGGCCTTTTTTCGACTAGCACAGGAAAAAACAATTACTTAGGGACCTCGGGATCGTTTTTCCCTCTAATTCGACCTACGGTAGCGTTCCTTAAACGCATCTTTCCACATTTAGAGCTAATTTTTACTTAATCTTGGTTGGGATATCCTGTTTCTTCGCTATAGTACTCTGAACGCGTCTCCTCTCGGCTATCGCCTTAGCGACTAATTGAAATCTATTGCCTTACTCTCTCTTTTTAAGGTTTCGTTCTTAATGTGACGTTGGCAGTGTGTAATTTAATTCCTTATATTAAGGTATTAAACGCAATCAAATAAAGCCCTTCTGCCGCGATGGTGTCTACCATTTTGTTATTGGCGTTCTCATGAAAGGACTTAAACTCGAATTCTCAATGAAGATACATTATAAGGTTCATTGAATGGCATACAAATTATCTTGTAACTACTAATTCAGTGTACGTTTTTCTAATATATTAGGCCGAAATGTTCTTGAATAAATAATTGTTTTTAAATTACTTATGTTGTCTGACAAAGAACAAGCTTTATATATATATATACATATATACATATATATACATATTGTATCAGATTTGAAAAACAAGTCGTAGAGTCTATATCGATGCATTGCATATGAATATTATTTAAAAGTTGACTAGTTTTAGTCTTTTTTAGTTAATTTTAGTTTTGAATTTGGTTATTCATTCTTATTATATTTAGTTATCTAAGATATGCTGTTAGATTGGTGGGTTTATTCTCTTTTATATTAGTTTCGTTTTCCTTTGTTTATTATCCTTGTCGGCATGGTATATACTCCCATATGGATTCAGGGTTGTACGGCGAGGGAGGAGTGATTATACTGATATTCAAGAAATTCCAAATGATTGCGATATGGGATAATATGCGGTTCGCTTAATCAATCCTAGATCTATCATTTAGTCAATAAATTGCGGAAGTTTGTAGATAGTTTTAAACGTTTACGCCAAAAACAAAAAATTACAAAACGATTGATGGGAATATTCAACACACAAGCAACAATACAGTCGCAGTCTTCTCAGTCAGAAGGAGAAATCCAACCCGCTAACACCGGTGACGTTAACAGTAACTCCACAGATATTTCATTGCGATAGTGAACTCAATCTAATGACAAATATAGCAGTATTTATAACAATAACTATAAGTTAAAGTTAACATATTTGCATAAATCACCTTTCTACGTTTACGTAGAACACACTGATAAAAATGTCGGTCGTGTGCATGAGATGTCTATTCGACATTCGTTATATAAAGAACTTGGAATTAAAATGCCATTACCGAAATTAAGCATTTGGGTGTCAATAGAATTAAGGTACTATTACAGTTATAAAGTTGACCAAATCTTCGAACCGCCAGATCCGGACTCCTTGCACGCATGGTCGATACGAAAATTGAGTTCGTTGAACCAATCTCTCTTCGTTTTTCTGCTGTGTATGCACGTATGGTAAACCAAATTGCACGTTATAATGTATCTATACTTAATAATATGGAAAACCATTTAAACAATTTATCTGTTGACATTTTATGAAGAATAGTAATAGTAATACGTAATTGTAAAATAGGGGCAAGCAAATTGCTTCGCCTCAACAAAATCTAATTAAGCTGGAAAATGCGAGAATCTTTTTTTATATTTAAAGATGGTCAATTGTTTTTCTCTTTGTTAAAAACTTAACTGTGGAAGATATTATACATGAAACAGAAATATGTCCCTTCTATTTTGTAAATTAATTTGTCTATTGATTTAAACGGAATAATAATGCAAATCCACTCTGTTTTAGCACGTATGTCGAAAACATAAAGACTTACCTTCTTTATAGTTGGTAGTGAGCTTAATTAATTTTTATTACGCGTAATAGGTCGTACGACCTCTATCGTTGTCAAACGGAAAAAAATTAATTTAACCCTGACATATCTTGCCATAACAAAGTACTTTCCATTTTCTGATTTTTTTGTATGTTGTAGAAAATATGATTTTTTGTTTTGTTCTGTTTAACAAGCTCAGTCTCCAGAATGTACTCGCGCCATCCTGTATATATGAATAGTGAACAGGAAGAACATTGCTTTTACTTAAAAAATGTATTTGACATACATTTATTGAATCGAAATATATTATTACGAGAAAGTAACCCCAACTTAGTTTTGTTTTGTTGTAATTATGAAAAGAGAACAAAACAATCTTGGATAGTTCAATAAATTCTTATATATATTACGTTATAGCTTTAAAGTTTTCTTTAGTATTTTTTTCTTTTCATATCTTTATTGTGCTATTATGACCACCGTAAATTATCTTCGCTATAGAAATTGTACGAATTCATGCAGTTAGATAAGGCAACCCTCTTTTCAAATGCTGAAAAGAATAAGATTGCAACGACATTGCCAGGAAGTATCTGTGGTGTGTGGAAAATAGAAGAGGAAAAGTACAAAAAATGATCGTGATATTTTTACTGAAAAGAGAAATGTAAAGACCTACAGCACAAGAGAAGAGATACCTTAAGGGTATGATAGAGAAGAGTAATTTATGTATAAACCTTTATACAATAGTGGTTGAAAATACCGCCCAAGAAACTTGCAATCAAATAGAAAAAGAAGGCACGAAAGGAATTCGTTGGTTGGTGAAGAGAATATTAGAAGAAAGGAAGTTTACTTGAAATGGAAAAGTTTGCTAAGTCAGTAAAATCAAACAAAAACATCATTTGACGAAGTGGTTAGCTGTGTGTATTTCTATCAACAAGTTAGCGTCGTAACTGCATTATAATATGGGTATATATCGGCTATTCCAAAATAGAGCGATACGATTGCTATCTTCGTTGTTATCTATGCTGTAAGGTAGGATAAATTAGCAAACTAATGGGGTTTTTACAATGTTGATTACAAAAAAGTGATTCCATAAGGGATTGCAAAAGAGAAATGAAAATTTAGAAAATTTTTAAATTTGAAGACGTAATATATTTTTAAGGTTATATATCAATATTATTTTCTTCTATATTCGCTTAAGTAAGATTTATAGCATTTTAAAATAAAATTAGCAGCACTGCGGCAGTAAAATTAACATTAAAAAACAAATTTGAAATTGTATATGGACGTATACACAACGAGTTAACATGCCAAAAAGTAAGCAAGTCAACAAAAACTACTCAATAGTCCACTCAGCGCCCACTTTTACTGTCGTGATGTTGTTAATTGTGTTGTTTGCATCCGTTTGGATCTTATACTCCTTTTCTGGAGTGTCTTGACCTGATAATGTGCAAATTTGTACGAAACAGGTAGGCCATTATTTATTAAAATTACTGCTAGATTGGGTTCGTTTTCGCTTTTTTCCCTACATTTTGATACGAACTCACAGCAAGTCAAGAACCTCCCTTTACATTATTTCCACTTCTTAACCCTGATGTAAATCTGATGCAATTCACTACGACATATTGGTGAAGTAGAAAAAAGGAATATAAAATAAATGAAAGCAACAACTATCACATACTTAACAGCGGATAATATAAATGTATACCTCGCCTCTTGAATCCTATCGGAAACCATAAAAATTTTTTCATTACACTTTAACGTTCAAAATTAAAAAGGTTAAATGTATTATTATTTTTTTGTTTACAATTTCGGGTCAAGAAATATTGTATTATAAATAAAATATCACGTACAATCGGAGCAACTTTCGACTGAAAGTTAACGCAATTCTTATGCTAAGTAATTCTGTAAAGTGTGTTAAATATGATTTAACATTTTTTTTATTCTACTTGCAGATGCAACCTTTTCTAAGATTGTAGATCAGCTACTCTTCAAATTTCAAAAAGAATGTCCATGGTTAGTTCCAGGCTATATTTTGATATTATTCAACAGGATTTCCTAGTATTTCGTTGGATAAGCAGCACAATGACGTGGAAGTTAAGCAAATGGGTCCATATGAATGGTTAAATGATAACAAATTAGGTCGTTTTACGGTCTGGTTGGTAAAATGTGGAGCCGTTCACCTGTATGTCAAAACATTTAAGTTTTTCGGAGAATTCGTTGTATAAAATTGGTTACCACAACACTAACGACGAAATGTGTGTAATGATTTATTATTTATCTCTAAATTTATAGAAATATTTATGTAAATGGTCCCACCAATGCCTTAGTAGCTGTATTCAGCAGCATTGTATTAGGTGTTGTGTTCTAGGCATCTTCGCTGTATTTCTGAGATTGCTTTAAATCAGTAATTTTGATTATTTTATATTTAATGTAGAAAATGCGGAAACTATCCAATGACCAAGAAGACTTTCATGACAAAACTCAAGCTAACTTAGGTTAGGTTCCATATTATTTGAAATACATACAGTAGAAGCGATACTGGAATGTTATGGTAATAGGAAAAAAATACTTAAATCATACAAGATAAGTGATGTAAGGGATTAAAATAATATGTATTCGCGGCTACTGATACCTATAATATATCTCTCGCTACCGGAAGTCTATATCTGCTTGGTTATTTTAAACTAAACAACCAATGTAGTAGCATTTTCGTAAGTCTACTTAGTTTTGTATTATAAATATTTATATTATATATATACATCTGCGAGCAAATGTTATAGGCACTCTAATCAAACATGTGTTTCGCGCAGCAGGTAGCGCTTCTTAGAACAAGGGTACTGCGAACCTATACCTGGTAGTTATCTAAAGTAGAATTTCCTAGAAAATATAAATTACGAAGCTATATAAGACAGAAATTAAAATTTTTAGGTTGAGTAATATATTGTGCGTAGAGAAAGAAACGTCGTTTGTCGGTTCCAAAAGTTCATTTAGGGTGCGGACCTTCTTTTGTAAGTTTGTGTATACACAGTATGCCAAAAAAAACCCAAATATCTGAGGCTTTACGAGGCCAGATAATTTTATTGCACAAATAAGGATTGTCACAAATAAAAATTGCGAAGACAATAAAATGTCCGCGTTGTGCAAAACACAATTAGCCGCTACCAAAGGACTGGAGAGTATCATAATCTACCCAAGAGCGGTAGAAAATGTGTAACGACTGTGCGAGAAGAACGATTGATAGAGCGTATCGCGCTCCGGAATAGGCACAAATCCGCGATAGCGATTTCTGCAGAGCTCCGCGTTCAACGAGACGCACCAATCTCCATGCATACGGTAAGAAGAAGGTTAACTGCGGCGAATTTACGTGCCCGGAAACCGCGACACAATCCTTTGCTGACCGAGCTACACCGCAAGCAACGCTTTACGTGGGCAAAGAAGTACCGACATTGGACTGTAGATAACTGGGCCAAAGTACTTTGGTCCAATGAATCTAATATAGACGTAAGTGCTTAAAAAAATTCATAATCCTTGCAATATACATAATTGAACTCAGCGCCCCTACTTTTCTCACCAAAATAGAAATATTTAAAAAGTTAACGTCCTTCGTTTATTCTGTGCAGGTGCACAGCGTTTTCGGAGCAAGTTATGTTCGGAGGAGGTCCGGCGAAGCATTTTGCCCAGAGTGTATTTTACCTACTGTTAAACACGGCGGTGGAAGCATTATGATTTGGGGGTGTATGTCTGCACAAGGTGTAGAGGAAGTCCATGTGTGTTTACCCTTATTAATGATTGGTGTACTCTGAATGGCATATCTCTAAATATTGGTAAATGTTTAGTGATCTCTTATACCAGACGCTCTAATCCGATAATTTTTAAGTACTCTGTTGATTCCACATTTATTGCAAGAACTGAAAAAGTGAGGGATTTGGGAGTACTTTTTGACACGAAACTAAGCTTTTCTGATCACATATCTGCTATCTGTCTTTCTGCATCTAAATCTTTGGCTTGTCGCGCCTTTCGTGACATCTCAGTGGTAAGGACTCTGTACTATACTCTTGTTCGATCTAAATTGGAGTATGCCAACTTAATTTGGTATCTTTACTACACGTATCAGGTGATTTCAATTGAACGTGTACAAAAGCGGTTCCTCAAATACCTTAGCTATAAGGCTAGCGGTACTTACCCTGATCGTGGTTCAGATTATGTAACATTGCTGCAGCAACATAATTTTGATTCATTAAAAGATCGTCGCCAAAAACAGCCCAAAATTTTTACTTAACCTGTTATCTAATGAAATAGATTCACCATCATTATTAGCTTATGTAGATTTCCGAGTACCACCACGTTACACACGATCCCTTGATTTTCTCGTGGCGTGTAGGCACAATACAAATATCTTGGCAACAGAATATACTCGTAGAATATTTGTTTATGCTAGGATTATGTTAATTGTTATGAAATGTATTGTACATGTGTGTCGATTTGTAATAGTATTACGCATGAGGTATATACATAATCAATTTAATTGCACCAATTGTTTGTATGTTGTCCTGTAAGTGATAGTAATCGTTGGACAAATAAAGATTATTATCATTATTATTGTTATTATTATTAGTAATTATTATTATTATTATCATTATTATTATTATTATTATTATTATTATTATTATTATTATTATTATTATTATTATTATTATTATTATTATTATTATTATTATTATTATTATTATTATTATTATTATTATTATTATTATTATTATTATTATTATTATTATTATTATTATTATTATTATTATTATTATTATTATTAGTAATTATTATTATTATTATTATTATTATATGGGCGTCTGTTTCCCTTGAAACATGTTACAAACTGGTAGCTACTATGCCTGAAAGAATTAAAGCTGTAATAAATGCTAGAGGAGGCAGCATTAAATACTGATTTATTTATAAACTGAATTATGTGTTTTTTTTTAGTTTTGAGATTCTCGTCTTATCGTAACGCTAAAAAAGTTACCCTGCCTATAACATTTGCTCGCAGCTGTATATATATATGTATACATATAAATGTTAATGAATATCAATAAATTGAAAATCAATGGTATGTATATTAGAAACGATGATGTAATTTCTACCTTTAAGATCATATGCAGAATACGTCAGATAGATTAACCAGCAGACAGTTCCCTCGGAATATCCGGAGAGCGTATCATTGCTAAATAGGTCAGAATCTGTTGGAAATCCCGCAGATAAGACCCCAATAAATCGGTATTTACCGTTGCCCTAGAACGCGTTAGGCCAAACGATAAGCTAGAGAAGATATTTAGTTAATACACGTGCAAGTAGACTACTGATGTACAAGCGACATTCGACAATACTTGGTTTCTAGCATAAGACAGATTAGAGCCTAAGATAATTCTTTTGTACATATGTATATTAAAAGCATTAATGCGCTCGCCTCAGTTGCTAGTTAAATCGGAACATTCGAACAAGATGTTAAAGTGGACTCTTTACTTATTATATTTCGTGTCTTATTCCAAGGCCAACTTGTGTGGTCAGTATCGAATACCGAAGCCAACATTTACTGTTTACAATCCGCAAGGTTTAGAAGTTAGTATTCCGGATGAAAATGGAATAAATCTAGTGATATTTTATATTAGTGTTAATAAAGGTTTGAGTGAATCGGAAGCAGATTATACGGAATATGTTGTTAATCAAGTAAATGGAAGATGGACATTTAGTAAAGATTTAATTAAGTTGACAGTAGGAGATATTGTGTATCATAAAATCTACGTTCAAAGATACAGGAGGGGATATCTATACAGGGGAACACCGTATGTTGTAACTGGAAGAGGTAAGCATAATAATAGACTTTTACATTTAACTATTAATCATTGAGTGATGATCAGAATTAGTCATTTGTTTTGTTTAGCAGTGGCTTTACTTAACAAAAACACCAATAATTTATAAAATGTTAATACATATAGTATTGTGAAAAATTTATTGAACAAGTAGATATCTACAAAAAATTTCGATAGGCTCGGTTATGCACCTGCAGTATTACGTACGCCTGTACAGTTGTTGTTGTACAGACATGGTCGTTGCGGTGGAAACACTTGAATTTGTTGAACGGATCTGTCGGACCACTTTATAAACTTGTTTTGCGTAATTTAAAGTCTGTAGCACTGTACATATGTTAACAATAATTTCAGATAATAACAACAAAGTGTCCTGGAACTTTTTTTGTATCCATTAATGATACGTACGTTTAAGGGTCTCAAAAAATAAGTATTTGTGTAGTAGGCGTTTCTATTGTTAGACATTTAACTTTCATTACATTTTATTGGTATTTGTTGTAAATTATGCAGCTAAAATATTTCATTTAAAGACGGATTGAAATATTAATCGTTGGTTTTGGTGATCGTTTTAGAACTCTCCGGAATTTTTTAACTTTATAATTTGTTTTATATCTAGGATAAAGTGATATAACAACGTGCTTTATTGTTACAAACATATTTAAACTTTTCACTTTGTATAGGACAGTAACAAAGAATGTAAGAAATAGATTGGTCAGACTGTAGTATTTGAGACTTTTAAATTAATAAATTGTTTCTCTTTAAGAAAATGGACAAGTTCTTTAGAATTTCTCGTTTCAGTAATTTAACTCGCATTGAGTGACTTGCTTGTCTTAATTCTGCTAATTTTTCCATGCGAGTACTTAAAGTCATCGAGATGTGATTATTTAAGAAAAAAATAGTTCTTTGCGGATATTAGACATAAACGTACCAAATTGAATGCTGTGGGAAGTAGAAAAGAGAAAATTAAAATATGTTCCACTTCAAATATGAAGGTAGAGTGATACTTCCGCTCCGGTTTAACTGAAGTTTCAATGCAGGCAAAAATATACGCATCAGATGTGTCATATACTTTTACACACTACTATAAAATTTGGTATTATTGTTTCGATTTCAGAGGAATATCCATGGTTCCACATTTCACCTTAAATCAGAATGTAGATTATTTGCGTTGCGTATTTAGCACTTTGTATTTTATTAAACACAACTTTCATGTTTATAAACTTATTTTACTTATTACAATTGATTTTTGTGATGTTTTTCACCTAGTCATTATCATAGTTGCTGTGGCATTTTGTGTCAACCTTTTAAATTATATTTACCAAGTACTTTTTCTGGTTATATACGGTTACGTAGCGCTTCGTAAATATCATGTAAATATCCTTATTAATGACTAATAACAAGTAAAGCCGAACATATTGGGAACTTTTTAATTACGTCATTATTTCTTGAGAACTAAGTTCTAATATTTGTAGGTATGTACATACGTACGGTATTGTAGTAAATATGGATTGTTACTTATTAGCTTATTGCTGTTATTTTCTGTATGAATTCATGAAATTTCTTGTCTATCACAGATCGTTTCTGACGTATGTTGAATAAATTTCTCGGAAATACCGTAAATAAAACCTCAATAAGTCGGTATTTACCAATTCTATGTTATGGTAAAAGATAAACTGAAAAATAATGTGTAGCGTCATTCCACTTTCCCAGTGTAATTTAACATACACGCCGAAGTAGACGCTAAAATTCATATGTACTGCTAAAAGACAGCAATAATTTAAATTGCATTATTATTTATCGATATAAGCTAACCTTACATCCGCGAGATGTTGAAGTTTATATTTTGCTTTTTTTGTTTAACATCCTACTTTAAAGCAAATTTGTGCTACCGGATACCTAAACCTACTTTCAGCCTTTGTAAGGAGCAAGGTTTGGAAATTAGTATACCAGATGAGGAAGGGCTAAATATGGTAGTGTTTTACATAAGTATTAATAAAAATATGGATGTGTTGTACCCGGATTATACTCAATATGTGTACGATAAAGTGTACGGAAAGTGGACATTTACTAAAGGTGGAGTTAAATTAAAACCAGATGATGTGGTGTACCACAAGATATTCGTGAAAAGACACAGGAGAGGATATTTATACGTCGGAACACCTTTTGTTGTGCCTGGTGAGGGTTTAAAGTATTACATATTCTTTTTTGATTGAGTGCTTGTGGACGACTGATGACTGATATTTACATAAATTTACTTAATATTTTGAAGAAAACGCGGTTTTTCAACCTCATCTTTTATATTAGCTTGTTAGATTTAATTGTTAAATTGCGTAAAAAAAAGTTGGTAGCCGTCACCAAACTATAGATATAGATATATGTACGTGGGCTATTTTTTTAAGGTTTGCATATAGAGTTCGAATAAAACAGTAGATAGTTTTTAAAGTCTTTATTGTCTTTCCAAGTATTCTGTACAAAGATTAACACCTTTGAATGCGCTCTAACCAACTCTGGCAGCAGTTATTCTACTCGTTAGTACAGTTAACACTGCGACATTGGTTTCTCAATTCTTGATCGTTTGGAAGTAAACATGCGTATAATTTTCTCTAAAAATAAGAGAGCAGTCGTTTGTCAGCACATGGATAAAACAAGAGGCGGCATCTCCGGGATCTTTCTGGAATGAAGTGTTAAACAATTTATATTATTTGTGCGCATATTCAATGAAAACGTTGGAGTTTTACATGATCCCACAGTATGGGCTGATTTAATTAAGTTCGAGTATAAAAGTAAGATATAAAACCATATCTTCATAGAAACTCATAAGTAAATGTCTGCTTTATAAGGTTTTAATAGCCCAAATTTTCAGATAGTAGAAGCCAAACAGATTTTCATAATTAATCGCCAATAAATGCAATAAAGAACTTCGAATGGCGTTAACACACCCACGTATTCCCAATCACTTAACTCTGCTGTGAGAAGCGTTGCCACATACAGCAGCACAGAAGAAGCTCCATGCAATTGAAAGCGAAACTTCGGCAGACCCATGCAACTACGACGCAGTTTCAACTCGGAAACCTAAATTCTTTAAAAGATGTGCTACAACACATATCCTAAGTACCTTGTAAATTTAAATCATCCAGTATATTAAATATGGCTCTTTTCAAACTTGTAAGGGGTTCTTTAAAAAAAAAACAGTTAAATTGATTAAACGTCTTTATAAATAAGAGAATGATATTGTGGAACGTAATGGTAGTTTATTACAATGGTTAGAAATATTCAAGCATATTGAGAGCAAATAAGATTGAATATTTGTATTGTAAGAAAAATACTTTTATTTTTAGTATGAAAACGTTTGTATCCACCAATATGTATGTATATGTGAATTTCCTTATTCCTTGGTGAGTGATAAGACGTGTTACAGGTACGTATGTATATACGTATGACCGGTCAGTGCTCCTTGATAATTAGCGAAAGCTATAGGTCTGTTATTATTAATATTTTTTCTTAGACCCTGCGCATTTTTTATTGAGATAATGTTAGCATTTTGTTCGTGATTTACACGTTTGTTAATCAAATTTACGATAAGCTACATTACGTTCAAGAAATTATTATTTTATTATTAAGATTAAGATTTACTACACTGCGCTTTAAAATTTACTCTTATCATGTGTTTATTGAAATTTCAATCTTAAATATGACTATGACTTTAGTATTGCGGTGAACCGTACTAAAATCTATTGCTTGATAGAGATTTTATAAATAACGTTACGTGATGCACTTGGCATTATTTACATCATCAGCCATACGCATGCAATAAAATATTGTAGTGATCATTTTAATATAAAAAAATAGCTAAAATATATTATTATAGGCATAGTTGTTAGAAGTTAGCTCATTGATGTGCAATACATATGCGCACCTATAATTTATATTAAATAGGTGAAAATAAATGCTTAAAACGCTTTTCCATTTTTTATTTTTTAAAGTAATTTATTTGCACTCACTAATCTAACACGACATATAAAAATGTGTTTTGTGAATACAGAAACTTGTATAAGGTTTTAATAAGAGCATAGAAATTAGGAACAAAAACTTGGGAAGTTTTCTTTTTGGTGGGCGAATTTTTGATATTGATTTTTTTTAGTACTGGTCAAGTCGGATTCCAATTTATATTCTAAATAAATTGCTATGAAGTTGTGTTCTCTGTAAGCTTTCCGTTAATTTTCAGTAGTTATCGCCATCTGTTTAATTACTGGAATGTACTTACGTGAATTAATATATCAAAATTCAAAATTTCATTCAAGAGGGAAATATATTATTCACAAGTAAAAATTAAAAATTTTCTTGTTCTTCTTTTGTTCTGACACGCTGAAACGTATTTATTTTCATTTAGTATGTTTATTATTTCTAGTCAAGAAAATTTGTATCTCTTATTCGTTTTACTAAAAGTCATAATCGGCTACAAAACTTGAAAATATACATTGTTTTATATACTAATATATCCCCCACCCCATGAGATTCGTTGCTCATTGCGGGGGCTTCTTGTGTTCTTTTAGTTACCAACACAACTATAAGAATCCGCATAAACTGAGAAAGTGTTTAAAAGAATATTAAAAAAATCCGAAATTTAGTCAAAAATGTATTTCTTGTAGTCGACATAAAACTTATATTATAGGAAAAGTAATATGTGAAGAATATATTTTACCTAGGTTATATGTAAAATATACTCTTCCTGTTTCATTATCTCATCCTTAAAATATTACTTGAATCCGTACATTATCTGATTTTGTACTTCCTGTTTGCCCACTTCTTTATTTGATAGCGTTATCTATGCACATACTTTTCGTATATTTATTTTTGTACTATGTTTCTTTAGGAACATGTACAGTCCTCCTATAACGCGGTAATCTTATTACTCGGTTTCTGTTTATCAATTTAATTTCGCATCCGTTGTAGCACTTACCTGAAAATAATTGTTCGCCTTTGGCTTCAATAATGTCGGGAAAAAAGAAGAAAACAATTAAAAGGAACGTCTATATCTCTTGAGAAGAAAGCCCAAATTGTAAATTATTTAAAGCATGGAGAAAAAATATTATCTGTTGCAAAATAAATAAATTTGGATGAATCCGAACATTAATGAAAAATGGGGAAAAGGTAAAGAAAAGTATGGAACATAATTGCCCATTAGGTGCGAAATGTGTCACCCAAAAAAATTCTTCTGAAGCAGAAAGCACTTATAGTCTACAAGCATTTAAGGAATATTGGTCACTCTTCTGCAGGGCGAAGAAATCATGTATTTAGTGCAAGTAAAGGGTTGCTTGAAACACTAAAACCAAGATACTCATTCCACTTTATCCAGTTTTAACTATAGAAAACTTTAACTTATCTATAGGTTGTCAAAACTTATAAACTGGAACTAACTGGAATTATTGATGATGGGGAGTATTCGTCTGATTAGATTTTTAACACCAATGAGACGGTATTACACTAGAAAAAACTACTATCTACAGTTTTTATTTTGAGAAATGTAAGGCGTACTCCGGGGTTTACACGATTAGAACAACGTGTCACTGTTCATATGTGCAGTAATCTATCAGAAAGTCGGGAAGAAGGACGTTGACTCGGGGTGAGTTTATATTAATACGTAAGAAAATGGAAAAAAAGACCAGAGACTACTTAGAGTACCTATAGGATTGTCTTGGTTCTTATTAACTTGTCCTATTAAAATTTTAACTGTTTTGTTGTCTTGCTTCGCCCACTTATTTTTTAATTTAATTTTGCTGCCGTGATGTTAGTTATGGGTATTGTACGCGTCTGTTTAATTTTACGGTCTTTCTTTGAAGTGTCTTCGTCTAAGGATGTACAAAGAGCTGCGCGAGACCTGTAGCCATTATATGAATAAATTTTGAGATATTGGTCCCGTTTTCATTTTTCTGGATATGTAGTTATTTTCTTTTATAAAAATAAACAAAAAACGTACGGTTTCCATTATTATGCGTACTATACAATACCATATTCATACATGCATATGTGAATAGATTTGCTGCAAGTAAAAACGCAGTAATTTGGAATATTTACACAAGTACGCACATTTGCAGATAGATTATCCATACAGATCGGTCTTAATATAGGGAACATCACAAACTATTTAAAAAACCGTTATTGACCCGATGTGAGTTCATATTAATATATAAGAAAAAGGAAAGAAATCTGGCAGTAAACATCTGTTTTGATTCTGCGGTTCTGTTCTGGAATGTCTTGGCCTGATGATGTGCAAATGTACACAAAACCGGTAGCCACCGCTTAATTAAATTATTGGAGATATGAAATTGTCCCCGTTTTCTGTCTTTTTTCCTATATTTTTTACAAAATTCGATTTAATTTTATTTCATTATTCTTCAGTACCAAGGATTTTAAGTACTATACATAAGTTTGAAGTACTGCGTGTACAGCTAATTACCAGAAATATATTGTGATTTCGAAGTGGTCCACAATATGGGTAGTTAGTAAGGAAAGAGAACTTCTGGAAGTTAATGTATGCAATGCCGTTCAGCATAACAAACCGTATACATCAACACAAATTTTAGAGCAAGTTGGTGTTAGAGAGTAGACGATTAGGGGAATTAAAAGCAAAAAGGTTTGCATTTTGTGTAGATATAATGACGAAAATTGAAACGCATGACATTGTTGTAGAAAACATATTGTTTCAAAACGAATCATCATTTTGTTACATATATATATATATATATATATATATATATATATATATTATATATATATTATCGACACTGATAGTAGAATTACTTCCCAACCTCATATCTCTACGGTGAGTTTAGTTTTAGTTAGTCAATTAGTATACTATCAAGAGAGCCAAGACGATGAATCTGAATATTTATTTTAACAATTTGCGTTTCGATTTGTGCAGAATACAGTTTTAATTCCATTTGACAATTCCAAAAATATTTTTGTTTATTTTCATTTATTTCTAGATTTTATTTCTATTCCATTAACCAGTATTTAAAAAATATTTTTCTTTATTAGGAAAAATATCTACTGATTTTTAAATTATTTACAGCTCTTATAATTATTTACCAATTACTTCACTTTTACTTATTGTTGAATGTACTTCTTTATTTTTTATGGCTACGACAATTCTAACTGTTTCGTGTAAAATTTTTAGTTCACGTATGCACTTCTGATTTTCTGAAAATTATAGTTACATGATTTTGTTTGATATAACTACTTTAAAATTCTAATTTGTAAAAGGTCAATTATGTACGAAATTACGCGACTATGGACTTGCGTAAATACAAGCAATTTGGCAACACCTTCCACGCTGCAGAGCGTTATTAGAAGAAAAGAAACACATTAAGGTGGAAATGTATGGATAATGTACCTACGCATTCAGTTTAACGCTCATTTTGCACATGTAGCGCGAGCGAGGCAACTATGTAGATGCCTTGGATAGTTGTAGTGGCTTATGAAGAAGTTATTTAGTTGAATATTCATCTCATAATGTATACCTGGTTCTAGTGTGAGGTAATAGATGCCTTGTGTAGCTTCTTATTTCCGCAAAAGCTATTCAATCAATTCTCATAGGAGAACCGAACCCTATTAATATATCGAATCCTTAGCAGTTATAACAAAATCTCAAAGCATACATAAACCACTATGCTTTAAAAGAAGTGAATATTTGCTCGCTCTTCAAAACCACTTTCGAATTTATTAGATTCTGGCTTACTAAGACTTTGGGATATTCTCAAGAAAGAAAAAAATGTCTTAGCTGCTCTAACTATTGCCATTTTAAGAGAATTTCGAATCGATAAGAACTAGAAACAGAAATCTATCTATAATTAGTGATTGATTTAAGCGATTGTTCAAGTATAGAAAAGTGTTAAGGCAACATAATTTCTCCATATTTCTAAATGAATTTGAAATTTTCTTCTGGAAACATGCAATAGCTGCTATGTATCTCGATGCTGTATTTTAGGTTGCTGGTTGTAGTATCTCGGCGTAATATTTGCGGGGCTGGATTAATTGACTAACTCAGTATAGATTTGAAGCCTGCCCTACATTGTATAAAACCTTTTTTCCTATAGTAGATTGTAATAACTGGAGAAAAGGCTTGCAGTTCGAAAACTCCACCACATAAACGTAATATAGCAGATGCTACACTATTTCAAAAATAAAGCATGCCCAACTTTTCACATTAAATTAAAACCAGAACAAGATAGTACACTTTGCCGAATGATATACTTGCTACTAATGAGGGTGGAATCATTATGCGATACGTAAAATATATAACAGAATAAATAACAAAAGTATGCGTCCACAATCTAGGACGTTAATACAACTATGACAGCAATAAACGCGTAACATAGCGACATTTTAATACAGAACTGTATGTCAGTACATATAATTGTAAGCTTCGGAACTAAGTTCAATTAATATTTTATGATTTAATTAAGAGTTAAGAAATGTTGCCGTAAAATGGCGAGTAATAGATATTAAACTCGTTAGGAACACCATTACGATTATAGACACATTCATATATCTGTTAAATCTAGTTCTAGAAATTGATAACGCTTTGAATAGCTACTCTTATATTAATTTTAAATGATACAGAAGGACAAATAAATGTTTTACATTTGACGAAATATCCGATTTCATCTTGCCGACGTATCACTTTCGTACTTAAGTTCCAAATATAGTTCTTTAAATCTCTCCACAAATGTCTTCTACTTACCGCTCCGTATTCTTGCTAAACCGATTTTCTTTCAAGATTTAAAAGTATGATACCCTTTGTTTCACTCAATCGGATTATACAACTCGGAATCGTCGTAATCGGAAATTCGTTTTCGTTTTTTCGCTTAAAGAAGGGAATGACGCTGAAACCAAGCAACAAATGGAATAATAACATCGACAAAAAACACTTGAAATGTTGTTTTGATCTTTTGCTTGACGTTGCCTTTTACTTGTAAAAAGAATATGAAGGAATTTGTCTTGCCAGAATTTGCTAATTTATTAACTTCTCGTCATCAATTTCTAATTTTTGAGAAAACATTCTGTCAAAAATTCCTAGGTAAAAATCTAACATATGATATTACTATTTAAATTTTCCAAAAAAGGGTGATTATTGTTGAAGCATCTGTGAAGTTCAGTCAAGCTAACTAATTAACAGAATATTGTATCTATTACAGACGGGTGTCTTAGTTCATTTCGAGAGCTGTGGCAAATATTATGTTTTACAGAAGTGATATATATTTTAGGAAATTTTATCTGGGTATGATTTGGGGCCACACTTACGATTATCCACCGACTTGATATTGTAATCTCTTGCAGGAAAATACCATATGAATGCTGTCTATAGCCATTTGAGATATTCACGCATAATTTATTTGATGTTCTGCAGAAAAGGATAAATTTACGTTTACAGTTCATTTAAGGATTTTTTTTGATTAAAGATACGTTCTGTATTCCCACCAAAGAATTTTTTTACTAATTTGCTTGTGCCAAATGTCGCACATATTTATATGGCACATATTGACACCAAAAATTTAAAAGCTAATGGAAATTTTTTTAAAATACTTTTTACAATATTTTTGTATGCAATTTAATAGGAGCGTACAAAAGTTTTGCATGTATGTATCTCATACGCGAGGTTTCGAAGTGGTATGTCGAAAATGAGTCTGGAGTATATTCTGAATACTAAATGTGTTAGATGCTTTATTGCTTAATGATTACTTAATCATATTATTTAGACGCTTTGTTTTCCTTAGATGTCCGGAACAGTTCAAGGTTTTTTAAAACTTCATTTTTTAAGTCTGCAGAAAATGTTGAAAATGAGTGACACGAAATCTAACATGAGGTTTTCTTTCTGTCCGTTAAAAATATTCTAAAGGTACGTTAAAGAATGTAGTAATGTTTGTGGAAAAGCTGACATTTGTTTATTCGATTTGTATACGTAAATTTTTCCTAATTCTCAAGCAAACTTAACTTCATTTACATCTTATATATAATGTATATATATATAATTAAATTGACATGATTAATTAAATTATGTTAGTTAAGTAATTCCCCGAATTTCAGATCTATTAGATTGATACTTTTGAGATATCGACGTGTTTATTCAAATAATATAATAGGTTAGTTTTATATATCGTTTCAATAAATAATCACAAATACTGATTCAACCAGTAATATTTTAAGAAATTGTTGGTTGGTAGAATTTATGAATTTTCGTATTTCTTAATTTTCAGAGAGAGTCAACTGGCCAAAACCTGTGCGCCCAGGTCATAAACCAGACGATGATTGTTACGAATTTCCAACTATAGTTCCTTTACCGCCTACACCATCAACAACAGAAGCATCAATCAGTAATAAAGTATCAACAACTGAATTACCTACCTTAAATGGTGCAACGCCTTTAGACTGCAGTTTATTCTCAAATACTCTGCTGAAAATACTAGCGAATACTCAACAAGAACTGGATAATCTGAAAAATAATCAGGAGACCATTTTGGAGATGGCTTCGGTACAACCATATAACTTACGACTTAGTGGTTTGGTTACGGCATTAGGTGAACCTACGGAAATCGTAGAATCAGTTCTTCTTGAAAAATTGAATACCAACCTTAAAATAAAGAATGCTAGCAGGAGCGGAACAATAATAACGTTTGAACTGTTCAGTTTTGAACAAAAATTAGATATCTACAAAAAGGCCAAAAAATATTTAAAGGAATCCAAGAATATTATAATTTCGCTCTAGTTTGTTTATTTTACATAAATATTTAGTATACATCTTTTACATTGAATAAGAAATAATTACTACTACATTTGCTACATATGTATACTATACTGTGCATATGTTTTGAGTTTGTTCTTCTGTGGGCTTTCACAATCGGTAAGAAACTGATAGTTGGTTAAATGAAGCACAATTTGGATAATATCAGGATATACTTTCTTAAGTGACAAAACTTACAGAAAGTAACCAGTAGGTCATAAAAATACGGGGAAGAAACTAAAAATTAATAATTTTTCCATCTGAATTATTTCACGTAAAAAATATGGATATACTACTTTCGTAGTGAGGTGGTTTTATGTCGAATTCCACCTTATAGTTTTTAAATACAAATTGCAATTAGCTTGGATTATACTAGAAAAAAATTAAGTAGCTGTTTTTCAAAATACTTAGCTCGTTAAATTTATTTACGGAAAACGAAATTGTAATGAAATTTGTCTAATTTTGTGTATTCTTATGTAAATAGTATGCATCTGATGTAATCGTTAATTAATAAAGCAATGAATCGAGATACCTCTTACATTTATTTATTCGCAATTTATATCGCATTCATTATTGTTATTTAGTTCGCTTTTCTGATGCTCCTCTCCCCAGTCGTAGTTTTGGTTCAGCCTTTAATTCCTTTATTATTATTAACCCTATGAAGAAATTTAATAATGGAGAAAAATATCATAAAACCAACAAATTACAAATTTCCCTAATGAATTCAACTAAGTCTAATAATAATATTCCTGGGTCGACGTTTCGATGAAATTTCAGTCATCGTCTTCTGGATGCTTTTCCCATTCTCATCGGTTTATGTCTACTCGCATATGTCTCTCCGTTTGTTTCTATCTTTGGCCTTCTTGTCCCATTTGTGCACCAGCTCTACCAAGGTCCGTTTTCACCTCCTGCAGCTAAGTAGTTCTAGGTCGCCTATGTCTTTTTTTCTTCCCGGTTGTCACTCTAGGATATTGTAGATTGCTGTTTTGTTCCACACGTATCCCAAGTATCTGGTTCTTTGTTGCTTTATTTTTCTGACCACGTCCATACCTTCCAACTCGTTTGCTACGTTACAATTTGTTCTACGCATGTATTTATTACCGTCAGTTTTTATTGGGCCTGGAATTGTTCCCAATATTTTCCATTCTTGTATTCTCCAATCTTCCTCTTGCTTCTTTGTAATTGTCATTGTTTCTGCCGCGTAAAGGATTGTTGGTTGTATTATTGTTTTATAAATTATCAATTTTGTTTTTTCCCAATATTATACTTTTTAATAGTCCTCTATTTGCCTGGTAGGTTTTGTTCATATTCATTACTCCTTCACTTCTCTCTGTATCCCTGTTGCCAACGCTTGTAATATTTACTCCTAAGTATTTAAATGTATCCACCACTTAAAATGTATAGTTTCCTATTTCAATTGTATCATCTGTTTTCCATTTAGTTTCATAATTTTTGTTTTTTCTGGGTTTATTTTTAATTCTATCCTGTAACCCTCCCTCACTACCTGCTCTAGTATTTTTTGGTTACCTCTCACTTTTTTGAGATAATTACCATATCGTCGGCATACGCTATAAATACTTGGACTTTGTCGGCGGTCAGCTTTTACTTTTCCCTGTATATTACTGGCTACAAGCTGTTTTATGTAACTAGTTGCACTCTTTAACCTGCGCGTATTTTGGGTTGCCTGCCTCGATAACCAGTGCCGAAAGTCCGCCGACTAGTTTATGCAGCAACCCAACTAACAACTGTCCAGACTCCACCCGTCCCAGCCTGATGTCTCTGTTTCGCTTACTTGTATCAGTATAGTTTCACACCAGAGAATTTATATTATTTAACTCACGGGATGTATTGGTACTTCTTCGCCAAGTGTCACCCTACTTGACTTATTACTGTTCAATCCACTCACCAAAATATAATCACTTCTTACCGGCCAACTATTCTCATCCAGATGTTTTCAAACTTAACTGCTACTCAAAAATAATATTTAATGGAGAAACATAATTGATTAGTAACTTACTTTAATTCTTTTTCGTATGAATTAATTAAAATGTGATGAGACTTTTGTTGTTACTTTCATTCATACGATTTATCTTGTCAGCATTTATATCGTTGCCTGAATCTACTAAATGCTATGCTAAAGCTGAACTGGAAACATCTTTTATTTCTAATATACAGTTTGCATCCTTTGCCCCTAATTTCTAGAGACTTTAGGATTTGATCTATCTACAATCTTTATATTCTATTGGATATACTCCAGATTTTTTCTGTTCTATCCAAATTTTGATGGTATAATGGTTCAAGAAAGCTGTTTGTAGTTTATTTTTTTAAATGATGAATTTAAAACTGCTCAAATCTTTATTAATTGGTTTAAACTTTTTTTTGTCCTATAACATTCTTCTCTTTACGATCCAAGACAAAATACTGGGGATTGTAATTAAAATTGAACTAAGCTAATAAAACTATCTTTTACAATGCTGTAAGCCTTAATTTAATTCTTTATCATCATCAAGAGAACAGTTTTACAACAGAAGAAATAAATGTATATTCCTAAATAACTGAACCAATAAGAAGACTTACATAAGAGTACTGTGCCGTTTCAGTAAATCGCAAAACATCCGTCAAGTGCATTTATACGAAGAGATGAAAAACATTGGTTGAATTAAAAAGAATGTTACAGTATATAATTCTAATTTTTTATTCTAACAAATATATTAAAATTACTGTAATGAAGAATAATAGTGAACCTTCATCACAGAGACAAATTATGATAAAAACTATAATATGAATTAATAGTATTGATAATATGTTTTCGTACTATAAAAGTGGGTGCGCAATTGATCCTCGTATATTCTTTTTTATTATTATTTTTTTTTAATTTGAAAACAGAACCAAGTTCATGGTATCATCGCATATTCGATTATTTAAAATCTGAATATGTTACCGTTTTGTGCCGTAAAAAGAAACATGTTGTGCTCGCTTCATCTTCGAGATATTCGAACTTGAAAAGCGGGAGCCATCTATTATTTTAAAGATAATAATAATGCTATAATAAGTTAAATAATGCATTATTTAATTTATTAATAGGATCGATTGATGTTAGAATATATACGTCGTTCTAAATTCGTGAAAAAATATGAATCATAATCTTTTTTACTTATTTTTTTTTAATATTGCCAAACTTGCGAAGTACGTAATTAATTTATATCATCTGTATTTCAATCTATTCGCAGGGGGAAATAATTAATATAAAGCGACACGATTTTGCGGTGGTGGAGCGCAGAACCGTTGAAACTGGCCACATTATTATCGTGTACCGTGAAATATGATTTAAATTAATCACAGGTCGGTAACGTGATGCCTTCTAGCTATTTCACGAAACAGAATACAACAGGCGCACAGCATCGAAGGATATTTACAGTGTTCATTTATTCATATCTACCGTAACGTGATGATAATAGCTTAAATAAAGAAATAGGAAATAGAACGTTTCAGTAACTTTTCTGGTTTTTAAATTCTATTTAATGAATGTAAAACGAATATATATATGTACCCGGATATTCTAAAGAAAGTAATAGAAACTGTAAAATCTTTCGAAGTAGATTGGGACATAATGTTATAAAACTTTATTTACAGTTTGTGATGTTTATATTCTTTGGTCTAACAGCGCCCACACATATTTCAAATCGTAGAGCTTTGGTTTCATCTGCTTTTGCGAGATATGGGGTGTTAAGTATATAAAGGTTAGTATTACTATCCCTGTTACACGTTATTGACCACTTCACAGTAAAACCCTCTCGGTCCATCTTCTGACAGTGTTTTCCCACTTGTAACTTACTGGAGGCTTTTCGATATCCTCTTGGGAATATTTCAGCTATACCCTCTCCTATCCAACCCAGGGCTTTATCCCAAAACCGGCATAATGTTTATTAGCTACACAATCGCCCTTCGCTTACTGACCTACGCCAGGTCCTCATGGGTCACGGCGGCACCCAGCCACATCGAATCCCTCGAGAGAGTATAAAATCGCTGTCTGCGGATAGTACTCTACGTCCCTCGCAGAAGCTGAATAGGAGTTTCTTTGAGAAAACCTTCGCCAGCGAGGACCCAACGCTAAAGATCACGATCATACAGAAGACATGTGGAACAACTAAACACAGGACAGTAACTGAGTCTCTCAGGAAACTGTAACCCATCAGGAGTATTACCCTTCTGAAAAATCCTACCCACCCTAATATTCTTTCTGTTTTAGGTAAATCAAAAAAGTGAGGAAGTCCATAGAAGACTTCGAGGATGCAAGAAGATACTCAAATGCCCCCAGTAAGTTCAAGGATGGAAGATACGGACCGAAGTAGAAAGTGCAGTCAACTAGTTTCAGTTAACTGTTAACCTCCAGAAAAATATGAAGAAGTTTTGGTCAAAACGTCGAGAAACAATACCGCATTACAATGCCGATCTGCGTCAGATGCCGGATAACACCTAAAAATTCACAACAGATTACAACCGCGAAAATGTCAGAACCAACATATCTGTATATATAAGCTGAGCGACAACATGTCTAAATTGATTACTACTTACCTAATGCTAAAGAAGCTTATAAAGTAGTAGCAAGTCTTGAAATAATAGTAAGCAATGAGTTTAAACTTATAGTTATCTTCAACGTGTAGTATGGTTAATAATAGTAATAATTTAGTAACCAGATCAGATAGCAAGCACAGCAAAGCGAAGTGTTTTTTCACTCTACTTCTGTATTTTTTGTATACAAATCTACAACATAGAATATCGGAAATTCAGTAATCAAATAAATAGGTAGAAATATTTGTCTAACCTATAATCTTGAGTAGGAATTTGAATATATCGAATATTTAAAGAAAAGCAATTGTTAAGATATTGTTTGCAGTATGGCTAGATATATTATAGCATTAAGTTTAATGCAAATTGCGGGTCATGTAATATCTTACAAAGACAAATAATGTGTAGACATAAAAATACTTCTTTAAAGAAAACATTGTAGCATAATTTTCGATTTTTGCGCGCACATCCACCTTGGATTAGGATGGATCTAGAATGTTAATCACTACGATTGCAAGGACTGCGTGGTTGTATGATTCACAGATATCGCAGTAAACTCGATTCCACCTTGTTACCGACTAGCCAGTAACAAGGTTGATAATGAAAGTCTACGTACTCTTGAAACGCTGTGTTCCGAATAAATTATTAATTTGTGTGGAGTGGAGTTTACTGCGATACTTCTGAATGTAGAATGTTAATATATTAAAAAGTTATATTTACCTTGTTAGTTTTAATTGGAGTAACACGGAGAAAGTCCAAAATATGGGGCTCTGGGAACGGAAGGCGGCGTTTTACAATACTTACAATGATTACAAACCAGCTAAGTTTTACCCAAACAGCGAAAATATATTAATCACGTTTTAAAGATGTTTACAAGCAGGAAAACTGTATCATTTTTGCTGCTGTCGTCATGTAAACGAAAAATTTAATTTTAAATAGGAAATAGTAATTATAGCTGGAGAGTGTTATGTTGCTTGAGTGTATCATGGAAGAGTGTTCTATTCAAACCATTAAATACTATTTTTTGTTCATCTTATCTCTTTTCATTATATCACTAACTGAATGAAATTGCAATGATGTAAACAGAAATATTTATTGAAAGCAGGATAGCATAAAATAGTGAATATGGTTTATTGATGGGCAGATAACAATATTCAACGTTTTCTTCCCGCTGTGGAGTGTGCCAGATTACCGAAACTTGTATTGAAAAGCTCTACCAAAAATAATATATGAGGTTAAAGTGGCTTTTTAGTGAATGGCGGCGCGATCGTGCTGCTCTAGCGTTCGAAAAAAAAAAAACATCAGACAAACCGAAGGGTAGTTGAAAAAATATTTTGGGGTCTCTGATCTTTCGTATTTTATGACTCATACGTGGTTTGCGGAGATTAGATGTTGTTCATTGAGCATAAATGACGTTCTGAGTTCATGACGCTCCTTTGGGGAACTGGTAATAAAATGTACAACATCGTGTTGGCCGATTGCTGACTGAAGGTTAAATAGGTTGTTGAGATAGTAAACATTTCGGATGAAGACATACGAAACATTTTACACGAACATGAGCAAACTTTTAACGCAATAAGTGCCGCGTTTACTCTCCGTGGAACAAAAACGTAATCGAATGGCCTCTTCACAACGGCATTTAGACATGTATTAGGCCAATACAAAAGAGTATCTACGGCAATATATGACTGTTGATGAAACTCAGATCTATCACTACACGGCGGGATCGAAAGTATCTAATGAACGTGCTCTGGAGAAGGTAAAGACGATAACAACTAGCAGGGAAAGTCATGGCTACTATGTGGCATTATTGACCGGATTTGATGTTGAATTGATTCAAAATTCCTTCATTTGGCAAAGAAAAGGGTATCCTTCCACCTGCCTCATCCGCCTTATTCTTTGGTTGTGAAAAAAATAATTTATCAATAAATTATTTTTTTCTCCAAAACCTGTCTAAATGTTTATTCAATCCTCGTAAACCGCCTTATGTACTTATTTCATTTCATGAAAAACAAAGACAACTCTCATTGAACTGTGTAAAATTTGAAAATTTAATGAGCCAAATGTTATCGAAAATTAATAATTATAAAATTTTTATATTTATTTATTCCTCTATTATTATACATTTTGATATGCACGAATACTTTCACTATTTTTCTTCATTGCCGTTTTTATTTCGCTTTCGACATATAATGAAAATTAACTAAACTACACTGATCATTCTCTAGACGAATTAAGAACATCCTGTCTTTGATTTTCTTAGAGATGAGTAAGTACAGCATATTCGATTCTTTTATCGATACCACAATCGTATGTCATTGACTTATTAACATTGATTGAAATTTCAATGGTCGACGTTTAACGGTGACTTGTGTTGTTCCGACGATGAAACGAGCGACGTACGGTAAGCGACCTAGGTTGTCTACGACACACGAATTTCAGCTTTTCAGCGCGTTTGTCGTGTAGGTGTAATCATGTATAGTGCCTCGACGGCCTCGGGTCCATCAATCAAGTGCAGGTGACTATCCAGCTTTGTTCGAGACCTGGGGGCGACGCAATCACGCTAATGGGCCAGGTGCTGTTGCGCGAGGCAGTACTAACTTAGTCACATGGAGACGGCATCATTCGATGGAATCAAAGCTTCGCATCGATAGATCAAGTTAATGCTTTTCTGATATAAGCTGTTATTGTTAAAGCGTATGATGATTAATTGAAACAGAAATCTAGAGTGGTTTGTTTACTTAAGAATGTAACAGCAGTAACTAGCAAAATATATTTTCAGAAGTAAATAAATATGTACTTATACTTCTGAAAATATGTTTTGCTAGAAGAAGCTATATGCGATTACATCGAAACGTCAGACCGTACATGGTTCTTCTAAGAACCAACGCCCAACGTGGGACAATACCCGACGGGATAATCACACATATATATATATATATATATATATATATATATATATATAAGTTAGTAGGATTCTTGTTTTAATGGTATCTCTGTGAGGTAGTTAAATTAACGGTTTTTGGCGAACAAAATTCAAACCTAAAAAACATGTGTATTTACAACACAAGTTGGTAACATTTTAAAGAAAATAAGTACACTCCAGAAATGTACCCCGAAGGTAGGAGGTAACTTGAGGATTTTACCTCCGAAAGCTATAATTATAATTCAAAAGCCGTAGAGTACTACGATAAAGCTGTACGATACGTCAAAATGGCTATATCTAAAGACGACCCTACCGACCATTCCTCTGTATAACATAGGATGTACAATTTCGGGTGCTGTGTTAAAATGTGATTGGTTTTGTTACTTTTTTGTGACAATTTAGAAGATAACCATTTGCTTCGAATTTGTTATAAAGCTTTAGAATACACAGTATATATGGTTTCAGAATAATTTACTGAAAACATGTTCTTAACACTTTTTAAAACAGACAAAATATTAAAAGACATAATCTGTACGAGGGCAACCTAAAATGTTTCCGGAATCGGCAAGAAATGGCGCACATAGGTTGAAGTAGATTCATGGGTCGGCAAGGGCAAGCTTCTTTATGGCAACTATCAAAATTTTGGACGTCTATTGTCAATAGTTGTTGTTTAAGAATATGTTTTGTGTAGAAAGTCAGACGGTTTCGCAAAAATGGATAAAATCGAATTCCGTGCAGTGATAAAACACTTCTGGATGGCTGGGAAGTCGGCCAAGGAAATTCGAAAAATTTGCTAGAGGTTCATGGTGGATGTACCCCACCATTTTCGACCATCAGCTTCTGGGTGAGCGAGTTCAAATGAGGTCACACAAGCACAAGTCGCGAACCACGCAGTGGATGCCTAAAATCCGCTACCAATGATAAAATGGTTTACAAAACTAATGATGTCGTGTTAGGCGATCGCCGATTGAAGCTGAAGGAGATAACAGAGGCAGCAGGCACCTCAGAAGAACGCGTTGGCCATATCCTACACGAAATTTTGGGTATGAAGAAGCTTTCGGCGCGATCGGTACCGCGTTTGCTCACACCGGAGCAAAAACGAAACAGAGTGGCAGAGGAGTGTCTGGCCGGGATCCAACGCAACCCAAGATATTTCTTCACGCAGTTCGTAACCATGGATAAGACTTAGATCCACCAGTACATATCGGAGACCAAGCAACAGTTAAAGCAGTGGACCTTTCCTGGCGAATCGGCTCCGAAGAAAGCAAAGACCGTTGCGGAATGGTCATAGTGACCATTTTTTGGGATTCCAAGGTGTGATCCTCATCGATTATCCGCAGAAGGGAAGAACTATCACGGGGAAATACTATAGCAATTTATTGATCCGATTCGATGCTGTATTGAAGGAGAAACGGCCTCGTTTGCAGCGAAGAAAGTGCTTTTCCACCATGATAATGTATCGACTCACTCATCCTGCATCATCGTGTCCAAATTGAATGAGTTGCGCTGTAAATTAATCTCTCATCTTCCATATTTAGCGGACCTAGCTCCCGGCAGCTTTTTTTTATTCCCTATCACTAGCAGGAAAGAGATTTGCCTCAAATGAGGAGGTCATCGCCGCTACAGATGGATATTTTGCAGATCTCGAAGCATCCTACTTTTCCGACCGCCTGAAGAGACTGGAGTACCATTTGAAAAAGTGTATTGATCTTCGAGGAGACTACATCGAAAAATATAAATAAATAACTACATGAATAATGTGTTTTTCGGAAACATTTCAGGTCGCCCTCCTTTGTACGTATATTGTTGCGGCAAAAAAGAAATGCAATGACCCTTCTGGAACAACAAAAAATAGCGATAACGAACGTATTCCTTTCCAGTTTACGTGATATTGTATACAAGAGATTTATGTTGTCTAAGTTTAGACATCTTTCTTACACTCGAACGGACCACCACCTTCAAAGTGGGACGAAAGAAACGGCAACATTATTGTATGCACGGGAAGAGCGATAATCCATAAATTCTTACCTGATCGGTATACGTTTTACATGCATGGCATTTAAATATGGTACGTAAGCAACCAATTAGTCACTTATTCAAAACTTTTTATCACGTCGTAAAAAGAGCGACGTCTAAAAATACCATACTGTTGGTACCCCGAGGCTACCCGGAAAACCATATCATCCCAGCGTCAGATTTCATATTTCCTTTCCATCCGTAGTATAAACAAAACGTGTTTCATATCTTCTGAGCAGCTCGTGTCTGTGTCTCTGTTCATCTTCCGCACGATTTCCATCTCCTTACGCGCGCTATTATTCCACTTTTCTCGTGCGCCAAATCAGTTTAGCCGATCCGGGCCGCGAATATTCGAAGACGCGTGGCCCGAGGGGGTAAAATGGAATAGGTTCCGAGTACTAAGGCATACCAAAACGGCTCGCCCTCGAGGAGGCGCGTTGACGCGAATCGCAGATTTGTTTTCATTTGTACGGGAGAACGACGGATATGAGGGGAGATGAAAGGATATTTTTTCTTCCTCCTTGGCGGCGTATTTCTTACTGTGGTAGCATCATAGACCACCAAGCATCCGCTAGCACCTAAAAAAAAACTTATATATATGTATGAGAGGTGGGATGTACAATATATACGGCGCAAAATAATAAAGCATTTAGCCTATTTAGGATTGATAATTGGATTTTCCGGCTCAAGTTGAGATATTAATTTGGGTTGAAATTAAGTATATGTTTTTTGATATGATGAACGATAACATGTACTTGTTTATTTGGCAAATAATTATTTGTTGGAAATAAATCAGAGTATCGAAGGGTGATAACATATTTATCGAAAGAAAGCAGTGGTCAACCACACTTGAACGAATGGTGGCATTGTATGAAGAAGATGCGCCAATTTACTTTGAAATTAAATTCTAGTGTAAACAATTTCAGCGGAGCAGGGAATTAATGAAACAATATGGTCAGTCACAGACAACCTGTGAAAAGTATCCATTACATCTAAAGTTTCTGATAATGTCAAGAAACTGAATACTGAAAGCTGAATAGAGTGTTTGGAAAATGTTATACGAGAATTTAGGCATGAGAAAGGTATTCTCATGCTTATATCTAATCAAAAATTTAAAAAATTGGCAGCAAACCTTTTTGCAAAGATTGTGATAAAAGATGAGACATGGATACATCATTGGGATTCGTCTACTTTTTATTCAGAGCGTAAAAATGACCCTGCGAGTGGAGTCTCCAAATACTTACAAACAGAAGAATTTGTTATTGCATGATAATTGCAAAGTTAAGTCGGTTAGCATCAATTAAATACAGATTTAGTATCTTTGGAATAGTTCCCGTAAGTGCCTAGTGAGACAGTTAAACGGCAAGAAACGTGCAATAGAGATGTTCTCGTAACTCTCTATCATCACACAAGTAATTCGTTGGATTCGATAACTTCAGTAAGTTTCTACGCACAAATTTTTCGTTTTATTGACGAGATTAGAATTTGATATTGCATTGTGGAATAATTATAATTTCCGGCCCTAAAATGCGATGGTACCAACATGCTTCATTTAGCGTGCGATATACCACTTGTCTGGGACTCAGGTGTAAGTTACTCAATAACTAATAATAAAAATGTTTTCGGAATTCTTCTAAATGTACACGGGAATTTCAGAAATACTATCCAGACATTGGACAATCTGTTCAATTGATTCTTACTGCGATTCTAAATGGTTGTTTATTATTTAAGGCATGTTTAGAAAATATATTTTATATTGTAGCTCACTCCTAAAGAGCCAGCAGTCATAAAAAAATCGGATAATGTTTTAAAGCGCTGAGGCTGAATCGGAATTACAAGCTACCCATACCGGGACAATACATAAGCGACGTAGACGTTTACAATTTGATAATGTGTATTCCGCCCACCGCTCACTTTAATTCAAGGACTTCACTACGCTTCTTTTTTGTACCGAGAAATTAACTCCAGTATGCATAAAACTTTTTAAATCTACAACGAAAGTATAGTCCAATCTAGTAATATTTTTATTTGCAACACGAGGTTACGTTTTTGACAAAGTAAGTGCCCAATATTATCTTTGAATGAACAAATTATATTAACGATTAACATATAAAACACTATAATTAAGCGGAAGTCCAATTTCACAGGAAGTTTTCAGTGTTCTCCTTATCTCTCAAGGCATAAGCAAGGAGTTTTTGGAAACAACGAGTATTCCTAATAAATTCCGTGTTGTACGTATACCGTCTTTCAGTTCGTCCAAGTTATATGTTTGTACATTGTCATAAACTTTACCTTTTAGGTAATCACAGAAAAGGTAAGAGATAAATCGGCTGATCTTGAAGACCATGGTATAGGGCTAAACAGGCCAATCCGGCGTCTTTGAAATACGTTATTTAAAACATTCTTGACGGTATTAGTAGTATGTGTCAGAGTCCCATCCAATTGGTATCCATATGGTTTGATATCTAATTGATATCCATATTGGTATCCAAATGGTTCATCAGCATTTAGCATTTCAATTGATAGGATGATGTGGCCTGCAAGAGATCCAGAAATTTTCTGTCAATAAAAAATGAGTCTATCGCTTATTATTCCAATCCAGTCATTGACTTTTTGTGAGTATTGTGTTCGAGTCAGGTTTTGAGTATGAGGACGTGCATGGAATCAAACCATATGGATTAAGTGAAAGAAAATTTATTGTTTTTCAAGCCATGAATGTAGGATACAAACCGAAACTTCTGAGAGTAGACTTTATTGTTTACGGTAAATGTAGCTTTATCAGTAAAAAGTATTTTGTTTAAAATGTCTGTCTTCATTGAGTCAATTAAACATTGTTTTGTAAAAATCCGTGTTCGTTACTTTATCTTCCCTGAAAAGCTTTGGACGGTTTGATAACTTGTACGACTTATAATTGAATTCTTTCAGAATTTTCTACACAGAGCTGTACGACACTTCGTTTATTGAGAATAGTTTTCGCACGGAGTATAGGTCTTTCAGAAAAATCAGTTGAAAACATGTGTCTAATCCTTGTTAAACTATTATTCTTCTGATACCACGTTATCATCGCCACTTTTTCAATAAAATGTGTTTTATTTGATATTGATGTATGAAGTTAAGAAATTATCCTACAGGCAAGTTAAGAAATCATCGTTCAATACAGATAGATTGTGTTTCATTTTCTCGTTGTGCAATGCTGCGTTTCTTCGGTAGTAATATAAGCATTTCCAAAATAGGATTATATTTTTCATAGGCCTTTCTGGTGCGTAAAGTTTCTTAATTTAATCGCTTAAATGATTTAAATCAGTCAAAGCCGTTTTCGTACATTTTCTTCATCTTTAAAGAGTAAACAAAGCAGAAGAGTGCATTCTTTATATTACGGCCACAGATCCACAAATGTTTATTGTAAATATCTACTAAACGTTCACGTTTTACTGGAAATCGATTGTTTCAGATTTAAAGTTGGAATAGATCTGCCAAGCTGCCTTGTCTCATTTTCATCACAAATATACACTTATTAGCTTGTATATTGTAACGTGATCTCTTGAAATTATGAAGTTATTACATATATAAACAAGACGACCATTTAGGTTGTACTGACGCTGCAATCTCGTTGTACTATATCGAGATATACCCGAAAGACTTAAGATAAAGTTCGTTATCCGTGTATGTTCAATGTATATACATTGCATTTATTTTGCAACCAAGGGCGTTTCTCTTTTCATTTATTTAACGTAACGAACTAGATATCAAGCATTGGGTTACGTTAAATATCTAGAAACCAAAGGGAAATTGTATATAGAAGATTTTACATTAGAAATAGTTAATGTATCCTGTAAGATACTATAAATGTTTAATTTATAATTTCAAAAGTGTTGAGTTACGCTTTTTTCATTTTACAAATTAAATATTTTTTCTATTATTTTTGCTGGTTGCGCAAATCTGCAAACCATAGAAGAAATCGGGACTGATCTTCTCTAGGCTTTTATTGTAATACCGAAATATTATTATCCCAAATATATCAAACAAACGTATCTTATACTAGTACACATCATGAAACATATACTCATATATTATGCGAATAAATATATAAATATTTCCATTGACATGTAGCTACCTATAGATAGCTATAGGTTCGTACACGATCAAAGTCATTAGAAAATTAAAGAACATTTTCCCCCAAAAGTATATTAGTCTTCTTACTATGATTTCCATACTACAGTCGCAACGTTGGCTGAATATTGCATCATCAACTCGTCATGTGTCAAATAGCGTTTGTCATTGGTTAAACCGCGAGCTCGCTTGCATTGCATAAGCATTTTGCGTCTACTTATGATATGATGTATTTTCATATTTTTAATTTCTGCTGCTTTGTTATCTTTGGTATTATTTCGACATAATATTTTGTAAAATGTTTTTATAAAAATTCCCTTCTGAGTCATTTTTGCAAAACTTCAACTTATCACTGTGAATTAAATTAAATCTGTATTGGTACTATTATTAAATGTAATGTTTGCAATATCAATATTTTACCGTACATTATTTTTGCGTGTAAAAGACATGTTAATAAACAACAACACCGAGTAACCCATCTTGTAATATTGATTACAGATGGGGGTTCGAATATGGCTAGAGCTTAAAAGTTACTGAAACGATGTTTGCTCTATGCATGTTATCTTATGGCCGAATTTCTTAGAAGCGGTTACCCAAAAGCAGATCAATTTATAGCTTCTATCAAAAAAGTTTTTATTAAATCTCCAAAACGCAGCCGGTGTTAAAGTGATGGGGAACCTAGGTTAAAGCTGCTTTATATTATGAGAAATTTTTACACATTATTAAACCTTGTATCTTATATCTAAATACGCAAAAAGCCCGAGAAATTTCAGTAAGCTAGCGGCTGGTTTCAGATACCGAAATCCACACTCAAATAGAGCAAATTTCCGAAAATTATTCAATTCTTTTGGATACTGTGTGGTTATAAATAAGATTCCCGATCTTCAAACTATAGTGCGTATACAAGGGTTTAACTGAAAATAAAGAGTGTGAATATGATACGAACGACCGTTCTAAATTCGTGAACACCAAATCAAGTAATTACAGTAAGTAATTACATTCATTATTTTTAATATTGATACTAACCGAGTCGTATGCTACTACAAAAGGACTCGTTTCCTGTAGTCTTAGACACAATACAATATTTAAATTAGCGGATGTAAAAAAATTATTCTGATGAAGTATTGCCAACACTTTTGGCGAACATTGGAAAAATATCAAAAATGTGATTGAAACGGGGGAAAAATGTGGGAATTGGACAAGTTAATTGATATTCATGTAGAATCATTGACAATTACCAGCAGCAATAATTCATTCACCTCACGTTCTGTGGCAAATGCAATTAACAATTCCGAAACTATCAGGAATAAGAAGATGTGTTTTAAATCACAAAACTCGAATACGGTGGTACTGGTGCACTGAAACACTTCGCTATCTACCTAACCACAACACTTCACTAAAAACTTGATACACGTTTCGACAGCTAAACTTAAGCAGTAATAGTGATAACCTAGCTGTCGAAACGTATGTTCAGTTCTTAGTGAAGCGTTTGATATATTCGTTTTGTAAAGAATTAGGTCTTTATATCTTTTGGTATGTATTTTATATGAACATATAGTTTCTAGATATTTAAATTATATTAATTCGTCGTGCTTGCTTATATGTTATTTTTTTGTAAATATGCTGTTAGGAATAAATTAATTGTATAATGATGTCTATATCAAAGTATGTATTACTACGTAAAATTTTTCAAATGTATGTATTACTAGTTGAAGTTCTTGTACTTTAAAAAATTTAATACTTACCCGATACAAGGATTTAGCCACAGTGCTCTGCTAGAGACATTTAATATTGATTCATTAGAACTACGTCGAAAACAGGTTGAGTGTAAATTTCTATTTACTTTACTTCATAATGGTGTTGATGTCCCTGAGTTGTTGAGTAAAATCAACTTCATTGTACCACGTTCAGGACCTCGCACCTTCGCACCTAGAACAAACATCGTCATCAGGTCCCCAATACATAGATTGTGTAGCAACTTCAACTCTGTGGAGTATGTCGAGTTGGATATACATACATACCCTCAGTTTACCGTCCCTTTTGACGGTATGTAGACCGCGGGTGCGTTACACTTAGTTGAATACTTTTTCCGTTCTCCCTTTTTTCCTAATCACTGGTAAACAACTTTTTTTTTTAATTTAAATTAAAGCAACTAGTAACTAAGTTTTGTAATTTGATATACTTGAATTTTATGTTACTTATAATATTTGCATGTGTACATTTATTATTTAACTTTGCCTTGTAATTGGATATTTGTATCTGGGCATTAAATATTATTATTATTACTAATTTCAACTCATACAGTAAATTAATATTTACTCATCGCCAGAAAAAATATTTTTGAAAAAATCTCTAAAGAAGTATTCAAGATTACTTTATACTCAAATGTCAAGTAATCGTATACGCTTGTGAAGTTTGTATGTTGTGAGTTAGGCATTTCAATTTTTACTGCAGTGCAACGTGGCTACTACTAGTATATATAGTCTTCATTCAGGTTCTTTCAGTTGTGAAGTGACAACAGTCCAAAGAATCTATTAGACTAGGAAAAATCACCAGACGTTAAGTAATGACAAACCAATTTTAATTCATAAAGTTATTTATGAGCTGATTTTGAAAGCATTTATCTTGAATTTTCATATTGTTTAGTTATTTTAAATAAGCAATATTAAATGCAAGCGGCTGCGTTGGCATAATTTTGATCTCCGTCAGTAGCTGTGTTTCTTAATAGAACTAGGCTACTAAAAACTTTAAGAAATTTCGAGGAAGTTTAATAAAAAAATCAAGAGCTGAAAATGATAATCATATAAATAAGAATTGAAAAATAAAACAGAAAAAATGTAAAGGCAAAGTAGTATATTCTAAAAAGCTATAACAACGTGTATATAATATACATTCGTATTAATTTTTTACTTGTCATTTTTCTTTTTTTTTGTTAGTGTTCATATTAAAATGTTACATTCTCTTGCATAGTACTGCATCTATATACATAATAAATACGCAGAATAGCGAAATGTTCCGGCAGAATACGTCATTTGAAATTGAAAATAATAGCTGGGAGAACGGCTGGAGGCAGTTAAGAGAAATTGAATTAAGTTGACGTGATGGAAATACCGAAACCGTGACTTAGGCGAAGCTGTCTAAGTTGACTCGTGTAACTTTGCTATGACTGCATTTTTGCAGCTTATTACTTCAAAGGAAGTATTGTACATGCTTATGTGACAAGTAACTTATGCAACAGTTTCATAAAGTTCTTGTAATTACGGTTGGTACTAAATCGGTTGAAATTGAAAGAAAATGAAGTATTTTTTATTTTAAACAAATATGTTTGTAGCAAGAAATGAAAAGTGTTTTATTATTTCTTTAATTAGGTAAAATTGATATGTTTTTACTAATCAAAAGTAACAATTGCAGTTAGACTAAATTAACCCTTATATTTTGGGGATATGATTTTCAGTGTAAAATGTAAAATTAAAGTGATTCATAAGAGATGTCGCCCGTTAAATTAGGAGCACCTTGAATAATTTAGAAAATTTGTTAGAAATTTCATTCGCAATAATTCGATAAAAATAAAATAACCAATGCTACGTAAGAGGATAATAATAGGCACCTACCTGTAAATTATACTTTATGAATTGACACTAACCTAAATGATTTTAGAACTCGTGAAAAGCATTTTGAATGATACCAGGTTGAATGAATCTAAATTCGTGTGGTCCATTTTTTAGTATGTCGATGTTGTTGATGCAAACCTTTCAGTTTAGGTGCCCAATATCCTAGTCCCCAACATCACCTGATTTATCACCTTGTGTTTTTCCTCTTTGGGGGTACTTAAAGGTGCAAGTGTGTAAACATCACCCCACAACAACTGCACTCAAAGAGGTACCTGGCTGCCGTTCCACCAGAAATGACATGAAAAACTATGGATAACTTCCGGAAAAGTCTTCGTGGATTTGTCAGCAATGGAGGACGCCATAATTTTTAAAACTATGTAATGTAAAATTATTTATTAAGACGTACGTTGGTGAACCAGCTGGTTTTATGTTGCTATATACGTAAATTGAAGCGTTATTACTATTAAATTTTAATAGGTTATAATATATAACCAACTGAGCCATACAACATTCAGCTCTGTCAGCAAATTCATTACTAGCATAGTGTTGGGTGCGGGCGAGTCTCCAGTGTCCTAAAGCTAAGGGTGGGAAGCCCCTACAGAAATATCTCTGGTTCTCCGGGCTAGGGGTTGAAGCAGCGGGTCTTTTCCCAATCCTTCATAAAGTAAACATTATCCGCTGAAAAGCCTCGGATCCGTACAGACACTCGACGACGGCGTAATGAAAAAAAAAGAACAATGATCTTCGGATGCTTAAATGTACCAGCATGAAGTCTTTTAATGCCTCAAAAACCTCTTGGTTTTTGAGCCATTCAACAATATCGACATAGGAGTGCTTAGTGAAACCAAGAAGAAGGGATATGGAAATGAATTCCGCGTCAGCTGTATTCACTTCTATAGTGGAGTGAATAAAGATAAGAAAGCAATAGCAGGAATTTCCACTGCATTACATAAAAAATTCCAAAACATGGTTAGAACCTAGTCAGCTATAAACAAACGTTTAATCCCAATGGATCTAGAAGTATTTGGTCACAAATTAATACTGATAGGGGTTTACGCTCCAACAGACGATGCAACTACAGCGTTAAAGGATAACTTCTTTGACGACCTAACAGGTATCCTAGATACTGTGGGAAAAAGGAAAGCCGTAGTATTAACGGGAGACTTTAATGGACGAATAGGGAAGAAAGTAGGAGTCGAAGTAATAGGCCAACATGGTGAAGATGTGATTAACGATAATGGGGTGTTGCTCATGGAAGTATGTCATCAATACGATTTGAAGGTGATGAATAGTTTCCTTGATCATAAAGAAATACATAAATATACCTGGCTTCAACCCACGAAGAAACCACAGTCTATCATAGATTACATAATTGTTAGGCCCTCTCTTAAAGTTCAGGATGTGAGAGCACAGCAAGCAGCCTCCTGCGGATCTGACCATTATCTTGTAAAAGCAAAGTTATTTTTTTCATGTAAATATCAAACCAACGAAGAAAAAGATACAAATCAAACTAGTTAAATATCCCAAACGAAGTGTTGCGGCAAACAGGCAAGAAAATCAGGAGAACAAATGATATTTGGTGAAATGACTCTAAAGTTTTCGGCAAATGAAAAGAAAATAGCATATCGGAAGTGGCTTACAACACAAGATCCAGAGGACAGAAAAATCTGCATAAGAAAAAAAGAAAGCCATGAATAATTGTTGGAAAGGAAATGTGACGAATGAACACAATTATAGGAGGATCAAAATCAAAACAAGCATGGAAAACCTTGACAACACAAGAAAAATACAAGGGATTTGAAATTTATAATCCAATAAGAATGGATAGTTGAAAGAGGTATTATGAGTCTTTACTAATTGAAGACACAAATAATTTTAGGAAAGTAGATTAGTAGTTAGCCAAATCGTAAGAGAAGTAACAGTGACAGAAGTTATAGAGGATATGAAAACTATGAAAAACAACAAAGCGGTGGATCCAGGAGGTATGTCCATGGAGCTTATTAGGAATTCCCCAATCGTAACATTAGAAGCAATTGCCAAGTTGTTTGCATCCTGCTCACAGGGTAGTGAAGTCTCAGAAGAATGGAAAATCGCGTATGTAAGTTCTATACCCAAGAAAGGCAGCAAAAGAAAATGCGAAAACTATAGGGGGATGTGCAGCCTGTATGGGCGAATAGTAAAATCCAGAATAGAACATCAAGTAAAAGTCTCAGAAGAACAGAGTGTCTTCAGACCACAATGTTTTCTGTTTAAAACGACTAACTGAAAAATGTAGAGTACATGGACGTGAATTATATCTTATATTTATAGATTTGAAAAAGGCTTTTCCCATAAATCAATTATAGCAGGCAATAAAGAACAACGGAGTACAAACAAACTATGTAAACGCGATTAAACAACTAAATAAAAATAACAAAAGCAGAGTGAAAGTAGGAAACAACTACTCGGATACATTCATTGTACATAAATTATTGCGACAGGGATGCTTTTCACCATCGTTATTTAAAATATATGCGAAGGCGGTATTGCGGGATTGGAAAAAGAAATATACGCCGGTGGGGGTGTTTCTCGATGACCAGCAAATATATTGTTTGGAATTCGCTGACGATCAGGTTATATTAGCCGAGGACGGAGGTGACATCGATTACATGTTCAGGAAACTGAAGGTATATGGTAATCGGTACACAAGGAAAACAGTTAGTCGTGGAAAATGATGTGATAAAAACGACAAATGCGTATAAATATCTAAGGATTGCAGTAACTTCCGATGGAAGAGATGAAACACACATACAGAATAAAATAATAAAGGGAAAAGCCATAATTAAACAACTACACCCTGTGGTGTGGAATGATAATATTTCCAAAAAAAAAAAAAACAGATGTTCCACTCTCTTGTTAAAAGCTGTGTTACTTATGGAAGTGAAGTGTGGGCGCTGCATAAGAAGATGGAAAGCAAAATGACGTCCACAGAGATGATGTACTGGATACGCTGCTGTAAACAGACATTATTAGATCATGAAATCAATGAAAGTATAAGAGAAATAATGCAAGTTCACACATCGTTAATGCATAAAATAAAACGGAAACAACTATTATGGTATGGCCACATGAGGAGACCAGGACAGGCTAGGAAGGTTTGGAAATGGAAGCCTGCTAATAGAAAAAAAAGGGAAGACCAAGAAGGAGTTGCGAGAAAGGAATTAACGAACATTCGGTTTAACATGTACCTTCTTTTAGTTCTTTTCTATGTGGTCATACTTATATACTTTTAGTTCTTCCGCTCCACATGCATGTTCTTATCGTTCTATTAAAGGTTTGTCCATAGCACTATTACTTTGTTATGATTGATACAGTAATATATCCTTCAACAGACCTGTATACTCGTTAACTACGTTGCGAAGCCGCAAGCTGTGCGTTGGGAAGATAGAGAGCGATAGCAAATAATATAATATCAATGCACGTCGTAGAAAACAGGAAGTACCGACAAACTTGTATCAACGATGAACTCATTATGTTATCAAGAAATTTCTAAATGTAATAAAAGTAAGTACATAATAAAAATATTAAATATTCGCATATACAGTAAGTTTTTATGAGTACCCTAATTGATTATACGTTCTATCTTAAAAATAGGCTATTACAGAGTACAATGCATATGTAATATGCCATTGATTTTGTAAAATATGATATGAATATTAGCAATACTGACAAGAGGGCCCCAATTTCGAGTCACCTTACGTTTCCCACCAGGACCTTCATTTCAATAATCTATGTAGGGCATAAGGGGCCTAATTTTGAATCTGTGTACCAAAACGGCTTTAATTTTGAATCCGTAGACCAAAACGGCCTTTATTTCGAGTCCGCATTCTGAAGCGGCCTTACGAATGGTAACCAGGCGTTACCTTTGACATAAGGGTCTTAATTTTGAGTCCCTTTCACCTCGCGTATACCAAAACGGGTTTAGTTTCGAATCTCCTGCCGTATGTCTGTTAAGAAGGTCTTAATTTCACATCATTCATACTTATGCCTAAACGGCTTTACGTATCACCTAATGGATCACGCATCCGCATCACTGACGGACGTCTCATGGCCGCCGATCTAAAATTTTTGCACCGATCCGTATACGCATCCTAAACCTTAAACGATCTTAATTTCATATTACCCCGCCTTACGTAAGTTTGAATCTCCCGCCTTATGTATGCCGTAAGGGCCTTAATTTCAAATCTCCCGCCTTACATATAGGTGGGCTATACTATGTAGGAGGAAGTCGACAAGCATGTACACAAAACGCGTCGCATTACGTCGAGAGAGAGAGTATAACATATAAATTCGAACCTCGAACCCGAATAAGAAAATACATGGGATTTTGCGCTAGAACTCTTCTAGTTATTCTGCTGTCTAGTAGCTACATTGCCACGCCGTAAAGGGTGAAGTGCTGTTATTTCTGCAACGGTGAATTGCGACTCGTGTGCATATCGAAATAAAAAAACGTTAATTGAGAAAAGAAATACAAGTTTATAAGATCGATTCAACGGCACACTTATTTAACATAAAAAGATATTAATACCAGCGTTGATTAGTCAGAAAATATTGAATTTTGAATTTTTGGTAAATATATAGTTTTCTGGTGTCATTTTTAAACAAAAGTGTCTTTAAACCAACCTCGTAAAATTGCATTACTTTCCTCATTTAGCCACCTTTCTATTTTTTATCTTTCGCTATTCCTTCACTAAACGCTGAAGGGACCCGATATATCCATGGTACACGGTTTCTAAAATCAATTAGTAGTATTCAAAAAGTATCCTATATGTACGCTTAGTGTGTAATGTTTGCTTAAAGATATTCTTGGCATCTTCATTATTAAATCCATTACGACATATATTATTACTGCATATGCATTTCCTTGATCATTACTTACTTTTATTTCTAACCCAATCTAACTCACTTCAAAATATATGTAGACAGTTGATCTCATCATTAAATATCCACCCTCTAATAACCAGATTCAGCACATGTCCGTTTATTCAGTTTACCCTCTAATATCGATCCTAAATCAATTTCAATAATGCAATTTAGTGTCCTCGAATTGCACACTATCGTCAATTTATTGTCCTTGCGGTTCAATGATCTCGTAAACTCTATGTCCGCTGGATAGAGATTTGTCGGCATCGACTTCAGTACATGATCGTAGTGCAATGGCTATCAAATATATACAACGATCTGTTGCAGATTTTCGCATTTATCTATCATGCAGGTTGAAAGATTGCACGATATATTTATTGCATCAATATTATATATTGACATTATAAAACGCAAATGAGGTGTTATATTTGCTATTTAGTTCTACGCATATGATTATATAAATAATACAAGAACGTTCACAGGTATAGCAGTAAACTCCACTCACACAAATTAATTAATTATGCGGAACGCAGCGTTTCGATAGCACGTGGGCTCCCATTGTCAACCGTGTTACCGACTGAAAGTAAAAACTGTATCACGCATGCAAATTATTTTCTACGCAGGCTCTAAAATTTCTAAACCATATGATTATTTACAATCTACTAGGTGGCCTCATGCCTTTTACGGGGAAGGATGGACCGAAAGCGAACCGTATCTTTAACAGGGCCTATGGTAATAAATCCATCAAACTCGAGTGTGCAATTGGGGGTGGTTCTCTGTTCAATAAGTTTCCGTTCTTTTCATATATACCGTTTCGTACGCGTCTAATTCTCTATACGAGTTCACGTTTTTAAGTAGTGTCAGATTTTTTAAATCAATCTTATGTCCGGATTTTACCATATGCTCTGCTACGGTTGATGCTACGCGTGATACAGTTTTTACTTTCAGTCGGTAACACGGTTGACAATGGGAGCCCACGTGCTCTCGAAACGCTGCGTTCCGCATAATTAATTAATTTGTGTGAGTGGAGTTTACTGCTATAGCTGTGAATTGTACGTCCACACAGTCCTTGCAATCGTCATTTAATACAAGAACGTGCGTATAAGCAGTGATCGCATTATAACTGATCATTTAAAGTCAGACAGCAATTCAGCTATTCAGAGTACTTCTCTGTTAATCATTACGATTTCTATCAGATGGATCCTAGGCATCAAACTATCAAAAGTATAAGCTGTACAAATAGCTAAAGTGTGATGACTGAATCGAGGTTTCAAGATAGAAAAAATAAGTGTTGATCGGAATTTGAAAAATCTAAGTTTGTTTGTTCCCTTGAAAGAATGTGGTAGCTCAAATTTAGCATAGTATGATAAAATTTGGTTTAAATCCTTTAAGACTTTACAAAACGCAGTACAACTAGGTAATTTTTGAAAATAGTATTTGTTCCTAAATAAAGTAGCTCGTTAGATATGATTTGAGGTTACAAGAAAGGTAACCGAAGCTTAAATGATCGATTGTGATGAAACTTTGTCAATTTATAAACCTCATTTGGTATTGTTAAATGGCACTCTCTATTGCAACAGAAGTGCCTTCGAAATTCGTTCTAAATGGCTGACTTATACTATTTAAGGAGTTGTTTCGGCTGATGTGGGTCGTAATCAACGAACAAAGCGAATTATCCTTATATGTTTGAATTTCAGAAAACGGTTGTAATTGCTGCATTTGCTATGAAGTTGTGTACACAAAACCAATTCTGATAATTATCCAGGATGTCTACAAAATGATGAACTAAATGTCAAATTCTGATACATTTCTAAATACTCACTCGAATAAAAATTACAGGCAGATAGAAATGTATATTTTACAGAATGTTTCTGACAATTTAGACATGTCTTTTAAGTTTAGCATTGGGGATGTAGAGGGCGTCACTAATCAGAGGTCAGTACTAAGAATTAACCTCCATCTTTAGTTAACCTAAATCCAAAGCTTCAGAGCGATACGTACAATGTTGTAGCTACAACGAATTGTTAAAGTTGACAAGTTAGTAAAGAAGTACAATTATGTGAACAAGAATGCCTCGCCGAGTTGGTTTCTGTTCGGCAATGAAGCACCTCATCTCCCAACAATTTCTCGTTGATATGGAGAATTCAAGCTTGAACGGATTACTCTTAGCGACGATCTGACAAGAGGCCCTAATTTCGATTTAGTCACCTTACGGTACCGTAGTACAGGTGTACTAAAAACGGTAGTCACTCAGAAAAACATCGATGTTGTGCGCATCATCAACAAAAATAGACATGTGGCATCTCCCGAAATTAGGCCATTATTGGGGATTCCAACTCCGGAAACTCTAAAAACGTGTACAACATCCTCAGTGGTGAGGAATCTTGGATTTACTAATATGAGTCAGAAAACAAACGTTCGTCATTTGTTTATGTGTTCCAAAGTGAAGAACAGTCGACAAAAGTCATTCGTTTTCGAAGTGTCTCCAAAAAGATAGTTGCGGTATTTGTCTCGAAAGCAGGTCATGTAGCAACAATAACTCTACAAAAACAAAGAATTGTTACCGCGGATTGGTATACAGCCATTTGTTTGCGGCAAATCATCGCTGAGCTTCGAAAAACCAACCCCGAACGATGAATCATTCTTCACCAAGACAATGCAAGTTCACATATAGCACGCAAGACAATTGAATTTTTAACAGAACGAAACGTCGAATTGTTAGACCATCTTCCGTACAGTCCAGACTTAAGTCCCAACGATTTCTCTACGTTTCCGAAAATCAAGAACAGACTGCGTGATTAAAAATTCCAGTTGTCAGAAGGAGTAGTCAATGCCTTCAAAAACGTAATTTTGACTGTACCAACAAGCGAGCGGAAAGACTGCTTCCAGAGTTGATTCGAGCGCATGTGGATTGGCATGAATTTTCGTGGAGAATACTCCGAAAAAGAAAATAAAGTCTTTAAAAGGAATCTACAGTTCTATTCCAGTTTTTTACACAAAATTTAAAAGACAGCCTTTGTACTAAAAGAAATTTCGTTACCATTACTTGTAGGTATACAAAAGAAAACTAGTTTTTGGTACTAATATTTATAATGGTAGTGAAAGCTCTAGAAAATGGTTTAAAAGAAAGATATCGATTACAATATGTACATCTCATAAAAGCAGCCTGTCCACATATTGTGCATGAGGGTAGAACTTATTCATCATTAAACAGGAAGGTATCTTGTTAAATGAACAAATAATTTGGTTAATCTTACAAAACTTTGTCTGATTTTGTAAAAATAGGTTTCAATATCTTGGACTATGGATCAAATGTTGTAATTTTATTATCATATTCTCTTATGCAACGGAGGATACTGTGGAATAACGCCTGATCTTGCCTACAAGTTGACAAAGTTTCATCACAATCGCAAAAATTTGGTGCAAACTTTATGGCTGTCGGTGTATTAATAATTATATCAACGATCAAGGATCAATGTATGAATGTCAAGTTATAATTACAAAAAGAAATATTACAGTTCATAACCTGTATAATTGTCAATAATAACTAATGTACATGCCTCATACTGTAATGCATATACTATTTTTGTATCGTCTCCCTATCGAATGGACGAAGCCGACTTTTCGAATATTCATATGCAAAGGGAAACGTAACTGATTTAAAACTAATTAATTTTAAAATCTGCGAGGTCTTTTATAAGCTTCTGTAACGAAACCTCCTTAACTTGTTATTACGTCGCGAATATTTCACTTAAATATTTCCGTGAAAAACTTTTCAAAACCTTCCCCGCGTATATAGCCATTTTCCGTCGTTGAAATCCGAAAGTTATGAGCGTCTTAATATTTTATCGCTTTCTCTTGCGTAAAATTCGGCATGGCTCTTTTACTGCGCAAAGCAAACAATCTCGTCCGATTCTCGTGAATAAAACAATCCGCGCAAACTTCCTCTTTTCGTTTAATTTTGGTTTTCAGGTGTACTTTGCGACCGAGAACTCGACAACTTACTTTGCGATAAGTTTGTAGTTGCTTTAAATATGTAATAGATGCCAGTGAACTGTGTTCTGCCGTAACAGCTACGTTATCGTGATACTGATTGTGTGCCATGTGGACGTTTCTGTTTTTGCAGAAACCTAATGTTAATTCAAAACTTTTAACGTTTCCAAAATAGACATATGTATTATAAAAAGTGGTACAGTGCTTTTTTGCAAATGTCTGATGCATGTACAAATATCCAAAGGGACTTGCATTTCATTATCTATCTAAAAAAATCAACCTGCTTAAATTCTATCCAGTGTTATGGAGCTAATGCACAAAGTAATAATGGTACACGCGTGTATACATACAGACACAAGTACGGTTTCGCCGGTTCACAATCAATTAAGTCGGATTATATTACAGATATCCTAAGAGACTGGGCCCACAATGGGGATGCATGCATGCCGTTGTTGATTGCATTATTAGAGTCGATTGTGATAGAAATGGTATTAGTACCGGAGTATTTAGAGGTTAGGCATTAAATGGGATTCCGCTGTTGAGTATATATTATAGATGCGAGGTCATATGTGCCAATACACCTGAGAATTATCGTTAAACAGAGGATGGCGGTATTATACCACTCTGCGTATTATAGATAGCTTAACATAAATTCATTATTACCTACGGTAATATTTTAATATTTAATAATTATTCATACCCTCACCCCAACAATTTACACCAATTATAAAACGATATACACTGATCGTGAGTTATTACTATGTCTACGCTTAGGCTATGCCTTAAAGTGTTCACCTGGCCGTGGAATGAGTAAAAACAACTTTGGAATTCAAACACTTATACCATCAAACTGTAAATAAGAAACAAAATCAATTGTACTCGTATTATTGGTGGTGAAAATATTACTTCCAAGCAAATACTAAGTAGTTTGGACCAAGCGAAGCAGTATCAAAAGTATATTTCTATATACTTTTGCCACACCATCAATTTCTTTTCGCTGCGACCGTTTGTTAGTTTCAAGAAGCAGCGTGAAAGAATTTTCTGCTAATGATGATAAATAATTTGAACATTTTATGTCAAAAAAGCAACACAAACACAATTAGGTCTTGTTCAGAAGCAATTAATCTTGCTTTTGAATGTATAGTTTTAGATATGTTAGGGAAGTAACAGGGCACCTGTAGAATAAAAAGAGTTTATTTTATGGAGGCACCATGTACTTCGCTGATTGAGTTTTTAATGAAATAAATGACCAGGATAGTGAAATGGAAGATTATGTTGAAGTTTAATCAGCAAATAGAGATTTATGATACATACAGGGTTTATAGAAAGTCAGATGATGTTATAGCGTCTAAGAGACACAACTCCTGATCTTAAAATTTCGTACAGTGAAACTAGAATATTTTTCGGAAGCCATCTTCTTTTTAGATGGCAGTGTGGGTTTTGTGTAATATAGATTTACCAGGAAATTAAAAAAATCTGAACTTTTGAGAGGAGAAGACGCCTTCTGATAAAAGGTCATATATTGTACGTACATTAAAAATATCATTAGATAACATTTTGTAACACACAGAATAGAAATTAAGTCATATCATTTGTTAGTTGTAAAATAAACAGGTCTAGAGTATTTAAAGTGAATTTTTAAAGTGTTGTGTATTAATTTCTTGAAAATAATAAATTCTTTGCTTAAAATTTCTGTAGGAGTTATTTAAACAACCGACAAACATCTCGCGCATTTTGTATAGCATCTGGTTTTCTAAATCTTTCAGATTCATTGGTCGATTTACATATGATTTTTAAAATAAGTCCATACTAGAAAATCCATCTCCTCCCTCTCTACCTTTTGGGAAAATAAATATTTAAAAATGTTCTGTTACAAGTAAACTGTTTGGCAATAAGATACTAGTGGGGCAGATTGACAGGGTTAATTTAAATATAGTTAAATTAGTAGGGAAGGTTTATGAACAAATAATTTATTTGTAATACTTTAAACGGATTATACAAAGTGGCATTAAGTGCTTAAATATATGTTGTTCATCTCCATCAATAATCGTTTACATTTACTCTCTTATAACCTAACGAATTTATCTTAAGCCCAAACATTTGAAAACTATTATAAATGTAACCATTTGTTTCTAATTCAACTTAGCACTTATATTAATCATACCTACATATAAAAAAAATAAATTAAACCTTTATGTTTTTAACGGGAAACACCGTTAATTTCTAATCGTCAATGTTATTACAATGAACACATTTCAAAAACAATTGGGATCCTCAGCACGTTGCTCATTGGGTTACATGCGGCATTCCGTGCCCAGATTCTTCCGCTATGCTTTCCTCATATAAGATGGTATCTAGTACAAGTGACTTAAGACAAGACATCTTCGTCATTACTGATATTCTCTGCAATTTTATTGCCCTCTCTGCCAGTTCTTTGATTATTCCACGACTATGTTAGTTGTGCTGTTTAAACTTTTTTTATTTTAGTAGTAGTTTGTTCTGTTTATAGAGATTTCTTTATCGGGCTATCGGTGGAGATGGTAGTTGAGTTCTTTCTTGTTCGTTCCTCTATTACTCTGCTTACTCTCTTTAACTTTAGGATATTTATTAGAATGTCGACAGGTGCGTCTGAAACCTGGAATTGCAGGATCAGTACATAAAGTGAAGAAGAAGATTGAGAAACTGTACCCACTTACATCGCTGCATTTTAGCGCTAGGATTGTACCTGGCTATTGGTTTAGAAAGAGCGGTGATGTAGGTGAGAGGTAATTTCAAATTGAGATAGAGAAAGACACTCTAAATCACATTGATGACACCGGGTAGGCAGAAACATGTCCGCGTGTTAGTGATTTCTTTTCTTACATTAACTTTCTCAAGAATGATCCTATAAATACTATAAGTAGCTGCATTAATATTATTTTTTGGGTATTGTTTTCTACGCACTTGTTTTGATGTATTTTTAAAACATCCTGGTAAGCTCGCTGAGCGCCCTTTCAGGTTTAGCAGTCCATGAACTGCTCAAGAGAAGGTTGGGAAGCTGTACCTACTTGTATCGCTGCGTTCTGGACAGTAGGGGGGTGTGCAGTTTTGGTACTAGTTAACGCGAAGATTGCACCTGGTTGTCCGTTTAGATAGAACCATAAGTCGCTATATTAGCGTAATTATATTTTTGGGTATAGTCTTGAAGATTCGATACTATAACCAACTATCCAGAATTTGTACTGATTCAATGGTTCAGGTTATGCCGTAATTCAATTCCAATAATTCTCTTTGAGGGAAAATTTCAAATAAAAGAGAAAAAAGTTGTATATTATAGATTAAGCTCTCATATTTTAATTTAGAAAGTTGCATTTTGTTTTCTGTTCTAACGATGTCCAAATACTGTATTTTAGTAAACAACGAAAGATGTCTTTGTTTTTTTTTTTTGTCTGGCGGTTAGACAACGTAACATGCATAGCGTAGTTGGCATGCAATTGAACAATGATTACATTTGTGGCATTATCATTATTGCAACGAGAATTGTCCAGTATAATTTGTATCTTGAATTCTGCATTTTACAAACTGTAGAATATATGTGTGTGGGAGCCGGAGTAAATTTTATATTAGTTATAAGTTTTCTACAATGTAGAGTTTTGAATGAAAGCGATTTATATCTCTTCACATGTTGACGACCACCTTTTTTTCAGAAAGGTAAAGATTATATTATAGTGAACATTTTTAGATGAACCCTAAAATATATAAATCAATTCGGAAACAATATCCTTATGGGAGCCGTGGGAGAGTTTAAGGTGTAAAATTGGTACAATTTATTATAGCCAATTAAAAAAATACTTTTACAGTAGTGGCTACTTGACGAACCTGCGATAATGATGGAGGAATCTGTAGTTTGTTCTCTCCTTCTCGATGCAAATACCTGGTTAAGAGATTTTTTAATAAATTTTAGTGGTGAGTGGCTCAACGTGGTTAGAAGCTTGTGTCTTTTTTATCTTATTTTATTTATAACCAAGACGTACTCTTAATATTATTATTCATATCCAAGGCAACTGTATACATCCAAGTACATAATTATTTTAATGTGATCGACAACCATTTATCCCTTAAGGTTACTTGGATGTTAGAGCAACCTTGATAACTAGATATCATTATAGACAATTGTGATATTTTGTACGCTTTAAGTAATGCACACGAGTAGTTTTTACGTTAGTTAAGATTAGTTTTACACTTCAATTATCGATATTACCTAATATGATTTACGTAACGACAGCAAAGATTTGTTCTCCTCGCCTATAATCACTGAAACGTAAATGTTGTGATTTCTTCACTAAGTAAAGATAATTGTAAGCTTCTAGCCGAATTTTGAGTGGAACAATAGCTATTTCCAGACTGAACACAACTTCTAACCTTAATAAAATTTGATTGAAATAAATATGTTACTGGAGAATGTGAAAAATTAAGACCAGACGTCTTCTAAATCCATTACAATATTTATATCTTAAGATCGTTAATATCAAAAATACTTCCTTTCTAATAGCAAATTAGCTAAGAGAAATCCGTAATCAAATATAAATACAGTTACAGGTATGAATTCTGTTAAGAATTAAAAAACTTTGAGAGAAAATGAAATAACAAAATCTCATTATAATAGATATAAATCACACAATATGAAGAAGCTCTAGCAAATTGCTTAATATGGATGTAATTCAACAGTTTTTATGTAAAATTTCAATGGGTGATTTCACTGTTCACGTATTTTATTGTCGTGATTTTCAAAACACTAAAACTCCATCAGCCAGTTGGAAAAAGTACAACTTAATTATCGAAACGTCCAACTTTGGCAAACATCGGATATCAGCACCCTTCCTACTTTTCTGCTCAGATACTACTTGGCTAATATGTAACGCGAAATGGCCGCCAGTGTTAAAGAACTGAAAGTTTTCCAACGACAGTATCACACTCCGGCTCCCATGTACATGTATAGTAGGTAGGTATCTACTCGCGTATGAAACAGAAATTTATTACTGTGGCGATGTAACGAGCGAAACTTTGTTACTAATGAATGTCGACTGGTGGAACTCACGACACGAACAGGGCTGCAGGCGGAACGAGCTTGTATGTGTGACGTAGCGGTGATGGTAATAGTGGCAAGTATAGCGAACGGGAACGGTTGGTGGTAGAGTAGAGCCAGACAAGCAGCTGGTGGAACAAAAAAAGACCGCAGGAAACTCGATGACACCGTCACATTATTCCAGAGGATGACGACAATCATGAAAGGAGCAGGTAATGTCGCACGTAGTGCCATCTGTCAGATGGAGGAAAAGGTTTTGCTTAGAGCAATTAGCGGTAACATCAGCTACAGGAGCAATACATAATTGCGATGACAAATACACTGTACAGAGTGAACAAAAGTCGTTAAAATTGTAGAAGGAAGTTTCAAGTAGTGGGGACATAATTACATTAATACATAATATTAATGTAATTATAATTACATTAAATATCTTTGTTTATTTACAGACATAACTAGATGGCCGGGAAAATCTACCATTAGTATACCACGTTGTTAGCTAAACTTTATGATGGAATTCGGATATGTCTGATTGCTAAATGCATTTCTCTAGGCATTCACATACTTTATAAAATACATTATGGTGACAGAAGGCTAAGAAAATAAGCAAAGTAAATGAGTTAGATAAAGAATATATAGTTGAGAGAAGATACATGTTTTATACCATTTTCCAAAATTGGAACAACTAATATCAAGTGTGCTATTGAACAGAACTGAAGTAACTACTAAAATATATTTGAAATAATAAGGACAAGAAAATTATAAAAATTGTCTTTCATTAGCTTCACCTATGAAATGTATTTGTTCTTTTCTAATTGTGTAGTTTCTTTATTTAACACGTATACTTTACATTACATATATCTCTATCCATATCTCTATATTTAGCAACAGGATCTATTCTTTCTGGCCAAGTAACATTAACGTTTTTTGAATATCTTTTTAATAAACTCCAGCAGTTCAGTCAATGGGGTTTTGTTCAGTTTGTTCAATTTCGGAAAGATACTGCCGAATAGAAAGAATCTAATACTGCATATAATACGACAGTGGCTGAAAATATGCTCAACTGTTTCCTCTTCTTCTAGACATAGGCGGTACCTGTTTCGGCAAGTGAGGCCCATTCTATGTCGGTATCGAGGTCTATAAATTTTCTGGATGCACCTTGGATAGGTAGCATAAATGTCTGTCTAAGACTGCAAAAATTCTTCTTTGGACTACTACGAAAATTGTCAGTGTTGTAAGATACGAATATCGCAGATTGTGGTTCCTATGGAGTTTGACCAGCTCCGGCCCTGGCAAAGGCATCGATCGCCTCGTTACCCTTAGTGCCAGTTCACTCTAGTATCCAAAATGAGAGTAACTCTATTGTTGTTGCTCAGTGCGTTCCTACAATCAGTTACAAGTCTAGAGGAGATCTTACCCGCCCCAAGGGCCTGCAGTGCAGCTTGATTGTCAGAGAAAATTTTAATCGACCTGTGCTTTATCTCCCGAAGGAGTGCTCCACCATTCATGCCAATTGCAAAAATTTCTACTGGCAACTCTCTGAAGTACAGAAGGTTTTAGGCTCGCCGTTACCTATTGGATCTTCTTCCACAAAGCAACAGCGTCATACATTGTCGTGGGTCTTACTATTGCCATATACAGCCAATAGATATTCTTAGAGGATAATCTACAAGTCTTTGAGAACATCTTATCATTGCGAGTCAATCTGTTCGCATCTGGTTTCCAGGAATGTGATTTATCAAACAGATAGATATTTTATTTTCATTAAGAAGTGAAGTTGTTCTCCAAGAAGAGCTGGAGGAGTCGTCTGTTTATAAAATGCATTTTACGAAAATGCTGTTGGCACTGGTTGCGGATATTTTATAATATAAATTTTCATTTTTTTTCAATTTCTCCTATTTATTGTGTAAAACACATTCTCTGAGCAGGAAGTGGGAATTTAATCGCTATTGAGCGTTCTAGAGGAGCGGAGCGTAACTGCTGCGCGCGCCAGTGTTACTAAAACTTCTCAGATGAGGCGCATTTTCACCTTAGTGGAACTGTAAAAAGACAGAACTGCTATTATTAAGGTTCAACAAATTCAAAACAGAAGCATAGGAAGTCATATCATTTTCTAAAAGTTAATTTGGACTGTAATGCCGGCGTAAAGAATTATACGCCCATATTGTTATGAAACTGAGGTTGTACAGTAACCGCAAATTCCGAACGATATATGGAAATGTGAAAATTTTTACGCTAGCCATGCAAGGTTCTAAAGGATTTAATGAGAACACTTGATTTTAATAAGATGGAGCAACATCTCGCACGTCTAGCGTGTCCTTAGCAGTTGTTCGTGGAATTTTTCTTGGAAAATTGATATTTAGATTTGCTACCAATAGATTTACAATGGAGTTTTTCCAATGGAGGTAAATTAAATTAACTGCATAGAGCAACAGTCCTCACTCGTTGAATAAATTAAAGGATAATATTCGAAGAAAAATGAGCAGCTATCTCGGAGAGCAGTTCTCGAAAATTTTGCCTCAATTTAGGAGAGCGTCAGCAAATTAATGGAACATGTTTAGAAGACATCAGTTTTTTGAGAAACAAATTCCCAAATCCTGTATTTTAATAAAAAAGATTAGCTTTTATTCATTAAACCTGGCCATTATTTAATCATATTTTGACTAAAAGTTTCCAACTATTTTAACGAACATCAAGGGTATTGTTACATACCTATTCAGTTCGCAGTGGCCATAGGCATTGTTGTCGAGATCCACTCAGGTGATAGATAATCTTAATAGGAATACACCAGGTAATTTATACCTAGTACATGGCACAGATAAGTACTTACTATGTATTCCTAAAAAGATTAAGTCTATTTTTGCATTAACTTTAAAATTAGTTATTTAATGCGTTAACTTTTTATCGCATGAAAAAGTATATACTTTTACAGTGATTCTCTCAAGGTTGCCTAATATTTTGGATACGCATTTCTTGCTTGGATTACTACGTTGACGCTGCTGAATGCTCTATTTATTGAATTATTTATAAATTCAGGTGGAATTTAATTTCATTCTTATTGCAGAATCTCGAACTGATACCATACATTTGTTAACGATCTTATGCATTTCGATTTCTGTCTAAAAGATCGTATACATATTTGGTTGAGGTGCTAAAATAGTGATTATAGGTATCCAGTACAAAAATACGCTAAAGATTTTTCATTCCTATAAATTGCTTTAAGTGCAGATAGATATGTCAACGTTAACAGACTTTCTCAAATTTACAGGCGAAACAAAGTGCGTGCGTGCAGCTTTATCAATGCTTGTCAATAATAAAGTAAATTTTCTTACGTTAAATTCTTGCCGATGCTGAATCTTGGCGATTTCATTATGAACCAGCACAAAAATAACGGCGATTGTAGTGTTCAAGATCTGCTTGCTTATATGGTTTAAGTTTTATTGCTTTCACCATATAGTGCCATTTTGTTCCAGACAAGTAGAGATACTGTTAAAGAATAGATTAATGTATCAGTGGAACTAGTTTTCGTTGAGATTTCTTTTAAATTTATCGAATAACAATTGTTTCATTAGTTTCTAAACGTGTATTTATGAAACAATTTCCGTCAACAATTAAATCCGCTTTTCATGTTTTCAAAATTAAATTGGTACTTCTGCAACCTTTGCAATTTGCGATCGCTTTTACCATCATTTATTTCTTTCGTGCTTCTCCATCTTCTCCCCTAAAAAGCAATCACTATTTTTCATAAGTGCCGGATGCTGTCTTCTCACCCTGAGATCAGCAGGCCAACACTCTAGGAGGTCTCTTATTAAAGATGCCTACGACTTCAAATTTTATACTCCCATTTCGCAAATTTACAGCTCACACCTCTTAGAATGCGGAGGTATACACTTCACGCCTTAACTTCGCCGGAAAGGGTAACATGGCATAGCGTCATCTAGCAGATGAAATTACGGGAGGGTAAAGTCAGGGAGAGAAAGAGAGTAATAGCGCCATCTACTGGATGAAATGATGCCAAGGGTGGATGGTAAGGAATGTGAATGCCGGTCGTTCGTTTCCATGTTTCAATTGTTTCTCGTTTTAATAAGAATAAGAAGGTCGCGGTCGGCAAATTCATGACACGTCAGAACCACCTTTTTATAAATACAATATCTCTCGTGCAAATTATAATTGAAATCTCTATTAAGGAATAAATGTTAAATAAACTCACAAATTACTGGTAAAAGGAGTGCATGTAGCAGTTTCAATTAAGCAGGTGCAATATTTTACGTAATTTAAATTGTCTCTTAGCATGGTTTTTGAGATTAAAACCTGGAAGTGGGTGTTCATACGCCTGTTCAATGCTTAATATTCGTTATATACATCTGAAAAATTTAACTGATACAGTTTTTCGCTTAATTTTTTTCCTTTGCAAGAGCGTTGCAGCTGAAGGTAGTATTTGTATATTTTTTTAATTTTTCGGTTTAATTGGTGAATGCATAATAAAAGGTTTTGCTAACTCTGTGTTAATAGTTGGATATATTTTAATTATTCTATCTTAAAATCGGATAATACTTAAAACAAAACACTTTTTTATTGTATATATACAATATATGTACATATATGTATATATACAGTGGAAACGTCGCGGTTATGTAAACAGAACATTGTTACTATAGCATCAAGTGGGACGCCCGGTAATGTAGAAAAGTTTGCACCACGTACAATTCGATAATGTAAACAGTTGAGGGTACCGGTTATTTCCCGATTTACGTGCGTAATTGAGTCGATCAAAAGAATGTTTACGTAAACGTTTTCGGCGCCGGCACCGGTTGTTCCTCAATTTATGTATGGGATTCCTGTAAGCGTTGGCTCTCGTGAAATAGAGTAGTGTGCAGCTAAAATCACGCCAGAACAGACATGGCATTCACGGCATATAAAAGACATTTTTAAAATTACGTGACAAAGTGAAAATCATCAACGAGATTAAAAAAGGTGCGGGGGTGTGGAGTATTTAAAGCCACAATCTGCAGAATTAAACGATTCAAGTCATAAATTTTAGAACATGTGTCAGATACATACGGAGGCCCGGAAAATCGCAGAACTTTAAAAAATGCCTAAGCACCTAGAATGGAAAAATCATCCGTATAGATGGTTTTTAAAACAAAGGGATAATCATGTTCCAATTAGCGGTGAATTAATTAAAGAGAGAGCAAAATTATTGAGTGAAAACCTAAACGAGACCGAAAATTTTGTAGCCAATGATGGCTGGCTAAAAGGATTTAAAAGGAGGTATGGAATTCGACTGCTGTCGATATCTGGTGAAAAATTATCGGCATCATCACAACTAGTGCAACCGTTTAAGGAAAAGTTAATGAACAAAATCAAAGAGCTACATTTAAACGAGAGGCAAATATACAAAGCTGATGAAACCAGCTTTTATTGGAAATTATTACCTACTAAAACCTATGTTACATCACATGAAAAGTCTGCTCCGGGTAGAAAGGCGGAAAGACAACGCATAACTTTTCTAACCTGCACCAGTGCTAATGGTACACACAAAATAAGGCCACGAGTAATAGGAAAGGCAAAAAATCTACGTTCATTCAGAAATTTAAAGAGTTTCGTTGATTATAACTGTTCAAAATTCGTTTGGATGACCAAAGGCATAATTCTGGAATGGTTCCGGAAGTACTTTGTCACTCAGGTATGGCAATAAAACTGTAATAAGTAATGTAATTGAATGATACATATTCAATCTGTAGGTGAAAGATTTCTTAAGAAAGCAAAATCTTCTAATAAAGACGGTGTTAATCTTGGATAACGCACCAAGTCATCCTCCAGAGGAACAATTAAGAAGCAACGATGGTTCAATTTTTGTTATGTTCATGCCGCCCAACGTAATTCCACTTATACAACGGATCGATCAAAATGTAACAAAAATTACTAAATTTTAAATTTAGATATGGTGTAATGCTCTTAAGTAGCAAACAACCAGAAAGTGTTGGAAAAATTTGTTTTACTCCAGTGACGATTATGACGATGAAGACAATGTACCGTTAACCATCATTAGAAAACAGTTACTATCTGATGCTGAAGTTATTGACAGTGTCGGACGTTCTCAAATTATTAAATGCAATAAATCTCGATATTGTTTGCACAATTACCGATGTTAGTTTATGGATGATGTACATGAAGTGGAAGGTGGGGAGAGTGGAGATGACGACCCTCCGATTGAAATAAAAAATACAGTGAGAGGCGCGCAAGCTATAGGAATTTTTAATCAAGCGTTAGATTGGGCTGAAGGAAAATACATTATATACCAAGCGTAAATTTACGCAAACAATTTTTGATTGTTCATAATATACTTTTTAATAAACATACATATTTTCTTTTATGCAATTTCTTTATAAAAAAAATAAGGTTAGCTAATGTAAACTTTCAGTAATGTGAATAGTGCTTGGCTGATATCGTTCACATAATCGAGCGCCTACTGTATAATAAAATTATCTGATAAAATCCCGCGTTTGATGCTGGCCCGCATTGTAATGTGACGCTGTTTCTCGACATTTTGATGCAAACTTCTTCATCTTCTTCTGGAGGTTGTTGGTCAATTGACTGTTGAGAGAAACAACCCGCATTACAATGCGGACCAGCATCAGACGCGGAACAACGCCAAAGAATCTAAAACAACAGATTACAATCGCATAAATATGAGAACCAACACACATACGTATGTATTGGTCAAAATATGGATATATGTATGTACATATGTACGTCTTCTTGATATGATATAGTCCAAGTACAACGTTGAAGGTGGTTTTACATTCAGTCTTTTATTGGAAAAGAAGAAAAGATATATCATTTAGTTTAAGTAAGGAGAGAGAACATTTATTAGTACTGTATTTTCGGTGTTGTATGTATCTATGTCATATGTTCTTACCTCTTACAAATGTGTTATAAGTGTTTTGATTGTATTTGTTTAGGGACTAACTGATGCATTACAAATCAGTGTTGCATCAGTACGAAGTATTAACACTCGTAAATAAAACTTTGTTAAATCCTGATAAGAACACAGTGATGACTTGGATAATACGTCAAAAATGTATGTAAGAAGGACGTCCACAATGTATTCTGAACGTAAGTTTTTAAAGAAATTCATTCCTATCAAATTTTAATTACTTGTGTTGTTATAGAGAAACATATGACTTGGAGAATAACGGAGAACTTCTGAAAAAAGGCATTTCATTCAGCACTTACAGTATAATTCGTATCCTCCGCAAAATTGGGTTTAAGTTTTAAAAAATAATAGTCGTAGAGATTTAATAAGGAGACAATATATTGCCTAAATCAGAATAACATTTTTAAACGGATACTTAGAAAATTTAAACATTCTTTGCGAAACTTGTATCTTGACGGGATATTAATAGAAGTGAAAAGTAATGTTGGGAAGTCTTGGCAAGATTGTAATGTAAAAAACATGCGTAAACCTGCAGGTTATGGAAGAAAAGGATCAACCTCTGGTGTTGCGCCAGATTTTTCGCTAATATTCGCTTCTAAGTCAAAGAAGGAAGATTGTTATGGTGAACTGAACAGCGAAGTATTTTTAAAATGGATATTCGACAAATATACCTCACGATAAACAACACATCTAAAAAACTTTGCGGACAAGTGTTTTTTCTTTTGGCACTAGTTAGCGCCAGGAATATTCACTTGCATCGTAGAGTCAAGTATGGTGTTAGAAGCAGCGAGAGAATTACATGTGTTTAGCATAAAACTGCTCGAAACCACGCTGGTGATGCCGGGTAGGCAGAAACATGTCCATGTGCTAGCGTTTTATGTCTTATCGCATGTCTTTCTCGTGAATTGATTTCACTAATACCACGAGAAAGCTGTATTTACAGCGTTTTGTTATTACGATAGACAACTTTATAAATTTGAATTGTTATTTAAAGTTTTTACTGATGTGTACTGAAAATACCTGGAAGTTCCTGCATAAGATACAAAAAGAGTTATCTTTAACAAACAAATGTTAAAGATAACTCTTTTGACAAAGGAAACCTATTAAGATACTTATGTATATATTAAAACATGTGAGATAATTTAAAAAACTTCGACTTTTCATAGTTCATACAGCGTTTTGCATAATAGGTTTGCATGTGGCCTGATATTTGCTACTTTGTTCTGATGCTAAAGCCTATTAGTATAAATTTCACACTAGCACTATGCGCCGTATGTTTTACACACTTCTTTTTTGAAAAAATTATTAAAATCAGGTCGAGTATTAAATTTCGTAGACTTCATTTTGCTAAGGTTGACGTGCAATGGGAATGAGGCATAGCGGAACACCGTTCTCCATCCTCGACTCTCATATATACATGGTTAGAGTAATGACGGGTTTCAGGAGAGCGGAGAACCTTTCTCATTTCGAAAGGAAGGGCTTGCGATGGTTAGAACGCTGAGACGGCGTAGAACGGAGGAAGGGGAACCTTGAAACCCCGTGAAAAATCGCGCCGTTCCGTTAGGTGACTGCGACATTACGTTGGACCGGAAACACGTAACCGCCACTTATGGAAATGTCTACTCCATCAGTTCGAGATCGTGAGCTGCCGTGTGTCGTTCCGCAGATTAAATTTTTTTGCCAGGGGACGCTTTGTCCGATATTTGCTCTACGCTTCCTTCTTTCATTCCTTTGGCCTCATTTCAGTTTTCTTCTTTTTTTACTTTTGCAGTTCTTTTATAGAATTTTCATTCTCTAAATTTTCATTACTCTTTTTAAAAGCTAAAGATTGATTTGAGGTAAGAGGCTATATTGAATGGATTTCGAAGCTGGGTGAATACGTAAATATATGAAGTTTGTTATGACAGACCATTTAGGTCGCAATGACACAAACAGCGGTGTTTAAGTCCGATCCAATAATAATTATATAATTTAAAAATTTGATGATATAAACTAAGTTCACCATGTCCGTTTAAAGGTTACCTGCTTCGAATGTTGACTATGTTAAGCGGGAACTTATTTATTACCGATATAAGGATACTTTAAGTCTTCAAAATAATGTATCAAGCACTTTATTATTATTATTATTATTCTTATTATTGGCATTATTTATTTATATCTCGCCCATTTTAGAGGGCTTGCCGTTATCCATTCTGGCTCAAGTTAATTGTAGGAAGATCCATAAAGTCTCTTTACTAATAATAGTAGGCTCCAATATACGTTTACATAATTTTAGTTCAATTTGCTGATGTCTAGTCTAGGTGGTGACTGGTCATTGACGGTCAAGCTCCCCGCAAACGCTGACAGGTAGCCACAAGCACCGAATAACCCCTCCTCCACCGCCGCCGAAAGTAGGTAATATCTGCTCTAACCTACTGGTAGCAGAACATCTGCAGGTGTCCTTAAATACGATGCTGCAAAAGGCATCGAACTCAGATGTGATGCTTTAGTTTGTATTAAGACTAAATACTCGTAACAATAACGGCAATAACAAGATGATAAAAATAAAGTGCATTTAGTGACAAGTTCCAACACTATTTTCGTCCAAGCAAATCCAATAAGAACCTATTTCTCTCTTTATACTCAACAACATAGCAATGGAACTAATAAGGAGTTAATTTTTGCTTGTGCTTATCTTCCTTATGATGCACCAACTCTGACACTATCAGAATAAGCGGAAACATTAACAAGTAATTATAAAGATAATTGTTGGGGTAAATGCCAATTTTCATCACGCGTCTGAGAGTACCGACACAAAGAAGAGAGGTTAGCTATTGAATTTATTAGTGATTTTTGGGGAAGAACAATGAACCGATGTTGAATATAGAGAAGACAGGTAATTAACCTATGTAGTCCGTATATACAGCTAGGCAGATCGCTAAGTCGCATGCTCTTTGAAGTACCCTCTCATTCAGATCAAAGGTATATCTTCTAGGAAACCGCCGAGATTGATAAAACAGATGTACAGAAACCCACGACGAAGCAACTGGCTGAGCTATAAAGAGGAACTGATTACTACGAAGCATCTAGCAAGTCAAACCAGAAATTAAAAACTAACCCCAGAGCAATTGCAGGACGGCGTAATAACCTTATATAATTTGAACTGTCCACTGGCAAAAAGAATCTCTTCCGAAGCAGTTAGCTAACAGATTGAGGTAGAAAACATGGAAGCCATTTAATAGAGCGAAAAAGACTAATGAGTGGACAGAATATAGGAAAACACTAACGGCGTATAAGATAATGATCAAAAGAGGGTCAACGAGAAAACTCTGTGAAGGTGTAGAATTTACATTAGAAGAGGAAAGTCTATAGATTATAGGTTAACGATTCAATAAACTATCTAGGAAATGCTCGAGAGGATTTATTGATACGAGAAAGAAACATTAGAAATGCAATTGGAGGTATATTTTCCAGATGGGAGAAAAATAATTTCGATAGTATACTCTGCCATCAATACTTCGATTGGCCTCTACAGTGAAAAAAATGAGAGCAATTAATTGCTTTGATACATACACATCTTCTAAGTTCGATTGGATATTCCCTGCTTTGCTGCAATAAGGAAAAGAAGAACTAGTACTGGTGTTTTGCGGAATTTACCAGTTCGACACACCAATGGCATGCAGTGGAGTTAAGGCGCTTTTTATACCATAATTGGGCGCAGTTTATATGTATGTCAAGACAAAGGCATACTTGCCCATAACTCTATCATCGTTCATTTTGGAGAGTTATGGAGAAGCTTATTGAAAAGAATCTTGGAAAAGCTTCTCTATTTTAAAGGCCGTTATATTCCAAACTAGATACATATCAATTAAATAAATCATGTAGAACTGTCTTACACCAACTTGTATCTAGAGTGGACGCATCAGTGAGTAATCAACACAATACCTTACTATCTGAAACCCTGACAGGCGAGATAATAAAAGTGGTAAAAGATTGCCCATAAGGAGCGGCTCTATCCCCTTTGCTGTAGGATATGGTAAATGATAAACTGTTAACCTTGCTAGTTAAGTGGGCTGTTACATTTAGAGATATACTGATATCGTGATGCTTATACTGTGGTTAACTCTTAATAGCATAGATCAATCAGGACGTCAAATACGACTACTACTGTGATCTAAGCTGACAAGAATCCAACATCTTCAAAGAATGACCGACAATTGTGAACGGGACCTAATGACTGCTCGAAGAACAGTTAGAATAACATGAGGACTAAAATCACGTATGGTCCGCTGATTTTAATACAATGCCGTTGTAAGACTCATGATAATATACCGTTCTATAGCTTGGTGGTCTAAGGTTGAACAAAAGCACGTAATAACAAAAATCTCAAAATTTCAGATGTTAACTTGCTTTTGTGTTACTGGAGTAGTGTCCAAGAGCTATTATGGAAATTATACGTTATAAGTTTTCTCCTTCGACGTTTATGTCAAAGAGGTTAAGAATGGGAACATATAGGAGAACGCAAAGCAACGTGGGGCATGTCGGAATAAAAAATATAATTCAAATTCTATTTTTGGTATGGAGAGCGATTTAATAACTCATGAAGTCTCCTTTCACAATCCCTTTATATATTCATATATATCTAAACTGAGAAAAACAGAAAGACGGAGAAAGAAGGAAATCGAAGACTCAAATCTAGCATAGAGATGGGTTAGATGGGATAGTGTGGCAACCCTGGTGCGAGTCCTTCAAAATCATCTCGGACATTCGAGCTATTTTAAAGGGGTTAGTATTAAATCGCGTAATTTTCAGAGTATGTAGTATGGATGTGTTTGCGGGACTTGATAGCTCTGTCTAAACCCAGAGTAATGTCACATTGGTGTGGGTAAACGGACATAATATGCGAGGGAAGGTTCTGAAATTGTCTTCACTAGACCTGAACCACGTCCATTACAAAAATTAATCACAGTAGGTAAATGGACAAAATCAATATTCCTTTTTTTCATTTGTTTATCTGTGTACGCTAAATACATTCCGCCAAAAATGTATCGTATAAACTACGAAAAGGCGCTTATGGACTTTTATTATTTTATACATCTTATGCCGCACATGAGACAAACATATTCCTCAATATGTTTGTCTTATGTGTGGCAACCATAAAGAAAATCATACAACTAGCTTTTGAATAAGTTCTTTTTTGTTATTACAAAAGCATTTTAGAAAAGCGCATATACATATGGTTTATTTAGTTGTTTATTGAAAGTGTTCCTATGTGAACAAATTTTAAAGTGTTACTATAAGCAAAAGGAATAATTTAGTTGGATAAGAAGTGACTGGAATACTTGCTATGTGGATGGATAATCGAAGATGGGTGATCTCAAACATACGTGGCTAATTTGATGAAGACCGCTGCTAGGTCGTCCAACTTGGCTAGAGTCAGAAATACTCGAATAAATACTCAAGCCATTTGTAATAGGTTTAGTCAGAGTGGAGTAGCAGCCAGAGTAGCCGTCTTAGTACGAATTATCGAGTGGTCCACTTAAGGTTTGCTAAGGAACATATCAATTGGGAGATGAATGACTGGGCTAACATACTCTTCACAGATGAGTGAAGATTTAGTCTTTACATCTTAGATAAACGTGCACCAGTGTACAGACGAGACGGTGAGCGTTATTCCTAGTGCAACATCAGATCTAGTCCTAATTTTCAAGGGGTCTCTATCATGGTTTAGGCAGGCATCTCTTTAGCAGGCCATACAGAGCTGGAGTATCAGTAAACAGAGATACAATAACTGCCCGTAGGTATTTAACAGACATTTTACAAGATCAGATAGTACCATACGCAACCAGAAACAGGCAACGAATTCTTCTTAATGCACGATAATGCACGACCCCATGTAGCGATAATCGTCCGGAAATACGTTGATGAGGCTGACCTACTAGTTTTGTTGCCCCAGTCGAGCTCTAGGGATTAGAAGATACCCTCCGTGAGGAGTGGGAGAATTTAGACCAAGTTTACATAGGGAGGGAATCTGGAAATAAAACATGATATTGTGATATACATATATTTCTGTACAAAACTTGAGGTAACTACATTTAAAATTAAAACTACTTTTTAAATAAATTTGTGTTAATAATACGTCAATTTAATTGCCTTAAATTGTTTCAGTTTAAGTAGTATTTAATTGTCTAAATTTATGGTACACTATAATAGCTATAAAAGCGAAAAAAATAATATCAAAAACAAGAGAGAATACGAAACAACTGCCTCCTTCCCTATTATTTATTGGTTTCAGAAATTACATGCATAATCTTTGGCAAAATCTTCAAAAAGAACTCTCGGATTTATATCAATGTTGAAGAAATACGTAAGTAATTTGAGGCCTGATAATCCTAATCGAACGATTGAGCCGCTAAAAAGTCTGTTGAATTAAAATACATCTTTGTAATACCGAACATGTCTGTCTCTATTTGATATATATGCACACTTTTTATTGATTGTGAGCAAAACTTGTTTATTTTTTCTATTCATAATGAATAAACTATTCATTATGAATAGAAAAATTAATAAAAAAGGGGATATGGGATGCTACACTTATTGCTTTAAAAATTAGTTGTATACATTTGTTTTCAAATGTAAGTAATGTGATTCAAAATATGTTAAAAGAAAAAATTAATATTTAATATATAAAAAATTAACGTGTAAAGTCTGTGTGATACTCAACGTGGTACTCTAAATTTGACGATTAGTCAACTAAAAATATATGTGTTGTCTTTATATGAAGATTAATTATTTATTAAAAGGAAAGGATATTTATCATTTTTTGTAGGGATTTAATAATTTCATATGTAGTAAATCACCAAATCATATACGTGCATAGCTACCTTACTTTCATCTCATTATTTTTGGTAATATATATTGACTTGTTTACCAGTTGTTTACATGCATACATGTTTTGAAAATTTGCGAATAAGTTCTCGAAAGCAAGTGTAAATACGTCAAAAGGCAGCAAACAAGTCAAAAACATCTTACAATTTATCGCTTTACAGCACCTTATCGCGAAGTAGAATGGCAATAAAGAGATGTTGTTCCCTCATTTCGATAACTCCTTGTCATTCCTAACGTAGAAGTGTAGGTAGTTATAGGCGAATGTATGTCGAGCCAAGATTGTACTCGAGAGGACAGACGCGACATCCAGGCACAGAGCTCTAGGTGGAGAATATCAAAAAGGAGAAGAATTGGAATAGACGACGTCACATCCAATTTTCAACTTTCTCCGTTTTTTTATGATTACCTTTCGTATCGCGTGCCGAGCCAATATAGTTTAATAATTCCAGAAAAAAAAACATTAGCGGATATCCTCAGGGACATATTGGCTATTGATTCCTTTTGTCAATAGGGACGGCAAAAAACAATAAAATTTTATTGATCGGATATTCTACTAAAGGGGAATGTAAACGTGAGGTGAAAAATCAAATGCGGAAATTTGACAATTTCTGAAATTATTCTGCAACATAAAAGTCAGTATCAAATGGTTATTACCACTATAAATATATGAAAGTACAACTGTTACTTGCAAATATTGTTATGAAATATTGGTTGGTACAATCATCGAGGGTATGTTTATAAATTGGGAAATTTTAATATTAGCGGAATTTGTAATTATTGATACATACATAAACAGATATTAATGACTACAATTTCGATATGTATAGTTCAAGGTTTTTTAAATGGGAAAATGTTTGCAATATTCGAACGACAAATTTAAAGAAGATAAAAGCGATGGGCAACGTAAAAGTCATTCACCAATTCCCGACGCAACAAATACCGAAATGTAACATAGTTCAAAGCTGGTAAATTCTATCGCCATTTAAATCATAATTGATATATTATAGCTGCTCTATTCTATTATTATTAATAAAAATGAAAAAATAGACAAAAGCAGTTAACACACAGTACTCATTATAAATATGGAAACCACTAGATTAAATATGAAAACACTGCCATCAAGATAATAAAACACGGGAATTTGGAATCACATATTTTTAGCTTTCTACATTTAACTAGATACTCTCTATATAATGTATTTGTTTATTCAATTATTTATGCTATTTTTTAGTTGTTTATAAGAACGTCCGCCGTTACATTTCTCGACGTTGCTTTAAATGATACGATATCCTATTATGTTAGCTCGTCTAACCTGTAATTTACGAGAGTCAGCTATTGCGCACGTATAATTATAAGCATATACAGATATAAGTAAAATGAGCGCAACATATTTCAAGCAAAGTGTTGGAAGTTGTGGATGGTAGATCAAGATAAGGTACGTAGATCAGGCGCACCTAGAATCTGTGTTCCGTATCGGTTGGCCTTTTGTACGCGAATATAGACGTGTGAGACTGGCGTAGTGCAGAGAACGGCGATAATGGCAGGAGGAATGGAATTGTATGGTGTTTAATAATGAATCCCGATTTTCTTTGTGGAAAGATGAAAGCTGATGAAAGGAATGAAGGTGTATAGGAGTCGACCAATGATGCATTTCTCGGGGACATACAGCACCTACTAGCAGTTTAATGGTTTAGGACGCTATCAGTTCTGCTTCCAAGTAACCTTTGGTATTAAGTCATGGTACGGAACCGGTCGCCAGTTATACTCAGGAAGTATTGCAAGCCGTGACATTAGGCTTTATGCAGAGCAAACAATGCAAGTCTGGTTCAGTGACCCCCCAAGATCATTAGATCTGTCACCCACACAACACATGTGTACCAATAAAGGTGAATTGTGCCATCAGGTCAATGCAGCATGACGAAAAATACCCCATTCTGTTTATTAACTAATTTAATGTTTAACCGCATTATTGAATGCATTTAAAAGAATGATGATTCCACTTATTATTAATTACACTTTTGCATTTTTGAATGAAGTGTAATCATTTTCGGTACTAATGAACTTTATTTTGTAAAAAATTCATAGTCGCGCATATTTAGTTGCAATGAATTTAGCAGTTTGGGGGTATCGATTGTCAGGCGTTCATCCTTGGCGTTCTAGGAATTTATCGCCTTTAGCCTACGATCCAGTTTGCTCCAAATGAATTCGATTGGAGTATCAAGAAACCCACGTACTTCGTAAGCTTTTACTCTTATTTTTTTCTTTTTCTGTCCTTTTGGCCTCCTTTCTGTTTCCATTGTTTCAGTTTACCTTTATTCTTTTTATTCGTTTTACCTTTACCATGACGTGATCCAATCCCGGAAACCGTTTGTTTCTTATTGACTCTAACGGTGAAAACCCACGTATTCATTTCACGCAATACACAATTATGTTTTAGTTCTGGTACATTCTAAATATTTTTCTTTTTTAATTTTGTTATGATAAGATACGCTACCATTGGAAATCCATATAAATGGTACCATGAAATAATTTCAATATATTTATTTTGCTTTAGCTAAAGGCATGAAATCTATACCATTAAACTCGCCAAAAAAAGTAAGTACCATCTACCTCAGAAAATGTTCGTAACATCATCCACGTCGACATAAGAAATATTTGTAGTACTATTCGCTTTACAAAAGACCACAATCATATCACCACATGGAGAAACATTAATAGTATCACCTTCAAAAAATCTTCGCACTAAGAGTCAGCATTATAGAGATATAACCAGCCTTATGCTCTAGCTTAAAGGAGGAAAAGCTTCACGAGTGGCTCTTCCGAGAGATTCTCCACCTTTTACTTATTGGGTGAAAGTTAGAAGTGCTTTGAGAAATATGTATTTTGCAAAAGGAAACAGTAAATTAAAATCTCCATTTTAACTAACTGGTTACAGTCTATTAACGCTTTTATGGAATTATATAAAGTCTTGCTTAGGGAAGTAACCTTTTACCTGGAAGATTATTAAACCAACATCCCTTTGAGAACATTTTTGGGTACAGTCGCCAAAGGGGCAGGAGAAACACGAATCTAACGACGTCAATCATTATTGTGTTTATCAATATTATCATGTTTATTAGTATCACTTCAAAAGCTTTAATAGCGAAGAATTAGTTATTAACATCTTTAAAGTACTTTGTTACTAGGAATTCTGAAATTATAGATAATAAAACAAGTGAGGGACTCATTCAAAAAAAAATTGAATATTCCGGCTTTAAAACACAATTACATTACTAAAATGGTAACTGGATTCATTTGCGGTTTTCTTTGTAAGAAATCAAACTATATTTTCCAAAACTGCGAAAACTGTAAAAAGCATAGTTACTAACGAATATGGCATGTATGGCAGACTTGGTCGATATCCATATTTTGTTTGCTCTCTGTACAAGATTTATAGTGCTATTATATTATTATATATGTCTATCCGTGTGGTGTAAATAAAAAGAAAACAGAATTCATTATAGTCGTAATAATTTTAGTGTATTTACATCCTAACAAAATAAGTCCATATGATATGCTGTGCTGCTATAATAGGATAAATGGTATTTAATAAAATAATGGACGGAAAATATAATCAATTTAATTTTAATAGCCCTATACACTTAGAGACAGAAGGTCATAACAAACTTCGAAAATAAAGACCAATTAATAGTAATTTTCGCTATTACTTATAAGTAGAGACCGGATTATATGCAAAGTGCAAAAATTTAATTTAATTTATTTATTACATTTTACGTCTATATGTAGATGTATTACACTGCTTACATTAATTAACTAATCATTTTGTGTAACACGATATATATATATCGTTTTACACAAAAAGTTTTATTGCATGAATCGTATTAAGCTGAAGAAAATCCCTTTCTAAAATTTAATTTAGAATTAAGAAAGAGGTGAATAGTGAATATACAAAAGGATGTACAAATGAATTTATTGGAAATTAATTTTTGTATTTCATTCTAATGTGTCGATCAAGATCTTGTTTCTTCCATAGAGAAGGCATTTGATTCATTTAAATATTTCTATTCATTCCCGATAAATGCAGTAAAACTTAATAGAGGGCGCAGAAACTAGTGTGACATTAGAAAGTACAAAAGACTATTCTGTATGAAATTCTGTATGAAATTAGTGAACATGATAATCTAAGTGGTTGTTATTAAGGAACAATTTTTTTATTACCTTTTATTTCATCAAGTGATCGATTTGAGGGATACGTTTGGGAAGAAGAGAGAAACCCAGTAATTGTTGTTAAAGTAAACATTTAAAATTAAAATCAATCTCAACTTAAATAAGATGTCTGCTTGATTTATATTCTTTTTACAAAATATTTGAAAATAAACCCATGCAATGTAAAGGCTTAAGATCACAAGCGTGTATCCTCAACAATCACATTATTAATTGTATTTCTATTAAATCTGTTTTAGATGTAATACACGAACACTTCAGCTTACACCCATTAATAAAAAAATCCCTGTTTATCTTTAGAAAATATCACAGAGTGTATCTAGGGTATAATGTGCGGTTGAGAAAGTTCCTATAAACTAGAGACGCTGAAATTACTTGATAAACATTTCAGATAAGTATTGACCCGGTCATAAGAAGTAAACCGAGGATTACCCACGAAACAGCCTTCTAATTCCGCAGTTTATATGCTTAAACCCATAAAATCCACCTCCTACGCTGCCCTTTACCTCTCTAAAGCTGCATCCAGTACCGCATTTAGGATTTCAGTTAAATCTTGATAATATTCTCAGTTAAACCGGAGCGTCTAAAAAAAATAAGATTTAACGTAAGCCATACTTAATACAAAAAAATAAGAATCTTGGTTAATCTTAATAATAAACGTTCTAAATGTAAATTTTATTGTTATGGATATTTTTATTGGGGTATCGTTCCGGTTACTCTGACATATTTGTGTTGTATATGGTACTATATGGCAATATCTGCGTCTTTCGATGAGGGAGTACCCAAGTAGGAGCTTTTAAAATGCATGTATGTACTACACTTATCAGAGGCAACATCTTTATGTCGAGGTATTATCGGAGGGGCAGTAGATAGAATATATTGAGTAATCTGGTAGCGCAGCATTTTCCTCTTTTTAATCTTCAGTAAATCAACATAATGGCCATTTCTTAAATTTAATCTGTTCGCGGACTACTGCAAGTGGAGCCATACGTACATATGTCTGATAGTTTTATTTTTATAAATTATCACATATATTTGGAACATTTCTGCTTCCAATTTATGTTGGGACGTGCTATGAAATATTGAAAAATTCTGGAACTATCCTGTGTAGTTTATAGTCTAGAAATATTTTATACGTATTGGTATAGATAACACAGTAGGACTACATAGGAGCATAATCCATTTAACTTGATATAGTTTCATTTCAATGCACAACAATATAATAATAAGGATTGTATTATTGTCAGCATTGCCTGAAAAGTTAATGTGATATTTATTAGAGGCATTTTCTTGTGTTTTTTTTTAGCAACGTATATGAAGTGTCAAATCCTAGCGTGCCAGCTCATATAAGTTTACAAATAAAATATTGTTGCATATAAGGCAACTATAAAATCATTCATTATTTAGCTTTACTTCTTGCAATTAAACATATTTTATTATGAAAATCTATATCTTTAAAGATAAGTGAATGGCAATGTTGTAAATTGCTTTGCTTATCCAATCTCCATGCATAAGCAGCAATTATCTTGCTTCTATCTTTAATATATTGCATTACTCTCTCTCTCCCTCTCTCTGCAGTAAACTAAGAAAACACACAAAATCTTGATAAATATATGAACTCAAGATTCGTGAGTTTTTAAAATTAACACAAGTTCCTGAAACGCACATTGTGATGGTAAACGTATTGGAACCACTCTCCTTTCTGAACGCAGTTCAACTAATATCGCGAGAGCAGTTTTAAATCGGAGCTGTAATATATGAAGTTCTTTCAACTAATGCGGCTTTAAACTGTTATTCGGTAAAATTAACTAATTCCATTTATATTCGTACTTTTTCTTTGGGTCTTCTAGTCCTTTCAGTCCCACACTTGCGTAGTCTGATTTTCATCTGTTTGGCACATGGAAAGAAATTTTACGAAACTCTTAAGAAAACTGCAGATCACTGCTGCAACGGCTCCGTTAGCAAGGCCAAGAATTTTTTGCAACGGTAATTCGAAAACTCACAAAGCGATAGGATAAGTACCTAAATGTTAGTGGAGACTAAATCGAAAGATGGTGTAAGTTTCGTAGTCATTGGAGGAAATGTTTCTTATCCATAGTCATTTGTCTTGGTAATTATATTATATATAATTATATGTAATGTGATGTCTATCATTTTGTTGCTTAAGAAACAATATAATAAAATATAGGAGCAATTGTTAAACAGTGCTTCATTTGTAGGGTAAACTAAACTGTAGAGTACAAATGATGTATAGGTAGCTCATAAAGCTGTTCAAGACGTGATTATGAAACCAGATGGATTTTGCATCGGCTACCACGTGGTCTACAAACAGCTTCAAATTTTCAATTGTTCGTGATTGTTAATGTATGAATAAACGAGCTGCTTAACACATATTTTTATCATGATGAAGATAAAGTCTTATTGAGATCTTCAGCTCTCGATGGTTCTAAGTCTTGGAGAAGATATCAATAGGTAAGCATTTCAGCTCGAAACCTGAAGTTATTGGTTGGAACGTTGGAATGGAATTGAACGCTAAATGTGAGCATGTCACATAAAAGATATGTTAATAAAACTCAACTTTTCATTGGAAACACTTCCATCATCTGCATTAATATACTTATCTTTTTAAATTCAAACAGTGAAAAATGTTGTCGTATGAAAAATCAGTTCAACTATGGCTAATTGCTGAAGATGCTATCATGCTAAGGGTGGGTTGACCTTTTGAAATTAACTATAGCGCATAGATTTTACAGTCGTTTAGAACATCTTCTCTTTCTTTACTTTTAATAAACGAAGTAAATTTGGCAAGAAATCTTATCTTAATCAAAAAGTATACAATGATTGCAAGGACTGTGCAACATTCAATGCTCAAGTATTTCAGTAAATTTTCGTAGTAATAATAATATTAAATATTGTTACGGTGCCTAAAATTAAAATTTTGAAAATTTGGTATTAATGAGGGTATTGAAAACAATATCCATTGTTCATATGAGTTTATTGCAATAATTGCGAGGTTGGAAATATAATTTCAGCTGATGCTATAAGGAATTTTTATGTTTATAGTGTGGAATAAACACTTCTTCTGTTATTTAAAATTGTACGTTTTACATTATAGTAATTTATCAACAAACAATGAATCAAAATCAATAATGTCGCATAATTCTTTTTTTATGACACTAAAATTGCACTTAACGATATTAAATACAGAAATTTCCATTGTTCAAAACGTCAGTCGGCTGCACGTTTCCTTCATCATTCTAACTACGTTTATTTATCATTTTTGTCGGTTTACGGCGTCGGTGTCGCCCTGAAACACTAGCTACACCAGCACAACAGCCGATACATATTCCTGTATGAACTTCATACGAAGGCGGGTTATGGTGAGAATAGGTATACGCACAGAAGTCTTTTCCTTCCCTTTTAAAAAGGAAGTAAAAAGATAAGAGCGCAGCGTTACATGATGTATGTACATGACTTCCTGAATTGATCGCGCGCGCTGCTCACTTCGCAGACGTGGATTGAGGCCATTAAACACCTGGCGGCTGTCACGGCAACTTACGCCAGACCAAGTGACAAATGACTCGCGCTCCGTCGCTAGATGATGAAGCGTTGCAGCAAAATGCTAACACCATCTAACGTTAACAAAACGCGTATTCGGCGGACACAATTTTGCCTTTCTCTTGGTTTGTAAGCATACAAATGTACATGGTAAATGTACCTACTGCCTGTCATATGGCATACTCGGTACTGTTTCAGGAAGCCGTTATGTGAGGGAAATGAAACGCACTCTGCAATGAATTAAGACGAAGTGCTTCCAAAGTTGGGATTTTGTCCCGGTGAAAGATGTTGAGAACGTACATTGTTAGTTGAAAGTAACACATCGGCGTGATGGGGACGTCCATTTACGGAAAAGAAATTACTCAACGACAACGAGCATGGAGATTTAGATATTCGCGTTGGTACAGGTATAATCGAGTAACTTATTGCATTACTTTCCTCACTAGAAATTGCATTCAATCTTCAAAATTATTATTCATTACGTCCCTTACATTCCTTTACGTCCTCTTTGTTATATAAAGCTAACTGAGATTAGAGGTTGTATTAAACATTTCAGTCTAATAAAAAGAACACGCTACTATATGCTTTAAAAAATTAAAATGTAATAGGTTGACAATATAGTTTCAAAGTTGGGTTTCACTTGAAAACCTTGACAAGTAAAAAAAAATGATTTGAAATCTTGACCTTCTAACTTTTGCTCTTAATGTACTCGTAATAGTAACCAATTTTGTTATAGATTCTAAATTAAGTATGCTCATACTTACTTAAGCTCTCCGCGTTCTAGCAAGTATGCTCTTGGTTAATTGTTACTAGTAATAAATAAAGCCGAAACGAAAAAAGCGTCGCATTACTTGAGTTAAATCCTTCAACCCTTGTGCAATAAGGGATTGTTATTATAAATAACGATTCCTGACGATGGATGACAATTAATCAATAATATCCCCTCACAATCCCATAAAAACAAAAACAGTAGCCATCAATTTTCCAGCCGATTCTGACACTTTGAATTCTTTGGCGGTGGTGTCCCCTTTTTATGCCATTGCATGGACTTCTGTTTGAACTCAGGCTCAAGATGATGAAACCATGTTTCATCTTCCGTAACAATCCGTTCCAAAATCTGAGCAGGTTTGTCTCCATACAGCTCCAAAAATTGTTTGGACGCACAGACGCCCTGCTATATCTGCAGCGGCGTGAGCATTCTCGGTACCTATCTTGCACTCACTTTTGTCATACCCAGACGGTCATGTAGGATACGCAAAATTGTGGTATCTGATACTCCAACTAATGCAGATACTTCTTTTTTCTGCAAACGGGCATCTTACAGTAGAAATTTTTGCACTTTTTCACCGATGTCTGATGTGGTGGCCTCAACTGGCTGTCCTGAGCGGGGGTCGTCTTCAATCGACTCCCGACCATGTTTAAAAAAACCATGCCACTTATAAATCATTGATTTACTAGGGCACTGTTCCTCATAAGCGGTTTCCATTTCATTCGATATGGTTTGAGCGTTCTTTCCTTGGTTTGTAAGGAACTTTATCACAGCATGGTGTTCAATTTCCTCCATAGTTTCAGTTTTCTTCCGGATTAACTTGTTTAGCAGGCAACTATTCGTAAACGACTGACCCTATAGGGCTGCAACTTAACTTATATACTAAGGATCAGAATGACACCTAGCGAGCGCCCACTCCATCTCCTCCATTCCACGAACTTCTGGATCTCCTCTCGTAAATTTCTAAACATACTTCCAGTCCAAATAACATATACGAAAGTCTTCAAAACAAATTTTATGTTGAAAGATACAAATTATTTCTAGATTAGTCAGATAATAAAACATGTTTAGAGAAAAGTGTATCTCCTAACATTTAATCGATATATAATCAGAAATATGTATAGTGCCTTCTATACTCACAAAATTCTATCTAGAATTTCAAATTTGTCAATCTATTACTGCTGAACATCTTAATATTTCTTTAATTTAAAATATAATATACGTGGTATCTTTTTTAAACTTCTTCCAAAAGACTGTATACACCGCTTTCTCTACCAATATTTGCAGGGTGTTCAAGGAGTAGGAGGAACATGAAAGATGTGAAGTAGCTAAAATTCGTATTACCGACAAAATTTTAAACGTGAAAATAAACTAACTCGCATGCAAAAATTTACTTAGCTAGTGTTGTGTTATTCCTCTATAAACCAGTGGGCTAGGTCGTCTAAAAGTTGAAAAACTGTTAAAATAGATTAAGATCCGTGGTGCTGCTGAAATAAACCAAAATTTGAGGACAAACTAGATGTAAAAAATTCGCTTATCTCGGTTTGTCGGATCAAGAAGAGAATGTATCACTATTTGCTAAGCTAAGGAAAAATGTAAAAATTGTTGAATTACATCTAAATTTATGTTGCCGTCGAAATGAGTTAAAAGCTAAGGACAATGCAGATTTCGAAGCACTTTTACAATTTTTAGCTGTTATCTATACCTTGTGCGGCCTTTCACTAAAAGCTTATTAGTGAAGAGCTGAATAATAATATGCATCTGCTTTACGATTTGTTAGTTAGTTTGAATCTGAGAGAAGTACTAGATTCTATGTATATTAGTCTCCTTCTGTTTTAACTTTTTTATCATTTCTGTGTCTTGCCTTTTTTCAAACACAGCTTTGCTCACAAACTGTTTCTTCACAGTCAAATAATCAATATAGTTACTTGACAATAGGGTAGTTTTTATAAATATTCGATTATCTAGCTGTTTTATTAGGTGTTTTCGCCGTAGTCCATATGTACGCTTCCTTTACCATCAATGTATGTATATATAGAATCTTCTGTATTATTTTTTCTTCTGCTGTATTATGCATTTATAGAAGTAAGGCAACGATGTACGCGGAAAACATATGTAGGATTTGTAGAGGAAACACCGGGTTTCGTCCCAATCCCTTTGTTTTTCGCCCTTCCTCTCACCTTTCCCTTGTATCTCTTTGCGCCCTCATACCGTCCCAAAATCTAGTTAAAACCGTGGCTTTCTCTTTCAGCTTCTACGAGCGACGAGCTCAGTGCCAGACAATTGAATTGTTTTTCAATTGATGTTCCGCACATTTTACAGTTTTCACGCAGATTCAAAGGGATGATTCGGGAAACAATACGCCCTGGGATTTACCTGTCTTTATTTAAAAGATTGCACCATAAACACATTACGTGTTCCGGAGACCTTTGTTCTCTCGAGGCGGAGCAGGTTGCTCCTCTTTTTTGCGTTTTATGTTCTCTTCAATCGCTTATACTCAATTTTATTGGGAATTTCAACAGTTTGATGAGCCAAGCACGTTTTCAGTTTATTGTTATACATCGTCTGCATTTTTGAAGATATACACAGTCATTTACGTGGAAATGTACTATTAGGCTTCAAGTAATGGCACAAAAAGCGACTAGTTACCTTACAAAATTTGATAAAGGCTAACAGATATGTATATTCGAGAAATTAAATTGTGTATGAAAGTAAATTACATATAACAATCACTTCTTTATAAAGTGGGATATCCTTTTGAAATTTGCGAATAGCGAAAGCAAATCTTATACAACAATTTTTGGACGCATCGAAATCTTTAGTAATGCGAGGAGAATATGTGGTATCATCATAGCTACTTAGTTAAATTATTAGTTATAGTCAAAGATTTTATAGCAGAAAGCACATGAAAAGTAACATCTTTTAAGCGGGCTAACTTTGTCACCGCCATTTCTTTGACTTCTATTAAACATTCGTTGGTTGTGCAATTGCCTGGAGCTTACTTTGGTCACAATGTTGAGCCGTTTCGAATTATTAAATATTAAAAAATTAAATAGGAGTAACGTGAAAGTAAGTATTTTATTTCTTCTTTCAAAAAAGTGTATGTTTATTCATCTTACATATTTGTGTTAAGAAAGAAATTTTTGAAATGAGGTATATTGCGGTCTATATATAATAAACACGCAACTTAATAATAAATTTTTATCAAGATAATTCCAATGAATATACTTACTAGATAATTGTAGGTCGTTGTCATTATTACGGGCCCACACTAACAGAATACAGTATGTTGGTTAAAGTTCAATAGAACTACCAACTATGTTACAAATTAATATAGTAATATGTCTACAAATTTAGAATTTTCTTGTAAACATAAAATAGTAGTTAGAAAACCACTAAATTAACTTTAAACACCACCGACAATATGAACTATAAAACTCGTTCGAGAAACTGTAACAATTGAAAAAGGAATGATGATAAGTGTTAAAAGTAAAAATATATGAATTTGCCGGAGTAGAAATAATTGAAATAGTTAAATTAGTTTACTGTTATTAGCTTATTTGTTTCTACTATTAAATTCTATTCAAACGAATTAAACTTGGTTAAATGTTTAATAGCATTTGCAAGCCGAGATCGTTTATACACTCTGTTTTGACACAACATACATGTTTTTATGTATGTACCGTTAGTTGGAAGTTTGGTATGAAACCATATACCATACGAATACAAAGCAGCAACATAACTTTTCCATTAGGAGTTTTATAAATGGCAACTGATACTAATGCACTTGTTGCTATATGGCGAGTGCACTTATACCGTTCATTTAAATATATAAAGCACATAAAGATAATTTAAACTTTTGCCGTTGTTAAGTATGATATTTGACGGATGGAAAGTAATTCTTTCTAAAATATTTAAGGACAGCAGCATAGCAATTTTAAGGCTTTGTTCGCCTTCTGATTCTCTTATATTTCCTAGTTTACAATTGTAAATTGAATAGGAAATATGACCTCATCTCGTGTAATTTTCTAGTTACATCTTAAAAGTCACCGTAAATATTGTATGCACGGAGATCATTTCTGGATGAAACAATTTTCCAATGAATTCAGAGATGCTTTATCTTGTTGGTAGTAGTGTATGTGTATGTGTTGTACCGTTGCTTTTATAGCTCCGGGTCAGACTGCATTCGTTGCTAAGCTTCGCAGAATATAAAACTGAAGAACACATACATACATATATAGGTACTTATTCAGTTGAAAAAGCAAACCGGGTTCTGGGAGTAACTGGATTGTGGAGATGGGAGTTTTGGGAATCCTTTCGTTGTCAGTGCGTCTGTTTGTATTTTACAATTGCTTGGCAATTTCGCTTTAATGTGAATTGAATCGTAGCCCGCGGAGATGCGAAAAGTTCGTTTTGGCCTCGTTTCGTCCCGTAAATAAACATCGAATTATGTTTTCATTTGTTTCTACACTTTTGTGAAAATGGAATCGGTTGGATGGATACCATTTGACTGGATGCATACGATGTATGCATACAATGAAAGCTGGTGGGTAGCATGAATGGATTTACGTAAGTAATAGTGAGGGCAATCGTGACATAAATGGTTGCTTCTAATAAGTAGAAGTGATAGAAACGATCTTTTTTACTTTCCTTTTGTGTATGTACTATAACGTTTTAGGTATATTCGTGGATTTTAGGAAGTAGTTTGTTTTTTATTTTGATCCGTGTATAGCTTATTTTATTTCGACCTATTTATATTTTTCGAGTTCGGCTCTTTAACAACGGAAAGGACGCTAACATGTAATTTTATTGCTCCTGTTTGCATAATTCCTTATTTGCTTAACAATTTTCAACTTTATTTTGTTTTATATTAAATACACTGATCACATAACTTCGAAAATTTGCGTTACGTTCATTTTGTTAGAGACAGTTTCTCTTGGCCAGAAAAGGCATTCCTTGATTTATAAACTGTTATTCACATGTTTAATTCAGTTTCCATCGAATAGCTGGTTACACTAATTATAACTTTATATGCAATTACTTGTTATTTTTCTATAATCTAACTATTATCATGAGTAATAAATAGCCACGTTTTATTGATGTAATCGATTTATGCAACAACTTACTAATTAATTCGTTACGGACATCATTCCGTCACATACTAGTGGTTAGGTAAACGACTTAAAGAGATGCCTAACTTCACTCCCATCCCTTTTGTCTTATCTTATTCTTATAACAACGTGTCTTCTAGCACATCTATGCTTATACTAGATCCAGAGCTACACCCAGAGGAATGAATTGTTTTTCTTGGCTATCTTCGATATAATATCGATGTACCGTGGCTACGTCCATAAGAGGACCATTTAATTTCTCAAAGTCTCACAATATGCTCTTGTTTAAATTCGGTTACTGAGAAAATTGTGTAAGCCTACGCTAGTATATACCGCAGAATACAGTATATGTAGCTCAGAACATTAGTACACTAATACAACAGAAATAAAGTTGATGCGCATTTGAAATATTCTTTGATTGTATTCGTGTGAAGTACGCGAAAATGTGCACCCTAGTTGAAAAATAGGATTATGAACCATTCATAATAAAAATTGTTGTAAGTTTTACTACAGATATATTATTATTGTTCTTACACTTATAGAAGCATGTTGCCGATTGGGAGTTACTACGATGACGATGATATCAAAACAGTCGTGCCTGACTGGTTAACAAATCGGCGTATTTCTATTAAGATGGAATTCAGAAACTGGTCGTAGTGCCTAAAAATATGTGAGGATTATATTGAGAAGTAGATTAAGGTCCAGACTTTCATGTATATATAAAGATGTCGAAGTTCTCTTTGTCTCTCTTATATCAAAGCGTCACTTACTTAATAAACACGCCTCGTACATATCCGAAGCGTATACCGTATTGGTCTTATATCTTTTGGGACTGTATTAAATCGTATTCAACAAAAAGTATATATAGTCGTGAATATTATCTAATTGAAATAGCTGGGACCGGACGGCGTCACCTACCGCGCTTTCAAGCGCGCTCCCAAGAAGTTCGTCATGCATATGACCAACATATGCAACGCCATGCTACGCCTGCGCCACTTCCCGTCCGAATGGAAGCTAGCGGACGTATCGATGATACCGAAGCCCGGACAGTTCCACAACTGGCCGCAAAACTACGGGCCCATCAGTCTTCTTCCGGTCATGAGCAAGATCCCCGACCGGATAATATTCGCCAGACTGCGGGAGGAAACGGACGACCTCGACGTTATCCCCGGCTGCCAATTCGGTTTGCGCAGAGAGCACAGCACCACTCACCAAGTGCTGCGCCTCGTCGAACACATAAAAGAGGGCTCCAACCTATGGGAATGCACAGGGGCGGTATTCCTCGACGTCGCCGAAGCCTTCGACAAGGTCTGGCACCAGGGCCTACTACTAAAGATGCACCGAGCCGGCATCTCCAAAGCAATGGCCAAACTCGTTCACTCCTTTCTCCGCAAGAGGACCTTCCAAGTCAAGGTGGAAGGACAGCGGTCCGCCACCAGGACGGCCACAGCAGGCGTGCCGCAAGGGTCAGCGATCTCACCGCTGCTGTTCAACATCTACACCAGCGATATCCCGACAACCGCGCACGTCAACCTGGCGATGTACGCGCACGATGTCTGCATCTATTCCAGGTCTCTCAACGCCAGAGTGATCGACCGATGTCTCCAGACAGCACTCGACACTTTGCGGCATTGGTACGCAAAGTGGAGAATCGCCGTCCATCCCCAGAAAAGCACGGCCGTGCTTTTCGCGATAGGAGGTCGCCGAAGCACGAAGTACGGCAACGCGCCGGACCTCACCTTCCAAGGAGGCATCATTCCTTGGCAACGTGACGTCACATACTTGGGAGTCACGCTAGACTCCCGGGTAAATTGGGCAGCCCACATACGCCGCGTGCTCGACCGCGTACGTAAGATGTTTGGAACCCTCTATCCGATGATGGTTGGACGAGGTAGACGAGATCCCTCGCTTAAGGTTCGGATATACAAAACCGTCCTTAGGCCCGCCATAACCTACGCATCCGTCGTGTAGGCAACTGCCTCGCCCACGCACATCACAAAACTCGAAACGTTCCAGAACCGGGCACTGCGCAGTGCCCTCAACGCACCCTGGTTCGTAAGGAACATCACCATCCACCAGGACACCGGAATGGAGCCACTGATGGACTTCATCCGGAGGATAGTAGCCCGATTTTTGGAACGAGCGGTAGACCGTTCCAACCCGCTCGTGTCGGAATCCCAGGCGACGACCCCAGGATCCCTTGGAGGTACGCTCGTCCACGGTTACTCGTCGTGGCCAACGCCGAAGATTAGCATCCTTCTGATCTCCACCTAGAAGCGAAACCCTCGCGCTTCGTCGTAGGTGCGGTTTCCCTGAGCCGAAGGTGGATCGAGTAGCCTGACGCTCGGGTAGCCGATACCTCGGCGGGGCCGAGATTACGCTTCTACCTCGCCCAAGACACGCCAAACGTCGAGGGCAACCAGACTAACAGCAGGGTGCAACCAACCTGCTGACCTCCATCCGGAGATGGGATCCTCGTACTTCGTCGCAGGTGCGGTTTCCCGGTGCCGAAGGTGAATTGAGTAGCCGGAAGCCCGGGTCATTCGCATCCCGACGGGTGCGAGACCGTTTCCACCCCGTCTAAGCCACGACTCACTCTAGCCGAAGGTGGATCGAGTAGCCGGAAGCTTGAGTGAGTTACCATAGGACGGGGAAACGACGTCCGCCAAATGCGTCGAGGAAAATTCGCTCGGGCGAAAGGTGAATTGATTAGCTGGACGTCCGAGCGAATTCTATTCAGATGGAAAAGTTGAGGGAAAAGATTCGATCTACGATTTATAATTGAAATAATGTTGAAGGAGATATCCTAACCGAAAAAAACAGTATTGCTATAAGTCGGTATGTAGTGCTATCCAACGAAACGATTTGATAAGACAAACTAACTTAGACACTAAGACAATTAGTCACATAGCTGGCGATAGTGCACGAAATCAATTCCATTCAAAGTGAGCTCTATGCAAAAACTGAATTTTAGAAGAAAATACAAGGAAATTGGTGTAAAATATTGCAAAATTACGATGACTATTTTAGAGATCGCTTGAAAACCGAAAGAAAAATGATAATAGGGGCGCAGCAGCTTCTCCGCCAGCCGTAACACCTTCAACTTTAACGAAAGGGTGCGGTTAATTTAAAACTAATTTTAGACTTAGCTTAAGAAAAGTTGATAATTTTGTTAATAGTCTAGCAGAACAGTAATTTGTAAAGGAGCTGTCTTTGATGTTCTTAAATTGAAATGCAGGTATATTTTAATTTTGCATTCTAATATACTTTTCTGAATAATTTTTTAAAAATTTACGACTTCAAACTTGAATAATAGCTTATGATTTATTAGTTGAAATGTAATAAGCAATTACGCTGTTGGCATATTTATTGCATTTTGTTGTAGAGACTATCTTAAACTCGCAAACTGTTATAGAAATCTCGTTTATTATAAAATATAACATAAATTTGACAAAGTTGCATCAATTTTGATTAACATTCACAGCAAAGATTTTGATTCTTTTCGAAAGGTAATGAATTATATGGAAAAAGTAAAATTTTGTAATTACGATTGCAGTTTATACCTTATAGAGTTTGGATTACCAAGTAAAAGTTTATTTAACATCCCGAAAATATCAGGTAGGCTAATAGATGTGTAAAACTTCACAAAACTGAGATTGATGTAGAAGAATCGTAAATTCAAGAAATTCATAACACTAATTAATTAATAAAATAATTCTAGGATTCGTAGAAGAATGCGTTTTTAACAAGATGTTCCAGCGCGCAGTATGGTTATGATGTACGCAATTATCTTTATCATTTAATTTTTCAGGGAAGGATGTCCTAGACCTCCGCATTTAATATTTTGTTGTTTTTTTAATGTTGGAATATTTGAAGAATTAAATTTACAGACGCGGATTTTTCCATTTCCACCTAGAAAATACAACAATTAGAGAAGGTATACAATGTGTTAAAGGACTATAGTATGTTTTCAAAGAGCTGGAGATCATAACAAATTTCAATGCTGTGACGGTTTTATAAAGTTAAGCAGAAATGTTTACGTGTGCATAAAATTTTAACGGAATTGTTATTACATTTCTCCTTCTAGATACATTAGGAAATCTTGAAGTAACTAGGAAGAAGAAAATAATTGAAGATGCAAATTTCAATTTTTTTCTAATTTTTAGGAAGTAAATTGGATTTTTATTTTTTAATAAAACATTTCTATTTTCAGCAAGAAGTCAATTTTTGTATTTTCAACGTGACGGTCCCTGTTTATAGTTTGCACCATCTCCACAGCTGGAGTTTTCATAAAAGGAATTTTTTTCTTACGTATATACATATACTCTTCTGGCTAAAAGTAAAAGTGAAAATACACTTGCATTGATGATAAACTTAATGGTTTCTAGCACCCTTTTGAGTTAACGACGATAGGTCTTAAATGTTAAACCGATGTAATAAAAAGAAGCGCCAATACGTGTTTTAACATCTTACTTAAATAAAATGATTCAAACATTCCAAAAATCTTTATGCAAAAGTTTGTGTAAAATGCATGTTGTTTGCAAATAAACGAGTTCTAGACATAAACGTGGAGTGAAAGGGATTGCGAGGGGGATGAATGCGGGAAACGATAGAAGAAAAGTCAAAGATCTTCGGTCCGTGTCGTGTAATTTCGGCAAAGCGTACCTCGGCGAATAACATGACAAAAAGTTGAATCCAATTTTCCACACGGTCTCCTGCAAAACTTTCTTTTACAGTTTCTCTTCGTCCGAAAAATAAAACAATTTGGGGCGTATCGTCTCGCGCGACATACTCGAATAGCGGACGCCGCATCATCCGCAATATAACTTGCCACTACCACGAGTTGCCCGACTCGAGACAACGCATTTACCGCCGCCAGATAGCACCCTGTTTCGTTCGACAAAAATTTTAATCAAACGACGTCATCATAAAACCGAAACGAAAAGAGATTGAAGATATTGGGGGATATTTTTGCGATGTTTGCCGGAAACATATTGGGATTTTTTTGAACGCGAGAGATATTTTGGTTATGAGCAAAAGACGAGAAATTGATTGGTGAAGGGTAGTATAGATGTAATCTTTCACTCGTCGTATATGTACCAGCAAGTATATGATTAGTAATAATATGCCAAAAATCAAATTATCTTTAAATAATAAGCTGCACTTCGTAGCATGAAATTGGTTCTATTTTACTAACGATCCAGTAAACAGCATACGTTCTAAGGCTGTGTCTTAGCTAGAAACATTATATCTCACACTCCCTTCTTTTGTAGATTCTATCAAGGACTACCTTTTAGTTACCAAATTATATGGTTATATATTTTTTTATTTTACATAATACATATATTTATTTAATGTTGTATATATTTTATTTCGTATTATATAGTAACTACTGTTGAGGTTTTACATTTAGTTTATTAAGGTAGTATTTATAAAGAATACCGAAGAAAAAATAAACTTTATTTTTAAGATACCACTACCATTCTTAAAAAAGAACACGGTAAAACTTTGTTATTTTAAGATTTGTGTCGTTTGTTATGAAACTCTTCAAATGCAAATAGTAGTAATAATCATATCTTTGAAAAGTCTTTGGATTATTTATATTAGTCCAAAGACTACTTGACGTAATATAAAAATTGGAAAATACTGATATGTATTCTTTAAATATTAAATACTTCTCTCTAAACTTTCTAGTTTATCTATTGACTTGACTTTTCCGAAAGTGTTTGGTTCACACCTTTATTATATTCTGTTGTTGTTGGAGGCAAAGTACCGTTAGGACTCCCTCTTATTAAACTTTTACTGATATCGTTTTTCTTAAAAATACAAATGTGATTACATATAATTTCTTCTAAATTATTCTTAAAGACGTGTAACTTATTGTACTCACACATTTTTATCAGATTATAAAAATAAGTATCGTGTCGTAACAAACACATTATCTTCAAAATTCTCATACGTTGAATGAGTGGCACACCTGATAAAATGTGTGGCCTATCGATTAAATAAATAAGTTGAGTGTAGTTACAGTGCCCCCGCGTACAAGCTGTTATTAAATAACAATAGCGAGAAAGTGACTCATGTCGAAGAAAACTTGTTATTTCTCATAATCAATAGAGTTATTAAAAATATTCAAAGTTATTTGAAGCAATAAAGTATTCCAGCTCCCATACTCGTAATCATTTGGAGTTTTGGATATACTGGTGAAAGTCAAAGCCCACGAAATCTAAACATACGATATGGTACGTGCGAGTGTGAGTACTATTTCACTATTTTGACATTAAAGACGGTAATTATTGTCAAAATTCACTGTTCTCTTGTTTCAATAACATACTTCATTTCTATATTTTGAAAATTGACCTATAAGACGACAGCCTGTAGGTAAATGTTTGAAGAGTTCTGTTAAGATGCGGTATGTACACATTTGTCAGTATATTTGTAGAATCTTTCATTTGGGTACATCAATTATTTCATTTAATATATATTTTAAACAAAGAAAATAAATAAAACAACCCATTCGGCAAGAAAAGGGTCTGAGATTTTCCAGAATATAACAGCTGTAAGTAAGGTAAATGTTACCAGTTAGCTATATGATTGTTGGTACTTAGTATAATGAATCGCACCCTATCGTGCCGTGAGAAATTGACTGGTCTAGCTATGACGATTACAAATTATATAGTGTTACCTATTGTAAATATATTAGACTTAACGACTGATCTGCCAATTTAAACAATTAATATTTTATGGTCCACCGTTTTGTTTAGTATACACAGATTGTTTTTAGAAAACAGCGTTATACAATTGTTGGTTAGTTATTTGAATATGCTTTTATGGTTTGTGTATTACCTAAAACAGGATTTCAGTTCTCCAGTATGCCTATGCAGATATAATATATTTTAAAAGGTCTTCACTTACATATAATCATATACAAAAAACCAGCATATTACCTTGTTACCTAGTTAGGATTGCAAGTGCATTACATTTAATCCACGACCGTCTAAAATTTGTAAGTTTATGTACGTATAACCTAAACGGCATGCTTGCACTGATACTAATATTGCTCTTGATAGCCTCTTTGACGTGAGCGACGCTGTCAAAGATCAAGTTACATATAGAATATGGAATTCTGGTCGAGCACGTCTGCAAGGAGGCCATTAAACTCAGTCAGTACAACCACAAGTGGAGAGATCTGGCAATAATTCGCAACGTGCAGATAGTATCAATCTAAAGCATAACAGTTTGAGTGTTGGTGCTTTGCGAGGAAGGAAGTTGGAATCAATTCATTATTTCTTAAAGTAAATATGCTTTCTAGTGTGTCAAATTTTGCTCTTAATTTTCTTAGTAATGACACGGTGCTTCCGCTGTGAAGTCGCAAATATATGTATTTAATCAATGCCATATTCTGTGTTTCCCATAAACAATTCATTTCAAAGATCTAAGATTAATTAAAAATCAACGTGTTCTGGAGTTTTTCAAAATATTTTACAAAAAACGAATTTGCTCCACAAAAATAGTATATAACTTAGTAACCGTAGAAAATTGGAAATAAAACTAGAATAGATGATATAAGATGTGAAATATCATCAATTCAATGTTGTCGAAAAATATATGTGAATATCATTTGTTAAGTCACCTATTAAACAAACTCAAATTTATATAAATTCCGATGAGCAGTTAAACATTCCATGATTCTGAAACGATACAAACTAATGACGCTAGATTAAATATCCTATTACAGGTTAAATGTATTTCACTTCACCAGCTTCAATATCAAATTAATATATAGTAATATTAAACATGAATTTCGTTATTGAGGTAATTCTGCATTCGTATACACACAATTTTGTTATGATTAGAGACCGGATTATATGCAAAGTGCATATATTTTATTTATTTATTATATTTTACGTCTATTTGTAGATGTCTTACACTGATTAAAGTTAATTAACGCTAAATATACACGTAAAATATAATAAATAAATAAAATAAAGTATATGCACTTTACATATAATCCGGTCTCTAGTTATGATCATAACAATTGCGAGGATTGTATCGTTGTATAAGTCACAGGAATCGCAGTAAGCTCTATACTACACAAATTAATAATTTATTCGGAACGCAGCGTTTCAACAACACATGGACTAACCTAATAACCGAGTTACCGATTGGACCTGCGTTTCGAATAAATTATTAATTTGTGTGGTCTAGAGTTTACTGCGATACCTACTAAGGAACATCTTCACTCTATATTTTCTATTATAGAGATTCTTCTTAAACTACGTTAATGCGTGTCGTCTAATACCGACACTGTGAAATTCATAGTTCAGGTAGTCAAGAGATTTTGAAAAGTTTGCGAATTTACGCAGTAGAAACATTTCTAACTAACAAACTATTGTTGACTATGTATACGAGATACATAAAATACTCTTTTTTGGGATAGGCACTTTTGTTTGAGTGATATTCAGCTTTACAGTAACAGAAATTTCGTTGCTTTCGAAACGACGTTGGACACTACAATATCAACAGCCGTTTTTTCAAATGATTCTGAATTTTGTGTTTAGTATCTAAGTAGTAAAATTCATTTTTGTAATTTCTAGTAGACTCGTTAAACATCAGCAATATCTCTGTTGCTACAATAGATGTCTGAAATAGGAATTCTTAGAGTAAATGTAAGATCCGGTTTTGAACGAGTATTGTCTGCAATTACCAAATCATAGCTGTAATGTTATGTATATTAAGAATACTTGTTTAAGGAATAACTTTATTGTATTTATGATAAACACTCGAAAATTATACATCGTACACAGCAGCTATGCTGTATACCTGGATAGGATACCTTCTTGTATTTGTGCGTGCGTATCTTATGAGAGGATTTGCAGATGGCGTAATTAGTAGTAACTGCAATTTAATAGGGATTCTATCTAATTTTTTTCTAGTACAAATTAAATATTTTAACGAAGTTGATTGGTTTACATGAATGAGAGTTGAAATATAGACAACACTGATTACATAATCGTGAATGGTGAACTCGGGTGATGTGGAATCGTTGCATTATCCATTTCTTTGATTCTTTGTTAAAAGTTTTTGCTATTATCTGAGAATTGATAATAAACAAATCTGTTATTGGCAATGCTGTCTTTGTTGTTCTAGTATTCTAAAACAAGGAATGTCTATTATATGGCATCCATCGACAACATTCCATCTTCCTTTGGTAAATTCCTGACATTTTTGTGAACGGATCCATAAATTAATAAGAAAATTAGGGCAGGTATACACTTAAAAATGCCTCATTTCGAATAATGATGGATATTAAAGCCGCGGCCCTATTTGATCTAGATACTAGTCTCTGGTTCGGGAAAGCTAAAGTATGTTGTCTCGGAGGGTTCCTTTGATTTAATAATGTTAAATATATGTCAAATTTATCCCTTGTGCATTTTAGTAGTAAAGCTATTTCCTTCTTTATATATACAATTTTTTTTCCATCCATATCGACTATAAATCTCATAGCCGAAGGTCCTTTGAACTCTATAAGTTCTTTAGGGGGGTAGTGTTTGTAGTACCACGTGAATTCCACAAGTTGCAAGCAAGCTATTTAAATAATAATAATAGCAATTTATTTCCAACAGGTACACTACCCAGTTGCAGGAAACACTAAAATTAATATGCATGACAGCAAAATACAAAAAAAAGGAATACACATGTGTATAAAAATAATTGCTGTTAGATATATTTAATATCTCAAAAATACTAAATATTACTATTACACTATAGTATAAGAGTATATATAAAAAGGATTATTCAACTAATACTAAAACTACATTGACAATGAAAAGTTGACAAATGTTAGGGGGAAGAGACCAGACGAAGAAAGACTGCATCAATGATAGATTTAAATGGGTCAACGTTAATGTCACAAAGATCAGAGATGCTGTTGAAGTTAATACACATCAGGTACACTGGGGACCTTATAAGAGCATTTGTTCGAGTGCGACCACAATAGAAGGCAAATGACGACCTGGAACTAATTCTGGGAATAAGAAAATTACACTTACTCAAGAGCCAGGGCCAATAAATCTTGTTATGTACTAAACAAAATAAACATTTTAGCAAAGAAATCGTTCTTCTGGTAGAAAGAGAAAGAAAATTAAATTTCCGCAGCAATACACCATGTTCAAAGCCTCTAGGTGGATAAGATCCCTCCGATAGAAAATAGAGTATATGTGTGTTTCATAAATAGGAAACCAGACCAACGCGGCGTACTCCAACCGAGATCAAATGAGAGAAAAGAATAATGCAGATACAACTTATATACTGCCGCAGTCCCTACAATTACGGTAAATAAATCCATATATTTTATTACATCGACATACCAACTGAGATATGTGATCAGAAAAAGACAGAGTGGTATCAAAAAGCACATCCAAATCCTTGACAGATGATGACACCTGCAATAGTATTCCTTCAACCTTATCATTGTAAATAATAGCTTGCTGACGCTTAGATGTCATGGTAGTGCATTTTGATATATTTAAGGACAATCTATTAAGCTTACACCAACTAGAAACACAATCGATACCTCTCTGAAGCAAAACACAATCTGCGGTAGATTCAATGCTTAGAAATGGTTTAATATCATCAGCGTACATTAGCGTTTCGCATTCAACAATACTAGCAATGCCGTTAATGAAGAGCAGGAATATTAGAGGTCCAAGATTAGATCCTAAATGTATTATTACGTCAATTAATGTTTAATGGTAGACATGTATGGCTTTTTCTGGACAGTAGTATATACAGCACAGTTTGTTTCCTCCGTAGGGGCTCTTAAAAATCCATTATTTGCACTGGGGAACGCGCCTGTGTCAATGTAATGGAAAGCGAGTATGCTATTATCATCCAGTGCATATAATGATTACGTACGCATGCATGCGCATTACAAAAATGCGAAGATAGTACCCCTTATAACTCTTATGATGAAGATGTTTTTAATAATAATAATAATAATAATAATAATAATAATAATAATAATAATAATAATAATAATAATAATAATAATAATAATAATAATAATAATAATAATAATAATATTTAATGCCCAACAGATACAAATATCCAATTACAAGGCAATGTTAAATAATGTACACATGCAAATATAAGTAACATAAAATTAAAGTATGTCAAATTAGAAAACTTAGTAACTAGTTGCTTTAATTTAAATTAAAAAAAAAAGTAGTTTACCAGTGGTTAGGAAAAAAGAGAGAACGGAAAAAGTATTCAACTAAGTGTAACGCACCCGCGGTCTACATACCGTCAAAAGGGACGGTAAAGTGCAGGTATGTATATCCAACTCGGCAAACTCCATAGAGTTGAAATTGCTACACAATCTGTGTATTGGGGACCTGATGGCGATGTTTGTTCTAGGTGCGAAACAGTAAAATGTATTTGTTTGCCTAGATCCTGAACGTGGTACAATGAAGTTGATTTTACTCAACAACTCAGGGACATCAAGACCATTATGAAGTAAAGTAAATAGGAATTTACACTCAGCCTGTTTTCGACGTAGTTCTAATGAATCAATATTAAATGCCTCTAGCAGAGCACTGTGGCTAAATCCTTGTATCGGGTAAGTATTAAATTTTTTAAAGTACAAGAACTTCAAACACCTTCTCGGAATCTGCTCTAGAAGATGTATCTGATAGATGTACATAGGTGACCAGACCAAGGACGCATACTCCAGTCGAGACCGAACAAAAGCGAAATAAAGAGGAAGAATGGCTGTTATAGAAGCAAATGGTCGTGTAACACGTATAATGAATCCCAACATACTCAACGCTGATGTACAAATACTGGATATGTGCTCCATAAAGGTCAGTCTTGAGTCAAAGACGACGCCCAAGTCTCTCATAGAGGTCACTCTAGGTAAAGAAGATCCAGCCAAGTGGTAGGTATATATAATTGGAGTCATCTTACGAGTGTAGGTGACAATTTTGCATTTGTTTACATTAACTGTTAGTTTGTTGTTGACACACCACGTGTGGAATATATCGAGTTGGCTTTGCAAATGATTGCAATCCTGGAGAATTATTAATTGTTGAGTACAACTTCAAATCATCTGCGTATAACAACTTTGGACAGTTCAGTTGATAGCACAAATCATTTATATATATGAGGAACAGAAGTGGACCCAAGTTACTCCCTGAGGAACTCCAGAGCTCGGCGCGAAGTAATCAGACTCAAATCCCATGTATGTCACAAATTGCTTTCTATCAAGAAGATACTATTGGAATAAAGACAAAAGAGAAGACGAAAATCCAATATTGTCCAATTTATTAATAAGCACGGTGTGGTCGATTCGATCAAAAGCTTTCGTTAGGTCAGTATACACAACATCTACCTGTCCACCAGCATCAATACTATCAGATAGGTATTGTGTAATTGTAACAAGATTAGTTACCGTAGATCGTTGAGCAACGAAACCGTGTTGGTCATTTGAAATCCAGGGTCTAACTTGAGCATAAATATATTTGTACAAACATTTCTCAAAAACCTTAGCAAAATTATTTAATAACGATATGGGACGATAGTTGGAAATAACACACTTTTCACCATTTTTAAAAACAGGCACCAATTTGGCAATCTTCCACACAGACGGGAAGGTGGATGTTTTGAGAGCAAGACTGAACAAGTAGCAAAGAGGAGAAGCAAATATATTTGCACAATCCCTAACAAAAAAGGCCGGAATGTCATCACTACCCGCCGTGCAATTATTCTTTAAGGATTTCGTAGCACACACCACATCCATCTCAGATACAGAAACTATGTCAATCATAGTAGTGCACGAAGCAATTGGAGCAACAGGCGTCGGAGCAAATGAAGGAAGGTACACCGATTGGAAAAACTCCCGCAAGGCGCTCACTATGGAAGGTGGGTCGTTATACGTATTGCCGTAGTCGTCCTTCATAGTTCTAGGAATACCTCCCCTATCCCTCCGAGATCGCACAAACTGCCAAAAATGTCTAGGATCGGTTGAAATGGAGAATTCAGCGCTCTGAATAAAATTCTTATATAACCGCCTACAATCTGTTTTCAGCATCCTTCTCATATCTTTGAAAGCATTTAAATCGCTTAAGCATCCTGTTCTTTTATACATCAATCGGTAATGATTTTTGAGTTTGATGTTATTAATGTGATCACGCGTGAACCACTGTGGATAATTTGTATGCGCACTGGTTTTTACGGGGACAAACATATCTAAATTTTTATAGATTTCAGCATAAAATGCAGAACAAGCGTCATCTATACTAGTATAATTGTAAATAAAATTCCAGTCTGTAGTTAATAAAGAATCATACAAGTTAATAAAGTCTGCTCGCTTAAAATTATACACTCTTTTGTCTTTATTACCAAACATATTGTTATATCGTTTTTCATCTTCATGTTTCATCATTTGTTAAATTGTTATGAGACGGAAAAGATTTGCTACGAAAAGTAAAGTGTCCAGTTCATCTACGCATTGGATATATGTATATTATATTTACCTAAATTGTTTCATTGAGTCAAACATTTATTATCGCATGTTTACTTCATTACAGTAAATATGTTTAAGAGATACGCCTAACTAGTAGGCAACGAAAATATTTGTATGTATGTTTTATTCATATCCCATTTTATAAAATTTCCATTAATAAAGTGCAAATTCGGAAATAAGTCGAAACTTTAGTGGCCCATTGAGAAATGGTGAATTTTGTATGTATGTTACATTTATGATCATTATTTTGTTATTTTCTTAAAAATATATATATTCTTACAACATAGAATTTTTATTGCAATTGTAAAAGCATAAGACTAAAATTAACCAATGCGTTCTTCAAACTTTTCAACGGAGAGAAGACAACAGGCAAAACATTATCCTATCATACTATGTTTTATTGACGCGTGATCTATTCAGTAGGATTTTCTTTACAATATTCCGTGTGATTTTTCAGAGGACTGCGACGCATACATTTTCTAACCATCGAATGAAAGAGCACAGAGGAAAAAAGCTGTAAGGGGAAAGCGGTTTTCTTCAGATGCCTTTCTCCCAAAGCGCAGCGGAGATTTTTTTCCATCTTTCGCGAGCTGGTGTAATATGCTGAAATCAGAGGAGTATTTTCTCCGCGCGGAGAAAAAGAGGGGTATGTCGTAAAATTTACATTTTTACACACTCAGCTCTCTCTTCCTCCTCACTATGCTACTCTCTATCCACTTACATACATTTTGATTTATTGAATGCCGCAAGTGTTACGGTAGAGTTCCGTAACGGGAACGTTGTGCTACCCGTAGGAGGCGCAGATGGTGCACCGTTTCTGGCTGGTGGAAGGCAGCGACGTAGACAGGAAACGCCCGAACAAATCGTCTATGGCGATATAAAATTCGACGTTGCTCCGGTTTTGTAATTTGACTTCGTTGAGACGAGCCACAAAAATGAGACATGCGCCGGTTACAGATCGCGTATTTTACGTTTACCGCTAAAGAATTTAAATAAGAATCGAAATTACGTTTGCCTGTACGTTGTACAATCGAAGAAAGGATAGCTCTATGTATACGCATTACATATTGGTGAATGTCGACAGTTTTATTGAAATGGTTACTAAATGAAGACGCTTTTTGGTCTTAAACTTGTCTGTATTGAGACTTCAATATTAATCCCGTATCATTATTATAAAAAGTATTGCAAACCAAAAAATTGTTGTATCTATTTGTATTAAGGGAAGGGAAGTAGTAGTCTAGACTTTCAAGCCGATAACATTTCATCTCTTTATGGTAAACTACATAGATCTTTGTGGGTGAGTGAAAAGTAATGCGAGAACTATAGCAGATATATGAAATGAATACGTATTCGTTTATTAAAGAGCAGATATATGTATATTCTACGATTGCTCACCCTGAATTATACTGGATTTTGTAAGAGCAGCCTTGTTTCTTTTACGCAGAGAATCGGAAATGACCCTGTTTCCGCATTGCACAGTTGACATCACGGTTAGAAATACCAGTACTAGACTATATACAGATAGCAAGCAGTCTGTAATAAATCCACAATAACCTATAACGGTAGATAGGCTTATTAGGAGACGACAAGCAAGAATGCTAGAATCTAAGACAATATGTTGGGTGGTTCGGACCTGCACTTGTATAATTTGAAGTGAGTGGTTTCCAGGGGAGATGGAATGAAATTTACTTGTGCCGTATCGCCAGAGTTACTAACTATTCGACCAGCCAGACAACAATAAGATACCTGGAACTAGAAGAAACTGTTTGCATGATTGCGAAGATCCTAAGTGAACATTTTTGGTTGGGGACTAGCTTCTCTGTGAATAAGATGAAGTGCGGACCGGTTATACAGACGTTGCCATGTTGGAAATGGGACAATGGAGTATGTACGTTGGAAGTATGCAGTGCTAACGTCGATAAGAAAAATCGTGCTAGGTGAGAAGCGGTTCCATTTAGTCCTTACCAGAGCAATGATATCTATAGTAGAGAAGAAATGCATAATAGGAGCATTATAGTAGAAATGCAGGAAGATGCCTCACTATATTCTGATTATCACTGCCGAAGTGTTTGCCGCCAAGATGCTTCTCGAGTGGACGGAACGAATGATAGTCGCTTGGGGCTAAGTCGGGACTGTAAGCCGGATGTTCAAGAAGTTCCTACTCTAATTATACAATTCTTGCCTGGGTCAAGTGGGCCGAATGCGGCTTGGCATTATCGTGATGCAACAATGTTCCTCTCGTCAGTAAGTAGTTTTCGTCCAATTGCACCCCAAAGCAATGGCAAAACTCTATAGTATGATTCAGCAGTCACTTTTTTACTTCTCTTCTGGAAATGGACTAGGGACACTCCTTGATGATCCAAAACTTGATAAGCATAACCTTACCAGCTGAGGACACAACTTTGAATTTTTGCGTTGACGGTGAAGAAAGTTGTTTCCATTGTATTGAAACACGCTTTGTTTCGGGCTGGTAGTTGTGCACCCATAACTAATTACCAGCAACAATTCTGTTAATCATGTCTTCCCTTTTCTCGGCGTACCGAGAGAGGTATTGTAAGGACGAGCCCTTTCGAATCCTTCTGTGTTTCTCGGTCAGTTGCCTAGTAACCCACCTTAAGCAAACTCGTCGAAAATTCAAACGATTGTGCATCAGCTCGTAAGCTAAACCATGAGAACACCCTATTTACAGTTGCTATGCTGTCTATTCTCTTCCACCCGTCGAAATGTTACATCTTTCGCAATCTGAACAAGGCGGCCACTTCGCTGATCGTCAACAACTTTCGGGCGTCTTTGGGAGAATTTCTCGACCCAGTTATACATGGCTTTACGCGACAAAAACTTTTCACTGTAAATAGGAGACACTTCTTTATGAATATCTTTTGCAGAGAGGCCTTTTGTCCAGAAAAACACACAATACTTCTCCATAGTACACTTTTCGAGCACGGTGACCATTTTAAGACTGTCTCCGTGCGCGCACGGCAACTGTCACTTGAGTACCATTAATCTGAATTGTGCCGCCACCTAGTGACAGATAGAGAAATAGCTGTTATTTTCAGCTTTTCCACAGCAGTTTGTGACTTATTTAACGCTTTCCCTAGTACATCAATGGGGAGCTCATTACCTTATAAAATTTAATAAATTTATCCAGAGATTTATAACCACTAAAAATGAAGTTTCGAAGACATAAAGGTAGCCTAATTTGAGTTTAATTTTTTTAATATACTGTGTGAGAAATAGCAAGCGCCTTTAAAAAGCTTACGTTGTATTGAAAAATAATTTGACTGTCTTTAAAAGGTAGCTCGTGGGACAATTTTATTCTTAAAGGTATCTGAAAAATTGCGTTAAGGCTGAGGATTACATATAAACTTACTTATACTACTAAAATTGTACTCAGAATGTAAATATTGACAAAAATGCAGGTATTGAATTTATAATTAGGAAGTTGCCAACAACGTCAAATTAAATATCATAAAGATATACATATTTAAATTCAGCATATCTGCCTGCAAAATCTGGTGCTTCCTTTATTTGCTCTTCAATGTACGGCAAATCCCGGTCATCGTGACACGCCATGTGTTATAGATTAGTATCCTATAATTACACAGAATTAAGAGTAATTTAATTAAAAAAAAAACATTTTTTAGTTTTGTAAATTTCGAATGACCAACTATAAATGAATACTTTTTTGAAGAACGTATACTGTTTAGAAAGGTATAAATTGTGTACTATTTAAACCGGGATTAATCATTCCCGTAATAACGTGTGTATATTTCCTCTATATTCGGATCATTACTGGTTTGCCTTTTCAATTTTGTACTGATGGTAATGACAAACAATGAATTATAAGATAAAAATTTCATATGCCAATATAGTAAAAAAATATGCCTCCCTTTCTAATATGACGTCAGGGATTCGAACCGCAAACTCCTCGTACGCCTCAGAATTGAATTTAAAACGAAAACTTTGAATAAAATATAATCCTCATTTAGACCCGATCCCAATGAAATATCACGTACAACGACGCGCCTTCTGTTTTTCCAGCTCTTCGTTTCGTAGACCCTACAATGCAACCTACGTATAAAAATGAACCCTGCGATGTTGTAAAAAAAGCGTGAGAGGCAGGGTTTCGTGTTAGTGTGACACGTAGAAAGTAGCGACGGTAACAGTCAAAGCGTTTCGTCTTGCTTTTGGTGTTACGGAAGGCGGCGAATTGACAATATATACCTTTACCGAGTGGCGGGTTTGAATGTTTCAAGCGAATGAGAGGGAGTTTTGTTTTACGTCGACCGCTTTAAATTCTCACAGTTTGTGGCTTTCGCGACGATAAATAAAACAGTTTCAGGCTTTTAAGGGAGGGACAAATAGAGTCTTGCCTAAATTATAGAACAGGTCATTCTGCAATAGGAATTGGGGCCGACTTGTAGGTTATAAACGTGGTTGGAGGTATAATTATAAACTACTTTACTTTTAAACTAATGTAATCTAATTAGTAAAGTATATAAACAGTAAAGTATGTTGTAAATATGGAATATAGTTCCGTTATTCGTTTTAGATTTTTCGTGCATCTGGCGCAGTGGTTTACTAGATAACTAATGAATTATTTAAAAGATGGTGACAAATTAAGAGCATGTAGGTCTCTTGCAATTGTTGATTAATCGAAAAAAGAATTCAGCATCATTTTCGAAGAATTTTGCTAGAATATAGCAACGATGGTATTTAAAATTTTTTAGAGGCTGAATGTCAAAAGATAATTGGCACAACTTGTAGAGTTTACGACCAACGTTATCTTCATTTGGTGAAAATTAGTAAAAAAGTAATTTAAAAGAACTGAAATAAATCGTTTAAAATATGAGAAATATAAATGTTTTAGGATGATTTACAGCATATCCACAACCATCAGATTCAAGTGCAGAAGCGGTTCTTGGTATTGTATAATCTATTTACTAAAGTTACGTGCGATTACTATCGACCTAGGTAAAATTCGAAATAATGAATTCAAATAATGCTACTATTTGAATTAATGCGAATCGATGTGGATACCGAAGCTCTTATGCATTTCTCATAAAAAAAACAATAAATCAGTCAACAGGTAATAATAAAACAAGTCAAAACAATAAATGTGAGAATTTGGAAGTGACCTAAATAACATCCAAACGATAAGCGAAATTATAATTTGTTTGGAGATGCTATAGAGAGATGTGCTACTATTCATTGTTTAGTTGACCGCTACTACGGATGCATGGCATTTACGTTAGGTGCTCCAGATTCTTTACAGCTTTATATATTTCTTGAGTAGTGTAAAATACTAAAAATAAATAACATTTCAGGAAAATTTGAGACCGTAAACTTGCGCCAACTTCGATATAAACACTCTCTTACTGTTTTATGCATTTGCTAGAAGTAAGTAACTGATGATACTAAACTTTTTCTAATTGGTAATGTTAAACATCAAATACAAGTATAAAATTTCCAGCGTATCGGTAGTGCTATTTTATAATTTGTTATCAAATTAGTCCTACAATATTTAATATCTTAGAAGAAAGTACGAATTCCTACAAGGACTCTACTGTACTGCACGAAAAAGTTAATTGGCACATATACGAAGGTAACCTGAAATGTTTCCAGAATCGGCAAGAGATGGCGCACGGAGGTTGAAGTGAACTCATTGGTCAACTTCTAGATGAGCGACTTCAAACGTGGCCGCACAAGCATACATGACGGACCGCGCAGTGGGTGGTCAAGAACTATTACCAACGATGAAGTGGTCGACAAGAATCATGATGTTGTGTTAGCCGATAGCCGATTGAAGCTGAAGGAGATAGCAGAGACAACAGGCTTCTCAGAAGAACGCGTCCTACACAAAATGTTGGATATGAGAAAGCCTTCGGCGCGATGGGTACTGCATTTGTTGCACCGGAGCAAAAATGAAATCGGGTGACCGTTTCGAAGGAGCGTCTGTCGAGGATTCACCGCAATTCAAGGGATTTCTTTATGCGTTTTGTAACCGCGGATGAGACCTGGATCCACCACTACATACTGGAAATCAAGGAACAGTCGAAGCAGTGGACTTTTCCAGGGGAATAGGCTCCGAAGAAAGGAAAGACCGTTCCATCGGCCGGAAAGGTCATGGTAACAATTTTTTTGGGATTCCCAAGGTGTGATCCTCATCGACTACCTGCAGAAGAGAAGGACGATTACGAGGCAATACTATAGTGATTTATTGACCCGATTTGATGCAGTATTGAAGGAGAAACGGCCTCGTTTGCAACGGAAAAAAGGGGGTTTCCACCACGACAATGCTCTGGTTCATTCATTCCGCATCGTCGTGTCCAAATTGAATGAGTTACGCTACGAATTAGTCTCTCGTCCTCCATATGCACCGGACCTAACCACCAGCGACTCTTTCCTATTCCCTAACCTGAAAAAATCATTGGGTGAAAGAGATTTGCCTCAAATAAGGAGGTAGTCGCCGCTACAGATGGCTATTTTGCAGACCTCGAAACATCCTACTTTTCCGACGGCTTAAAGAGAGTGGAGCATCGTTTGAAAAGGTGTATTGATCTTTGAGGAGACTAGATCGAAAAATAGAAATAAGAAACCACACGAATATACCTATTTCTTATCGATTCCGGAAACATTTCAGATCGCCCTTGTACTATCGAAACCTTCAAATGTACGGTAAGAATAACGGGAATATTCTCAAATATCAGTTAGCGTAAGAGATGTTTATGTACTTGAAGCAACCACAAATGCTCTTGGCTGCAATACAAATGATCTTCCAATTAACTATTCTCCAATATAATGCTGTAGTGACGAAGAACAGATGCAATACATTTTACGTTGCGTTCAAGATGATCGATCCTGACCGTAATAAAACTACTTCAATAGAAAAGAAAACTATTATATTAGTTTCAATAAATAATTTTAAGTATAATAAGTTGTGTCTTATGTATTTCGCATTACTGTATGACAAAAATATTGCTAAGATCATATTTTATACATTCGAACCACTTCGTCGATACAGGCTAACAACTTTATTTGATGTAAGCAAAGGTGTTGTCATAGAGACAATATTTTCAAGGTGTGCTATGGTTTCTAGAAAATTTATTATTGGCCATTACGCCTCTGGTATCCTAATCTACATAAGGACACGTAAAGTTACAGAAATGTTATTATAACTGTGTTAGTTCTGCAAATAAATCCAATGTTTTATGCATTATTAAAATTAGTAAATTGCATCCTTTGTAATACAATCAACCACCTATTTGTACTTAAAACAGAAAACTAAGGCATCCCATAAAGGTATCGAAATGCTTAAAGCTTTTATAGGTTTCACTACTATATACCTTAATAATGCCAAATTATGTAGTTTTATATGAAGTGAATTATCTTTAATCTCCTTTTCTATTACTTTTCTACATTTGGAAAAGTACACCCTAAAATGACATGCTTATTGCTTCATTCAACCAGTGTGTTGCATCTTATCATTTAACGATTTCTCAAGGACAAGCGTAGTTTCTTAGACAACCATATGTTCTGCGTGTGAGTATATCTGTATTGTATCTCTGCACCTGTTTTAATATAATACTTACTATTATCATGATTATTTCACTTTTCAATTTTAGGAAAAAAATATAAATAAAGTTAGTATCGATTTCGGATAGAATCGAAAGCGACAATTTGTTTCTGCTAAGTTCCACAGCAACAAGCCACCGAATTTTCATATTTCTTCGCTCTAGACTTCATAACAGCCTGTATGTCTTCAGCAGTATATCTTTATGTTATTGAGAAAATTATTCAAGGAAATATAATGAGTACACAATCTTGCAGTCCTTTTCTTTTATACTCTTTTAACATTCCATTCCATTTTCGATTAAGTATCTGTGAGGTAATTTCGGGACCAGTATTCTGCTTAAAATAAATCTTTGCAATTTATTTTACAGTCAACGAGTTTCAGTAAAAATTGGAAAAACTATTACGATACCCTTTAATATCACTCAACTCGGTAAAACGGTGAACTTTTCTCTTTCCTTATAGCATTGCGCATCCTTATTTAATGTATGTGACTTCCGCAAACTATACGGTGTAAGCAATGCCGTATGTGAGCAACGTATTCCCTCTTCTAATTTATCTGGGCCCCAGTATGTTGACATAAAATGTCGCAGTCTTTGGGAATTACCCGGGTCCCACAATATGTTTCCTGATGTGATATCGAGTTTGGTGTTTCGCTTTTGTGTGTCTATGCCCGCATGAATCCGCGTTTGTAACCGTAGACCAACAAATGCGAGGCAGAAATAACGGTAATAACAACGGTTGCACAAGGAGGGAAGAATATCGTATTGCCGAACCTGCGTAAGGTAATATTACGAAATGGCAGAGAAGCAGTTGGGTACGCATTTTATTGAGAGAAAAATCGGTGTATATTTATAATTGGGTTTGGTAAATTGTTGTTGATATAATTTACATATATCCGTACATACACCAACAATATAGTAAATTTCCTTAGAGTATGTCATCATAAAGTTGTAAATAAGCTGCAATATACTCAATGTTTTTAAGTTTTTCTGTACTGGCTCCATTAGTACATCAACTCTATTATAGACTGTGTTAGGATTTAATTGTGCAGAATCTTAAACATTTATCATACGCCAGAAATTAATGTTAATAAGGCAATTCAGATTTTGTTGCTTTTTGGTATCATATACAACAGTAAAATCGGTATTGAATCAAAGACAAAAAGTTCGGTTTATTAATGTTTACCAATATGTCATAGATTATCGATTGAATCAACGACAGGACATATTTTGGATAGCATATATTGGCATACTATAACTTTAGTTTATCGCGGTTGCATGAAGTGTTCAAAATTGTGAAATAAAACTAACAAAATGCATGCCTTCAGTTTGTTCAGTACAATTTATTAGTGACGAAAAGTGTATTGATTTACACGGTATTCTGTCAAAATCGTTTGATAATTGTATTCCGTTTATTTGTATATTTGAATTGTTTATTTTTATATTGTTTCAAAGTATTTATCAGTTCTTACCAGAGTTATAATTAGGGTATATAGTTGTATATTCGTAAGAGTAGCTCATGTTTTATGTAACGTGTATTAGTTATCTCATTTCATGTGCAGGAATTATCACGCCAGGAAAACATTTGAACACTATTTCGTAGGAGTTAGATCACAAATTATTACAATATTTTAAAACGGAGAAATACTATACAAGGCCCTTAATTTCTATTGATGCTGTTCAAGAAGTAAATAATAGGTCTAATTGCTTGATTTAAGGTTATGCGTGTGATAAATTATAGAGATTTGTTGTTGGACTCGGAATCTCCGTCAAAGCAGTATCCAATATAGAGCAAAAGAAAGACAATCAATCTAATTTTACGAGCACTAATTTGCTCCTTGTTTAACGTAAAGAAACTTGGGATTTGAACGAAGGAATTAAGATGGAAGTGCGGAATATCATATACAACACGTATAAGTGGAGTAAGTTTAAAATTATTGAAGCAAAATATTTTTCTAAATATATTTTTTATAAATGAACTATGTACTGACTCCATACCATTGTGACATTAACACTACCGAATTGAAACTGGTACAAACTTGAAGGAGATGAATGCAGTAATGAGACGGTAGTGCAAATGTATAGAGAAAGTTTAAATGTGTGTACTCCAGATATTTGGAAGAACAATTTGGAATATAAGGGTGATAAGAGAATGGTTTAATCCTGAAGCTAATTTTGAAGAAAATGAATCTTATATCCGTTTCGAAAGATGAAAACAGTGAACAAATATTGAACAATATTTTTCATTTCTATTATCTTATTGTATATTGGCTGTTATAATATTACTTAGTCACTGTGATTAATCAATCTTTGTTATTATGCTTTGTAATTCAGACTGTTCTTTTGCTCTAATTCTTGTATTACTAGAATTGCGAATATTATATACATATGTATATAATGCCCAGAATTGTTCTCGATTTTTTTTTAAATAAAGACGATTCCAAAGAAATCTTTACACTTGCGGTAAAAAAAATATTCACCTATGTAATTGCCTTTACTAATTAGAAAATGTATGTTGTTTACATTTCAGGTTGCTTTTGTAGTAGCTACAACCACAAACTGTTTAATAGATTCTTGTACCTCCAACGTGTTCTAATACTAAAACAATATAAATTGAATAAACTTGCTTAAATGTTATTTACTTGGTCTTACAGTTTAAGGTTATGTATTTTAAATGGCATTGCGACTTTTCAATTTCTGGTGGCATAATTTATTTTTTCGAAATTGAGATCACAATGAGCGATGCTAGATAATATGACTGTTACCTAATTAATTCATATGAGAACAAAGCGATGTCGCCTATATGTGTTTGTTTATAGCTGTTATTAGCACCATTTTGAATCCATCTAATGAAGGAGATTAAAGGAGATTAAAGAAGATTAAAGGATTTTAAACTTGGATTAATAATCAATCCCAGAGTATGGTTACATCCATTCTTTTATCTGCGGGAAAACATTTTAAGAGGGCGCTAATACCCTAGAAAATCGGAATGACTTTTAACTAATTAATTAAAAAATAGTTCCGTAACAAAGGCAAATACATTCATATAAATTAAGCACTTACTTTGATTTTTGTGTTTTTTTTTGTTATTATTTTGTTTATTCATAATGGATTTTACATTCAATGAATATGGCGACATGTACATGGTGTAGGGTTTCTGTAAAAGAAATGGTAACATGGTACAACGTTTTCCCAATTGGAGACATGCTAGTTGAAGTATATGTTGAAGACTGGATCAATATCTTCGTTAAACTGGTTCATTTAATATAAGGAATACTAATGCTGATCGGCCAAGACACTGGCATACAATACAACTAGAAGAGAAATTTCTGGGCGTAGTACTAGAAGATCCTTTTGTTAGAATCCGCCAGTTTTTCGACATTAAATATCCCCACTAATAAAATTGTTCAGTTGCCTCTGCAAGAAAATGTTCATCCATATTACGTTTCTAAAGTTCAGCCGCTCTATGAAGACGTTTTTATAGAGCAGCCGTAACCTGAAAGATCTCACAATCTCAATCCTTTAGACTCTTTTTCGGGGGTTAATCGATCCCGTTAAAAAATACACTGTAATTTAACATTTTTCAGTGCGTATTATTTGATAATTAATAACTTCAAGAGGAAATCATATCTCGCGTAATGTGCAAAATTTAAAATGTAAAACATACGCATCTGCTACTACTAATTAGGAATAACAGTTACCAAAGGTGTCTATCTTTCAAATGGTTCCAGAAAGCAAACAAAACCTGATATAATATTTTAACATTAAGCTTTAAAGAATCGAACGGTACGTGTAACATTTGTGGCAATTTATACACACCTTGTTTCAAAATTATCGAAGGCAAAAGACGACAATGCTTGTTTGTAACTTAGTTGTGTAAACGGGAATATGTATTTTGTCAAAATTATCGAAAACATATGCAACATTTAATAAATCACAAATATCCAGTTCAATAACGAAAATCTCCATTCAGGATTTTATCATTCACCATTTGTGCTGGAGTGCTTCCACCTGGTGCATGCTAACTTTTTCTTTTCAAATATATACATAACATCGCAAGAAGAAGAGAAAACCGCAGCAACGTCAAGTAGGTATTAAAATAAACTTCTCACGTTTTCCACGTTGCTATTACTTCGTGAGGTGCTGCCGGTGTCTTGCATCTCCGTTATATTCTTACCGGTATTTGTTTTAAAAATGCATGTGACATCTAGCTAGATGTATCCAACGTCTCTAACGCGATCTACTCTAAATATAGAGATGTAAAGGAATGAAGATGGATACGACGAAATCTTATCATGTATTCTTGCCAGACCGCAGGAGAATGTTCGTTGGGACCGTTTGGTGGCGTTGCATGTAATGTACCGGGGCATTTCTTTGACATGTACTATACTACATGTGTCGCGGGCCATTTCAATTTGTATCCTGCAAGCGAGAAAGTTGAGAAATTTATCACACATTGAGCTGACTGTTTCCTACAGTGTCACACACTTCAGTAATTTACTTTCCGAAACAATACACTCTCGCGCAAAAGTAATACATTACTTGAGAGATGTTGCGTATAAAAATAGGAAAATGGAAAAGGAGAAACAAATAAAGAAAGATGTAGAGAAGAAGTGACGATCATTTAAATTGCGACCTTGGCCAGTTGGAAATTAGTCCGAAAATGCTTTTTGTGGTTTATATTTAATAACATCCTTATTAAATTATATTACCGTATTGTTGAATATTAGCACGTGTACCAAAATTATATATCTGTGTATTGTTAAATGTTTATTGATCATTAAAAATATTGATAATGATCAAATTAAACAAAAACAAGGTCTTTATCTCGCCTCGTCTCCAAAACGGTCGTTGTCACTTCCCTCTCAATACCTATTTGCTACATAGCATATGTTATGCTGTATATGGAGCTACGTTCGCAGTATGTGGTTTCTTAATCAACTCAGAAATTTACTTCCTCCTCTTAGTATTTTGCTTATTAGAGTAATCGCAATGTTATATCCAAAGCTTAACATTCTGTTATTGATGATTTGAAATAGGAAATTTGACTAATTGAAATAATAACAGACATACTATCTTATCCTCCATCCCTACAAAAATCTGCCGCCCCAGCACGGTTGTTTTAACACCGCAAGGTATAAGAACAAATGATAATTGGGTGCTGCATCAACAAAGGGTGATCAGGTTGTTTCCAGCGATATGAGACGATGAGATCTTGGGTTTGATGGGTCATGTGCGGACGAACATTGTTATAAAGCAAAATAATCGCTGTATCGAGTGTGCTAAGTCTTTTATTTTGTATCGCATAACGCATTTTATTTAAGGTTATATGTTTGAGCACTGGCTGTGTCACTCCGAGTCAAGAAATTCATAAGCGAAATATCCCAACTATCCCAAAACACGTACGACTTTTTGTTTCAAAATTGTTTGATTGAACCTAACTCCTTTGAGATTCTTGTTGTTGCTGTTGACTGCCTTCATCTCATGGATTATTTTGATTCCGGTGCGAAGTGAGCAACTCATACATTGTTTCTAGTTACAATTTACCTTAAAAACTTATCACCTTCGATGTAATCCTCTTGAAGAAAGTAAAAGCACTGTGTAAACCATTGCTCTTATGGAACTCAGTTAGCATTTTTGAAACCTAGCGTAAGTGCAACTTCGAATGTTGTAAGCGTTCGGTTACAATTTCATTAAGAACACCTTCTGAAACCTGGGGAAACTGAACGAGCAATGATGAAATTACATAGAGTTTCTGTACCAGGTCTTCAATAGGAATGAGCGGTTAACCACTTCGTTTCTGATTATGCAAGTCTACATGACAATTTTTAATTACTATAAGTTATTCTCTAACCATTTCAAGGTCATATCGTTGTTTCTAAACGATTTATTAATCTGCCGATTTGTTGTAGCCGTTTTTACGTGGTTTGCATTTAAGAAATGAATAGCAGCGGGTATTTCACAATCGGCGGAATTTTCGATGGTTTGAAGCATTTCAAACACTCATGGGCAAATAGCAATGTGAGTGAATGCTTCTGTAATGGCATCTGTGATTAGCTAAATGGTATGGTTTATGTGCGGAACGGCGATTGCGGTACTGGAACAATTATTTACCTGTCAACAAGAATTATACCGGAACTTACCTTGGTTACTTAAAACATAGTATAAATGGCAGCTTAGAAATATATTCAGTCATTTATATACGAGTGAGTAGAGTGATCTAATGACAAGATGAATTGATGACATGGTTGCCGATGTTCGCGATCAGATAATTCAGCAATTTGATGAATCAACAGATGTAACAAACATGTCCCAGTCCCTATGTTTTGTAAAGTATAAATGTGGTAGAGACACATCAATCAAAGAAAATATGTTGTTTTGCAAAACAGCAATGGGTCATGTGACAGGACAATGTCTTCTTGATGTTTTTTATGAAGCTACTAGAAACTACTCCGACATAGATTGAACAAAATGTATTACAGTATGTGATGATGGAGCAAAGCGAAATGAAAAAAAGATTTTATTAATGACAGACAAAGTTCAAGGTTTTAGTAAGAAGCTTGATATCTAGATTATTTGTTTCCAAAACAAAAATTTGGATATGTTCCCACTTACTTCGGATTATATTGAGAAAAATTTGGGTGAATAAGACATTCTCACGTCATTGGTTAATACGAGGATCCATTTGAGAAAGCAACAAACTCACTTGACAGAGTATTTCCGGGAAGATAAAACATGGTTTCTCTAAGAGATGGGTACTGAATTCGATTGGTAAAAATGTTGCTGTTGCTAAGTTACCAGCTGAAATTACTGACCAGCTCATCGAAATGTCTGCCGACAAAACGCTACAACTGCAATTTACATCTAAAGATTTAAAGAAATTTTGGCTTGCTTGCCGATATAAATATGAAAATTTTGACACAATTTCACAAATTTCACCACATCCTATTTCTGTGAAAAGGGGGATTTTCGTCTATGGTTGCGCTAAAAGTAAATATAGGAGTTGCCTTTTATCACTAGAAAAAAGTTTGCACGTATGAAGAAAACTTTAAATGAAAGGCAAAACATTAACTTTTTCTTTTTTTTACATGTATACTTATTGTAAGTAAAATGTGTAATGTATAATAAATAATTTTTGTCGTAGAATGATTTCATTATTGTTCAAAATGGTGTAAGGTATTTTCCATAAATCGAAAACTAGACAGAAACGTCTTCTAACATTTTCTTGTGTAAATACATCACATGGTAAATCTTTATACTGTCATATTGGTAACTAAGACTTAGATCAAAGACTGTGATTGAAGGTATTCTTCTTTAATTTACGAAATGTATAACACCAAAGTAATTAATACTAATTAATTCTTGCTGTTCCAAATAACAGTTCGCACAGACATAAATACAGCATAACAGTATGGAAGGGATTTCGGTTATTATAACACGACTCGAGTCTTGTACCCGGTAACACGCGCGTGTTCAGTAAATCTTGTTATCAAACCAGAAGAGAAGTCGATGGGCTATAATTACTTACTGAGTTGAAATCCAGTCGAGCGAAATAAATCAAAGGGCGTATTAGGAAATCTGACACGTGTTTATAATCAACGGCACTTCAGGACCGCCTCCTGCTGCTTACGGTAGATAAAAAAAATAACTTACCGCCTTTCCTTAGATATACGCGTACTTCCTGGTTTCGGGTGGGAGTGTACTTCCGTAGATACTGCAGTTGCTATCACGTATTAAAAGCATGGAGCTAAGGAAAGGATATGATAATACTAGGTCTAATATAGCTTGTTAAATGAGAGCGAATCCACCTACATTATAAGTGTTTATTGTTCAATGATACACTGCAAATGGTAGTATGTATATATATATAACTTTATACGTTTCACAATATATTTAAAACAAATTAGGAAATTGAGTTACTCATTCCCCTACTCAGTGCATTCTTATACAAGAATCCATTGTCATGGTAACTTATATGCATGTTCCCTATATTCGATTGACTTTATCTACGTCGAACACATGGTGATTTTATAACCTAAGGAAAATAAGTAAGAAAAAGCAATTACTTTGTATCACAGAAAAGGTAATGACACTTATTTCTCTACTAGCGCAGCAGCAGTAGGGCGTTAGAGTCTGGGGAAATAAAAGCAGAAGACCTAGACAAGAGGGGAGATGGCGAATCCAGAACAAGAGAAAAAAAGGCAGAGGAAGATATCATAAACCCATTACACTAATAGGAGAGAGGCTAATAGGATTGCTTGCTTGTTGCTAGCGAGGAAGGACAAACAAAGGAGCATTGGTGCAGGTGTTCAGTTAAGCGTTATCGCAATATTGTACACTGATACAAAGGCAAATACACTTTACGTAATTAGGGAGTGGAAAAAGCATATTAAACATGGTGACTTGTATGTAAGTATCGCAAATTTCTGAGCACTTATTTGTGTGGCAGTTAAGGTTCGTTGTTCTGTTATGAATGCTAATGATGGTACAGGAAAATCTGTGTGCTTGAATGATAAGCATTTAAAACGTTACATTAGCGTTAAACTTAGTATTTTTTTAGTCTGTGCATGACCTGATGAATTTAAAAATTTTCAGTGCGGAAATATCGTCATCCGATTGCAGATGTTTAAAAAATTGAGCTGAAAGTCTAGTTAAATCTGATAAATATTGGTAAATGTAATTGGTATAATTAATAACGTAAAAACAAATTGAAAGATGAAAACACATACTATATATTTACACATGAGAGAAAAAAAAGAAATACACTAAACACACAGCTCCTTTCTCTTCAGTTACATCTTCATACATGTTACTCTATTTATTCCTGCTTTACTATAATTCAGATGACTATGTTGCTGCTACTATAATTTGTACCATTAATTATAGTTGAAGTAAAACGGTTCATAATTGATGCTACTACTACGGCCTGTAATGTGTTCAAAAATACACGCCTCAACACTTAATGTGGGACTTTCATTACAAATTTTGTTATACGACAGATTTTGAAAGGATTCATACACGTACGTAAATTCGCACGCACACAGAGATTGCTCCGAAGCAATAAAGAAAGCGAAGTGTTTTCTCTTGAACTCCCAATATCGAGTAATTGTTAGGCTCGGCCGTTATATATTCGGAACAATGAACAACTAATCAATACATTGACGGTTGGTGGCGGTGTGATTAATGGAACCGGTCCAAATACAAATGTTCGCGACAATGGAGACACCGGGCGACAGTGTTGAAATCGACGGTCTCACGTAGCCATTCTAAACTATAAATATATAGCGGAAGGAGGGTGAGAGTGGCATTTTCGGCACGAAGAGGGTTGTCTTTTGTATACTCGATTACGGTGAGAGGGAGAATCGTCTGAAAAGAAGTCAATTTATCAGAGCTATTTTCCTGATTTGCCGAATTGCGTCATTTGTTAATACAAATTGCTACCTCATTTATAATCTATGTGTATAGCTTATTGAAGGATCGAAGGTTATAGTCAATACCCAACCAATAAACCTACTTTTTTAAAGAAAAAAATCCATTCTACTTTTTTAGTTATATTCTGACACCACTACCATCCGTAAAATAATTGTTGGAACCTCATTGTTTGTTGGGGTTTGAGATTTGAAGCAACTTATCACAACGATTGCAAGGACTGTATGGTTGTATAATTTACAGGTATCGCAGTAAAATCCATAGGACACAAAGTACTAATTCTTGGAACGCGGTGTTTCAAAAGCACGTGGACTCTCATTGTTACCGAATGAATCGTAAAAACGTATCGTCCATGCGTTCTTATGCAGGTTCTAAAAGTTAATAAATAACCAAGTTTTTACAACCTTTTGGGTGGTTCCGAATATCTTGCATATTTTTGGGAACAGAAGAAGCGAAGGAAACTATTTTTATAATAGTGTTTTATTGTAATAAATAGTTTCGGCAAAGAGGGGCAAGTTTCAGTGACGTGTGGAGAACAACGTGGAGGGGCGAAGCACGCGGCACGGATAATCGAGTATCCGTTTCAAAGCACTCTTGTTCAGTATTATTCGACTGGTCGCTGTGAGTGCTTGTCAATACACATATAAATCTCAGTAAATTAAAAAGATAATAAACTGAAAAGGGCGCATTGCTCTATTTATATAAAAGTGCTATTGTTTATTAAAAGAGTTTCCGAAAATTATAAAATACAAGACGTGGGAGGAAAAGTAAATTCGGCTAACAAGATAATATTTTAACGTATTTTTCCTTTGTTCTCCAACATACATTTTCGAGGTATTCGTATATACAATTTCTTGGACTATATGTACGTGTGTTTTACAAAATTCAATGTTTTGTTGTTGATTACCACATTCTTAAGCACTTGATCATTCAAGTTAAGTGCGCAAGTTTGGGAAAGTGAGCTGATCAGTTATTATGTCCAAAAACATTGCTTACTACTTTTTAATAGCAGCTTTCAATATTTTTTAAAAGGTATAACACTAACGTCAAGTCCTGCACTGTTAGGATATTTGAACGTATCGGTGTACGATGTTCCGTTTAGATGTTTGTGTGCGCGTTTAGTGCGCGACTACTTCAGTCTTTAGTTTTACTTTCAAGTATGCTTATGCCATATGTAATATATCCATTTTGTCAAGTTACCAGTTAGTTCAATAAGTATATGTAAAATGCACGGGTTCACCCAATCAGACCCTTACAACATCCGGAGTATGGATGGGGTATCCGACTTTCCTCCGGGTTTTAATGCAGATATTTGCAGTATTGTTTTCTCTCCACTAAAGTATGCTGTATTCATGATAACATTGCATCTTACAACATTATAACCCATTATAATAATACATTAAATACAATTAATAAAAGGAATATAAGATGTTACACACATAATTTCATTCTTTTATTTAATCAGAATTAGCTTAATTTGGATGTCGTTTTTATGTTAGTAGATCTTCAAAACAAAGGCTTTTGGTCTTTAAATATTAACACGTAAACGATGTTATTTTAATATTTTTGGGGTAAAAGTTAAACTATAATAGAATATTAAGACGCGATTAACTACATGAAATGGAATATATTCCCCATTTTATACTTACAACATCGTGGATGCGTTGTTCTACTGTTCCTATAGTCCTAATTCCTAAAAGTAAAAAGTTTTGTCGTTTCAAAAATACGCAGGATTTAACTACTTTCTATTTAGTTAGACTTTATTTCCTGGGATTTGGATTAGCTCACAAAGAGATTAGAGACTAATTTTAGAAATACATTCAACACTTTTTTTTTGGGAAATTTGTAACTGCGTCTTATCTTACTTTGATATTTTTTTTGTATGCTCTATTAGGATTATTACTAAATATGTCTAAATATTGCTCGAAACAATAAAATAGGAATGTAAAACCTTGTTACTCAAAATGCATTAAATACATTAGCAATAGAGCCAGCTCATTTCCGATGTTATATTAATTTGCCCGGTTCTCTACTCGCGTGAAATTACAACATATACATTTCATTTTACAGTAGCGATTCGAATTTATGATTACTTCATTTAATCTATGTATAAGTTTAAAAAACGTATAACGTACTGCTTTGCCTATCTGAATTGTTAAGTAACCATTAACTTTTTATATTGAATGGGTAACAGCAAAAATTTATACGTGTTGCTGGGTAGTGACATAACATTTGCGGAATTAAAATGAAAATAATTCATGGAATATCAAAACAGACGGTGGTGTACATTGCACGAGCCGCGTTAACTATATATCTCGAGGCGAGGAACTATGGAAATACTACGGCGTACTATAAAATATTTATTTTATTACTGTAAAAACACAGTGGAGCAATAAACAAACCCACATTCTTACGTTAATATTTTCTCAAGGATTAGAAAAAGAGCAGGTAGCAACAAAGATCTGTACAATTGTACGTACAAAAGCAGATTTTTATGTAATCTGTATGCTCGTGTATTGAGTTTATTATAGCTAGTTTCACGAAAAATCGTCGTCATAAATTGAATTTGTTATGTCATGCAAGGAATTATGATTAAATCATTTGAAAGGATTTCATTTTCTTCCATGCAGATTCATATTGGAAGGTTCACACTAGGTAATTGAAACGTCCAGTTAAGTATAGATTCAAAATAATGAGAACGTTTTGCTTTTAATGGTTTTGCTTTTAATTCTCACATTTAGATGTGAAACCTGGGTACTCAATCGTCAAGAAAAAAGTAAGGTCCAAAACCTGGAGATGAAATATCTAAGAAGGGTGAAAAATGTAACGAGAAGAAATAGAATAAGGAACAAATCAGAAAAGAGCTACAAACCTGAATCAATAGAAAGTTATGTGGAACACAATTAGCGTTATGGGGACATCTACAAACGAGGGACAATACAATTCCGGTTAAGCATGTCTGAAAAGTAAGGATACAGAAAAAAAAAACAGAGGGAGGTCAAAAGTAAGCTGGAATAAAAAAATAGGCAAAATTTTAGATAAGAAAGGAAAAACCTGGGATGAAGCTCAGAAAATTGCAATGAGCAGAGAGGACTGGAGAAAATTTGTGAAATGCTAGGAACCAAATTTAATCTAACCCGACACCCAATGGGTAAAAGGGTATTACTGATTATATATATATAATTAGCGTTTGTTGGTGTTGAGATCGTATGTGTTGTTAATATTGGATTTTTCTCACGGTCATCTCTGGAGTAACAGTGTACCTTGCTACAACTTTGATACATTTTAATTTCTTTCGTACTTGCTCCCAATTAGCGGAAATCTTCTTCTTCTTCTTCTCCTTTTTCTTCTCATATCCTTACATTTCAAGTGTCAGATGAGGGTTCCGGTTCTTTTTGCACTCATTTTTCCCATTCTTCTCTATTTGTTGCCATTGCTTTCATTTCTTCTAAGTTCTTCCTTTTCTTCGGTCTATTTCTCTTATCTGGTCGATCCATTTCTTTCTTTTAGGTGCCCTGTCTCCTTTATTTTTCTTGTAATTCTATCTGTCTTCATCCTTACTATATGTCCGATTCAATTTAATTGCATCCCCGCTATTTTTTTATTATTGGTTCTTGCTTTGTTATTTTTCTAATATCTTCGTTCTCGATTCTATCCTATTTTGTTTTCCCCGCTGCTCTACTTATGTGTTTCATTTCCATTGCATTGATCTTCACTTCATCTTTTTAGGGGAAATCTAATGAGTCCATTAACTAGGAAATTGGTAACGAACATTTTTTGTTGTTCGTAATGATATGAGTCAACCGTAATGAACCTATTGGTGTTGGTTTCTTTTCTCTAGATATCTATTTATGGTTTACGGTTAGTATGTATAATTAAGGTATCTATGGTATACGTTCACTTCTTTTTCTATTACAAACTTGATTGCAATAAATTTTGAATTGAATTTCGCTAGGAAGTCTTGGATGTGTCCTCTATTCGGGCAGTGCAAAAATGTCATCTACCTTCCTCAGACTGATTCTAGGGAAACTTTTGATTTCATTTTCATGTTAGGGTTTCCAATCACTGCGCTTTCCACCCACTCGAGCCATTCTCCGCTTATTGCCTACTTAAAATTAATTTTTGAAACGTTCACAATTTTAGTAACTGTTGTAGAAGAGCACGGAGGTTGAAACATTTTAAGCGATTGCAACTTTTGAAAGGAGGAACTGGTGATCAGTCTGATCGAAAGTGTTTTGAAAATTTAAATAAATTACATCCAAAGTTTCGGACACATATTGCATAAACGAGGCGAGGTTAGTATTTGTAGAACGTTACCGCATAAACTCATATTAATTAACAGATATTTTAGGAGGCTGAGGATATAATTGTGTGTTCAAATGCTGTAGAGGAGTTGTAAAGCAAAGAAATGGGCCGGCAATTATTAATATCTGATGAATAGCCCTTCTCCAACATATGACAAAGAGGGAATAGTTTTCAAATTGACGGAAATGTACAAAGTTGAATATCCGATACAACGGTTTTCCAAAAACATAACCGCAACCTCTTTCAATAACATGGAACACCATCTAAACCTGAAGTTAAAGAATTCTTGGGTCGTCTAAGCGCTTGTTCCATTTCCTCCAATGCCATAGAAGTAAATGTTATGGTACAGTTTGAGGTACTAACTAAGCGTTAATTAAATACTATTTTAATGAAAGTAAAGGCTCTTTAGAATAGATAAATAAACGAAAAAATAATTTCTATGGTTAGAAATCGATACTTTCTTGACCGTAAAAATATTGCTTTGCATTGAAATATGTCTAGGAAACACATCTCTTTGGCTCCCAAAGCTCTTGCTTCATTGTTGTAATTTCATAATAGTAATAATAGGTAATAAATTCTTAGCAAGGATTTATAATAAATATCCTAGGATGATAATTTTAATGAAATGTACGTGCAACATCTTATTCTGTATCATCTCTCTTTCTAATTGTTTTACTAATGCCCACGTAGGTAACTGCAAATATCATTAGAGCTCGCTTGTATCCTTCGAAATATCTTCTTATCCATATGGCTATTTGTAACTGTACACCAAGCAATCAAATGCATTCTAATTTAGATGTGTTTCCAATATACGTCCGTTCATCTATTGATACGTCATACCGCAGTAACAGTAGTGATTGCCTCAATTACGCCTACGCATAATGAATTACCGGTGTAGCATTTGTAGGCAATACGAAGGGAGACACATTAATCATATGGCACGTGTGTCATAATCAATACGTTACCTGCGTCAGCGAAAATGGATAATGCATTACAGAATGATAGCGGAGAAAACGCGAATTTTAACCGTAGAAAATATCTTTTAGTATTAGACACGCATAGAACGTCACGCATTATTAATATGAAAAACTCGTACAGCTAATAAAATGAGTATCTGACGAGCCAAAATTCACTAGACGCAAATAGGTAGTGACGTAAGTATAAAGTAGGTATGAAAAAATCCATTGATTCTCATTTAGTGTGAGCATCATCTCTGTAAATGCTTGTGTACATCAATCGCCAAAAATGAGAGATTATCGACATTAATAAAAAAACTAAATCTTAATTACGTTCAATTGCATAGATAAACTTTACATATAAGCTCTTTCTTCCAACTTACTGTTTTATTTATTTTTTAAATTTTTTTGTTGTTGGCGAACGCATTACAGCCAAAGATTTTCAAAAGAAGCAATTTCATTTGGAGGTACACTGACTTACATACAATACTTTGTTGAATGATCTGGCTTATCGGACGAGGAAAGTTTATCACATTTCAAGTAGGTGGAAGCTGAATAATTATATTTTGCAGTGCTATTAGTAACTAGTGCTTTAGTTGTCTCATTGTTTTAATGCTTCGAAATTGAGTTTTCCTCTTCTACGAAATGTTTCATTAAATGGCAGAGTACCAGATTTTCTAAAACGACTTATTATTACATTAGCCTAGATTCAAAGAATACTTCTTTGCAGTTGCTAAGTAGTTGTGTGAATAAGTTGATTTAATAGTCGCGTTTCAACGAACTCTAAGACCAATACTAAGATCAGGAATATAAGTTTTGGTAGTGCATTGCTGAGAACCCAGTATCATATTTACCCCATTTTGACAGGGCTTACATTAATTCAACATTGCTTGTTTGGTTTTTGTTAAATTTTATTTTAGTGCCTAACTTACATCAGCACAATACAACATGTGGTCTATCTTTGCATATTCACTGGATTAAAATAGCTTTCGGTTTTGATAAGGTTTATTAGGTAGTGGAATTTTTATTATTTTAATCATGATTTTTTTACCTTTTTAATAAGCTAGTTGGGAACTGAGGATATGAATTCAATTCAGTGTGGTAACTCCGTCAAAATGGGTATATGGTTACGTCAGTGTGTGGTGTAAAGACTAATTCTTGTCTCATTTGTAAAGAATATGTTGGCTTTGTTCCTTACCAACCTTAAACGGGACATTCGATGATACCTGGTAGGACGAGGAGCTGTAACGGGTACTCTGGTTCTTATTCCAGTCTGACAACCGCATGGTTTGGATACTTATTCAAGTATTTAACCAAGGCGATCTGTAATTGCACTATAGTTACGTGCCTTCGATGTAATGCTTGTAGTCTTAAATACCGGTCGCCTTGGGGAATAGTACAGCTTGAACCACCTAGCATCGGTCTTCGTACGTGACCTCCTCTTTCTCAATATTTACTTACTGGCATAAAAACACTTGAGTGATTAATACTCATCAAATTAGCCACGTATGTTTGAGATCACCCATCTTCGATTAATGCATCTATTCCAACCACTTACTCTGGAGTTAAATTACTCATTTGTTTCTGATAACGTTAGTAAAGTACTCTAACAGCGCACTTTATGTGTATATGCACTTTTCTCAAATATTTCTGTAATAACAAAAAAGAACATATCCAAAACCTAGTTGTATGATTTTCGTTGTATACTTATAGTCGGCGCACGTCTGGCAAACATATTGTGGACGTATAAAAAATATCGTAGTCTATATGATACTTTCTTTGGTGGAGTGTGTATTAATAAGCAAAATCTTCAATAATATGTAGTTTGATGTACTTAACTCTGATTTGAAATTTTATTAACTGTAATATGAATGATATAGGCTTGAGAATTGTCCAATTTTAGATAAATAGAAAAATTGACGCATCAATTACCATTTCTATTTAATGATTTCATTGCCTTAATACTATTTAAGTTGACTGTACATACATTAACGTTCATATTGGTTATTAAACAGTAACGCACGTACTTTTATTCGGTTTCGTTACAGCAATAAATCCTGCGCTTGTCAAATTTTATTTTTGTTTAAAATACATATTTGCTTTTCATGTTCCGACGACATATATCGTGCTAATGTATTCCTTGATGCATTATATTACCTTACGGCGAACGAGGATCGGTTGCTGTTTATCGATATAACACCGCGCGTGTTATTATCAATTCATGCTTAATGTATAATAAAATGATATACTGTTAATAAAAATATGATTGTAAAAGAAAATGCGCTGAATGAGTATATTGAAATACTTATGTCTTGTACAATTTATTTTAAAATAAAACATTACATGTTAAATCTTTCGTCTCTGTCAATGCTAGTTAGTATATTTGATTTCGTTTCATTTACAATTACACGAATTAATTTGCAGTTACAAACCGGTAGTAATTGTCAATGGTTGCTAATTGAGAAGAGTTGAAATTACTTTTATTGTAACTTAATAAAAATTAAATTAGAGGATAGAACATCATTCAATATATTGTATGGAAATTTCTGAGGACTTCATAATAAAATATTTATTTCTATTTCAAGCTTTGCTTGCAAATTACTACTTTTTTATGAATTCAAATTATAGTATGTGATTTTTTTTAAGTCAAAGCATTATACTAATACAAATAAAAAAAGTATTACTTACAAAAACTTAAAACAACCCTTATGCTAGCTAAATTTCGATAATTTGCTAGCTTTGCAATACGGTTGGTTCTTCTTAAAAGGGACGTCGATAATGGGGTCCAGGTATAGTTGGATGTTATTCCAAAGGATTAATAGCATTCTCCTTGAGTTCAGGATATTTGGTAGACCAACAGTGGATGCAATGAGTTTCGTAAAATTTTAGGGTAGATTTTATCCATTATAACTACGAAATACGAAAATTTAGGAGCTTTTAAATGGTGAATGCGCTTTCTGCTGACAACACAACCAAATCCTCTTTTGTTCACTTGCAATCAATAATTCGCATATCAGCGACTAGATGCGATATTAACTAAAATTGTCTACGGTCCTGTCATAATGCAAATGGAAACATTTCCTATATATTTCTAAAGCTGGAGATGCTAATTTAGGATTTGAGTCTGCCAATTGCCGTGTGTGTGAACGTTGGTGTATGTCAAATACTTCTATAATGAGGTTTATATTAATTATTGATGTTTTTTATACTTTACGTCTGAGAAGTGCACCTCTGCTCTTTTTCTGTTGATTAAAGGCTTTTTCTGAAAGGGGGTATGTATATATGTACATATAAAAGAAGTTTAATATTTTGTGATTAGAAACCTATATTTATATATATACATATACATATACACATTACAGCGATATATCTCAAGGCTCTTAGTGTAGTATGGCGTAGTTTTATTAGGAATTTTGCTTCTAATCCTTAGATAGCTCGAATTAATAAAATAAGGAAAAAAAAGTAGATTAAGTCCTAAAATAACAATGTTTTATTTAAATAATTTTATGTCACTTACATCGGATAGTGATCTCCACAAATACCTAATGCAATCCATAGCTATCTAATTTCTTTTTCGAAATTTGAATTAATAAATAATTTTGACAAGAATAAAGTCCTTTTATTTATGAACTCACACACGTACTTTGCTGTTCTAAATTGGCAAATCTTCTATCTTCGCGATAGGACGCTGACGACGGAACGCCCAAGATTCAATCGGAATTTCTCTGCTAGATCAGCGATGGTTCGGTCGGTATCCAGGTAGTATGCTGTGACGACACGGTCTATTACAACTTTTATATAAATTCTGTATTTTCCTCTAAATAACTGACGAAATCTGCATAAATAAGGAGCGTACAGATCTGTTGATGCTCTGTGTTGGCTATCCACCTTAACCGTCGATTGCCTAATGCGTCGCTTGGCGATCGCGCTCAAACACCCTGATATTAGGTGACAAATGACACATACACAAATCCTATACATATATATATATATATAATTTAAATTGAAAACTAATCGAAAATAAATAAAAAAAATTAACTAGCCCTGTAGAAAAATGGTGAAATGCTAACAAAATCAGGGGGAACCCAATAACATTTCCTCTTTTTCAATAAAATTAATTTAAGAGGAAATTTTTAATTAAGAAAGTAAGCAAACTGAAACGCTAAGTACCAGTAAAGCAAAATAACTTCGGACATATTGCGAAAGGGAATAGAAATCCTATTAAAGATGCCATTACAAAATATACAAATATTATATGATTATTAATTGTAATGGAATTTCTGACGTGACTTTATTTTCTACTAAAAATAAAAATATATCTCCCTATGTTTTATTTTGTGATTTTGTGTTCTCCTCTATCTTGTTAATAATTACAGTTTTCTCTTAATTAATTTATTATGAGATGGGAAGTATTGTTGGACTGCTGCCCATTTCGTGAATATTTTTTATAAAGGCTTTGGTTAGACTTTTTTTTACTAGTTATATTTTTGTCAAAGTTCAATTTTACTTTTACAATGATTCAAAATTCTTGTTAAAAGGAAACAGCTTCATTAACAGAATAAAAAAAGTCATAAACATCTAATACCTGGCATGCACGCACACACAGCGTAATCAACAATATTCAAATTTAGGATCAACATCTCCATGTTTGAAACTATATAGGAAACGATTTGTTGTCATGATGATAATAGGAGTAGCGAGTAGGTAATTATTAGCTAATATCTAGTCTGAGTTGTCTGGCAAATAAGAGCTGACTCTGAGACAAAATAGTCAGTTTGAAAAAATATATAATCTATCGAAATTCTAAATTTAATAAATGGAATTTAACTTAGAAATTTGAAAAGTTCATTGTTTCTGCTGACAATTTACATGGTATTCAAGAACCTAGAAGACCATAATTCATTTTTCGGAAGAGTATTTAACCGTGGTCTGGAGACACCTTTGGAACTTCAAGGACACTAAAGAAATGTAAAATTACATGTGTGAGTAAATGAAAAATAATAGACTTTATTGCGTTCTATTTATAAAGTTGATAACTGAATTAGGGATCGTTTTAGGTAATTGTCAAAATTCTTCCGTTGTAAAAGGTATCCACCTTATTTTTTCCATTAATATTTATATTATTGATCCTATTCTCTTCTGTAGAAAGGATACCCCCAGCTTTCTATAAAGCAAAACTTTAAATATAAGAATTTATAAAAAAGAAGAGTATTATAAAACTCTAATGAAATTCACTACCGGCAAAGGGTGCGACACCCATGGAGGCAAGAGAATGGAATTCACGCCACCATAAAAGCGTCATAGATGAACGTACAAGGAATTGAATTTGGAACAATGTATCGATTAGAATATTGGGATGAACATTGTCGAATTACGGGAAGATATGAAAGATATATTGGCAAAGTGGAAGAAACGAATATAGGCATCAGAAAATGTACAAAATCTCTTCAGAACACTGAAATGCTTGCATCAATTACATGGATGGGAAGTATGCATTGACTAAGTTTGCAGCTAATTTAGACGCAAATTTAATTGTTCGTGATCTTGATTTACGACGGTATACCCGAAAGGAAAACAAAGAGGTGAAGTGAGATCGTTTTAAAGCTTCTTAGAAATAGATAATACACACAAGACATGTTATAAAAAAGTATGAAATGCAAACTAAAATGTTGTTTTACAGGTTGTTGTATACATATGTGTAATAATTAACGGATTTATGCATGTTGAAATAATAAGCTAGGAATGATACTATTAGCAGTTCTCTTATTTAATATATAATGTAGGTGTGACCAAATTCCCTTCAATTTAAATCCTACGATAAGCATATCTTTCGTAAAATTATTAGGGACAGAAATCTATTTAGTATTTAATAAAAAGTGCACTTTCTGTTACTTGTATTATAGGTTGGGCAACGCTGTCGAAAGTTACTACTCGGTAATAATGGCTTTGATATTGCCAATAAATTCTAAGTTCACCCATATTGTTGTCATCCTTTTTTTCAAATTAATTGATTTCTTAGATTATAGACTGTAAGTGACACTTTCTTATATCGAAAAGATCTAAGAGATCTTTGAAGAAGGCACCCAAGAAGACAACGAAGAACCTTTCTAAAACCTTTGGTGCTGCCTCTATTTAATGTAATTTTGAATTTGTAGCGCAGCAGTTGCCTTTAAAGTATCCATAAAGTCTAATTCTAATAAAGACGTCCAGTTTCCCTCTCATAATGTAACTCTTCATATTCAACTAGGTATTTTAGGAATAGATCTAGTTTTGTTATTGTTTATAATCACAAAATAAGTTTCAATCATTCATATAATTGATTTATATTTTAATATTCGCGCGCTTTCTCTTCGACAAGATAACTCGAATAAGGATTGGGTCGGGCATGGTAGTGGGTACTTGAAACATGGCACTCGAGAAAAACTTTTTAATATTTGTTCAGAGTTTCTATAAATGTGGAAAGTTTTAAGTGCTCGGGTTTGTCCCGTCGCCTCGCTCGTCGTATTGGATTGTGTTAGTTTTTATCCCCGGAAAAGTTGGACCGCACAATAACTTGCCATTAAAAATATTTTCTTTACCTAACTCCGACCTCCGCTCAATGGGATTACTTTAATAGCTACTGTTAACGCGGTCAGAAAGCCGTTCTCTTCTTCGGTACGGTTTTTCGTTATTTTTTGCGGATTTTTTTCGTCTTTATCATCGTCGCTTGTTGTAACAAGTAGTTAGTTTTGTAACATTTTTTGTAACAATGAACTAACTATGACAAAAAGTTTGAATTAGAAGTTAGCTGCCTGGGAAAAAAGATTTTAATTATACATTCATAAGTGTAAAACCATTCTTACAAGGAGTAAGGTTATAAAAAAAGTCTTCCATTGAGAAGAAAAGGGTATTATTCACAATCTAAATATAGCTGGTTTGTAGGCGATCGAATCAACTGGTCTGAGTTGCAGTCTGAATGTTCTCTAGGCGTTCGGGTACTCTGCATCGATATGTGTACGTATACTACCAGCCATAAGTGCTTACCTATCCCTAAAATATTACAAAAACAAGTTAAAAACTAATTATAAAATAAATTTTTCTTCTGCACTTATACAAAGAACTGTAACTTTTATAAACACAATATGCTTATTAATTTGCTAAGCCCATCATAAATTAACTTGAATTTGCGATTCGTCAATGTGTCCACATTTCGCTTTTGTTATTGCCGCACACAATCTTAGCATTCTCTCTAACATTTATATATACTGCTTGTTTCATGAACGTACTTGGAGCCTCTGTTCAAAAATTATTTTTCCAAACTGGACACTTTTTACGTTACTAGATGTAGATTAGGCTCTTTTTCTTTTAGTGTCAGGTTGTCTGTACGTATTCAATCCTTTCGAAGAAAAATTCAAATTCATTCTAATATACAAAAAAGCCATAGGATCATATATAATATTAAATATCACTGTGTTAGGGAAGAGGATAAAGAGTGAACTAGAAATACATACTTACCCAAAATATCTTTTATTTTGGTCGAACAATAACGAAAACGTATTTTCATCACTACCATTAATTTCACCCAATTGACTGAAGCAACACATTTAAACTTCTTAGAAAGTAAATTGGATAATTTATAAGGTGACCTTTCTAGAGTATGACAGGCTTCAGAAGGAACCGTATAGAAATGTAATGCTGTTGTAATTTACTTACTAAGTCTAAAACTTTTCGAGATAGATGTGTCAGTCGTGATGCTCCAATAAGGTGCAGTCCAGATCTCCGGACTTGATAAGTTACTATTTTTTAAGAGTTTTTAATAAAAAGTATGTGCCATGCCATTGATCACTCGGGATGATTTGCATTAGTAGTAAGAAGAGTAACCAAAGGAACATTCTAGAAACAAAGAAGAGAAATTTATGGAAAATATAAAGAGCTCATGGAACATTTTAGAAGCATGAAAGAGAAATAACAGGTGGTTTTTCCGGAGCAGAGAATTCCCGAAGTTTTGGAATTCCAGGAGTGTTTGAAAGTAAGTTGAGAGAGTGCATGAACGATTTTATTGTGTCAACTGTAAAAAAAAGTGTCAAGAACGGATGTGGAAGATGCGTGTCCTGTGCTACTGTCAATGGAACTTGCCAAGGAAAAAGGCTCCAACGGGAAATATAACATAAGCAGCTCTTTCGAAGAAGAATTAACATCGTTGGGCCACAGAAGATGGAAACAAATTAATTTGGGTTTCAATAGACTACTTTTCCAAGTAGTGGCACGTACGGACTACCATATTAAGAGATCGTAACTATTGTTGAAAGACTGGTTAAAAAATTGTTGGTCGATCTGGCATATTCTTGAATTGCACTCTAAGCAAGGATGCAATATAGAGATGTTTGCAATATGCTAGGCATCCGTAGTACAACTGCATTACGTCCGCAATTGGATGATATTATGGAGCGTATGAACAGAATCGTTATTAGATACCTATCCAAAGTTGTTGCCAATTATCAGTAAGATGGGGATCAGCACCTGCACTTATTTCAGAGAGCATCCATCCATTAAGCTACAGGAAAAAGTCTAGCGAATGTTCTCCTATGTTGAAAATTATAATTGTCGTGGGTAACATCGCAGGTGTAGTGTCGAGGGTAAAGTTGTTGGGGAAAATTATATTGCAAATGTTTGTCAACGAATGAATAAGATTTAGAATCGTGTCAGGCCTAATTTAAAAAAAATCTCATCTAAATTATAGTGGCCACGGAGTGACATTGCACATCAAGAGGATGGGGATCTAATTAGAAACAAACAATAATTCAATTGAACAGACTAATAGCCTTTCTTGGAAACAGCAGTAAGGAATACGAATAAAAGGTGCAAGTGTACAATGTACGAGAGCGACCAGAAATGTTTCCGGAATCGGCAAGAGATGACGCACGACGGTTGAAATGGATTTATTGGTCGGCAAGGGCAACCTTTTTTATGGTAACTCTCAAAACTTCAGACGTCTACTGTCAATAGTTGTTGTTTAAGAGTGTGTTTTGTGTAGCAAGTCAGGCGGTTTCGCAAAAATGGATAAAATTGAATTTCGTGCAGTGATGAAACACTTTTGGATGTACTCCGTCATTTTCGACTATCAGCATCTGGATGAGTGAGTTCAAACGTGGCCGCACAAGCACAATTGACGAACAACGCAGTGGGCGCCCAAAAAACCGCTACCACTAACCACCTATAGGATGCTCAATCGAAAAAGGTTAGAGGAGTTAAAAATAATCAAGTATAGGCTTCTGAAGATGTATGTATACACATTCATGGCGAACTCCATATGCTAATATCAGAAATATTAAATTAAAGCTGATTAACTTGTGGAAATTATAACTTTCCAGTTCCTTGTATGTCGCCGCTCATTATTCAAAGCTCCGTAATCGCAAAGCTTAAAAAGTATTTTTCTTTTCAAAACGATAAGCACTAAGAAACAGAAAGACTAATAAAAGTGTTTTGTCTTAAATAATTAAGTTATATGCGATTCGAGTAAGTCGGGGAATCTGTATATTCAGAAACATTTATTGTACAAAGACTTTTATTTATAACTTCTTTCTCTAAAATACGTACAAGGTAAACCAGTTATCGAGGACATCTTATTTGGGACGACGTGTACATATAGACTGTCGAATTTCCGTAAAGCTACTTCCAATAATCTATTTAATAGTTAGATTTTAAAATTGTTCTTTGTTTCTATCTATTTTTTAGTCCTTGTCCCTTACCATTACAACACAACTTTATGAAATTCTTAGAAATAAATTTTAAATCATGTATGGTCTAATCGCAATAAACCTATATGACGATTTAGAAAGATTTTTAGATTTGCTACAACCCATACTTAGGTATGGACGGTACTTGATTTGTTGAAACTCCTGTTGCACAGCCGTGTTAACGGTTTCTGACCACCATTCCAACGAGTGATAAGGGTGATTATAGGCCTAATTATCGCTGTGTATGCTTAAAAAATCGATTGAGGGTTAAGACTCTATCAAGGAGCTTGTGGCACCATTCCTTCAACTTTATTTGAAATTTCAATACCTGACGATTGGTGTGTTTCTGCCTTTATTATACATTTAAAAGCATTTAGTACCTTGCGGTCATAGCTCAAACATCTTACCTTATTAGCTATGGGCGATATGTTATTATGATCTTAAATTTCGTTTTCCTATGTCAACTTCTTTACAGCAAAAGAAAGTGTTATCTTATATCCTTAATTGATAGCTTCGTAACTTGCAAACCGAACCAGATACATTATTTTTTCCTTCGTGGAATTACTTTCGTGAGTACTGTTCATTTTAGTTTAACTTTTGTACGGATAAATAGGATTCTTTCTATCAAAGAATTTACATTTCGAAGTTCATTTGCGAAATAAATTAACATAGTAGACGTACGTTAATTAAAAGAACTAGGCAGAATTTCGAAAAGAAAAGGAAAATGTAATTATCGGAAATTACTTTGGTGGTGGGAATTTAACGTAAATGATATCTAAAAAAGGTCCACTTGATTGAAGTTGGATGGGAATGAAATTAAATTAACGTAGAAAATTTAGACTTGGAGATAAGGGAAGCGGAAAACGTTATTTATAGTCAACGACAATATCGCATTTAAGAGCAAGTAATCATTATAATTATTTAAGCGACCAACTATACACCCAGAGATAACTCATTTCGTATTTACAGGCCAATTGTGAGCTTAATCGGGTGTTTTTGCGTTCATCCAGGATTAAATTGATTTCAAATGCTTTCTTTTTTCATTTCCGTCACATTTACACATAAAAGTTTCAGGTATAAGTACACAAAACTGAATCTCACAGCTGTGTGAATCAGAGTGCTATATGGTGTACGTACTGCGAGGGGTTCAACCCTCGGGTCGCTAGGGAAATTTTCGCTAATGTCGTTTTCAGTCCACCCCTCTAACGTCCCCAAAGAACCCAAGCCTGACTACGTCAATTCACCCACTCCACTCAATCCGCCGGCGGTCCGGGTCTCTCATACCGGTAACTGTACTACTACTACACCGGAACAAAAAGTTACACGGCGACGTACACACCACTACTACTCACTTTATCAATTATATTTGCGAACTTTTCCTGCATCACACTCATTTCGAGACCGCAACGCGGGTAGCTATGGTACTGGATATGCCCCTAATGTGCGATTCCGGATTCTAGTTTTTGGATATCAGACCCCGAGGACCACATTTAATTACTTACGGTAATGGATTGGTGTTGTTGTATGCGTGTATGGTCGTCTCTACGTATGAGAATGGAAATGAAGTTAAGATACAGTAAAACCACATTTATACGTAGGTACTATGTGCGTATAATTTCATTTGTAGCTGTAGTACCATAACACCAGCTCCCGAGAATTTCATGCGTTTTGCATTGAAGATGTACAGTGGTTTATATAAGTTTAAGCTTACCTATTATTCTATAGTTGTTGTCAAAAAACCAAGTACTAATATACAATCGATCAAATGGGAAGCTTTGCATTTATTTTTTTCTAAAATATAAAAATGGGCATTCATTTTTATATTTATGGAATGGGAGGGTGATGGACGTTAAGGTATCAAGCGTAGTGTATCGAGATCCGTCATAATTAAGTCATGCATCTGAGAGATTTCATTAAGGCAAGTTAATCCGAAAAAAGCATTGAATTTAAGGAAAATCGTGCATTGTGTCGTTAGAAAGTAACTGATTAGGCAAACACAGCCTCCGCAAACCACATTATTGAAGTATTTGTCTATAATTTACGTGGACTTTTTCTTTAAAAGAGTCATGCTGTATTTATAGTCTCACATATCATCGTATGTAACGTATCATAGTATAAACAAAAAAAGCGAACACAGCCTGGACGACTTATCGAGACGATCACAACAAAAGTGATTGAAAAAGTTGAAAATGTACTACCTCAAGATACGCGTTTAACGAAGAGGTAAGCTGCAGGAATTACTGGAGCTACCATCTAAATACATATTTCAAGGTTGGTTATGCGGAGGAATTCATCATTTATCCATGTGAAATTACATGTAGCCGCTATATCAACGATCACAATGTGGAACCTTTAGAAGGCGAATTGGTGTGCGACAAGGATACGGCTTGCACTTTCATCAATCATCAGAAGTAATTTAAACTTTATTTCAGTTTCCACTTGAATAATATTTAATTTTGACGCCATCAGCTTATTGATACTTCTCAGCATATTCAATTCTTCCCTTTGAGCCAAATCTTTTATTTAAGATGAATTTCATTGGTTTGTAGAATAGCGTTAATGACAAAGGTATTGGATTAATGTATAAGTCTTGTTCTTCCAATTTACAGAAATTTTAATGGCACAAATTCAATAAAAAATAAAGTAGCATGTCGCTTATTTAGGACGGTACGGTTTCCGAAACACTATCCCGATTTTGTTCAACGTTCTGCTAAAATATGGTACGGCATTTCCTTCTTCTTTTATTAAAATTTGTTAAAAATGTTACCATTCTTTCTAGATGAAATCTACGGTTGTAATAAATTCGAATTTTTAATGATGTTACATTGTCGTGTGATGTTAACAGTTAGTAGCAGATATATCAGGTGAAACCATGTTACATTAATTAAAGAATTACGAATATGGTATCCATAGCTTTTAAAATCTAATTTTTAAGCTACAGAAATTTTTCATTGGAAAACGTTAAAACAGAGAAGAAAGTTATACGTAACAATTTGAAAGAAAACATATCATTTGATTGGTAATTGCAATTGACCAATGAGATTATTGGAATAATTGCGTTTCCGAAGAGTGATCATCAGTTTATTCATAGCAACCTTAGAAAGTGCAGCCCAGAAGAAGCTCAGTGCAATTGAGAACAGGTTCAACCGGGAAACCAAATATTTTCAAAAAAACAATTCATTATCTTTGCATGAAATAAGTTATGTGAAAGAAATTAAATTGTCGATATTTAGTTTATTCTTGCAGCACAAGTATCGTCTCTTTTTTTTGTTTAGAAAAGTAGGCTTAGATATGATGGATATTTTATCTCACATAACCAACTATCTATGGTTTACCTCTTGGAATTTTTTGTTTACGACCACAATAACTGAGACAACCTGTATATGTACAAAGGCTATTAACATAGGTAGAAGTTCAGCCGAAACAAATTACAATTAAACTTCATTTGGTAAGTACAGTTGCATAATGTTCGTGCACTCCGGTAATACATATTTTGATCAGAAAAAATTTTCAAGCCCTTGTGGTGTTCTAAAAACTGTAATTGCTTTGTTGGGACGTGTGATCAATAGTCAATGATTTTTCGTCCAAACTAGTTAGAATACTAATAATTCCTACTATGCACGTTCTAAAGAATCACTGATTGGTTTGTATCTTTGGTGAAAAAATACAATGTTGATGTGTGTATCAAACAAAATAAATTGTCTTTATTAGGCAATAAATTTGCCACTTGCGATTAGAAAAATGATTGCCAATGAACGCAGTTACTCTATCTACAAACGGTCGGAAGTATTAAGGTAAAATTTTCTATAAAAGAAAATCTATGTCATTGGTAGCTGTCTAGCAAAATCACGGAAAATATCTTTCTTTGTCATATATTACGTCCGTAGATACAATTCATAACAAATTCCCCGTGATAAAATATGTGTTATATCCATGCGATATCATCCAATTTCCTCTCCCTAATCATAGCTCGGAATAACTTTCCACCAGCTGCGAATTATTTGTTCTTATTAGAAAGGGTAGGAAGGAAAGAATACCCGAAAATCTTGTGTTCCTAATTCACCCCGAGGTTGCCTATCTACAACGTGCATTATAAAACGACAACCAGCCAATTCTGCCGACCATTTTGTTTTATGCGTGGCGATATGGCTTACTAGATTGACTATAAAATATATCATGTGCAATGTCGGATGAAATTTGTTGCGGGTAACGAGCGAAATACCTGCTATCCGACTTCCGTTTTTCGTTATCTTTTTACGTACAGTCAAGGCACTGATAATCTAGACGATTTTACCACTTTACTATTAGAAATTTCCGGTATACTTTTTTATAGAGAAAATAAATACGATGTAATGTTTCTAATCTTAGAGATAAGTATGATGTCTTAATAATCGCGAGACCTACGTGTAATATTATTATTACCCACGATTGTACGGCATCGGTTTATTGCAAAATTTTATATGTTTAGAAGTCGTAATTTTTGTGTATATGCATTTCGCCGAAATACCACGATATGTATAAACCTTATCTTATGCGCGCTATAAAATATATCTCAATTTTTTGTTTTATGTTTAGGAAAAGGAACATATGTGCGAGTTATAAATATGTAGTGTATATTTTGATATAAACATTGATACAAAACATTCCTACATAATATTTGTATTACATTATAAATTAAAGAAATAAATTGTTGCTCAAGTAAATACCACGAGATGCCTTCAGAGCTTTACTTTATTACATATATACAAATATGTAGTTTTAAGCTTTGGACTTTGATTTTGTTTTGCTAACGTTGGTATATGTTTTTTTTAATAGTCGACTATTTACGTTAATTTTGTTAGTATAATAGCTATGTTGGTTCTGGCGCAAAATCCCACATATGTATTCTCTTATGAAGGTCCGAATTCACATTTTATCCCCACCACGCCGACTTCGCAGAGACGCGCGCCTTTCAAATCTTGCATATACAGCGTCGTCTGAAAATGTTTATCCGGTGTGAAAACAGGGTCATCCGAAAGCAATTGACCGCCGCCTGTATGCAAAGCAACTCAGCGATGAAAATGGAAGGAAAAATATTAGGACAAGTATCAGTTCGAATGTAACCGGTATCTGTCATAATAGAACAGGTATCAAGACTTGATACCTGTTATAATTAGAACAAATATCTGTGGTGGGGATAAAACGTGAATTCGGACCTTCATAAGAAAATACATGGGATTTTGCGCCAGAACCAATATAGCTATTCTACTTATCGATTTCTTATATTTCTTTTTTCATCAATAAATACAATTCACCCTTCATTGATGTATTTCAAGATAATATCCCCATATCTACCATTACTTATATTTTTATATAGCTATATAACCGCTTGGTGTACATCTTAAGATAAAATACGGACACACCTTTAACTTCCCATTTGGTATACTTATTTCACCCATCCCCAATGACGTTGATTTTCAAAGTGATGAATATTGTTTAGAATTCCTGACAACGGTTCCCAAAATATTAAAGAAACCAACGGCTTTTTTCTGACTGGTTATACTGTGTTTTTGGGTAGTTGTCGGGCCATGTTTAAAATTATGCCGATACAAGCGCGTAGTTGTTTTTAATACCGAATAAATATTCGAAAAAGATATAACAAAATACACATTAAATAATTTAGATGTGAACATGGATCGAAATGGGTTTTTGTTTTGACTAGTTATTTTATCTCTATGACACAAATTACTTAGCTTAAGTCATAAGACCGTACCTTTACATATCTGGAAATATTTAAACTAATTTCCCAAGAGTGCGCACCTAATTTTAATGTCTAAATTGTCTACGTGAATAATAAAATTCTCAAATTACGCAGATCCTTTCTTACCCTCATTAGTAATATTTTTGGAACCATCTGGAGCATAATCGACCGCGGTCACTCAAGCAACCGTCTGTTCGAGCGCTAAAGGGAAAACCTCAACTCAGGATGTAGAACATTAAAGTCTAAAGCGAATCGCAGTCCAATACCGCAGCACGCCTTTCCTTTATGCCCCGTTATAACTTCCAGCACCGGAAGAACGGTCCGCATTATGTTGATGGCGCACGTGTCGTAGATAGCACTCCGGATAAGAATTTACCTGAAGCAATCTAGTAGAAGGTACCTATACAAAAATACATGGTGAAGGATTCCATAGCTGTTAGTCGATATTATTCTGAATCTCCGCCTTATTCTCCTAAAATATAAAGTTTACTGCGTAGGAATTGGGAGGAACATTCAGTAAAGTCGAAAGAATGAGAATTAGGTATAAGAGGGTAGGCCCATCGCTTTTTACAACGTTGTGCGTCCGCCAAAATGAATATGAATTCGTATTGATTATTAAAGTTTCTGAACACGTACTATGTGATTTTGAAATACCGAATTTATTCAGATGTCTATTTATAGGTTATAGGAAAAGAAGCTTTTCTTTGAAAATGGAATGTACAGATTTCATTGTTTTGTTAGCATATGTGAAATAAGGAAGTAAACTCCGTGAAGCACTTCTATAAAAAATATTTCTAAAAAGAAGATAAGTTACAGTGTCTGCTGGTCTGACATAATTTCTAACTAAAAATTTCCATTTGTATTCATAATAAGCTTATGTTGTACGTTAATAGTAGAGATTTAATTATAAAAAGCATATTTGAACATTCCTATTATTGTTATCAAACTTATACATATGCATCTATTTTCCCGTACTATCTTCTTTATCGTAATTGCAAATTCAGCTTTCGTATATTTATAAACTACAAGTTATATGATAGGGGCCCCAAAACTTTATTAGTTCGTAGTTCATTTAGTGCTACACTGTTTACTCCCTACTGTACCCCGGGGTGCCGCTACTCACATTTAGGGAACCCCTGTTGTACATATATTTTTAATTGCCCACGCTTGACAAGAACCGTAATGAGGAGAATAAACAAACAATGGCGCAAGGGCATACATTAAGATCTTATAAAATAAACGACGATTTTATTCAATTCCATGTGTATATTACAATATTGCAATATTGCAATTTCATTTTATGTTTAGCAACCACCATAGAATTCGTTTAGGATCGACTTTTCTTTTTAGGTTATCATTACTCTAATATTCAACATATTGCATTGACTTCTTGACAGCGTTTTCTTGATATTCCTTACGCAAGTGTGTCGGCAAGAAGGTTTAAATTAAATAAACTAAAATTAGGAGAATGGTACAATTGCATCATGAACAGAGTAACAGCTCGGTGATACTAAAAAGCAAAAACAAAATGGGACGACAACGTAAACCATGTACAGATGTCAACAAAATAAATATCCTCAATAAATCCATTGGCGTTCCTATTGGTGTAATGGGTGCCTTAAGCAATACATTTGTATTATATAACGGGATCTCAAAAGTATCTTATCTAAAATTTTGCCTATTTCTTTGTTCCAGCTTTCTTTTGGTCTCCCTCTTGTTCCTTTTATCTGTATCTTTGCTTTCCAGACCCTCTTAACCGGAATTGTATTGTCCATCCTTTGTATATGTCCCCATCACGCTAATTGTCTTTGTTCTATATAACTTTCTATTGATTCCGTTTGTAGCTCTCTTCTGATTTGTTCGTTCCTCATCCTGTCTCTCCTGGTTACATTTTTCACTCTTCTTAGATATTTCATCTCCAGGGTTTGGACCTTACTTTTTTCCTGACGATTTAGTACCCAAGTTTCATATACAAATGTGAGAATTGATCTGGAAATTGTTCTTTAAATCGTCATTTTTGTTTGCTTGGTTACTTCTTTTCTGTGTATAACTCCTGAGTTCATAACATAGTATACCTTGTTGAGTTTCTGTATTCTGTTATTAAGTTCTTCTTCTTGTCTTCCTTTCTTGTATATTGTAATACCCATGTACTGGAAATCTCTACCTTTATTATTTATTATGTATTTCTGTTTCTCCAAGTTTAATGTGTATTTCTTTTTCCTCTTCTGATATAACCATTACTTTAGTTTTGTTTGTATTAATTTTCATTCCATACTTAGCCAGTGGATTGTTTCGAACATTTATGTTGTGCTGGAGAGCCTTTTCATTTCCAGCTATTAGCGCTACACCATCTGCGAATACACGTTCTGTAATTTCTACCTTTTCTAAGTTGTGATGGCCAATACAAAAAGCTTTTGTTCTCCTTCTTGTCCCTCTAATAATTTCATGCATGAATGTTATAAATAGTAGAGAGCTAAGTCCACCTCCTTGTCTAACACCTTTTTTTGTATAGAACATCTCTGATTTCATGTTTCTACTTACTACACAGCTTTTCATATAAACTTCTGATAGCTGTTATTTATTTGTAATTTGCTCCTCTCTTGCATAGACACCCCCATACTTTATTTCTGGATACCCTGTTAAATGCTTTCTTCATGTCCAAAAAAGCTAAGTATACGCTTTCCCTGGGGATATTTTTTGTACGTTATCTCTTTTATTGTAAAAATATGGTCTTGTATACTTCTGTTTTTTTCTAAACCCACTTTGGGCTTCTAGTAATGTCGGTTTTACTATTTACCTCAATCTCTTTTCCAGCAATTGTACATAAATCTTCACCACTGTGTTTAGTAGCATAATTCCTCGGTAGTTGTTGCAGTCTTTGTTGTCATTATTTTTGTAAATTGATACTATTAGGCTTAGACCCCAATCTTTTGGGATTCTCCCTTCCTCCCATACGTTATTATAAATATCGAATAATAACTGCCTTGCCTGTTACCTCATATTTTTGAACATTCCGGTTGTTAATTTATCGTCTCCAGGGACTTTTCCGTTTTTTAATCTTTTTAGCGCTTGTTCCAGATGTTCTTCTGTGATATTCCCCTCCTCGAACACTCCGCCCGCAGTATCCCGACTGTCGCCTAGGCCGTACAACTGCTGTATTGTCACTTTACTTGGAGTATTTAACAAGTCTTCCAAATATTCTTTCCATCGCTTTATAATCATTTTTCGGTCTGTGAGTATTTGTCCTCCTGAAGGGAGGAGATGGAGCATAAATGGTGTGGTTAACCAGTATAATAGAAAATGGCTGCCATTTTTTTTCCTTCTATCCGATAAAGATACAAAACCATGTCTCGTCAGCAGACATCGCGTCTAGGTTAAATGCCATCAATTTTGAAGGAGAGATACTTTAGAAATTGATTTTATACTGTTTCAAGTAGTACATGTAGATGTAAATAGTGAGGATACCAGATTAAGAAGGCGTATTCTAATTTAGTACGAACAAGCGAATAGTGTAGCGATTTTAGTGACGCAGAGATCTTAAATATTCTGTAGGATTGTATGATAAACCCTAAGGATTTCATGGTAGAATTTTGTACAGCTACTCAAACACCATGCCCAGATCCATTATAGATAAGTCGTAGAAATAATAGTTTAACTCGCAGCATATTGATAACTGTAAAGCCTATGACATTTAAGGAACAAACTACTTACTAAACAATATTAGATTCTTATAATCACCATTCTGAGTAAAATACGAATTGGTGATGGATCCCATATCACAAAGGAGAATAAGAAACCCTACTGCATATGGTCTAAGTTTGACATTCCTTTGGACAATTAGTAAATAAATTACTCCTAAGCGGGCATTGAAGAGAGAGCTTTCAATTTCTGTAGCATAATTTAGACGCGTTATCGTACTCTGATGTAATCCAAAATATACAAATCGATAAGATATCTATTATCGGAACGTCAGAAGATTGGTATGTACATCGTGTATTTCGTTCAACTACGATATTCTTTGTTTGCTTGAGATATGGCTCTATGGTTGAATGGCAAATAACGAAGTATTTTCATCTAATTACAACATTGAGCGATAAGATAGAAATCTGATAGCCACTGAGAAATCAGAAGGAGGTGGAGTACTGATTGCTTTTTCGCAATATATCTTTGAGTTTCTTGATACGTCATCTTTGATGGATTTTATTTCAATTCTGGATTTGGTGGGGTGTAGATGTTCGATATCGTAATACGAATTTTGACACTATCGCATTTTATATCGACCGCACATCATACTGACTTATTTCTTGATCATCTCGAACTATTCATTTCGAATAAACGGTTACTATTGCTGGGCAATTTCAATAGACTGTAGTTTCTGACGATAAATTTCGTTCTCGTGAATTTTGTCGGTTCGATTGGTTTGATTTGAATTCAACATTATTCTTAATAGTCACAATATACTTCTAGGTCTCTCAAACATCGATGTAATCGTCCACCGTAACTCTTATTCATTCGTTTCTGAGGATTCTCACAATCCGATGTTGAAAATATTTATCAAGCTAGTTGGTACCGTTAAATCCATGCTGTTTCCTTCTAACAGCAATCCTAAAAACAACTTTAGGAAGGTTAATTTTCACCGAGTATATGCAGATTTTTGAGCTTTGATTTGTTACTATAGAATGATTTTGAAGATGTACTAGATTCAAATGCCCGGCTGATTTACGAACGATATCAAGAATGGATGAGTGATACATTACTCTGGATAGTGGAAAGCTATCGGCCTGAGTACATTTAAAATTGAATTTTAATGACCAAGAAGGTACTTGAAACACAAAATATGTAATGCTTATTTGAATTATGTGAGAACAGCGGAGAATAGAATATGGTTTGATTCCGGAAAAGATGTATTTGAATAACAACGAATTCACTACTCCACAGGATATAGTTAATGAATTTGTGGATAACTTCATGTCGGTGCATATACTTTCTACTTCTACTTTTTCTTTTTTGTGATAGTGAATTCGATGTTCCTCCACTATCAGTAGATTGTAGGCATTAGAAGGCGTCAGAGCAAATTAATGGCTGGTGATGATGGCACCCTACCCAAAGTCATAGGCACTATAGTGACTAGAATGTTGTTACTGTAATCGCCATTTTGGGTTTCTGATTCTGTAGAAAAAAATTGCATAAATTCCATATATTGGAAAAAATTAGTTGTGTTCATCTTATTGCAGTTTTAGGGGTACTGGTTGATCTATACTAAAATCAGGCAGCGAATAAAATAATATGAAGTGTTACGCTTACATAAGCATGGAATACGGGGCTGATGAATTTAATGTTAAAAAATGTAATGCTGAAATAATTGATCGCTGTATTTATGTGTCGCTCTCTCACTTGCGCATGCAATTATCATTTAAACGTTATTTATTTCGTTATCATTTGCTTATCATTTCAATGCATTGTTGCAATTAATGAACGAACTAAGAAATATATGAAATAAATAATTAAATACTAGAAGATTGGAATAGAGGAGATGCTAGTAACCACGATCATAGTTCAAAATACTTAAATATCGTCGTAATCTCTAAGTTGTAAAATGATAAAAATAGTTCAATCGAAAATTCAACTAATCCTCTGTGACGTGATGAAAATACGTGCTAGTATATGAAGAATGTTCGCTCTACATTGTCTGTGGCTATATTTGCGTATTAAAAATACTTCCCGTATATTTCTGAGCGTCATTTATACATCGGCTTATAAAACCCATTATTTGCATATCTGGATTTTTATTTGGAATGGTACTAAATTACTCGTCTACGTGATACCTTATACCACCTACCATATTTGCCAGGCACGTTTAATGTTATTGAGTGGTAAGTGATTTCGATAAAAATAATTCACTATTTTACGATTGCTCAAGCGATTCTCCAAAAACTAGGTATATTTCGAAAATATTCGTTATGTCTGCTTCAAATTGAAGACAGAAGAAAATAATTCTTAACTTTTTTGAATGAATGAAATGAATTTTGTGCTCCCAGCGTGGAAATGAAATATTTGATATTTTAGAAATGTTGACTATAATGCGGTACTGCTTTAAATCAGGTCTTGTTAATACTATTTTAGGTGGTAGTAGGTTTTCTGGGCAAAGGTTCCTGAATTGGCAAATCCGTTTAGAATTTAATTTAAGAAAAATCTTCTTTATATTAGCTACGAGTTAGTATACTCTTGGATAGCTGAATTGACCTGAAGGAGATGCGGATAGTCTGTTTTGAATTGTGAGCCCCGTTGGTTTTTTTTATTGACTTTGTTGTACATCAAAGGTATTACTAGAGCCTTTTATTATCAACAGTTTCTGACTTCGCATTTTATAGACGTTTGCCACACAAAACAACTTGGTATCGATAGGCCATCAAATTTAAGAGTATGCACTATAAAATTTATTGTACTGCCTTTATTAGCATCTGTTGCTTCCTCACATTTTATAGAATTGATACAATATTTTAAATCAGAATAGCGATGTATATGTTTATTAATTTGATGTCGCCCTTGTAATCTGTGATATTTTTCCTTCTAGGGTATGTACCACAGGCTGAAGTACCGATATACTCGACTTAAGACTTAAGTGAATTCATCCTGTCTGATTTGACCGAATTCGTATTGACCGCGCTCTTGTACGCTGGCAAAACGATTCATCTCCATGCTTATGGATTTCTAGTTGTTTTTAACCTTTAATAGCATCCCACCATTGGAAATGTCAACGTGCAACCTATTGTGGTGAAAAATCTCAGGCTCTTAATTTGCCGAATGGGTTCTTCTTTTAAATTCCTATTTGTTTTAAATCCAAGGATAAATAACATTAAATAATAATGTATCCGGATCTCCAAATTATTGTGAAAATATCAGCTGGGGCACTTTTAACTTCAAATAACTTTGAAGAATTTTAAAAACTATAATTAATTCGAAAAATAACGATTTTTTCTTTGGAAAGACAACTCCGACATCTGTGTCTTTGACACAATCGTTATTTTATAAATGGTGTTTTTTATAGAGGTATAAAACTTTAAGTTGGCAACACTTTTTTAACTGGCGGCCATTTTGTTAGCTGTAAAGTGATTTATGTTTAGTTTCAACATGAATAGACTGGCGCCTGAACAACGCTTCCAAATTGTGCAAATTTATTTTGAAAATCATGGTTCTGTTCGAAATAGTATCGTGCAGTACGTCCATTTTTCGGCCAACATAATCGTCCATCAAAGCAATTAATTCGATTAACTACGGAACGTCTTCGCACCACGTTTACTCTAAATGGTAATACGCATCTACAGAGACGTCGTACAGTGCGTACAGAAGAAGTCATTGCTGCTGTAGAGCGTAGCGTAGAGGTAGACCCGAATCAGTCTATCCGCCATCATGCACAGGAATTGGATATGTGTCCATCCACTTTATCCATTTTGCGGAAAGATCTTGGATTGCGTGCTTACAAAATCCAACTCGTGCAAGAAATGAACCCACACGATCACCTAGCGTAGGCGTAGATTCGATGAATGGGCCCAAAACAAGATTGCCGTTGATCCCGATTTTCATAAGCAAATTTTGTTTAGCGATGAAGCTCACTTTTGTTTGAATGGATACGTCAATAAACAAAAGTGCCTTATTTGCAGTGATGGTAATCCTCAAGCGTAGGTTGAGACACCGTTACATCCAAAGGAACTGACTGTTTGGTGTGCTTTATGGGCTGGTGGAATCATTGATCCGTACTTCTTTAAAAACGATGCTGGTCAGAACGTTACAGTCAATGGTGACCGCTATAGAGCCATGATTACTGACTCGTTCATCAATTGAACAACCAGGATGTGCGGGAGCTGTGGTTTCAACAAGATGGCGCAACATGTCACACAGCTCGTGCCACAATTGATTTATTGAAGGAAACGGTTGGTCGTGCGATTTAACGCCGCTATTTTCTGTAGGAATATGTGATGTCGCTGGTCTACGCCGATAAGACCGAAACGATTGACCACTTGGAGGACAACATTCGCCGCGTTATTGCCGATATACTTTCACAAATGTTGGAAAAGGTTATCCAAAATTGGACCTCCAGATTAGACTGCGTCCGAGCCAGCCTTGGCGGTCATATGCCAGAAGTCATATTTAAATTATAATGCCAGAAGATTATCTTTCGAATAAAGTAAATTTCATGTCAATTTAAGAAATTCATCTTTGTTTTATTCCATTTCAAAGTTCTATATCTCTATAAAAAACACCCTTTATTAGGTAGTTTCCGGGGATACACTCACTATATTCAGCTTGATTGCTCATATGGTATGCCACACAGTAAACACACTCTTGATGGAATGAAATTATTTACAAATAAATGCTGCCAGGCGACGTGCAAGAAATTTTGAAGATAGTGTGTTTTATTTCGGGACGATACATATTCTAATAATATGATAAAAATGTGTAGTACAGTGGTACATTATACGTCTTTCAGAAATAAATTTGGAAGAAATTATAATTAAATACAAAAATATGTTTACGAAAGACGATATATATAGTTAATGAGTTTACGTCTCCACTGCACATGTTGTTTAAAGGACTTTTTCTTTAAACTTTAAAATTGGAAATTATATGTCAATAATGAACAACTAAAGTAGATATCTGTAATATTTAATACACAGAAAGAAATCTGTACGGAATAAATATAAGTAAATTAAAGAGGGAGTCCTAGCGGTACTTTGCCTCTAACATTAACAACAACAAAATAAGGGCGTGAACCATACACTAACGAGAAAATGTAAAATATAGAAATATAAAAAAAAAACTTAGAAAAACATTGATATTTTAAATGATTTAAATGTTAATAATACATATTATTGCACTCTGTTTACTACAATGTATATAATTTGTGTGATAAAATCATTACGCACATTAACCTATTAAAATAAAGATAAATCATAAACCAATTTAAATGTTTCAATGTGAAAATAGTGTCTTTTAAGGCTTAGAGTCGAGGTATGTTAATAACACTTTTAACAGTCCTCGTATAAAATAATTTCATTGGAATAAGCGACAGCATAGTCTGCGATAATAATCAGAAAGTTGAAGCAAACCTACATTTTCAACGTTACTTGAATTTCCAAGAGCAGGATATAACCGTTCCCTATATCGTCAGCTGAGGATTAGGAAACTCATTAAAATCGTCTTATATCAGAAAAAGCAGACGGAAAGCGCTTACTATTAGAGGTCTGATGGAAACGTTTTACATGTCGCATGAGATACTCTTGTACGACCAATCCATTTCGCATCTCTCGTCTTGTCTCTGTTATTAGGAAAACCAGCTCCGTTCTGCGCGACATTTTTTCCAATAAAATTGTTCCGTCTGTGTCGTTTCTATTCTTCTATGGGCTCGATGTCTTTCCTCTTCTGCCTTTAAGATTGGCGTTGCATGTCTGCACCTTTCTCACTCAGTCCAAATTTATCGCCTGCGGGGGCGTCTCTTTAGGTAAAGGAATGCAATATGCGCAAATTTACATCTTTCGTCGCGTTCTTCCATTTTCGACTGTGGAGGAAAATATTTAGAATCTTCGAAGGATTTGCATTCGCAAATGATTGCTGTCTCGATAGCTTAAGGAAGATGGGATGGAATGGACAATGAGATATTTTAAACATGCTCAGCTTTCATACAATTTAGATTTAAATAATATGTTTTCAACCGTTCAAACTGTTTGGGAATGTTTTATTTTGGTAAATCTGATTGAGGAAACTTGCATAACAAAATTATTGAACTTTTTAGATTTCTTATTTAGTTATAGCCATCTAGTATGGATAGTACATATGTATATACGTATATTTCAAGAAGTCTGATAATAGTGATAACAATAACAACGTCGTGATTATGACGTCTGCATCTGAAAATTGTTCAGTAGAATATTATGGTCATAGCCTGAATTGATTGTATTGGATATATTCCATATTGTTTAAAATATACGTATTAATATCTGCACGCTCAAGTAGAGATACAGATGATACACAGAAAAGTGACCCAACTATAGAAGTATACTCAAGGTTAGAGCGCACAAAAGCGAAATATAATGCCACTATTGCATCGAGAGGGCTAAATTACCTCGTTGTTGTTACTATAAATACTAGAGCTTTTAATACACAGGATGATACATCACTGATGTGTTTGTAATAGCTAATTTAGCGTTGAAAAAAACGCCTAGATCGTTCAAGATAGCTCAACTATGCAAAATAATACCAAAATATCAATAATGGTAAACAAGCGGAGAAAATTTTCGACGGAAAGTTACAACAACACATTTTTCGATGTTCATCCTAAGATTATTTTTGACATATCAGAATTCTAGCTTAATACGATTCTGATGCATCAAACGACAATCCGAAATGGTATTTTTCCTGGCATAAAGTTTGAGTTCATTACCACACAATAATTTATTGCAATTCAACTGACGGCAATGAATATCAGAAAAGAAAAGGGGTCAGGTTATTTCCCTTCCGGAAAAAGAAAATCCATCAGATGTATGGCCAAAGTATGTGAACAACTGTGTTCTCCTAGCAAATACATATGTTCGAAGCACCGATATAAGTCTGGTTGCAAACCGCTCCGCATAAATTTCGGTGTATAGATCACATCAACTTGTATATTGTCCACTAATGATTCGGCTTTGAGTTGTATAGGCATAGTAAGGTTAGTGACACTGGACGCACAAAACTGTGTTAATCTCAGATAAAATTGTATGAAATTGTTGATATATACCATTATGGGTCATTTCATATACTTTGGCCAATAGGTCTATACTTGCTGATTAAAGTGGCATCGTTTTTTTTTTTTGGGGAACTGGACATAATTTTACTGTATTCAAACAATTTAGAAAAGTAGATGTTGGTAGGGGTAAGTTCGCAATTTCTTATAATAAAACTAGGTATATTGTTTTCATCCATGGTATGTCTATGTTTTAGCTTTTTGAGGGCGCTGGACTGCGAGACTGATCCCGCGCCTCCGCCCTTGGATCTCTAGAACCCATGGGGAGGTGGACTATTACCTGACTCAGTTTTTGACCGGTCATGGCTATTTCAAATCGTATCTGCACCGAATGGGTAAGACTGAGACTGGAGCATGTTTGTATTGTCCAAATGAGGTAGATGATGCGCACCATACCTTCTTCTTATGTGAGAGATGGGCGGAACCAAGACGGTTACTTGAAATGGAGATCGGCGAATTTACGATCGACACAATTATAACGAAGATATCAGCCAATGAAAATTGCTGGACAAGTTTAACGCGATACGTTCAATATGTCCTGCGCACGAAGAAAGGCGATTTGGACCGCAACATGGAAAGAGGATTGCTCTAATTCGAAAGTACAGTGGAGCGTGGCCTTTGTACAGCAAACTAGACACAGCCCGAACTAAAATGATTAACGGGTGGTGGCTGGTAGTCCTCTATTGAAGGGAGTCCGAGTATTGATGCTTATTATTATTATTATTGTTATTATTATTATTGTTATTGTTATTATTGTTGTTATTGTTATTGTTCTTATTGTTACTGTTATTGTTACTGTTATTGTTACTGTTATTGTTATTGTTATTACTGTTACTATTATTAGTTTCGCGGTACGTGCAATATGTACCGCGCAAAAAGAAGGGAATTGCAGCATAGATAGAGAATTGTTATAATTCCAAACCACAACGGAGTGTGGCCTTTCCACAGCCAAATGCATAGACCCAGCCCGAAGTAATGTGATAAACGGTTCCGGACTGGTGTCTAGAAGAAGAGGGGGTGTTTTAGTTGGTAGTCCTCCTTCAGAGGGAGTCCAGCATAACATGCGTCAATGCATTTCACCTCCGCAAAAAAAAAAAAAATGTTTTAGCTTTTTGAGAACTTTGAAGGCCGTAAGTCGTCAGACGAGGCGACGTCGATCAATAAATCATTCTTAGACATTACTGACATATGAGAGAATCGTTGGAAGCCCTTGACTACAGAATAAGGCATGAAGAATACGAGGGGAGGTCCAGAAGTTCGTGGAATGGAAGGGTTTTAAATAAAATAAAACAATAAATCTATTTTTCCTGTTCAATATAATCACCCTTAAGCACAATACATTTATTAGATCTATGAATTAATTTTTCTAAACCATCATAAAAATATTTTTTATCTTTCGCTTTAAAATGGGCCAAAATTGCCTTCTTTACCTCATTGTCGTCGGAAAACTTTCTTCCACGTAAGTCTTTTTTTAAATTGGGGAACAAATAAAAATCACTAAGTACCAGGTCTGGACTGCAGGGTGGATGGACTATTGATTGAAAGCCATGCTTGTGCAGAGCAGCCATTGCAACTTTGCTCTTGTGAAGCGGCGCATTGTCTTGCAAGAGCAACACACCCTTGATCAATTTTCCTCGACGTTTTTCCTTGATGACCTCCTTTAATTTTTCTAGTATCGCCGCGTAATATTCTCCGGTTATGCTCCTACCTTTTTCTTTGTAATCAATCAATAATATCTCCTCACAATCCCAAAAAATAGTAGCCATCAACTTTCCAGCCGATTCTGACACCTTGAATTTCTTTGGCGGTGGTGTCCCCTTTTTATGCCATTGCATGGACTCCTGTTTGGACTCAGGCTCAAAGTGGTGAACCCATGTTTTATCTCCGGTAACAATCCGCTCCAAAATCTGTGCAGATTTGTCTCCACACAGCTCCAAAAATTGTTTGGACGCACGGACGCGCAGCTGTTTCTGCAGTGGCGTGAGCATTCTCGGTACCCATCTTGCACTGACTTTTGTCATACCCAGGTAGTCATGTAGGATACGCAAAATGGTGATATCTGATACTCCAACTAATGCAGATAATTGTTTTTTTTTCAAACGGGCATCTTGCAGTACAAATTTTTGCACTTTTTCGACGATGTCTGATGTGGTGGCCTCAACTGGCCGTCCTGAGCGGGGGTCGACTTAAATCGACTCCCGGCCATGTTTAAAAAGATCACGCTACTTATAAATCATTGATTTACTAGGGCACTGTTCCCCATAAACGGTTTCCATTTCATTCAATACGGTTTGAGCGTTCTTTCCTTGCTTTGTAAGGAACTTTATCACAGCACGGTGTTCAATTTCCTCCATAGTTTCAGTTTTCTTCCGGATTGACTTGTTTAGCAGGCAACTATTCGTAAACGACTGACGCTAGGGCTGCAACTTAACGTATATACTAATGATGAGTCGCCTATCAGAATGACACCTAGCGAGCGCCCCTATCGCCGCTCCATTCTACGAACTTCTGGGCCTCCCCTCGTTTTCATTCCTCATGTTATTGGGAATTCCGAGGAATTTATTTGAGGATACACATCATCAGACTGATCACGGATTACTTTTTATTTGATATTGAACATGAGGCACCCAATATACAAAGTTGTCCTATTGGTTTTCATAAGCTTTCTCATTTTCATCGTAACGACCGAGATTAACGTTAAAACCTTTTATATTTCACGTAATGTTTGCACTTTAGTTTAATATTCACTCTTTGGTTACGTGTAAACCACATAGGATAGTTGGACATGCGAAAAACTTTCATAGGAATAAGTTTATTTAAAAGTTTGTAGATTTTATCGTAACATTGGTACGCGTATAAAAATGTCCAGTTAGCATATGCCTATAATTATAATTTCTTTTTGCTACTTGGAGGAAGAGAAAACGTACTTGTATTAGTATAGGAAAAACTTTAATTTATAGCAATGTGGTACTTATCGACGTCCACAAGAGGCAAGGAATCAACGCTAACATGAAAATTGTGAAACCTACTTGTGTACGTTACTGTATTAATTTGATATATATTTGAGAAATCAACGAAATTGTTTAAAGCTACATATTTACTATTGTATATAGCAGAGTTATTAAACTAGGGTACATTAAAGTCACCAATAATAAGTATTTTATCGTCATGGGCTCCTGTTAAAATCATATATAAGAATCACATCGGGCAGTATATAGACAACAAAAATATAAATTTTCCACGCCTTTAATTGTAAAGCATAGCAAAGAGTATCTATAGGAAATATAGCAGTGAACATTTGGGAGACATCAATTTGTTGAATACCGAGTTCTGACTTGCACGCGAGCAGAACTCCACTTCGTCTCGTCCTATTGACCACTCCAAAATCCCAGTCCCGCCGAATCACCGTGTATGTTACACGAACAGGTTCACTAGAGTATACATCCGTGTCCAGCCAGCTTTCAGTGAAGCAAATAATATCTAAATCGTTGTTGCAGATGCTATAATAAGGGATATTCGTTTTAGACCGCAGATCGCTGATATTCTGGTAATATAGATTGATTTCGTTGTTGGGCGCAATTAGTTGACGAATCATAATACAGGTGCAAATGAGGTCGGTTTCAAGCTAACTACTGACGTAAGAGGATTGCTCTAAACTCTACTCGGGCATTAGTACTTGAACTATATTAGACTATATTAGACATTTGGTGCTATTGATTGAGTATTAAAAGATTATTTTGAAAGACATCTTTTGTTTGCTTAAATATTAAGGGTTTATTTTGAAATGTAGGTGTTGTCCGCGTTTAAAATTGCTGTTTTAAATTTACAATTAGACATCTTTTTTAATACACTTATGATCACATTACGTATGCCTAAAATATTTTTGTATTATTTTGAAATTATCAGTGATAGTCTAACAGGATAATAGGATGCACTTCCTAGAATCCATGTTGATCTTGAGCAACCTTAAGTGGAACACTAAGGTAACGTGTTAAATTAACAATTCATTAAAAATTCTATTCTTAATAATAATCTTTCATTTGTCTTCCAGTATGACATTTTCATAGTACGAGAGTACAGTCAACTGTTACGTATAAATAAAATGAAAAACGTAGATATAAAACCATCTTTGTGTCAAAATATGTATAAATAAAATTATGAATATGATTAAAAAATATCTATACAATATGTTCTCTTAAGAAAAAAGAAGAAACGAGATAGACGCAAATCATGACCAGACAAAAAATCAATACGTGCAGCATAAGTATTCGTATTTACAATAAAACTATGGTTATGAAGAAAGTGTTTTGAATTTATTTTTAAAATCTTTTGTAGTACTACAATTTTTTATTGCATCCGGCAATTTGTTGTAATACCTAATAGCGAGGTAATACGGACTTGCCTCGTAGAGTGATGTTCTATGGATTGAAATTTGTAAATTATTAGCGTTCCTTATGTTCATGGCGGCATAGATATCACCGTTATGAACAAAATGAGTTTGGTGATTTTTAAAACACATTAAAATCTCGTAAAAGTATAAGGACCATAACAGTAATGTGTTTAATTCTGTAAATATTGGGCGACAATATTCACCACCAAAAGAATCATCCACCATCTAAAAGAATGACTATAAGAAAATGCAGCTTCCTCATGGTATTAGTGAAATCAATTCAGAAAAGACATAAAACGCTAAGATACAGAGATGTTTCTACCTATCCGGCGTCATCAGCGTGGTCTCAAGCGGTTTTATGCTCAACCTATGTAATTCTCTCGTTGCTTCTGTCGCCATATCTAACCCTACGATACAAGTGAATATTTCTGGCGCTAACTAGTGCCAAAAGAAAGAAACATTTGTCTGCAAAGTCAGACACAGCGGAAAGAAGCGGGTACAATTTCCAACCCATCTCTCGTGCAATTGTGGATTGCTCTCCCGAGAGGTCGCAGCAAAGGGGCAGTGCAAGGGTAACTACACATGTGAATGATTTTTCGGGCTTAACATGACGTATTTAAAAAGTCATCTAAAAGAATGCCTAGAAAATAACACCAAAATAAGAAAACGCTGTAAATACAGCTTCCTCATGGTATTAGTGAAATCAATTCACGAGAAAGACATGTGAAGAGACATAAAACGCGAGAATTACATGGGTTGAGCATAAAACCGCTCTAGACAACGCACAAACATGTCCGTGTGTTAGCGTTTTATGTCTCTTCACATGTCTTTCTAGTGAATTGATTTTACTAATACCATGAGGAAGCTGTATTTACAGCGTTTCCTTACCTTGGTGTACATTCACCAGGGTTCTGATCATGCGCTTCTGCGTCACAAATAAATCCCTGACTGCCGGCGACGAATCTTAAAACACAATAGCATACCGCAATCGTGGCTCCACATATGTGAAGTAGAAAGATCGGAGAGATGGAGTGCCAACTGCTTTTCTTAGACCACGTACGGCAACCGTCGCAGATGAGAGTTTGCTCTCTACTTGTGCGCAGTATGTGGCGAATTTTAGGCCGTGGTCAGTGACCAAACCCAGCAATTCTACAGTGTCTCTCTTTGGTATTGCTTGACCACCATATCTGGCACAAATATTGGCATTGAATGATGGTGCTAACATTCTAAAATGCAGCAGGTCGGTCTCTGCCATTTAACGAAAAACCAATGTGCATGCACCAGTCATTCATTTATGTGTTCAGGTGGTAGAAAATTATTGAAGGACTTGTAGAAGGTTTATTGTGTGCATACCGTTCTCTCCTCTCTTGCAAAACTTACGTACCCAATATATCGTTTTAATTCAAATTTTTATTACATGTACATGAATATACAAAGAAAGCTTTTGAATTTGAATATATCTGACTGCAGAAATAAAGAAACATAACATTTTGTCTTTGTTCTGCATATTGATTTTAGCAAACAAAACAATGTACAATCTTTATTTTTCTCGCTATAACCTAGATTTTTCATTGTGGTCAGCGGGTGGTCTGCAATGCTATTCTGCTGCATGCTTTGCTAGCCACCGTTTCGCCGTTTCGCCTCTTACAAAAGAAGCACGGATTAAAAATAAACAAAGGGACGCTAGAGATCTTTTGTCGCTGTTGTTCGCACTCGGAAGCGACATTCCGTAACACATTGACAAAACATACAAAAAGAAACAAGATAAAACAAGCAAAAACGTAATTATGATCCCTGCGCGGTGTTAGTTGCACCTCCTATTGTTTCTAAAGGGTAGCAAGCAGACAAGGATAGCGTTGTGCAATAGATGAATAATTGAAAAAGCGCGCGCATGAGGTTGGCTAGATTTTAATTACTTGAAAAACTGCAATTACATGTAGTGCGGTGAAGAAATATGTGGAAATTTACAAAAAAATGCTTCTCGTGTGTAGTTAGGGAAAACATTTGGAAGGGAAAATGTTTTTCAAGCGAAAAGATGATGAATCTTCATTCTTAATCTAGCTTTGTATGTAAGTTTGCTTTCGAGATCATTAATATTTGGTGTTTTAATAGTTTTCCCCTTAGTTACATATATATATATAAATGTTATTAAACGTGTTTGTGTTTTTGACTCCATAAAGTTTTCTAGTTGAAATCAGCTTACAGTTAATTTAAATGCGTAATTTCATACAACTTAATTTTTGCAAAATAATAAAGTAAATAATAATATAATGTACGACATCAATCAATGTTATCTAATTCGTTAAGAATATAATTTACTGCAAAGGTGAGTTTCAGTCCGAATATTGGATTTAACTGTTTTTCTCCTTTTTGACTTTACAAGTGTCTTAGCTGTGTAATTTGCTTCTATTTCATTTTTATACCTTTTTGCTCTACCGTATTTCATCAACTGTTTCCCGGTATTCCAATAGCGTATTTTTAAGTGTCTTACAATACTTTTCAACTTTCCTCTTGGTTCATTTTAACTTCTTATTTTTTATAAAAATTATGCTACTTTTATTACTAGAGCTTTTGCACTTTGAAAACATCTACGCTTAGTATTTAGGTGTAGAAACATTGTTCTAAATACGACGATACGAAAAATGCGTATAATATATTTCAGTGTAGCTGTCAAAGACTTTATTGTTTATCGAAGTATTCTCCGCAAAGATCATGCACGCGTCCGAATCACTGGGTCTTGGGTCGGAACTGCACGGAGGAGGTTTGCGTGCTGTGTGCAAATCTCCATTGTCTTGATGGAGGATGATTTGTCGTTCTGGGTTGATTTTGCGATCAGCAATGACATGCGCCAGACAAATGGTGGTATACCAATAAGCACCAACAGCTTTTTGATCTTGTAGAGGAATTGTTGCCATATGTCTTTATTTTGAGACAAATGTCGCGGCGATCTTTTTCGAGACACTTTGAGGACGGATGACTTTTGTCGACTGTTCTTCACCTTGACAAATGACTAGCGTTTATTTTCTGGGTCCTACAAGTAAATCGAAGACTCATCACAACTGACAATGTTGTACGCGGTTTTAAAGCTTCTGGTGTTGAAGCGGTTTTGAGTTCTTTGACACCAATTCGCCCTAGCTGCTTTGGGTCAACAGATGCGGTATCCAACGGCAAACTAATTTGTTCGTAAACAATTTTTTATACAAACTTTTTTGAATTGAGGTCTTTGAAATCCCAAATAATGCCTCAATCTTGCGATATGTCACCCATCAATCTTCCTTGATGGTCCTGCGCACATCATCGACGTTTTTTTGAGGGACTGCCGTTTTTGGTGCGCTTGCTCTTGGATCGTCGTTAAGACTAATCCGTTCACGTTTGAATTCTTCCTACTAACGAGAAATTGTTGACTGATGTGGTGCTCGTTGTTGCTACAACACTATACGTATCGCACTGAAACTTTGGATATAAGAGGTTATGTTGGAGGTTAATTTTTAGTACTGGAGTTTGATTAATGGCGCCGTCTATATAACAGTAGGTAACACTCAGAAGATATCCTTCGTATGTAAAACATACGTTGCTGTAAATATCTGTAGGTTAATGTCTTAAGTGCAATGTCAACAATAATTTCAAATTCAAATATAATTAGATAAGAAAATGACACAAAAATTATTTAATAACTTGTGTAGCATTTAAATAAGCAATATCGACTTTTCTTTATGAAAACCGAGTATAAGAAGAGAAAAGATCATTAATGTCTTTTGTGTAAAATACTGAGCTGCTGTTGTGGCAAAAGGTACTTGACAAATAAGTAACAAAATATGTACTGATATAATTTAATATTCTAACTATAGTGTTTATTTTTTAGCGCAGCAATGGAGGCCATCCTTAGGTTTTCGCCACTGCGGCTGGTTCTGAAGTCAGAGGCAACCTACAGAATCAAATGTAGTAGGTGCAAGGGATTCTTTGGCAGGTTCGAAAGCCAGATCGGTTTAGTGATCTTAAAGTAATTGCCATCCAGACATGTGCGTAGAACTCTATGAACTACGCGCATGACTTTGAAGCGGTGGAAATCGCATCCGACAGCCAAGCCGGCCGTAGAACGCTACAAGTTGTCAAGCTTGACTCTGATGTGGTGTTAGGATGGCACAGAAGGCTGCAACAACTGGCAGAACATTGCTGCGTTACGCGATGCTAAGCCATTCGGGGATTAAAGGAAATGAATAAGCTGACTTCTAGCAAGAGATTCCAGTGGATGACCATTCTCAAGTCCTGAGCCGACGTGTAGAAGTACCTACGGCAGTATTACGACTTCTGTTAAATCTGTGACCGCCGTCAACTGCCGGTCTTCCAGAAGCGGTCTAGCTGGTTTGAGAACTGCAAAAGCCTCAGGATCTATCCAGGCGAGGGGAGATTGCAGCCTTTAAGCAGGACCAAATTGAGAGCACTTATAGCGATGTCAACTGGATACTGCGCACTAAATAAACACATAGATTTCATGGGCTTAGTAAACTCTCTTTCATGTAGGGAGCACGGGAGAGCGGAGGAAACTTCGGCGCACCTCCTTGTCGACTGCCCGGCAGTCTGCAGGGAAAGACAGGTTTACTTTGGGGATGCTCAGCTTAATGCTTGAAGTTAAGAAAATTACCTCTCGAGCGGATTGTTGACTTTGTTGATCAGGTGTAACCCGGTCGAGTGAAATTAAACTCACATGGGTGCACATAGGTGAGTTATTGGGCGTGTTGCTCTTTAGGGTTAAAATGCCCGCCCATGGAGAAAAACGGTTTATATTCCGATGGTATTTTTTTCCGTATGCATACTATTCTTTAGACTAAGGCCATACTATACATCGTCATAACTTTTAAACTATTTTTTGTTCGTTAATAAGTTTTCCTCAGATTCCTTCTTTAATGAGATGACGCATGACTGCCATAAATATATTAATATGCACAAGTTTTAGAAGAAAAGAGTTGGAGGAAGAGGTTGGTTCAAAAATGAAGAGCATCGAAACGGCTTCTTTTTATAGTCATTTTATTCGTTTTTCCTTCTCTTCTGATAAAATTTTAGGACAACGAAGACGGAGAGTCACGTTATAATTATTCAAGGAAGCCTGATATGTCTTGTTACGTTCCTTTTTATTGTTTCAAACTTATTTTTAGTTTTCCTCAGCATTTTCCCTCATTTTGGTATTTTAACGCTCCTTACAAAGAGTATAATATAGTTTAGCATATTTAGGTTTGTTTACAAATATTGTTTACTCCTATTTTTCGTTTTATTTCGTTAGTAATTTTTGAATTTATATTGAGAAACGTTATATTGGCACGAGAAGTATAGACCCACTCCCTCGCTGACGAGCAGGCTGGCACTCTGAGTGATTAAGATCTCTTTGCGGGGATGAGAAATGCGTTTCTTTTGGTATTATTGTAATTTGTAACAATTGAGATGGGCCGTAGCAATCCTTTTTGAAATTATTAATGTTCCATGATGAACTAATCTGTAATGATTGGTCACTAGCGAAGCTTTAGCTAACGTAATCAAGTATTTTTGGGTCCTTTTATGTTTTGGAGGAATCAAAAAGAAGATCAGTGTAATCAAACATTCCCTGAAAAACCGCTAGGTAAACCATTTTGAACGGTAATCTATTTTATCATGTCATAGTTCTTGCGCGCGTATTATTTATTTCCGTAAATAACAATTCCTTAGTATTAATTTCTGTTAAAATCTAGCATTATAAGTTCCGCTGCTTTAAATTAAGATCTAGGGCAGCTTTAATTGGTATCTACACAATAGAAAATATTACCATATTGGCAAAACAATAACGTTTGTATATTGGTCGTCTATTTTTTTATTCTTTTGGGCGACGTCCTATCTTCTCTTAATCGATTCCATTTCCTTGGGAAGCAATAGCTTAAGGTATTTCTAATTAAGACATTTCTCTTCTTACATTTACCTTATTTCCACGAAACTATACAAGCTAAGGTAATACCGACAAATTCAACACAGCAAACTTTCTTACTCTGAACCATTTCCTGCAGCATAAAAAATAAATAAACCGAGAGAGATAGATATAGAAAGAGAAATAAACAATCTATAGTCGATCGTGAAGCACAGACTCTCCCCAATTAGAATTAACGAGACAGTTAGGTAGAGACGTGCCCGCCATTAGTCCTTTTGGATTTAACAGACATTGTCTCTCGAATGGGAGAGAGAAAAATTATTCATGTCGTATGGCTCCGAAGGTACAATGAACGAACAGAGATGGAGAATGAAATAGAAAGACGAGAAACAGTGTAGTAAGTGGTTCAAACGTTCTCACAATCTGGGAGGAAGGTAGTTCATTATGAAAGATGATCGGAAAATTTACAATTCAATGGAAAAATGAGGAGGTAATAAAGTGTTAAAGAATTGTATCAATAACTGCTGTTCCACACTTCTGTTATTTGATGCTGTTTCGAAAATAATTCAATATATACATACATAGTTAAAACAAACTTTAATGGTGTATGTTGTGTACACCAATTGATATTACAGTAGAAGAAGTTACCATAGGTGTAATAGCTACTATAAGTAACATTTACAAGGAGCATATTACTCGGAGAATTGCTTTGTGCTGGATATAAAGTTATAACAGTTATTTTATTAGCTACAACATATATAAAGCAAAATATTACAGTTAAATAAAAATATATGCAGCGAGAGAAAACCTTATCGTTGGAACTTAATCATATAAACGTATAGAATATATTGCAATGTTAATTTTTTTAAAGAGTTTATGACAGATGTGCAGGTGATATACCAAGATGACACTGCAAGTAGTCAACAATCAAGAATACAAAAAACAATAAAATAACTAGGATCATGTAAGCATCGAGCAGAAAAAAATAAAAACCAACGACTCTCTCGTTTTATTTTTTATTTACTCTTTACCAGCAGGAATAGCAAGAAAAACAGCAGTAGCGGCAGCAACAGCAACAGTAACAGCAACTGCATGTGCAAGTGCAACGGCGACGTCAACGTCAACGTCAACGTCAACGTCAACGTCAACGTCAACGTCAACGTCAACGTCAACGTCAACGTCAACGTCAACGTTAACGTCGGCGTCAACGTCCAACGTCAACGTCAACGTCGCGTCGCGTCAATCGCGTCAACGTCAACGCCAATCGCCAACGTCACCTTCAACGTCAACGTCAACGTCAACGTCAACGTCAACGTCAACGTCAACGTCAACGTCAACGTCAACGTCAACGTCAACGTCAACGTCAACGTCAACAGCAACTGCAAACATCAAAGCAAAGAGCAATAGCAAACAGCAATAGCAAACAGCAATAGCAAATAGCAATAGCAAACAGCAATAGCAAACAGCAATAGCAAACAGCAATAGCAAACAGCAATAGCAAACAGCAACAGCAAACAGCAACAATAGCAATAACAACAGCAACAGTAGTCGGGAACAACAATAACAATAGTAACAACAATAACAACGATAACAGTGCGAGCGACAATAGCAATGATAATAACAACGACAATGACAATGACGATAACATTGACAATAATAGTGACAATGGCAATGGTAATAACAATGGCAACGGCAGCAGCGATGATAATGGCAATGACAATGGCAATGACAATGGTAATGACAATGGCAATGACAACGAAAATGGCAATGACAATGACAATGGCGATGATAATAACAATGATTATGGCAATGGCAATGGAAATGTCAATGACGATGGCAATGGCAATGACAATGACGATGATAATAATGTGGAAAGAAAACTATAAATCAGTTAATCTGACGTGTTTTAAAATACTAAAAATACTGTTAATTAATTTCAAAATTACAATACTTTTCTTTCCTCATAGTGCAAATTGCACAGAAGTAATTATTATCTTTTACAGAACATCAAAATAGCTTGACATTAATTGTTAAGTTAAATGGTAAGTAAATGAAAACGCTTTCGTATTAGGATTAAAATTTTTAGTGTATAAAGAAAGAAGATGAAACGTCCCATCAGCAATTTACACATGTTCAAATATATAGAACATTCCATTTATAATAACAATTTGCAAACAAATACTTTCTAGCGTCAATCATGGTAAAAGGATGTCACATCATATACATCTTTGTATCTGCACTGTTAATAAGAGCTACATGATGTCCACCATATGTTAATGAAAATGATCCTGTAAAGGAGTATATTAATTAAACGGAGTACCGTAAATCGGCATTATCATATTTAGTTAGAGAATTATATTTAGCTACAAAATTTCCTTTAATAGATTCGTCTGTCTACAAATACATGCTGTCTTGTAGCACGCATTTTGCCATTTTTTCTAAGAAAGCGACAACTTTCGCCAAATCTTAAATGTCGTGTCGTGGTACGTGCTTCGCTTACCTTAATACATTTCGACATCGACTGTTTGCTAAATTTTCCGCAAATTGTTTGATTTATCACCGCTTAGGTCTAAGTTGTTCCACGAAACTGTTCAGCTGTGATATATGTTCTTTGTTATGTGTAAATTTATGTACTATGAATGGTATATACAGTTTTGTTTTGTACAAGATTTATCTTACTTTTCTTAAATGATTTCTTGTAATGTACTTTAAACGCTTTAATTTCGGTCTTCTATTTCTACACATGCTGTCTTATATGAATAGTATCTTATCATTGGGATCTTGTAAAGAATGCATTAAAGAAAGGTCACCGTTTGAAGTTTGTAAACAAATGAAAGAGAGCAGCGACCAAACTAGGAAAGGTTCCTGAATTATGGAATCTCAGGAGGGCACTTAGAAACTACTTTATTTTACTTATTATTTATTTAAAGATATTTAACTGTAAGGAAAGTGCCAAGCATTGATATCGAAAATGTGTATCCTGTGTTTGTCAAGTCTGAGACACTAGAGCAAGACGTCCACAACCTGAACATACCGAAGTTGAGTTGTGAACTAGATTGCCTGAGCTGGTGTGCTGTGGGGAATATTATTGAGCCGTTATTCCGATATACTGGTATAAATATTTGAGTGTGTTCCCACAATTCACGAAGAGGAGGCGATGAGAAATCCGTAGCATGTTATTTCTTAGGGACATTAAGAAAATGTATAAACTAAACCTTTACAACATTTTTAAACAGTTACAAGCGATTTAATTTTATAGGCAGCTTGTCCACCAGATCTTCGTTTTTTATCTTTGGAGATGTTTCATACCAATACCAATACCAATACCAATACCAACATCAATATCAATACCAATACCAATACCAATACCAATACCAATACCAATACCAATACCAATACAAATACCAATACCAACACCAATACCAATCCCAATAAAAATACCAATACCAATACCAATACCAATACCAATACCAATACCAATACCAATACAAAGACCGATACCAACACCAACACCAACACCAACACCAATACCAATACCAATACCAATACCAATACCAATACCAATACCAATACCAATACCAATACCAATACCAATACCAATACCAATACAAATACCAAGACCAAGACCAACACCAACACCAACACCAATACCAATACCAATACCAATACCAATACCAATACCAATACCAATACCAATACCAATACCAATACCAATAATACCACACCAATACCAATACCAATACCAATACCAATACCAATACCAATACCAATACCAATACCCAATACCAATACCATTATACCAATACCAATACCAATACCACCAATACCAATACCAATACCAATAATACCCACCAATACCAATACCAATACCAATACCAATACCAATACCAACACCAATACCAATACCAATACCACCAATACCAATACCACACCAATACCAATACCAATACCAATACCAATACCAATACCAATACCAATACCAATACCAACACCAACACCAACACCAACACCAATACCAATACCAATACCAATACCAATACCAATACCAATACCAATACCAATACCAATACCAATACCAATACCAATACCAATACCAATACCAATACCAATACCAATACCAATACCAATACCAATACCAATACCAATACCAATACCAATACCAATACCAACCAATACCAGTACCAATACCAATGCCAATGCCAATACTAATACCAATACCGACTCCAATACCAATGCCATTATTATTACCAATACCAATGTCAATGCGAACATCGATACCAATACCGATACCGATACAGCTGTCGATACCAACGCCGATACCGATACATTATCTTATCGTATAGATCTTCCGACGTGAAAGTATTTAAATATATAAACACGCAGTCATTGGGTTTTCGTACCTAACCGATTCACATCATGAGTTCTATCGCGCCTGCGGCCGTGGTGCGTCTTAGGGTATTCACTTTTGGGATTCACTATAAGGTGAGAAAAGTACAGAAAGCATTAATTCTGAGAGGTATGTACAAAAATTTCAAGCAAAACTACGTACATAAGATTCGATACCGCGGTTGAGTTTTGTGTAAAACATCGTGCAGTTATCTTTTTTCTCAGTAGTGTACGTATTGTTCAATTCTATTTTAATTGCTTTCGTTTAGAAAATTGTTAAGCGATATATATGAAATGTGTTTTGAACCGTATTTACCCATTGTAATTACATCACAGGAAATTGACTGTTAGAAAAAAAACTGGTAGCGTTTCAAACTTCATATAAAAAATTTAGAATAAGTGTTGCGATAACAACTATAATAAATTTACTGAAATGAATATTTTGAAGTTTTCGCATTACCGAGACGATAAATTCATCGCTGCTTCCGCACTTTGGATGATCGAACGAAGAATTTTTGTAGTTTGTTTGCGACCACATCTCATTTATGATAAACGAATTTTGTATATTTCCGTTGTTAAACGAATAGTTCTTGTGGAAGCGAATACCCGATTTGGTGGAGGAAGAAGTTTCAAAGTAGGACATGTATTAAGACTGGATTACATACGTAAACAACTTTGTTGTGAAAATGTACCCTTAAAAATTTTAAAGTATCTATACAACATGAGGTAAATAACGTTACAGGTTTGATTTTATCTAAAAGAAAGGATTAGATCTTTTCTAGGACAACCGGTTCTTCGGTAGTCAGATGTTTACAAAACTATTTTACTGATGTGGGAATATCACAAAGGATTATACTGGATAACAGCACATATTTCCATTCTAACAAACTTGCAAATTTCCTTAAAAAGTATAATATTGAAACAAATCTCACTCCCATAAGACATCCTCAATGAAATCCATCTGAAAGACAGCCGAGGGTGGTCCTGCAATTTTTAAGAATGTTTGTCTCTGATAATCATGATTATTGGTCATTTTACCTGAATGATATAGAATTTGCCATAAATAATACACCTGCAACTAGCACCAAAATCTCTCCAATTACGTTTTATACTTCAAAATTATCCTCTAGGCCTTGGAATAACTACTCTCGAGAAAGTGATGTCAATTTATTGATTATTGATACACGTAAACATTTAGAACAATTACATAGAAAGTATTAGATAAAAACATTAAAAAGAAAAAGATTACAACTTACAAGATGGGAGATTTAGTAATTTTAAAATCACTAAGAACTGGACGCAAGGCGAAAGGTCTTGAAGCTAACCTCATTCAACCATACGAGGGACGTTATTTAATTAAAGAAGTATTAGGGCTAAAAACGTACCTCACCTCAGATAAAGAATGTGGAATTTTCTCAGTAGAATTAACCTACCCATATGTTAAAGAAGAACTAAAAGAGTAAAACAAAAATAATGCATTCATTTTAAGATATCTCTATATTTATATTTTACATCTGATCTGTAATATTCCATATTTACCTGATCTACACGTGGATATAATAATCCTTTCTTACAGTATAATATTTGGACTATCTCTTATATTCTTGAATTTAAGGTTAGTATATATTTTCTTTCTTGTGAGCTGAAATGAAAGTGAAATTCAAAATTTATCTTTGCTAGCAGTTTAAGGAGGGAGTATGTAATGATATGAAATACTGTCCATTATTTATCAATGAATTTTTCTAAATTTTACTAGTTTACCTATTCCAGAAATTTTCTTGTCACTGTTTGGTTGATGTTAAGTTGGAGGTAAAGTACCGTTAGTACTCTCTCTCTTTATGAATTTTAAGCACAGATATTCAATCTGTACAAATTTCTTTCTAAAGTTTTACAGATATCCACTTTGGGTATTCTTTAATAACTTATTATTGACAATTTTCTTGTTAGAAAAAAAGAGTCCCTTCAACAACACTTGCAGAGGAGACGTAAACTTTACTATCGTTTATTATATATATCGCTTTTCGTAAACATATTATTTATATAAATAAATATTTCCAAATTTCATTCTTAAAAGACGTTTAATATACTGTACTCACACATTTCAATCACATTGTATAAATATGCATTATTCCGAAATTATACTTATAATCTTCAAATTTTTTCGTACGACGGAAGGATGGCACGACTGGCAGGATTTACCTTTATAATGTCACACATATCAAGTATGTGTGTACTGCGTGATCTACCATATAGGCGAACAAATGTGTTGCTATGGATATAAAACACAACAACAAATAAACATCGTGTCAAAGTTTCTCATATAACTCCATAATTTTACAAAGATATTCGTTTATATCCAGTCATAAAGTGTATCAGCTGATACTACAAATAAAATCTGGAAGTTCCGGACACATATTTTGAAAGCCGAAGACCAGTCCATCTTAAAGGCGAGAAGTCACGTGCGAGTGAGTACGATTTCAAAAATTAAAGACGTCGAATCTTCTTAAGTTCTTCAAAATTATTTGTATCTACTGCTCTCATTTTGTTTTGTAAATTGATTAGAATATTTAGAGATTAGCTAGACAGGGATTGCCTTAGGTTTTTTGTAAAGAACATATTTTTTTTGTAAAAAAGCGGTATATATTTATTAATTTGTTAATATATTTATCTTGTCAACTTTACATTTGGTTACTTTAATTAGAAAATGTCATCTTTTAATTTAAAAACAAATAGATCAAAATTTTAAATCAAAGAACCCATTTAAAAAATTTAACGACCCTGAGATTTTCCACCACAATACACATATTTACAAATATTTATTTCCGCTAGAGATTTTGTAAATTTAAGTCAGTTCATTATTTGTTAATTCTGCACTCTTTTCCGATGGGTTTTAATTTTAATATAACTATTATTATTAAACTTTTTCTTATTTTGATACAGTATGTTTGTGTGTCAATATAGGATTTGCCTTTTATTTATGTATATGTATATTCAGCCACGAGCCTATAATATTTTTTATTCATGTTCAAATACATAGAGTTTTCTGTTTGTATAATATGTATTTGGATGCTGGCGAGCAGTACTGTTTGTATATGTAAGCAAATATGTTTACCTGGTGTATATTTCTTATAAGTTGTAAGTTTCTTGAATATATACGCATGTTACATTATTGTTGCGATTGGGCAGAAGCATTGCACTGTCACGGATATCATTTATTTCAACTATTGCTATCTTTACAAGGGCGACCTGAAATGTTTCCGGAATCGACAAGGAAAACACGGTATTGGTGTAGTTCTTTATTTTTCGATGCAGTCTACTCGGAGATCAATACACTTTCTCGAACAGTGCTCCAGTCTCTTCAAGCCGCCGAAAAAGTAAGTTTCGAGGTCGGAAAAATAGCCATCTGTAGCGGCGATGACCTCCTCATTTGTGGCAATTCTCTTTCCTCCCAATAATTTTTTCAGGTTAGGGAATAGGAAAAGGCCGGTGGCGGTTAGGTCTGGTGAATGTGGAGGATGAAACACTAATTAGTAGCGCAACTCATTCAATTTAGACACGACGATGCGGAATGAACGTGCCAATACATTGTCGTGTTGGAAAACCACTTTTTTTTCCGCTACAAACGATGGTGTTTCTCCTTCAATACTACAACGAATCGGGTCAATAAATCGCTGTAGTATTACCCCGTGATCGTCCTTCTGCAGATAGGATGAAGATCACACCTTCGTAATCCCAAAAAATGGCCACCACCACCTTTCCAGCCGATGGAACGGTCTTTGCTTTCTTCGGACTCGATTCGCCAGGAAAAGTCCACTGTTCCTTGGTCTCCAGTATGTAGTAGTGAATCAAAGTCCCATCCACGCTTACGAAATGTATAAAGAAATTCCTTGAATTGCGTTGGATCCTTCGAAATGGTCACCCGATTTTGCTTTTACTCCGGTACGAGCAAACGCGGTACCCATCGCACTGAAAGCTTCTTCATATCCAAAATTTCGTGTAGGATATGGCTACCGCGCTCTTTTGAGATGCCTGTTGTTCCTGCTATCTCTTTGAGCTTCAATCGGCGATCAGCCAATACGACATCATCAATCTTGTCGACCATTTCATCGTTGGTAGCGGTTTCTGGGCGTCCATTACGTGGTTGTGCTTGTGCGGCCACGTTTGAACTCACTCACCCGGAAGCTGATGGTTAAAAATGATGAAGTACATCCGCCATGAACCTCTAGCAAAATATTTCGAATTTTGGTTGCCGTATTCCCTGCCGTCCAGAAGTGTTTTGTCCCTGCACGCAATTCGACTGTATCCATTTTTGCGGAACCGCCTGACTTGCTATACAAAAGACACTCTTAAACAACAACTAGTGACACTAGATGTCTGAAATCTTCACAGTTGCCATGAAAAGGGTTGCCCTTGCCTCACTGGTCGACAAGGTCATCCCCTTCAATCTTCGTAGGCCGTCTCGTGCCGATTCCGGAAACATTTCAGATCCCCCTCGTACAATTCTCTCTCTCTATTACGTGTAAATTTGAAATAAGCAGTTTTCTTGTTTATATTTTCACTAGTAATAATGATAGGTTAGCAATTCTCCTTTATGTAGAACATTACTTGGATCCCTAAACAGACCAGTGATTTAAGCTGGTAGTGGGAGAGACCTAGACCCACCCCGCTAAGCTGTCCGGTTCCCTGTGTTAGGTGTTGCAAATTCCTACCATCGTTTAGTCAGAAAGTCCAGAATTGAGACTTCGAAGACCTGAGAAGAGGACCAGAAGCCTCAAGAAAGTTTCCAGAAAGAAGGAGAATGGGAATAGAAGCTCGGAGAATAGGATACCATCGTTTAATGTAAAAGTTAGGCATAGTAAATTCCTTCGTATGTCGTACAATGTCTATTTCTCAATCAGACAACCTCTTGAGAAAGCTATAACAGCATCGTTACAAAATAATGGTTGTAAATATCGGAGTATACAGAAGCTCCGCAATTCACATCTACATCCTTCCATGTAAACGAAACATGGGATACCTCCCATTTAGCCACAGTGTTACTAAACGTATTAGCCGAATTAAAAATATCAAGACAATATCCAAATCTTCTTTGAAAATTGCTAACTATTTGCCCTTCTCCTATGGATCAAATTTAGACCTTATTCTATAGGGATGTCTACAAAATTTCTCGCTTGTATGCGTAGGTAAAATGGGTCGTCAAATTTGCATTTCGGAATACAAATATTAACGGATGGATGGTCCAGTGGTAAGAGAGCCTGTACTTGACTTTGGTAGCTCAGGTGTTGTGCGTTCGAAACCAACGTCTGTCAGTTATAGTGGCGGTACTTTTTCAGGCAGGTTCGGCATGCTGCCGAGTTACCATTCGCCGTTAGGAAAATAATTAACGAGGCTTCGCTGTTTATGGTGAGAAGGTGTAAACGCTAGGAAACACTGACATACACTATTCCTACACTTTGAGACTCCTGAGTTTGCGACAAGCTAGAATAGCTTATAGCCTCTTTGGGCTGTTGAAACGGTCACCACATTCTATTTGAGAAAGCTTTAGGAGTTGCGAAATATCTCAATCTTTATGGTGAAAAAATCAGAGAGGAAACATCCGATATCAACAGAACGGATATCATCGATCCATCATATGGAAGTCACTTCTACAAGTCTCGTCTTTCGCGAACTAACCGTCTAACCAGCTGCTACCACCATCCTATATAATCATCGTACTCTGCGGTGCATGTCAAAAGATTTTCGGTCCTAGCCTCTTCAAATTGGTTTCATCTTTAGAGTTGTTTACACGTCGAGTTGCCGTGCCGTTTTGGTTCCCCTTCTCCCTCTTTCTTTTTTATTTCCTTTTACTTTCTTGTATATTTCCTTTCTTTTACTGTGCACTATAACACGGTCCATTTATTATGAATGGGTATAATTATGTGCAATATATGCATGACAACATTTAGAATATACTAGAACAGATGACATCTAGAAAAATAAATGAGTGAAGACTATTCGAGTCTATAATTTCCTTGTATTACATATGTGGTTCTAAAGAAAGAAGAAAAATGCCTGTGTTTAACGACTCTAATTAATGAAACGATTTTGATGCCAACTTATATAGAAAGAGCGTATGAATAGTTAGCACACTAAAATATTTTAGTTTGCAACATCGAATAAGACAATTTTTTTCCTCTTTCTCTATTGAAATAGTTGCATTTTTTAGCTTTTATTCTTTACATGATTGACCTTCCACAAGACATATGTTACCTAGAAATTTATCCTTACGCAAACGATAATTCAATCATTATCCAAAATTCTATTTACTGCCAATGGATCCTTGCACTCTTTATCACTGACGTAAATAGAAAAATCAATAATAATATAAATAAATACTTATAATTTGGACTAGTATAAGCCGTTATATAAAATAAAAAATACGATGCAGTGTTTGCAAACAACATCGAATAACATCATCAAATTAACTCCGTTATCCACGTTGTTGTAAAAGGATATGTGTGCAAGTTAGCTTTACTATAACAAGAAGAATAACTTAAATTAGCTCAGTAAGGATACAGGTAATTATCGCATAATGAATGAAACTAACGCTAAGTGACACGACTCTCCCCCGGGCATTCCACAAATGATAACTAAATGAGTAAATTAGAATACGTAAGGTGTCCTGCTGTAAAGTTGGTGCTGAGTAGTGAAAGAAAGCGGGTAAACCAACCTATGAGCGTGAGAGAGCGAAGTAATCCACGGCTAAGGATATGGATGGTTCTGTGGCGAGTTTTTGCACTTCCGCAAACACGCGACATTGTCGGACACCGGTCAGCGTTGCGATGCTCCGCTGACTTAATTAAATTTAGATTAACGGCATACATCTCTCAAAAAAAAACTGGAATAAATGCCGTTAGGGAGAGGGATATGGTAACCGTATGTAGGTGGTACGTACATTTGAAATTAAATAATGAATATTTTCAGAATTTAAAAAGAAAAAAGCTGTTAATAATTTTATAACAACGAATTATATTTTATACCAAAACACGCCCAGGAAAGGTCGGGTGTTCGACAATATCAGCTTTGCTACTTTATTTATTTTGTAACAACTGCAACTTTGGTGAATTTAATAAAAAAATTAACACATTGCTCGTGTTAACGTATAATATTTATGTCACTGACATTAAACCATTGAAAACTCATTACGCAATAAAAGAGCTCTCCTCATGGTATTGGTGAAATCAAACGCGAACACACGGACATGTTTCTGCCTACCCGGCGTCATCGAGAGGTTTTATGCTCAACACACTGTAATTCCCTCTCTGCTACTATCACCATATCTAACCCTGCAATTTAAGTGATTATTCTTGGCGCTAACTAGTGCCAAAAGAACGAAGCACTTTGTCTGCAAAGTATAAATACAGCTTCTCTCATGGTATTGGTGAAATCATTTACGAGAAATACAATGTGAAGACAAAATGTTAATGCACGGACATTTTTCTACCTACCCTGCGTCTTCAGCGTGGTTTCGAGCGGTTTTATGCTCAACACATTGTAATTCCCTCTATGCTATTATTACCATATCTAACCCTACAATTAAAGTGACTATTCTTGGCGCTAACTAGTGCCAAAAGAATGAAACACTTGTCTGCAAAGTCTTGCACTTGCAGACAAGTGCAGAAACATGTCCGTGTGTTAGCGTTTTACGTCTCTTCACATTGTCTTTCTCGTGAATGATTTCACCAATACCATGAGAAAACCTGTATTTAACAGCGCTTTTATCTTTGGTGTTATTTTCAAAGCATTTTTTTAGATTAGATCTTTTAGATGTGTTTGTAATTCATGAAATTAAACGCCAACGGTAATTGCATGCACTAATTTAATTGTTTTGTGCTAATAATAATAATAATGGAAGTAGGTAAACCATTTAATTGTGAAGTAAAAGAAGAAAACGTAATTTATTCAAACTAAGCTTCTAAATATGAGTACAGCAGTGATAAATCTACACCTGAATGGTTAGAAATTCTACTTTTATTACGGCCCTGCTTATGAATGTACGTTACATACCAACAGTATCAAGGGCATTGGTAGGCGAAATGTGCACGCGAGGGCAGATCACGTCTTGACGTGAGCGCGTGCCGCCGGAGGCAGCGCAACAGCTCTTGTACGTAGCGTATACGCGCCTGGCAAACAATATCGGCCAGATTAAAAACGGAAACGACGGTCGCCGGAAGCTGACAGGTTCGTGACAGGTGTCAGCCGTGGATTATCCATTACGCGACGGAGAGGGATGGATTGTCGACAGTGGCAGTGGTTCGGCAATGCAGTACGGAGAGGGAACCGAAGAAGAAAGGACGAACGAGGGAGGAAAGTATATCCCCCCATTGTTATGCCGGGCGTTTTAATAAAAGAAAATATCCATTGTTCGAATATGATTTTCAAAGATTTTCGGTTCAATTTTTCCGTGCTTTTATGTTAGTAAAGCAAAAATAACGAATTAATATGAAATTTGAATACGTTTGAACATTGACAACCTTCGACTAATTAAAACAAAATTAAACCGAATGTTCTTTTCTTCAACAACGGAATAATCATGCAGATACAAGTTTTATTTCATTTCGAAAACTCTTTAAGAGATGTAAATCCGGAACTGTTATCAGTAAATATGTTGTTAATCGAAACAAAATTAATATATAATCTCTTCAACGTTTTGTTTGGTCATTCCAAATTGTTAGAGGTATTTTCTGACGATTTCTTATATATTTATAATTGGCATTTCATGACTTTTACAACTGACTTTCTTTGTATAAACATTTTCAGGAGTAAATTGTAGCTTGTTCAAAAAGTATTTTCTTAGACGTGAACGTATAACCATTCAGCCGTTCTAAAGAATAGTTATTCTGAATTATTAAATTTATGACATCTGCTATAATATGACATAACTGATACATCGATATTAGTATTTATTTGTACATATTTAATAACTCCAATTAACAGTTTAATTTTACTTTCAATCGTACATTAGCTTCAATTTTAAAGTCAAGGTTATTTAAAAGAATAATTAAAATTATTAGTGTTGCCGTCATTACGACACAAACTTCAGAAACTATCAATATTATTTTTATTAGGAAGTATTTAACTTACTATTAATAAATGAATAATACTACAGTCCAACGTCGCATATGATTAGCAGCGAATAAAGTACTCCTTATACTTTGATGGTCCACAGGCTCACAAGTGGTCCACGGTAACACACCCTGGACTTCTTGACCCCTTTTAAGTGAAACGTTTAACATAAAGGACATTAGTATCGAATTTAATTTCTAAACCTTCTTCCGTAATTTCGCACGAGATTAATTTAAAACATTACTTTCCTCTTTATAATTTGCGAACCAAATCTATCCTATTGTAATGATATATTATTATTATTTAAAATATCAATATTTTTTTAGTTTTCATCTATGTACTTCTATATTTTCTTAAATATACTTTTGTGATTAATTGTAATTTCTTTCAAATTACTTCTAAAAGACGTATAATATACTGTTCTCACACATTTTTATCAAATTATTAGTATCGTCTGGGAATAAAAAACACACTATCTTCAAAATTTCTTCTATGTCGGATGGATGGCGCGCCTGGCAGCCTTTATTTGTAAATAATTTCATTTCATCAAGAGTGTGTTTACAGCGCTGCAAGAATATTTGTCGCAGCAACTGTTGACGCATAGTATCATCTGCAAGCATTTTTAATGACATTTTACACAGCTTACAATATCGTTGATATACAATTTAAACAAGACTGCATACTGCGGTACCCCATAATTATAATCTTGAATATTACTTTTTATAGTCAATCCCTCAAGTATGAGCTGAACTACTCATGAATCGTCTGAGTCCATTCTTATATAATTTATTTAGTAATAAATCTCTATCTTAATATAATAATAATAATTTAGCTCCAAACGCACGCTTAAAATCTAAAAGCATTCCAATAATGAAATTTCCCTTATTCATTCCAGTTATTACAACAGAGCAGTTGCACATAAATAACTATTCCTAAAACCTGATTATGCATCACTTGCTATATAATACATGTCAGTAAATTAAGATTTGATCCTTTACAGCAATTTCTAGTGTGTTTTCGGTATCTTTTCGTGGGCGGTACATGGCATAGAAAATTTTATCTGAATATAAGAATATGTGTACTTTTAAACTCTACTTAAAATTTATTGAAGCTTTTATTTATTATTATGTGTAGTACAAATTGATTCCTATATTTAAAAGCTTCGAAGTTGTAAATTACATATTCGCTTATTGAGAGAAAATAATATGTTATTTATTAATATAGAAGTCATAAAATAGCTAAATTAATACTGTATGGTGTTTAATGTTCACATACAGTGCCTTTCTGCATTCACTGTCACGTGTAATGTGTATGTATTGTATCTTCATATAAAAGTTGTAGATATTACAGACACTATTACATCTTATACACTTCTGTTAAAAAACATAAATTGGTACTGCAAATGGTGCTAACCAATTGTTTTGAGGCAAAGATGCTTGCGGAAAATTGCAGGAAATTTTCTAACTGATAAAGTGATTTTATACGGAAGTGATTATAAGAAGAAATGTATAGTTAAATCTAATATCTTGAATTTGTCAATCTGCTTAAAAACCATTGTCAAATACAATATCCACACAATCATCGACAACACATTGGTATAGTCATTTAAAATATCAAGCTTTAATTACACTGCAAAATACGAGGTGATATCTAAAATTTTCCGAAATCTAACGATGAATAACTTCTTTGCCACTGCCATGAAGGGAGTGCATTCTGGAGGTCTTCTTTGGTTGAACTTCGAATGCAGCAAATCTACCGCTGCTTCAACTTCATTTTCATCTTTGGAAAGAGAAAATAGGAACAATGATCGTGTTGTTTTTCACCAAAAACTGCTTTACGATGAAAGCAGTATGTAGTACCAATCTTGCTGTTATCCTTCCCATGTCTAATTCTTCCAACAAAATCTGCTGTTATGCTATACAATAATTTCACAATGTTACAGATGGCTTGGATCATCTGGTTATAAATATTAAATCCATTCCGATCAGTAAAGATATGTTCTGGTGTAATGCCGCTTGATAGTTGTCTGGACCGTTCATTGACGTTAACAGATTTTCTAACAGTTTTGGAAAATTTAGACCAAACGTAAGTTTGTAGTTGATCCAAAGTGTCGTCCCCGAATATTCAGCTTAATGTTCTGTATGTGTCTGCAGCGTAATAATGCGAACAATGTTCACCAACAAAACACGTTTCCATTTACATGCAACGCCGGCGCTTGGCATAAAGACTCAGAAAGGATGTATACAAGTCTATGTAATAGGTTCATTCACGTGTGTGATTCAAGTTTCAGGCTCTTCCGGATATCACCTTGTATGGACCTGATTTAGCAGTCAGAATTATCAGCTTACCTATATTCCAACTATTGGATGAAGTAATATGGAATAAAGAAACGACTAAAACATAACCTCAATTCTTAACACTAGAAAAAATAGATAACGAATGAATGACATTGATTTGTTTGCAATCCTATCATATAAAGCTGAAGTAAAACTTCGTTTCCGTGCATCTGTTTTAAGATGCTTCTCATATTTCTCTAGAAATACATTTAATGAAGTACTTCATATATAATATAGGTACGTACTGTTTTATGTAATTATTTAAAAATTTTAACATCATTTAATTCTGAAATAGAATATTTTTTGAAAAATTTCTAAGAAAATATTTTAGCATCCTTTACCACTCCCAAATATTCTTTTGGAAAAGCTTTGGACTGATACTTGACTCAATAGCAATACCTCTAACAATACGCGTATGATTGAATATTTACTAAAGTAATATTTCGACTTTCGTTCATTTTTATTGTGTTTAGCTGTCGATTTTTCAGGATGTTATCACCCTGAACCGTTGTACATTCACGTCCTCTAAATATACAAATTTGTGCTATTCTCATTTTATTCTGCGTATTTAGATAAACTGAAGTCTAGATAAGAAGTTATAAGTATTTGCAATAGTATCCGATAAAGACATCTTCCTTGAGACGCAAGAACGTAATGCAATGCAGAGACGTCCCCAAAATCGGTCTCTTGGATCCTCGTGGGCTGGTATTTATGAAATATGCAACGCGACTGCATTAGAGATTTCTCGAAGATACCTCCGCGTTACTCGTCGGTTCTATCCCACCTATGTACTTACTTCTTTGCATTCATTGTTATCGTATATACATGTATCGGTAGTAAGTATTATACAAAGAATACTAGGCAAGCAATGGAGTCGACAAGTCTTTTTAGAGAGTCATTGTTTATGCATGTGAAAGAACGGATTTATAGAGCTATATTATTAAAATAATAAAATGTTCGTATGTACTTCGTGTTTGAATGTTTAAAGTAAACCTTTTACTTTGAGAATACATATTTCTAGGTATAGATCATAAATTGCGTTCAAAGAATTCGAGATCATCATCAATACATACACCAATCTAAGACGATCAGAGAACATACTGCATGATAAATCTTAAGAATTTTGTAGTATCCCTCATTTAAAAATGTAAGTTAATGTTAAATATTAGGACTTGGCAAACAGGTAAAATTATATTTTCTGTTTACTAGTTTATTATTATGATTATTTAATCCTTCAAAAACCCTAGAATCAATGTGTTTTGTATTCATATTCATAACATTCAAATTTCTCACTTTCAGTAATATGGTGTTTTCAATATCATTGTCTAAGATACATGAGTAGATACCGGATTATAGGCAAAGTGCAAAAATTTAATTTAATTTATTTATTATATTTTACGTCTATATGTAGATGTAACACATGGGCTGAAAAGACCCGGGCCTAACAAAGAAAACACGGTTTTCTTGGTTCAAAATTGGCTTTATTCATCAACGTAATCTCCATCAGGAGCAACGCAATCATTCCAGCGCCGCTCTAACATTTCAATACCACTTTTGTAGAACGATTTATCTTTTGCCTCAAAATATGCTTCAGTTTCAGCGATAACCTCTTCATTCGTGCGAAATTTCTTACCGGCGAGCATTTTTTTTAGGTCTGAGAACAGCCAGTAGTCGCTGAGAGGCAAATCTGGTGAATACGGTGGATGTGGGAGCAATTCGAAGTTCAATTCATGTAGTTTTGCCATTGTTTTGATTGACTTGTGACACGGTGCGTTGTCTTGATGAAACAATTTTTTTTTCTTTGCCATATGCGGTCGTTTCTTTGCAATTTCGGCCTTCAAACGCTCCAATAACGTTATATAATATTCACTGTTGATGGTATTTCCTTTCTTAAGATAGTCGATGAATATTACACCACGCACATCCTAAAATACCGAGGTCATAAGCTTTCCAGCCGATTGTTGTGCTTTCAGGCGCTTTGGACGAGGTTCACCAGTTGTTGTCCACTCAGATGATGATCGTTTTGATTCTGGAGTGAAGTGATGGATCCATGTTTCATCCATTGTCACATATCGACGCAAAAATTCCGGTTTGTTACGTTTAAACATGGCCAAACACTGCTCAGAATCATCAACACGTTCTTGTTTTTGGTCAACAGTGAGTAAACGCGGCACCCATTTTGAACAGAGCTTTCTCATAGTAAAATGCTCATGCAATATAAAGCCAATACGTTCTTTTGATATCTGTACGGTGTCAGCTAACTCACGCAACTTCACTTTTCGATCATTCAAAACGATTTTGTGGATTTTTTTGATGTTTTCTGGTGTTACCGCCTCATTTGGACGTGTGCGTCTGCACTTGCATACAAAGCACACTTAAAAACGATTAAAAATTGAGCAGTATTAGTTTTAATTTATGCGTGCTAAATGAGTTCGGCAAAATTAGGTTGGCCAACTTGCGACTTACAATGTATATTTTAACACTCGCTTCGTCATATTTTAAGAAAGAGAGAGAACTAATACTGCGAAAACTATCTTAATTAAAAGTTATACAGCCGCATAACTCGTTATTGCATGGTGAATGCATTATTCAAAACCGTGCTTGCCCATGAGTCAACGAAAGTATTTTAACTAATTTTTACGATATTGTTAAACCCGATATAAAAACGTTAATCTGAAACCTACTTTAGGAACTAACATAATTAAATAATTAAAATTTGAAAATTCATTGTTATTGTCGATTGTTTTCCAATATCGATCGAGTTAACAAAAGAATTAGATTTAAAGCAGTTACACTTCAAAGACTGTGTGATTGATTATGTGTAACACTCGTAGGATTTCTTTCTGATCTCTATTCAAGTATTTTTCTTTTGAATTTATTTTTATTTGTAATGATTTGTGAACCGACAACCAAAGAAATGGTAGTTGCACGAGAAACACAGAAGAGTTAATTCTAGAACGAGTAGGAAAACTTTTGAGACTAGACAGATACAGCTAGAGACCTAGAGACAGCTTTAAATAATCAAGACGTTGTGAACGATTAATTAGATGATACAATGGACACAAGTAGAAAACTATTTAAGGCGATCAAAATAAACATAAGTCAAAAAAGAATTCCAAAGCAGATATAGTAGCGGAGTTAGTAGTTAAAGTACTTGCTCAAAAGGAACGAATACAATAGTAGAAAGATGAAGCCAGTAAAGCAGTTTAAATGTAAGGGGTGATGTAGTGAAAGTGAAAATTAACTGACAGGGGATAGGAGAGCATAAAAACATATTTGCAGACTAGCTTAACTATTTCTAATACCGGCATCTTTTTTAAATGTTCTCCTGGCCGGTATAAGTTGTACTGATGATTTCCAAATCCACACCGACGTTGGGGGCCATAGAGGTAGAACCCGCGGAGGTAGAACATTCTCCGGACTTGTTGATTAGAAACATACACTAACTAATAACAATAAAGCCACTTTCATTTGGACACTGAAACGTACTGGCACTATGGGGAACGAGGAGGCTATGGTTGGCGTAACTTACAGTACACATTGTCCAATAAGTCAAGCAGGAATCTACTACTGTCATGTAAATAAGCAAAAAGATACGTTAAATCGATCCCATTCTGTTCGTTGCAAATTGAATTTAAACTATACATATATTTACTGGGAATTTTTGTTCGCCTTTATGAAAGCCACGCATATTTCAAACCCATTTGTACTTTAATAACTACTACTTATTTCTATACATATTGGTATTGGATTTTTGAGTACTTAATTTTCGCAAATTAACTTTATTATCCAACTTTCCTTTTACACATTTTACGTTTAGTAACTTAATACTTCTATATAATTGCTAATTGTGGTTACTAAACTTTGCTAAGATTTTCCTAGTAAGAATCATCCATTAATTAGGAAGTATTGTCAAATATTATGTGCTACTTATTTCTAGAAATTATAGTCAATGATAAACTTGAGAAAACCGTTTACAGGCATTTTAATAAATTTGAATTTATTTTTACCGTGGATTAGTATAATTCAAAAAAAATGTGGCAAATTCGATTTACTATGAAAAAAGAATACGTACTGTACATTTTTAGAGGTATGTACCAGGGGTGCGCATATGTCAATGCATATTTTGTAAGACAAGTTTCAGATCCTTCTAGCGACAAAACATCGTTAACAGTTTAACACACGAAGATACTTATGAAGGAAACAAAAAAATAGCAAAAAAGTGATTTATTTATAGAGTATTATGCACAACAAAATAATCATGTTTTGAAATTCCTTTTCTGTATTTGGTAGCTGCTTCTTGCGTTCTATCTGTGGGATATGTCGTTTTTTCGTACCAATATCAGGTTAGTTATTTACCTCATATATACCGATAATATTAATTTAACAAAGCTATCCACAATTAAATTTTGTAATTCGATTGAACGACTATAATTACGAAATGAGAATGGAACATTTACAAGTACATAAGTTTTCATTTTCTCAGTAAATCCTTTTTTGTGTAATACCACCGAAAAAAGGAACATGCATACATATATTATATACATAAGTAAGACTACAATTACTCAAACATATCTAGGCAATCTTAGTCGAGCTAAATCTATGTTAAAAAAAAATATATCATTTAAAGATTTCATTGTTTCATTGCCATTGTTTACTGGTTACAAGATGTGACATAATTTTTTCGTAAAGTACTTTCGTCACGTATATTATGTTTGCAATATTTTTGCAGAAATGATTTCAAGTTAACATTGTTTAATCTTGCTAATGGTATGTTAGACGAAATTATTGCGTCACACAGATCCGTATTATATTCTTCTTGTTCTGAGTTTCGTGAAGTTGAAGCTACACATTGATATATAGATTGCTGCACACATGCGGAGCGCTTTAGTTTTTCACATTTTCCAATATGTGATGGAGTTTTAGCGTGTTACTCAATCAAGTATTTTCTCTCACAAGACACCTACAACAACAATTGTCATTTTATATCAAAAGTTAAAGATTTACAAACAATTGTAAAGCTTTTAGTAAAATTAAACTTACCAGTTTACTGCAGGCTTGACAAAATATTTTGTCGCCATCCTTTACCAGTTCAGGATACGGCTTAATCCATAAAGAAATATTGTTCGCTATACTCATTGTATGTACGCACAGTATTTAAGAACGTAACACAATTACATGCTGTTTCGCCCAAAGATATTCAATGGATGAATAGTTTATTTAGGAATTAATAATAATTAGAGACCGAGAATATTCAAGTTAATCAGCTTTAATTAACCAGAATCAGTATAAGAGATCTACAAAAAGACGTAAAATATGATAAATAAATAGAATAAAATATATGTACTTTGCATATATTCCTATCTCTAATAATAATAAAACGTATTTACCACATCCCTTCTGCTAGACAAAATTAAACACGTGCAGTTCTTGGAAAAAAGTATAAGAGGAACCAATGTAAAAGATTTATCGTTCTGAGAATTGTCCGTTGTCTATCTACATTAGGAATTACTAGGAATTTTTACCAATAGAAAGGATAAGAAAAAGCCTAAATATGCAATGTATGCAACTTTTGTAAAATTATTTATAGAAATGCCTAAATATGCAATCATTAATTAGCGCTAATTAACGTCAATTAGTGTAATACGTCTATATACAGACTATAATTAAGGATATGCAAAAAATAAAATATATTCACTTTCCATATAATCCGGTCTCTACTTATTAATAATGGTTTATATCCTATGGATAGTGTTTGTTACGCTTGTTCCTTAAATATTTCGAATATATATTTACTTTAAAGCGACGACAACCTTTCCTACATATAATTTTTATATCTCTCATTGGTTGCAGAATTTTGTTTTATTGTATTTCATTGCTCTAGCCCATATTTTCCAATATATTATGTACCAACTTCCTTCCCTCATAAATATACGTAGATAATAATTTCCTTATTTTATCCATGTATATCTAAAACTGAAAGAAACTCTTACTTATTATTTACGAAGGCACAAGAAAGAGAAGATATATGCAGGGATCAAAATATATGTTTTTATACTTACTACGGTCGTTATCATTGGAAAATACCGCTAGGACCACTGGTGGAATATGTAATGTTTTCTTTCTTTTGCGTTTCTTGTGTTGGAGGTTGAAGGTGTGACACTTCAAAAGACGTAATTCTCAACGAAAATTTAAATATGAAAGAATACGAAGCCCTTTACGTATACGCTAAGGAAGGGAAGGGATGGTCTCCAGTATTGTTTATGTCCTGTGGATGTTTCGGCATTTATCAACTGACTTATCCCCTGCTCCACTACTAGTAGGTTTCGGCGCTGGCGACCTAGGTGCTACGCTCATATGTATATGTATGCGTGTAATACATACGTAGGTTGCTACCGACGCCTATACCTGCATCGGCTGGGCCGCGAGGGAGTTGCTGCGGGAAATACTGAAATATGGACGTACATAAATAACGGCCAAGCAAGTGTTTCAAACATAAATATCAATATAATAACGGGGATTTGAATGTCCGGCTCGTATCGGGGTTTATGATCGTGCGTCGAGCTAGTTTCCCTATACTGACTGTGGATTTTGGTAGGAGAGATGATAGGTAACCTCGTAAAAATAACGGAAATTTTACGTCTACGATTTTTCGATAATTTACTGTATTTGCGACGATAAATTTTCTACTGAAAGCACATTACTTTAAACGCACGATTAATATTTCCATTGAATTCTCTCCCGGAAATTGTTTTGTTCTATACCCCATTTTGTATTTTCTCATTTCTTTTAAAATCTCCGAAAAAGCTTGTGTACGTTTTATGGTAGAGTGGCATTATTTATACGAATTATATTTTAATTTTGCAAAGAATACAAATAGAAATTGGTGATATTACTGCTGTATATTGTATTAAGAAATCAACCATGCTGATGGTTATTAGCTGTCTTTAAAAACTTACGGTCTTTTTCATTCATTTTTTTCTCATTTGCAAGGAGGTACAGATGTACTTTGGACTGCTCATTAAAGGCCGACGTGCTCTTGAATAGTTGATTTGTGTGGTGTGGAGCCTTACAAACAGTATAAAAGAATACTTCACCGGAACGCAGACACTTCTGAACAACATTACAAATTAAATTAAAAAAGACCTTGCCGAACACTACAATGGTCAATGGGACGTCAAAATCGAAAATATAAACGACGATCACACCGAACTGTGGAAAGTAACTAAAAGACTCAAGGCAAAAAAGGAAAAGATACCACCGATACTCGGAATACGCGGTATTATCAACAATAACTCTGACAAAACAGAGCTAACTACTTCGAGGGGATTTTCCGCTCTAATCCACCAGTGGATCACGAAAAATTCACCGACGTTATCAATAAACAAGTTCATACGGAATACAGAGATATAACAAATGTCCAAGAAACGACGGCCAAGGAACTCCGGAACATCATAAAAACCCCTGAGGAGCGTAAATCGCCGGGGCACGCGGGGAATTACTAATACCGCTATCAAACATTTGATCTTATAAGCCGTATACACGCTGAGAGAAATTATAAACGCTATAATTAAACACCAGTACTACTCAAAGACGTGGAAACATGCTACAATAATAATCATACATAAATCGGGAAAACCCAAAAACAAGACCGATGGATATCGTCCAATCAGCTTGCTACCAGGACTCAGCAAAATCTTGGAGCGAGTAATACAAAAGCGGCTACTATCGGTACTAGAAAAACAAATCCATCACCCCGGGATTTCAATTTGGATTTCGTCAGGAGCACCCGACAGCACAGCAACTACTGAGAATGTCTGAACATATCACCTCGAACATGGATAAATCTATACCAACTGCAGCCATCATGCTAGACATCTAGAAGGGAATCGACACAGGTGGTATGATGGTCTCATACATAAGATGAGATTGCACCGGATTCCAGCCACCCTTACCAATCTCATTCAACACTATCTCCGCGACAGAACATTTTATGTTAAAATAGAAGAAGACAGTTCCACTTCCAGAACAACGCAAGCAGGAGTTCCGCAAGACTCGGTACTGGGGCCGCTCCTATTTAACATCTACACATCTACACATCTGACATACCGCAGTCAAACACTTGTCACATTGCCGAATTTGCAGACGACACCGCTATTTATTACAGCCACGGACAAATGAAACCACAGCACGATAGATTACAAGTATACTTCGACACGCTCTACCAATGGTTTTCAAAATGGCGAATAAAGATAAATACAGGGAAAACTACAGCAATCTACATCACGCCACGTAGAAGACACAAAAAACCCGACGAAATCCAAATTAACAACCACGCCATCGGATGGGCTAAGAAGGCGTAGTACCTAGGGGTTGTCCAACACGAACAACTCACATACACCTGGCACATCAAGGAAATCAAAAGGAAGATAGTGGGAGCCTCGAAGGTTCTGTATCCGCTATTAAATGAAAGAAATAAACTATCACTAGATAACAAGGTCAAGATCATTAAAACAATAGTAATACCGATCGCTACCTGCGCTGGTGAACTTTGGCATCAGTCAACCGAAGCGCAAAAGAAGACGATACAGGGCAAACTCAACAAATTAACTCGGTTCGCATCAAGGGTACCGCGTTACATCACAAATGCAACGCTGTATCAAGAACTTAACCTGGAACCACTTGAGACCATAATATACAGAAGAGCACAAAACATTACACAGAATAGAGACGCATAACACAACAGTCAGAAGAATAATGCAACGAACACGACGAATAAGGAAAGAAGGAATTGCATAAATTAAACGAAGAGCTGAGGAAAAAGGCAATATATATATATATATATATATGTATATATAGGAAATATACACGCACACTTAACATACAAATAAAATAAAAGCCACCGATCTACCAAACAAGATGAAGAGGAAACGGAGTATCTCTCCGACACTCGTTCAAAATCAATAGACCTAGTCGCACGAGGCCAATAATCGATCGAGCAGTCGAAGCGACAGCATCACAGTTTAACATCGATACTAATACATTTGCAGTCTGAAAAGGGAAAAAAAATTAACCTCAATTTGACCACAGGAGGGAATTCCCGCACTGATATGGAGGAGATATTTGTCGACAAATTGGATGAACCATTCTTACGGGAGCTCATCCTCAAGATCATGGAAATATACCAACGGATATTCGGAGAAAGAAGCGAACTGAGGAATACATGGAACAGCAAAAAGGCGTAAGAAGAGGCGCATAGGAGCAGAAAACGTACTTCCTTTTTCTTTCCATATTTTTTTTCTATTTACACACATTTATCCCTTCATTCCGGTGATAGAGAAACAAGGTTAATATTGTTGCGAATAAATGATTTACTTTAATTTTGGAATGAGGTCTTCTACTATTTTATTGCTTAGAACATGGATCATTTCCAATCAATAACTGATGTCACCCCGTTAACCGAGTATCTCGGATATTTATTTAATAAAGTTGTTTTCAGGTCAATTCGGAAACACCGGAATTTAACGCTTTAAAATGCTTTTCAAACTGTTCGATTTTTAAACTGACAAGTAAATAGATGGGCCGTGGAAAACTACGGATATTCTGAAAATATCTGCACTATTTTTGGTTTTATTCAATCGGAATATTGGCATCCGCTTGTCATTGTTGTGTCAATGTATTTACCTCAATGCATCTGATTATCGAATCGAAAAATTAACGGACCGCTTGTTAGGAAACGACTGAATACGACTAAATGTATTCCTATACGTTTCAGTTGCCAATGGCATAACGTATCACTTTATTGGAAATATTCTTTATGCTTTGAAATATCGTTTGAAGTGTTTCACTTTCGTAATTCCTTATTTAGTATTACCTGGTAATTGTCCTAGTAAATTATCGAAAGTCAAAATTGGCATTCAAAAATAATTCCTTTTCGTCTTGTTTGCCTAATTGACTGTAAACTTTTGATTTTGGTGATGCTGATCTCTTAATTTAAAGCTGAAGAAACTGGAAGTCACGAGTTCTTACAATGAATCACTAAAAGGACATTTAGCAGACAGGAAGACCCTAATCTGTAAATAAAGGTGAATGACCATGAACAATATGAAGTAAAACCATTACAGATTAGTAGGCAAACAGTTATGCACGCATATTAAACGCGCAAGAACCCTGAGTTCCTAGCAAAACCAGTTACCAGTGCAAATCTCTCTTAATGCAAATAAAATAATTATTCTGCAAATTTGATGAAGGCATTATTGCATTTTAACGATTAAGTAAGACAAACAAAACGATATAACAAAAATGAAATCTAATTTTATAATAAGCTTTCGAAGTGTACTCCTTGTCTGTCAATGTAATAAGCAAGGCGATCTTGAAAGCAACGCAAGCAAGATATTCCGAACAAATTCTGCGTTTAGTTACATGTTTTATTTAAATTATTTTTCATGTAACCCCAAAGAAAGACATTATTTGGAGATAAATCGGCTGATCTTGGGGACCCTGGTATGGGGCCAAACCTGCCAAATCGCCCTCTTTGAAATACGTTATTTAATTCCTGACGGTGCTGAAAGCGCCGTACCCTTATCCATTTACAACCAAGGTTCAACAATATTCAGTATCTTAATTCATGGAATGATGTGGTCTCGCAACAGGTTCAGATATTTTGCTGTAGCGAGGTTTCCGTCAATAAAAAAATGGGCCAGTAACTCTATCGCTTGTTACTCCAATCCAGACATTGACTTTTAGAGGGTACTGCGTTCGCGTGAGGTCTTGAACATGCTCAGCAATGCCTAGCTACATCTAAAAGCGATTCTACAGACCGTTCCTCTATATAACACAGGGTATTCAACTTCATGTCTTCTGCTTAAAACGTGGTTGGTTTTATTTCTTTTTTTTGTGGAGATTTAGAAGACAATCATTTTCTTTGAGTTTCTTCTCGCACAAGGTAGAAGCCTATTAGGATAATTAATTGAAAACATGTCTAACTGTCTTTAAACTATTATTCTTCTGGTACCACATTATCATTGCCACCTTTTAATTTTTGTTGTACTTACTGATTATTTAAATTAGTTATCTACCTTTCAATAAAATGTACTTAATGTAAGATTCATGTATGAATAAGATATTAGAAATAATTGTTAAAAAATGTTCTTTCTTGTCTCCAACCTAATTTAATTATTAACCTATAGGTAAATTCTTCAGGGTTTATAATTGGTTGCTTACCATGACTCTAATGCAATTATATTTTTAAAGTTAGACATAGACAAAATGTATGTGTAATGATAAAAAAGAACACGGTATAATAGGACAATTTATTCAACCATAAATATCAGAATGTGTTGAAATGTTTCGCTTAAATATACTCAAAGAAACAATTGTAGTTGTTTCATTTGGATGTGTTCGAAGAAAAAAACACTAGCTAAGGTAAATATACAATTATCCACAAAAATATCCTTACAGAACTCTGTAAGTGACAAGTTTAGTACTGCTTTGACACGAGCTTTTTGAATTTTAAAGATTGCGATCTGTCTCCACTAAACTTGCGCAGAATATTGCACCATATCTAAGCCGCGAATGCACACATGCATGATACAGACTAATACCCGCCTCGACACTCACTCTCCGCAATAGTAGCGGTATCTATACGGTGTACACGCAAGATACTCAATGGGTGAGTTCCAGAAGAGATCACTATCCAATTACCCCGAAAATATAGTCTCTTGATAGCTTACAAAATCCACCTCGTCGTAGCGAGTTAGCTTTATATTCTGAGATACTGACTACGTATTTAGCTATTGTAACGCTCTTTTGTTTCGGTGGTGGAATGCTTATGAAGTTTACTTCGTTCTGTGTATTCTTTATAGATATAAATACTTTAGTAGAATAAGTTAGTCGTATCACATTGGTGGAGGCGCCGATTAGCTTAGCTGTAGAGGATTTTTTTTACTTTTTGATAACCATCTATGCATATCACATTTTTAAAAGCTACAATCTTTCTTAATTTTGCGAGCTAACTGGCAAATAAAATTCTTGCTAAACAAACCTTCAAATGCTCGATCAGCTTGGTAACATTGGTGAATAATATCATTACTTTGTAATTTTCTAAAAGACAGCGTAGCAGAAGACTAGATAGTGTCTTTGAAATATGAAAGCGACACGTTTATTTGTCACTATTCCGTTTTTGGAATTGTTAGTGTAATTCCGTCTAATATTTGGTTCCGCCACCATTTACACATTAAGAAATAATAAACATTAAGAGGGCTACAAAAGTAATTTAGTACTTGTTAGAAGTGCTACAATTTTTTTATTTTTCTGATATAATTCTCTCATCTAAGCTTATATTTCCCAACTATATGGATCCCCGGGGATTTACATCGTCTTGTTGGGGGGTTGGTGTCAATGAGAAGGAATTTGGGTGTCCACGAGATTTAAATGAAGATAGTCATGATTGATATTCAAGCATTCCGTAAATGACATAATGTGTGTAAATGATATTCATAATAGATATAGACAGCAGTTATTGATTTTTCATGAAATTCTTTATACGTATCTGTTTTGCGCTGCTCTACAGATGTTTATGTTCAAGTTTCGTAAAAGCAATATCGCATCGCGTGCATAGGCACGTGAACAAACTTGTTGAGAAATAATTGTATATATCAGTATGTGAGAAACAAGGTATAACTAGCTATTTCTGAATTTTGAGAAGAAAGATAGTTTAAAAACATTCTGGAAACATAAATAGGTAAAGAGATGAACTAAAATTACCTTGTTTAAGATTGTCTAAAAACGAAAAGTAAGTGCGTACAAACTTTTATGCATATTAAAATTGATCCATGATACAATAACAATTCTTCCCGATAAATAAATATTACGACAGGGAGTAATAATGTAACAGCTCAATTTGATAATGTAATATACTTTGAATTTGATTTGGGCCATTGTATCATAGTAATTCATACAATTTGATTTATTCTTAGATAATCATGTAAGTATCTTCATCTACTACATGACGAAACTTTTTTCTTTCTGGGTACTTACTGTTAAAAACTCGACAGATTTTCTGTTGCATTCTTCATACAGTAATTTGTGTGAATATTTCGCTGCTTATGTGCCTTGATGTTTGAGCAATGTATAATGAGAATAGAAATTTTGATTTTCTGTAGTTCTGTGTTATTTTTTCTAATTAATTTTCTTGAAACTTGAAGATATTCTTGAATTTTTAACTTAGAAGTTAAATAGGGCACCAACATATTAAATAAAATCTAAGGAGATCATTAAAGCAGTGTCAATGACGTAATCACATTTCATATCAACATCCTATATTATCAGATATCACGGCGAAAAAGGTTTAATTTATTCCTTACTTTACTCACAGTAGCGTATTCATAGTGTGTTACAAGTGCTTCACTGGATCAGATTATTTTCCATTTTCTTAGGTATAATTCACAGGTATAGCAGTAAACTCCACTCACACAAATTAATTAATTATGCGGAACGCAGCGTTTCGAGAGCACGTGGGCTCCCATTGTCAACCGTGTTACTACTACGTACATCTACACAGTCCTTGCAATCGTCATTTTTTAGGTATAAATGGTAAGTAAAATGTGAATAGAGTAAATGTTTGAGCTCGCAACTTATTTGTTAAACAATGAATGAACGTAATGTTGGTCTTCAATATTTACTATTATTTAGTGGATAAAATTCAAAAATTTACAGAAGAAATCCTGATAATTATTCTTATATATTTATAGATTTTCGTCGGTATTCGCTCAAACAATATTAAAATGCAAATCAATGTTCAAACCATGTCAGGAACTTAATAAAAATATTTCTCTTCTTTCAATATTATATTCGTTTAAGACGAATATAAAACTCCGTCGACAAAAATCCAATCGTTTCTATCGGTATGCGCGTCCGGGAAATTCTATCCGTGAAAAGATTTCAAAGATTTGATGTCGACGACGGCGAGTGCAACGATGTTATGGTAAAATTTAGAGAGACATATATACTAGGAGCCGCGGGTCAAACCTGTGGCAATCCGCTAGATTCCCCCTGAGATTTTTCAGGTAATGCGCTCGCACAAACACGGTCTACCGACGTCGGATCTCATTTTGACCTCGGTATTTTTATCAGGTAGAGAGCATCCTACGGACCGGACCGTTTGCCGAAATTGGCCGTAAGATAGAACAAATTGCCATTTCCAACTGACTAATTTCGTCTCTTCAATGTTTGGACCGGAGATGAAACGCTAAAAATTTTCAAAATATGAAAGACCTTTTACGTACATTTACTTCTATGTATTAAAGTATTATAAATTAATTCATATTTTTGGCATTGAAAATAAAAGGTAGCATTCTGTTAATTACTTTTATGTTTGAAGTTAAAAATTTAATTTTTCAGTATTACAGATTAAGCTTATTATATCGAAAATTTACATGTCAGATAAAAAGTTGAAAATTGATTTGAAGGAAACCTTTGATATATGTATATTCTACTAAAATACGTGAGCTGATGCAAAATTTTAATAACATTTAGTTAAAAGATATAGACCAAAAGGCACATTCTTACATTTGAACTTTAGTTGGCATAGAATTTCAAGAAAAAAATACCATTTCAACAGCTCAATTTGGAAGAGGTAAATATCTACTAACTACCGGCCAATTCCCACGATAATTAGAAACTAATGACATATTTCTGCAGAGTAATCTATATTCACACTAACAATTTATTGGTAGCGCCAAATTTGAATTGTTGCTGTGTATATTTATTCTTGTCCTGACCACACAACATTCAACATGTCACTTCCATCGACGTTAAAGGTGTTTTATTTTTAAAAATTTTTTATTCATCAGATTATTTTATCCGTTGACATTACATTAATTATGGTACTGTAGCTCTTTCGACACGTTATTTTTTTCTTCTGTAGGCATGTTTGGCTAATTTCCTAAGAAAAAAAAATTGCAAACTATTATGTCTTGCAGTAACCCTGATGAAACACTCAATTAAGTGCGAAATAGTAATCAAAGAATGCGCTAAAAAAGGAAATTAGCTCTTTTTGTTTGCTGGAACTCGAGATTTACCTTGATCGTCTATTCCACCGGCAAAAGCTCGAGGCCTGCTTCTTTTATGTTATATACACTTAGGTGACAGAATAAAATAGACACCTACTAATTAAAAAAAAGATTCTATTCTCGTTATATATACAAAATATTTTTAAATTTTTAAATTAGACTAATATTTTGTTGATCCACCTTTACTTGCGTGAAGTGCTGCCAGTCGTCGTGGCATAGAATCTATTAAATGATTAATGGTGTCTTCTGGAATATTTAACCACTCTTCTGTAACAGCTGGCACGAGTTCTTCCTTATTGCTGGGTTTTCGGGGTCGTTTAGCCATATTTGTCTGGATTATGTGCCAAACATTCTCTATCGGATTCATGTCTGGTGATTGGCCTGGCCATGGTAAAATCCGAATCCCCTGTTCCTCTTTTCATGTGGTTGTTGTTCTTGCTTTGTGGCAGGGTGCTCCATCCTCCATAAAAGTGGCGTCTTCTTTAGATAAAATGACGTTGTCGAATATCGGTAGTAGTCCTTCTGTTAATATTTGGATATATTTTGCCGCGTTTATATTTCCGTCGCAGATTACTAATTGCGATCTTCCACCATACCATATCGCGCCCCACACCATGATGTTCCCACCGCCGTATTTCACCGTCTGATGCAAGAATTTGTCGTCCAGTTGCTGTAACGAATGTCTCCATACCCACGTACGACCACCATCACTGAATTGGCAGTATCTGCTTTCGTCTGAAAAAATGACAGACCGCCAAAACTCTTCGGGCTTCGTTCGCATTTCGATTGCCCAAGCCATTCGGCGCCGTCTTTGAAACGCCGTAAGGAGAGGTTTTTTCTTTGCCACCCTTTTATACATCCCCACACTGTGGAGGTATCGCAGAACGGTGCGTTGACTTTTCTGTGAAGTTGCCGCAAGCTCAGCTGTTCTCTTAACACTTCGCGCACAAGCACCCTTTTACTTCTTTCAGAAGGTTCGGCACGACCTGGTCTCGGCTCCACTGTTGTTTTTTCCTCGTGTTTAAATTGTGTAATCACACGGTTAACTGTGGACAACGGAATATTTAAAAATTTACTTATTTCACGATGCGAAGCGCCGCGTTCACTCTGGCCAACCACTGGCGACCCCGGGTGAAGTCGCTAATATCACTCGAACCTTGTAAGCGAGGCATAGTTGTAACGATATTAAACTATGACGAATTCCCTCCGATACATCTACTCCTACCCTAATGACAAGAGAAAGTTCTTAATTCGTTCTTAGAATTTAGCTGCTTACATATTTATACCGCTTTACCTGGTGTCTATTTTATTCTGTCACCCTAGTGTATATCTGAAAGTACAGTTGTTGAAATACGGTTTTTCAGTAAACATAAATTGCACCAAGAAATGTGTTACATCACTTTCCTTCATTTTTACAAGAAGACGATTCCAAAGTCTTTATGTTTTCAAAATTACTCTTTTTTAAAGAAAATAATGGAGGACTAGCAGTAGACGTTAGCCTTCTATATACATAAACATATAACGTATCTGCGATCTGCAATATATGGCTGTTGTTTCTATTTTTATATGCTGAAAATAGTCATCATATTCCTCATTGCCATTTTCTCGTGAGTATTATGGCGACTAACAAATATTCTCGTCAAGAAATCAAAACTTCTTGGATTAACGACCATAATTATTATATTTATTTTAAGTGAACTAAGGAATGTTTCTACTAATTCGGTGCTTCTTATTTAAAACAATTGATGTGATTTTTACACGTAGTACAACCTCATGGTTCAGATACGATAAATCTGGTATGCATTTACGGCACCGAAAAATTACATTTGGTAGCGTGGGTTTTACTGACGAACGATCGATGGAAGTATCTTAACCATTAACGCATATTCATGCCAAACTTAAACAACTGCAGTCTGCCAATGTCGTATGATTCATAGTCGATAGAGACAGCCGTCGATCCGGTCCCTATTTGGAAGTGCAATATACATAATATGATAACAGTAAGATTACATTGCCAAATTTTAGGGAGTCCATTACAAGTTTTCCGTTGTAGCTGACTTCTGAATCGCTTTGAAAAATTTACTTCACAGCCCTTTCGAAGACGACTATGAAACTTTGATGACATTGTAATAACCTTATCTGCCTACCGATTATTCAATCGCACAAAAGTTAACACGGAAACGAAATGAACTTTCACTTTTTAATTATGTAATTATTATTGATATTATTTTTTTAATCGTTTTTGAATGAGTACCCAAACTTTGTTTGAATTACACTCTTTAATGGCGTGATAAAAAGTAGTACAAAAGGCGGAGCTGAACTGTATTACTCAAGTACATTACTCATTTGTTATAAATTGCACGGTCAAGTAATTAAATGTGATTTGAAAGTGCAGGAACTTCATTAGTTTTACGTTTCGTAGAGAATTAGACAAATAAGTTTTGCGTTTCTATAGATTGCGGCAAAAGAAGTTTATAGTTAAAATGACAGCATTCCATAATGCGTTGTTATTTCTTTATTCCGATTGATCGATTTAGCTACTGTCTACAATTTTCCTGGTATTATTATGAAACACATTAGAGTTCCTTCTAAAATTTGCTGTCAATATAGATTGATAGGTAGAAATACGAATGGAAAATTAAAATGAATTCCTTACAGAGTAGTTTATTCAAAATTTTATCGAAACGTATTATATCCCATATTTTTCTGAACTTCAGGGCTGTCTGGACCATCCTCAGGATAAGTGCATTAATGAGTATCGTTGATTATGAATTACGTTTTATGATATACAATATTCAAAGTAATACTATCAACCGCAACTTGTTTCATATTTGATTGTATATTGTCCTTGCTAATATTGAAATAGCAACCCTTGTTCCTTAAAAAAGTGAATAGGTTTCCTCTTAGCGCATGCTGCTACTATAACAGGAATAAACAAATATCATAAAGGGAATTATAACGAGATAATAAAAGAAGGTAGAGGAAAATAAAATAAGCAATTGTTCACAAGTCAGCAATTAACGTCTAGGCCTACTCCAACAAAATTATATTTAGAATTACTACCAAGAAATTTATTCAAAGAGTCCGGGCTAATATCTACGAATACGATAACAATGTAAGAAATCTGACTTGCGGTATACGTGATTTCTTATGCTGGCAAAGTTTTTTGAAAAGTAGCAGGCAATATTTTTCAATATATCTATGTCAAAAGCAACAAACTTCCATTCAAAAACTTTGATTCTGGGAAAACGGTTCTCTTAAAATTATCCAAATGCAGTGTTTTAGGGATTATCATAATGTCGCTGTTCTAACAAACATGATAAGATTAAAGCGATCTCTGGGAAAAATTACGTGTGTAATAAGAAACATTCATAACGCGTGTGTAGTGTACCAAGCGAATTATTAATATCGGATACATTAGGTACTTTACTATTAAGTGCATTAAAAAAAAGAGACAATTTAATTAATTAATATTTTTTAATATTCTCGATTTAAATTTGATGTTATTTCATGTTAATATAACAAATACATAAATAACCTTTTGGCTAATCAGTTTAGAGAGTAATCGGATGAAGTGGTACATACTACTGTAGATGTTGGCCAGAACAGTGGGAAGTTGCTCATGAAAACATATTGTAGAGCTTCTGTTTGTTTTTCGCAATGTGAACGTAAAAAGCTTGATTGAATTGATAAGAGATATAAATTTGATTGAATTATATGGACGACTGTTTATTGTTAGTTCTTGGATTTAGAAAATTTTGGTGTAATGTAATCCTTTTCAAATAGAATTATTTCGATGATACCATGTTATAATCTGTTTTTCTATGCTCATGAGGAAAAGATCCATAATGCTAACAAATTATTGTTTACATTAATGAAGAAGCAAAGATATTAATTTCAATTCAAAGAAAAAAACAAGAAAACTAGAAAGAAGAGTCAATGTGTAATAATAATTGAATAACAGAAAGAAACACAGCTGTAAATAATTTTTCACAAGTCATTTAAGATCTGCTTAGAGTTGGAATAAAATAGTAGATGACCTCTAAAGACTTTATTGGTTTTCGAAGTATTCTCCATGAAGTTTAATTAATTTTGGAAGCAGTTATTCCAATCGTTTGTTGGTACAATCAAAATTGTGTTTTTGAAGACATAAGCTGCTCCTTCCGATGACTGTAATCCTCCGTTCTTGATTTTCGGAAAGATAAAGGAATCGTTAAAACCTAGGTCCGGACTGTACGGCGGATGGTCAATTGTCTTGCGTGACGTATGCAAATTTGCAATATCTTGATGGGGGATGATTCGTCGCTCGAGGTTGGCTTTTCGAAGCTCAGTGATGACATGCAGTAACAGTTCTTTGATCTTGTGGAAGAATTGTTGCTACATGACCTGCTTTCGAGACAAATGTCGCGACTATCTTTTTGGAGACACTTCGAGAACGAATGACTTTTGTCGGTTTTTCTTCACCATGGAACACCCAAACAGACGACTAGTGTTTATTTTCTGGCTGGTTTGTGTAAATTCAGGATCCATGACTGATCACATTGTATACGTTTTTAGAGTTTCCGGCTTTGAAGCGGTCTAGAGTTTTTTGTCACCAATGCACCCTACTTGCTTTCTGTCCTTCGGTCAACAGATGCGATATCTAACGGGAAACTATCTTTTTACACACAATTCTTGATGCAATTTCTTTTATTTGAAATCTTTGAAATCCACAACGATGGCTCAATTTCGCAACATGTCATATGTCGATCTTCGTTGATGATCTTGCGCACAGCAACGATGTTTCCTTGAGTGACTGTCGTTTTTGGTGTACCTGCTCTTGGATCCCCGCTAAGACTAATCCGTCCACGTTTGACTACTCCATATCAACGAAAAATTGTTGACTGATGTAATGCTTCATTGCTGAAAACAGAAACCAACTCGGTGAGGTATTCTTGTTGAAGTAATTACCTTCGAAAATTATAAAAAAATATTACGAAAATGTTTTTAATTAACTTATCAACTTTGACAGTTCGTTGTAGCTACAACAATGCACATAACGCATTGATTCAGGTTAACGAAAGTTGGAGGTTAATTTTTAGTAGAGGTGTTTGATTAGTGACGTTTTTTATATTCCAGTATGCAAAACTTAAAAGACTATTGTACTCTTATGCGTTGACAACACTGCATATAACGATAAATAACCCTACCTAGTAGTCTGATCTTCGCATTGGCAATATAAGCGTAATTGCTCCTGCATGCATATTGTGTTTATGAAAGTTTTGCACTTCATCTAACTACGCGTAACATGTGCCATTTCTACTTTATCTTGATGCTTTCTATGTTTCAAAACAAATTATTCTGTTTTCGTTTTTATTTCTATAGTGATAACGAAAGATGTAAACATTAGCGCACTAAAACAATAATAAGTAACTAGGTTAAATAATGGAGATAGTGAAACCTAAAACAAAAAAGTAATGAAGAAGGCAAGTCTCTAAAAAAAGTGTTTCGTTTGGTAAGAAGTGTTATTCATTCGAAATGCTGCTATGCACTGGTGAAGCGCTCTGTACATGTATTCCTACTAAATTCATTCATAGTTATCTAATTTCTATGTACAGAGCTGTATATAAAACGTGGCTTATTGCTAGTTTATTCTTTTTGGTATTACCATACTGTTTTTGTTACTATTATAGAATCTAACATTTTTCGTCTATAAATTTTTAATAAATGTTTATGTTGTTTAAAAACAACGATCAATTTACAATTAATATGTGGATAGCATTTTTTTCTGATGATTCCCATTTTTACGAATAAGAATTTGTTAATATAGGTTTTATAATGAATATGAATGATTAGTTCAATGTCTATATTTTAACTATTTGAGATGGTTACTAACTTATTCAGTCGAATTTACGCAATGAACAGAGTTTAAAGTAACAATAAAAGAATGACAAAAAATAAAAAATAGTTTTGGACGTGATTTTGGTCAAGAAACCATGTCTGCGCACACATATGTGGTATAGATGCAAGCCAATTAAAACTTTCTTTGACTTGTTTATTTAATTCTTCTGGAGTGTAACGGAAGTCATCGAGACAGAGAAGGGAGGGTTGATTATAAAGTTGTTAGAGAACCGCTTAACTTCTACCGTTCAAAAGAGATTTAGCAAATACTCTAAGTAGTTAGAGTATTTAGTATTTGAACGAGGATTGGGAGGACGGCAGCTTTAAGAGTAAGGGGCTATTTAGCGGATATGTCGATGATGGTACTGTGTTGTTGCCGGCACTGACCTCTCAAATAGACTTAGGGGATTCTTGACGTTCCGAAGTCTGGAGGCCCGAACAAACTCTATTAGTGGTCGTTGGAGAAGGAATGAGCGAGAAAGGACGACGTTTCCTAAGAACTCGACGCGCCAGTACGTCGGAACTTCCTTAGCTTGGGGTCTCAGGGGATTTTTCCACTTCCACATTTCCACTCTGACTATTGCGGTAGCGGAATTGAAGTACTAAGAGGAATTCTACACATTTTCAGGGTGAAAATGTACTTCTGATTTGATGATGATGTTTTTTTAAAGTTGTTTATATTTCACGTAATGTTTGGCCAGCTTGTTAAAAAGAAAAATGTTAAATACACGATGAACACAAACTAGAAGTAATGTGCGTGTTAAATAATTTATTAGTTCTGTAAATTAAATAAATTATCAATATCATAATTAGCTTCCTATATGCAATTTAATATAGACTGTATGTATATTTCGTTATAGTAATGCTTTTCTTATTAATCTTGTTGATACAAATATTACCGAAGCAAGAAGCGTGCCCAGGCATTCCAAAAATTTAAACAAAACATTATAATACTTTTTAATTACAGAGTTATAAAACGAGGCGTTTCACCTATCTTTATAGCTTTTTGTTGATCTTTAACACCATATTTTTTAAAACTTTAATAAAGAGGAAACGTATTCAACATTAGCATTAAAGGTTGCTGCAACAAGTTTTCATTTAGTTTTTAATGTAAGTAAAATTCTGTTTGATTGTTTCTCAGAATTAAGCTTAACAACTTTATTAATTTTAAACTAATCTGTGTCCCTTTAAAACGCCTGAGCGTATATATAAACGCTAAGCAGCTTAGACATATGTATATACGTAAAATATCTTTTTGAAAACGAATAGCATTTTGTTTTGAATTCAAATAATTTGAACAAGTTGACTTATTTCGAAAATAACTTTATTGAATTATCTAAAAAGTATGTATACGAACAATGTGTTGAAATATTTTACATAACAATAGTATTCAACCAATTATTACAGTAGTGTAGTAGTTATGCTTCTTTAATATTTATAGTAAAGGGAAGATTTTTTGGCCGCTATAACATGTCTTATAATAATTTTTGGTTATTATAAAAGTATTATAAGACTACTTTTGCAGCCATAAAGTAGTCTTAGGAATGCAAAATCATGTAGTATAATGTTTAAGAAGCGAAAACTCTCATTGCTGCTTTGAATTCACGACCTTCCTCGTATCTGGAGAGTTGAATTACTATTGGTAGGAGAAATGAGCGGTTACAAGATTACTTCTCTTTCTTATTAGTGGTGCATTTATAGTGCGTAATATGTACTGAATCTGGTTATCTTTATCTAACATTTATCGTTCCCGAAACATCCATGTTCATAAAAGCTTCATCTTCTCAAAACCATTCAGAATCCCTATTGGCCTTTTTTATTGCTTCACTTGTTTTTCGGTCGATTATATGATGCACCTTTGTGAAGAGAGAACACACGTAATTTATCTGTCATAAAAGTTGATTTTTCTTGTGGCCTATATTAAACAGCTTGAATTCCAGATGATCTCAGATTCGCTGAATTGGTTGCTGCATCGTATTGCTGTTCCGTATCCGAGTACTTCCACACATTCGTACGGTTGCATAGTCAGAAATTGCATTTGAGTTAGAGACATCATTCTGCACTAGCATTGCATTATCAACAGGTGACAGTTAGCTCCATGTGTCACCCAATAGCTTCTTAAAATTCAATCTGATAAACTGATTGGATGACTGATGAAGAAGTACCTGCATGAATTGTAACTCTTAATGTCAATACAATAGAGAGCCTAGCAAAATATTTTATTATAATAAAAATATAATTTAATAAAAACAATACTTTAGTACTACGATTACCCCTTATCTAACAGTTAAATCGTCTACTTAACACATTTGAAACTATTGCTTTTTCACTTTTTTTGCTTCTTTCTTCAATAATTTGCTTAATATAAACCGACAAGTTGCATAGAGCACATAACTTATTGTCAAAAACACAGCAGCTAGAAATGCTATAACATCCAGGAGTAAATATTGGTAATAGGGCATTCCTACAGCCGCAGAGCGAAGATGCGGGGCACCTTTATGCCTGGCAACGTATTCAACCCAATATACTGCGGTCTCCAGTGGCGGCATTGGTCTGTCTTTGAACCTCGCAGACAATTCTTTTGCTTGTTTATTGAAACTGAAACAATAGAAAGGTACGTATATATACTGTTAAAAGAAAACAGAAGTAATTCAAAAAGAATCCACGGGAATAACCTAATCTCCGCATATTTAGACTTTGGAAGTTTCATAAAAACATTCCGTACCAAGTAATACGCGCAAACGATAATGTAGATCTGCATATACGAAATAAATGTAATTAAAGCACGTAACCAATTTGTGGCCGCACGATATATCAATTTATTTTCATATAATTGAGGTAAAAGTCAATACATTAATAATAAACGAAATCACTTTGAACACCCAGTAGCTTTTTACATTTCCAAATCCGGACGATGCAATTCGACCTCATTGTTCAATCTGTCAAGCTAACGTTGGCTTTCGTTGCTCGTTGCGTTTTTTCTGTGTTGGCCATTTTACGAGCACTTTCATTTCTGGAAGTTTATTATTGTTATTTTTGTGCGTATATATTAGAAATAAGTGTTTATTTTACTTTTACATACAATATATACACAGAATCGTATCTATACATATGTATGTACAGGCGTATTACTTAAAATAATATAGTCAAATTTTAAGAAACCTGTGTACAAATTTTAAATCCGTGTCAAGTAAGCACAGTGTGTACTAAAGGGAATACATTTTCGTAAAAATATTTTCATGATTTGCCATAGAGAAAACTTTTCCTTTCCTTAAATAGAATCTACTCAATCTTTAATTCATTTTAAACTACCAATTTTCTTTTTTTTTGTTGTAAATAACACTATAAAGTCTTATTGGTGAGCTCACGACTTATAAATCACATTTTTTAAATATCTCGCCAATATTTGAAAACTGAGAACGTGAGCTCCGTTGTGTACGAGAGAAGAAATCGAGTTCGACGTAATTTTTAAGCTGCCTTTTAACATTTTCTCGATACTAACGATGAAGAAACTACATTCGTATACCGCAAGAATTAATATATTACTACAGTTTCCTGATTTTGGCGTTATGTTCACTTTATAATGTCCAAACAGTAAATAAATAATTGAAAATTTGAATCTATTGTTTAACGAAGTATAAATATCATCAAAACTTATAATGCTTCCACCTTGTCATTATTTTCCAATATAATTCGTAACTTATAGAATTACACATGTTTTCTCATAATATTGTATAATCTTTTTAAAATGGTATGAAAATCAAAACGCTTTAGTGTCTAATAAAATGTTAAATATAGCCACTTGACAAACTATCTAACCATAACAGACAGTTGGTACTTTATGCGCATACATGACTAAGGTATAGGTGAATACAAGTTATAACATACATTTGTATTTCTTGCTAGTACTTGGAATGGGAGAGTTGCCCTAGTACGTATAGTGGTATAGTATTAGAGGTATAGTGTTCATTGCAGTTGTCGTATAGTGTTGGAATAAAAGTGTACGAAATAAGTGAGTGTTTCAATATAATTAACAAACATCACATAGGCAACGAGAATAGGATCCTCAAAAAAATATATTTGGTAGTTGCGAGAATTTGATCTAAGGAGTGATTGTTGAATTTTTGAACCACGATTAGATAATCATTTCCAAATGAATAATATATTAAGAGAGGCCAAAAATCGGTGTACTTCTAAGCGTATTAACTGAAAAATCCTACAAATTAATTTTTAATTTATGTGCATTACAGAAGCTAGGAGAAATTACATATAAATATTTTCATTTTGTACCAGTTCAAACTGTTTTTTCTGCATGGAACAGATTTTGTACGGTAAAAAAGGCGAGCCATGAGTCGACAAATAATTAGGCGGCCCGAGTACGAAGTTTAGCAGCGCATTACGAGTTTGGTCTGGAACTAGATGTTTGTTTGCGAGACTATTTTATAATGGGGTTTCCATCCGTCTTGGATCAATTTTTGGAAGAAAAAGTTCTGACTATATTATCGGATGCAATAAAGATTACTAGCAATAAGATGGCAGTACGGGACCATTATGTTATTTTGGCATTTTAATTTGTTGTGCACGCCCTTTTACAATTTTAATTTGTATTTTTTTAAAAGTTTGTTCTGCTGTGGTGATGTTTTTGATATTGTTTTTTTGCATCTGTTTTATTTCTTGACTGATAATGTCCAGATGTGCACGAAGCCGGTGGCCATTGACTGACTAAATTGTCTTAGATACTGTAATTGGTCCCATTTTCTTTCCTTTGTCCTATATTTTGATATGAACACCAACACCGAATCAACAACGTTTCTCCTTTATGGTATTTTCGCATCCGTATCATGCATGCCTGTTAAAGAGTCCCCCCCTGTCTTGCAAGGAAGTAGACAGAAAAGCGCAAGATCGACGAGAAACGTAAAGTGTCAGATTTTCGACAAAGAAAATCACTTGTCAAATAGTTGTATATTCAAAAATAGCCATTGTTATTTTTGTAAATAACGCGGCCACATAGCACCAAACTGCCCTTGTTCGGGACAAAATAAAACAAGTAGAATAAGTAAAAAATACTCATTATTTAGACTCAGAGGAAACGTCTTGGTTTGCTTGATTTGAAAATTTAAATAAGTCGATTTTATTTGAGTGCTTCAATATAATTAACATCACAGTTACATATTTCGTGTGGCGTGATGATAAGCGGTGGAAAATTAATAACTATGTGTAATCTATCCCCCTCGTCTCACAATTACTTTACTTGGTCTAAATTTTGATGTTTTAACTATTTTGGCTATAATTTCACTGTATCACTTTAAGTAGAGCACTCTGTCCATATACATACACATTTACCTAGTGACACACTATTTTCTTTATAAAAATTAATTTACTTGCTACGAATATCGAAATATTGTTGCAGATTATGCGGAACTTCTTGACAGATTATGAATTTGTTTGTCGTTAAAGAGCTCTAAAAATAATGTATATTCCATTGAAGTATTAAGATGTCTTTGTATTCGGTCTTTATAAATCACACGATGCGGTGTTGATATCAGTTAAGTACTTATATAACAACATTCGCTATTAGTTAAACATACTTCCCTCAAATTTTCACACCTACCCACTTAAATAGTGTTTCAGATTCCGCCTATCCCCTATCCTACGAGAAATTCAATAACCAGTGATTCGATCAACTAACGCGATACTACGTTTTCCACCTAACATCAACCAAAACTTATCCCTTCGCAGAAATGCCGCAACATTAAACTTTCTTCCGAGAGCACACCCCCGTATAACCGTACACATATAAAGCCTGAAACTATGTGAAATTTCCAGGAAATTACACGACGAAGCTGTTTTGTTAGTTCCCTGTACGTTAAACTCAGCTGTAACCGCGTCGCTCCACCGCTTTAAATCTATCGTCGGGTATGCGATGAGCTAATTTTTGGCATTGAACTTTCATGTTAGGTACAGTAAGAGGTAGAACTAGCTTTCCGTGGATAGATTCGTTTTGTATCTAAAATGTTTGAAATTAAGTCATAACAGTATGGTAAATATAATGTAAATATATTAATAAACGAACTACTTCCGGAATTGGACCGTGACATGATGAGATATATATAGAAATGAAATAAGAGTAAGAGGAGAAATAAATAAAAAAAAGAGATAAAAAGAAGAAGAATGAAAAAAGGGGGGCGTGAAAAAGAAGGAAAAGTGAATAGAGTAAGAGAAGGAAAGAGAGACAGAAAAGGACGGTGGGTGGGGGAAGAAAGAAAAAGAAAAAAGAACAATAGGTGAAATAGGGGTAAAGATGGCACGGTAACTCGACATGTAACCACGCTAGAGGCGCAAGCACTTTGGAAGAAGGTTACAGTGATTCGATGTGTTAACCGCGCTAGAGGCGAAAACCTTAATTTCTATATATATATATATATCTCATCATGACAGGGTCCGATTCTGGAAGTAGTTTGTTTTTCGTTTATTACTAACTCTGGCCGTGGAAGCCTACGTATTCATTCTATGTAAATATATTGTAGATAAAAGAAAATATGTTAACATAGAAGAGAATTGAAGTTTGTTACAAATAACTAAAATTCTTTACATCGCACAAATTAATAATTTATTTGGAACGCAGCATTTCAGAAGCACATTAATTCTCATTGTCAATTGAGTTACCGACTGAATTGTAAAAATATGTCAGCATGCAATATTTCCTGCGCTGACTTAACGAGTTTGTAATTACCAGCCTCTACAATCTATTAGGAATTCCGGGTACATCTATCTTTTCGAAAAGCAGGAAACGCAAAGAAACCGTATGTTTAAAAAACCATTATGGTAATAATAATGTAGTAGATCTGAGTGTGCGATTGGGGGTGATTTCCTATTGAGTAAGTGTTTGTTCTTTTCCCTGAATGTCGTTTTGTACAAATTGAATTGTTTAGAAGAATTTTTTTACATTTTTAAGTAACTAAAGGTTTTCCATACTATACCATATTCGCTGCTACGCTAGATACCTATCGAAACGATAGCGCCTAAGTATGTTCTTTGAACTTCCTTTCGGTACTCCATTTTGCTTGTCCAATGTAAACTGAATCACAATCAATGTATGCGATTTGGTAAATCCCAGACGTTAGTACCCGGTTTATTTTTGGGATTATGTAAGAGGTTTTTCAAGGTGTTTTTTGATACGAATGTGTTTCGTATCCAAAGAAGCTTATCGTTTCAATAAACCAGAACTATCTACCGTGATACAAAATATGGTAGAAATCGGACATAACATTGAACTAAAAAACTTTAAACTACTTAATAATGTAAACTCTTCTAGAGAATTAGACGCGTGCGAAACTGTATTCATACCATACAGCCCTTGGAATAGTTGTAATTGCAATTCTGTCACATAGACACCAAAAAACTAGATAAATCTTAATGCCTGCTTAAACAACCATATTTTTCCAGTCGTTTTTGTTTGGTTTCAGCCACAGCTTCTTTGATTTTACTGCTTTTTGAAATGTTTTTTAGAAGATGCTGTATGTTATTGAAGTTGCAGGTGGAAAGATTCCAGTTTTAGTTCATGTTCCTTTAATATATCCATATGCAACTATATCCACTAATGCCCTCAAAAATTCTCTTCTTCTTTGAGGGGGATGTATAGAATTATTACCAATCAACGCTTGGTATATCCGGCCACATTATATGTTACCATCATTTTATCTGCTTTGGTGTTGGAATGTAAAATGTATTCATCTTTAAAACAGGTTTTTATTGAGAATCGACAGACTTATCCCAGCATTTTTCCATTTCTCAAATAGTTCCGCAACACACTTGCAAAGTGATAGCCGATTATTTTTTCATCTCCCTTATATTTTGAGAAAACTTATCTCTTAAAGTTTGTTCTTGGAAAAATCGGAGGAAGTCAGATTCTGCGACCAGAGGCGTGCATCTTGTTTCTCGCGAAAAACTGTTACATATTGCCATTGTGACGTCAGCAGTCACTCACCTAACTACTACAACTCATAGCATTCTTTTTACATAGCAGTGCGCATGTGCGTCAGTTTAAAATAAAATTGCTAGTCAATGATCTGACAGCATGGTACGATTTGATGTCAAAGAGATAGATTAATATGGTTGTCACGTTTGATTTGATATCGATTTTTGTACTTCTTTTGTTTGGCACGAAACTTCTTTACTAAAAACCTTCCGAAGCATTTTGACAGTTTTTGCTATTCTTTTGTCTAGAAAGAAGAAAAACTCGGCACAAAGAAAAAAATAGACGAAACCTAGTAGGCAGTCACAAATATATATAACCTGGAAGCAGCGGGAACTAACACAACTCGTCCCCTACAAATTGCTAGCTTTAAGTGTTATTTCGTACAAATAGTACTTTGAAGGTAATGTTAGAAGACTTCTTCAATCGATTAGAATATAAATATAGAATGTAGAACCGTTCTTTTGAAGAAAATATGTAATATATTTACAATAGTCAAAGAGGCGCTTAGTTCCTATATGTCTGACATACATTTTCGACAAAATAGTATACTGTTTTTGGAAAACACCTACACAGAACCTTTTCTGCGACTTTTTCCTGAAATTATTTTTTTATGGTGATACCGAAACAGGTGGTGGTTATGATTAATAGATAATTTCAACCAATGGATATATTCTAATCTAATGCGGGAAACTTGTTTTTGGACTTTACTGTACCTTGGATCTAACACCGTTCGCAGGGCATTGTAAACGTCTTCTTCGGTGATTGTGCTAAAATCTAAGATAACACCGCCTCCGCTGGCTTCTAACGCTTTGGCATTTGTGTACTGGTCCCCGAACTGAGGCATAACAACCGCTGGTACGCCACAATGGACGGTTTCTGTGGTTCCCAGGAGACCGCCGTGCGTTATAAAGGCTTTCACGTTGGGATGACCTGCAAAAAGAACGATTCAGTTTAGTAGAATTTGTGACGGTGGTAGTTAATTTTATGTTGGGAAGTCGTTATCTGTCCGTTGTGCAAACGGGAAGCATACGGTGAATATACACATTCCAGATTGTAAAGTAAATTGCTCAAATAGCTAGTTCTTAGTACAATTGTGTTAAGCTAAAAATTTTGAAATAAGATTAGTCCCATTACGTCCAGCAACTCGAGACTTGCTAACTATTGTAAGAATATGTAATGGCACATTGGTATCCGAACAATTTTGCTAATGTCTTTTCGTGAATAAACTGTTCTGCTTCTTATAGATTGTTGCAAGAATAATAATTTTAATCTACTATGTGTTTGCAGGTTGCGAATTTTAAACAGCAAAACATGCACTGTAATTGATCTATGTTCCCGAAACCTAAACTAGGGAGAAAGTATATACAGTATAAATACGAACAAGCTGCATGATTGAAAAACGGAATATGCGTATTTACTTTTACAAGTAAAATAATGGATAAAGATATTCATAACTACGTTTTGTTCTTCTACAGTAAATCTATGAGAAGATACATAGCTCTACGCTAGTTCAATCCATTTGTAGGTAATAACTTTTTCAGTTGACATACATAACTATTATGTTGTGGTGTTAACTCAAAGCTTTTTACAATCTAATGTGATCTAGTAAGCCTGAATGTTGTCAATATAAGAAGAAATGCCCGTAGATAAATAAAAGGAGATAGTAATATTCCTAATTTGATTAGTATAGTAAGAGTATAACAACAAGAAAATAATAATACTGCGGGAATATCAATCCTACAGAATTGAAAATATTCAATTTATGAGGAATTTTTGCCATTTCCGCAAAACTTCACATAACGACCAGAACGTACGAATTTTCCTTTTGCAGGACTTTAATTAAAACAGACCAATAACAGCATACCTACAAGCAATTTATTTACTACCCTTTTGCAATCAATTTAGATACAACAACTATTTGAACGACTTTTTTGTATCTATTCGATATGTCTACGGTGTAGCGTAGCGGATAGACGTCGAATGATATTCAAACATGATCGTGCAAATTAAGTCAATATTGGAAAATGAAAAAACTATGTTTGCAGCTGTAATGCAGAGATTTCGCATTTTTATTTGGTTTCATTTTACGCAATGCTTGAATAAACACCTCTTTTAACGAATATTTTTTGATCGACGAAATACGGAAATGTTCATTTAAAAAACAAACTGTACAATGAAAACAAATAAAGGCAACCGTGAAACAGAATTGTATAAATGTTGTAGGTTCCAAATAATTGAATTATATATACATATATCATTCAGCAAAAGTGTTACATTTTCCTCAGCTAAATGATGGTATATGGATATTTTTAGTTGACTTTTGGGTCTGCAAGCCGTTGATCTGTTTATTCAGCATATATCGAGATATCGGTTTCCCCTTCGTACCGAAGTCACTACCCTCGCCACTTCGCAAAAATCTCAATAAAATAAGTAACGTTAAGAAAGAAACTAATAATAGACATTATAGCATTGTCACTTAAACACCATAAACACGTCTATTGTGGCACGATAAAAGTAGATAATAGATAAGTGAAACGTTGCGTGTATATGCATATGTATCTGCAGTGACCGTACCAAATGGGAGACACTAAATCAGGTCTGATGAGCCACTATCTGTTCTGGTGGTCTTAAAATTACTACCTATAGAATATATAAGAATATATAGTATACACTAGGTGTGATCCTGTTGCAAATTGAAATACAGAATTAGAAATCGTTTGGCCCCTAGTAGTGTTGTGAAGTGGTGTAGTTGTCAAGTATTGCGAATAATGTTGTAAGTATATAACTTGTTTTATGGCTCCATAATTGTGGAAAATGAATGAAGGCGAAACCTACCGTAACTCTATTTCTTTGACCAGCTTATTCGCCACATATAAGAAATGAGCTTAAAACTATGAATACCATAAGAATGCCGGAAAATTGAGTTCTTCATATGTTAAATACTTAAGCAAGGTTCATATAATTAGCTATAATAGTTAAAAGGGCGAAAGGTAAACAAACTAATAATATGAGACTTAAGTATGTACTATGTCAATCGATTCGTTAACGTATGTGTCAAAAGCACAAATCCAATTTCTTTAGACAGTTTGCAACGCGCAAGGCGTCGTTACGTCTTAATACTGGTTAAAGGTGTTTTCCTTACATGTTTGTTACAAAGAAATAATGATGATTGATTTATTTCTATTGACTTTAATGTCCACAGTGGTCCAAAATCGTATGTTCGCTGGGAAATATCTGTAAGATTTACTATAGTGAACATTTTCCCCATTTTTTTACTCTACGAGAACAAGTGTTGTACTTCAAACGATGTATGCGCCCGTGGTGACTTGTCAGATATTCGTTCTCTCCATTCGCCATGGTGTGAGGAAAACTATAGAAAACCTCAACTCTGAAAAGCATTAGCTCCGAAGTGCAAACCCGGAGCCCCGAGACTAATAACCAACTGTGTTAGGCACTGACTTATCAACTCTATTGATATAATTTAGTATCAATACCTATTTGTCAAGGAGAAAATGTGAAAAAGAAACAAATAATATGCGCTTTTATTTTTGGGTAGTATCAAAACTATGTCAACATAGATGATTCAATTCGATATTTACAGTATCAGGGAATGTCATTAAATAAGTCATAAACTGCTGTGGAAAAGCTGAAAATAGTAGTGAGACCCCAGGACCCCATGGAGGTACGCCCGCCCACGGTCACTCGTCGTGGGCAACGAAGACTAACAGCAGAGCACCCAGCCTGCTGATCCCCATCCAGGAACCCTCACACTACGTCACAGATGCGATTTCCTTGAGCCGAAGGTGGATTGAGTAGCCGAACGCTCGGGTAACTGGCATCCCGATGAGGCTGAGGCCACATTTCCACCCCGTCGAAGACACAACTCGCTCAAGCCAAAGGTGGATCGAGTAGTTGGAAGCTTGGGTGAGTTACTCCAAGACGGAAAACGACGCCCACCGACTGCGTTAACGAAAATTCGCGCGAGCCGAAGGTAGATTGAGTAGCCGGACGTTCGACCGAATTCCAATTCGATGGAGAAGTTGAGGAAACAGGATTTCCGGAACTTCGTAAACTTTATTCGATCTACGATCTGCCGTGCGCGTACGTAGGCAGTGCTAAAATAGTGACCATGCTTGAAGAGTGCACTGTGAAAGAGCAGCGTGCTGTTGTGCGTTTCTTTTTTCTGGACAAAAGGACTTCCTGCAAAAGATATCAATAAGGAAATGTTTCTTGCTTACGATGGAAGGTGTTTCTACAGCTAAGTAAACTAAATAAAGAATTTGAGACTATTAAGGAGGAGAAAGACAAAACAGAGCCTACTTTGGTAACTCGATTACTTTTTACTAGAAAATAAGTTCATGAATGTTTCAAGTAGGCGGTAGGCAAATAGAACGACGCATGTTGAGTAGTAGACACTGGTACGTTAAAACAAATCTAGTTTTATGGTTGTGGTGCTGATTTGCGAAGTTAATGTGTGAAATAAGTGTGAAGATCCATAATATCGAAGAGGACTGTCAGGATTGCAAATATTACTGGTGGTGTCCAATTATATAGTAGGTAAACAACTTTGCAGCATTTAGTAAGATTCAGTTTCAGTTCGACATTCTTACACCAATCGACAACCATGTCCAAGTTGCGCTAAAATAAAGCTGAATGACAGATATACACGAATAGACTTTTAAATCACCAGCGGGGCAGCAAGTGACTTCGGTGGATCATTCATATAAAGATAAAGTAAGAATAATAACGGTTCTAAGTTGGATGCTTACGGTATACCCCTGAAGTAAATGCTTTATAGTGTACATCACCATTATTATTTTTTAAGTATGGTCTCATCAACGTCAAATGTGAAAAAGAAGATCTAACCAAATCAAGTTAAGAAGTATGTATATGATGGCTACTTGAACCAAAGCCATGATATCTACGGTGTGGATAACGTCAGCTTGGAATTCACTAATATATTGCGTTATGCTTACTGGATTAGTTATCAACATAAATCCATGTAGCAGTGACGAGAAATGTGCATCTATTTTAGTCAACAGTTCAAGTTAACAGTCAACGGTTGCGTTTAAGTCTGTATAATTTGAGAAAAATTTCCAGTCCATATCGTTAGGTACATCCAAGAAATACTAGTAGATAGAATATCCCGAATTTTGTATTCAAACTTGGATCAAATAGCAATCTCCAAATTTGGATGATATCAATCCTCAATTATAGAAGAAAGTGTTAAGATGTTCACTTGTGAATACTAAATCAAGTATTCTGTCATCAGTACATACTACCGTGTTATATTGCTTCAGACACGTGCCAAAGCAGAAATTTATGCACATTGATACATGACAAATAATTACACGAAAAATAAGCAAAAAATTAAACCTTCTGGATCTATGGGGTTATATATGAATTAAAAATCAAGCGTACCAGTGAATGATTCAATATCCGCAGTTAAAAGGTAAGATAACACAAACAAGACAGTTAATTAGAGTTATATATTTATAAATAATTATATCTATTAAAGGAATGAAAGTAGCTATATCCGTTGTGCAGTATATTTCACACTGTTAGAGAGGGTTAATAACTACCATCACGTAATCTGTCAATGTAAATTGTTTATAACAACGAATTATATTATAATTTGAAGGAAATAATTCAACATTCAACATGGAATTATTAATCCAAGTTTTAGTTACACAAGCAATATCGTAAGTAAAACGCAAGCACTTTTATACACAATTAATTTAATTTGATATTCAGCTCTCCTGTGTTTGGTAAGTACAATAGAAAGGATAGTTGAGGAAGACCTACCTTCGGGGATGTGAATCTGCTGGACTTATTCAGTTTAACGAAGTTATGGTTGAGACGTTATTAATGTATTTAATAGTTAAGTAGGACTATTTGCTCATCTACTTTGCAAGAACGACTTAGTGTGTTCCTTTTAGAGGGGCGGTCTATTTGAAGTGAATAATAAATAGGAGAATGTACTATAGGCCTTTAGCTTTCTGAATTTTGACAATATTTAATGCAAATTTTCCGAAAAAGACTGATTTTAGTAGGCCTGGCACGATCACGCCTTACTGCATTCATGTCAGCAAGTTTTTGCCAAAAGCGGCAGCACGCAAATTCTGATCCTCAATAGTAATATCATTTTTATGGAATTCGTAAATTATGAAATTGGACCAATGTTTGTTTCTTTCTAACATTTCGCCTTCTTTAAGATCGTTAGCCATAGATATGACCTTAGGAATTTGATGTGCTCCCTGCTAATGGTATACCCTTCGCAAAAAAGTATCACATAATTCATTTTTGTAGCACAAGAATGATTTTATGACTAAGGGAACTTCTCAATATATATCCTATTATATTCCAAGAAACAACTGTTATGATTATTTTAATAATATAGGAACCAAATGAAAATAGAAACTCATATTTGAAATCTTTATTAAGCAGACATGATAAAAGAAATTATATTTTTGAAAAAAAAAGAATATAGGGTAGTAGCTGTTCCAGTTCCTATCATCGCTCGCATTAGATTTGTCATGATTCAATTAACCTCCATATATACATAAGGTTGGTCTAAATTCTCCTACTCCTAACGGAAGGCATCTTCTCATCCCTGTAGCTTTATTGGGGCAATATGTTGGGTCCGTACCATTCTGTGAAGATAGTCCCGCACATTCTCGATATGATTCATGTCCGAACTCACCCCAGGTCAATCTAAAACTGGAATGCTAACGCATCAAGGTATTCCCGGACGATTACCGCTACATGGGGTCGTGCATTATCGTACATTAACAAGAATTAGTTGCGTTAGTTTAGGCGCGCATGGTACTACATGAGCTTGTAAAATGTCTGTTACATACTTGTTGACAGTCATTGTACCTCTGTTTCCTGATACTACTTTTGTACGGCTTTGTAAAGAGATGTCTCTCCAAATCATGATAAGGCCACCACCAAAATTAGGCGTAGACCTTATGTTGCAATGGAAACAGCGTTCATCCTCTCGTCTGTACACTGGTATACGCCTATCTGAGATATAAACATTAAATCTTGACTCATCTGTGAAAAGTATGTTGACCCAGTCATTCAATTCCCAGTAGCAAACCTTCAGAGGGCCACTCGGTGATTCCTAGTAAGACAGGTACTCTGGCTCTTATTCCAGTATGATTCAACCTATTACGAACGGTTTGGTTTTTTATTCGAGTATTTCTGACTTTAGTCAATTCGATCTGTACATGCCTCCGATGTAATGCTTATAGTCCTAAATACCGGTCATCTTGGGTAGAGCTTGACCTGGCCTTCGTATGCAACTTCCTGTTTCTCTATATCTAGCTACTGCTATAGAAACACTTCACTGACTAATATTCAATAAATTAGCCACGTATGTTTGAGATCGCCCATCTTTAATTGAACCAACTATTCCAGCCACTTGTTCTAGAGTTAAATTATTCATTTTGCTTCTAATGGCGTTAGTAAAGTACTCTAACAGCGCACTTTAAAATTTGTCCATATAGGAACACAATAAACAACTAAATAAACCATACACTCTTTTAAAAGAATGTTTTTGTAATAACAAAAAAGTACTTGCTCAAAAGCTAGTTATATGATTTTCTTTGTATACTTATAATCGGCGTACATATAGCAAACATATTGTGGACGTATAAAAAATATCTCAGTCTGTAAATGCCTTTTCGTATTCTATGCGATACTTTTTGGCGGAGTTTTTGTAAATGTATTTTATATATTTTTTTGCTAGTAGGGCTAGGCTGGTAACATTTAAATTCCGTAGTCGAAAACTCTACTGGCAAGATGCACATACCTATTGCAACCATGGTATTTAATTAATTTCCTTTTTGACTAATCTATTGTAGTAGTGCATTTCAAGCAAGTTATACTATTGCAAACAAAACAGTAGTTGTGACAATACTGATAAAGGATCAAAATAAAGACGTGCTTCATATTGTTTAAGTTTAAAAACTGTGCTTAACATATAACAGAGGAAGATCGGAAAAAGTAAATAAACAATACAAGGTAAGTAGTATCTCAGACTTTCACGGTTGTTTGTCATAGTCGTAACGGTTGTCAGGTTCCGCCGGGTCACTAGATAATTGTCCTTGACGTTTCGCGAACAATTGCGGATCGCATTTTCAAAGGTACTGGAATACAAATTATTACTTACAAAGAAATAAATCAATATTATCAACTAAATTAGTTTTAACATATAATATTGAACTGAATAGGTAAATAAATAGGATTACGATAAGGAATGTTTATGCGAAACAGGAATGTATATATGTATGTATGTATGAATATACATTATGTTGATAAAGACCGAGCAGGTGTTATATGGTACTTACAAATAGAAAATTACCTTACTGCCCTTTAGGTTCGTAGCAAATATATATAGAAACGACAACGCGAATTGAACAGTAAAGTCACTAAAAATATTTTTTCAACACCTTGATTACACGAAAAATCAACTTTTATATCGTAATAAGAACCGCTGCTATTGATAGGTTGGTTGCCTACCTTAGCCTCATATAATTGACTGAAGTAATTAATGCCGCATTGAAAATTGCAATATTTCATTTAGTTCTTATTTTCCTGAAGAAAGTTGAAATTTGTAATAATAGAGATTATAACTAGCCGTAATAATTAGTCGTAATGAGAAATTTATAATTATTTGTTGCTGGATACTGAATGTGATCATGAATTTTTATTTGCGCCTGTAATCGCAAGAATAGTACATACGTACATTAAATACTTTTTAAAGTACACTATACTCTTTGTTTTAATAACGCGGATCACCTTTCAAATTTACGTGGTACATTCTAGCTGCTGTACTGTTCCCGTAAAGACACTTCTACACAAACGTATTTTACCTATACTGGTTACATTACGCATTCAATTGGCTGTTGTAGGTATGTACATACATTCATACGTGTTCTATTGCATATATGTTTAATTATTGAAGGCTTTTCGCATTTTTTGCCATATTAATTCGTAATAGAACTTTCTGTGGAAATATGCAAATTTCTCCAATATGGAAACCTGAATATTTAGATCATTTATCTTTGCATCAAAAGTAAGGTATTGCTAATATTTACAAATAATTAAAGTTGGATAACCCAAGATCATCAACAATAGCTGTAGCATTAGAGATAGTAATAACATTAGGTTCATTATAGGTATTTCACAGATACCAACCAATCTTTTCATTTTAGATTTTTCACGAAGCACTGTTTTTAAAATTATAAGAGAGCACAAAACCACTAAACCGTTCAATAATCTCCGGAAACATTTCTTAATCAGCAGCTTTTTTTAAAAATGACGCACGTTCTCTTAATAAACATGATGACATAAGCAGGTGGCCATATAAATATCCAACCGTTATTAGATCTTAGAAAGTACAAAATCGAAAAATATTTTATTTAGGTAAAATTAGCTGAAACGAAAGACATTCAAAACGAAAAGTGTGAACGGATATGAATAGTCCAACTCCTCGGCAAGCTTTTGTGGAAGGTATGTCTGCCGGTCTAAACATTCCACTAGGAAAAGTAAAGGGCTCATTATAACGCATATTGGTTCAGACGATGGGCTTGTGGTATTTTGAAAATGAGAAAAATTATGATTATTATGAAAACATGAATTCTACCATATTTGAAAGCTGGCTTAAAACCATACCGGATAAGTTATCTAAAAGTGCAGTAATTGTGATGGTATCACTTGCGGGAGATAGAAAAAGTGCCGTCTACTACTTCAACCAAAAAAGGGTATAAACGTGGCTGCAGAAAACGTTATCATTAAATTTAATACAAGAACACAATAATAAGTATAATAATTATGTCGTTAATAAAATGACAAAAAAACAAAACAAAGTTGTTTTAAGATTACCATGATATCTCTGAGATAGGATTTAATTTGCACCAAAACTAAATTTTATTGATTTAATTTGAGTGCAAATTAAAGACTGCTGCGAGTAACAAAACATGTAAAATGAGAGTTCTGAAACCGCTGCTACTATAAACCATTCCCAATATTGGTAGCGGAAAATGGAAACTTATATATCACATGCCATAAAAGAAGAGGTCGCAATGTATGATACTATAAAATTGTAAAATGAGAGACCATAGTCAAAAGAAATTCTGAAAATAATAGGACGCAACTCCCAGTCACGTTCTTCATGGAATCATAACTTCCTATGGCGGTTTTGGGATATTAGAACACGGTTCATCAAATTGCTGAATTGATTTGGGAGGTTTGGCAGATTCTGCTTCAGCCCGTGTTATTAATTCATTTACATTTGGATAGAAGTAGTGAATAGTTTCGGCTAGGAGAGGTAGCACATACAGTATACACGGCACATGTAACACGTGTGTGTGTGTGAACGCACGATTAATGCCGTAGACCATATGTGGGTAACAACCGGCCCGCGAGAGATTTTGAAAAACCCGATTAAAAAAAAGTATTACACTACTTAGACATACTCACTCCAAATGAGGAAAATAATTATAATGTTGTACCTACTTTTTCATTTCATTTTCTTATTTTAATAAATTGCATTACAATAATATTGTCGCATTATTTCATGTCTGATATCTATCGCTAAAAATTATGAACACTACTTTAAAATGCACTACTTGTAAACGCGGTCAGCGAACGCATTTGCACACTAAAGTTTGGGCCACAACATATCAAAGGTTGCCCATATTTGCTGTAGACCGTCAGAGACGTAACCATAAGTACATACACTACCGCTCAAAAATGTTTAGGCACCCCTGTTTTCATGGATTATTCATATAGTATTATGTTTACTAAAAAAACATTATAATAAAATCAAATACGTATTTAAAATGTAGTTCAGTAAGATAAACACCTATTATATCGCATAAGGTTTACTAGCATTTACCTGCACTTGGTCGGATTACCATGAACAGTTTATTGCGGTACAATTAGAATAACAATCGCTCTGAATTTACTGGGTAAATTTAGTCATCTGTTAGATTGTAGGTAATAATGTTTAAATTACCTTCCTAGAAGATTATAGTTAAATCTGTAACCTATGGTCAGTTGCAGTGTGGTATTTACTCTATTCACGTCGTGAGCGAAATATCGTGTGACAATTTTTTAAAATGCCTCTGCGAAGAGAAATTAGTACGGAAACGCGTGCGCTTATAATAGCTTACCATAAAAGAGGTATAGGTAATCGACAAATTGCCAAAAAAATGAAGATACACCACGCTACGGTTGACTATAACGTAAAAAAATATCGGGAAACTGGCAGTTTTCTTAAAAAAAGACGGAAGGCCAAAAGCGACAACATCTGTAGATGATCGCAGAATAGTGGTTATCAGCAAGTTAAATAGACGCAAAACAGCCCCGGAAGCCACCGCAGAATTAAATGTTGGTCGCCAAAAACTAGTCACTGTTTCTACAGTCAAACGTCGCCTACAGAAAGCCGCGCTCCATGGACGTATTGCGATGAAAAAGCCATTACTACGCAAATAAGACAAATAAAAGCGATTTAAATGGGCTCGCCAACACCAACACTGGACCATAGAAGAGTGGAACAACCTCCTATGGACGGATGAATACAAATTTGAGCTACGCATATTCGTAAGAAGATCTGTGGGTGAACGTGCCAGAGAAGAGTGTATTGCTGCTACCGTGAAGCATGGTGGAGGTTCTATCATCATTTGGAGCTGTTTTGCTGGTACTAGTGTAGGGGACATTGTGAAAATTGACGGTATATTAAAAAAAGAAGGGTACCGCGAAATTTTAGAGAACCACGTACCTTCCGGAATTCGACTTTTAGGTCAAAATTTTATCTTCCAGCAAGATAATGACCCAAAACATTCCTCTAAATTATGTAAACACTATTTACGCCATTTAGAAGAGGAAGGAACCCTCAAAATTATGGAATGGCCTCCCCAGAGCTCCGACTTGAATTCAATCGAGTTACTATGGGAAGAACTAGATCGGGAAGTACGGAATTCGGCTCCGACATCAGCTACTGACGTGTGGAACAAATTGCAATCGAGTTGGACCTTAATAACACAAGAAACTCTGGCAAAACTTATAGCGAGAATGCCTAAATCAAGAGGAGATCACGTAGATGAAAGCAAAATTTAAATTAAACGTTTTAATTTTCACATTTATTTAATATATTTTTATTCATGTACGTGTATCTGTACATAAAAAATAAATATTATTAACATTTTTGCTGAGTTTTTATACATTTTTGCTGTCAGTGAGAGTGCCTAAACACTTTTGAGCGGTAGTGCATGTGTTTCGAACTATTTGGCTCTCGTGCGGAGTAGTTATGGAGTATGATGCGAAGCATTTAAGAGACGCCAATAGAGGGTCGGTATTTTCTGCGTAAGTGTCAATTTGTGTTTTTGTCTTTAGATTCCAAATGGGATAAACCCGAGCGAAAGTATATTTATGAACTAGTCTTAGCTCGATGATGTTTACTTTTTTAAGCCATCAGATTTTCAAATATGTATGTTTCTTTCATATTTTTTGATAATAATTTCGGTTAGCTTAAATATCACAACAACTATCTTTATAGTGGCTTCCAAAAAATCGCTCATTAATATTTTAAACTTAATGATACTGCAAATACACTTCCTCGTTTGGAGAATTTTCTGCTACTGAGTTGGTAACTAAATACTGTTTTATAGCAGCATTAATCTCTATATTGTCTTCTTTAATTTGGGTATGTTTATCGGTTTTAGCGTTGGTCATATTCTTAGTGACCTTGTAAAGAGGAGGCCGAAGATTAAACTTCTTGGAGAACTAAATATATTTTGTTCTAACATAAAAGCTGCATTCTGTTTTGGCTTCCTCAAATTTTTACTAATAAAAATTTGGTGTTGTTTGGCTTTTGTTTTATGATATGATTATAACATGCCACAGCTTATTTTCACCATAAGCATTTAACTAGTTTTTCCACCTCTATTGCTCGTGAACATGGTATAAATCTAAAGTTCATCATTGTGTTCCTACGAAGGCATTTACTCTGTAGACATAATTGTCCCTTCGTTTATGAGGCGTCTAAAATTTGTTCGCTCTACGTTGAGTATGTTGAGATAAAGTGAAATAGACCCCTAGAACATTTAATTGTGCGTAAAATAAATTACGTACAGACGCTCCGCTTTTCCATGTCGCTAGTGTCTAGCGCTCACGAGTTGTAAACCTATGTATACAAAGCGTTTAATTGAAAGCAAGGTCTATGAGCGTGTAAAAAATGTGTACGTTATGCGAACTATACTACGTATATCGCGTTAATATATAATAATTTGCAACCTCATTCAAAGTAATTATCTCGAATTGCCTACTATTGAAGATCGTGCTATTGAAGATGTTTTCTTTTGACTTTTGTAATGAGTTTGCCTATTTTGTGTAAACTAAATATGACCGAATACCGTGGAACAGTGTAACTCTGAAAATTATAGTAAATGAGTCATTCAAATCATATACAAGGCGTTTAGCGTCATAGGTCTTATATTATATATATATATATATATATATATATATATATATATATATGTAGAAAGAGAAGCAAGCTTCACATATGTCTCCTCAAAAGTATAACACTAATTGAATCTTTTTTAATATCGTAGTTAATACTATTATTTATTATATAATTATTTTATTCACATTATTCGACAACCGTCAATCCGCATAATTCTCGATTTTACTTTAATAGACGTTGTGCGTCTAAAAGAAAAAAAATAAATTCATAGTTAGATAAAACACAAATTTTCAATTACTTTAAAGCTTAGATATGCAACCTTGTTGGCAAATGTGATCTAGTAGTTTAGAAGTAAAATATTTTGGTATTAGGAATAGAACTTAATTTTACAGTTATCCTACTATTATTAAAAGTCTGCCGGTTATGTTTACACTATCCCTAGTTATGTATATAACAACATACAACCAAATGCTTTTAAAAACATTCGGAATAGAACTAAGTATTGTTTATGATCTGGTTCAAAATGCATTAATCTGAATTAGCTATTTTAGTAAATACATCTTCGATATTGATTTTTTGTTTCTAATAATTGGAAATATAATAATAATTAGTATTAATTATAACAATGGCTATGGTTAAATATGAAGATGCATATAACTAACATAGTTAGTTTTTGATGTTTACACTGTTTACTGAAAAATATCGCTGTAAATTTGGACTCGATTTACAAAATTTGTACCGTAAAATTAAGTGATTGATTATGTGATAGAAGAAATAGGTATTCACATCCGCCAAACCCTTTAATTTACGTGTTAATTATACTGAAATGTTAGCAGTGTAAATTTACAGCCTTGATTATGAAACTGCAAGCAACATGTACCTTTTATATCATGAAATTATGTTTACATGACTGTGGGTGACATTTTAGATATTTGTTGTATATATATATTATTTATTATTTATATTATTATCTGTACTCGTCGCGACGAAGGATATACCGAGAGAGAAACTGCTCTACGGTTAGTTCTTTCACCGAAAGGTGTACATTACACATTGGTCCGGAGAAGACGATAACTTCTGGAGGTGAGCATGGATTTATAGTAACAACATGGAAACGAGATCAACGTTTAACGGCATCGGATATCGCATCGCGCGTTAATGCACAACGACAAACAAATATTTCTGTTACTACCGTTAAGAGGCGAGTATTGACAGTAGGTTTAAGGGTATGCATTGACCGAAACAAAAAAATGGTTTTTAAAACGCGTGCATAAAGAGAAACGATTAACATGGGCAAGAGAGCATGCAAACTGGTGACTGAATGGTTGGAATGCAGTTTTATGCACTGACGACCCAAAATTTCAGTTATTTTGTGCGTAATATAGAGTTTTTGTTCGTCGACGATCAGCGGAAGGAGCTAGTGAGGCCTTAGGTTTAGTGCCGTCCGTCAAGCATGAAGGTGTTATGGTATGGGGTTGCTTTGCTGGAACAACTATGGGTGATTTAGTAGGAATTAGTGGCACAATGTGTAATGAAGATTAAGATTAAGACTATTCATTTGCCAGGCCACATGACTTCTGAAAAAACCAAGATATTTCACAAAACACTTGCGCGAATATTGCATTGAAATTAAAAAGTTAATCCGAAAACTTGTGAGCCTTATAAATCGATGTCATTGACAAAGGATAAATGATTTTGTGCCTCCGAATTACCAGAGATGGCAAAATCACTAATCAAATTTTTATTTGCCGTGGATTGAACTAAAAAAAATAAGAAGAGATGTCTATTCTGGTAAACCAAAATGTCGTATTGAGAGGGTAGCAATGGTAAACTTATATCAGCTTCTTCACTAATAGTGCTCCAGCCAGGACCGGAAAAAGCTTTCTATGCATCACAAAAAAAATCACAAGTTAAAATTGTACACGATATGATTTACCGCGATGCCTTGTTGTTAAGGTAAAGATTTAGTCACCCTCTCTACATTGCAAGCTTGTGGCATCCTTATGTGGAACTATAGATTTTGATTTTAAGTCTTAACTGCTTCACAGAAGTGCGATGGTTCTTTAAGGCAAAAGAGCTCGCATGATTTATCTCCTAGCGAACTGAATAATGTGCTTCTTTGATGCTGAAAATGTTGGATTTGAATTTCTTAAAGATATTGTTACACATTATCTTTAAAATAAATAACGATTTACAACAGGAAATATAAAATACAAAAATGGCGCCGAATGGGAGCATGCTAACTATAGTTCTCTCTAAACATATGCCACATTTACATGGAATCTATGGTACAAACCAAAGTTTCTTGTTGTGTTGGGTATACGGCAAGAGAGAGAGATTCGTTATATTTGAATCTAGTTCCCTTAGGTAGTTTTTATAATACCTGAACTTAAAGGTATATAACCAAGTCCACCTTATTTTTATACTCTTAGAAATTTCAGAAGAAACTGCCATTATTTTTTTATAATAAATTTATGAAGTGATACGTTGGTGCATTCATAGGATCTAGGGTAAATATTCTCGGAGCTTAAATTTGTTGTATATTTTATATTATTTTTGTTAGTTCTTATAAACATTCATGGTCAAACAGAAAAGGTGTATGCGTACATTTTACGCAATTTTTAAATTTTCAGTTAAAGGAGACGCTAATTTGAAATAGTGCATACATTCACACTCAAGAAAAATGAGGAATATATATTCATGTAATTTAAAAACTTTGTATAGGGTAGAGTGTAAACGATGCATGCAATGGTTACTTTTTTATTTAGATTTAAGTAAGCGGATAAACGATAAACAAGTAATTATTAAAAAATGCGAGAAACAAATTTCAACTTACAAATTCTAGAAATATGGAGTATTCTCGACTAGCACTAAGATAAATAGAACAAAAATAGTTATACACAGGTGTAATAATGTATACAAAGTGTATCTCAAAAATTTCGCATACCTTCAACAGCTTACGGACTGCTTAAATAAAAATCCGATTTAAAGAAGAAATATACACAAATTTTATAGTAATTGAGAAATTGCATGCAAGTTTTAGGAATACTGGACCTAGTTGACTTATAATAAAATCATTAATAAAATAACATCATTCTCGCTGACATGCTTACCAGTTAGACTATATTGTACGCGACATTTGCCACCTTGTAAATGTTTGCATATTACTCATCGTTATCGATCGGTGCGAATTGCTACTTCAATGCGTTATTGCACTTGCACCTTATTAAGTTTATATCCGTTGTAAAATAACGTCGACATTTTAGGTCTTAATTGAATTGAAATCGGGCGACCAGGATAAGTAACGTCAACGTTGGATGAAGTGTCTGAAAAGATAGTTGGAAAACAAATGCATTTGTCCAAAAAAATTTGTTAATTCTGATGAGCTTGTAAATTCACTATAATAAAATTATCTACTAATCGTCATATAGATAGTTGGGTCAAATAGTCTGGATTTATTGCTTTCATTTTAGGTAACTTAAAATTTGCGAGATGTTATTATTTGTTCATTTTTCTTTACTTTCGTCAATAGGTACCTAGATATGTACATGATTCCATATTTCTTACTTTGATAGTACTTCTCGTATATCGTTGGCGCACGCAGGAGTAGCGAAAAGCACGAGTGCAACTGCAAATAAAATTACACTACTACGGAAACCAGTCAAACAAACTAGCAAAGCACGTAGCTGCCTTTATACATGTGTGTGCTTTTCCTTAATATGAACGAGAACTTTACCTGCGGAAAGTTACTCGAGTTTGATGTGGGAAAGCACTACGATTAAGTTGCGTTTAGCAGTACTAAAAGCTGAAATGCATTCTAGTAATTGACATCTAGTATATTTGATTTAATGGTTTATCCTACTTACATAAAATGTCAAATTGTGGCATCCATTTCTGGAGCATTACATTAGCCGGCTGATTAGGCATGCTATCGTTTTCCCATTTCCATAAAACTCTTTGTTTTAGTCTAGAAAACGCATTTTGGAACATCGCTCTCTTGTCTTCTGGAAAAGTATGGCCTTTAATCATAGATCCCATGCTGAAGTAAATAACGCCATCTGTTGATTCGTTTATCCATTTTTCGAGACTCTGGAATAAAATTAGCTTTCAATAAAGAGAACGGTATTTTTTATTTGTTTTATGTAAATAACTTATAGACCAATTATATTGAGGCTTGCAAATTTATTGTGCAGAGTAAACGCACACGAAGGCGTACACTGCCCCTCACTGATGCAAGTTTGAACAATTTTCAAAAAGTAACTTGAGGAAAAAAATACAAAAACAATAAAATGTAATATAATATTTATTTGCCTATCGAAACAAAAATAAATAAAAAATGTGAAAATATAATAATATTCCAATAAAATAAAAATTGAACTTTTTCTTGAAGAAAAATAACTTTGGGTGGGTAATATCGCCTATGCAATATGTAGCAATAGCGAACAGTAGATTTTAGCCCCAGAATAAAGTTTTCTGATTATTTTGCTTTAATAGTAAACATATTTGTATTAAAACGCCCACCTAAAAACGAATGATATTTTATATTCCTTTGACTTAAATCATATTCTAAATTTTGGCTAACTGAAATTTGAATAATCGTCGGAGTTCTCAATTAATTGACTTGATATTGTTAGCCGATATGTGATTTACTAATTCACCAATTAAACCGTACTGTACCAAATAAGAAGTTTGTACCTACTTCTTCATTTTGAGGAACTAGTTGTTAGCGTTACACCCGATTGATACAAATTTGTAGGATAATATTGATTTCGAACTAATATGATGTTTTTATCAGTGTACGGTTCAGTTTGCCCAACGTCTGTGATACCTCACAGTTGCTATAGAGACTGAAATTAATTAAATTAGAATTCGTAAATTTATCGTTTGCTTTAATTTACTAAAGAAATTATTAATCATTGTGATATTATAACAAGTAAATCTGAAATTATTACTAAGCGCAGTTCAAAATTACAGACCGACTAATAATAAAATGAAAACAATTTGGAAAATTTTAAATTTATTAGTGATTTCAGAAATATAGGCATTTATTTCATTTTTTGCAGAATTACAATATCGTTCCAAATACTTTTGATATCGCGAAACGAGTTTTTTTAAACCTTTTGCGTAAAATTTCGATTTTAGCCAATTTTGCAGTAATATCTTGAATCCTTCGGTTTTCTCAAAACATGTAGATGCAAGCTAGTTTTTGAAATGCCGGAAAAGATGAGCAAAAGTTTCCCATCCCAATTGGAATTGTTGTCGTAATGTCATGTGCGGACTTACATTATCCTTAATTTTCCTTCACTTATTGCGGTTTATTTTACACAATTGACGAGTTTTAAATTACAAGGTCTTACATTTAGAAGTCTAATGACTGATCGAATTTCCCAACTTGCGAGATATACAGTTTAACACACTGCCTTACAAAGACAGATAACAACGAAGTGGTGATGATATAGAGGTGATATTCCGTACAGATCAGTTAACGCTACTACGTACGCGTGAATCACTTACTTTTCATACGTAATTGAGCCTTATATTTGAACCGTGCCTCGTATATTCATATAAAATCTTAGGCACTAAAGGAAAGCTTAAATGTTTAAAGTAAGACACGTTATTGGTCTTCACAAAATTCGGGCCATGCAGTAGAAAAGGGTATAAAGAAATAACCACTATTTCTCAGAATATCAATCAAAGTTCTGTAGTTTTTACTTACTTTCGCAATTTTTGTATATGTCGAATGAAAATAACGAATAAATATTGGCATTATTTTTTCAACATTTTGTATATAAGATTAGCGTCATATTTCAACATGCTAGATATCAATCAGTTTCTACGAATCCACGAGCCGAAAATATTCGAAAAATGATCGGGAAAATAACTCTGCTCTATGGTTGAAGTTTTATGAACAACGATTGTACAAAATGTGTGTATACTATGCACTTGAATATTCTGTACGTTGGTATTCGCATGATAATGGCAATAAAACGGAAATCTACCATTCGCACCGTATAGGCCGCCCGAACATAAACAAGTCCTGATGCATTAAAAACCACCTCTACACGCCTGCGATATCATTCCCAACGCACGAGTGTGTTATTTTTAATTTTTCATAACATATACCCGCATTCAGCCACGCTGGCGCGGAAAAGTTTTAACAACCGCGCGACCAACCGGGTAGCGTCGATTACAGCTTCCACTTCATTATATTTCGCTTTTAAAAACGAAAACAGCCAGGGATTTACCGCTATGGCAACGGGATGCATAATGCAGCGTATAACGCCGCGCAGAAAATTCCATAATTCTAATTCGAATTTTGCATAAATTTTAATTTCAGATCTCTATAACGTTTAGTAATAAATATCGCTGTCTTTCTTCGTAACGCTATATGTATTTGAGTCTAGCGCGTTTAATTTCATTCGTTATAGGCACATGTGCATATAAATAGACGTGTTTATTATCTAGCAAAGGCGATGATGTTCGGTTTGTTTTTAGAATTATTTTCACAGATATAACAATAAATGTATTATTCATAAGATCGTTCTTGCTCTTTTTATATCAGGCTACATTGAGTAAATTTAGTTTTGCAAGGTTCCTCCCACTTTCTGCCCTTAGTTTCATCGCCACTTCAATTCTTCCGTCTTTTTACGAAGTTATTGATGTGAGACTATATTGGGTTCTTATTAGAGACAAATGTTTTCGATTCGTTTGTGAAATAATATTTTCAGAAAAGAAGTGGTATGTGTGTGACATATTTGAAGAAAAACGTTGAAAAGTGCTTGATGTCGAAGGCGACAATTTATTCGGATGTATTGAACTAAAAATAAATTAAAGAAAATCAGTAGTAAGAAAATTATTGACATACCCCGTACGTCCTGCAATCGGAAGTAATGCGAATGATTAGTTTTAAAGTATTTAACTGAATGTATCTACAATTTAATATTGTCCCCTTCAAAGTATGATTTTTCGAAATGCACAGTGTCTCCAACGAATTTTCTATTCCTGGTGACCATTCTGGAAGTTTTGTTCCGTTAGGTTGATTAGAACCGGCGTCATAACTCTTTGGATGATGTTTATTGTTCCGTGATAGGAAGTTTTCAATTTGCGCTTAAACGTTGGAAAAAGAGAATAATCACATGGAGACACGTGATTATGTTGTGAGCAAAACTTTCAGAATTACTGCCGGGAATGGAAAACTAAATTGTTGTTACGTTCTCCTGGTTTGAAGAACAGCGCCGCTGTAGCCTGCTCGTAAATTCCTGAATTACTTGACCAATACTTACTTATAGAGTATGTTCGCTTATTTACTAAAGGAAAGGTTGTACAGTGAAACTCAATGCGCATGCGCAAAAAATATATTTAAAAATAAAATGTGTACACGGTTTCCACTCTTGCCTATGTACATGTACGATGTACGTAAGATATATATATTTGCAATAATTGCAGTTATTCGAGCTCTCTTAAATATGTAATGTACATTAGCATTTGTATATGTATTTTCATTGGTAGCAACATAAAGTAATGCCTCAGCATGTACGTTGCAAAGCCATGTCTTAATTCTGTTTAAAGGTTATATGCTTCCGATGAAGCTTTGTTAGAGGCATGTACTAATGCCTCTATCTGTTTGCATGCACCACTACCTTTTTATAGGGGAGCCAACCCTATTTATTTCTTAAATTTATAAGCGCACCTCGGTGCTATGCTTATTTATATGTCCCTTTCCGGGAGCCTAATATACTTTCCTTGTTTTAAATTTGCCTAAGGGACTTGGCCCTATATTATTGGCATGTATTTGTACTTGAACCAAATAGGTTCGTTATATTCACATTTATAGGGGAACCCACCCTATCTCTTAGAGCTTGAACGCCTGGTCGAGGGCGACAGTAGCGATAATAGCCGATCTCAATACAAAAGTAATGTCACAGCTACCCAGGCGTTCTCGTTTGAAATATTACGCTATGTGCAATCTTTAGCTCTCTACTACTGCGCCCCAAAGAAGGGAAAAATCCAGTAACCAGCAAATGTGCGAACTGCGCACCGACAAGTAGAACCGAGCGATGATGCCAACATTACATAAGAAAACTGGTCCGTGACACTCGTCCGCTACGACGAGCAACTAAATGAAAAATTTCTAAGTCCCGATTCGACAAGGACCGAACAAACGTACAAAAGACAACGGGCGCTGCGGCCGCAACGACCGTCAGCAAGAAGCGGAGTGATCGTACTTGTAGAGGAGGTCTATACATGCGCGCCGACAATCTCACCAAAATAATTTCCGACACAAACTTAACTGAAGACTAAAAATATGTATAGACGACAATGGATACAGTAGCCTCGACGTACGATGATAGAAAATCGAGAATTTATACTTATTAAAAAAAATCTATACATACGATTCGACGACGTTACCAAATGACTCCCGCCAGAAATAAATGTATAGACAACGTCCTCGACGATTCCCGCCAAAACTAGAAAATCTTAGAAATCTCTAATAATCTTCCGACGACGTTACAGTGAATGATTTCTAATTAGGCAGTTTTAGCTAGCGTAATGCGAATGGCTGGCTCGCATACATATACAATGCGTAATGTACATACATATTAAAATAAAATTGGATATAAGAGAGCAAAATAAATAAATATAAAAATGAAAATAAAGTAATATTCTAAATGAAAATAATAATGCAAAGAAGATAAAATACATAGTAGTAAAAAATTTATAAAACACAAAAAACAATGTTAAGTCCTTAACAATTGTAGATACATTTAATTAAACACTTTAAAACTAATCATTATCATTATTTTTGAGATATGCCTCGTATGTAAAATTGTTTATAATTTGAAGTGGTATTGCCATTGACCCGCCGATGGTGCTTGACAGTATTCAGAGACATCCACCGTCGATATATTCTTAAAATATTACCACTTATCAACCGTTCATAAAATTTTATGATGTCGCAATAACAAGTATCACATTATAACCGATTCTAAAATAATCTAACAAAAGGGCATCAAGATATCTGATGAGGTACATCGTACTCATCAAAAAATTATTTTTTTATTCTTTCTTATTTATTTACAAAAGCTATATTACATATTGCATGTGCATGATTGTATATGCGCACACGAGTGCGAATTAGCTTCCGCATGTTTCTCGTCCCTCTTTCTGCGACTCGGGATGTTTGGTCCAATGGACCGTCCCGGCTCCAGCTATGTGTATCTCCGTTATTCTTTTATACTATGTTGCGTCCAGTCATATACATATTTCATTTTCCTTCTGGGCGTCTTATATTTGGGTTGTTTTACATCATCGAGCAGTTTATCATATATGTTTATTGTTCTTGTTGTATGCGTTTGTGAGAACTTTTAAATTTTCTTCTGGTTTTGTGGCTGCATACATCTTTATTATTTGTTAGTTTTATGTTGGTTTTAAAAAGGTGTCTTCAATTTTATAGAGCACCAGTAGGTTTAGTATTAGTAATTGTTCAATGTTCAATTCCTAGGTTTTCTTATATAAATTCGGTGTTCGTGTTCGTATGTCTAGCGAGTACAGCATTTTAAGAATTTTCTTTCGTTGCTTTTGTATTTTATTTAGATTTGATTTAAAGGTATCTCCCAGATGGCCATCAAGTGATTATTGTAAAATGTAAATAAGGCGTTATATATGGCTTTCCTTAGTGGATTTAATACTATGTCTAATTTTTGCTACAGCAGCTATTATTTTAATGTTTTTTTAATCATGTGGGCATTCCACCTTAGATTGTTTAATATTCTTAACCCCAAATAAGTTATTTCGTTTGTTGTCTTATGACGATCATTTGTGGTTAGTAGGTTATTATAACACCATTCTTCAATTTCTTTCATATCCTGGTCTATGTGTGATTGGATTTCTATTTTATTTCAACCGTGGTGTACTGTACTTGTATCATCACCGTATACATATAATTTTGAAGACAGATTCCGTCCTTGCGGTAAGCCGTATTCTTTTTTGTTTATAGTTGTGATTTGTTATCTATCTTTTAAATAGCTTTTTAGATGGTTTAGTACGGTTCCTTTTATGCCTATAGATTCTAGTTTCCCCATTAGTTTTGTTTTTGATATTGCGTCAAATGTTTTTTCATGTCTAGGAACATGGTTACTATTATATTTTGATCCAGCAATTTCTTTTATTAAATTAATTAGATCATGCGCGTATGTCTTTCCTGAATTCTTTTGAAATGCATATTGTTGTTGGTGTATTATATTGTTCTTTAATAGAAAGTTTGACAATTAGTCTTATTCTCAATGAGTTCCAATCAAAGGTAAATTTTAGGGGCGTGAATTTTAACGATTGTGTAACGCATATAAAGTCAGCACAAAAACGTCGGTCATCGTTTTAAAAAAAAACAAAAAAAAACGGAAAACAGATAATTAAAGCGGATCGATTCTCCCGTCTTAACTTCAACAGAAGGTGAGGTAAATTTAATGATATTTTGGCATATTTTAGAAACTAAAACTGATAATCTCCAGAATTTTAATTTTTAAGACGTAGCTGCCTGAAGTATCAAGCAGACATTTTAGGTATATAAATTACACTTTCCAAAATTTACCTGACATTTTGGAACATTGTAATATTCAAAGAAAAGGATAATGGTAAAATATTCTAATAAGCAGAAGTAAAGGCAATAACAAACATCCACGTAAAAGTTTGTATCGTACTGACAAACAGAAAGGTTTGATTTTCCTGGCATTTAATGGACACTAAAATATTGTCGTTGCTATTTCTGGTAAAATATTATTGTTATAATCTAGAAAATTTCTTTTGACAATTTAATTACCACCGTGGTTACTTATCTATGTAACTTTGAAAATCCGGGTGTCACAAATATATTAAAGAGAATCATAGTAAGATTGATTATGAGGTAGGTTTCGTTTTAAACAATTGCTGGAAAAATCTTTAATGTTACAGGGATTTGCGACGTTGAGTTTTTGAAACCACATTGCAATTACAAATGCAAAGATGCAGGTTTAATAATACTAGTTTTTGGCGTATTTGTTTGGCGTATTTGTTTATACCCAAAGACATAGAAAAAGGGTGTGAACAAAATTAAAAGTAAAATAAGCTTAGGTTTTTGCTTATTAGCTCAAAACTAAAGAACCTGAGTGACACTTCTTTGTACCAAACATAGCAAAAGAAAGGATATACATATCTCATCAACAAATAAGCGTAAATTGCAAAACAAAAAAAATCGAAATAAACGTGCGTGATGTCGTACCGATATCATATTAGAACGCCGGCCAGTAATATAAAACATCAGATAAACATCGCTGGGTGCCCGGTAATAGTCTATTACTCCGGCCGATATCAGAAAGCGCACGTTCAGTAAACATCATAAAACCAAACAGTGCATTCACATGTGTAAATACGCTTGGATGTCGGTTCGCTGAACGTATGTACGTGTCCACTCTGTCCATCGGTCTGTTTGTCCTACATATCCACGCCATTGCAATGCCGGTGTCGTTTTTTTTTTGTATATATCGCTACGTTTTATCGAAAAATATGACGGGAATATATTTGCGTAGTGTTCAGTAAAATATATGGTCTCTACGACAGATCGAACTGCTTTGATAATAGAAACGTTGATAAGTGGACGCCACTGTACACACAGACTGTCATCGACGGTACCAATACAATTTTGAAAAATAATGTTTAAGCGAAAAATAGTATATGAATATATACCAACATGCATGAAAATAAACAATACCTCTACCATGAGCGAATTTGCGACGTGTCAATTGCCGTAATTGTGAATAAGAGGAGGATGAAATAAGATTTCTATAAGTTAACAAAGTCGAGAGATACGCATGTTATTCTGTAGGGAGATTGGGGGTCAGTCTGTCTAATGATATTTTCTACCTCTGTTTAACTACTACTACAAAATCCTATCCTCATATCGGTCTTTTCAATTTGAGTCGATTTAATGAAGCCCTCATTTCGAATTACTGCGAGATGAGGGGTTATATCGCTAGACATGCGTTATTGATTTCAAGTGAAGGCAGTGTTCGATTCATTTACCAGTCGCCCAGAAAGTAATCAAAAGCTCGCAGCTTTTCACCCGGTATAGCACTTCATTTTAACCCTCTTTCAATAAATAAGTCTGAAGAACGAGCGCTATTGGAAATGCCTGAGGCTAAGTTACTATTATTATTATTATTTTATTTATTAATTATACTATTTTAGTGTGATTGTGACACAATCAAACTAAAGTAGTAAGTAATTACATTCATTATTTTCAATATTGATGATAACCGAGCCGCACGCATCTCTAGCAGCATTCGTTTCTGCAGTCTTATTCAAAAATTACAACATCGCTATGTTATTATTAAATATACAGTCAATATACTATATATATTTTAATAAGTTTAATTGTCACTCAACTAGTCCATTAATAAATTATTCCTAAAAATTATGTTTAATTATGTTCAAAACTTCTATTTGCACTATTTTTACAGTACATGTTGCAAATCGATATTTAGATCTTCAATGCAAAAAATATTCTCTATATGGCAAAACTTTTGTGACGGTCTTCCATTCCTCCATGAAATATTTTATTTGAAATGGAATGTCTTCTTTGCGAATTTGAAAGACTTCGTACTTTGTTTCGGCGTTGATAAAATTAATTAAAAATCCCATCCCTCTTTTCAATGTCGAAAAGGCTGCGCAGGGTCGTATACCCGCAATGTCATCTCGGGTCGGGTATGTAGTCAAGTAGCGGATACCAGTCTAATCCAGCCTGTATTCGACTGGCACCCGTACATAACTGTGAGATGTTATAGGTCATTTCAACTGCTTCAGAACATTTTGGTGTTGAACAGTAAAGGTACTTTTTCTTTCGTAAATAAGGATTCCACATTTTTGGTAGTTGATATCTTACGTGGGCTGTTCTTTTATGTCTCCCATAGCTTACAAAAACAAGACACGCGTGAATAACAAAATGAATTTGTTACCAAAAGTTATGTACGAACATGGTGACTTTTTACATTATCACCGTGAAAAATTGATGCATTTATCATATCTATGGAAGAGTCTTCCAAACTTCTCTGCATAGAATGTTTCCGCCAGTGAGTTGAGGTGGTCCGTGACGTTGTTTTGAAGTTCCTCTGTACTCTGGATGCTCAACCCTCCTAGCTACTTTTTCAGTTCACGAAATGGATGGAAGTCGTTTGGTGCTACGTCGGGTGTTCAAAAACTTCCCATCAAAATTGTTGAAGAAGTCGTTGAGTTACAGCAGTTGTATGAGGGCGGACATTGTCATAAATGAGAAGAACTTCAGAAGTCAGCGTGGCTGTTTTTTGTTTTGAAAACTTTCGTGGAAAAATCCGAACAGAACAGGCACAAATCCTTCCCGTTATCAAATTTATGAAAATCGTGATATTAGTACCATGGTTGCGAAATAAGGGTCCCCATTACCTGTTAGCCTTGCATTTCTCAGTAATAAAATCAACAGAGAACGGCACAAATAAATACAAAGAGGACAAAAAATAATAGCATAGCCAAATTTTTAAAAACTGAAAGTATTAGAGTGGTTAAATATGGCTAGTGACCTATAAAAAAGTAAGTAGCTATTAAGTAAAGATAAGGTAACACGTTATGATAGTCAAAAATATATGGACTGTGCACTTTGTTAAGCTTGCCGTCAATTATTATCAAAATTAGTCAGGCCTTTAAACTGGCTATGTAATTGTAACATTGTTCACTCTGTAGTTGAGTGAAGACTTCATAGACAATTATCTTTTAAATTAACAGTATGAGGCCAAAGCTGTAAATTATGCCAATTCTAAGATTTAGTAAGTGACATCGATAGATAATCGATAGATTGCTATATCACCTTGCGTTTGATTTAATGGAACATAACCAAGTAAATTCCTTCTTAATGAAAAATATATTAGTGATAGCTTGATTTTTTTTGTATGACTTACTGCTTGTTTTATGATCTGAACAGTTTGAAAAGAAATTGGAAGAAGTTTTCTACGGAAGGTGTATACGTGCCATATGAAGTACACAAGCGGAAGGAATTCTGTCGTGTAAGCATTAATAAAAAGATACTGATTTGTAATTAATCATAACTGTCCGCAAATGTAGTAACAATATAATTAAGTTTATATTTGAATGTTTGATCTATGGACAATTATAGTACTATGTAATGATTGAGATTGTATTCGGTTTCTATCCAGGTGGTGCATTGAAGCATGTTTTACCCCGGTGGTAACTGAGAAAATATTTGGCCTGCGGCCTAGTAGTTTCTGGAAATTGTAATTGCGATTTCATTCTACTATTTTTCTGATTTGCTTATTATATTCTATATTTTTTCAATACACGGTTCCACTAGAAGTGAGCTTTTGTCTTAAAGTTATATAATATATATAATAATACATAAATATAATAAAGATATCTATATATATATATATATATATTATGTTGTTTATTCCAAACATTTAGTACTCTATTGTGCCTTTAGATATTCGCAATAGAACTAGAAAAGTCAAATCGTTAATTCCTTAAACTATTGATTTTAGCTTGTGGCAACTAACGTAACATAAGTTGTCTGAATTCTTAAAAGATAGTTTTTACTATGGAGAACAAATGCACCAATAAATTTCGGCCATTCACAGGAACCGCAGCGAACATAGCCAACGTCTTGCTTAAACTCCAGACGGTTACTGAAGGAAACGCTTCGTTCACCTTAATGGACCGTTAAGTCTGCGACAGAAGTGTCTGCCGTTCGTTGCTCCTGTGTGGAGGATACTTTTGGCTAGGTTTTTACCTACGTCTTATCTGAAAATGAAATGTCGTTCCGTTTGTCCGGAAAGAGGCTACGTTTCATTATAATTTTATGACCCCTCAAATTGCTAGCATTCAAAAGTAATTAAACTTGGGTTATCAGAACGTGTATGTATACACCGCTGTGTATGTATATATCTAGCAAATTTTCTTTGTAACTGATAGATTGATTTAGTACTCTCAGAATAATGGCCATATTGGATATTTTCAGCAGGCAAGGTTTATAGTTTCGAATTATACCGGAGTAATGAAAAATGTTTAATTTTCAATTAATTAACATTTTCTTAGTTTAATTCACTATATACTGTCGTACATAAAGCGAATACTACAGTTACACGAAGATATACAGGAACTTAATACTATGATCGGTTACATTGACTTCAGCTCTAACTGGAAAAATTAATACATGAGTAGTTAAATATACTTTAAATCAATAGATCACATATCACATCAGCTTTCCAGATTTCTCGTTTGTTTTACTTTACTATATATGTAATATGAATACATATAATTCCACAACACTGTACTAACAGCTTCAAGGGTCAGTAACAACTTGTTTCGTCTTTTAACTTCATTTTAGTTTCCTCTCGGTTTTTTAACTTAGTACGCTAAGCTCTTTGTCCTTTAGCGAGACAGTGTCTTTACATTAGTGACAAAAAAGTTCAAAATGCCTTATAATTTCCAAATCATATTAATAAATTACAACAATTCCGACAAATGGAGAAGTGAAATGAAAGCGTAAAGTAATTTTTCATTAATCATAAGTTAGTGCTCCTATCGTTTAGGCTAGAATAATAATGCACGGCATTAACATTTGTAATAGGTATTTAGTCCACTAATAGACTAATAGTATCCACTAACTAAAATCCAATTTTAGAAAAAAAGTTACTTTTTGTGAATTTCAGGCATATGAGGCTAGAGGGGAGAATCAAACACTTTTAAATAGATGGCTATGCGATCACAACGATGATTATAGTTCTAGATAGTAGCCTTCTTTAGTAGTGTTTATGAATTACATGTTTTCTGACACTTAATTTTATTCGAACGTGTATACATTTTTGTAGTAGTGGAGAAAGTAGGAATCCGTGTGTTAACTAAGTTTTACTCCTTTCGTGGAAAAACCATTACGCGAACCGAAGAGGAATTACACAGGGTCTTTCACATTTCACAGTTCACAAATGGTTTAAGGAGTTTCGATTTGCTCGGACAAGCGCAAGCGACGCTTTACTCTCAGGACGCCTCGTTGAAGTGATTACCCTAGAAACGAGCAATAAAGTCAATCAACATCATCTTGGCGAATGACAGAGTGAAGGTTAGAAGTACTGTTGAGATGGTAAACTACTCCAGCACTTAGGCATAAGAAAGGTTTCACCGTAATGCACTTCGTTGCAATGGTATTTGGACACCATTGCAGTCTAAAAGTGATTCTGGGGCGATATGGGACAATTGATAAAACTTGGATTCATTATTACCAGCCAGAATCGAAAGAAAAATGGATTTTACCTGGCTAGCGTGTTTCGAAGAAAACGAAAATCATGACCACGATTTGATGTAACTTGCAAGCCATTGTTTCTATCACCATCTAGAAAAAAGAACAATAAGGACAGGCAAGAATTAGGTTACATTATTGGTCAGATTTCAAGAAGAATCGATTGAAAAATTTGAGAAATGGAGAGATCATCTCTGAAACAGGCAGCTATTTTGCGACCTTGGTGAAATTGTATACTTCTAAGGGCTTAAGAAAATTGAAATATTGTTGGACGAAGTTTATTGAGCTAGAAGGGGATTATGTTGAGGAACAAATGAAAAAATATAAAAAATCTTCAAAAAGTATCCGAATTTTCACACAACGCTCGTAATTGTACCGAAGAGGTTTCAAACGCATCTGCCGCGTGACTGCATCACATCATCGCTGTGTGTTTAGATGACCCACCGCAAAGTTAGACGATATTGATCGTATTACAAATATGTTATGAGCACCGTTTCATTTTGGGTTTTCTGTATTTAACACAGAGGCGGCATGAAAGGTTCAATTTACCTTAAAGCTGGCGAAACATAAATTTAAAATATTAAATACTTTTGTATTGTTGTCCCTTTGAGTAAATCGTTGTTTATCATACTTAGTTTTGAAAGAGATAAGTTAGTTATGAAATTAATGTCCATAAAGAATTGCATTTTCTTTATCTTAATGTAAGCTAACCATTGCCTCCAAGACTTCGCAATACAGACACAATTTCCTTGAAGCTTTTGCTGTTCTTGCTTATGAATGGTTTCTTATTTAGGAAGTGCGTCCATTTCAAGTGAAACCTGCGTGATCTAAACATTTATTTTTAAGATATTTATAAGTGATACTGAGAACGCGTATTAATGTATGAGTTATACAACCCAGACCACCTTTTACTCATTCAAAGCGCATTATATACAATGTAAATTGGTTGACTGAAGTGAATTAGCAGCGCATATACTATATCATATTTTAAAGGGTAAGCCCTATATGTTTAAATGTGGCTAACCAACGTGTGTAGTAGGTTTCTCGGTGACTTCGCGTTGCTTGTGTGTCCTGATGACGATCGTTGATTCGACGTTTCGATAGAACCTCAGTTATTTTCCTCTGAAGCTTCTCGTTACGATAGGTGATCGAGTACTGGAGTACTTGATTACCCATATCGACGCTTCTTAAGACACAATCAACGCGGAGTCACTGAGAAACCTTCGACACATACATACATATACATATATGTGTTCTAGAGTATTTTCGCGGGCAAAGGATGTCTTGCTATCCTCTCGGGCTTTGTCCCGCGTTCGGCGTTGGTTCTTAGAAGAACCATGTACGTCGTGACGCTTCGATGTAATCACATACATCTTCTTCTTGAGGTTGTGATTTCGTATATATATATATATATATATATGTATATATATTCTTATCCTCTCATCGCAGTCGAAAACACGACCTCAAGAAGAACATGTATGTGATTACATCGAGACGTCACAACGTACGTGGTTCTTCTAAGAACCAACGCCGAACGCGGGACAAAACCCGAGAGGATAACAAGACATCCTTTACCCGCGGAAACATACGCTACAACATATATATATATATATATATATATATATATATATATATGAACGAAACGCTTTACCGGAAAATTTTGTGAAATAACGCGTAAACTACAAAAGCAGTTGACATTTACAAATATAATACTATTTTCCATTTAGGAAGTATTAAGATTATGCACTGTACTACCATCAATTATTCACACTAGTATTTTATATAGTCTTGTCAGAGACGAGCAAGTTTCAGTGCTGTGCGGAGAAAAACGTGAAGGGGTGAAGCACGCGGCACGGAGAATCGACTACCCGTATCAAAGGACGCTTATTTCGACTGGTCATTGTGAGCATTTATGGACGTTGCGGAAACGAGGTGTTTCGAATAAACTAGAAAACGTAATAGCGAGTATGCCGGATTTAGAATAGGAAGGCGATAGAATTAAATATGTAAAGTGCGACAACTATTTAACGTGTACCAGCAGGTGGAAGTGTGAGCGCCACCTAAAAAGTACAAAACACTGTTCTGCAATCCGTGGCAAACGATAGAGCGAACAATTAATATTTGATATATGTGTTAATTTTATTCTATGTAATGTACCGTTCACTTTACGAGACCAACAAGCATTTGGCTCCTTCTGGAACAAGTATTCGAATTATAGATTACCAAGTCGGGCATCGTTAAGAAACTTTCTGCCATCTGTTTGTGACTGCGTTGAAGGAAGAATTAAAGCAGAATTGAAAGATAAAAAATTGTGGTTATGTGTGGACGAAACAACCGATCAATAAAAATATTCCGTGGTGAATGTGATAGTACGTACAGTGGAAGAGTTTGAACCGTCATCCTCTACCTTACTTGCTTCCAAAATGTACTAGCGATGAAATTTTAAAAGTTGAGGGCATTGAACAAATTTCAAGTTTCAACAACCCAATATTTAATGTTTGTGAGTGACGGTGCCGCGAACATGTCAAGTGTTATTGACAGTGATTTTCTCATATTAAGACAAATTTGTGAAGGTGCGTAAATTTGCAGATATAAAATCACTCGTTGTGGAACGGTGGTTTTCATCACTAAAAAATATTTATTCCGCATACCGTACTTACTTGACTGAAACAAGTGCAGAAACATATTTAATGATTCTTATATTTAATAGATGTCACCCAGTTTGTGATTTCGTGGAAACTTCTTAAAAGAGTAAGTGATTCAGCACGTTACAAACGTATTTGTTATCATTATTTTATGTGTAAACATTCCTGTGCCCGCTTCGCCTATGCTCATTCCTGAAGGTCACGATCATAAATGAGTACGTAAATGTTACTGAACATTCGTCTTGATACGGACACTCGGATCCTCCACGTTGTTCTCCGCACTGCGCTGTGCTCCACATTGCCGACACTAATTATGTATGTACATTCGAAAACATATGATGTATGCAATAATAAAATAAAAAAGTATGGTGCCCTGTTAAAGAATAAACATAAAGGAACTACAAATTTACGGACAGCTGTTACCTAGTGTAGTAGTACTACGACATTCAGTACGTGTTATGCATTTAAATACATCCAAAAGGTGGAGTAGATTATAATATTATTTACGTGTTTCGTAAATAATAGAAGTATTTCTAGCGAGAATCTTCGGTATTAGTAAATAATACTCGTTATTCATTGACGAAAGGATGTCATGGTTGTGTTTTTACTTTATCGATGTTGCTATGCACATAGAGATAATTATAAACAATGCTTTAATATTTGACACAGATTCTATGGATGTATCAAATATTAAACAAACACTACAAAATTGGTCGCATATGCTTTAGCTATTTGTAGCGTTAAATTGTTACAATCGTTGCTAAATCGTGTTACTGTTACATAGTTTAATATCTAATATACATACGTATACACTGTGTTCAAGTTAAAGACGTCATTGTTGACGATATTGTTGTAGTTCAAATTACAAAAATTAATTATACTGACAAAGCAGTAAGATTTTTCGTGCTGTTAACGATGGTGGAATCACAAGAAAACATTTGAACATTGTGTTGTTGAGATTTAAAAATAAATACGTTTCTTAGTTGAATGTCCAGTAGTGTAGTTTTACATATTTTGAAGCAAAATAAAATCCTAAAAACCCATAACTACCTAAAATTCAAACTAAATAAGTTATTAACATTCAAGTATAATAATAAGTAACTTATAAATAAATTTTATCATAGGCATCCATGGCAAAAGAAATGGTATTTACATATCTAGCAGTTTTACTGAAATGCAGTATTCTAAATTCACACGCACATTATTAAACGGTTCATTGTTTGCTATCCACTATTCACCTGAAAATAAGCATTATATTTTAAATTCTCGTAATTAAGGAAGTGGATGGTACAATGGACTTTCAATAATTAAACAGACAAAGAGCAGTGGGCAAAGAAAAGTTTTACTCATTGTCAATGATAATGAAGTTTACACTACTTTGCAACGTAATCTTCCTGCTGTAGAAGGTTTCTTTCGGTTAAAAATTTTTGATCTTGTTGATGCAGCCACTTGTGAATAACTTTGTTGTCTTCAAACTTGGTGTAAAAACTCTTTAAATGGTCCCAACAGATAAAAATCGGTAAGCGAAAGATTGAAACTATAAGGTAGATGAGAAAACTTAATTTTTCGCTGACCCCTCGCGTTTTCTAGCAGATGGAAGAATTATACCTTTGGAGAGTTCCTCCTTATCGTAGGTTTGTCTACATGTTAGAGAATGCTCATTACTCACGGCAAGTGGTTCATCCAAATAATCACAAAAAGTTTGGCTTTGGGAGTCCCAGAAGACCGTTTAGATCACCTTAACAACAGAGTGTGAGTCCTTAATTTTTTTCTTATCTAGCGAATGCGAATATTTCCATTTTGTTGTCGTTTTGATTCAGCTTCATACTGATGAATCCACGCTTTATCACAGGTTACAATACAATCCAGACAGTCATTACCATTCTTTAAAGAACCGTTGTCTAAGTTCAATGTTAATACGAGTATTTTTGTAAACTTGAGTCGATGTCTTGGAAGCCATCTCGAAAACGCTTTATGATAATTCAGCTTATCATAAGTAGTTCAATGCAAAATCATAACACTAACATTATATAAATCAGCAACTGTTGCGAGTTCATACGTTTGCCATTGCGAATAAGGTCATTTATGCGATTTTGCGGCAATCAAGACTTAAATAATAATAATAAATATCGGTAATATTTGTTTTGTCCGATTTAAACTGTTAAGTTAATCTATACTCGTTTCCGCGGCTTAAACTCTTTTCACTATAATACCTTCCAATAATAAAAACCTTATCACTGAACGTTGCTCTTCTGGCGTACATGTTTCGAAAGGAACTGAAAACTATATTTGTTTTTATTCCTGCCAAGCAGCTGACTAATTTCGTCAAGGTTTAGAAAGTTATTGATTAGTTATTAAATTAATGTCCCTCGTACAACTGCCAGGTTAAAAGTATTACACCAAATTGTCGAATATGTATACAGTGTTAGTTGTCTAGTAACCAAATAACATGGTTGAAATTAGCATATTGAAATTTTTTTTCATTTTTTTCGGTTGAGTAGTCTGACAATTGTTGGGAAACCATTTTGAGCGAAGAAGTAAAACACAGTTTTACAAATATTTCCAATATATTTAACACAATGTAACCTATGACATGTTTCGCATCACTGTAGCTTCATCAGATGTTACTAGAGTGATAGCGAAACATGTCATATTTAAAAAGTTTCAATATGCTAATTTCAACCATCTTGTGTTAGTCAAATTGCTACTAATCTTCAAACATAAAAGATTATTCAACAATTTTCGTTTCCTAGATTACTAAAAGAAGGTTAATGTGTGTGCGCTGATTATTGGTGCAAATTTATAAAATGAAATCTCGAAATTGTCAATAATATATTTTAATAGGTATCCAGTGATTGATTTAACTATATGTTTCAATATTAAATGTAATATTGCAAAAAAGGGGATATACACTGTACTTTCTTAAAATTTTCGTTTTTAAAAATTAATCTTAGAAATTTCGAAAATTTTGAAGCAAAGATCTTTTACAATAGAAAATTTCATCTTTCGCCACAATTTGTATAATAACGTCAAATGTGGAAGGGATGAGCATAGTATAAATCAGTTTCTTTTCAAATGGCAATCGCTATTTTTCGTATTGCATTTGAAATTCGCATGAAATTTGAATATCCCCAATAACGTATCTATATCTACAACACGTGTGTATAACATATTTTGATACTACATTGAACATATTTAATTTAACCTGTAGAAAGTAACTTTCAAGCGTTAAGCTTAGAATTCTTGTTTTGTTTACTTATTTAACCACAATTTTATTGATTTCAGTTTAGCAATATATTTTTTATTGAATATTCAGTAACTGGAATTCTTTATATTTATATTTTTAACCATAAATATACTTTTGCAGCAATAGTGGGTGTATAGCATTTCATGGCCTTGCTACTAAGCACCTTGGCCGTAAAAAGTGAAGCGCGGTTATTTATTTTTTTAACTGTGAATGGTGCCTCGAGAAAATACCGAACCCACCCGAAAAAGTATTACCACTGTACTTGATGGACACTGATTTCGAACGCACAACACCTGAGTCGCCAAATTTAGACGCAGCTCCTTTTCCCACTAGACCACCAACTGGTATTACTATTGATATTTTCCAATACTTTCGAAAGATGATGATATCTATGCAATAATTATATATCAAATTAGGTATTCTGTGAGTATCTAATTGCATATTTTTAAGTACTATTGCGAAGATTTAATAACTTTGTAGTTACTGCTGCTGTCATAAGTAAAATATGAATTGGTAAATATGAGAAGACCGCACTTGCAAGAAAATGTATATGTTTATTTATGCATGTATTAGCATAGGATAACACTCCTTTAATGAAAGCAAACCGATACTGTCACTACTGTAAGTAGTTAAACGCAAAATATCCTGTTTATTTCTACAACCTTATTGAATGATAGTATATTCCTAATTCAAGGTCTTAAACTGCAACTATATATTTTTTTTACTTATCGGTAATTGAATCGAAAATTAGATCATACTGGTGCGAAGGAGAAGTTGTTGATATTGTATTTTCGCAATGTTATCGAAAGAGTTCATGGATTTAACACTATTTCTTACTATAGTTTCATTTCCTATGTATTTGATTCAGTTGATAAGTTATTCTTCTTTCTCCAATTTAAGTATAGAAGTTGTATAATTATACTAACTTTACAATAACTCCAATCAGAATTTCAACGCAATGTTTTAAACTTTATTTAAGCCTCATCCTCAAATAACATCAATGATTTTAGATTACTTCTAGTAGTAGTTTGATAGAAATATTAAATATGCCTGAAAATTTATAAAGAGAAGCAGGTTACTGTTAGAAAAATCAAGTCCCTGGTAAATTTTGTGAATATTATAAATCAGATAGGGAACTATAAGTAGATCGGACGAAAAGTTATCGATGTTTTCATCACTTCCTCAGTTGTCTTTGATTTGACTACCGCCATTCTAATTATACGGAGGATTACGCAATGATTCGAGAAATGTACATCAGTTACACCTAAATCTTGATTTACTAGAATCCTTAAATAAATTTCTAATTGATAGAAAATTGCATGGAATTATTTTCAATTATCCTTGATAACACATCATCAATTTGAATGACAAGATAGAGATTAATAAAGTTAATAAAATATCTCTGAACCAATAGTGTAATAATAATGATAACGAATGTCACTTTATTTATAATACAAAATATCTAAGCCGATTTAAAGAGATAGATATACTTAGATATATTATATAAGTACACAAAAAGTGATGCAATGGATCTGTGAATTACGTATCTCATCGTTTTCAGAATCTTCTTCGTTCTACTGTCTTGTTATTACCGTTTCTTATTTTACATGTGTGCATATATACCTCATATAAATTATTAGGCATATTTCCGCATCTTCCTCAGTTTATAAAAGTCATTCTGGCTTGGATTTTAGTATTTTGTTACTTTTTGAAAAGTTCGCTCGTGCTCGCGAAGTTACCGTTATTAGTCATTTTCCGGTGTTCAGGAAGCGGGATTAGAGGAAACATTAGCCGTGGAAATCGTACGTCGAAGAAATATATCGACTGTGCTTTCACCGCGAACTTCCTTCGAAGTATCTTTTTTCTTTTGGCTCCAAAGCGGAAGATATCTTCTCAATTTATTTTTATAGGCCGTCAAGTTGCGTCTACAGGTATTTCTGGAGTTTAGACATTCCAGTTTGATTTTCTATTTTACTAAACTAAGCATGAGAGATGGATTTTATCACAAAGTTTTTCATTATGCCGAACTATTTCAAAATTAAAAATTATGTTATATCGGTTTGTGATGAATTAAAGGAACTCATTTGTTCATTCCTAAATGTTACGCTACATTTTCAATAGTTTCATTATGAAAGTACTATTCACAGGTATAGCAGTAAACTCCACTCACACAAATTAATTAATTATGCGGAACGCAGCGTTTCGGGAGCACGTGGGCTCCCATTGTCAACCGTGTTACCGACTGAAAGTAAAAACTGTATCACACATGCAAATTATTTTCTACGCAGGCTCTAAAATTTCTAACCATATGACTATTTACAATCTGCTAGGTGGCCTCATGCCTTTTACGGGGAAGGATGGACCGAAAGCGAACCGTATCATTTAACAGGGTCTATGGTAATAAATCCATCAAACTCGAGTATGCAATTGGGGATGGTTCTCTGTTCAATAAGTTTCCGTTCTTTTTCATATATACCGTTTCGTACGCGTCTAATTCTCTATACGAGTTCACGTTTTTAAGTAGTGTCAGATTTTTTAAATCAATCTTATGTCCGGATTTTACCATATGCTCTGCTACGCTTGATAGTTCAGGTTTGTCGAAACGATAGTGTCTAATATGTTCTTTGAACCTCGTTTCGATACTCCTTTTTGTTTGTCCAATATAAACTTTCTCACAATCATTGCATGCGATTTGGTATATTCCAGACCTTTTTATCATCTCCGGTTTATCTTTGGGATTCCCTAAAAGATTCTTTAAGTTGTTTTTTGACACAAAAGACACGTTCATGTTTAGTTGTCGGAAAATTTTACTTAACCCTTTTACTGTTGGGTGAAATGGAAGAGTTATAAATTTCTTGTTACCGGTGTTTGTTGATGTCAAAGTCGTGGAATTTCTGATGTGTTGTTTGTATTGGACCTTCCTTAAAATACGGTCGACATCCATAGAAGAGAAACCATTGTACCTCGCTACATCTTTGATATATTTTAATTCTTTGTCATACCTGCTCTTGTTTAGCGGAAATCCGACGAGTTTATTGACCAGAAAACTAATCGCGGACATTTTTTGTTGTTCGCAATGGTGCGAATCAAACGTGATGAATCTGTTGGAATTAGTTTCTTTTCTGTAGATGTCTATTTCTAATTTATTATTATTGCGTATGACTAGAGTATCTAGAAACGGAAGGCGATTGTTCACTTCTTCTTCAATGGTAAACTTGATCGTGGTAAATTTTGAGTTCAGTTCTGCTAGAAAATCTTGTATGTTTCCTTTGTTGGTGTCAAACACAGCGAAAATATCATCTACGTACCTAAGCCAAATTCTCGGGAAATATTTGGTTTCTTTTTTCAGGTTTGTTTCAAATTTGCTCATGAAAAGGTTCGCAATAAAAGGCGATAGAGGATTACCCATCGCCGTGCCTTCCACCTGTTCGAACAATTTTCCGCCTATTTGAAAACAATTTTGTGACATGCATAATTTAGTTAACCTTTTATATTCCGCGGTTTTCACATCATCTACGTTATTTAATTTCAAAAATTCAACCAAATACTCCATCGTTTCTGGAATTGGTACGCTTGGGAAAAGTGAACAAACGTCGAATGATACAAGGACTTCCCCATCTTTTAATTCAATATTTTCAATTTTATTTACAAAATCTATGGAGTTTTCTACACACAGGTTATCTACTTTATGGGGCAAGTTCTTATATTCATTCACTAGCCATTTGGACAATTTGTATGTTGGAGAATCAATGCCGGATACTATAGGTCTCATGGAATTGCCTGGTTTGTGGATTTTTGGAAGACAATACATTTTTGGAATGGTAGGGTTTGAACTTGTTATTTTGAATTTCAGGTTATTATTGATTAAGTTGGGACAGTCCTTAATAGTATCTTTAGTGATTCTAATCATTGACGGTAGGGGGGTTTTCTTTAATTCTCTGTACGGTCCTGACGCTAACATAGTGTTGACGCGATTATAATAATCCGGTTTGTCCAGAATGACTATTTTATTTCCTTTATCTGCTTTAAGATAAAAACAATTTTTATTTCTCAGACTTTTAATAATTCCTAAATTCCTCCTTTCGGTCCATCCTTTCGGTCCATCCTTCCCCGTAAAAGGCATGAGGCCACCTAGCAGATTGTAAATAGTCATATAGTTAGAAATTTTAGAGCCTGCGTAGAAAATAATTTGCATGTGTGATACAGTTTTTACTTTCAGTCGGTAACACGGTTGACAATGGGAGCCCACGTGCTCCCGAAACGCTGCGTTCCGCATAATTAATTAACTTGTGTGAGTGGAGTTTACTGCTATACCTGTGAATTGTACATCCACACAGTCCTTGCAATCGTCATATGAAAGTACTAGAAATAAATTTATTAGAATCACAAAAAAATAAAAAAACGTTAATTGTTTACAGCTCACTGAAGAGAAACCAATATTTGCATATTTAATTAAATTGGAATAAATTTAGAATATTAAAGTTATTTATTAAATTATAGTTGATATAACAGGATTAAGTGATATACATACATCCTTTCATCGAAAACTATATGAATTAAAATTTTCTATTTATTATGATTGATACAAGTATTTGGCAAATAGTTTCTTTAGTGTGTAAAGCTAAATTAAGAAGTTACAATTTTCGCACACGAAGTACATTTACAGAAAAGGAATAATTATGTACATATGCAAATTTTCGATCTTCCATTACTCCAAATTCCTCTATTGTAATTCCAAACGGCGGAAGTCCTTTTCGCAATAGCAATGTTTTGATTATTCAATGTTCTTCTTGTAGATTTTCCTTAAAATTGACCGCTGCAATCGATGAAAGAATGTCGAATGTTGAACTTTATGATATGATTTGGGTTTATTGACAGAGTCAATCATTGTTTCTGTTCTATAACTTTAATGCAGATTATAGAACAGCGTATAATCGTTATACAGTTTTATGATTTCCAAAGCGTATAGTATATGATATAACGTGTAAATTTGAATGTATTATAAGTAAAATTACAGTCTTGTATATCCCTTTTGTGTATTATTACGGCCTTATTGTAGTTATCGAACTTTTTTAAATAAATAAGTTGAGTCGTTTATTAAGCTGAGCTAAATATAACTCGCTTCAAACTTTAACATCTATTATAAAACCCTATATACGGAGACAGAAAATATGTATCTATGTTGATAGTCAATCTACAGAAAAATCTTGAAAAAGTTATAGGATAACGTTGATTAAAACATACTCTAATTTTTGAAAGAACCCATATGCATACATTAATAAACGCACATCATCTATCATTTGTAGCAGTTGTGATCAAATGACTACGATTTATGTGTCTCTGGTTGCCCTCATTTATACCAGGATTGTAAAAACGGTCCTAAATAGGCGACATGTACACACAACAAGTTTATTATATTCAGAGTAAGAGTTTATGGCCGCTTGCCTTACCAGTAACAAGAGAAAATAACATTACTACAATGTATGGCTTGCAATCTTATCAATAATAATTTCGTAAAAAAGACACGCCCTTTATTAGAACAGTGCGTTAATTATAATTAATATTTCACACCTGTGTACGGCGATTTTACGTACTGCTGTAATTACGTCCGCCGCGTAAAATTTATATCACAACTTACTGCATATTTCACCACTCCTTCCGATAATCAAAACTTTTAAACTGCGATCTTCACAGGAAATCTTCCTTGCCACCGTTCCTGCGGGAAGTATTTCCGTTGTAAAGTGCCAGGAATTAACCCTCTAGTGTAAAATTTCTTGGGTTAAAAACTAAAGAGAGTCTACTAAGTTGGTAATAACCGCATTACTAACTTAATATGATGTAGACGCGAGGCGTAGAGCTAGTCGCTCGGTTTTCAGACACTTCATCGTTTATAATGAACGAAATAAGAAGTAATAAATATACCTACATACACCTAAAGGCATGCTTACTGTTGGATTAATTTTCTCCGAGTTTCGTTCTCTTAGTTAGCGGAGTTTAATACGTTTTAGAACATTATAAATTGTTCGTACAAGTTGTAATAGTTGTAGCAGGAATTTAATATGTATATGTCGAATTGTAATGGAACAAGAGAAGTGTTTTAATTATGTACATCAAGAGAAGCGCTTTCTGTTAAATAGAGCTCATTTAGTAGATTACTCCAATTTTAGTATTTATATCTTCTTAAATCATTTCCTACATTCGCGCGAACATGGCCAATCATTTCCGGAAATGTTAATATTAAACGAAGAATGTTATAATAATCCAAATTATTTTGTTACGTTACAAAATAATAATAAATAAATGGTAAATTGAAGTTGTTTTACCCCTAAATAAACTTTAAAGAGATTTTAAAATATTGTGTCGAAAATTGTTATCTTTATCTTTGTATATACAACTTACTGAAAATCATTAAAGTGGGAATAGATTCAATACCCTTTATGTTTACTGACAATTATGTGTATTCACTATTAATTATGTATAATTACCGTATCGTTCTCAATTTTACCCCAATATACATATGTGTGTACTCTACAGAACAAATCCGAACCGCTACTTCCGCTGCTAGTATTTCACAAGATTCGTATCAATTAATATTAGTATCAACAGTATATTGGACACGTATATATAAATACATTATTTTTAGTTTAATTTATTGTTGATTTATTGTTTTTATAAAATAACAAGATTATATATGTATACATACATATATGCATGTAATTAAGTAGGTACTTGTTAATTAAACAATCTTATATATCGCGCTGTAAAAGTAATGAAGAACGTTGTCACCCGTATTAGACATATGGTCTCCACTCCTCAATCCGAAACGAAGAAGATGGGGTTTATCGCATTTTAAAATTATATTGTAGCTAAACTTCCTCCGTGGTAACGACTTTTAGGTATAATTTTTTTTTTCGTTTTAAAGACTGTAATATATGTGTTATTCTGTAAGCGTGAGCATGTAAACTTTTTTTCATCTTACAAATGGCATTACAGCTTAAGGATATATTATTCTGATAAGTAGCGACCGAGTTATATCCAAAGGGCAAAACTTTAATTTAATTTATTTATTACATTTTACGTCTATATGTAGATATATTACACTGATTAAAGTTAATTAGCGTTAACTAACTTTAATCAGTGTAAGACATCTACAAATATACGTAAAATATAATAAATAAATTAAATTAAAATTTTGTACTTTGCATATAATTCGGTATCTACTAATGCGAATAAATTTGATGTTTTGCTACGATTCATTTAGAAATTACAATGAGGAAAGTTGACTTCGCATAACTACAATTCATTACCTTAGTCAATCTTTGCATCAGGAGAGTCATTTCCATAACAAAAATTCATTAAGCATCACAACGGCAGGTTTTTACTGCGACAGAGAATCTGAAAACTCATTAGAATAATGATTAATATTATATCAAAGAATTTTTACACCACAGCGGTAAATTTTACCGAGAAATTTATACATTGGGGCGGATCAAATTCAATTTCCTAGCGAAGAATCTCTACACCGCACCACCGTAACGGTAGCTAATATTGAAAAGGGCCAACGAAAAAGTTCACCGTATAATTTTGTGTTTAGCTAATATTCTTCATGCCGTGACTGAGCTGTAACTACACGGTAATATTTTAACTCCATTAATTTTAATTACTAAACGCGAGAAAACTGCGAGATAGAGTTAAGGCCGTTTTAGGTGTAATACCGTGCTTTTTCTGTGTAGCCTGCCAAAAAAGATTAGAAATCAGCTGCTTATGTTGATTGGATTTTATACTATACGTTGCCTCTGGAAGAAATAGTTTAATAAATTCAAACATTAATTTAAAAAAAATAACTTTATGAATTTCACAGAAAACCTCCATAGCCGATTCTTACACGGCTGGTGAGCGCGGACCTTATTCACTGTGCATTTGCACACTGAAAGAACTAAAAATGGTGTGTTCATATATATTTATTATCTACTAAATCCTTCGTAGTGCCAACACTACCAGTCTATTGTAGGTACAACGGTCAAAATTGCGTTTTTTAAGGCATCGACTGTTCTTTCTGACGACCGGAAGTTTGGTCACGCACTCTGTTCTTGATTTTCGAGACAAATGTCGCAACCATCTTTTTGGAGACACTTTGAGAACGGATGACTGTTGTTGGCTTTTCCTCACCTTTGAAGACCCAAACAGACGTTCTTGGTTTGGCTCCATTTTTGTCCGTTGTAGCTACAAGGTTAATTTTGAGTACTGACATTTTATTAGTGGCGACCTCTATGTCCCAGTATGCAAAATTTAAGAGACATCTTTCGTATTTACGTGTTTTATTTAAGTATTTAGGTTTAATTAATTTCCTCTCTTTGGTCTAACTTCTAGAATTCAAGACCCATTACTTAGCAGTTTCCTTGCTTGCATAGGCCGGCTATAATTTTCTCCAGGTGTACAGGCGGCAGTTGTAACAAATTTGGGACATGTGATATTGATTATATTGCAGCAATTTTTGTACATAAGCTTAATGATGGCAAAAGTTGCGTCGGACACCTGAAAATGTATATAAATTTATAAAAGAATGTTCCACTAAAAGTTCCCAATATAAGTATAAAAGTTACAAAGAAGCTTATAATAACTTCTTTATTTAATTTGTGAATGTTAACTGTTTGTAATTTACCGTTTGCTTTAGTAATAAACGAACTACTTCCGGAATTGGATCGTGTCATGATGAAATATATATAAAAAAGAAATAAGAGTAAGAGGAGAAAGAAAAATAAGAAGAAAAAAGAGATAAAAAGAATGATAAAGAGGGGGGACGTGAAATAGAAAGAAAGGTGAAAAGAATAGAAGGAAAGAGTGACAGAAGGGGGGAGGGAGAACGAGAAAAAAAGAAAAAAAAAGGAAAGAGAAAGAGACCAAAGGAGAAAGGTGGGATCTCGACGTTTCGCCTCCGTCGTAGAAGGCTTCTTCGGGAGAATAAGCGCTAGAGGCGAAAACCTTCAGAAGGTTTTCGTCTATAGCGAAACGTCGAGATCCCACCTTTCTCTTTTGGTCTCTTTTTTTTCCTTTTTTTTCTTTTTCTCTCATGCCCTATCCCTCCTTCCCCTCTGTATCTCTTTCCTTCTCTTATTCTTTTCACCTTTCTTTCTATTTCACGTCCCCCCCCCATAATTCTTTTTTTATCTCTTTTTTCTTCTTATTTTTCTTTCTCCTCTTACTCTTATATCTTGTTTATAATTATCTCATCATGGCACGGTCCAATTCCGGAAGTAGTTCGTTTATTACTAACTCTTGCCGTGGAAGCGTACGTATTCATACCATTTGCTTTACTTGCTAAAAGGTAATTTGGTTAGTTTTGGACACAGCTCTGCTAATATATGGACAAGGCCACAGGTTTAGAATTCTGTTGTTAATGCGTAATACCAATACTAAGACCTTTTCCACATTCATTTTTATTGTTTTTAGTTAGAAATTATGAAGCAATTTTGGAGTGCTAAATATGTATATTCACACAATTTCAACTCTCGGCAGACTAAGTATGAATGCTAATGACTGATGGTGCAACCGTGTTTTGTGTGGGCCGTTCTCTTAAAAATACGTGTAGTAAATAAATACATGTAACGTGTAACTTCATGCCGTACATCTTGTAACAAAAAGTTCTTGTTATATGAATTAATTGCTCAAACAGAAGCGATGTCCTTTGAATCTCCTAAACGAATTTGAATGTTTCACAGAGTACCGACGTCTCTCAAGCACCACAACTAACATGCATTGGGGAACATGGCTACAGAGAACGTTTTATTATTTTGAACATTTCCAACAAACAAAGATTTACAATTTTATCTTAAAGAAGCAGCAATTGTGTAGTGCTTCATCGGATTCTTTACGTAACACCGTAGATTATTTTAACCACGCGGATGTTACATGCTACTAGATGCGGCATATCGTTTTCTTTGCATATTGTATTTTTCTTATCGCGGCGACCACCGCTCAGAAAACCGCTATTCGAAATATAGCAAATAGTATTCTAGTATAGAGATTCTTTTCTAATAAACGCTTCTTAACTGTCTGCCAGTATCTAGATCGAATTTGCTAATAAATTTAAAGAAATTGCAAATGAATCACTTTTTCGGTTTACATTCTATTTCAGTGACTTGCGTTTCGTATTAAGATTTTTTAACTAAACATGTCATTATACGAGTGCGAATATGCAACGTCATTGTCTCTTTTGTTCTGTATAATATTTTGGATGGCCCGCGTCAGTAGAAAAAATAATAAAAATAATGTTTCAGTATTTTAAGATTATTACTTGTGTACGTACTGCTTCCGGTAAAAGCGAAACACTATTTTATTGCACATGCATATAAAAATGTCGATGCTAAATTTAGGTAATTCCCCTAGTTTTCTTCTAAATATTTACAATAATTTTGTTAAGATTTGTTTGTGATAAGCTTGTCTTTTTCTATTGCTAACATCCTTAAAACTGCACCAGTAAGACAGAGGAATTTATATACAAAAATTGTCTATTCTCCTTGGTATAGCTATTATTTTGCTTAAGTTTGCATGTATCACTTCCAGTAACTTTATTATTAAATACGATGAATTTGGTATATTTCTTGACGAAAACGTTGTTCTAAGTCTCCGTAAACAATGCTAAATGTTTACCTGTTGTGTAGAAAATGCCATATTTGCTTATTATAAAGTTGTAAAATGTGCGTGATATATTTATGTTGAACCTGTAAAGGCCAATGTTTTTAGTATTGTATTATATAACCGATATCGAACGGTTGATATGCAGCGAGTTATTTTAAATTTTTCGTTTTGCACAAGCGTCTATCCAAGATAAATATATCTTTCGCTCATCGATTCTACTGCAGTACTGACGAAATCTCCGCTATCCAAATGGGATCCTATTCATTTGAAATGCATCGGCAACAGCGCAAAATTTACACACGTCGATTTCGGTTCGCGCGTTCTCCAAATGAAAACCTTGTCCGTGGTGACATAAAAAAACACATCAATGCGATTCGAAAAAAAAATACAAACGACCCAATGAGTTATGTTCACGGTAGACTAAGCCCGGTAATTAAACTTGTAAAAATGTAAACACCGCGGTCGCAACAACGCCTGATCGCCATAACTACGAGCGTACGCCAAACAGAGAAAAAAGTCAATAAAAAATCGTTTCGCGTCGTACAGTTGTCATTCTATTGTTTATTTTACCGTTCAATTTGTTTCTCTCTATCTTCTCTCTAACATGTTCCCTTTTTTGTTATTAAATGACAGTGGATTTAAATCGCATCCCAATGCGTTTTTCCCGTTTTCTTGTTGGAACGAGTGATGGTACAATATGACGAGCGTTTCTATATGAGCAAAATTCTAATAAAATTCAGAACGTCGTAGCATCCATGCACGGTGGCTAAAAATTAAGTTGGCAACACACAGATGTTGATGTGACAGCTTTCTGGCAGATGTTACATTACTGTCAGCTCTCTGCGGAAACTCGCCTTTTTTTACACGCGTCATTTTACGTGTTTCGAGATATAAATTACGTTATAGATGAAAGTATGTACCTAGTTGATTTACTTTGTATTTGTGTTATAGATGTAAGAAACGTTCTTTCACCAAGTGCTTGCATATGTATGCAGTACAAAGTATTATGTGCATACACTGGCAGTAAAGTTATGTTTTTATAATCAGTTATTATCAATCATAATATGTTTTTATTCTTCCTACTGAAAAATTTACTAGAATGGTTTCTATTTTTTCATATAATTTGTATGATTTTAAAACAAGTAAAATAAATGTATATAATGAACACTTAATACGGAATACAGTTCCAGTGATAATCTCACAAAGTAAGTGCCGCCTTGGGTGTAAAGAAGAGTGCGTATAACTTACAGTAACAACGAATGTTATAAATTACTGAAAAGCTAATGCGCGTGAGAGTCGTAAATGTTTCAAACATAATGTCAATGGGACTTCTAAGATATGAAGAAAGGAATCAATGTGCTTCCTGCAAGTATTTTAAATTAGTTTGCTCAGAAGAGGTAAGTGAAGTATATTGTACGCAAAAACGATAAAAATACGTTAATTATGATAAAGCAAGGCCAACATAGTCCTGTGATACTCGAATCTATTTTAATGGTCTGTAAAAAGAACGCTTGTGATACCACAATTATAATTAAAGGCACATTTGGAATTGATTAAATTAAGAAAACACTAACTTTATTTTTAATAAGCATCCGGAACTTTCAGAGGAAATACACATCACTATCATAAGCGGATATAAACCAAATCAATAATAAAACCCGCTACAGTTATATAACCTAATATTAACTGCTGATTATAGCATACTCCTATAACAATGTATGCGTAACGCGTGTATCGCATGAAAATTAATTAAAATTACAGATGTTAAAATATCACCTGAAATAAGTTTCACTGGACTTGGAGACCGAACTTTTTCCGACTTCCTTTAAAACTGTTAACAGTCGAGATATTTACCAACCTTTTACTGAGATCAAGAGGATCTTGGAAGTAACGTAGAGCATTCCTAACAAATGTTGGGTTTATTTTATCACATGTAGTACGTATTTGATTCTTCATTTCGTCTAAGTTACGTATTTGCATGTTGTATAAACTTTACGGGTAACCCCAAAGAAGGTAATTGTTTGGAAACAGATTGAGTGATCTTGAGGCCCACTGTATGGGGCCAAGCATTGAAATGGTATAGCAGAATGTGGTGGAACTGCATTTGGTACCCAGGTTCATGAATCTGCAGCATATCAATCGATGAAATGATGTGGTTTCGCAATGGATTCAGAAATTTTGCTGCAGAAGGGTTTTCGTGAATAGAAAACGAGCTAACGAGTCTATCTTTTATCATTCCAATACTCACATTGACTTGTTGAGGGTTCTGTGTTCGTGTCAGATTTAGAGCATGAAAATTCGTATGGGATCAATCCATATTAATCGAAAGGAATTTGAGTATTTTTCAATAGATAAATCTAGGATATGAAGCGGAAGTACTGAGACTTGAACACACTATTTACGATGAATGTCTCGTTACATTAACTTCATCGAAAAGCATCAGAAAGACAGTTTGCATAGCTTACAATCGAATTCTTTTAGGGTTTTGTACATAGAACTATGCGATACTTCAAGGTGAAAGCGATCTTACAAACCGTTTCTCCAAGTGACATAAAGTATTCACTTTTATGTGTTCCATTAAAATGAGTTTGATTCTATTTCCTTTTCCTTGTAGGAACAACCATCTGCTTTAAATTTGTTAAAAAGATTGAAAATAGTATTCGCATAAGATATAGATCTCTCAGGATAGTTGAATGGAAACATGTCCCTAACTATTTTTAAATTGTTGTTCCTCTAGTACCACGTTATCATTGTCACCTTGTCATCTTCGGTTTACCTGTTCATGATTCAAACAAATTATCTATTTTTCAGTAAAATGTGTTTAATTTGAGATTGATGTATGAATAAAATCTTTGTTGCTAATCAATTGAGTATTTTCTTTTTAAAGTTACATATAAGAAACATCTAAGTCTAATAAAAAGGAATCTGATATGTATGTATGCGTGAGTTTCTATTCTTTTACAAAAGTATTTCGTCAGTAAAAAAGAAAATACTTATATATGTAAAGGTTTCGTAAATATACTTATTAATACAAAGCAATCTATAAGAGCGTATAACATTAATTAATTAAACAATGTATTAATTTAACAAATTTAAAGTATGTGTATTTTATGTGGGAGCTAGACAGACATATGTGAAGTTATTAACTTATATCCCAGTTAAAAATGTAGAAACATACCGCACATACTACTACTAGCACGCAAACAATTTGTTGCTAATAGTTAGTAAATTCCAGATTATATTATAATTCTATTCTACTAGGAATACATTGTATCGTCATAAACAAATAATATTATACGCGTATTATCTCTTTGTTTACATTGTGTACTTGTGTACATTAGCTTTACAATTAATTTGAAGTCGCAGACCTATAACAGGTAAATATGTAGATTGTAAGTATAAGAAGGAATACTAATTGATAATATATACTGAGTGTCCAACCGGACTAACGACAACTAAAGACATTTTTACGCCAGGTAAAAGCTACGTTTTTTTTTGTTTGACAGAGTTTACTATTAGGTTTTATTTTTCTGGATGGTGAAAGTGAAAGATTACTTCAAAATTATGCTTTTAATTGTGTACTCTTTTGATTATATTTCGAATTGCTACTCATGTAATGTACGTATTAACATGACAGACATTATTGTATTAAATTTACAAATAAGAAGAAAAACCAGGGTTTCCGAAAGCTATAGTAAATAAGGAAATATGTAGTCCTTTCTTTTATATTGTTAATCACATTACTGTAGTCAACTATATGTTAAAAAAAGACAGGGACGTAGCTTTGGTATCTGTCTTACACTGCAAAGAAAGAAATTACTGTTAAACCGCAAATAGGAGCTACAGATATTCTAGATCAGCTTATGACTAGGTACACATATAAGTGCGAAACAAATACTTGACATATTTATTCTGTAATATGCTTAATACCTTAACTTATAATGTTTTTCTTCTGTCAATGAACACATATAATCGGAGGTTTTCTGTTAAAATTTTTTCTTCTCGTGTTTGGAAATGGTCGACGACAGCCTTACTGATAGATACTACATAATGCTTAATTTACACTATGACGCATACAAACATACCACAAAATTTCAAAAGGGCACAAAAGTATGGAAGAGAAACGACGTTTTTCATCCAGACTACGCTTGTGACTTAAAATAAGTTAAACAGTTGCATATAGGCAGGGTATCCCATATAAATTTTATTTAAGGTAACAAGGACGCAAGTCTGTCGTTTCAGAAAACATTGCTCACCGAGTTGACAAAATGATTCGAGAAAAACAGAGGTTTACCATCAATGAGTTGAGTATGGAATTTCCTGAAGTGTCAAGAGCAACTGTGTACACGATTGTAATGGAACACCTACGCTACACGGGCGTCAACGTTCTATGCAGAGGGGATTGGCTAGAGACATGACAAATGCAACAATTTTTTCAATGATTTTGTAGAAAAGTAACCATGTTTGAACATAACTTTTGGTAATATATTCATTTTGTTATTTACACTTGACTTGTTTCTATGAGCTATCAGGGATTGAAAAAACAGCGCTCGTGCAGTTATGTATTTATATTACGAAAGCATTTCGGAGCAATAGGAAAACATTCTACAGATTGCTACAAAAAATCACAGAAACGCAGATATTTTGTCATGCTCTATATCTCTTACTGTTCATATGGGAAATATTTAAGTCATTTCAAAATTTGGTTGTATTACCTTATAGATTTAGATGCGCAAATTAATGTAAAACTTTAGTATTGATTGACATTGCTTCTGCTCTCGTTTAATATTTTCACTTTCTACAACTTTAAAAACAGTAAATTAATGTACCAAGTCGCTCTAACAGATTGCTGTATATGTTTAATCGCAAATAAAAGGGCTTTCGTCCTTCGTTTTAACACATATTATAGTTACATTAAGTCCTTTAATTACAAATTGGAACAAGTCACTGATACCTACTAATGTAGACATAACATAATCATACTTATTGATACGTGACGCTTGATTCATCTGTGCTCAAAAATGCAACTCATGTCACAAGCCAATTAAAGTGAAGCTCACGAAATCATTTTTAGTAGCTACGTATTCAGAACAGAATTTTCCTAACGGGTATATGTTTTCAACAGTACATATTTTACGATTAGTAAATAAGTAAAATTTTGGCAGCGACTAAATGATTTAATTTCCTCCATATACATCATTTAGAACTTGACAGCCCCTCATATTTACCATTAGCAGTAACTTTTTCGATTTAAAATTGTCACGCTTCGTAATACACAAAGCGAAAAATTTATCAGCTGACTGATTGACTGATATTCTTTGGCCGTTTCTTTATTTCCCTTTTCAAATTTCCTGGAATACTAATTTATCATGTCACTTCGGTAGAATAATTTAATGGCGCCATTAAAGCTTGAATAAGCTTTTAAAATTACGAGCCAAGGATGTAAAATTAAATCGCGTTAGGTACAAGAATAAGTTTTTTTTCGAAACTCACATCAGTTTGCAACAGACGGTGTTTTCTTTTCAGGCTAAATCATGAGTAATCAATTTATTTCTATAGAAACTGCAAATTTTCAAGCACAGTCAATATATCGAGTCTCAATATATTAAGTACAAACAAGGCTTTTTTCTTCCTCGTAGATGGGTTTTAGGCAAAGATTAATCACAGACAAATCATGCAAAACCTACATCCAAATATATAGGGGATTCAGTTTTATCTATAGCCGCAATAAGTTTACTTTTCTAAATGGAATAACCTTTTATTTTATTTAAGTAGACTTTTTTGACATTTTTAATATTTATCTAGTACAGTAACAAAAATAAGGCACGCCGTGTAAAGCAACAAGAAATAATCCACCTTTGCAAAATTCTTCCGTGGAATGTTTCTAACATTAGGATTCAAGCATTTTTAATAAAAATTTAATTTTTGAAATTAGGACGCTTTATTAACTGAACTCTAGTGAAAAAGAAACATGTTGTTCAAAATTGGGTTCAAATCTTTGTTCGGTAATTGATAGAATTAGTTATACTATTGTAATTTTTAGAATTTTAAGCTAAGTTACTGAAAAATATCTACGATGATACAACATCGTTTTGATATATTGTAAGATTGGTAAAATTCGTGATGTTTTTAAGAGGTTGTAACAAGTAATGAACCTTTTGCAGTTTTGTTAACTGCATTTCAAACAATTATATGCTCTTGGGCTTTGAAGTTATCTAGTGAATGTAATTAAATTTTTTCATATAAAGTAAAACATATATGCAATTTACCGGTAAGTCCTTGTAAGTGCCGACATAGCTTTTACCAGTGTCCAATAGCAGACCAACGGCTTTGAACAAGAAGTACACGACTAAGCAGAATGAATAACTTAAAGCAGTTATGGCAACGTTCTAAACACGCACAGTTTGAACTACCGTAAAGTACTAGTAATTATAAATTCACTCGAATAATGTAGAAAGACCACCCCTAAAGACGATCTAAGAGTATATCGACAAACGATTCCTGCAAATTTTAGTTTGCTTTTCTCTCTGTGTACTGCGCATAATTGACAAATACTGTCACTTTGTGTGTTTGTCACTTGTCCATATGTATTTCACTGTACTTCTAACTTCTCTACTCTTTGAAATTTAATAACTAAAATGTGTTATAATTATTTAAAAAAATACTTTACCTTAAAAAAATGTCAAGCGATAAGTGTCCCACTATGAACAACATCTAATGTCTGTCAACGAATTAACCTAACAAAATAGTATGACAAGTATCACTTCAAAAACCAAAAATAAATAAATGAACACAGAAATATGTTTTAATGGAAAAAAGGTGCACTGAAACAGAAAACGGTGATTAGGAGATTTAATGAATTTGTTTTCTCCTACTAATTTCATTTAGTCTACTTGAAATTTAAACTGTTTACAGAGTGGTAGCTGTGTAACAAAATATTAAAACTGACAGTAAAGCTTTTTGTCATTAGCTTACATTGATTTGTACATAACTATCTCTCTAAGAGTACTGCTAAGTCCTTTATATGTGTTTTTTATGGTTTTTCAGCTGTTATTTGGTTTAGTGCTTATTTTTTTTCGCTTATCCCTTCATTTAGATCTATATCTGAGAAAACCGACAAGATGATCGAAACATCAAGTGTTAAAAACTTCCTACACGGCGGAGAACCCCAGAACGTAAGACCAATCACCAACAATGGCTATGGAAGACTGTTTTAATACATCAACGTTACTGGTGAAAACTGCAAAGCTGTTAGCCATATAATCAAAGATATAATTTTTACTGCTCCTTCTTGTAATTTGTTTGTTTTAGTGGAAAGGGAATTATCGACTCCAGATGAATTGCGAGATGGTTTGAAAGAATTTATTGTTTATTTACTTTCTATCTGGATCATTTTGGCGTACAAGGTTTATATCTTTTTCTATTTAAAATTGGCATGTGGAAGTCACTTTCAGTTTATTGTACATATTTATCATTTTGATACTTGCTGAACGTGTATAAACTCTGCACGCACATAACTTTTTTGCTGTGCTGACATTTATACAAGGTGAGTTATGTTTACAGGCTTATAAAATTCATAAATTTCCCGCAAATACTTGAAGAGTGTCAAGATTATAAAATTAATTAAGAATGTAAATTTTAGTGCACAATTAAACTGTTTATTAAAAAACTAATATATTTTACTGAGTTCAAACTTAGAACCTCTAAATTATAGCTTTCACTTTTTATTAGACCATAACTTTAAAAATGCGTAAATAGTGCACTGTGGTTTAGTTCGTTAATTTAGTATTATTACTGATCATCTTCAGTAAGGCTTAGCTATTGAAACGTGTCAAATATAATTTATATAAAATTGTTTAACGCTAGCTATACATAACTTATTTGGACAACCAAAAGCTGACCCTGAGTACAAACAATTGTGTGATTTGTTTGTGACACACCGTTACTTTTAAATCATTGCCACTAAATTATTCAACAGGTAAAATTGCTAAATATGTCTTATAAGGGCCGGTTTATTCATATTCTGATAACGTGGCAGATAACCGCAAGTAAGATAAATTTATCAGGTAGCAGATATCTCATTTTATCCGAGAGGTAACAGGACTGTCTAATGTTTGTGGACGGTTAGTATAGCAATGGATAACACATAATTACAGTTAGAGAATGTCATAATAAAAGAAAAAGATCGACCAACTAATTTTGCGAATTATGAAATGGTTTAAGTTGCCAAAAAAATTACTGATAGAAAAACCTAAAGAGCAAATTAATATTAAATTTGTGACGCTTGTTGATGCATCTAACATATCTTTAAAAAAACCAATTAATAATTGCTGAAAAAATCTCAAGTCAAAGATTTAGAAATTAAAATTAAGGGGCGACAGAATATTTGGAGAAACAACATGAATTAAAAATAAAAATGTTGAAAAAGGAGTACAAGAAATTATAATTTTGATTTAATGCTTATTTGTTTTATATATACAGTAGAACCCGGTTATAACAACTTCGGATATAACGACACTCCTTTCTTAGCGTCAAATTGTAAGCGGTCCCGTACTTTACTATACAAACGTACAGGGAAAAACCCGGTTTTAGCGTCAATAACCCCCGATAACACGACAAATATTTGCCACTTGAGGTATGTATTTATATTATCATTTATGGCTCAATTCCCGGCATTTGCCTAGCCTGCAACCGACCGTTCGGGGATTCCAAGAATATTACCGTTCGTTGAATTAAGATTTCTTGCAATTTGCCTAACCTGCAACGTTCGACCGTTCGGGGATTCCAAGGATATTACCGCTTCTTGAAATGCGCTAGGTAAAGTTCATAGGAAATTTCCTCAGTCGGTGTTTGAATCGTGTGAGTGAAACACCGAGATTTCTTTATCGAAAATGTCAGCTTTAAAGCGAAAAAGTTTAAACGTGAACGACAAAGTCGCGATAATCAAAGCAGTGAAAAGTGGAAGGAAAAGAGCGGACGTGTGTCGCGAATTTGGGTTAGTTAATTCTACGATTTGTACAATTGCGAAAAATAAGAATAAAATCATGAATACCTTTGTGAAACTGAAAGAAAAGTCAAAAAGAATTCGATCGTGCGAAAAGGTTGAAATCGACGAAGCGCTTATTACGTGGTTTAAGCAATGTAGAAGTGCAAATTTACCCGTTAATGGACCACTGCTTATGCAAAAGGCCGAAGAATTTGGAAGTTTATTTGGAGACACAAATTTTAAGTGCAGCAATGGGTGGCTGGAGCGTTTCAAACGGAGACATTCAATAACGTTCGGAAAAGTGAACGGTGAAGCGAAAAGTGTTATATGACAGAAGCAGAGACGTGGTTAAATGAAGTGTGGCCTAAATTAAGACAAGATTATGAAGACAATGAAATTTACAATGGCGAATGGCGACGAAACTGGATTTTTTTATAAACTTCTTCTAGATAAGACTCTGAGGTTTAAAGGCGAAAGATGTGTAGGCGGTTTACTAGCCAAAGAACGGTTAACTGCTTTTGTGTGTGCTAATATGACCAGTACGGAGAAACGTAAAATTCTTGTCATAGGAAAGTCAAAAAGCCACGCTGCTTCAAAAACATAAAAACACTCCCAACAAATTACTGCGCAAACAAAAGAACATGGATGACTTCAGAAATCTTTGATAATGAAATTCGAAAATGGGATAAAGAACTTGCGGTTAAAGGTAAAAAAATCTTGCATTTAGTCGATAACTGGCCAGCACATCCATCATTAGCCCACTTAAAAAATATTAATTTGTTATTTCTGCCCCCAAATTGCGATTGATTCATGCGACGAAGCAGAACGCGTACCGACAAATGAAGAAGCCCAAGTGCCATAACACTTTTAAAAACTTATTATAGACAGCGAGAAACGTCACCTCAAATTATTGATAAAGTGAGAGAATTAGAAATGGATATAGAAAAAAGTCAGTACGTACCCACATGTGTAAGGTTATATGGTTAAGTACATTAAATGAATTAAATTCGCATATGTACCTGTTTACCACCCGTAATATTGTTTCCCACCAATTCTTGTATGTAAACATGGAACTCCGCCTATAGCATTACCTTGTTATAGCGTCAAAAAATTCGCAGTACCGTGACTGTCGTTATAAGCGGTTTCTACTGTACTTCTAATACGAATTTCATTTTGGGCTGAGAATAAAATGATTAATTAAATATTAATTAATAAAATAAAATTTAGTAAATTTAAAATAAAACCAGCTAAATTATTAACAGCAAGTCAAGAACAAAACTAAATTAATAGCAATTATCGATGTTTTCAATTGCTTGAACTTCCTCTGCGATAAAAACATCTCCAAAATCTTCAAGAAGTTCCATGTTCATTCAAAATATTTCTATATGAAAACAAACGCATGAAATATAGTGAGGTTATAACATCTGATAGATATACATTTATTGGGAGGCTTTAACAACAGGTAAATTTATCCCTCTGATAAGCAATTTACCAACTGCTTTTTACCTGTCAGAAGGTGAATAAACACATGTTTGTGTTTATCCATTAGATTGCGCTACCTGCAACTTTATCAGAATGTATATGTGTATAATTTTGTAAGCCTATCAACAGAAATTTTACAAAGGAATCATAAAAAAATATTCTATAACTACCTCTGGCAATTTTTTTCTTCTGATTATGTGCACACCACCAACTTCCACCAGACCAGGAAGAAGAGGCCTTGATCCGTGTAGAGTATAGTGTACATTTGTCATTATCAAACTAGCATTGTAAACATATTCGCTTATTTCCCGTATGTTTCGGTTAATATAATTTCTAGCATATGCATTTGCCGGTCGGTCGATGAAAACTCTATACGCAAGCTTGCACACTACGTAAATCACAGTATTCTGAACTCGTTCCGTGAAACTCATTTTATTAGTGTAGCCTATGAATAGAGATGGTATGTACGAAGGATTGTCGGGCGCCCCAACAAAATCACTAATCCAGGGTATTACCCCACCAGAAGTTAGTCCGATTAGCGATCCTCCTGTGATATGCATTAGGCCAAGGAAGCAGTTTGTCGTAAAGAATTCTGTAATAACTACATCATACTTTTCTTTCCTTCTAATAAAATCTTGTATTTGTTGTGAGTTTAAGCCTGATTCACAAATTCGGTTAGTAAAACTTGCTAAATGAAAGACCTGCATTATTTTTGATAGTTGATGGTACCCAAAGAAACCAAACGGTATAATGTTCATAAGGATTTCTGAAGTACCACGTAGGCTTATATCGTGGTAATTTGGCGTAAATTTCTCTTCAGGAAAATGGCTTATCATTGTAATATTGTGACCTCTTTTGGCTAATTCCAGAAATATAGGTCTGAATACTTCAAAATGACTTTTGCTGGCATGCGGGAATATTCCTAATATCCTATGCGAATTGACATTATTCACTAATGTTAAAAGAAATAAATAGAACAAGAGTTTATAAGCACTAAGATCACTACACCTTAACATTTTATAGGTACGACATTCGTACTGTTTGGGAGTATATTGAAAACTAAAGTGAAAGGAAGAATTAAATCGAGGTTGGATTATTTAAATATAAAAAAATAATACAAGAAAAATAATGCGCAATAGCGAACATTTACTATACGGTATATGGTTACAGGCAAAAGTTCTAATACTATATCTTATTCTGAATTGGCGTATTATGTAACGTAATGTGAGAGTGCTATTTTTGTACTGGATCTCGTGACAGTAGCCAACGATTACTTGTAGACATATTTGTAGGAGCAGTCGCGTCGCCTTCGTACGATCACAAACATTTTATCTCACGCATAGGGTACGGCTTTATTCTTAATTATACAAGGAGTATCAGCGAACATTAAATAACAAATACATAGATTTTACTTCAGAATAGCTGATGTAATACACGCTAACACAGCTAACTAATAGTGTTGATATCTAATACACGTAATATGTGTATACATTAGGATTTACAAACTGTTAAAGATTGTTGATAGCGAAAGAGTCATTATAGCGAAGCGATGTGTAGCAGTTAAACGAATCATTTTCCAGTTGGTGGCTTATTTTCGATGATATATTAATAAATTTAAGTAATAAACTGCTTTTAAATTAATAATCAAAATAGCAAACCATTGCTTAAATTTTTTTTATGCTCAGCGATAGATTTCGGCAGCTGTGGCACTTTTCATCCAACTAGAAAGTGTAAAGAATTGTAGTAACGTGGTACAAGTAAATAGTAGAACGTGCTAAATATATAAATGTGTTATATTCTCGTTAGGCTCGTCGCCCACGAGGTTTGATTTTTTAACGCATTTTTTAACTTTCATTTTGATTCTGTCAAATATTCAGCACAGAGTATATAAGTAATTCACATAAAATAAAATGAAAGAAAATAGATATATTGAAATTTAACCAAAAGTGTGTTTCTTGTTTCTGACTGAACATGTTGGGTTATGTTTTAGAAAAAGAAAGAGTTTGACGGGTATACGTATCACCAGCACAAGTTAATACAGATGGTAAATAACCGTAGCAATAGCTAAATCATGCGCATGTGTTGTAGAAACCATACCATTTTTTAAAATACTCAAAATCTAAAGTCTAGTGGCCAGTTAAGCATTGCAGAAAGCAAATAACATACTTAAAAGGTATATAATTGCCATTCACAAAAATAGATACACTATTAACAATAATTAATAACAAAACTAAAACAGATTATAAAGATGAAAATCGAATTCATAAAATGAATTGAATGCAGAGCAACACCATACAGATTAAGTGTGGACCATCACTACTTCTGTTATTTTTAACTCCACAATGTATTTTAAATTAGCAAATAAATGCCATTCTCAGTAAAAATGAATTGCATAACCTACTGCAGAAGAAAATTGGGTTTTAGTGGTTTCTTAAATAGAAGGAATCTTAAAGATAATTTAAATTGTTACATAAATATCGTGCACTTCGATTGTGCGGAAATGATAGCAGATGGGACATTAGGCAAAGCCATCCATAAATGTAACGTGTAGGACAGGAAGGCTCTTAGCTACATAGATGGATTTTTGGATCAACAGTGTAAGAGAAATCATGAAGGTGAACTGTCAAATCATATCTAAACAATATATAAACAATTGATATTGTTCGGACATGTATAAAGGATGCCAACTACCAAAGCAACTACTGAAATGGAAGCCAGATAGGCCAGGGACAAGCAAAGGCAGCATAAACGAACTACTTCCGGAATTGGACCGTGTCATGAAGAGATATATAAAAAAAGAAAGAAGTAAGAGTAAGAGGAACAAGAAAAATATTAAGAAAAAAAGAGATAAAAAGAAAAAGAAAAAATGGTAAAGGGTGGAGGGATGTGAAATGGAAAGAAAGGTGAAAAGAATAAGAGAAAGAAGTAGAGGGGGGTACGAGAGAAAAAAAAGGAAAATGAAAAAGAAAGAGACCAAAAGAGAAAGGGTGTCTTTCTTTTTCATTTTCCTTTTTTTTCTCTCGTACGCCCTCCCCCCCCCCTCTATATTTCTTTCTCTTATTCTTTTCACCTTTCTTTCTACTTCACGTCCCCCACCCTTTATAATTTTTTCTTTTTCTTTTTATCTCTTTTTTTCTTCCTCCTCTTACTCTTATTTCTTTATTTCTTTCCGGAAGTAGTTCGTTTATTACTAACTCTGGCAGTGGAAGCATACGTATTTATTTCATATATATATATATATATATATATATATATAATATATATTCAATTAAAAAGCAGTTTTTTTAAATAACAAGCTCTCTTTTTTATCGTTTTTATTCTACTTTAACTGCTAGAGACGCCAAAAAATATTTTTAATAACTAAATATGCCAAGAATCTCTGTAAAGTATGTTTGTGATGCTTTAGAAGAGGATGGCATTTCTTTTCGGTTTAATATAGGAAGCTTGTTCAGATTTCTACACAATGAAGGGAGTATTTTCCACATGAACTAAAGTATGCGGTACTTTTTATTTGTATTGGGGCCATACGTTACTAAAATGTTTGCGGCGCAAGTTAAATTATCTTTTAAAATCTAAAAATTCCCATTATATCATTTTAAAGTACGACCTATAGATGAGTAGGGTTAGATAATTTGGATGTGATTCTCTATACTATCTGATTTATCATAACATCAGTGACAAAGTACTTCATTTAAAAAATAACAGGTATTTCAGAAATCCACGGATTATAAAATGATTTTGCTTATTGATTGAATTTCTTTAGATAGTTAGAAAATGTAGTTTTGTTGTCAAAGAAGTAAGCTGCTCAGAAGTGAAATGAATAAACTGAAGTTTTTAAATGTGCCTCTGAAGAATATCTAGTACTCTCTAGGCATGACATCTAATAGCTATTAAATGGTAAGCATATCTCACAAACAATTTCTGTTTTTTTAGGCTCAATTACTCATTTATTTTTCAAATTATTTCCCAATAACATTATTATTGTCTGATAATTAACTTTTAGAACACGAGATCATTTTCTTCTTTCTTTCCTTTTAAAATTCAATTTTATTTTAGCGAGTGCATAGTTTCTTTTTGCAGAGATACAAACAACTTTATTAGAAAAAATATGTTTCTTTAATTAATTACTCCAATACCAACTCCTTCTGTAACTATTTTCATTTCTATTCCACACTAATGTGTTTGTTTTAACGTCCAATGAAACCAAGCTGTTCTTAATTTAATTAGCGAAGATCTCTGATATTTCTGTTTGTAAAAGAAAACGAAGTTGTTGCAGTAGTGCCACATATTCCTCGATTCCTAGAATGTTAAACCTGGGCAACTACATACTCCGATATAGGGATATTAGGTCCAATTTGGTTATATACTGTACAATTTTTAGAGTGAAGAGTTTCTTTTCAGAAAGTCTTTTGCAATCTTGAGTAATTCTTTTCTAGCTTTCAATAACTTAACCATCAATACCTGATTAGTGTTTCTCATGACAAGTATCGATTTGATACGCTTTCATAATACGTAGCATTCTTCAAGCGATAGTACTAGTTGTGTGTTGGGCCTAATATAAAGTAGTACAGCCGAGTTGAGTTAAGTAATTGCAAAAAAGCCAACAGAATAACAACGTATTAAAAAATAGAACCCCTTAAGCTTGCAAATCCCTTTAACATCCTTAGCAGGCACATATTATTTAAAATATGTTTCGTTTACTGTTGCAACGTACAGAACTATCCATATACATTACTTTACAGATATAGAACAGTTTTTCATTTTACCATTTAAATGATACAAATATAGACAACTGATTAAGTTCACAGTTATTTCCTAATTTATTTCGCGGCCTAGCACCTTCAACAAACGAACTATAATAGCGTTATTTCAAACATCATTGCAAACTTTTTGTTCATTGTAACTAATTGTTTTCAACCATTTACTTTGGTACTTACCAGTGGCAATTTTCTCCTCTTTCCAATATGCATACCGCCCACTTCAATCACACCTGGAACTAATGGTCTTGATCTGTGTAAACTGTGATGAACATTGCTCAAAATTAAACTAGTATTATAGGCGAAATGATTCAAATCCGGTAAATTCGCATCAATTTGATTTCTAGCTTCTCTATTTGCAGGTAAATCCATCAAGTATTTGTATATACCTCTGGTCCACAAATAAAATATAACATTTAAGACGCGTTCCCAAAAATTCATATTATCTGAGCGGCCAACATATACCGAAGGAATATATGCCGGGTGATCAGGATTGCTAACAAAATCATTTGCCCATGGCATCATCATACAAGATGTTACGCCAATTAATGAACCACCCGTATACTGCATAAGACCAATTAAGCAATTTGGGGTGAAAAATTCTGTTAGGACCACATCGAACTTTTCTCTTCTTCGCATAAATTTCTGCACTTCTTCAGATTTAAACGCATTCTCGCAAATGTGGTTCGTGAAATGGGCTAATTCTAGCATATGGTGCAATTTAGCGAGCTCGCCGCCACCCCAACTGCTACCAAGCGTTCCAAAGGGTAAAATATTTTTGAGAATTGGAGCAGTTCCTTCCAAGCTGATATCGTGATAATTTTCGACGGATTTTGTTTGCGGAAAGTAACTGATAACTGTAATGTTATGTCCCCTTTTTGCCAATTCTAGAAGCAGCGGCTCAAATACGTCGAAATGGCTCCTGCCTGTATGTGGAAATATACTCAATATCTTGTAACACTCACTACTGTTTGCGGCTATTGTCAATAAAATGACAAAATACGCGAGTTTTATACTTCTAGACTTACACACTGGCATTCTTCTAAACAATATCTTGCTTACTGACGGTTAGCGTTGCATCTCGCTTATTATCGCGATGTCATTTTTAACTACAAGGTCAATGTATAAAAGTAACATCCATACACATTATAACGAGAGATGATTCATTAGATTTGCTGTAAACATTTTGAACAGTATATGTAATTATAAAACGTAAAGAACTATTATACATTTTTCTAGGCTTACTAGACTTGCTATTACTTACGTAATATAAACAATTTGATTTGAAATTGAAGAGAAAAGGTAATGGAGAAATGCTCGAAATAACTCGAAGACCATCAGCGGGTCACCTAATCGTTCATTAAGGAGATGAATTACAAATACAGTTTACCCTCTGAATTACAAGAGTTTAAATAAGAAAGCCTTAGTTAAGGAGAGTAATGGTATAACATCTATCTTTATTCCTCTTACTTCTCGAAGATATTGCAAAGAATATTTCGTCGCATTTGCTTTCTTTGTTTTTCCTTAAACGTTACTGCGTTTCTGTAGGTTCCAGAAAGGCAGAACAAACTTGAAACTTACGACAGACGAACCTTATTTAATCAGCCTTCCCACGAGATACTGTTCAAATTATAAAATAACGATTTATTAAAGTAGAAATTATTCAGCGTTTTTTGTTCTTAATTTGGATAACTGTCTCCTGAGTCAGAATTTGCAAATTGGCTGACCTCTTCAGCTAAAATTTTACTAATATGTAATTGACATAACTTTCCCCACATGTTCTATTTCTTTTATTCACTTTAACGTTTTGCTTTGCCTCTATATGGTACCTTTACAGAGGTTGCAATTACAATTAAATGTAATTATAAAAGTGCAATATTTGGGCAATCGTGACAAAAAAAAACGCTAGTTGTCAGTGTGTAGTAGTGTGTTGTACTGTAAGGCAAGTTGTCCTACTTGCATATGTTTCTCCATTTTCTTGTCATAGATTGTATATCAATCTGTTCAAGGATTATCTATCTGAATGAATTCCAAAGCAGAATTTGAAGTAAAACGATGTTATAATTAAATACAGTCAAACACAACGAAAGAGGAGAATGGGGGAGGGACTATTGATAATTAATCAAAATTTTAAATATTCACTAATAATAGTATAGGCCTATGGTATGTACATTTGTTTCTATTTTAAATTGTAACTAAGTTACTGTAAGACAGAGTACCAGGAATTAGGTTTGCAATTCCTTAAAAATGTATGGCTAAGTTTTAAATAAATCCTATATATAATTTAATACAAAATGATCAAATTTGAAAATTTATGCAAGATATTAGCATAATAGCAGTTATGTATAGCTTCTAATGCAGTGGAGATAATTCATAATTTTTAATTATGCTTTTTATCCTTAGAATATGAACTTATTATTGATTACTTTTATGAGAATATTAAAGTGTAAACATAGAAATATTACATAAAAAAAATTAAGACTGAATTGAATAAAATAAATAGTTGGCATGTAGCTCTTCTATAGTAGAAGTACTTATTGAAAGTAATATATAAAGTAACAGCATAAATAAATTGCCCTTTATTTTAATGCAAAGTATTTCGTATTTTATAAATGCCTCTGCCTCTATATTCAAAAGATCAACATAGATGATACTACAAAATACAAATTACTTAAGGTTATTGAAAATATTCATTCCTTTTGTTATTTACTGAAGAACGGAATAAAGTAAATAAATCTAATCTTGAGTTTGATGGTCGACCAGTTTATTATGTTAAAAGGAAAATATATGCAATCTTCATTATATTGACAATACGTTCTGGCTTAAAATTAAAAAAATGTCGTTTTAGTTAAATTCAATTCATCTTAATTTTTTATTTAATATTTATGTAGAACAAATTATAAATTACTGCATATAGATATGCTTCTTATTCTGCCTTGAGATAGTTTTCAATAATAATGATAAGTAGAGACCGGATTATATGCAAAGTGCGTATATTTTATTTTATTTATTTATTATATTTTACGTCTATATGTAGATGTATTACACTGATTCAAGTTAATAGCGTTAACTAAGTTTAATGAGTGTAAGACAAATAGACGTAAAATACAATAAATAAATAAAATAAAATATATGCACTTTGCATATAATGCGGTCTCTAATGATAACATATTAAAATATTATTATTATTGTTATTATTCAGGAGTTGCTTAAGATAAATTCAACGACGTTTGGTTATAATTACTTTTCTCTATTACATTTTAGAGAAACTAATTAAATTCCAAAGACCAGTATTTTACCAGTGTTTCTAAAGTATATCGTGATTGGGCATAAGGGGCAATATCACTCTTTTATGTTGTACATGATTTTTTATGCAAGAAGTGACAACATTGTGAACCAGTTCGCATCTTGCACGAAATGGTTTCCAATTCAATAAAAAATAAAGAGCTGTTATACTAATTGGGTATAGAAATAAAATGCAACATGAATTGCGTGCGTAATATCTGAAAGGAAACAATAGAAAATAAAATTTAAAATTATCACTATTTCTTAGGTGTCAACGACTCTGACTTCAAAATTTATTCCGAGAGCTTAAAACGCGCGGGGACACCACCAGCGCCGCCTGCACGATTAGAAGAAGGACTAGGTATAACGGTTAATAAAGAAAGATCTTTTGAAGTCAAACTCAGGGAAGGAATTCAATAAAACTTCCCCAAGTTATTCATTTATTTGGAAATCAAATTAGTCACTAATTTTTTGCGTTATGTGGCTTCGTTTTATTGAAACTAAATATTGTCAGGTACGTTTGTATTGTCTAACTAGTGCACATAATCACTTGAATAGAAATATGCAAATAAAATCGGCAGTCAATTTACCATCAAAAGAACTTCACCTAAAATTTCACTAAAATTTTCGGGATATTCTGTTTCTGGCAACATCTAATCTTAATTTTCTTTCGTCAATATACATAGATACTGAATCCCATTACAGAACATTAATCTCTAAAATTTAGTCAATTTATTTAAGATATAACAGAAAGGTAGGTACAGCCAAATAGCGTTGAATTGGTCTTTAAAATAAATTTATTAATTAAAATATAGCGTGACGTATTTCAGAAAAATATATCGCTGATGCCACTGAGTTCCTTGCTAAATATGATTTAGGCTTACCTATCAATAATTACTACTTGTATCTAAGGTAATTGAATACACTGATAAGACAGGATATGATGATTCCGACGTGGTCGCGGTTATCTCGTTGCTCAAGGTTACTTACATGCCAGAGCTATCTTGATAATTGGTAAAGTTAATGTTTTATACTCCCGATTCAAAGCATGCAAGTAATCTATTCTAGAGGAAGATTCCAGGGGTAATATCGCAACTTCGAGGATCGGACGGTTCTTTTTCTTGAAATATAATAATAACAGTCAATCGAGGAAACCATAATTTTGAAACACCAAGTATACAAAAATAATTTGAACAATTTTAATACAAACATGTGGCTACTTATAGTTTTAAAATTTCCCTTATGTACGTGTATGTGCCTTTGATTTAATTTTAGGTTGATGGAAATTATTCTTTAGTAACTCAATGGTATCCTCTCTGTACCAGCTTTAAATTTGGTAGTTTCCTTGCTTGATGTATTTTCTCCATTATCGATGAAATTCACTTTTATAACGTTATATTATAACTATCGAAATCGAAAATGGGTAGAATGCTGTGTCTATTTCGACTAATCTATAGGACTGTCATACTAAATTTGCAAATACTTGGTACATGGTACTACGCATAACTTCTCATTTTAACAATTTTATTCGAGTAAAATTTAAATTTACATCAAATTCTATTATTTTCATCGTCACATCGTCTTGTACTATACTGTGTGTCTTTGAAAATAAAAAAGTATGGAAAATGAAAGGCTGTAATTATATAGAACATAAATCCAAAAACATTTGAGTCAATTGCGACGCAAACGTCAAAATTAAAAAAAACAGGAAATTGTAATGCGTCGGCTATGGATGTAGAATATGTATACATAGTACTTCCATCCAACTAAACTCGCATATATATACGCAGAGTGCATATCGTACACTGCAATAACAAACACAGCTGTCGATATAAAAACTACAAGATTGTATAATCTCTACCTGTCAAATGGCATGCTAAGAGTTCAATAACATGTTTACGTATGAATATTTCGGATGTGAGTAACAAATAAATTTTTATTTTAAACATTTTTATCATCTTTTTCGCGTTTGCGAAGGAATTTTGGCAAAATATTTTGGATTTAAGTCTAGTAGACTTTCCATTTTCATACTTCATTTTCATAGAAATCCTGTATAGTTCGGTTGATATATCAGTTTCTCTGATAAGTTTTATTTGACCCGCTGAATATATTTTCGCCTTCTTCCGATCTTTTCCGTGATAAAAATAAAACAAATTGTCTTATTTTACACTCTTGGTTTTAAGATTCGTTTTCTTTGGCAATCACACCTTCTTTCGAGATTTGTTCACTCTCAGTATCGGTATCTGTGTCTGTATCTTGATATGATATTTTCTCTTCGACATTCTGAACTACTAAGCTTTTCTTCAACTTTTCTACCTTTATTTTTTGAAGTACTCCTTATCGTTCACTTCTTCTCTATTCTTCTTCCAGTGCATAGTTGGACGACAAATGTGTGAGAACTCGACTTTTCTTCCATCTTCTATTGGTTAATTTTCTTTCCTCAGCTTTTTGAAGTGCTTTAGCTGTAAATAGACTAACATACTTATCTTTTATAGTCGACAGCTCTGGATCTTTTTCTTGAGCACTAAAGACCATTGGTATAATCACTATAATTTGTATTCTCTTACAAATCCGAACGCTCCGGGGGCTCTTTACATTTCTCGACTCTCGAAAATGTTTAAGCACAAGCAATCTTCATCGGAAAAAATGCTTCTATTTAAGGGTTATATTCAAGTACATAGAAAGTCTTTGTATACGTATTTCCAAATAAAAACGGAAAGTACAGGTGATATATTTTTTTTTAGGTACTTATACACTGTTCATGTGAGAGTGTAACTTTCCTGTTGTGTGCGGAGTAAATATAATTAAAATGAATTCACTACTTCCGACAAATTTAATTGCGTCAAATTGTATATGTGTGTTATTTCAAAGTCTCTTATTTTCCGCGGTCTTGTAGCTTTAATGATTGGTAACTGGAAAACTTTAGTTGGCACATTTGTAAATGTTTGTGTATTCAATATTAGGCACTACTGACATTATACAAAAAATTAGATAAGTTTGAAATCAGGAAATATGGTTATACATAAAATTAAAAAATAATTAACATGGCATTGTTAAATGAAAATTCTTCTTATATTAAAACTTTAATACTGCTTAAGTATTCTTGACATCAAAATATGAAGCTGAGGAAAAATGCTGCCACCTTAATTATTTAACCGTTAACTCTCTTTTTGCACAATTGATACAAACAAATCTTGTGGTATTGCATGTCATTTGATAGCTAAATTACATAAGATGCAATATAATACCTCCATATATGTGCATGTGCAAGATGTAAGAAAATCATGCCTGAGATGTCAATAAACTTATGAAAGTACTTAGTAGGTTTCTTAGACTATATTCATAAATATACAATGGGTCAAAAGTTATCTGTTTAGCATTACCAACTTTGTAATTTCATTATTGGAAATTAAAGTAGATCGAAATAATACATTACGGTATTTTTTGTTTCTGGATGGAAATGGTAAAAAAAATTGGTGAAAAGTTTCATATTTGAAATATTGACAAAATAAATATTCAGTGGAAAACTATGTACGTTTTAGTGCACTTTGATAAATAATTCTACATGTCTTTAACATTTTGCATCTCCATTTTGGAATTTAGGGTTTAATTCCCGTTACTGATTCGAATGTATTTCCTTTTTTCTTTGTACGTCTAGTACTTGTTATGGTACTTATCATTTTTCGTTGCAGAGTAGTCACATAATATGTAGGTTAATCAATAAGGCGATATAATTCTTTCATATGATTTTCTTATATTTTGTATATCCTTTCCTCAAATTGTATATTCTTTTGTGGGGATTCCAATATAGATTTTCTAAAGAGTGGTAATATTTCTACTTCTTATTTTCATGATCTTTTCGACTTCCTTAAATTTTGAAACAAAACTAATTTTCTGTTGTTCATACTTGAAAGAAAATGGCTAATAAAATGTATCTCTCCCATAATATCATGTGATCATATAAGAAAATTACAGGCATTATGCCTAAGTTTTGGAAAGAATGAAATGTGCTTTATTAATATCTTACTAACGTGACATATGTATTTGTGTACATAAATATTTTCTAGATTTTGGCCTAATTATTAATTGGAGCGCGCACATTTGACGAATGTTTGATTTTAAGTGATTTATAGACAATCAAGCCCTTTTTTCTTGCATTAGCTTCAGAGTTTAAGTCCTACAGAAGGCTGTCTGGACCTCGCGCTGTGGTTCGTTTCACTTTTTTGTTATTTCATTGAATAGTAATAAATTTGCGGATATATTTCATTATATAAATGTAGGTTATAATAAATATTATTATGAATAATAATATATGAGAAACTACAATAAGTCTTATTTATATATAACATCTGCACATTTTAAAGTACATTGCATAACCTCTAATATAACGTGAATAAATTTTGAAAAGAATTTAATTAATGAGAGAATGTGTAGTAGCATAAATTTTAGTAGTATAGAATACGAACGAGGTAACAAAAACATTAGTATTATAATTGTATGCTTATTTTAACCCCCTTCTTAGTTAAAATTAATAAAAATATTTACAAAACGTTTATTAGAAATAATTCTCTGTATAAGTATATTAGAGAAAAATATAAGGCAAGACTACGTATGAGTTCTAAAATATAAAGAATAAACAACATACTCTTTGTAGGCATTATTCCTGCCGATACCAACTATATTCTGTTATTTTATATAGACTTTTCATATCCAATTTAGCTTCTGAAGGCCACCGTTGGAAATCTATGCCGCCAATTATTTTTTCCGGTACCAATGGCATTTTAAAATTCCCTAAGAACATATAGAATTATCAATAGCTGCGCCAACATTTCCTTCCTTAAGATGAAATTTTAAAGTCTTCTTCAACTTCTCCCTTTTCTCCATATAAATTCTCCATAAAATTTTAGAAGGGGCCGTCAAAGCAACTTGCTTGACGTATCGCAGTATTGCTTATTTGAAACGTTGCGAGTAATATGTTCAACGCATTCTAATGTAGCGTTTGGAATGGCAACATGATGTATGCATTATGATAACGGATCACGTGCCGAACGGATGCAAGTGTTCTTTAATTACTAAGATAGACAGATTCATAACAGACTATCCTATATGACATAATACGACAAAGCGAATACATTAACATGTTTTTATCTTGAATGACGATAATTGGCCTCAATAATCTTTCTAACACAATCCTAAGATGATGATGCACATACGTGGAAACAAAGATAAATGTAACAAACCAAAGAATAACGATGTGTAATAAATAATGACAAATAAATATATGTATATAATATGTATGTATGAATATGTATGAGACATAATAAGGTACATATTGAACACACACATGAATGTTAAAGTAAATTATAGATGTGTATGTTTATATAAATATCGTGCCTGCCTAGATATTAGGAGCATATCTGCAGCCACTATTACATCTAAGTATTTAACGAAGCTATTTGCAGTTTGGCGACTTTAATAGCGATTTGTTCAGACGGTGTCCGTGGGCAAGTAGTTTAAGATACCCCTCTAATTAAATTAAATTTAACGTTGGTAATACCAAGGATATATATATATATATATATATACATTTTTGTTATTGAAGCGTGACTGTTTTCCCAGGTATAGCAGTAAACTCCACTCACACAAGTTAATTAATTATGCGGAACGCAGCGTTTCGAGAGCACGTGGGCTCCCATTGTCAACCGTGTTACCGACTGGTGTGAGTGGAGTTTACTGCTATACCTGTGAATTGTACATCCACACAGTCCTTGCAATCGTCATTTGACTGTTTTATTAGTTGTAATTTATTTTCCAACAAAAAATTATTTTTGTTGTAGTTTCATCTGTAACTGCAGTCAATGAAATAAGTGTAAACGGCATAAATAATAATAGCATAAGTATCATTTAAGGAAGGTAATATTTTTTCTACCTGTGTTCTTATATGTGTCCTTTGCAACGGATTCAACAATTTCCTATAAAGGAAAATACGTCGAAAAATGTGAAATGGGGTAAAGACACGATTTAGTAATCGTATCTGCAGTTACCGTTGCCTTAGTTGTAATTTTCTTTTTTGTTCCAGCGCTCGTCGTACACACTTTGTTATCGATGTACCCAAATTCAATCAATATAAGTGGAAAGGAGATCCAAAGTTACATTGGTTTGTTCAATTAGAGCAAGAGAGGTAATGTCACTGATGAAAAAGAAGGTCAATTGGAAGAGGGCGATTGTAATGAAGACGATGCCGGCATACATATATATTTAATATACGATCCAAGATTAACATTTTGTACAATTATAGGAATATACTAATACATTTTATGTCAAAATTCGACTAATCTACAAACTGTTTCATACAATAATGTGAAGATAGAGGTCTCAATTGCAACCTATGTAAATGTCCAGGAACAATGCTCAGGTTATACGAACTATTTTCTTTCGAGATCAAAATTCACGATGCGGAAGCTTTTCGTAGTTTCTGTAAAATTACATTAATGCAATTACTTTACTTTTATGCCCGTGCTTCTCATATAGTTTCATCCAAATCTGAATATTTCGCTCCCTTAGTAAGTGGTTCATGTAAGGTAAAGACGGGAGAAACAAAATTTAGTTGTAATAGAAATCATTTATTTAGCATTTAAGGACATCATGCTTACAACATATATGCACTTACAAAAAGTGTTTAATAACAATAATCCATGCGTTCACATTGCCCAATAGCTTGTGCCAATTGGAAGGAGTATCGATAGCCATGTTGATATTCATTACTTTCTGACAAAATTGCATTCTTCCATTAGTATCATCATCATTTATTTAGTTTATATACCAATGATTCTACTGGTCTATTGCTAATTTGTGAGATAAGGCGAGCTTCAGAATTGAAGTTTCAAGAAGAACGGTAGCTGCATTATTATTATTTGTTATTCGTTTTTTACACCAGGTCTAAATCTATCGTTAACATTTTGCTCTTCTGAACTTTGCTTTAAGAAACTTTTTTGAAATGAGCTTACTAAAAGAAACATTTCGTTGAAGAGATGCTTCTTAGAGAAATATCGGTCAATCTTCAAAATCGACTATCATCAACAATATGTTTCTTCAGATTTATTTAATTTAACTATGATCAAAAAGTAAGTTTGGTACGTCAATTTGTATATATGGTTATTACCATTTATTTTAAGCTGATAACTTAGCAATGTTTTCGTTAAAAATCATACCAAGATAAATAGTAATGTTTTTTAGATGGCCAAAGGAAAGCGTATTTTTGATCTGAACGACAAGAAATGATTGTACCTAAATTATTGTTATCGATAAAAAGCGGTGTTCGAAAGAATTAAATTATATATAGGTATTCGATTTAAAAGAGTCTGATGACGTCATAATTGCAAACAGGTAATAAAAATCGGTACATGTTATTGAATGGTTGAAACATAATTTCTAATAAATTATAATTTTTCTTGTAATTACCAACGTTTTTAAAATTTTGTCGAAGTATCTGCAAAATTTGAACCTACACCCGCTGGCCACTAGAACGTTGATAATTACAAGGAAAATTTTAATTTATCACTTATATATGTGTATATATAAATGATGTATATATGTATATAAATGCATAATTATGTAATGTATAATATATGTATATACAAATGTGTAATTATATACATATATGTACACTACCGTCCATGTTAGTTTGTACACCCAGTAAAATGTAAACTCTACTAAAAGATAATATAATTGCCTTTATATGTAAATAACATTTATATTAGATCTTTTATAGATTTTGCTAGAGAATGATTAAAAACTCATATTTCATGTCAACCTTATTTTTGTGTGAAAAATTTTAGAAAAAATACATGTAAATAAATTGACTTAGTAATATCATTCGGAGGTATCAACGCACGGGCAGTTCAAGGGATCAGACACGTTCAGGTTGCAAGAGAATAATAACTCACCCCGACAATGAGCGTATAAAATTTCTAAGCAAGCGAAATAGGAGACTAACAGAATCAGAAATCGCTGCCGAAATGAATCGCGAACGTGCAAGAAAAGTTTCTGCTCCTACAGTGAAAAGAAAATTAAAAGCTACAAATCTTCACGGCTGCATTCAAATAAGAAACCCCTAGTTCGACGGGGAAACTGGCAAAAACGGCTACGGTGAGCAAAAACACATAAAAATTGGATAGTGGAAGATTGGAAAAGGATGCTATGGACAGTCAAGGCGCGTTTTTGTAAGAAGAGCGAAAGCCCAAAGAATATTTCAGAATTGTGTAGTGCCAACTGTCAAGCAAGGAAGAAGTTCTGTGCTTGTTTGAGGTTGTATTTTATACGCCGGTACAGTACTCTGCAATACCATTGGGTAACGTCGAATCGGCGAAAATTTTGTATTCATACCGGACAACAAGTCCAAACACTCAGCAGTGACATGTAAAAATTTCTTAAATGAACAACAAGATAATCGCACTTTACAAATGACATGGTCGCCGCAAAGCCGCGATCTAAATCCCATCGAACTGTTAAGGGATGGATTGGACAGGCGGATCAGAAAAGTATTCCGTATCTCCGTAGCCCACCTGTGGGACACTTTACAAGAGGAATAGACTAGTATGCCAAACAGAGTCCTTGAAAAAGTAGTGGAGCGGATGTCTGGGATTGTGAAAGCTGTTCTTCCCGCAAAAGGGAGTTTCTTTGATGAACGGAATGTTTAAGAAGTTTTTGTTTATTTTTCGTTAGAATTACTTTTATACTTTAATTGTAATCGCTATTGCTAAAATTTTAAGTTTTGGAAAAATGAATTTGAATATTTTCTCGTTTTTTTTTTGAAATTTATTTCCGTGTCTGAACTAATATGGACGGTAGTGTATATATGTACGTACATACATACGTGCATACCCTCTATTCCCTGTCGTGAACTCCAAAAGTGGATGGTCTGTCCTTATTTAGTTCAAGTCATAGAAGCTACGTTTTATCTTTGTCTAAGATGTGATTTGTTTTTATAACCTTGCGTGGTTGCACTGTTAAATACCTTTATTTAAAATTATGTTTTGGTATTTAGAATACTAATGACTATTACGTATTAAAGTTTCACATTAGCACTGAATGTGATATGTACCATGATGGCATTATATAATATTTGTAAAGTATACTGCGGACAAAATTTTAGTTTGAATATCATATCAAAAAAAATTAAACTTGCTACTTCTTAATTTAATCTGTAGATAAAACACAGGTGATATCCCGAATATGCTTATCATAAGTGCTGTAAGTATTAAATAAATATGTACACAACGAATCTCTGTAAGGAATTTGAATTTGTTATTTCTAGAGACCGGATTATATGCAAAGTGCATATATTTTATTTACTTATTATATTTTACGTCTATTTAAACTGATTAAAGTTAATTAACGCTAGAAATAATACAATTATTATTGATTTATATCGCAGGCATTTCCCGGAGCAATAGAATTATTAGATCATCTTAAAGCGAACAACCGCAAGTATTTATAATCAACTCAAAGTACAATTTATGTTTAAAAATATCCTCTTTTTAAACTTACATTAGAGGATATCTTGCATAAATTCTATTGTAAAAACTTCTTTAAATATTTTTTAGATCTTTTAAAGTCACTACATTATCTTCGCAATTAATATACAAATCTGCATATATATTTCCAATATAGATTCATACACAAATGTAATAACAGTAACAACTCGCACTTACCAACGGTGCAACCCTTTTTGGCTTCCCAATATTCATTCCACCAACTTCGATAAGGGATGGAACTTTGGGTCTTGCCCCATTTAATGCTGGGAAGGTGTTGACTAAAAATAAACTTGTATTTTCAGCTAAAACACTCAAAGGAGGCAGATCGTCACCAAAATACTTTTTAGCCGCAGAATCACCATCCATTACAGTATAATAAATAATATTAGTATATAGGTACAAAACAGTGTTTTCTAACCTCTCCCAAAAGTTCATATTTATATCAAAGAATCCAAAGTGATTAGGTATGTAAGACGGGTTCGTAGGGTTTGCTATTCTATTGGTCGCCCAAGGCATTTCGTAGCAGGAACTTAATCCGATAAATGGCACCTTGAATTTGTGAACAAAGCCCAGAAAGCAATCCGTATTAAAATACTCAATCAAAATTAAATCAAAATTTTTTGTGGTGCTAAGAAGATCTCGAATAGGTTTTTGATTCAACTTATCACAGGTTTCCCAAGCAGCTTGAGCGAGATATATCAAGAGTGCGTACTTTCGTATAAATGGATGTGGCATTTCGGTAAGATTTATGATTTCCGTATTGGGTGACTGTTCTAGCGCGATATCTTTGTAGTTAGGTATAGGTTGCTTTTGAGGAAACTCACTAACTACCGTCATTTCATGACCACGTTTTGCTAGCTCCTTCAACAGCACTTCGAACACGATAAAATGACTTTTGCCGGAGTAAGGAAATATTCCTAATATTTTTAATGAATTTACCGTTGCTATAAACGAAAATATCACTATAAATCTCATGTTAGCCGCGTGTAAACTTTCTAGTTTTGTAGCGTATACAATATACGTAACGCCGTAACAGTTGCGAACGAACTGATTGGGTGCCAGTAGGTTGATACGTAGTATTGCGTTCTTTTGCTTTACGGTATAAAAAGAGGAGAAGTTTAGCATCCTCTCCTAAATTGTAATACTAGCGTTCATCTGTTAGCGAATAGAAACAGTAGGGTACATGTATTTCATTAGTAACTATATTATTAAAAACGTTAAATCCGTTGATTAATGCAAGATTTGTAATACACATAGTCACGATAAAGCCAAGGTCGCTATGATGTCTATCATTGTCGGTATATAATGGATAGTTATAAATAAGTGACGGCCTTGACATTGTTGAGAAATATATTGGTTTAATATTTCTAAAATTTACATTACACAAAATCTATTTATTATTTAAAATAATAGAACAAATAAAATGGTGTTTTATTAATCCGAGAGATTTGTATTGCGAGAAAAAATATTCGTAGTTAAGATAAATGCTGTGATGCGTATTAATTGCTTTGTAAATCATTCATTGGATAGTATAACATTCAAAATAAATTTCCAACCTTGAGAAATCTCTAAAAGAAGTTAATGAAAAACCCAAGGTCGTTGGAAAAACAAATGAAGGAAACAAGTTTTCAAACAAGATTGGAAAGTCTTACATAATATTTCCGCATGTGTGGTTTATGTTGCTATTCTTTTGGAAGAGGCAATTAGATCACCTTGTAAGGACCCAGTAAGAACATATCTGTCAAGACCTTTGCCCTTTTGGGGTTCAAGGACCTTGAATTATATCTACCATTTTAAAAATTAGCGATAGTTAGAAATGGATGAAATATTTCTAACAAATGAAAAATTGAAGGTGTGTCCAGATTTTATCATAGTGTACGAAGCGGTTGTAATTGTCTTTAATACACGAAGAGTTATATCAAAATATAAATAGTAGTATATATTGTCATAGCATCTTGAACTGTATAGATAATAAACTGATAAGCAGAATTTACTCCTAGAAAAATAAACATAGGAATGTGGTGCATGTAAAAGTATTCTTGGATAATTTTCGTAAACAATCCTTCCAGAAAAACTGCATCATACGTTTAATTGGTGTGTATGAAAATAATTAATGCGCAACGTTTAACATAAAAAGGTACCTACATGGAAATGAAATACAAATTTTATTAGAAATTACAAATGTTTTAATATATTCAGTTTTAGATTTTTTACTTTTTGGGTTATTAAGTGTTTATTATTAAGAGATTTTAACCCATAAAAGTTTCTTGCTTGTACATGTATAATCAACAAATGATCATGAAGAGTAGCACAATACTATTTAGTTATTTGAATACAACAAAGGATTGTATAATTAAGCTAACTACATTAAGACAATATGTTTAAAAATTTATCAAATGCAGCGTGCATCTAGTACCTGATTCTAAAATTGCTAGAGTGATATTTTCTTTTTCAGTAACTTGAACATCCGTGGAGGTGAAGTTACTTCTAGTCGCCGGGTACTGATATAAATATATCGTGTATATTACTATTTCTTTCAGCTCTCCACGAGCTTCCTACACGTTCTGTATATGACGAGCTTGTATTACATTTCTCCAAAAGTAAGGGTGGTACTGCGTGTGTTTGTAGTCTGTTTTCCAAATTATTTACCGCACATGGATGTGCATTTCCAATTTTTTTTCAGTTTTTTTTCAGTTTTTTTTCGAAAAAGTACGTGCGGTTACAGTTTTCATCCATTTGGAAAACTCTAAATATAAGTCTTAGCGTTGTTTTTCTTCTCCCTAGGAAATTTAAGAATGATATACCCTTCATTGTCTTGATACAACACACCAAATATGTTATAAATATTTAAATACTAAACTAAGTTACTACATGACGAAACTAAACCATAATTTCTCTGTGAAAACTTTAAAATTACATAACAATTATAATTAGGGTAATTAGATGAGGTTGATGATGTATGTTGCTTCTCTCAATACTTATACCCAATAGAAATAGTTCATGAAAAATTATTAGGTTATACGTATTAAGATATATTCACTGAGCAGCAGATATATTCATCGTATGTTTAAGAAAATATTTTCACACAACTTAAAGTGGTCCTTATTTCTGTTTTTGGATTTGACCTCGTATTTAGGAATTTACTCCACTTTATGAATTATTACTTCGTCCCAAAATCGGAAAACAACTCTTGCTTCTGTTAGTTTTGTATTTTGTATTCGAATATATAGATCGGTATAATCAAAGAGGTTTGTCACAATCTTTTGCAACAATTCCTTTACCGTATACTAAACACGCATAAGAAAAATAATTTAGAGCGAAACTTAGAAATAATTTTTTATGAATTCAAATTACGCTGCGTCATCTGTACATTAACATTGTTTGGATTTTTATTACTTATTTTATTATGGTACCAAACATCTTTAATCCTATGAATATTTAACCTTGACAAAGCGGTTATCTCGCCATTAAATAACGGCGCACTGAAGTGAGAAAATCGAAAATTTTGCAATAGATGAATATGCAAATACTTATCAGTAGAGACTGGATTATATGCAGAGTGCATATATTTTATTTCATTTATTTATTATATTTTACGTCTAGATATAGATGTATTATACTGATTAAACTTAGTTTACGCTAATTAACTTTAATCAATGTAATACATCTACATATAGACGTCAAATATAATAAATAAATAAAATAAATGCACTTTCCATATAATCCGGTCTCTACTTATCAGTGATTTCTGTTGAATAAATGTAATTTTAAATTGCGCAAGTTTAAATTGAGATTCATAAAAAAAAAATTTAGTTTTTAAAATAAAAGCAACAAATATTAAAATGTTTTCGACGCATAAAGAAGATTATTATTGTGTTAGCGAATGAGAAATTGTCAGATATGTAAGAGGGATTAATCAGGATTTCCTAATCTGTTGGGATGTCAACGTATTTGATACTAGCAGCTCAATCGTGTAAGCGGAATCTTAAATTTATAACTAAGCTAAAAGTTGTTTGAAAACAATAAAATGAAGTCGTCTTTTTATTGGTATTTATTGAACCTTGAAATGGTTTTTAAGATCATCTTTTGCAAATATATTTCTACCATCAGGTTGAGATCAATACTCAGATATTTCATAACTCGTTGGGCCGGTACCGCATTTAAATCGTAAATATCAACATTTTGTGTAGTTTTTATATTTTATAATAATTTTTATAATTTTCAATCGTTCCCTTTTGCGGAGATACACTTACAACTGTTACATAATAGCCACGGTTTGCTAGCTTTCGTAGTAACAGTTCAATGAGCTTGTAAAGTGAATAATTAGTAGCGTATCACAGAATACACCGCCGCCGCGCCGATTATTGTAAATGATACACTGGTTGAAAACGCAAAGAAAAACTTTAGCCATAGAAGGCTTCTGACTAAACCTGTTATATAAAAGCATATGAGGTAGAATTTGCTTTCACTAAAGCGAAACTTTTGCTTGTCGTAAAAGTATTGTAAATTTAGTTTTCTTACAATACTTATATCTTGTTGGTAGACTTTCTTTAAGCATCCTGCGACATTGAAAGATATTTTGTAGGTTTATTGCATTCATGAATTCTAGTAAATAAGTTTGAATCCTAATTTGATTAGTAAATCGTAAAATAAATTCATAGAATATGACGAAAATAATTCTCCTTTGGCTCAAAATACAGTTGACGTTTTTTCTAAATTATCTAGAAGTTGTTTGTCATCAGAGTTGGTACTGTTCTAAATGATGCCAACATGCGAATTTCCACAGTGATTAAAATCCATTGTTGTTCTATAGTCTGGAACATTTGGAGATAATGCTTTACAAGGATGCTTACATTACCGCCACGACTCCCCCTATGATTTTTATAACATCTGTAGTTGTTATATCAATCATATTACTATTGTTTCATTTAAACAAGTTTCAGAAATTGTAAAAATATCTGTATTCATACTCGATGATTTACTGATACTGGCAATTATGCTTGTTACAATAAAATAAAAAAGAACGAGTAATCGTAATTCTATATCCAATACAAAATATTCGCTATAAACAAAAGCATTCTTACTTAATGAACTTAATTGTAATTCCATTAACCAATCCGAATAATTATTATGATTGACTAGTAGAATTGAATGAATGTTATTAATAAATATTGAAAATCTGGCGGAAAAAAAGGAAATTCAATGATAACAAGAACTGCAATGTTTATTACAGGCCTCCTTATGATATTGTTATAACTTCGCAAAATAGCTTAGCTCTGGGATCGTCCTCAACTAGTACTTACAGGTAGGACTTTGTTTAATACTATTTTATGATGTTTACGAGGGCGATCTGAAATGTTTCCAGAATCGATAAGAAAGACACGGTATTGGTGTGGTTGTTATATCTATTTTTCCATGTAGTCTCCTTGAAGATCAATACACTTTTTCAAACGGTGCAAGATAGCTATCTGTAGCGGCGATGACCTCCTTATTTGAGGCAAATCTCTTTCCTCCCAGTGATTTTTTCAGGTTTGGGAATAGGAAAAAGTTGTTGGGGGCTAGGTCCGGTGAATATGGGAGATGCGAGACTAATGCGTAGCGTAATTCATTCAATTTGGGCACGACAATGCGGGTTGAATGAGTCGATGCATTGTCGTGGTGGAAAAGCACTTTCTCCGCTGGAAATGAGGCCGTTTCTTCTTCAATACTGCATCGATTCCTGTCAATAAATCGCTATAGTACTGCCCCGTGATTGTCCTTCTCTTCTGCAGATAGTCGATGAGGATTACATCTTGGAAATTCTGAAAAATGGTCGCTATGATCATTCCGGCCGATGGAACGATCTTTGCTTTCTTCGCAGCCGATTCGCCCGGAGAGGTCTACTACTTCGACTGTTCCTTAGTCTCCGGTATGTAGTGGTGGATCCAAGTCTCATCCACGGTTACGAAACGCATGAAGAAATCCTTTAGATTGCGTTGAATCCTGGCCAGGCATTATTCCGAAACGGTCACCCGAATTCGTTTTTGCTACGGTATGAGCAAACGCGGTACCCATCGCGCCAAAAGCCTTTTCATACCCAAAATTTCGTGTAGGGCACGGCCAACGCGTTCTTCTGAGATGACTGTTGTCTTTGCTATCTCCTTCAGCTTCAATCGACGATCGGCTAACAGAACATCATGAATCCTGTCGACCATTTCATCGTTGGCAGCGGTTTTCGGGCGTCCACTGCGTGATTCGTCACTTGTGCTTATCCGGCCACGTTTGAAGTCGCTCACCCAGAAGCTGATGGTCGAAAATGATGGAATATATCCGACATAAACCTCTAGTAGGACATTTCGACTTTACGTGATCGTTTTCCCAGCCATCCAGAAGTGTTTTATCACTGCACGAAATTCGATTTTATCATTTTTTTCGAAATTGCTTGACTTGCTACACAAAACACGCTCTCAAACAATAACTATTCAGAGTAGACGTCTGAAATTTTGATAGTTGCTTAAAAAGGATTGCCCTTGCCGACCAACGGATCCACTTCAACCTTCGTGCGCCATCTCTTGCGGATTTCGGAAACATTTCAGGTCGCCCCCGTATATGACATTGCTGTATCAATGTGTTATAACGTTACTATTTGCCATAATATCAAGCACTGTTCCGAAATCCTGTTCAATTCAGTATCAGCAGGACGTTCTTCTGTAAAGTTAATACAAATGTGATAAACAACATCCTTTTCTATGATAATTCAAAACATTGGTCGCTATTATGTTTTCTTGTCGTTTGGTAAAGACATGGTTATAAAATTAACGTTGCTTTTGTAACGTGTAACCGTTACAACCTTATAATAACGTCTGTTCAACCAATATATGCCATTGGAGTGCTTGTTTTAATAGTACACTCTCTTCAAGATTTCCACCGGCATATTTGAAACTAGGGAAACTTACATCCAATAAGAATTGTAAATTATCATTGCTTCAGTTTAGATATATGGGATACATTGTCGGGCAGGCAATAATGGAGATGATACACAACTCGATTCGTGCAGTAACGAGCATGTACAATAACATATGTTCACACATTGACCAAATGTCGTAATTTTAACTTGTAGTGTACATTGTTATTCTCGAAGAGTGAAGATTCTTCTTAGCCGTTTCAGATTTCCTTTTAATCGTTACAGTTAGAATAGCATTGGTGTAACCAGAGGTCATAAAAGAACTTCCCACTCAATTTTGATTACATGTTGCTATATGATTTGTTAAGAAATATATACATACAGACATAATTCTATCACTGTTTTATTTAATTAGGATATTCGCTTCCAAAACTTTTGTAGAGGGAATGACCTTCCTTATAAAAACATTTTTGTGTTTGTTTTTATTAAGTAAATGTATGTTCCTTACAAGGCAATATTTATACAGTCGAAGAGAAATTAGGTCGTTTATTTGCTCTTTTTGACTCTGTTTACAAGAAGCAACACAATAGTGAGATATTACACATATAACAACAATTATCGTACCTGCTTCAGGTTTCTATTCACAATCGTTAACTAGTGCCGTTTGATTGCGAACTCCAAAATACAGTTTGCGCTCAAAGCAAATAATAGCTTTTGTTTCTCCACCGGCGTTTTAAGCATTGTAGAAATTCTAGATTGAATACCCTACATGATGGAAGTCAGACAAACCACACGCAAATAGTCGTAGACTATCTAATTGTTGTTCCCAGTTTATACTTCAAAGAGATTAGTTCAGGTTAATACCGCTTCGATAAATGTAAATTATTACATTAGAAGAGGTAATATACAAAGTATAGTTCATTTATTGTATGTCAGATGGCTCGATTCAATTACAGCCAATACATAGTAGAATGTTTGGAGATTATATGCTCATATTGTACACTGTCAATATCTAACTTTTAAAATAAAATCTATTCGGAACATACGTTACTGTCATTTTTTTAAGTTGGCTAGCATATTTAAATTTTAGGTTCTCGACGAGTAACGAGAATCAATCTAAGACCCATCGTTTATTATGCTAAAATTTCTGTAGTAATATATTCATTACTGGTAATATAAAAACAAACTCTCGGAGAGCCGATTTTGTAATTTGCCTAAAGTCATATTTTACGCATAGATTCCATAATAGCATAAGGGTTTTCATCGGCCAACACGTTGGTATTGTCGAAATCGAACTTTCCATTTCGTCATTTAAAAAAATATTAGCAACAAAATCGAGGTTGTCTACATTATTGTGTAGAAACTAGCCCTGAAAAACCAAATGTATGAGTAAAGTTGCTATTGGTGGTGGATTCTTCAAACAAGAAAAGCTCTAATTGCAACCTTGGTTAATATTCTCTGCAAGTTCGTCTCCTCGGCGATGGACACCGACCTCTGTCTTTCAGAGTCTTTTTTTTTTTCAAGTCAACCGGTATTACGCAATCTTTGTGCCGGACTTACACAACTAGGAACTGGAAGGGTCTGGTAATAGAGATGAGAGTCAATATAAAGATGTTGTGCTTTTCTGGCAATCCCATTAGTACGACCATGCAAATGTATGTGGTCCAATTCAATACTAGATTAAAAGGACAACAAAAATTCATGGAGTTGTATATTATCTAAATGTTAATTATTAACTGTTTGACAGAATATCAGTCAACTACATATGATAAGAAAATGCAAATTTTCTCGAATAGAAAAAGAGATAAGAGAAAAAGCACACAAAAGGGAATAATTTTCCTGTATCTCCGAAATAATTTATTTGCGAATCCATGTTGATCAAAACTTTTACACATATTTCATATGTATAAAATAAAAATTTAAAAAACCTAAAATTTGGTGAATTGTAAATGTATCAATGTGGAGTGTTTTAACGTAACTCCCGTTTCTTATTATACTTGACATCGGAATCACACAACTAGTTTTAAATGCAGTTCAGGTATTTAAACTTATGAAGAAATACAGGGTTCAGCTATATACAAACCTCTAGTTTAGGTATTGCGATTTCAGAATCCATGCTATTTCTTTTCTTATATAGAGAGTAACGTAAGAGTATTATATAAGAGTAACGAGAGTATACGGTAACTTGGTTTTAAAAGTCGTACAAAAATTAAAAATTTCGAATGGAAGGTCGCCACCTGCATCTAAAGAAATAACCCTTTCTACTAATTTAATTATTTTAGTCAGCTTGAATAATACTAATTTGTTTTTTCCACCAAGTTTAGAGCATCTGAATGGCTTTTTAATTCTGCTATTTCAACTTTTAATTCTGGCGCAGTTTTCACTAGTGAATCTATCTTGTTATTTAGCTTGATTATTATGTCATGTTGATTACTTAGAAACGACAGTAATGTAGTTTCAGAGAATAAAGCCTGCTCACAGTCGCTACAGAACCACTTCACGTTTTTCTTCACAATAGTAGCAATTTCAGTGCGTCTAACATCAACACAAGGAGAATGATGTGTTATGTAGCAGATTCCGCTGCTGGTAATATGATTTTCACTTAATTTAACCGATTCTCCACAAACGTCACATGCACTTCGCGAAATCGGGTCTACACCGGCCGCCATTTTTAGGCTTTAATGTTTGTGAGTGACAATGCCGCTAACATATTTTCCTTAGGCCGATCTCTTACAGAAGGGACTGGCAATCTGTTACATGTAACATGTAAAATCCATGTTTCACACCTTGTGGTGCAATTGATCCATCCACGAGTAAATGATTTAGCGACTCATACGGAGGCAGTATTTCTAAAGTCCGCAAAACCTACAAAAAGATTACACGAATTGTATCCCAAAGAGCCTGAACCACCACAGCCGATTAAAGGCTGCGTTTTACAACTGCGAGCATTTTGATGATGTAAAGAAGATAGTTTTACAATTCGATCCCAGACACACCAAAGCTATCAAGAAATGCCAGAAAATGTTTCAAGATAGTCAGGTAAAATGTGATTTAGGGCGATCCTTTAAAGAAGAGAATGGCAGTCTGTTACGTGTAATATGTAAACTCCATGCTTTAAACGTTGTGGCACAATTGATCCCTAAATTTTATCCACGAGTAAATGCTTTACTAGCTCATACGAAAGCAGTATTTCTGCAGTCCCTAAAACGTACATGGAGATTCCGTCAACTTTGTCTCAAAGTGCCTAAACCACCATAGCCGATTACTACGCGTTGGGGAGCATGGTTAAAGGCTTCGCTTTATTACTGCGAATATTTTGATGATGTAAAGAAGGTAGTTTTACAATTCAATTCGAGGCACGCCAAAGCTATCAAGAAAAGCCAGAAAATGTTTCAAGATACTAAGGTAGAATGTGATTTAGAAAGTATTCGCAAGAACTGCTATGGACTAGCGGAGAGAATTGAAAAATTACAAAATGTTCGATGTCGTTTGAGTATTCTGTTCAAACTGTGAATGATGTTCACTCACACCTATGTGTGTAAAAAACATTTATTCCACACACCGTTCTTATTTGACTGTAACAAGTGTGGAAATATATTTAATAACATTTATTAGATGCCACCCAGTTTGTGATTTCGTGGAAACTTCTTAAAACAGTAAGTGTTTCAGTATGATATATAATATATTTTTTACCATTATTTTATGTGTAAACATTCCTGCGTTCGCATTACCTATGCTCAGGTAAACGTCACTGAACCCTTGCCTTGATACAGCCGCTCGGTCCCTCCATGTTGTTCTCCGCACTGGACTGTAACTGCCCCACTTTGCCGGGACTACTAAGAACAATGAAATGTATCTATGTACATATAATTGATACTTTTTCATATACGGTGCTTGGTTAAAGCCTGATTATGTAGTAGAAGAATATAAAATTATCAGACATCAACAGACTAGGGCACGATAAAATATGCTTAGCAAAGCGAAGAAGGCGGGTCAATAACGTGATTAATTAATTTTATAAGAAATCTCACAGCAGCCACATGAGTCAAAAAATCGTGATTATGCGTCTGAAGCAAACTGTCATGATCAGTACAACGAAGAGAATGCATGGAGACTGTTAGGTTTGTTCTTAAGAAATTTTTTGTGGACTTTTTCAAGTAGTAACTGGTGCATATAGTGATGATACTAAATGGTAGAGCATATTCCATTTTGTAACGAACAAGGGAGCAGTACACTGTCTTCAATGCACAATTGCCGGAAAAATTCTTACAAGTTCGAAACAAAAATCCAAGTGATTTAAAAGCTGAGAGATGGATCCCTTCTGTGTGCGAAGAAATTGCTAATCAAAGAGAATACAAAGACCTTTACCCTGACTCACTTTTCGGTTGATAGCTTTAGACACAATGTAATTAAATGTCTTGCGATTAGAGGAACTAGTGGCAACACGAAAAAATTGTTAATTTATACGCTGATACTAAACACTTCAGTTTGTTCACTGTATTAATTAGAAGTTTAAACAATTACTGAAGAAGGCAAATACCAATAGTTTTTCATCAATATGTCCTTTCTACGTAGCTTTGTGTTACGTTATATTCACTGAGTGAACACTATTAGTACAAGTAATCATCTTAAGTAATAATAAAGAATAGAGAAACGGAAATAACAAGGCGGGAGAGTTATTCCCCTTAATTCAATTTACAACTGTAGCAAATGTAGGCATATTTATTTCAACGGCAATTGGCAAGTTTATTTATAGTCTACATCTTACAATGAAACAAAGAAGACGGTCAGTGTATGGAGCCACATGGCCGTAAATAGCGTCATAAATTACCCTTAAAAGCTTAATATACAGTTTAAAAATTGAAAAACACCGTAGCAAAGCCAGGAAAAAATGGCATATAAGTCAATGAAAGCCTTAGCTACGGTACCGCCTGATCGATTCCACCGGAAAACAACCGTGCTATATCCAATTTTTTCTGTTTAGATCATAAATTTGAGGATCAGCTACAAACACGCATTGCCCGTGACACCGAAGGGTCCCGGAATTTGGACTTCGGTATATACGTAGATCCCAAAATTCCATATACTTCGTTATATTCACGGGGGTAATTTTCAGCGGCATGATTTAACGTGTTCGTATATGAATGATTAAAGTAGATTTAGCATTTAATAAATTGTAAAAACGCACATACCCAGAGGTAATTGTGATTTATGGTTGGTCGGTGTTTTTACATTTGTTTTTCGTTAGCACCAGATTTGAATATAAAAATGTACTTTTTGCTGGTATGTTTAATGATTAAATGATGGTGTAAATGTAGTAGAATGTAAAACGTATAAAGCAGAAGCATAGTGTATTAAGTGTCGTATATAGTTAAGTTCATTTGAATACAATTATCTTTCGCATCACGTTAAATGCTCTATTTTAAAAGGAAAGTAGTTTTTAAGTTAAGTTTAATTCTAGCTTGATCAAACAAAGTGATAAAATATCTAATAAACTTCAAAAGCAGCAGCCAACCTTACATAACTTAATTGAATTGAATGAGTTGAGCTCTCATGAATAATTAATTATTAGAATGAATGCAGTTCATTCCTACCTCATGAGAGCCTAAAAGATGTCCACATGTAACAAAGTTTAAAAGATACACATACACTCGCCACTTATCCAGTTATACAGCTAATGTAAAGCCTTAGATTCAAATGATATCTAACTGATTTAGAGTTAAAATTATTTTCTAGGTGGGAAGTACCCCAAGGCTTAAAGGATTTAAATGAAACTTGCTGGCTTTATAGACCAATCTAGTGTAAGACTATAGACTGGTGCTCCAAGCGTCTGTTAATCTCTATTCAATATTTTAAATATTAGAAATAAGAAAATTTCGTTATTGATGTAACATACATAAGTATTATATATTATATATATATATATATAATTTTTTTTTGACTTAGTCCTGACACTGACAGTATACATATATATATGTATATATATATATATATATATATATGTATATATATATACATATACGTATATATTCTACATAGCCTCTGTATTCGTCCAGTAATAAAAATTCTGATATGTATAGAAAAATAAGGGGGTGGGGGTTGTCTTCGTAAGCAGATACTCGACATCGGAAAAGCAGTTACATCATCGTTTGGGACATATAAAACAGATAAAATCTTGTCTTAACTTTTTTTCGATGTCTCTCATAGTTTCTAAGTTATGAAGTGAAACAACGAAGGGTAGTCTTCAGGTTAGGGTGGTCGACACCCCATTAACGGGCGATTAGGCCGCTAACATAGTTGCCATTGGTCTTACACTAGATTGGTCTTTAAACCCACCAAGTTTCATTTAAGTCGGTGAGATACACTTGCATACCTTCCCTTGTGAGCCCTAGAAGGAAATAAATTGAATCTGCTGGATATTGCTTCTGCAGAGAAAGTTATCGGATAGATATACTTTTAGTCTTTGTTGAAATCTCCCTAGGTCATTGTATAAAGTTAAAGGATGTCACCGACAATTATTAGAATTATCATCCAATTCTTTTGGCCAAATTTAGCTGAATATCGCTTTTCGGGTTAAAACCGCTTTAAAATAATATTTAGACCTTCCAAAATTGTCTTATTACTTCACCCACTCGCTTTGTAACCGTAAATTCGCAACTAAATATTCAAGTTAACTGTTTTTCTTACCACAGAGACGCTACTAAGAAGTAAAATATTTGCAAATGTGTTTTAAAGCGAATCCAGAAGGAATTAAGACTCTGTATCTTTTGAAACTCTTCTCGAAAGCGCACGTAATTTTTCAACCACCAAAAGGATATTAAACTGAAATTTTATTGCTATTTGAGAAGTTTAAAAATGTTAAAACTATTTTTGCGTCTAACTTACGAGTATATCTGTATGTTGCGGCTAAACAGAATGGTTCGTACAAGAGAATGTTAACAAGTATACAATCTATACTTTGGAATGTAAGTGCACGTCAAAGCCAAAAAAAAACCCTATCCGGGATATGTGGCGTATCTAAAATGTGACCACGCAGAACACTGTGTGGAATGCCTGCTATAAAAAGAAAATGTTACTACACTATACAGTTTTGTCTACGTGCTGCGGCACACAGGTGTTTTATTTCCTCAAATACCTCTGGTGACAGGTTTATAACAAATTCGTTTTTTCCAAGTTTTTCATTAAAAGGTGGCTCATTCTATACGGGGTTGGTTGAATACACAAATATTTTACAATGCTTTGAACATATTTGAATGGTATATTTACATTATATTTTAAATTACACTTTATTATTAAAGTATTTTCTATGTAAACAAAGCCAATAATAATATTTATACTTACACTCTGAAAATAGAGTCCGTAGTCTTCTTGAATAGTATTACATCTGGAAACGTTCTTATAATTTTTTCCATACTACATCCACATGCTGCACTACTAACATGTGTTGCTTTCTCTTGACTGAACGCTTATGCTGATGATTTTAAAATTTATGGTAGTATTACTTCATACCCTAAATCTACGGAAAAGCAAAACAACAATTAATGCTTGGTGCTCTTCCAACCATTTGTAGTAAGGGCATTTCTGCTTGCAATGGTAGGAAATCCAGATTTCTAAAAATTTAACAATAAAACTATTCTAGGTGAGAAGTAACACATGGGCTGAAAAGTCCCGGGCCTAACACATAGATGACGCTAGTTTTACTGCAGTCACCTTTCTCTTAGTTAGTACTAACCTTCAAAAGATAGCTGTTAAAATTTCATGATATTCTATTCATTAGTTTGTGAGTTATTGTGCTAAGAGTCACGCTACTTTTGTTATTTTCAAAACAATGGATCAAAAACAATTTCGTGTTTTAATTTTACACTGTTCTTGATGGAAAAAAATACCGTTCAAGCGAAGCAATGGCTTGAAAAGTGTTATGGGGACTCCGCTCCATCAGAAACAAGAATAAAACGTTGGTTTGCTGACTTCAAACGTGGTCGTAGAAACACCGATGATGCAGAAAACATAAAAAAAATCCACAAAATCGTTTTGAAGGTGAAGTTGCGTGAGTTAGCTGACATCGTAAAGATATCAAAAGAACGTATTGGCTTTATATTGCATGAGGATTTGACTATGAGAAAGCTCTGTTCAAAGTGGGTGCCGCGTTTTCTCACTGTTGACCAAAAACAAGAACGTGTTGATGATTCTGATCAGTGTTTGGCCATGTTTAAACGTAACAAACCGGAATTTTTGCGTCGATATGTGACACTGGATGAAACATGGATCCATCACTTCACTCCGGAATCAAAACGATCGCCATCTGAGTGGACAGCAACTGGTGAACCTCGTCCAAAGCGCCCGAAAGCACAACAATCGGCTGGAAAGGTTATGGCCTCGGTATTTTGGGATGTGCGTGGTGTAATATACATCGACTATCTTGAGAAAGGAAATACCATCAACAGCGAATATTATATAGTGTTATTGGAGCGTTTGAAGGCCGACATTGCAAAGAAACGACCGCATATGGCAAAGAAAAAAATGTTGTTTCGTCGAGACAACGCACCGTGTCACAAGTCAATCAAAACAATGGCAAAACTACATGAATTGAACTTCGAATTGCTCCAACATCCACCGTAGTCGCCGTATTTGGCTCCCAGCGACTACTGGCTGTTCGCAGACCTCAAAAAAAATGCTCGTCGGTAAGAAATTTCGCACGAATGAAGAGGTTATCGCTGAAACTGAGGCCTATTTTGAGGTAAAAGATAAATCGTTCTACAAAAGTGGTATTGAAATGTTAGAGCGGCGCTGGAATGATTGCGTTGCTCTTGATGGAGATTACGTTGATGAATAAAGCTAATTTTGAACCAAAAAAAAACCGTGTTTTCCTTGTTAGGCCCGGGACTTTTCAGTCCATGTGTTATACTTATTATAGCAGGAGTTTATAATCTAAGGTTAAAGCTAGTGTTGAGACTATTATACTAGAAATACGTTATTAAGCAACCTATAATTTTTCATGGCAATTATCAATATAATTTAGCATCGACACTGTCAATTTAATGAAAGCTATTCTCATTCAACTTTATAATTTACAAAAACAGTGTATTTTTTGCGACATTTTGTGAAAAGTGAAATCGAAGTTTTGTTTCAATGCTGACGTTATTTTCATTAGAACTTACCAGATTACAGGATTTAAATCTAGTTACATTCACTTAATGGTAGACACTGTAATTTAATTACATACGATATTACATTGCCATTCAAAATTTCATTTAAATTCCATTAAAGTTTAAATCGCTCATAGTGTTCTATTAGGTGTTAATTTTAGGTGACTTCTACTTAATATAATACTTGCGAAGTAATTATCTTCCTCAGAGATCGCAGAATGGGTACCTATTTCCATTTCAAGATTAATTAGATTTGTTTAAAGTTTAACTTTAACAGGTCTCCTAGCATTTAAATGAAATTGGATACTCTTACAACTTTCAAAAATATAGTTGTCGGTTGCAGTTTGTATTCGGTTGAAAATGAGTTTCAAGTCTGCTGTAATATTAATTAATTATATATGTTGGTTCCGATATATGGCATGATGATATGCAAATATTACATATAATATTACGTATACATATATATGTTATGACTGGTGCCGTTAACGTAATGCAAGATTTATAAGCTGGCGGTGTCAGGTCGCATACGCAAAACTGTCTTCCACAATCGTTCAACGATCTCGCGACAAAAAGGCGTTATACATTGTCTGACCTTACGGTATAAATTCTTTGTGAACAATTCCACGAAGAATCCCATGATAATGCCTGCAGTCACAGCTCGTTGTCGGTTAAAGAATTTTTGGCAGAAGGAAACATTCCAGTACTCCCACACCCTTCCTGTAGTCCAAATATCGTTTGAGGTGATTATTTTCGGACTCTAAATGTGGAATCATAAATAACATCCATAGAGTCACTATGCAGGTTCTAAACAGTCTAGCGGAACACTGTGTCCATACCAAAAGAGTATACTTTGCAGGGGACAGTATTAAATTCCAGATAAATTCAATTATACACTTTAAAAATAATTGTTCTCATTAATTCTGACACGTACATCATATATATACATCAAATTATTTTTAAAGTAATTTCCGTTGGTTCTTAAATGATATTTTAATTTTATTGTCATTGCCAACGCAAAATTTAATTTTAATTAGTTTGTGAAATTAAGAATTTCCCTCTAGGAATTGAATATACAGCTCTCGTTAGCTACACCGGTGTGTATTCCAGTCACACCACGCAGATTGCATGAACAAATCGCTACTTAAATTGTCATTTAAATCGCTAAATTTTAAATGATTACTTTAAACACTTTGATGTATTGGTGGCTGTAGGCATCTTTCTAGTATCTAGGCAGACCCGATATTTAATATCACTGCCAAGTGCATTATCAATTAAATTGTTTTAAAGTAACTCGGGTCGATTTTCTAAATAATAACTTTTACGTCTATTTAATTCAGTAAGACAGTAATCAATTTCATAAATTCTGATTACTGTTTCCGTAATCTCAAAAATAAACTGGTGTTCTATATTTACAGAATTTTTTCACCTTAACAAAAATTAATAAGTTAGTTTGTACTGTCAGCTATATTGGACATGTTCTTAGGCACATATAAGACATTTTATTAAAACAATCGTCGGAGAAGTAAAACTCAATTTACAAAATTTCCAATATATTTATCACAGTATTAATATGACGTGATTCACTATCACTGTGTGTGTGTGTGAGAGTATATATATATTTTGTGGTGGAAAATCTCAGGCTCATTAAATTTTTTAACTGGGTTCTTTGAATCGAAATTTTGACTTATTTGCTTTGAATTATGTGAAAATGTTTTCTGAATTAAAATACCAAATGTAAAGTTAAAAAAACAAATATATTGACAAATAAAAAAATATATATCTACATATACCGCCTTTTTTACAAAGAAAATGTTTTTACAGAAAACCTAAGGCAATCCCTGACTAGCTAACCTTAAAATATTCTAATTAATTTATGAAACTAAATATGAGATCGAGATAGAATTAATTTAGAAGAAATTAAGAAGATTCGACGTCTATAACCTTTGAAATCGTACTCACTGGCTCGGCTTTAGGATTGACTGGCCTTCGGCTTCCAACGTAATTGTCCGGAACTTCCAAATTTTGTATGCAGCACTTTATTATTAAATATAATACCAAGATATTTATAATTTCACGGAGTTAAATGAGAAAAATAACGAGTTATATTTTCTTAGGAGAAGAGACGCGAACATCTCTCACTTTTGTTCCCGATCTTCATCTGTCTGTTCGTCTTCTGTTTTATATCCATGGCAACGCATTGGTTCGCCTGTACGCCTGTATGGTAGGCCACTCAATACACACTCACATACTCGATATGTGTGACATTATAAAGGAAATTGCTGCCAGTCGTGCCATCCTTTCGTCGTACGAGATATTTCGAAGATTCTGAGTACAATTTCGATATAATGCATATTCATACAATGTAATTGAAATGTTTGAGTACTGTATATTAAACGTCTTTTAAAGATGAAATTTTGAAATATTTATTTATATAAAAAATACGTTTACGAAAAGCGATATATAAGATAAACGATAGTAAGGTTTACGTCTCCTCTGCAGGTGTTGTTGAAGAGACACTTTTTTATTTTCTTTTTTAAATAAGGAAAATTGCGGATAATTAGTTATTAAAGGATAGCCAAAGTAGATATCTGTAAAACTCTTGAAAGAAACCTGAACAGATTGAATATCTGTGTTTAAAATTTCATAAAGAGGGAGTACTGACGGTACTTCGCCTCCAACTTCTATCAACAAAATAAAAATTAATGGCGTGCACCAAACGGTGACGAAAAATATACCTGCAATAGGTGAACTAGTTAAATTATAGACGAAATTCATTGGTAAATAAAGGACAACAATTTATATTATTATAATATATATATATATATATATATTATTATTATAATATATATATATATATATATATATATATATATATATATATATATATATCCTTGCTATTGGCCTGTGAATCGCTAAGATTATCATACCGCTGAAATTTAAATTACAGTAGTAATAAAAATAATTTAGAAAAGTAACTATTTTCGCCAAGTAACGGTGAAAGATCACATAAATGCGAGCAAACGTTCTTTCATGTTTGTCTACCTATTCCCATACGCGTACATAGCTCGCATTCCATAAGAGATCGATCAAATTTCAAAGCTTTCAAAAAGGTAACTTGATCCTATCGACGATAGCGAGGTATACCCACCGTGCACGATTCACACACACACAGAACGGACCTCGAGAATGGCGATAGAGGGAAATACGGTGTGCTTTGAGATTATTCTCTGGTTACGGCCGACACACAGAAGGGTAAGGATCTCTCCCCTTTACCACGGCCTTTCGAGTCGCAGGAATCGCTATCAATAAGAGAAGGTATTGAGTTACATACGAGATGGGTTATTTAAATTCGGTTAATGGCGCCCAGATTCCTCTGGAGTGCTATCGAAATCGAATGGAAAATCGTACCGTCAATGACGGTAAAATTCAACTGAATAATAACGGTATCCGGATGGATAATTAGGACGAGACTGTATTGCAGAAATTCGTTGGGATATCGTGAATGATGTAGTGCGTGATGAATATGCAAGTGGTTGCTTTTAAGATGGATTTCGAAGATAGAGCGTATATGCTGTGGATTCGGGAAAATTGTAAAATATTTCTGAACTGGTAGGATTTCGAGAGCAAATCGCCGCCTACTCTAAAGTTTAATCATGTTGCTATATTGTGTTTAAATATTCGATTATTATCACTCGGTACAATGGAAAAAAAATATCTTACTTTGTTATCATCAAATATAATTTTATTGAAGATGAATTTTGAAAAGTAATTTCCGAAATAAGCTAAAGTAGTGAAAAAAATTATAACTAATATTCAAACCTAAAAGCATACAATTATTAGACTATTAATACATTACACACTTTCTCTTAAAAGTAAACTTAAATAGAAAATAACCTCTTGTTGAGATTAGAGACGCTATTTTTCTTGAAGCGATGGTTATTAAAATTTATTGCTTTATTTATTTTAAAATAAGGGTTTAGATGTGTACTTACTGGAGGGTGTCCCGAACACGACTGACTTATCAGTGGTGACTGTTTGTTTTAACTTCTCTTAGATAGCTTATTCTAAATGGTATTTATATACCGCGATTATTATTACGATGTTACTAAGTGTAGGATATTATCAGATGCCGTTCAACTTTCCAATATTACTAATTGCTGATATTAAAATAAGATGAAGCGAATATATTCATCTTTGACATATAAACATTTATAACTAAATCAATTATTCTAATTGCGTACAAATTCTCTTGATTTGATTTGTTAATTTTTTTATATAATAGATTCTCTGTTATCGTTATCTGACCTAGCAAAGGTGTCGGCCTTCAATGCAACTGTGTCCCTGTATCCAGATGAAAGCAACTTTTTTGTTACTATTTAGTGCGTTAAGACTGTTCTTGCGGTAAACTACAAGTGTGGAGGAGTTTCTACATACCTCAACGGCCTGAAGTGAGGCTTCACTATTAGAGAAAATTTTAATAGACCCTTTTTAAAAGGAAGTACTCCATCGTCTATGCTGATGGTGATTCTTCCACCGACTCCGGTGTGCGTTGTGGAACCATCAATATAAACGAGTTTATCAGTACTTATTAATGAGACGTAATTGTTACTCTAGGTGTTTCTGTCTGGGAAACGTATATTAAAGAATGTATTCATTGATGTCACGATGCATTTCATGTCCGACGATATAGGCTGAACTTCATCTTCGGAAACCCCGACCATGCATAGGCCATGTTCTATGGTGATTGCGTCGCATAATACTAGTATATACAGATAGGGGCCCTTATCTCTCTCTCTCTCTCTCTCTCTCCACTATGTGAAGATAAGTAAGTTTTAGAAGTATTTCTAGGGCTCACAGTGTTAAATGCACCAGTTATAGCCACAGTGGCAGTATTTAAATATTAGTAATAGGTATAATTATTTGAATAAATTTCGTCCTGTATTACACTCTCTACCTTCTAAACGGTTGGACTGTATATTATATCTCCTTTAAGAATACTCAAGTGTGATTCTGCAACAGAATCAAGCGTTGTATTGTTTACTATCAACTCTGAACAAGGTTAAGTTAGGTCAATTGTTTTAGTATGCATATGTTCGATATATATTCTTGTAATTGACTTTTTATTTATAACCGCTGAAAAGTATAATACATGGTATTTAAAGTTAACGACCAAGATCAGTTTAATTTTACTCTTTCAGAAATTCATAAAGATATTCAATCAAATTTTAGAAAGAGTATCAGACAGCCACAATGTTGTATTTAGTGTAAAGTAAAATTCAATGTTCCTTTTTCATGAGTGTAATTCAGATATCTATGACACAGGTATTTTCAAGCCTCCTATTATTTTTTAGTTTCTATGCCTTTGTTTGTGGTTAAACAGAACACAGTTCTTACCACCTTTTACATTGCATGAAATTTGGAGAAACTGAAACTATACAAGTTGCATTATCGGTATTTCTATTTGTTACACTTCTCTTCATGGGTATAAAAGTGGTTTCTTTAAGTAATTACAAATTCATTAATATCAAACGCTCAATAGACTCTTCTTATGTATCACATAGACACATTTGTTTTTGTATCAAATATATTTTCATAAAACTAATTTACTCAAGTGCGTAATGTTACACATTTTTCTTAAATATAACTTTGTGTGGAACGGGTAAGATAAGTTATGCAGTGAATGTGTATTTCAAATATATATTTTGTATATATCAATTTACAACTGGTTTACTAAACTGAATTACATAGATAGAGACATTGTACAAATTTCTAAGTAATATACATGAATAATATAAATACTGTCAGACCACAAAGTAATTTTAACTTGTTGTTAGCAAATCGCCCATAAGTAATGTAAACTCCTGTACGAACAACGTAACCTAACACCATTTTGTAAATTTATCTAAAAATATAGTCTGTTACATCATATTAGGACAACGAAACGTCACCGTATTTAATTACATTTACTTAATTTAGTTACAAGTTGTAGAACAAGTTATTTATACAACACACATGTATTATTCATTTTACATAATGTGTAACCCAAATTATTGCACAGAGAATCCAATAAGTATAATTAATGAAACTCATTAACAATGTACCAAGGAATAACTTTATTGTATTATCAAAATTGCATGTAACACCAACAACGCTGTAGATATTTCGTAATATGTGAAAATCTACAGTGACTTGAGAATATCAAAAGAGACAATATTAGAGTTAAATAGTTTTTCAAAGTTTCACGGCCGCTTTATTGTTGTAATGGTTGTTGAGTTTCGCCGTGTCACTAAGTTTTCTGTCCGTGATGTTTCATGAACAATTGCCCTGTGCTTCGTGCAGGGCCTGTTATGTTAATACAAATGACTAGTTCCATTAGAGATAGTAATTAAAAATCTCTAGAGAGCTCAAATAAACAAATTCATATGTTGGTAGCACGATATTATCGACTGCGTGATAGCTTTTTCTACCTATTAATATTATTCCATTATTATTCATCATTTGTCATTTGTCCGACATCTCTGTTGTCTACTAGTCTGTTGATTACTTTATGAACAAGTTAAATTTGAAAGTGTATTCGTATTTGCTATATCCTATGATTCAATACCAATTATAGACTTATGTATTAGCTTTTTTTACTAGTTCAGCGTTATCCTAGATATAGTGATTTAGGTTATTGTATTTTGAAGAAGCTTTATTTTTCTATCAATTAAGAACAAGACAGATTTACCAAGAAGGTAAGATTAGTGTTAAGGACTTAACATTGTTTTTGTGTTTTTCTAAATGAATTTTAAGTTTCTAAGGAAATGTATTTTGTTTTATCCATTTTTTTACTACTTTATGTATTTTATATGATTTAATATTCTTTGCAACCGTATGGGTTAGCGTTATCGCCTTATTTTCATTTAGAATATTACTTTACTTTCATTTTTTATTATTTATTTATTTTGCTCTCTCTAGAATATATTGAATTTTATTTTAATATGTATGTATATTACGCATTGTATATGTACACAAGCCAGCCATTCACAATACTCTAGCTAAAAGTGCCTAATTTAAAAGTCATTAAGTGTAATGTCGTCGAACAAATAATAGGAGTTTCCTTAATATTTAATATATACAAGTACAGCCAGTCGACTACCGCGTAACGGTCCAGGTATTACAGATCGGTCACTCTCGGTCTCCTTTCGTACCTCGTCGTCACGTGTACAGTAACGTCCTCGGACGAATATTGGAAGTTTCTAATAATTTAAAGTTTTGGCGGGAATCGTCGAGGACGTTGTCGTCTATAGATTTATTTAGTCTTCTGTTACTATTCTGGCGGGAATTATTCTGGTAAGGTTGTCGGAGCACATGTATAGATTTCTCTATTAAGTACAAATCCTCGACTTTCTATTATCGTACGTCGAGGCTATTGTGTCCGTTGTCGTCTATACATTTATTTAGTCTTCTGTTACGGTTCTGGCGGGAATCATTCTTGTAAAGTTGTCGGAGCGCATGTATAGATTTCTTTAATATGTACAAATTCTCGATTTTCTATCATCGTTCGTCGAGGCTACTGTGTCCGTTGTCGTCTATACATATTTTAGTCTTGTGTTAAGTTTGTATCGGGAATCATTTTGGTAAGGTCGTCGGCGCGCATGTATAGACATCTTCTACAAGTGCGATCACTTCGCTTCTTGTTGACGGTCGTTGCGGCCACAGCGCCCGTTGTGTTTTGTACGTTTGTTCGGTCCTTTGTCGTATCGGGACTTAGACATTTTTCAGTTAGTTGTTCGTCGTAGCGGACGAGTTTCACGGACCATTTTTCTATATGTAATGTCGACTTCATCGCTCCGCTTTCCGTGTCGGTGCGCATTTCTCACATTTTCTGGCTACTGGCTTTTTCCCTTCTTTGGGGCGCAGTAGCAGAGAGCTAAAGATTGCACAGAGCGTATTATTTCAAACGAGAACGCCTGGGTAGCTGTCACATTATTTTTGTTTTGAGATCGTCTATTACTGCTACTGTCGCCTTCGACCAGGCATTCAAGCTTCCCCTATAAATGTGTAAATAACGAACGTATTTGGTTCAGGTACAAATACAAGCCAATGATACAGGGCCAAGTCTCTTAGGCAAATTTAAAACAAGGAAAATGTATTAGGCTCCCGGAAAGGGTCATATAAATAAGCATAGCACCGAGGTGTGCTTATAAATTTAAGAAGTAAATAGGGTTGGCTCCCCTATAAAAAGGTAGTGCTGCATGCAAACAGATAGAGGCATTAGTACATGCCTCTAACAAAGCTTCTGCGGAAGCATATAAGAATTTCAACATAGCTTTGCAACGTACATGTTGAGGCGGTACCTTATATTACTACCAAAGGAAAACATACATATACACATGCTAAATGTACATTACATGTATAAGAGAACTCAAGTAACTGCAATTATTGCAAATATATATATATATATATATATCTTACGTACATCGTAACTGTACATAGGCAAGAGCGGAAACCGTGTACACATTTTATTTTTAAAATGTATTTTTTTGCGCATGTGCATTGAGTTTCACTGGACAACCTTTCATCTAGTAAATAAGCGAACATACTCTACAAGTAAGTATTGGTCAAGTAATTCAGGAATTTACGAGCAGGCTACAGCGGCGCTGTTCTTCAAACCAGGAGAACGTAACAGTTAGAACTACGTTAATGTAGTAAGCTTTAAGAATAAGTAACATATAGTTGTAGACAAAGAAGCGGCAGAAGCGGGTAGGCTTCGGAAGGTGCGTCATTCATTTTGGTCCTGAAACTAAAGTTTCAGATACGTACTTAAAGAAAGATGCGGTACCAAGTCTATATCGTCCGGGCCATACTGATTCAGGTAATGGTTCATTTTACACATTTGGCATTGTAAAAGAAATACATAATTTAACTGTATGTATTGAAAATTCAAACTAGGGGTTCCAATGATTGCAAGAACTGTGTGATTGTCATTTCTCACAGTATTTAATTTAGTATTAATAATTGTTTACTTCAATTTCTTTTTACTTATATTCCTGAAGTTCTACATATCTCATTCTACTTCACAGAATCCTTAAGTGAAGGTGGCCATAGGGGAAATATTTTCATAAGTTCCGAATTTTCAACTGAAATAGAAGAGCAAGCTGAGGCTCCAAGAAGAGACATGATCTATTCACAAACAATAAATTACTTGAAAGGAAACGAGCTAACACATTTTAATATCTTTATTTTTGACTAGGCTGCGTCAGATCAAACTTCTTGCAATAAACCTCTCTGTGAGAGATTAATTTATATTTGTATTCTAACCAATCAATTGTTTGGATGGTTATATTTTTCTGGCATAATCACTCTCTTTATACAATTTGCATGGTACTATGTGTTTTATTTGGAAAGTGATAAAAGTTTATATCATTTCTTTTAATTTATTATATGTTATAAATTAACAATATTGCCATGAATTAAATTCAAGCAACTCGCCCTTTTCATGTTAGTTGGGGAAAATCTCTTAGGTGGTGCTTGTAGGGAATCAAAAACTTCTGTGAAGATAGCTTTTTGTGGATATTACCTTTTCTATGGCTTCATGGAAGTTGTTGCTGCCTTAAGTATGCTCTTCCCCTCCGCTAAGCCGCTACGCGCGTGTGCGGCAAGTACCAATAGCGTGTATGGATGTGCACAGTACCGTTGTCCATATACGATTCAGTCTCAGCCCATTGTCTCTGTTGATGTTATTCGGATTTTTGTATATTTCAATCGCTGTTGTTTATTAATTATTGCAGTGGACTGTATTTTAGTAAATCGTTTTATTGAAAAAATAGACTTGTAAATAGATGATACACTATATACTTTTCTCAACGTTCGTTCTATATCTATGTACTTGTTCACTTCGAATACATTGTATATTATTATGTGGCAAATGCGCTTGCGCACATTACAGTTGGTCATGAATATAGGCGTTAACAATCGCTTCCCTGTTTAATCGCTTACAATAGTTCTTTCTTGACGCTAGAACTTTTGTACCGTCGAATCTAATCCCATGATTCGGGTCCGAGTGGATATGTTCGGCAATGACTGATTTCTTTATTTGTTTCAAACGCACATTCTTCTCGTGTTCCTTCTTTATAGTGTTGATCAATCGTCTTGTTGTGTCTACGTGCACTTTTTCGCAGGAGCACGGTATGCTGTGTACTCCGGGTCTTGACAAGGGGTCCATTTTTTTTCCTTGTCTTGTGATATTGAAATGCTCAACTATTCCTGTCAGTGTTTATGTATGGTATGCTGTGCCTACCGCTGCTGCTTCCCGATCATTCCTGTTTCTGGGTGCAGGCTTATTCGCGATTGATTATGTTCTCAGGCTATTTGTTTCCCTTACCACTGACGACGTGGTGATCTAGTTAACGTGTTACGTACGTTGGTGGTTCGAATAACATTTTGATCTTCTATTAATATATATTATAATTGTGGCGTTATCCTCGTCCGCTTGTATGATCGTTAGTGGTTCATCCTGTTTTAGTTGCTTTAACGCTTTCCATTCTGCAGGAGAAATATTGCGTTTTAATAGTTTGGATGTTTGTAATACGCGCGCAACATTTGTACGAACCGCATCTCCATCCGCCCGAGGCAGACGTTTGATTGCGGTTTGCACACTTGGTATGATTTCTTCTTTCCGGATGGATTTCTGTGTAACAGCAAACTTACTTCTTTTTTCAAGGATGCTTACAACAACCAGCGGCAGAGTTTTGTCCGTAAGATTCACTACCGCTGGATCTAGTTTTATCCAATTCATATTATTTTGTGTTGTCAATTCACCAGAATTTTGCGGTTTGTTTCTCAATTGGGTGCTTCTTTAAGCTTTCTGCGGTGCTTTCCGTCATCGTGTCCACTTTGTGCAAACCACTTTCCTACTACGATTGGTGCAAAGTGGAGATGTGCTACTAAACATAAATTTTAAGTAAATCTATTGTTATAAAAGTAATAAAAGTATCAGAAATTAACGAACTATCAAAGGAAAGCAATTTGGAACAGCAAAAAAGACATTTTTAACATATATATACCAAAGTAATATTACGCATGAATATTTGACATTCTAATATTTTGCTATTTTCTTAATCTTAATTAAGAAGCGGCAAATGAGTTGTTATTGGTACAATATTTCTACCTTTCTTCATTTTTAAGCTGTTCTCTTTCAAAAATAAAAAAAATCGAAATTTTAGAGTCTTCTAAACGAGGGTGTTGTTTCATTGACTTTTTCCAATTCTGTTTCAACTGCAATCCCCATAATTAATAGAGTCCTGTCTACTTAATATAAATATTTGGAGCACAGTGGATCTACAATTATCACATATTCGTCGAATAAATCATTTTAGTACAGAAAAGTAAATATGTAAAGAGTTCTGTTTCTCATATGCCTTTTATAACTACTTAAATGAAAATAAAATAATGATCCAATAAATCCCTCATAACCAATTCAAATTCTAAACGTTGGGTGGTACATCCAATAAAATATTCATGGTCATGCTTCGCGAGTGAACACTTAAAAACTGGAAACCCGACACGAACGTTTGCACTAAATCTTAATAAGAATTCTCCGGCACAGCTCGATATGAACGAACTGAACAATTTGATCGTTTTTCTCACCTACGCGAACACATCTCTTTCTTTCCCTATTTGCATATATGTATGTATATACGCTACCTATATAAAACTCCGTACCGTTTTCATTCAGACACACTTCACCTCTATATCACTTGTAATTGTACCGGAATCGTTGGAAATACGAATTCCGGAAAAGTGCCGCCGCTGCTCACCGGTATAAACAGAAAACGTTATATCGCCGCTGCAACAACAGCGGCAGTTTCACGATTCGAAAATTAGATTTTATGCCGTGACGCCACCATTTCCACCATCCAGAATGTCTCGGAGTTACAGGAGTTTTTAAAATTGTCCCATTTTTTCGTATTGGTTCGAGAACGAAACTGTTGGTAGCAAGCACGTGTGTACGATTGAATTTTAGTGCAGAGAAAGCAGGTCAAATAGAAGCAACCTCTTCTGAGAATACGAGCGTATTTGTTCGAATTAAATAAATTGAATTTTGCATGTATGTAATATCTACCTCTCTAGCTAAGGCGTATAACACAGCTGACACTGTGATAACTGTTAAGAAAATTTGGGCATAGTAATTAAAGCGATTAGTTAGATAAATATCAAAAAAGCGTATTTTACTTACTGGTAAAAATTTTATTTCAGGAGTATTATTTCTATTCAGATTTACCCGGACTGAAGCGTCTATGTATCATTTAGAAAAAGCATTTTAATAAATTTCAATAAAAGATATGTACGTCATATACAGCCATGAGCATATTACCAGCACACTATCCTATAATTTCAGTCGCTGACTATAAGTACAGTTCGTCACCAGAAAAAAGAAGTCGTTAAATCAATGTTGTACCGAAAGTGCCGCGGAATAAATGCAGGCCCTGATAAATACAAATAAACATTTATTTGGCATTTCTTTGTAGTTCATAATTGTCGTTCGTAGTTTAATTTTGTTAGAGCAATTTACTTCAGCTTTTAAATTAATCATTCTATTTAATCAATATCGCCTACTTGAATTTGAACCCACTTACAACATTTGGACCCGCTTAGAACGTAACAATAGAAATCAGGTTACGTTTTGCCTGTATGTATGTACGTCGTTCCCTGTAGAAGATGAATTACTTCTACAATTTAGAATAGGCTAGAAATAAATTCCAAAAGAACCATGATCTTAAATCTGAAGACGTTGGAATTTGTGACGGAATCTTTATCATTGGACCATAGATCAACAGAACAATGCTATATGGTTCGCTAAAATAGGAATACATAAAGTGGGATCGAGGGAAAAACTTTTTGATTGAATTTAAAAAGAAAGCTGTTTGTTGTATATTAAAATACTTAACATTTTAAGGGACACATTTTGTCAAGAAGGTAAAATAGAAATCATCGAGGACGATCGTAATTGCAGCAGAAATATGTACATTAATAAGGTTATGGATGGAAAACAAAGTCTGTGGGAAGACAATGGAACGGTCGGAAAATAACCAGACTTCTCTACTCATTCAAATACCAAGAAGATCAAATGTAAATGAATATAAGTATATACATACAGTTCATCAATAAGGTAAAATTCATATGGGAGTGTTAGGAACACCAAATCAAGCATACTAAGTCTACTAAATGCGCAATTATAAATTAAAAAAGGAGAGGTAAAAGAATATTTAGGGAAAGTAATGTAAGGTGAACATGCTAACCAATGAAATGTGTAATAAGTGTTGTCTAATATTTAATTTAGATTACTAATATCAGTTCTAAAATCAATAGTATTGAAGATGGTTTTTACATAATACATTTCTAGAAATAAAAGTTGTTCCCTACTAAAAATGGTAATATCAGAATAACCAGCTTTCACCGGGATAGAATACTTGATGTTAGAACTAAGCTTCTTCATTCGATAAGAAAAGGCGGATACAAAATATATTTAGCAATTCTTACATTCTTGAAAAATATATAAATCTTCTGTTAGAAAGTAAATAGCACATGATGTCGTTATTCATTATAATTGTCTGTGTATGAAGAGGGGAGAAGGAATTACATAGGTAGAAATTGTGTGGTAGCGTTTAGTGTTACTAACAAACGAGGTGTTAAATATGATTTTAATGGGCAATACTTAAGGTACTTACATAATATACTACGGAAGATATGCATATGTATGTAATGTGGATAAGGCAGTTACTACAATATTACACGTCACATACGACATTCTTAATGCGGATATGTACAGGGTGGCGCAGGGAAACGGGAAATTTTGAACGTTAAAGTTGTCAGCACTGTAGTGCCGGCAGTTGTTCGTAACGTCGCACAATTGTTGTGAACGCATTGCCATTTAGTAATCATGGATCGTTGGACTGGTGCGGAACGTGCAGTAGCTGTGAGAGCGTTTTATAAAAATGGTGATAGTGTGACTGCCGCGCAGAGAATATTTCGACAGCATTACCAGCTTGGACGTCATGGACGTGTCCCATCTGTGCATGCGATTACAACGTAGGCGCGTAATTTTGAAGAAACAGGATCTGTCTTGAAAAAGAAAGCTCCAGGTGGCATTCGAACGGTACCTACCCCAGAGAACATTAAGGCTGTTAGAGCTGCAATCGAGAGAAGTCCTCGCCGCTCCGTTCAACAGCATACATCTACGCTAGGAATTAAGCGACGAAGCTTACAAAGAATACTGCACGAATTACATTTCCATCCCTATAAGTTTAGTAGGCAGATATTGGCTAAAATTAACGAGGACGCGAATTTCGTTGGTAACATATGGATATCAAACGAAGCCCATTTCCACCTGAACGGTTTCGTAAACAAACAGAATTTTCGTTATTGGGCCTAGGACAATCCTTGTGAGTTACACTAGCGACCACTACATAGCGACAAGGTCACAATATGGTGTGCTGTATCATGTCATGGTGTTATCGGTCCTCTTTTTTTGCACGTGAGGATGGTAGTGCTGCGACAGTAACATCCGCTCGATATGTTGAAATGCTTCAAACATTCTTTATACCGAGACTGTACGAGATTAATCTTAACATGGAAAACATGTGGTTTCAGCAGGACGGAGCCACGTCACACAGTGCTCGACATTCGATGGCAGCAGTTCGTTAATTGTTTGGAAGACGCATTATTTCACGTAACGATGACATTAAATGGGCCTGCGGGATCCCCTGATCTTAGTGTGTGCGATTTCTTCCTGTGGGGGTATCTTAAAGGCGAGGTGTAGCGTACACGACCTGCAACAATCCATGAACTGAAGGAGAACATTCAACAAGAAATCACTGCCATTCCCCAAGATTTGCTACACCGCGCATTCCAGAGTTTTCATAACAGGCTGTTAGAGTGAGAACGCCGAATGGGAGGACATCTTTCCGATGTCATCTTTAAAAAGTAAAGAGACACTTTTGGACATTTTGATTGTAAAAACATAAATGGCATGCTGCATACATGCACTTTCGTTAATAAATTACTAGTTTTATGAATTTATTCGTGGAAATTACGTTATTTCAAAATTTCCCGTTCCCTTGTGCCACCCTGTATAATTATAATAATGGCAAACAAATGTATTTTATTGTCGGGCACCAAGAATAAATATTGCCATCAAGTCCCCAATATATAGAATGGGTAATGATTTCAATTCTATGGATAGTGCAGTGCGGAGAACAACGTGGAGGGGCCGAGTGGCCGTATGAAGACGATGTCTACGTACTCGCATCATTTATGCTCGTAACCTTCATGAGTGAGAGCATAGGCGATTCGAACTCAGGAATATTTACACATAAAATAATGATGAAAAAATGTATTATATAACATGCTGAAACACTTACTGTTTGCAGAAGTTTTCACGAAATCACGTACTGGGTGGCATCTATTAAATATTACAACCATTAAATATGTTTCCACACATGTAATTTGTAATTTTTCAATTCCCTCCGCTTGTCCACAGCAGCTCTTGCGAATACTTTCTAAATCACATTTTGTCTGACCATCTTGAAACACTTTCTGAGTTCTCTTGATAGCTTTTGCGTGTCTCGGACCGAATTGTGAAACTACCTTCTTTACATCATCAAAATGTGCGCAGCCGTAAAACGCAGCGCTTGACGATGTTTCCCAACGCGTAGTAATCGGCTGTGGTGGTTCAGGCACTCTGGGACACAGTTCATGGAATCTCTTTATACGTTTTGGGGACTTTAGAAGTACTGCCTTTGTATGTGCTATTAAAGCATTTACTCGTGGATAACATTTAGGGATCAATTGCGCCACAAGAATTAAAGCATGGATTTTACATGTTACATGTAACAGATTACCACTCTCTTATTTAAGAGAGCGGCCCAAGGAAAGCATGTTAGCGATACCGTCACTCACAAACATTAAAGGTTGAGTTGTTGAAATTTGAAATTTGTTCAATGCACTCAACACCACTTTTAATATTTCATTGTTAGTACATTTTGCAACTTCTTTGGAAGCAAGTGAGACAGGGGACGATGGTTCAAGCTCTTCCATTGAACGTATTACGGCATTCAGAATGGCTTTGCCGATCGGTTGTATTGTTCACACATAACCACAAATTTTATCTTTCAATTCTGCTTTAATTCTTCTTTCAACATAATCACGAACATGTGGCATAAAGTTTCTTAACGATGTCCAACTTTGTAATGTATAATCCGAATACTTGCTCCAGAAATAGATAAATGCTTGTTGGTCTAGTAAAGTGAACGGTACATGATATAGAATAAAATAAACACTTATATCGAATACTAATTGTTCGCTGTATCGTTTGCCACGGATTGCAGAACTGTGTATTTATGTAAACCGCAAATACATTACATTTAACAGAAATTCTTTCTTCATTCTTCTTACCTCATTTATTTTTGCGTGGCACTTTTTTCAGTTACATTAATGCATTTTCCTTGCGGGTATGGATAGTTATGGTATGTTGCAATTTAATTATAAGTTTATTGTGAGTTGATCAGGCCTTTTTTTATTGGTTAGTTTTGTGTTTACTTGTAGGTAACTAGACGGTACGTGTTATTTTTATTTTATCTGTTGGGAAATAAAATATTATTATTATTATTATATTATTTATAGCACTGATACAAAAGGAAAGACGAGAAAGATACTTTTCACAACGATCGAGCCGATAGTTGTAATATAATTTTAAGTACACTGGGTTTTGTCAACTTAAGAGCCGCTAACAAGCCTGTTGATGGGATAGTGTGTATATATGATTTTGAAAGAAATAGTCGAGTTATCCAGGTTCTATAATTTCGAAAACAAATAGAAAAAATCTTTAAACACAGTACACTTAACACATGGGCTGAAAAGTCCCGGGTCTAACACATAGATGACTCTAGTTTTATTGCAATCACCTTTCTCTCAGTTAGTGCTAACCTTCAAAAGACAGCTGTTAAAATTTCATGATATTCTATTCATTAGTTTGTGAGTTATTGTGCTAAGAGTCACGCTACTTTTGTTATTTTCAAAACAATGGATCAAAAACAATTTCGTGTTTTAATTTTACACTGCTTCTTGATGGGAATAAATACCGTTCAAGCGAAGCAATGGCTTGAAAAGTGTTATGGGGACTCCGCTCCATCAGAAACAACAATAAAACGTTGGTTTGCTGACTTCAAACGTGGTCGTAGAGACACTGATGATGCAGAACGCAGTGGACGTCGAAAAGAGGCGGTAACACCAGATAACATCAAAAAATCCACAAAATCGTTTTGAATGATCTAAAAGTGAAGTTGCGTGAGTTAGCTGACATCGTAAAGATATCAAAAGAACGTATTGGCTTTATATTGCATGAGCATTTGACTATGAGAAAGCTCTGTTCAAAGTGTGTGCCGCGTTTGCTCACTGTTGACCAAAAACAAGAACGTGTTGGTGATTCTGAGCAGTTTTTGGCCATGTTTAAACGTAACAAACCGGAATTTTTGCGTCGATATGTGACAATGGATGAAACATGGATCCATCACTTCACTCCGGAATCAAAACGATCGTCATCTGAGTGGACAGCAACTAGTGAACCTCGTCCAAAGCGCCCGAAAGCACAACAATCGGCTGGAAAGGTTATGGCCTCGGTATTATGGGATGTGCGTGATGTAATATTCCTCGACTATCTTGAGAAAGGAAATACCATCAACAGTGAATATTATATAGCGTTATTGGAGCGTTTGAAGGCCGAAATTGCAAAGAAACGGCCGCATATGGTAAAGAAAAAAATTTGTTTCATCAAGACAACGCACCGTGTCACAAGTCAATCAAAACAATGGCAAAACTACATGAATTGAACTTCGAATTGCTCCCACATCCACCGTATTCGCCAAATTTGGCTCCCAGCGACTACTGGCTGTTCGCAGACCTCAAAACAATGCTCGCCGGTAAGAAATTTCGCACGAATGAAGAGGTTGTCGCTGAAACTGAGGCCTATTTTGAGGCAAAAGACAAATCGTTCTACAAAAGTGGTATTGAAATGTTAGAGCGGCGCTGGAATGATTGCGTTGCTCTTGATGGAGATTACGTTGATGAATAAAGCTAATTTTGAACCAAAAAAACCGTATTTTCTTTGTTAGGCCCGGGACTTTTCAGCCCATGTGTTACATATGTTTCTTTTTGATAGCGATATTCAAATTAAAGTGAGTAGAAAACTTTTAGACCATTATCTGATATTACCGTGCATTCAATTCACCTGATGAATATCTTACTATTTACAATGAGAAAGAAAGATTGACATGCATAAGTTGGTAGTTACAGATAATGCGAATTGCATTTCTAGGTGTCTTTGTTGTATAATGCTAAATTCCTGTATAGAATAGTAAACGTGCTACGTAGTTGCAATTTTCAAAGGCGAAAACATTTTCCTCCTAACAATTCGTATCCATTGCTCGTTACAATCGCCCGCATGATCAACAAACTGGTTCGTATTTATATACTAAAAATAAAATCAACGAATGGGAGATGTACTAAAAGAATGATTAAAGTCAATACATTCATCTTATGTGCTCGATTAATCGACATTTTTATGTAACGTAGTAGTTTTTGCTAACTTCCAATATTTTATTGTAATTAAATAGGAAACGACTTCGAGAGATAAACGGAAGAAGTTGTGGATGAAAAAAACAAGAGAAAAGAGGCGATCCAAGGTTTCCATTAAAAGGGGAATGAAAATATTTACTATAAATTGTAATTTATTTGTTTTATTCCATTTGGTGCTTTATTCGTTTTGTATTTTCTTTATTCTCCGGCTTCAGTTCGCGTCACTGCACGTTTTTAATTTCGTTCTGCCTTCCTACTGTAGCCTTTATTTCGTCCTTTTTCCTACTGGTTTTTTTCTCATCCTTTACGGGTTTTTTCGTCTCCGTTAAGTTGGCAGCGCCGTATTTGACGTAGAACGATGAGATACGGTTAATGTTACTTCTACAGTCGACGAGTTAGAAACGGGAACTACTCAATTACCGATTACTAGAACGAGCTTCGCTAGAGCAAATTAAGTGCAGAATCTGAGTGTGCAAGGCATAAAAAAAATGGATAAAATTTATGAAAAATACCAACCGGTAATTGCCACTTAGTTGTAGACGATGAAACAGAGAACGTATTAAACAAAATTAAGTTTGTTAACGATGTCCAAATTAGAATGTAGAGATATCTTGGAGAGGTAATAATACTCTTCATTAGAACAAATAAAATCGGAGTTTTAAAAAATCCAGGTGTTGATGTGGGACAGTGTCTAGTATACCACGGAAAATGTTCCATTTTGACAAATAAAAGAAGTACGACTATCTTACACTTGCAAAAGCACAAGATTGTTCAATTTATATAATACAAGGATTTAATATATACATTAATAGTGACCTGCACAGACTATTTCCAACGTATTAAATTTCCGAAAAAATATCGGTCTCGGAGGGGACTTGTACCCAACATCTCTATATTTTGTTTCACTTTTGGCTTTTCGTTCACTGATAGATACTCTGTTTAGCCTTTTTACATAGTTTTCTTCCAATACCTACAAACTGTTTTCTAAGGGAATTTTGTCTTTTCTTGTTGCAAGTTTTGTTTGCATCCCTCTTTACTTGTTCATGCAATTGTCTGTTTTCTTTAGTGCTTTGATTCAACCACTCCCATAATAATAATAATAATAATTATTATTATTATTATTTTATTTCGTTTTGTTGTTCAACATTTGTGCTGTATTTCGAAGGATTTCCTCCTTCCTTTTCCATTTTTATTTTTTCAATTTTCTAGCAATCTTCTATTAACAACTTATTGGTATCCTATTTTTGTTTTTCGTCCGTCCCATCCTCCATAATATTTTGTTCTATACCGTCTTTTTTAATTTCCAGATGAAGTTATCCCTCTTACCATTACCGCATCGGTTATACAGGGTCCGACAAAAAAGAGACCCTGTATTTCAAAAGGCAGTGAGAAACAAACCAAGCAAGATACAGAAAAATACTTTCATTTGTGAACAATAAATACTATACAATTTTACCATATGCGAGAAGCCTTTTTCCGGACTCTATATTTTTCATGTGGTTATTTCCAACTAGTATATAATTTCCTCGATTCACAACTTTAATATGCGTGTAATGATATTAAATATGGTGGCGATAATAATCTAATTTTATTGATAAAAAATGCGGAGTATTGCAAATTGTGGTATTGTTTTGTATTGTTACTATGCTACGTACAGAATAGTATTTGTAAGTAGGAAATCCATACCATTTTCAATCTAGATTCTTTTAGCCCAATAAAGTAGTAATATTTACTTTTAGCTTTTTAGAGGTAATATTCTGCTTATAAAGCTTCCGAAAAAGATTTATTGTCTTTGTTATTTATATCAATCTATCATAGAATAAATTTTTATTATAGTTTTCTAACTAAATCACTACAATCGCATGGATTTACACTTTACAGCTCGATTTTCTAGTGCGTAGAGCCCTACTATCACAGAAGGCACTAAATTCTGGTGTTACGAGCGTTTTGACATGGTCATTGCAGACTTGAAATCCTGATAAACCGTATTAGGGTAAACATTTGCGCGGCAATAACTTCAAATTGAATTCCATCGACTTGGCGTAAAATTCTATCGAATTCCTTCGTATCCTTACCCTTGGTGAATAACTGTCACTTGCCTCTTTCGTATAAACGGATACAAAGCCTTAACACTGACTTCCCCTCCAGTCGCTATCTTGACATCCATAAATTCGTACTTCTCATGCCCTGTATCGAGCTGAGATAGGTTAGAGGGTAGGTTGCGTTTTTATTAGCTTTTTCCGAGATGGGATTTAATTAATTTTTGATGATGGTATAACCATGTACTGGGCGTTTATGATATCCGACGGAAACGAAGGTTGAAATAACTAATTTTTGGAAAGTAACGTTGATGTCGTAAATTTACGCGCAATAAAAGGAAGAAAAATGTCTTCGCATTAAAACGGTGTATGTTTATAAAAGCGTTGGCAGATTCACGGTGCTAAGACTGCATAGATAGGTGTATTATAAAGGCGAGTAGATAACTAATATACAGTAATTCTTTTTCATTGTACGTTATAAAGGTAACAGTTTTCAATTACATTGTGAGATAGCCGTTGCTAATTGCCCGTTAACACTGCCATAGAAGGTTAGAGGTTATGTGATTCGATGCTAGCGCTTTAAGGCAGCCTAACTGCGTGAGAAAATGCAAACGGATTCGTCTAGTAGTTAGTGCTAGAAACGCTCACAAAACGTAAGTTTGTACAGCATAAATTTAGCTTGAAGAACGAAAGTATACCGTCACAGAACTACAGAAATTTTATGCCCTTTAGTTTCTTCATATATACCAGCGTCAGAACTATTACTTATTGGTGCATAATTGTACTAAGAAGTATAATAATATTAGGCTTTAATTGTTTTTTCTTTTGCTGAAATATGTGAAATACCTTAGTGTGATTTTATTTATTAACTTGAATATTTCAGTAACGTCATCTAGGGCACCGTCACTAGCTACTAACAATACAGTATTGCTGGAAATAAACAGTTGGCTCTGTCTCTATGCCTGCACTGCTATAACACGTTACAGAGCGTAGACCTGTCAAGTAAACGTTAACTAATTAATTAGTAGTGCCTGATTGTTAAAAATGTTATAGTCGTAATGGTTGTCGGGTCCCGCCGTGTCACTAAGTTTTCTGTCCCTGACGTTTCGCGAACAACTGGGGTTCGCATTTTCAAAGGTACTTTTGACGATTATAACAAACAGCCATGAAAGTCTGAGAAACTGTTAAAAATGGTGTTAAGTACAGAGTAGAAAGTTTTTCTGTTGGAGCAATATTTTCGCTCATACGAAATCGATTCAACTCTGCAAGTCTGCGATACCTATGTGATAAATTCACGTAACAGTGTTTAATAAACGTTCTCCGAGTAAAGTTGTTGAAAAGTTTAGAAATACTGACAGTGTATTGTGCCAACAAAAAGGAAAATTGGGTCGTCGTTGAACAATTAATTATTGTTAATAGTAGCTATCAGCACGTTTTTGGGCAGATCTTAGAAAATCCGAAGTTGGTGTGAAGACAACTTCCTTGCAAAGAATCCTGAAGGAGCTGGGTGCATTTTCGTATATGATCCAAGTACCCCAACAGCTACAACCTCCTAATTATCACAGTAGAGTGGGATATGGCGCCAGAATTCTCCCGTTACAATATGAAAATCATCAACTTCTAAAAAATGTATAGTTTTCAGATGAAACATATTTTCATTTGTCGGAGCGTGTAAAACGGCGCATAAATTGCTTTATAGGATTTCTCGGACTTGATGAAGTTCATGAAGTTGCTTCATATAGTGCAAGTGCGAATGTGTGGTGTCCAATTTCGGGACACGGAATCATTAGTTCGTACTTTATCGAAGAGAATAGTAAACAAGTTATATTTAATCAACAGCGGTACATGCACGCTTTATCCCTGATCTACATCGATTCTGTCGTGCACGTAATTTGGCATTTCGAGACTAAGTTTTTCAGCAGGATGGGGCAACTTATCATACTGATGCTGCAGTTTGTCAATTTCTTCAGGGAGATTTTCAAACCAACTTTATTTCACGGTTTCCTGAGTTCCCTTATCCTTCACATTCGCTAGACCTTACCTCTCCAGAGGCATACATTTGGGCATGACCAAAGATGCCGTCTTCAAAAGGTCACCACACATCATCGATGAATAAAAGGATGCCATTCGATCCCTTTTTCGCACAACTGAGACAATCCTTATTCGATAACGTAACGACCAACTTGAAACTTTGTTATGAAGTCTGTCTTGAACGAGGAGGCGCGCAAGTCTAAATGATATGATAAAAAATAAAAGAATTATAATTTCAGTACTGTTTATTTCGCCCCATACCGTATATGTATATCCTTTATGAAAAACGTAAATGCGTAAAATAAATCAAATAATTATATAAAAAGATCTGTATAAAATAAAAGCTGGTGTTTAGTTCATAAAATAATGTAGTGTAATACTTTCCCTCAATATTTTATACAAGAGCATTCTTAGCTTAAGCAAAAGCAGGAAGTGCGTTGTCTATGCAACACAACCTGAAATTGATTCCAGTTTGCTTTATAGCAAGATAGACGAGCTCAGTTCCAGTTGGCTGGGGTCATTTTGTAGAACCATAGCTGTAGCTATTGGACATTATGCCGCGCTTTTCATGCACAGCGTATATTTTTTTCTAAAACAGTTACAAATTGCTGATGGGGATTATCTACTCTTGTTTGATATATTACAGTAATTTCTTTAATTCTTATATCAGGGTAAAGGATAAAAATTTAGATCAGGGTCAACATTAACTTTGATGATCTTCTAGTAAGATTAACAAATATTTGAAACCTAACATGTCATATTTTTTAAAACAAAACAAAAAAAATATATTGTTGTTACAAGAACAAAATGAGTTCTCTTTTATCACGAAAGAAAATAAACTTGCGACAATCCCTAACTAACTAAAATTATATGTTTAATTTACTTGTGAATATTCGAAGCTCAAAATGTCCTGTGGTCAACGTGGTTGTGTTAGGGATCTTCAACAATGATGTAGAGGAATTTGTAATTTATTTGCTTCACTAAACAACAATATGTTAACCTAAATATATCTATTTTTAGAAATAACATTACTTTTATGAATACGTCGTCTATACTATTGGCTATAAGGTTCCAAATGACACTCTGCCTGTCCCTTCTTTCAATCTTCTCATATTAAGCTTACTCAAGGCTTACTATCACTTGCTAGAGCTTACATCTTTCACACTAAGTGTATAGATGGCTTGATGCCTTTTGTTCCAATATGGACGCAGTTCCAAGCTTACTTGGATACGAGATTCATCTTAACAATTGAGATCTCATTGCATCTGTGACGTTTTAGATGCCTGATTTAATATATGTGAGCGGTTTTACGTAATTTAAACTCTTTTATGGGTCCATTTAATCATACTCGATACCCAAAATCGGACCTGCACCCAAAATTCAAGTACCCAGAGCACAAGTCGAGTACCTAGGTATATCCATACGCAGTACAATCTAATATTAAAGCAAAATTTTAGTACTAAGAAAGAGTAAATGCATACGTTGGTGTGTTACATACAGGGTTAATGTCCTGATTTACTTAAACGGAAGAAATTTTTAGTAATATAAATCTTAAATCGGCAAAATGCTAAATGGTTATCAAAGAATGACCCCAATGCATCGATGATTAAAATCTTTTCTTTGTTATAAGTAGTGTATCGCTAGTGTATTCGCGTGTTTGTTGGAGTACAATTTAAATTATTTAAAATGAGATATAAAGCGCTATCTTATGCATAGTATTGATATTTCTTTAAATTTAAATATTAAAAGAGAGCATTGCAGTGTATTTCCAAAACAATGTTATTAACAAACAAGTAGATTACAATGAATGGTTTTACATTAATTCATAAATGAACGACCAGAAGGTATGTTTTATTAAACTAACGTTTTCGTAACGATATTTTTAACCATTGTGAAATTGAATTGTTGATTGATCTGAAAGTTACTCTTAGTTGATCTTGTAACCACAATTGATCCCTGTACATACTCGATCCTTGTCCTATCCGCACTCGATCGGCAGTCGACGCGCATGCTCCATATATCTTGAACAATGGACAATTAGATCTAATATACTCCTCACATAAAATCCTAAGGTAAAAAGGTAATGAATTACAAAATGCAGACCACAAAAATTTGAACGTAAGTAATGATGCCATCCATGGCAGTTTTATTTATAATCATAAAATAAAATCCATACCACTTTAAAGCTCATAACACGGTTGACAATGGGAGCCCATGTGCTCCCGAAACGCTGCGTTCCGCATAATTAATTAATTTGTGTGAGTGGAGTTTACTGCTATACCTGTGAATTGTACATCCACACAGTCCTTGCAATCGTCATCTCATAACACACCCACTTTCCAACCGTTGAAAAAGCGATGCAATATTTAATATTGTTTGTAAACTCGAATATGCTTATGATTAATATCCCTCAATTACTCATCTTCCAATGGCCAGCCAGATTTAATCTAAGGTTGAGAGCGGAAGAATGGGGAAAATGGTGGCTCGCGGTCTAATAACATTGAGCAATATTTCACGTCGATACGCAGAAAACTACAATATACTCTTGTGCTTGAAGAAAATGACCGTCGTAATAGTTTTATAAGTGCCTATAGCCGTTTTATAGGGTCTTGTCTAGACCTAATATAATTTGAGTGGCCAGGAAGTCGCTAACTTTCGTAGTCTTTCTGGTATTATGGCTCTAATAAGAGAGAATTTTATGTTGCGTCAGCGTTCAAAATTAAACAGCTTAAGTTGAGGGATTTCTTACTGAAATTGCTTCGACCGTGTTGCTCCTTTTTAATTATACTATGTTTAAAAATTTCGAGTAGAGAACATTTTGGGTGAATATTTTATACTATCGCTACGCAAGAACTATTTAGCGCATTCAAGAAGAGTATCGCTTTTTTAACGTATCAGATCGTTGATATATCAACACTTATAATCGCAGACGTATAGGTGGACAGAGATATTCCGTTTTGATCATAATGTGGACCAGTAGGTGTTTATGTTTATTTTGCTCTTGGCAAATGGCATGTAGTAGTGGCGTTAAATATCATGCATCTTAATCTCTGGCGTTACGTACCAAACAAAAAGTTTTTTTTTTGTAAAAATATTTAAATTAATATTTTATTCAAATTTACGCGGTATGATTTGTAACGTTTCGAAACATGGCCGATGTGCACTAAATATCTTTAGGCTTGTTACAGACGTTATTACGGAAGCATTCATTTAGGTTAATGTTTGTTAATACGTGTTTAAAATGCATCCAAGAAGAGAAATGAACTGGACAATCATTTATCATTAATGATGCCCCAGAGCGGAAAGTTAATGAAATAGTTAAAGAAAACAGACACCATACGATTTCATCATTTAATTAGTTTCAAGAAGTGTTCGTTATGAAACTGAGGCGGAACAAATACAGTAAAGAAATTTTGCCCATTCTAGATACCAAAAATGTTAACTGAGTTTCACAAATTAAATCATTTAACCAGTGTTTTGACTTTTTAGGCCAAATTGTCACTGGTGACGAAGCGTGGGTTGATCACGTTATATCCGAATCAAAACAATAGTCTGTGGTATTGAACTATTTCATATCATTCAAAAAAGTGATGTTTAAGCAAATTATTGCCCAAAAAAACATGTGCACTGTTTTGGGATAAACAATGTTTTGTCTGCGGATTTTTTAGCTCGGGGACGTACAGTTCCTGTTGAAATGTATTGACGTATTAAATAAATTACGTTATGCAATATAAAGAAAAAGACGTGACCTGCTCACTACAGAGATCGTCTTTTCCTCACGGCAATATTCGTTCACACGTGACCCATTGAACTCAAGATCTTACCACAGCGCAAGGGTTGGGAACAACTTGATCACCCGGATAACTCTGATCTGGCGCCTAGTAATTAACATTTGTTTTTGCACTTGAAGAAGCTCCTAGTCTGTCAGTGCTACGACGACGATGACATTGCCTAAATAACTGTGCAGGAGTGGTTAGTAAGCGACAGTTTTCTGTGAGGATGGAATCCAGAAATTTATCGTACGATACGACCAATACCTTAATATAGGTCGAATTTATGTTAGAAAATATGTTAAGATCTTGGTTTTCACGTAAAAATAGAAATGGTAGAAAATTGTCTTTGAACTTTTATATTGAAAGGATACTTACTTAGAAACAATTCTCATACATTTTGAAAACTGCAGGATAATTGTACACAGACATGAAATACTTTTAGGTTTATACATTCTCTTAATATTTTACCTGCGAAAATATATTGTTCCAGTTTACAATCATACATGCTAATGCCACTAAATTAATCTTTTTATGGTTTTAGGCCACGTGCAGAGTGAGTACGCCAAAATGTTAGCTGGTAAAACGTCTTCTGAAGTCAAAGAATATTTACGAAACAAATACAGAGCAAAATAATTCGTTAAATGTGTACTAAAACAAAATGTTATACGTATTCCTAGAATGAATAAACTGTAGACGCCTAGTAATTCTTTTTGCTGATTTTACTGAGAAATACATACTATGACCTTACCAGTGTTTATATGCCGCAGTCTATTGTTCTGCTTGAAGTACTAATGCCTATGTCCAGCGTAATAGGTTTCACCATTGTATTTATTATAAAATAACATCACTTGCATAAAAGTCCGAGGAATAGAAGCCAGGTGTTCATTGAATATCTTCCAAATCAGTGTGCACTGAATTATATACGGTCCAGTAGATCGATTTCGTATTGTTAATAAATTCTGGTAAAATGTTTATTCCAACTCTATCATCACTTGCTTCTGTGTTACACCATATCTTAAATTGCAGAGATAACATTCGTAATTGGTTTTTGTAATTTTTTATTAACGAAATGGCATTACTCTCCACAAAAAAAATGTGCAGTAAGTTTTTGATAATAGAGTTAATGAAGAGTTGTTCTAGGTTCTCTCAAAAAAGAGTGAGCGATATGACTTTGTTTTTAATATATTTAGTAAGAAGAGCACACAAACTGAGACATATATACCCCCCACGCGTATAATAAATACAGCGATAAATTAATAATTAGTAACCAGCAATATATTTTGTGTTGTTGTTACTAAAGACTTATCCATGGTATAGGTGTTAACACTATCTTAAATGGAATATTACAACCCGTCAACAAACAATCTAGTGACTACTTCCTAAAACACCACCCTATCGATCCGATAGATAGTGTTTCATAACTTTTCGTTTGGGTTTCTGAAAGCTATCGATCTCTAAACTATTGTTTCGATAGTTATTGATTTGTTAATCGTTTTATCACAACCTCGTTAGATGGCAACAGTGTATGCGTCCAAATTCTGTTTGGTGGTAAGTTCAAATATTCGGTAAATGATTTTGCCTATTTTAAATCCAATGATAAAGCTATTGTAAACTTTGTCCAATGACAGAAAAAAGACCAATCAAGAATAGGTTGCAGTATAGTTCTTGACTTGAAATACTGGATGTAGATCGCCGATAAAAAAATGCGAAGCTGTAATTTTACAGAAACGGAGAATTGCCCGCTGGATAAACTGAAATAGTATCTTCTTTTCGTTCACAGTTTCAACCACTGAATAACAAGTGTGTATGGTTTTACTTCAAATTACTCTTATGATATGAAGTAAAGTTTATCGTATAGAGGGTATAGAGGTTTATAACTATTTTTTTAGTAATAGAATTTATTGACATTCAGATCTTGATGCAGTAGTTCAGAGGCTGGCAAGTAGCTAGGTAATTATATTGTGGAGAAGTGTTAAAAACCACAAAAACAATCCTAATAAGACCAACATGCAAACACTGAAAAATAAAGTCATATGAGTACAATGAGGTATAATCAAATGTATTTAGGAACAAGATCAATTATAATTCCCTCATTGCTCATTTCAGAGCAGCAGTACGTTTAAAATTTTATATTGTCTACTTTTACAAATATTCAGAAGTTTGCAGAAGTTCTTATTAAAAATATATTGAAAATACATTTCCATGAGAAACAATAATACTTTGCTAGTTTAATAATTTTTTGCGACTTCAATAATAACGAAAATAGTAATAGTGAGCGTTTAACTCGGATTACTCAACGTATAGTCTGTAATATAAGAGAGCATATGGGCGCTTACTTCCAAAAAGATGTCTAATAAAAACAGGCGAAGATTTGCTGTACAAAGAACTTATCAGTATCGGTTTAAATTGCGATAAATGCAAATGCTTTCTAATACGGTACATGCTTCATTTGCTTTGAAGTTGTATTTCTCTGGGCATAAAAGTCAATACACTAACTGCTGCTAAATGCATGCCAAGGTCACAATATTTCGCTACAATGCTAAGAAATGGGTACAATGGTACGATCATACAAAAATAGTCGATGATTTATCGACACGAGGCATTTTGCGATTCATTACGAAGAGGCAAGACAAGATCATTGAACAGTTACTTGATGAAAATTGTAACTTAACCTTGTATCGGTCACAGACAAAATTGGCTAGAAAACAGATATAAGTTTCCATAATTACAATTAGACAGCGATTAAAAGATTTTTAAGTGAAATGGGAAAGCACAAAACGAAACCTCTGCTTTTAGAATATTACATTAATCGAAGATTAGTGTTGGATTGCGAAAATATCAACAGAGATTGGAACAACGTACTTTTTAGGAATGAATTCTCATTTTGCCTTTGGGTTCCAGAGAAGGATCTTCAGAGCTGTAAAAAGCTACACTTGTTTACCGAAAACCTGAATGCGCCAAAAAAAAACTTGGAAATCAAAAAAATGCAATATGCTAATATGGCCACCGCAATCGCCAGATGCTAACCCAATCGAGAACGTGTGGGCCTAGAAGAAAACTAAGTATAAACGAAAATTTTTAATTCAGATTCGAACAATTTGGTCCACGTTATGTTAACAGTATACCCAAAGGTTGGTAGAAAGCACGGGAAAAAATGAAATGATAATGAAAACGACCATTACCCAAAGTCGGCCGCAAGCTTTTGTACTAAATGTACAGAGTGCTGTAAAGTCACCTCTAGTCAAAATAAATTTGAAGAAACGAAAGGATTACTTACCTTATTTGAGTTTTTGCTTTTCGTTTTCTTCGTTCGGGAAGTGGAATAGGAGCTGTTACATTTATAAACATACGCATTTAAATAATGAACAAAATTAAAAGCTTGTTTGTGTATGTTTACAAATGAATATTAAATAAGAAGTAAAACCCTTTTCATAGTACACAAAATAAGTTTAAGCTTTATTTTACATAGTATTAAATACATAATAGAAGATATTACAATCCATTAAAAGCCAACAATTGTAATTGTTTACAATAATTATTAATAATATTGATGATTAGTTCTCAAAGCAATACCATTTATACCATTATTATATCATTTAGTACCATTAGGTATAATAATTTATTCCTCGTTTCTCTTTCTTTGAAAGAGTAATTTCGGCATTTCTTACTTCAAAAATTTTAAATAAATATAACGCTCATGGCAATTATAATACATTGACGATAGTACTTACATTCATCAAAAGGATATGTTGGAATACGCCAAGTATTTTAAAACAAGGCAATCGCTTTTACAATGTTAAATAGTTATTCTTATAGAACGTGAATAAATGGTACCGAAAGAGTTTTAGGTATCTAATATTTTTTGTTAAATAAAAAATTATGATTACGTTCAAACAATTACACATATTAATTTCTGCAACGCGAACACTGTGACGAGGATAAATATCCTGTTCGTAAATTCTAAATTATTTTTGTTATTAATCATATTTTTTGCAGTTTAATGATTAACTGAAAACAAACATTAAATGGCTCTATCCATAAAAAACATCAATATACAGCTTTCTAGACTGTTGAGGATGAATTTGTAGTTAACACAGAAGCTTACTACTTAATAAACGCTATATTATTAAATTTGTGATTTTTTAATTTTATAATTGTATATGCATACTAGTACAGTGATAACTCCTTTTATTACTCTTGTATAGAATGTTGATCTAAAAGTTTCGCGTATGTTATCGAATCTGTTAAAAATATTTGGTTGTTCAAGTCGCTACCTTTATTTTGTGAAAAGTGTTCTCAAAAAGACACTGACGCTCTACAGAGCTTTAAACAAACGAATACATTCAAATTTTGAATAAGTTAGCACCACATTTCATTACGTTTGCTCGCTTCTCTTGCTTTTTCCCATAAGTATTAACTATCACTGCATGCTTCTCTGCTGTTGGTAAGTGTAGGTACATTGGAATAAGCTGTATAAAAGTTAAAGCTTCCGTTTCGTAGGTGAATCACATCAAATTGGGAAAAAATGAAATCTGATAAACATACGATAGATAGGTATCGGAGGTAAATTTGTCATTACTTTACCTTTACGGAGTATAGAATATCATGATAACCGCGTTATCTTTCTTTGTAAGACAGGTTACCGTGTAGATTTGCATGTAATAATGTTTAATCAATTCTTAAAATAGATATGCAGCGTCTCTGAATCACGACGACAATTTTTGTTGTATTATACGCTTTTGAACATGATTAAAAATAAGATCATTAACGCAACGTACCAGCAGCTATGAGCACTTACAGCAGATATTTTACAAAAGGAATACAGCACACGCAACCACAAGAAAAACACTTGGCACATTAAAACTTGGTTACTATTGAATAACAACGATGAACACTTCCCTCAAGTTAGCGGTGTGCTAACAACTCTAAATCGTAGTACCTAAAGCTCTTTCTTTTATTCTATTACTTTTTTTCTGAAATTTTTCAATTTTATTTTAATATGTACAGTATATGTATGTGAAGATATATAGATATTAGCTCTCATTCCTTCAGAAGAATATATCACTCTTAATTTGATTGAAACAAAATATTTCATTATATTTTAATATTAATATTGTCAATATACAGGATGTTACAAGATATTCTCTTAGAATTAACTCTGGTATTGAGAAAATAAACTATAAATGCTTTTATTTATAATAATGCTTTTGCTATTCCTTACATTATTCAAAGACTCGACATGTTACAACGGTTAAATTCTTTAACACCCTGCATATTTCTACTATATAATAATTATATATTTCTGTACATTTTTCTTTAGATTCCATTTAGCAAAAATTTGTATCACTGTCATCATAGTCCTTCTAAAATATTGTCGAAGTCTGCCGATCTGTTTTCGCACATGGTCCCCAAGTTTTGCGAAATCGCTCGGCTAATTGTAATTCTTTCGTTTTTCATCTAATTTTGTCTCATATTAAAGCGCATTTAACCGGAAACATGTTGATGATATACTTATCTCGTTTTTTTCGTTGATAGAGAACCTCTGGTTTTTCTCTTCATTTTAGAAAGTTTACACAAATATAGATCGCAATATAAAAGGTAAGGTTAGAAGAAAGAGTTACGGATATGGAAAATTTGGGGTTCGGGTTTAAAATGTATTGATAACATATTTAAGGGTATATCAAAGCCTGATAGAGGTCTACAAAGGCACAATGCGATAGACCTGGAATACTTTTTCGATTTTATCAGCATGGGGATAAGATTTTCTATATACTGGAATTACTTTTACACATTATTAACTAGATGTTGTCAGGTCATCACGCTATGTAATTTATGGAGGTTGGTTAACGTTGTGACGTCATTTGGTTGTAACCTTAATGCCTCTTTGTAACTATCAGCCGCTTCACTATATTTGCCGTTAAGATGTAAAATCGCGCCCAGGTTTGTATGTCCTCTAGCATCCTGTAACCAAACATAAATTGATAACGCAGAGAATTACAACATCCATAAAAAAGTCAATAATTTCTTAATTAAGATGTTTAGAAAGAAGGAAATTATCTATCTATATTGATGATCAAAAATTTAGTTGATCTACGAATAATTTAGAGCCAACATCTAACCAAATGTGTAATGCCAGCAGTTATCTAAAATTGAGATATGCAACCATACAATATACAATGTAATAAGCATGCAGGATCAAGGATTAGTGCTTCAGGTTGAAATAAAATCTATAAAGAAATATCAAAAGTAATTGATATAGGGTGCATTTAGTGCGGAGTCTTTATAAAGACAAATTTAACGTTAGTGATGAGCTGAGAAGGAATACTGATTGTACAATATCAGGATTAAACGAATTATTGGAGATTAGTGATAACATTAAAGGTAACATTTTTGGTAAACACTTGAATCAAATGTTTTAGAATGTTTCATATTATTTTAGTTTAAATTAATTGATTACAATTAATTAATGTTAAAAAATCCATAACCTTTACTTAGAAAATCTCTTTAACAGAAAGCAATAATAAAGTTGGTAGACTTTTCGTATAGTGGAAATTTATATATATATATATATATATATATATATATATAATGTAGTATTTTACGTTAAAGTAAACCTTAAAGGAATTGCTCAAATTATTTTTCTCTGAGGAAATTGGCCTAGACAGATTGCCATGGACCGTGTCCATCTGCTCCGACATCAATCTATCCTCGTCATTCTACGCTCCAAGGAATTTATATGTATAGCAGGTCGTGTTCAAACTTTTAAGGACACAGCTGGACAATCCATTTTGGTGGAAGTGGGGTAAAGGATACTACGGCTTGAAGACTGAATGATTGAAGTGAATTTAGGCTTATAGAACTGCAATCAGAATAATCTGAGGTGATTAGTAATCGGATTCCGACTAAATTTGAGAACTAAATTTAAAATAGGGAAGGAGAATATGGTTTAATTTAATAGTTGTGCCTATATTTCGTGATCTAATAAATGTAATTATCGGATTCGTAAACACAGAATCATGCAGGTAATTTGACTCCTTTGATGTGTAAATTTCATTAATAACATAGGTTTAACTAGTTTATGTGAGAAAGTTCATTGCAGAGATGTATCGCTATAAACGTCAGAAATTTATACAGATATAAATTCAAACATGTTGAAGTATGCACAAGGGAAATAATAGAGACAGTTGAAAAAGGTGGGTAGAATTTTTTTGGCTGAGTAAAGTTAAAAAATTCTACCTGTCTTTTTTCAATTTTCCCTATTTTGAAATATGTTTGGTTGTGGTGGTTGTCTCTTAAGTTATGCTTATAGAGCTGTAATAAAACAGTAACTAGTTACTAGTGACATTATTGTTTTTCAAACTATTATTCGTGAAGATTGATATACTTTTTTTTGCATGCACTCAAACCAACTCTGGAAGCAGTTATTCCATTCGTTTGTTGGTACAGTCAAAACTGCGTTTTTAAATGCATCGACTGTTCCTTCTGACGATTGCAATATGTAACTACGCAGTCCGTTCTTGATTTTCAGAAAGGTAAAGAAATCGTTGGCACCTAGGTCCGAACTATACAAAGGATTGTCTAACAATTTGATGCTACGTTGCGTTAAAAATTTAATTGTCTTACATGCTGTGTGCGAACTTGCATTGTCTTAGTGAAGCGTGATTCAACGTTCTGGGATGTTGTAAAGGAATTGTTGCTATCTAAACTGCTTTTGAGTCAACCATCTTTTTGGGGCCACTTCGAGGACGGATGATTTTTATCGACTTCTCTTCACCTTGGAACGCGCAAACACACGATTAACGTCTATTTTTTGGCTCGTATGAGTAAATCCAAGATACTTTACCACTGACTGTTGTAAGCATTTTTCGAGTTTCCGGCGTAGAAGCGGTCTGGAGTTCTTTGACATTAACTCGCCTTAGCTGGTTTCTATTCTTCTTGAGGTTTTTGAAATCGCCAATGATGCCTCAATCTCGCGTTATGTCGCATGTTGATCTTCGTTGATGATTTTGCATAGCATCGACGTTTTGCTGAACGACTGCCGTTTCTGACAGACCTCTTGGATCGTCACTAAGACTAATCCGTCCACGTTCGAATTCTCCATGCCAATAAGAAATTATTGACTGATGTGGTACTCCATTGCCGAGTACAGAAACCAACTCAGCGATGCATCCTTGTCGAGCTAATTGTCTTCAAAAATTTCAGAAAAATATTGTGCGAGAATGTTCTCGGTTTAATTCTATTCTTCAGTAGTTGTCGCTACAACACTACTCGTATTGCATTGAGACTTTGGATTTTGGTTAATTAAAAATGGAGATTAAATTTTAGTACTGACATTTGATTAGTGGCGCCCTGTCTGTCCCAGTATGCATAACTTAAAAGAATGCACTAAAGTTTCCATTGTTTCTTAGTTTTTGTAAATGTCGAAGCTTGCATTCTAGAACTTACTTGGTATATTCTTTCCATTTTTGGTGTCTGTTGTCGGCGTGGGACGAGCTCGCCTATGTTTTAAATTTGAAGTGTTGGCTTATGTGGTTGAAGTGGTGGCTATGTATTAATTCGAATTGTCAGCGAATGAATCCGTTTTTCTTGTTATTGGAATTTACGAACTTTTAATACTTTCTAAGGAATTCAGGATTTGGACGTATATTTTCTACACCTATATTTCTTTTCATTAATAATTTTTTATTAATGTGTAAATAGGTTATTTTTCTTTAGTTCATGCTTCTACGGGGTGTTTCATTTTCAGTGTTTTATTTTTTAGTATACGCTATTTCTGTGATGCGTGTTTAGTATGCACGCACATTTAGTGACCTATTAATGTATATGCACACAACATTATTTTATTGTAAGCTATTGCAATTTTTTTAAGTGTCTCTAATTATCGCTTGATAATAATTAACTTTATGCTGTTATTGTGATAATCATCAATACTTTTACCTGATATAACTTTCCTATTCTAAAAAATAGTGCGAAGAATTAGCAAAGAACGATAGAATGAATTGACCAATTTGCTGTTTAGATAGATCAGACCGGTTCAATTTTGATTACAGATTGCGTACAGTAAAAGTGAGAAAAAAGTGCAATCAACCTTTCATATCGTATACTATAAAACGATGCAATACCCAGGAAGTAATTATTAGTCTCGGAAAACTAAGGTAAGTTACAGTGCAGTGCGCAGAACAACGTGGAGGGGCCGAGCGACCGTATCAAGGCAAATGTTGAGTAACGTTTACGTACTCGCATCATTTATGATCGTAACCCTTATGAGCGAGCATAGGCAATGCGGACGCAGCGATGTTTACACACAAAATAATGATAAAAAATGTATAATATAGCGTGCTGGATTACTTACTGTTTTAAGAAGTTTCAACGAAATCACAAACTGGCTGGCATATATTCAATATTAGTATCACTAAATATTTGTTCACACTTGTTTCAGTCAAATGAGTACGGCGTGAGGAATCAATATTTTTAGTGATGAAAGCGACTGCTCCACATCGAGTGATGTTATATTTCCAAATATAAAGTAATCCTTGCGACAACTTAATGGATCTTTTGACGCACCTACACAAATTTGCTTTAATATGAGAAAATCTGAATCCTTGTCAATAACACTTAAGTTTTCGTATTACACTTTCATTTTTTTCGCCTTCCGCCGTACCTAGGTGGGAGTGAACATCATGCACAATTTGAACAGAATCCACAAACGACATCGAATCATTTTGTAATTTTTCAGTTCCCTCCGCTAATCCGTAGTAGTTCTTGCAAATCATATTTTACCTTCACACATAACCACAATTTTTATCTTTCAGTTTTACTTTAATTCGTCTTCCAACGTAGTCACGAACAGGTAGCATAAAGTTTCTTAACGATGGTAATGTGTAATCCGAATACTTGTTCCACATGGAGAAAAATGCTTGTTGGTCTGTAGAATAAAACAAACATTTATATAAAATATTAATTGTTCGCTGTATCGTTTGCCACGGATTGTAGAACAGTGTTTTATACTTTTTAGGTGGCGTTCGTACTTTCACCTGCTGGTGCATGTCAAATAGTTGTTGCACTTTACACATTTAATTCTATCGCCTTCGTATTCTAAATCCGGCATACTCGCTATTACATTTTCTAGTTTATTCGAAATACCCCGTTTCCAAAACGTACCTAAATGCGACATTTTATAGTGTATATGTAATGACAAGTACCCACAACGACTAGTCGAATAATTCTAAACAAGCGTGCCTTGATACGGGTACTCCATTCTCCGTGCCACTCCTTGCCCTCTTTCCCGAGACTAGTAATTATATTACCCGTATTGTGTTCTCCTTTACTTTGAGCATATTTGTAAATAATTGGTGATTGCTGTGTCAGTTACGTACGTTTCTGTGTTTAATTTATGCTAATATAAATATATAATAATTATGCTAAAGAAAGCAGAGGAAAACTTTATGCGCTTAATTACTCTATTCGGTTAAAAAAACGTTACTGGAAGTAAGTTCGTCTTTGCTTTCGTTTCGCTTCATTACATTTAGTGTTACAAACCCTACAATTAATTTAACCACAAGATGTAAAGAATTATATTTATTTTATGCATGCAGTTTGTTTAAGCTCTAGCTATAAACGTTAAAATAGTTTATGTTTAAATGAAGAGTAATAATGACAGGATTATAAAACTACAAGGGCTGTAATCAAACGCTAGTAGCATTAACTTGGAAGTAATGCCTTGTTTGAATAGGCGTATTAAGTCGACAAAGCACTTTCCTTGGTGTATAATAGATATCAAAATTGTGCGCATATATAATTATACTTATGTATACAAGATTATTTACTACCCCTAAAAGTAACAAATACGAGCTCTGTGCAGATAATAGCAGAACACTTTGGATTACGCGCCAATGAAGAAACTTAATAAGGCGCGGTTGGAAACATTGTGGACGACATAATATCTTGCATAACTATGCGTTTCCGTTTGGCTAACATCTCATGTTTTATTTGAGTGCACGCATTTAGCATGTTAGTGTCCTTAGTGAAATTTTACGTGAAACTTAGAAAAGTATTAATTTTCGATAGCGGCCTGGGATGGACCTCGAAACACAATCGATCGCTAACCACATAGAAGACCATTTCTAGAAGTTCTCGTAACCAAGAGCAAGGACGGAGTCCTTGCACACGCTGTCTATAGAAAGGAGATGCACATAAACTGACACCGGGAGTAAGAAATAGATTTCGTTAGGAAAGTGATGGAATCCCACGGGTACTCAAGTCGAGCCTTTCTGCGCTACGTTGGAAACACTACACACACACATAGATAAAAGTAAGCCAAATATTAAGGAGCCCCAAGGACGTAATACCTTTAGAAGATCATGGAATGCATGAAATTCTCTGCGGAAACTTTGGACAATCATATATCTGGCAGAAGAACAGGAGAATCGCTGTGCGTAAGAACGAACATACGAGTGCGACAGCGAAACAGGAAAGAACATCTTCACTCGCTCAACACGCATCAACTATAGGACACTCAGTAGCATTTGAAGATACAATATCGTTTGTCAAATGCCAACATCTAGCTTTTACAACCATACGTAAAGCGATCAAAATTGAGAAATCAGCGGAATATAACAACAAAAGGGACGACGTTCTGCGATTACTATCGCTACTTCTAAACAGCGCCGCACACTGAATAACAGAAAATAAACCAACTGATATATGAACACACAACTGTACATAAGATGTCAAGATAGCGAATACCAATTATTGGAAAAACGTAACCACTTTATTAGCCAGTACGTACGCATACATTGCGGAGCGCCCATCCTGTCTAGACAATCGTTAAATAATTGCCTCCGGTGTTGGAAGAAAAAGAAATGGTAAATGGCCTGATTACTAAAGGAACCACGGTGAAGCGCATCGTGAACTTGAAACAGCGAGACAACTCCGCCAGATCGGTGTTCATGATCACTGTGCAGCATGCATACCGTGATAGAAGCCACCTAAAGGTGACTGATATCTGGGGAATGCGAATCACCGTTTCCCTTTTCAAGAACCGCAGAGGGCCACCGCAATATCATCGCTGCCAGTGATTCAGCCACTCACCAGAGTGTTGTTCTCTAAGTGGAGATGTTTACACTGCAGTGAAAGCCATGCGGTAACGGCCTGCCCACTTGAGTACGGTCATTTGCATCCCGCAATATACGGCGAATGACAGGCTCATGCTGACGAGTCGTCAACTTGCGAAGCAGGGACAGCAAGTCTAGAACTCCCCGCTTTTGGCACAGAACACCTAAGCATTTTTGGAATACCTATCGTTGACACACATGAACTGTGAAGTTCCCAAACTCGCAGAATCCACTTAAATATACGCAGCATAGGGATGAGCGCTCGTTAGCGAAACAAATCTGCGCTGCAGTTACTAAAGCAGAAAACAGCTCTCCTAAATAGGGAAAGCTCTATCTGGAGAAGTCGACGATAAAGGAAGAGGCTCTAAGCCAAAAGAAGCTATTATCCCCCGAGAATAAGAAAGAAACGCTTTCCGACCCCCAAAAGAAGTAGTACAATCGGAAGCGACGGTGTACAGGATTCTCAGACGATTAGTGAAGATTTTCTCTCTGCTTTTAAGTCCCTGTCCAAGGCACTAAGAAATGTTATTCTAGGTTTTCGAAAGATGGAGAGGATTGGTGACCCCACGGAGAGGCTCAGACCCATCATGGAATTGGCCGAATCTATCTCTTCGTAATGAACAGATCAGTACCTAGAGGTCTAAGGATAGCAACCTAGAACGTGCAGGGAATACTGAACAAGAAACTTGAGTTCTCTCATTTTCTCGCCAATCACAGAATTGGCACCGCTCTGATATCTAAAACATGGCGGAAAACCGTCGCCAGTGAGAAGCCGACACTGAAAGGACCGATCACACCAAACATATGGAGAGCAACCAAATACAAGACCGTAACTGAGTCTCTCGGGAAATTGTAACTTGTCATAAAGTATCACACAGCTCTTAAATTTGACAATCCGAAGACATTCTTTCTTCTAAGAAAAACAAGAAGTTGCAGGGAGTCCAGGATGAAGACTCTTGCAAAAACCAAGAAGATTCTAGTAGGTTCCGAAGAAGGAAGGTATTGGAAGAAGATGTACCGTATAAGAGACCAGCCGACCCATCTGGAGACCAGCGTCAGTTAGTTGACAACCTCCAGAAGAAGATGAAGAAGTTTTGTCGAAACGTCGGGAAGCAACGACGCATTGCAATGGAGACCAGCATCAGATGCGGGACAACATCCGAGAATATAAACCAACATATTAGTACATGTGTATATACATTTACGTTAAACATATATACCCACGCTCTCTCTCTATATTAATCTGTGTATTCAAATACTCCTATTTATTATAAAAATAAGAATAAATTGTTTTTTTAAATTAATTACCCGTATGTATTTAATAGTTAATTTTATTTGCTTTAAGATCTCGTTACGCTTTACTAATAAATGAATATTAACTCTTTCGTAATCTGTATCCAACACGAAAACGTGCTAGAAGATTATTGTTACATATTGAAAAGTTATATGTAACCAACAACTAACACACATTTATGAATAGAGTTGGCCAAATCTTTGCCGCGCCAGGTTCGGACTCTCCCGCATGCACGCCTGATATGAAAATTGACCGAGTTCGTTGAATCAATTAGTCTCCGTTACCCTCCTGTTTATGCACGTATGGTACAACACATTACGTGTTATGATGTATTTGTACTTAATTATATAGACGAACATTTCGGCGCGACAAAATCTAATTAAGCTGGAGATCCTTTTTCTATATATATGTAAAGATGTTCAATTGATTTTCTTTTAAAAACTTAACTGCAGAAAATGTTATACATAACGCTGAAATTTGTCTCTTTTGTTTTGCAAATTAATTTGTCTATTGATTTTAATGGAACATTATTGAGAGGATTTCAATTTGAGTGTTTTAACACGTATGTGGAAAACATAAAGACTTGCCTTCTTTATAGTTCTTGGTGATATCAGCAAACCGAATTAGAGAGGGTTACGAAAAATTTGCAACAGCATGTTTCGACATTTGTCTCGGGGAAGTTTGTTCGCAGGTGAGAAAAGCTGTTCTTATACTTTGAGAAAGATCGCTCGACATCGACCGATACAATACATGCGTGGTTACAATAATCTTTGAAATTAGTAATGCACCACAACAAATTTGTCTTAAGGCCGGTTTATTCATATTCTGATAAAGTTGCAGGTAGCGCAATCTAATGGATAGATACAAACATGTGTTTATTCACCTTCTGGCAGATAAAAAGTAGTTGCTAAATTACTTATCAGAGGGATAAATTTACCTGTTGTTAAATCCTCCCGATAAATGTAAAAGTGGACCACAGAAGAAAAGTGGATGGCCTTTAAAGAAATGTGTCAACACTAGTAGAAAAAATATGCGAAAAAAGAAAGTTAAATAGATATATAGAGAGAACGAATTGGTGTAACGATATCATAAAGAAGATGGTAGAGAAAAAGCTGATTGGAAAAAATACATACAAACAAAGACAACGGAAGATAAAGAAGATTACAGTAGGAAGAGAAACTTAGTAGAGAAACCTATAAAGGAAGAGGAAAAGAAGTTATGGAAGGAATTTGGGGAACATATAACAGAAACGTATGAACTGGACAACAGATAATTTTGGACAAGAATAAAGAGATTAAAAGGAATCAAAAGGAAGGAACGAAAAGCACTAAAATATAGGAGTAATCAACCACATACACGAACAAAAGCCATACTAGGCATATGGTAAGAATACTAAGAAGACACATTTAACGCAATAAATACAGAACAAAGGATAAACAGAGAAGAACTGAACCAACAACAAGAAACGCAAGAAGATGAAAGATAAAAAGCAGTTGGTAAATTGTTGTTAAATCCTCCCGATAAATGTATATCTATTGGATGTTATAACTTCACTTTATTTCCTGCATTTACCTTCATATAGAAATATTCTGAATGAATATGGAACTTCTTGAAGATTCTGGAGATGTTTTTATCGCAGTGGAAGTTCAAGCAGTTGAAAACATCGATAACTTTTCGGTATCCAATTATTCCATTTCATAATTCGCAAAACTAATTTTCTAATACCATTTTCCATTTGACGAACAGTACAAGAATATTAGGTTATGTTCAAATCGAAACTGTAATAATATGTTTGTCTTTCTCATTACATCTCACATAAGTCTATCTTTCACTTTTATCCATTGCTATACTAACCGTATAAAAACATTAGACAGTCCCGGTCTGCTACCTCTCAGATAAAATTTGGTAAATATACCTGCTACCTGATAAATTTATTTTGCTGTCGGTTACCTGCCGCTTTATCAGAATGTGAATAAACCGGTCCCTGATGTTATAAAATGGGCTATCATTATTCAGAGCATTTTCGAACTTTTCTATAACGCGCTTGTTTTTGTCGCCTGTTATAGCAAACAAACGATAACCCCGCATTTTAAAATTTCTCAATAGTATCCGCTAATTCTATATAATTATAGTAAATAGTTTTTAAATCTCTATCAACGAAAGGATCTTGATAGTTTCTAGCTCCCCTTAAGAGCTGCCGCTGCGTCGGCATTGAATTTTGAAATCGGAGAAACTTATTTATTTGGCCAGCCGCAGCAGAACTATTATTACGGTTCATACGACGTACGATTTCTATCATTGTCAAATAGAGGCTACGGGACGGTCGTATCACGCTGGGAACGCGATAGGTGTCCGCAATAGCCTGGGTAGAGATAAGGCTGAGTCGAAGATTTGGCTAACTTTACATATTACTATTCTTAATAAAATGTATACAAATAAGCTGTTAAAATGTTCTTCCATATAATTAAGTATAAGTACATTATAGCGCGTAATATAATGTACCACACGTGCATACACAGCAGGGAAACGGAGACAGATTGGTCCAGCGGTCAATTTTTGTATCGGTCATGGATGCGGGCGAGTTCGGACCTGGCGCGCCGATGATTTGGCCAACTATATTTATGAATGGCAATGTTCCCTATCATAATGCACAATCTATAAAAAATTAAAACTAGGAGGACTTGCCGTTGCTGGGTTTGTCCGAAAATTCTTCGGATTTGGGGACTGATACTTGGGGAAATGTGCCAGTAAAGAAGTAAATAAGGAAATGCGAAAAAGTAGCAATGAAATGAAATACAATAACTGTTGTTATTAAATCAAAATACTAGATACTAAGCATTTTGCATACCTATTTATTTATTTTAATGGTTATTAATAGGGTAATACAGAGAAAAAGTTTTTTTTGCTTGTTCTATATGTATAAAATTACCGTGATTTACTGATACTCCTAATTTAATACTCAACGACTGCATAATTTAGCAAAATATAAATCTTGATTAAAATATTGGTCTATTGTATTTAATGTATACCTTTTTAACGAGTTGTTTGGTGCTTGACTAAGCCAAAAGCATTTGCTCCAGTAAATAATATTTTAATTCATTAATAGCACTCAGCTTCTTACCATAGGTTTTAAACTGACAGCTTTCCTGTACCATCTCTCCGCTTCGACGTGTCTGCCAGCTTGTCTCATGGCTGTTGCAGCTGCTACAGCAAGCTCGTAGTCACGCGGTTTCAATTCGGCTGCTTTTTCGTAGAGGACAGCTGCTTCTTTATATCGACCACGGGATGCTAAAAATTCCCCTGAAACAAAATATAACAAAAATCAGGAAGTGTGTGTGATATATTACCACCTAATAAACTATCAGACATTGTTTAGAAAATACTCGTTAATGTAATTGATCCTAGGTAACATATTTTTATCCTCCTGTACATATAAACGTAACACGTAGATATTAATACCATTTTACAGCTATTCCAAAGCTACACTTAAATTCTCGCTAAATGCCTTTATGTTCAGAGATTAGCTATTCGCGGCACATAAGTGCATTAAAATGCAATGCTCATCTGGTCGAAAAAATTCTCAAGAGACAAGTAACCTATCCCAATTGCTTCAGTTCAATTAACTCCCCGGAAAAGGGTAGTTCTCTCTTTGTGCTTCCTTTCGTCCGTGCTATAATCTCCGGATATTGTTTGCGGATGACTCTACACCATACTAAATAACGAAAGCAGTAAGCAATCGAAAGAAGTCCGAATACTTATTAATTCAGGACGAGTTTCTGTAGTGTAGATGAGAATTTCGTCACTTTTTAGCAGATATTGTCAGGAATGGTTATGATCTTCATGATGTGGGATTGGAAACAATTAATATTTTCTAGTATCCGATAAACAATAGCTTATTTTCTTAGATTATATATTTATCTTTCTTTTTACATTTTTTTTTATTTCTAGAAAGCTCTTTTCTGTGTCATAGCTAAGCACAAAGTTATATATATTAATTATACGGGCCCCCTAATTAAAACAGTGAAGTTGACTAACATATGGATAAAGTTAATTAGGTTTTATGCTAAACAAGATTATTACTAAGAATTTGCGAATAACTGCTTTCCATCGATAGCAGCATTTTTAGTGCGCATGTTGGATTACATCATCAAAAATTCTAATGTTTTCGTTGAGCAGATTAATTTGATAAATATCACAGTTTAATCGAATAGTATACCTAATGATTCAACTTATTATTAGAAAAGAGTCTGTCAAAACCATTAGCGCGTAGATGTGGTGATGGAAGCTTGTAAATAAGCATTATGCAGGTTAACACATGAAAATTAGGGTGGTACTAGATTGATATTGCTGGTAATTATGTATACATTTTACAAAATTGAGTGACAAGCAAAATAAGAATGTATTAATATTGGCTTCAAGAAAGCCGCCAATACCGAATAAATTATATTTATCTGTGCACATGTAACATAAAGCAATACATTCTCAATAAATAAACTCTTTCAAGAATTGGACTGTATCGTGGTGGCCGATATAAGAGAAAGAAGAAACGGATGAAAACAAAAATGGGAAAGGGCAAAGAATGGAAATAGGAAACGCTATAAAAGTGGTACCATTACTCGACGTGGAAATCATGCTAGATGAGAAGCCATTTTGGAATGATTGGCAACCTGCAACAGATATATGTTGGCGAACTTTGAAAAATTGAGAATTACCTACTTGCCTCTGCGACGACAGGAAAAGTTTAGGGTATAAAGAAGAAAACTTGTGGGAGAGTTTGGAAAAGAGAGTTTGTTGAAATAAGTACGTGAGCTTCCACGGCCAGAGTCGGTAATATTCGAATAGTTTCCGGAATTGGAGCGTATTGTAGTGAAAAATATAACACCAAAGAAAGAAATCGAACTCTGGCCGTGGAAGACTAAGTACTCATTTCTTTGTTATTTACTGCGAAGACATATCGGGGACTTAATTTTCTATTGACGTAACTGTTAAAGTATCGAATGATGAGTCGACTTGAGGATACCCACAGTATAATAATGTAGTCACAACGCAAACTAGCAATAATTTAAGATATTTACAAACTATCTATAAGATATAAACAATAAAATATTGGTTGATCAAATTTTACTAATAATGGCGGATTATTGACTAGCAATTGTTAATATTAGTCCGGTAATACACTGAAGTTCCAGTATTGGGGCAATATTGTTGCATTACCTAAGTACAAGCTATTGCAACATAGGATGAAAAACTAAAATGTAGAATAGTAAGCCACAATATAGCATTGCAAATACATTGAAGACATAATAAAAGCAAGATGAAACATGTAGAAGACATGTGAATTTGTATGAAATGCTTTTATTAAAACCGACCATAAATGGTTTACTTCTAGATTTTCGACCACAACTCTAACTAGGACAGTATCACTCAATAAATTTTATCTGAGAAATCTAAGGGATATTCTGTATAATCTGCTTCATAAATGTTGTTCAATGATTAATTTTAACAATTTTAATAGGGAAGATATTTGTTTGCAGTAAGAAAAATCATTTTTACATGTATGCGTATGTGCGTGCAATTTCATGTTGATTTTTTAAATTTTTTTGTCTTCAAGTCCAAATGGCCAAGTCTGTTCCACAGCAAGCTTATGTATGTTGATATTCAAGGACTGTTTTACTATTCTCGTAACTTTTTAGTGGATTGTATCCATATCTTGATAGCTAATCATAACTTATACAATTGTTTGCCAATACGTTCTTCAATGTTTGTTGATTGGAATCGACAGCAATACTAATAATAACAATACAGCGCATTTCTGTCCTAACCTCCACATCGCTTATGTAATGTTTCCATCGCCACAGCCATGTTACCATTAACTTTAATACATTACGCTCATTTCCAAACATTGTATGTTGCAACTATGTGTGTCAAAACAATATATCTGTATTCATGATATTTCTGACATTAATCGGCTATTTCCATCGTCTCTTGTTTTAGTTAATTCTGACGTTTCGGTATATAATCTCTCATCATCCTCGGAACAGTTCTAGGAAAAGTCGGCTTGTCAAATTCAATATACATTTGATAGATTCGATTTCCTCGGTTTTTGCCAACGTCGAATTGCCTAATTCGTAGAATTAAAAATTATTCACGTCTTCCATTCCAACCTGCGATTCTTTCTTGCCGCAGAAAAGCGTTGACTATTGACATCACAGAGTCGCTAAAAACGTTAACTTTTACTATCTAGAATTAACAATGCTAGCGAATACATCGTATTATTGGAGCAGACGTAGTGTTGAATGCCAAGTGCATATTTCTAATTAAATTAATTAAAATATACAAATTCTGTTAGCTCCAAATAATAAGTGCGGTTTCTTTAGTTTTACCAACGTCTAATTAACTAATTGGTGAAATTTTTCTCATCTCGAAGATTTGAATTTATCATTTGGACCTAATTACGTATTTGCTTGCCTTTCTGAATTTATAAGAACCTCCGATTTGTACTATAGTAATATACATGTATACCTTCTTTACCCCAACTTACTCGGATTTTGAAGCTACTAATCTTAGGGATTGTATTGAGTTGTTCACCGATACTGCAACACTATTCGGCTATTGGAGAGATAGGATATATAAATTGTAAGAGATGTTTTCGCAGGTAAGGGATATTCTGTTGTGCTTTCGGGCTTCATCTCGCGTTCGGTGCTGATTCTTAGCAGAGCCGGATACGTCCTGATGTTCCGATATAAATGCGTACATCATTTTCTTGAGATAGTCGTCGTTTGAATGCATTCAAATCACGACTATGCGATTACATCGAATGTCAGGACCTATCCGGTTCTTCTAAAAACCAATATCGAGCGCGAAATGAAACCCGAGAGAACAATAGAACATATATTTATATATTTAAAGATACCTTCCATTGGTTTTTAAGTTATAATTTTATTTTCTTGGTGTTACCAAAGTTAAATTTTTAATTTTAATTAGTATGAATAAAACTTCACAGTTCTTGGTAGGATTTGGACCCAGAGGCCCTGTTCGCTGGACCGGTGTGTACTACTTACACCACGGAAACCATTTGAATCGCTATAACTCAAATAGCAACTTTAAATACGTAGATGTAATAATGGCTGCAGACACTAGATGTAGTAATGTCTGTAAATACCACTAATAAAAGCGATTTCGTCTTACGGCTCTCAGTAGTCTAGTGCTTATAGCGCTTATCTGAAGAGCAAGACGCGTAAATTGAAATCCTGCCAGGAACAATCACCTTTCATTAAAAATTATATATATATATATATATATGCTTGTGCAGAAAATACACCCAGAGATCAAATTTTTTGCATGTACGGATAACTATATCCTCAGTGGTCTATATCGTTTCCTGCTGCTTATTGATTTCTATTTGGTTAGCGGGTCTGTGGTTGGAGTCCTTTTATGAAGTAGTATTCTTATGATCGAAAGTTACAAGTCCCTTATGTGGTGTTTATGGAATGTTTATGTATACTGCTTCCCAACTTCTGTTTGATAGAATGCTCTTTCTTCGTAATCACAAAGGCTTAGTCTCAAGTTGGATTTTATGGTCTTCAGCTCATTATCTCTCCGAATTTCTGTTGATAGAGCTCGTTCTCCATCTGGAGGTACCTGGTGATCAACAGTCCTATAATGGCACTTAGTAGTCCGTCAAAGAGTATAGAATCTTGGTTTAAAGTCCATCTTTTGGCATAGTGAAATATAATGAATTCCTAATATAACACTAAAGAAATTAAATGACTTAAAGCGTAAACTCTTCCATAGCGTATGAAACTATTATTCATGACAAGGAAGAGAAAATTGCTTAACAAAGAATTATTGTTAAATGCACACTTGAATTTGATTCTTAATACATATACATTTTTACAATATAGTCAGTAACTGTTAGATGATGGGAACTTACGTGCTTTTGAAACACTGTCTACCAAATAGGTAATTAATTTGTGTAATGTGAAGTTTACTGCGACATTTGTGTGCTATACAACATTACATTCTTTGGGACTTTATGTTATGAATTCCAGCATTTGTTCCTCATCACAGTGTCAGACAGTACGTTGACGCAGAAGGTAAGAGTATTTCCAATAAGTGAAGATCTAAATAAAGCCCAAATCCAGCACTTCGAAATATAAAAGATGTGCTATTATATAATATTCAAATATTATGATATTACTGTTTTTAATTTTGCTTTGCTACTTAGATTTTATAGTAAGTAGCACATTTTCTTAACAAACTCCCCAACCTATGCTATGCCCGCCTTATTCAAACAGGCCAATATAACCATCGCCCAAATAGAACAGTTTCAAAGAGGACAAGCGTCCAACAATATAATAATAAAACCACCCCGAGTTACAGGGACAATAAAATCCCCAACTTTTAAAACTTGAATTTGTGAGCCGTAAAACTTCCAGATAATCATCGTCATCACATCGTAAAGAAGAATAAGAAACGAGAAGGAGAAAGCGGTGAAATTGAGAAAGATAGAATCCCATATAGCGAACAGAAAAAAATCGACAGAAACGAATCCGGATGTATGAGGAAATAGGACTGCCGAAAAAGGATGGATAATATTTTTATATATAAAGTTTTGATCTCCTCGAAGAAGAAAAAAACCGTATAGGTATATAAAATGTTTTCACGTCGACAGAAGGCGTTCGTGCTGTGTTACGAGTGTCAGGTGGCAATCTGAAAATTGAGGCCGTAAATTTTGGGAAAAATATTATTAAAGCGATGTCTATTTCCAGGACGTAACACATCTTCGCTATATGTGTATACAAGTATAAACATTTTCCATATCAACTATGATGTTTCGTGACATCTACAATATATGAAAATAGACCTACTGTTGTAAAAGTTGAAGTGGAAATTCCAAATGATTAGGAATATAAGAAATACGGAAAAACTCACAAAATCACATAGTATTGTAGAAGGATTATTAGTTGGTAATAAAACTGAATTGATTTCCCTAGCACGCCGGAAGTATTAGAAATTTGTTTGAAATGGGGAAGTTGAATAGTTTGGTGCTTAATATCAAATTTGATAATTGCTCTTATTCATCTAGTGAGTACTGATTGCCTATAAATAAAACGATAGTTACAGGTAAAGTAAATATTCAATTTATGCAACATTGTTATTTTCGCCCAAAATCAAGTTATTTACATTAAAAGTTAGTACGTTTACTTGATGTTATAAAAATCTGCCAAGCCTCTCTTAAAAGGATATCGCTGAAATGTGACAATCGGACATTTTAACACTATACGTATTGCGGTGGGCAATCTCAGCCTAGTTAAAATTTTTTAACTGGGTTCTTTGAATTAAAATTTTGATTTATTTGTTTTGAATTAAGTAAAAATGTTTTCTAAATTAAAATACCAAATGTAAAATTGAAAAGACAAATATATTGACAAATAAAAAAAATCTATATATACCGCTCTTTTACAAAAGAAAATGTTTTTACAGAAAACCTAAGGCAATCCCTGACTAGCTAAACTTGAAAGATTGTAATTCATTTACGAAACTAAATATGAGATCGAAAGATAGAATTAATTTTGAAGAACTTAAGAAGATTCGACGTCTATAACTTTTGAAATCATACTCACTGGCTCGGCTTTATGATGGACTGGCCTTCGGCTTCCAACGTAAGTGTCCGGAACTTCCAAATTTTGTATGTAGTATCAGCTGATACACTTTATTATTGGATATAATACGAAGATATTTATAAATTTACGGAGTTATATGAGAAAAATAACGACTTATTCATCTGTCTGTTCTTCTTTTGTTTTATATCCGTGGCAACGCATTTGTTCGCTTGTATGGTAGGCAACTCGGTACACACACACATACTCGATATGTGTGACATTATAAAGGAAATTGCTGCCAGTCGTGCCATCTTTTCGTCGTTTGGGAAATTTCGAAGATTATGAGTACAATTTCGGAATAATGCATATTCATATAATGTAATTGAAATGTGTTAGTACTGTATATTAAACGTCTTTTAAAGATGAAATTGTGAAATATTTATTTATATAAGAAATATGTTACGAAAAGCGATATATATGATAAACGATAGTAAAGTTTACGTCTTCTCTGCAAGTGCTGTTAATGGGCGTCTTTTTTTTTAAACAAGAAGAATTGTGAATAATTATGTTATTAAGGGATACCCAAGGTAGATATCTATAAAACTTTTAAAAGAAACCTGTACAGATTGAATATCTGTGTTTAAAATTTCATAAAGAGGGAGTACTGTCGGTACTTCGCCGCCAACATCAACCGAAAAATAAAAAATAACGGCCTGCGCCACAGTGACGAAAAATATATCTGCAATAGGTGAACTAGTAAAATTATACAAGAAATTCATAGGTAAATAAAGGATAACAATTTATATCATTACAGTATGTCATTTTTGATGCCTCATTCGATCGACAATGGCTAACAGTTTACGATATTATAACGGCAGTGCGCCGTTTGGTTTAAAACTCATTTATAAATGTTTAGTGTCTCTTTGCAGTTTTCAACAAAATGTGTGTAAAGTATTTAACATGAATTTCATTTCGTTAAAAGTACATAAAAAGCGCATGTACTTTATCAATGCACACCTGCCATACACAATTTCACATGTATATAAATATTATAGTGCATCAACAATTTTTTGATTCATTGATAACACAATGATGTTTTTTAACATACATATTTTTTATAACAACTACATAGTTGATTACTTGTTCAACATAAAATGCATTATGTTCTATCCCTTTTTTGAAAATTGGGGTGTAAGATAAGAATCACATTAAAATATATTGTTTACCTGTTACCTTATACCTCTACAATTATTTCCAACTGATAAGTTTCCAAAACAACTATTGTAAAATTAACGATAGGAAGTCAATAGATATAATATATAATAATATAATCGAATAATTAATACAAGATGAACAACAACAAACTGCGCTGTACACCCGAGAGCGCCATGCAAATTAATATTTCACTCATTTTCTGGATCCCAAATCTACTTAGCTGCGATTTAATTGTGTAAATGTAATCTCAATGGGTAAATTAACTAACAGAGAAATTCAGTTGAACTAAATTAAATCATCAAGACAGAAATCTGCACTGAACAATGTGGCAAAACAGGGTGCATTTAATATACTCAGTGAAATTTCCACAGTTGCATATGAACCTTTGGACAGTATATTTGGTTTTCTTCTATCTTTGGCAAATTATGCACCGAAGTTAATGCTGAACTACAAAGAAACTCAAAAGCAAGAGGAAATAGCATAAAAAATATTACATTCTGTACAGAGAATATTTATAATAATGATAACTCAAAATAAACAGCGAAAATTTCTATAGATCTACTAACACAAAATTAATAAATAATATAAATACACAAAAATATATAATTATTTCTAAACTTAGTAGTGAGTGTTAGATCCTCTTCAAAATAACATCAAACATCAGGGGTTTCATACTGTCTATCAATTTGGTCAATGTTGAAATAGGAATATCATTTCAACACCTCGTTACCGCAGATTTTAGTTTTTTGACACTATCGTGTTGTTTATTATCGGCATACATCTTTTTTGCCAATATTAGATTTTCGTTAGGGTTCAGATCGGGCGAGCGAGTAGACTATTGTAATAATTTTCTTTTGATGAAACCTTTCCTTTGTTTGTCTGGAATTATGGATGGCTGCGTTGTCTTGTTGAAATATCCAGTCTTGCGTCGGCAATTGTTCGCCAAAGTTTATCAAAACCAAGTTATGGGTAAAAACCGCCCAAACTATACACTACCGCCACCAAAATTTCGGTTCATCACAATATTTGAAACCATCAGGCCCGTTCAAGTTAAATTTCTGTCGTTAGAAATATGACGTTGCTCCACTCATGATCACGTCTCATATGATCTTGCGCAAATTTCAGTCTTGCCTGTTTACGCGCCAGATAAAATTTGTTGAACGTCTGTTTGCTACTGATAAAGTTAAATTACATTCTGTTTGTTGGGCGGTTACATTATCAAAAGAGGGCTACCTTCGAGTTAGTATTTGATTACTCCCCATACCGGGATTTTTGCCGTAGGAATTGCCCAAGTTTGTAATATGTTATTTTCTTAGCTATGGCCCGATTTGAAAACCCTGCCTCTTTATACCAATTTATTTTTGTGTTTTCTTCCTCGGATAGTAATTTGCATTTCGACATTTTTATTAACTGATATGTATACCTCGATAATATATATATATATTTAACAATAAATAAACGTTTGAAGATCTTTAGAAGCTTATTTTACATTGAAAGCTAATACCTGATTTCGTAGGATGTCTGTCTAACTCTGAGGAATTATAGAAATTTTGCTTGTATTTATACGTATACATGTATAACAGTTGTGATAAGGACAAAATAATGCCTCGGTTATTTCTTGACGTTCACAAATGTAACTCTAGGAAATTTGCTGTTCATACCGTTGGTAAATGTTTAACTACAACGAATTAAGAGAGACAATAAAGAATTTAAACGAAGTAATAGCCTCTTGTAAGAGAAAATAGAAAAGCAAGAGAGGAAATTAGTGCAATGAAACGACAACTGGAAAAAACATGTCGACAGAAAGCAAGAGGGGAAAGAAAAACAAGAAATAAAGAAAAACGTATTCATGCAAGAAAACATGGAGAAAAATATTCTGTCAATTTCCATTGCCGTACATTGGTTACCTGATGCTATGACCAAACATATAACAATTCATTTGATTAAATTAATAACAACAAGTAAATATCCATCCCAAATGTGAGGCTGGTACTAATGGAATATATTGTAATTTTCAACTAATAAAGTGCGAGATTATATAGGAAACTCAGTTATCATGTCATTTTATCTATTCCCCGGCGTATTCTTGATATGGATACTGCGATATAACATTTTAAAGTGTAATTGTATCCTGTAGGTTTACTTACCAAATTGTAATGCGTGAGATAACAGGGATTTAGCTGAGATGAAAAGCTATAGCATGATATTTATTTGTATACTTTCATGCATATGTCGCATAGCCCACTCACACACACATACACTACGAGAGAAAAAAGAAAAAGGAAAAAGAAAGACACCAAACGAGAAAGGTGGGATCTCGACGTTTCGCCTCCGTCGTAAGAGGCTTCTTCAGGAGAATAGGGGAAACCAAAGTGGCATGGTAACTCGACGTGTAAACCACGCTGGCAGAAGATTACGGTGAGTCAGCGTGTTGCCCGCGCTAGAGGCGAGAAGGTTCGCTAGCGTGGTTTACGCGTCGAGTGGATTAAATCGAAAAACAATGTATTATTTAAATAAGATTACATCATTGACATTGAATAGTGATCTAAACAAATACCCAACGTAATCCCTAGTTACATTTTTTTTAATTTGAATTAATAATTAATTTTCACAAGAATAAAGTCCTTTCTTTATGTACTTGCACACGCACGTTGATGTTTTAGATCGGTGAATCTTCTATCTCCGCAATAGACACGGTCCACTACAACTTTTATATAATATCTGAGGTATTTTCCTCTGAATAACTGGAAAAATTCGCATAAATAAGGAGTACACAAGCTCCGTTGATGCTCTGTATTAGCTACCCACGCTAACCGTCAATTGTCTAACGCGTCGCTTGACGATCACGCTCAAACATCACCATTAGATCCTGAGATTAGATGACAAATGACTTTGGCAAGGTCATCATGGCAACGAAAGCATTTCCTATGCGTTCTCAGAGATGAAGATGTAGACCTCGAATGCGATCTTCGCTATTTGCCGTGTGTATATGCGTGTGTTAAATATTATTGTATAAAATTTTACATTAATTATTACAAATAATTACAAAATTGAATTTGTGATATAAACTTTTGATGGATTAATTTCATTCTCTTCTTTTCCTGTTGTTTAAGGAAAGACTGTAAGATTTCCCCAAAAGAGAATTTTGGCAAGTAGATTTAAATGTCAAATATGTCACGAGAAAACTATAATCTATGATTACATAAAGAATTCTATTAATTTAGTCTGATATTAAGGTACTAGCCGATCTTAGAAGGAGTACAGCAATGCATTCTCTCTTACAATACTATTAGACTAAAGGAAACTATAGGCCTTAAATATATCATTACAATATATACATATTGCGGTGAAAAATCTCAGGCTCCTAATTTGCCGACGGTACTTATTTTACTAATATAATAAAAATGTGTGTGTGCAATATATTATACGTCATTAGAAACAAATTTGAAAGAAATTATAACTAATCAGAAAAGTGTTTTCGAAAAACGATATATGTATATAGTTAACGATAGTGAAGTTTACGTTTCCACTGCACATGTTATTTAAGGGACTCTTTTTTAACTTTAAAATTGTAAAATCATGTCAATAATAAACAACATAGTAGATATGTATGGAATACATATTATAGGTAAATGGACAACAAAATAAGGGCGTGAACTATACACGAACGAGAAAATATCAAATATAGAAGTATCGGAAAAAAATTAGGAAAAATCATTGATATTTTAAATGATTTAAATGTTAATAATACTAATACATATCATTACAATATATTATATATACATTATAGTTATAATAGCGAGGTAATCTGCTGATCCACTTATGTGAACTTAGCCAATGTAGCCAAAGTCAACAATTAACGATTACCACAGCGACGACATTTGGGTTAATATTTACAGCGTATTGGGTTCCCGTTATGCTAGTGTATAAGTTTTAATATCTACATGCATACATCTAGTTTTAATATCTACATACATAGATTAGTAAATATTTAATTTGTTTATTATATATTACAATGTTAAGTGGGCATTTATCAATTAAAATACATACATATTCGTTCCTTCATCAGAAATTAATAGACGACAGAAGTAATAAATGGATTTGTGCCAAATCTGGTAAAATTTACAGTTCATTTTCTTCGCTCTATCTTTACCCAGAGTTGGTAACTAGTGTTGACAGAGCCCTATTATCGTTTTTAACACTCCGCCGTAGTTTCCACGGGTAGAAGTTCGGAATCTTTGAGACTCAATTAAAGGCGGAAAAGGAAACCCGACGAAAATAGCGGAGGAAGAAGAACAAAGCCGCCCGAGAAAATAATAAATAATGTGTAACATATCGCCCTCCTAATTGCATTACCACTATTCTTAAGTCTATTATAAAGTTATATGACAGGAGTATACGGTTATTTCCGCTATTCCCTCTTCATTGTGTCGGCTTTCTCGCCGTAAAAGAAAGTAATTTTGATTCTAATTTTGTATTCATGCATACATTCATTCGAAAATCCTTTCAGTAGCTTAAAGCTTAAGTTTCCTTTTTTAATCTTTGTAGGTGGATTTTCATATTCTTTGCTACTGGCAAAAACTAAGTTTATATACTGTTGTTTTGTAGATCCATATATAAAAGCACGCAGAAATCGTCGACAAAATTTAACACATTTAACGAATCTAACCCGTTCCTACACATTTGAATACGCGCTAAATAATCCTACTGACCCAGAATGTTTTTATTTTAAAATGATTCACATAATATCTTGATAGTGAAAGTGGGTACTCAAATTGACTCAGACAGATCGATGTTTGTTTAAACGGGCAATTTTTTTGACATATTGTGGTGGAAAATCTCAGACTCCTTAATTTTTATAAATGGGTTCTTTGATTTAAATTTTGTTCTTTTCGTTATAAATTAAATGATAATGTTTTCTAATTAAAATAACCAAATGTAAGGTTGTAAAGAATAAATATATTAACAAATTAATAAATATATAGCGCTACAAATAATTTTGAGGAATTTATGAAGATTCGACGTCTTTAATCTTTGTGATCGTACTCACTCGCACGTGATTTCTCGCCTTTAAGATGTACTGGTTCTCGGCTTCCTCTTTGTTTATTTTAAACAAGAAAATTGTGAATTATAAGTTAATAAAAAATATCCAAAGCAGATATCTGTAAAACTTTAGAAAGAAACCTGTACAGATTAAATGTCTGTGCTAAAATTTCATAACTTCTCCACTTATAACATCAACCATAATAAATATAACAGCGTGCACCAGCTAGTGACGAGAAAATATCTGGAATAGGTAAACTAATAACATTTAGAAAAATTCATTGATAATTAATAGACAATATTTCATATCATTACAATATCTTCACGCTTTAGCAGCTTTCTTTCTTCTACCTTTAATCCTTAAATAGAACTACTCCACTTGTGGTACCTGAAATTGTAGGATTTCTTATTCTACTTACAAGCAAATACATTTTACTCACTACTATTATAATTATATTCTAATCTTCCTGTTAGTTAACGACAAATATGTATGAAGTATGTATAAGTAGTGCATTTACTAGTACGAATTTTAGCTTAATTAATCTAACAGACTTAAGGAAATTAAGGAAACTGTTGATCATATTTTTTTAAGTATTCGTTTCAGTAGTGTTAATATGTATTTTCCTAAATGAATGATTACGTCTTTGTAAATCCTATTTTTTTAAAGCAAGCAGTAATTTTTTAGTCGTGTTGGTAGACGGCCGAATGAGATTGTAAGCTATAAGTTTGTCATAATCGCAGGAGATTTAAGTGTGTGAGTACAGTATTCCGTGGCTATATTTCACTCTTTAACTATAAAGGGTGGAGCTTTGTTAATTCATTCCAAGAGCGAATGAAAAAATATACTTTAGCTCTTTATACTAACCCGAGTAGGACAATTCCTGACGTTTTAATGCCATATTTCGATGTTTTTTCCTACGTGTAATGGTTCTTGGTATTAGAAAATGTTACTTTGTGACGTTTTCGTCGAGAGCCACTGTTGAATGTGTGGTGAGAATTTTCAGTATTTCAAACATTTAATATCGAGGACAATTTAATTTGGTAATTCCGATAGTACAGGTCATAGCGGCATACGTTGCTTTAAAAATTAGCGGATATGATACCTATTCCGAAAACCAGCAACTTGAACCTTCCGTAAATTTTAGAAGGCGTATACATTTTACTTAGCGAAATGTTTAATCTCCGTACATTATAACAACTGAGTACTTGAATACGTAGGCTTCCACGGCCAGAGTTAGTAATAAACGAACTATTTCCGGAATTGGACCGTGTCGTAACTGGGTCAGAGATGCTCGGTAATAGTTGGTAGCAGTCAATAACAGTCGGTAACAATCGCTAATAGTCGGTAACAGTCTGTAACCTGGTTGACAATGAGAGTCCACATGGTCTTGAAACGCTGCGAATAAATTATTAACTTGTGTGAGGTACTTTACTGAGCCTTTAGTTTTGCGTTACTTTCTATAGTTCTTTCCGAATACTTAAAACGTAGTATTTAGTCGTCGTTGTTTGCAGCTATATGAACATATATTGCATCTTCATGCTTAGCAAATGCTTTTCTTTTTGCATTCGAGTTGTTCTATAAATTTCTGGCAACTTGCTATAATAGCAGGGTTATCTGTGAATGTATGTTGTAAAATAGACTATTTATTTGTTGCACTGAATATATTGGATAGTGTGAAGCTAAGTGCTCCAATCTGTCTCGATTCTACTTCCTCTTTCAATCAGGAATAGATCCTGATGGTACAATTTGTGCCATTTTTATGTACTCTGGATCTCTTGCAAGTCTGTTTTTATAATGCTTGCCCATGCTTTTTCGCTTATGACACGATCAGCATTTTCGACACCAAAGCATGCAAAAATTGCTTTTAGATTACAATTTTTTTGTATTACTTTCTTATAGCAAAAACATATTTCTACTTTTTGCTGAAAACGCTCTCCGGTGTTTTTTGTGCTACTTCTGTATGTTCCTTTAAGTATTTATTCTAAACTCTTGTCGTAAGTTTTTAGGACTGCCCTCAGTAATGTTCGTTTACCATAGTCACTAGTATTTCTTACGTCGTCCTTTTGCAAATTTGCAAGTACTATTATCCCTGTTTAATACATGTTTAATGGTATGAATGGATTCTACTGCTATGCTCATATGTGACCTACGCTATTTTTTTCTGCGTCTTAATTGTTACTAGTATTGGGATTTATTGTGTACAATTTCATTATTATTACAATTGCTTGTTTCTGGTTTCTTACCAAATATTTTGCCAATTTTCTCTTTTCCTGTGCTTAAACTTCTATAAAATATCTTCTGAATGTCTTTATAATTTACCTTTCTTTTTTCTCAAAGTTTTACATTTTTTATTTACGACTGTAAGTATATTTTAACTATTATATATATGTTTAAATCAAAATATAATATCGGTTACATAGTCAAAGGTTTCGATTGCATTCGTTATTTTTTGCCCTTTTCGTTCACTTATATTACTTGCTTCGTTACGTATTGAGTAATAACTGGAATTGTTGTTGCGATTTGTTAAGATACTACCGTATGTTCTTCTATGTTATATTTTGTGAGTATTCATATAAAATACGATAGAATAATACGGGGTCATTAGTACACGAATGATATCGAGTGATCCGCCTCCCACTATCTACCGCGATATCCATGACATGCTGGCGTTGTACTTGGAGAGAGAATGCAGTTGTATTTCAATTACACCGTTCATTATTGATGGCCGTTGAAGCACACGGTTATAAATCAAATTAAGTGCAATTACGCGTACGTAATCAATGTCATGCCGACTCCACACTACCATCGGCGCGGCTACCATCGCATGGTACCCTAACTATCAGCTATGCGCCTCTCGGCTCCTCCCAAACCTTCTGTCGCTGTCGATCCCCACCGCTAACATATCGCATTAACAATTCGCCCAAATTTGCACGTCCTTTCTTTTACTCTACAATATTCTATTTCTTGCGCTAGTCCAGTTATACCCATCAAACATCTTTATTAACGCACGAAGATAGCAGCTTTGCATTTTTAAAGCTGCTTGAGTTATTTGAATCTATATCAGCGGACAATGGACAATGGATGGATGTTTACTAAATTAGGATGGTAAATTAATAAGTGGTTAACTTCCAATAGGGTAGCTAAGATCGCATGCTTTTCTATTACTTTAGCGCAAAATTACGCGCTTTGTTTCTTTATATTAATAAAGTATTGCATGCATTTGCTGATTATATTCTAGTACAAAGTTTTAGGAAAATATTGAATAAAAAAAACAAAGAAATTTGCATTACGAATATATCTAATTGGTCTTAGCCAATATCCTTGTCCTATTAGAAAGTACCATGCTTACTGCGATTTTCTATCAGATACTTCAGGTACTAAATTACACCAGTGTTTAAGACGATCGATTTTCTAAACGACAGACCAATCATAATCTTATCATACTTTGACAATTTGTTGAAAAATCATTGCTACCAATATTAAACCTTATTTACCTACGCGGCAATATACATATTTTCGTTTCTAGAAGATCTACTGCGACTAACCCTGTAGAATCGGCATAATATGTTTGCGAATCTCCAGACAAATATTAACAGTGGATATATTATACCGACTTTAGTAGGCTTTTCACACTATTGGTTATTTACTAACGATGTCATATAATATAACAATATAAGTAACTGAATTTGGCTTCCTTTCAAGTTTAACAAATTACAATGGCAGCACATCTCTAATATATTTTCTCTGGTGTATGCCAAGGATTCAATTTAGGTCTTCTTTTATTTAATATTTATTTGAATGACCTTTTGCAAAATATGGACCACGATGTACTTTTACACGCAACCGATCTTAACATCAACAATACCATAACTTTATTCACAGATAGTCCATTTCCCCAGAGCAATTTGAATAGTATAGTTAGATGTTGTATGCTGAACGAAGTACACATGAATTTGAATAAATGAACTGTGGTATGCTATTCCAGATGTAGTAGTCCTGACAGCTATTAATAAGTTGTAATTTAAACTATTATTTATAAGCACTACGTGGGACTTTGAAGGGTTGTTTCATGAAAGTTCTTTGTTAACAGACCATATAGTTTCCGCGCAAAATCCCGCCGAGGAATTCTTACGATATCTTATACGATGCTGCAGAATATCGTTGTATCTATCGTTTATCTATATTGAGCTAAAGTATGCCTTTCTAGTCTGGCGTTCTCCATTACGTATATCTACACGAAATACTTGAAAGTATGTAGGAATGATTTTGATATTTATTCAACGACTAAGTATTCATTAGCACATTATCCTCATTCTCATTTAGGGTATTATTGCTGCGGTTTCTAAATAGGATTATGATATTATCTGTAATTATCTAGAATGTTCATTATTGCAAGAGCACTCAGGTAGTCCTGTAATTACCGATAAGACAAACCGAGGCTTATTTATACCAAACACAACACAATTTGAACAGAGTATACCTCAATCTACATCAAAGCAAGTTATAGTGTTAGATACAATATTACAAGCGGAACATACGTGTAGCTCCATCCAAGCAAGATATGGTTTTATATATAATATTTAGAAGTGAATAGAGTTTCAATTCGTCATTGAGCGGGTTAACTGGTTATTCAGTGTATTAAGTCTACTTTGTAACTACTGTGGTAAATATAGTGGACATATTGTATTGACTAGTTTTATTAACACGTTACAAAGAAAAATACAACTCTTTCAAACCAGGAGGAGTTCAAACAAGAGAAGTATTTACAAAATTTAGTAAATTAAAAACAAAAGAAGCCCATATAAATATTAGATAAATGTATGCAATCAGAAATTATATTTTGTTTACAATCATATGTATACATACGTATAAAATGGAGATAAGCTATGAGTTACATACCAAACTTATTTTATTTGTTCACGTGAGTTATGCCTTCTCTACCTGTATTTATATAAAATTACATTTCCAAAACGTTGTCTATTTATGGAGCTCACTTAAACTTTATAAAAAAAAATTGAAATTGAACTTTAGTTAAAAATTTGAAGCACTGTAGTTTGTTCTCTCGATTATGTATATATTTTGTAGACAAGCTGCGTATTCAGTTAGAGTAATTGCTAGCTAGCGATATTGTGTATTATCAAAAGAAAATCTGTGAAATAGAAAGACACATATAGAAATGCCCTATGTAGATCGAAAAAAGGTAGAGAACTGAACAGCATTGCATCGCTATATGTTGGGACAGTATAATAATATAGCGAATAATAGCAGGCCATCCTTTCCTCAAAAGAATTATTTTACGCAGGCGCTGAACATTTGTATCCTTTCCTGCGAAAAATACTATCGTCTTGTATTTTCTTTCTTCCGATCATGCGCAATTGCAATTTTATTCGTAGCGTTATATCTTCTGCATAGGCAGTATATGTAATTCCATAACAATCACTCAAGTAATTTCAACGTACTTCCTTCCAGACTTAATAGTAATGTAAATATTGGATTTTACCGAAGGATTTAATACATTTAAGTAAAGTTGTAAATACACAAATTACGGCTTCACTTACTGCACTTTGTGGATTAGATTGGGCAAATATATAGTTGTCAGATGTACTTACCGTAATGATGATATACAGTAGGATCTTCAGGTGCTAACTTTTGAGCTCTTCTGAACCATTGCTCTGCCTCTGCAACCCTGCTAACCTAGAAAAGACAGATGAAATCTCTGTAGTACTTAGCAACGGAAAATTCTTATTTATTACTATCATTTGGCATATATCTTAATGAGATGACGCTAGATTTTCGAAGAGGAGCAAGTAATAGCTAGTGTAATGCAAAAACAAATACATATAGACAATCAGGTTTCAACTTACATATATATATATATGTATATAACAGACCCAACCATAAATTTTATTGCCTCTCAATACAAATACTGAAAATCATCCAGCCTGCGACATACCTGCTTATTTATTCATCGCATTCTTGAATACTACAGAAGGATTACGATTTCCAAGTATTCTTTTCTTTTTATGTGTTGGTATAGCATTTACCTGATTCAAGTAAATCGTAAATATCATTACAATTAAAACTACATTAAGAAATATTTGCAGAATCCTGACAATTACATAAATTTTTAAAGATATGCCTATCTGTCTCTTTCTTTGGTCAGTAGTGTATATACCGTACTCAAGATTTTATTTGAGCGTTAAGAATCCAAAAAGTAGCGTGAGTGTAAGTTTCACCAAAATCTAATAAAGTGCACATGTAATTTCTCAATCACTATGGAAGGGGTGTGATTATTTGATAAGTCATATTACAAGGCTCTTCATAAAACTTCACACACTTCTATATTATCTACTCATATCAGCAGGTATATATACAAATTAGAAACGTGGTATAGATTGAGTTATTTGTAATTAGGGCTTAGCGGAAGATAGACTTAGATTGAATAAAACGTAGAATAAATTATATATTATATAAACAGCTACGTTTACATTTTGTCAAGGACTCGAACGAATACCCAAGATGAGTACCTTTGCTATTTACTTGTTTTAATATTATTCTGAGTAATCTCTAAGCACTCCCACGTTGCGGTTGCATAGCTTCTGGCATATGTGGTGGAGGTGCCGGGTATTTAATAAGATACAGATGCAGCTGCCTGTATAAGTTATTCTAAATGTTTCCAATCTATGTTTAGCTTTTACAAAGCTGTAATTATAACTGACTCGACCTACATGAACCATATTCGGTCAGTACACTACCTGAACAATACGAGAATTAGTTGTAAGCAATTAAGTTTATTTATATATTATTATTTGTATATTTATATCTTTTGTGAATCGCGCCACGAAATAGAACAAGCAAGCATCCTGCCAGATATTTAACAATATCCAGGCTTTTACTTCGGGAAGTGCACCCCTTCAACTACATGTTTCTGTGAGTGAAGACGCGATGCTAAGGCTATGCTAGAGTTTCAACTGCCATCAACAGGTGAAACATTGGCATATTATTATAAAATACACTTTTTTACTGTGATATACTCAATTTGAACGAGCTTTAGCTGTGATAAGTCTGAAAGTATTCTATTATTTGTGTATGGTACTCAATCGGGAACAATATACTATTTGGTACAAAGTTGCTACTCTCGGCTAAAATAATAAGAGTTCGTCACGAAAGATGAACTAAAAACAATGTTTAAACTTGTTCTATAGTTTATGACTTCCTCTTTGCCTTTGATATAATCATCTCTATTGAGTACCAAATAACTCTCCAGAAACTGGAAGAATTTGAAGGACTGATGTTGCATCTACATTTTCAACCTGAATTTAACGCCACCCAATTACCGCGTTTTTAGATTAACGGTACTCTTTCTCGCTGGGCGTGTTCTTGTTAGTATTGCTGAAGTGTGAGTTCTTCGTCTCTAATCTAGCGGAGTGGCACAGGCGCGGAATTGAAAATCTTCTCAGGAAATGACAGAAAACTATCAATTATAATAGATTATATCTTGAATCTTTGTATTTTTATATCCCTAGATTAAGTTTTGTCCACAAAAACTAAATATTTGCCACCCTAATATTACCACTTGTTTTGCAATAAACAATCGGTAGACTAACAAAAAGAAATTCTTTTGTTGCTTTAGATATAAACCTACGGAAAAGCACTTCGCTAATCAATTATGTAGTACAGGAAGGTAGTCGTTTATTACAACGTCTTCCCCCAAGGCGCTACACTTTTAACGCAAATGAACTTAGACGGCAAATATCCAAATATCAATGTCATACTGCAATCGATACATTGATAGGGATAGAAAAGTTATTAAATGCTCAAGTATATGTTAAACTTCCCATAATTGACACCAATAATGATTTAACAGGTACTTCAAAACTTTCAAATGACGTAATATAATCTATACCTCAGTCATTGTGAAAGAAATACTACACATGTAAATATATATATAACAATTTAGTTTATTTGCGCATATTTCATACCTTAATTTGTCCAAATTTAACATGTAAGTGAACCTTTACACTTTCCCATGATATCAACAAAATTATCCAATTTAATGCATTCGTTTTTACTTTTATATCGAGGTTCGGTTGCTCTAGATTTACAATAAAATCTTAAATAGTTTCTATTAGTTATATCTTTTCCTAACGTTAAGAATGCATGACATTCTATTTACTATAAAATGTTCTACATTTGGGCTGTACAATAGCACGAATTCTTACTTACATTTTTTGCAAGAAGTTTGCCATATGTTATGTGAGCGGGTACATGGTCTGGCTGAGCATTTAGTGCTGCTTGGTACCATCTTTCTGCTTCTTCATCTTGCTGCAAGCGTGCTAAGGTTTCTCCTAGGACATTAAATACACTCTGAAAAGAAGCAAAGAAAATCAAAATATTTTTCATTCATTTGACAAAAATCTGATATGTATATGTTTAAGAAAGGAAGGAAAAAAAAATGACTTAATTTCTGCTGCTATTGTATTATGAGTTTCTTCATCAAATTTTTCGATAAATATATGTTTGCTACAATTTTCAAAACACATATTCAGCGTATTGTATATTTTGCTATTTTGAAAATACGATGTGCTGATTCTAGGTTATCAATTTATATAGATTTTAGTACTCAATGTATCTGTAATTATAAGTCTGTAATATAATCTCGATTTCTAACAAGTAGTTTCAAATAAGGAGAAAACTATAATATTTTTATTAATAAAATAGTAAATAGAGGATAGAGTGAAAACTTTGCAACATCGCATATAATTTGATTAAACTTTAGAACAATATTGCGCTGGTAATTTCTTTACCTTGACCTGAATATATTTATTTATGAAGATGGGCAATATTTTAGATCGTATTAATATCAACTTCCTTTGAAAAAAGGAATATTATGTATTGAAATTTATAGTGTTATGAAAAGTACACTGGATCAATCTTGCATCTTCGTATAAAACAAGTGGAGGTATTCATTGAAATAAGTTAGCATTAACTTGAAGCATAAGGTTCACAACTTGGATACTCCAAAACTACATTATCAGAAATCGTCGTTAAAATTTGCGATAATGTTCCGTAATGCTTTACAGAAGCGAGTGCACATACTTTGCATACAGACACAATTTAAACACGTAGTTTTAAATATAGTCCGCAGATTGAATTCATTTCGATATTAGTGTTGGTATCTTGCGGCATTGGGAGCTAGAGCAAGTGTATAATATCGGCTTTAATTTATTTATGCAACTGTCATGTTATTACATGTTTTATAAATTAAGTAGGTACCTAAATGGTGTAGTAAGTTACCTAAAATCACCACTTTCAGACACTCAAATGCCGTTGCCTTGGATAAAGAACGATGAGAGCAGTCGATATTTGACTGCCGCTGCTTTCGGATAGACAGCGAAAGCCAGACGTCGACATCACGAAAGCTGACGTTTACGTAGCTGACTGCAATTAATTAAAACTACACTTCTGTTATTATTACAAGAAGAAAATCCAATTCGTTTCCTTCCGCCAACACCAACCATAGTAGAAGGATGATGGGTAAAGAGAAGAGTAAAGCAAGCAGGGAACAACCAAACAAGCAGTCGGCGGCGCCCTCATTAGATGGTACATTTAGCGAGCACAGTGTAAGTTAAAGAGGGAATAGAATAGTAGTTTATTATGGCAAACATAATTAGGAGGAGGAAATTCGGTCGTAATAATGTTGGCAAGGTGGGTACAGGCAAGTGATGTTTTTAGTGTCGGTTGGATTGCTTACAAATTTAACAATCTCTACGTCTAAGATATCAAAATTGTTTTGGAATATTGAGCGAAACAAAGTTGTTTGTAGTCGAATATAAACGAAATTAAGCAAGTAGGGTTAAATAACGGCAGGGATTTCGTTCATTTTATATTTGAATTAAGATTCCGTGTTCTGCTGAGCGTATTGTGTATGCTAAAAGTAAGTTTATAAACGTTAAAGGTGGGCCTCTTCGTTTTCCAGTAAAACTAGCCAAACATAATATATTTAATCGTAACACGTAAATTATTTGGGTTTCTTCATAGCGATTTATTTCCCACTTCACTAATTGGCTGTCTATATCATTGCTCAATATATCTATAGAAGTAATAGTTCCCACAAAAGAAAAAAAAACAGAATATATATGATGTCGATATCTCAAATTCGTAAGGTGACAATTAGCATTTGACGAGTAAGAAAATCGCAAAGTAACAATTGTTGTTGCGCTTTTAGAAGTTTCTACATAAAAATAATTTGACATGGAAAATTCGAACTGAAACAAATGAGTTAGCGCATTACTTTTTTTCTTATTTTTCTAGATATTACGGTTCTATTTCAATAGATTTAGATCAATAATATTGAAGTACTATTTTGGTGACGATCTTTTCCTAAACATTTTGAAATACTATTTCGTTGCTAGTATGAGCTTTAATTTTTTATCTATACTTTTTTTTTCATATTTTTGGATTGATATTACTCACTAAAGACCTACCTTGTAAATAGTTTCTCTGTAAAACTAGTTGAGTTAATCCACACATGTTAAAAATAAACAAAGAAGATTCACCAATTTGGTGAATACGACCAAGGTAAAAACAATCGAACATGATACAAGGGCTCAATTATGGCATCGCATCGTATAAAATTTGTTAACTCATTTGCAATCCTACTTTTGACACCCATTCAGATAACACAAAGTATATTGATTTACATATTACGAGAGCGGCTTGAAATGTTCCCCGAATCGACAAGAAAAACACGGTATTGGTGTGGTTTCTTATTTTTATTTTTCGATGTAGTACCCTCGAAGATCGATACACTTTTTCCAACGGTACTCCGGTCTCTACAAGCCGTCGGAAAAGTAAGATGTTTCGAGGTCTGCAAAATGGCTATCTGCACCGGCAATGACGTCCTCATTTCAGGAAAATCTCTTTCCTCCCAGTGATTTTTTCAGGTTTGGGAATAGAAAAAAGTCACTGGAGGCTAGGTCCGGTGAATATGCAGGATCCGAGACCAATTCGTAGCGCAACTCATTCTATTTGGATACTACGATGCGGGACGAATGAGCCGGTGCCTTGTCGTGGTGGAAAAAACACATTTTCCCGCTGTAAACGAGGCTGTTTCTCCCTCAATACTGCATAAACACAGATCAATAAATCACTGTTGTATTGCCCCGTGATCGTCCTTCTCTTTTGCAGATTGTCGATGAGGATCACACCTTAGAAATTCCCAAAAATGGTCGCCATAACCTTTCCGGCCAATGGAACGGTCTTTGCTTTCTTCGGAGCCAATTCTCTCGTAAAAGTCCACTGATTCGATTGTTCTGTGGTTACGAAGCGCATGAAGAAATCTCTGGGATTGCGTTGGATCCTGACACTCCTTCGAAACGGTTACCCGATTTCGTTTTTGCTCCGATGAGACCAAACGAGGTACCCGTCGTGTCGAAAGCTTCTTCATACCCAAAATTTCGTATACGATGTGGTTCGTCATTTATGATTGTGCGGCCACGTTTGAATTCGCTCATTCAGAAGCTGATGGCCGAGAATGATGGAGTAGATCCTCCATGAACCTCTAGCAAGATATTTCGAATTTGTGTGACCGTTTTCCCAGCCATCCAGAAGTGTTTTATCACTGCACAAAATTCGATTTTATCAATTTTTGCGAAACCGCCTGACTTGCTACACAAAACACACTCTTAAACAACAACTATTGACAGTAGACCTCTGATATTTTGACCGTTGGTATAAAAAAGCTTGTCCTTGCTAACCAATGAATTCACTTCAACCTTGGTGCGTCATCTCTTGCCGATTTCGGAAACATTTCGGGTCGTCCTCGTATAAACACCTATTGAAAGTAGACCGTGCGATTAAGTTAGGTTAATTTCTTAACATCTAACTTTCACGCAACATGCTGAACTGTCAAATTCAAATTATTTGCTATTAGAGTCCAAAACTTTTAAAAATAACATCGCGTAACATTATAAATCATTCCCTTTTATCTAAAAAAAAAAACCTTCTACGCTTTTACTAAAAATAAGTTTGAAATATATGAAGAAACAAGCCTCTAGAATTTTCGGCAGTATAGCCATTCGACCTTGGGATAAGCTGGACTTCGTTACTCACCACCTCTCACTTTTTTCCTTGCAGCGCTAATATCTACCCTGAAGCCAGCGTTAAATTACACCGGCTACAGAGAGGCGAGGAGAAAAAAAACGACTCCGGATAGATTTGGCCGAGGCGTAAATTAAAACTTAAAAGACGTTCTAATTTAATGACCTTCCTAGAAAATGGCGTTCGTCGGAACTACTCGTCGTAACGTCCCAACGACTGTTGTAAAAAGAATTTGAACAAATTTCCGTCGGTTGCGGCCCCCAATATCCTGTAATTAATTTTTAATTACTGGAAAAATATTAGGTTGCCAATAGTGCCTTGAATCTTTTCATCGTTGGAGTTTTAGGGCGACTTGCGGAAGGTTATCTACCGCAATTATCGATCTGATAAAGTTAAAACGTAGCCGCAGGAAAAGAAATTAATCCGACAAATGAAGTTACAGCCAATGGAAGAAATTAAGAGGAAAGTAATCAGGTGAGTATTTTATTTCTGAGAAAAAAGAAGGGAAATTAAACTAGTTGGCGGTATTACGACACCTTTGGTCAATTTTGGTAACCACTAAATGATCTCTGACGATTTTACTTATTTTAACTGTGGCAATCTAAATAATATTGTTTGATACTTCATTTGTAATTGCACTAGCAGCAACATGTTACACGAAGGGAACATGAACGAAATTGGAAAATTACGATTAATACTATTTCCAAAGACGTTATACTATGTGGATGATAATTTAAAAATCACTGATATTTTAAAGGTATGAAAAATTTATCAAACTCATTTTTAACATTTGAACATGGAACTTAAACGGTATAAATTGATTTATTTCTTCCATGGTCTGGAGGAAAAGCCCTACCCACATAAACAGTTTTAGGTTATATTTATGAAAGTAATATTTGAAATTCAAATGTATTCTGCTTTAAACATTAATACAGTAAATGTTTGAGACGGCGTCTATTGATTTGAAGACTACAACAGAGAATATTTTCAAAATTTTCACGTACCTTTGCAAATGATTACAGATTACGGAAGTTCTGCGTTTGTTCCTCGTGGTTAACGCAAAATGGTATTTAATATAGTTGGATAATTGTATATGGGTTTTCCACAAATGTACCACAAGTAAGGAAGTTCCATTTAAATGTTTTGGTGAGGTGACTAGGGTTTAGAACATAAAGTGAATCGGTGTGAGAAATATAAACAATTTTTTTAAATTTATATATATAAAAGCACATGTATTGGCCAATTAACGTATTATGCTGTAACAGATACTTAGTGTCCTGTGTAGGTGAAAATCTTAAAAATCTCTCTGTCTATTGGGTAAATTAATTTTTATCAGAAAAGAACAAATCTGGAGTAGTAAGATCTTTGGGACGCCTTTTATAATCCATCAAGTTGCTGCCGCATACACCGTACATACACTACTGTGGAAAAAGAGAAGTTTTATGGAAAGGAAATTTAAGAGAAAATGTATAACCGCAATCTAAGTAACTACATTGTTCGATAAATGTTTACAACTAATACGATATTTATATCAGTAAATAGTATACCGAGTATCTTCAGACTTTAAGCTTTTTAATGTTTTGTTTGGCCATCCTTATTTTCGATAGTGTCTCTTGCATGAGGCTGGAAACCATCATGCAGTGCTATAATGTAATCGTCTGGAAACGATATCACTCTTGTTGCAATATGTTCCATAACCCATTTAAGTTCTTTGGTGCCCTTTAAATCTTTTTACGGGCAAGATAATTCCAACTATATTCGATCATATTTAAGTTCAGGTTTTGTGGCGGCCAGACCATAGTAGTAAATACTCCGTCCTCTTGTAGCTGACTTAAATAGTTCTTGACTAATCGAAAAGTGTGTTTGCAATCGTTATCTTGCTGAAGGAGGAGATTATTATCAATTGGGATATTGCCAATTCCATGTTTGATAGTAGCTTCTAAATGCGCTTCTACAAGAGCTTCTCCAACATGTCGTCAAACATACTGACGCCTATTCGATCTACGTAATTCATCATCTATACAATTTTGTCTTTATTTGCCTTATTGCCTCGTTGTACAAGAGATTTCCCGACAACTATGCACCTACGTAATCCTGATTTCTTCAAAGACTGTCTTACAGTCGAATCATATGCTGACATGGCTGCTGCTTCTTCTAACGCTTGCACCAGTTCCGCGCTTACTTTTCTTCTGTTTCTTAGAGCTGTTACTTTCAAAAAGTGGGCATCGCGCCCTGGTAAGTCTTTTCGGTCATCCAGGCTTCAGTTTATCCACCATATAGCCCGTTTCGTAATATTTTTTAAGAATTTTTTGTACACGGCGACAAGAACATTTAATACGCCTTGCGATTATTGCTTGGATGTTACATTGTAGATATAAAACAACAACTCCAATTCTGTTTAGTATTGATTTTTCGGCATTTTTTCCAAATGTGACAACTGTATCACAACCAGTTTTGACAGTACACTCGCTTCTACACTGTTTCTGTTAGGAATATAACATAAACCTCGTTATAATTTACACGCATACTCACAGATAAATAGACCCAACATCATTTTTATTGCCTCTCAATACAAATACCGCAAATTATCGTGCTTCCGGTATACCAGCTTATTTATTTATTTATCGCATTCTTGAATACTACAGAAGGATTGCGATTTCTAAATATTCTTTTCTATTTATGTGTTGGTGTAGCATTTGCCAGATTCAAGTAAATCGCAAGGATCATCCCAATTAAAGATATATTAAGAAATATTTCCGGAATCCAAATCATCAAATAAACTTAATAAATAAATATTTGAATACATAGGCTTCCATGGCCAGTTTTAGTAATAAACGAACTACTTCCGTGGACCGTGTCATGATGAGACATATAGAAATGAAATAAGAGTAAGAGGAGAAAGAGATAAAAAGAACAAGATATAAAAAGGAGAAGAATGAAAAAAGGGGAGCGTGAAAAAAGAAAGAAAGGGAAAAAGAGTAAGAGAAGGAAAGAGAGGCAGAAAAATGGGAGGGGGAAGAAGAAAGAGAACAAAAGAGAAAGGTGGGATCTCGACGTTTCGCCTCCGTCGTGGGAGGCTTCTTCAGGAAAAACAGGGGAAACCACGGTAACTCGATGTGTAAACCACGCCAGAGGGGAAACCACTTTGGCAGAAGGTTACGGTGACTCGAGGTATTAACCGCCCTAGGAGCTAAAACCTTTACAAGGTTTTCGAAGGTTTTAGTTCGTTTATTAAATAAATATATTTATGTGTCCTTTCTTTTTGCACAGTAGTGTATAGACACGCATCAGTGAAAACCATTTTATTTCTAATGAATTTTAAGCTTAACTAATAAAGCATTTAATAAGCATTGATTGAAAACTACTCCAATATTTACTGTAAACGTAGTGAGGAACCCTCTACCACGTAATTGAAAATGAAAAACTACTTAAATATTCGATACAAGCACTACTATAAAATTATTTAGAAAATTTTTGCTAAGAATTGGAATTTATTCGGTGAAATGTTGTTTTACTCTTTAAACCGGTAATATAGTTGTAGGTCAACCAGAATTCTTTTCTTACTGTGCATTATAACCGAGTACATTGCGTATCTGGTTATTTTTAGTATATTATTTATTTAAGAAGTATAATATATTTATTAAAAATAAATAATTTAACCAATAATAAAATAATCATTGGTTAAAGATGTTTTACTTTACTAAAACATTTATAAATTATTTTATTGCTAAGCTCAACATTTCATCTGCAATAAAAGTTCCCAAACCTATTCATCTACGAAGCAGACGAAAGAAAAACCGAAACTATCATGCAGAACTACATCCAGGATGTTACGATAAATTAAGGAAATACTGCTCCGATTCCAGTTCAGAAATTGCATTTAAGGCCATTTCAGACGATTGCAATAATAATTATTATGTCCTAACCGCTTCCGTTTGTGTGTCGTTTGGCTTTCCAAACATAATTTATCTAAAACTTCGTAATGCTAGAAATAAAGAGAGACAGCGCGATAATGCGGCAATCTCGCTGGACGTAGTTTCAATAGCGACGATGCTTGTTGCGTGAAATTGTATCTCATTATCTTGACTCTATCATAAACGGGAAAATTTAGCGTTCCATTTAGTTTTCTGGGAGTAATACGGATATAATAATTTGACGAAATGAGATATTTCAGGGTGGCGAAATTGCTTCGTCACGAATATGAATTGTAACATTTGCTGGAATAGATGGAAAATAGTTTCCTGAAAAGAGCGAGGTAGCTTTTCATCCAATTTCATATATTATTAGAACATATAAACACATTTCCGGTCGTAAATTAAAATTTAGTATATGTATTACTTTTTGAATGCTCTAACTTCGGAATGGAAGGAACTTGTTTTATTAAGGATTTCTATTATTAGTGTAATATATGGCATATCTTAGAGCAATTGCCTATTAGTTTGCCTTGAAACAATTGTTGTTTGCTAGTATGTACTATGAATTACATGCTAAATTAACATGCAACGCTAAAACGGTCCGGATATTTGCCTATACTATATGGACTTCTTCTAGTAACAAATTATTTTCTTCCGGGATAGATCAAACATTGCTTATCATTATTTTATTTCGAAGAAAATTTAAGACAAAATACTATCACTTTTGAAGTTTTAAGGTATATTTAGATGAATCTATGCAGCGGTTTGATATTAAATTCTTGAGACGGCCACTGAATGAGTACTATCCGTATAAAACGTTATATTAGAAAATAAATAATTTATATAATCCATAGTGACCAGCTGTAATCTGAATTTATTTTTCTATTAAATTCAATTCTTAAATGTCAGGAGATCAATATTTTTCACTCCCTGATAAGGTAGCATACTGAAATCCACGTGCGATACTTTTCCCGTCTTTCCTTTTGAGAATTGGTACAGTTTGTACTACTAAGCCAAATAAACAGTTGGCTCCTCTACGCTCAAAGGCGAGTTTCCAAAGCATTAGTACACCAAAATCCATAAATTTTCACATATCATTAAATCAATTTAAGAGGTAGTTGGGAGGGAAAAACCCCACAAATATAACAGAAGCTATTTTGATTATTTTTACGAGATTCAGTTTACTTCGGGCAGTCACAGTTACATGTTTGCCGTCAAAAGTTATATATGTGGTACACGTATTTACTTTTTATTACGCGTCAAAGAGCGGACAACTATTAACGCAACATTGCGCATGAATGTGATAGACAATATGAGCATAAAACAGGTGCACAATAAAAAGTCGACACCATAATAGTAAAAAAATGTATTGCTTGACCCGAGGCAAAAAAACTAATACTAGTTTTATGATCTGTACAAAAACCAGCAACAGGAGAAGCTAGTTTGAAATTGGATCTTTTGTGCAATATTGTGTTATTATTCGTTAAATTTATTGAATTTTCGCATATATCGGTGTTTGTTTATGGAACAATACGGTAGCATTGCGCAAACAATGCCTGTATCCATTTCATTAAAAGAATAGATTGTGTTCAGAGGTTGGCATTTTAGAAATGAATAAATGCTAATCGATGAAACTTTAATACATGTCCACAGTCCTCTGAAGAAACTTGGGAATGCTAAGGAGAATTGTGATATCCCAAATACGTCTCAGTAGATGATTCTTGTGAGTTTCAGGTATACTTTGATCAAGATGTTTTCTCTGTCTCTTTATATTCGAGAAATTTATATAATGTTAAAAAATTGCATGAGCTGTATGGTTATATAATTCACAGCTAGATTGCAGTAAACTGCATACCACAAAAATGATTAGTTTAATCGGAACGCAGTCTATGTGCTCATAAAATGATGCGTTCCGAGTAAATTGTGATTACAAGCGTGATCTCTGAAGTCTAAGGGCCAGATTCGTTAATATTTTCTTGTAAAGAGAGTAATTAAGGTATGTGTTAGTAAGACGTAAGTACCGATAAAATCGTATATGCAGCAATATTTAACCGAAAATGAAATTAGCCAACCTAACGCGGCCTGCATCGTTAAAGTAAAGTGCGGATTAAATACAGTGCAATAATTTGTAAAATAACAATTTCTATGTTATAAATCCTATCAGTATGATACTACCTGAACGTCAGATAACAGCTGGCACTTTCAAATTTAATTACTGTGTATATCTGTAATTACATTTGTACCAAATGCAATTTCGTTAAACATGAAACATTTGCAGAATCTTTGATGATGTACTTCGTTTCGAATGGTGAAAATCCTCTTTCAGCTTAATGATGCAAGGCAACATGGAGCGCCTAATGTGTTTACTATTCAATTACATAACACAACACGTAATTTACACCACTATAACCGCAGTTGGATATATACAGTATCACACACAGCATGTTTCAAGAGAATTCAATGAAATTATTAAAAAGTTGATTTTGTTTAAAATGCAGACTTCTATTTCAGATTAAGAAAGAAAAAGTACGTATAAGACAATATTCGGCAGTTACACGTGTTAAATATGTAAATTCTATACGATGTGCCTGGTGTTATAAAATACATGGAACTTTATACACATCTTGATCCTTAGTGGGAGGGAGATGTTTGAATACCACCTTGATATTTTGTTTTTGAAGAATTCCACCGAACTGTTCACTAGGTGAAAGAAAGATATGGTGTACAGTCGGAGTTTCTATGATTTTAGGGCCGTCTGTATGGGAGGGGTGCAGGTGTTTTTTCACGATCCCCTATGTATTCCGATATTCGGAACTATCACTTTGTGTGACTTAACGTACTGCAGTTCTTTGGATAGGTTCTCCGGTTCAGAAATAGAAACAGCACGACGTGCTGGGTAATTTATGATACTTGATTTTTGAGCCAAATGATTGTTGAAGCTCGCATGTGAATATAGATTAGTATGCGTGGGTTTTCGATACGTTAAGTTGCTAAACGACCATTGCTATGAGAACATCGACAAAAGGAATGACACCGTTCTTTACAACCTCCGTTGCGAACTCTACGTCGGTATGTTGGCTATTTAGATGATAAAAGGAACTATCCAAAGTATCCCTGCGGTGACGCTAGATAATGCAGGTATCGCCCATATACCGAAACCATGCTCTCGATTTTAACTGCGAATTTTTCAGGGCGACGGATATTTACAACTATTGATGAAAGCGGCGATCCCATCCTGATACTTGATTGAAAAACTTTGAGGTTTTGGATGGAGTGCTGGAAACGAATTTCGAATGTGTTACGAACTATTTTACAATATTTTTGTTTAACCCTGAACAATAATCCAAAAAGGATCCAAAAATCGGACCTTGTTAAACAGGAAATCTGAGATTTCGTTAGACAAAGATATACAGCTACCTAAGTACGTAAAATGGAGTAAATCTTTTAAACATGGAACTTCAGAACGAAACGCCGAAAACCGCTAGTGCCTTTTTAAAAGATCTCTTTAAAAACTAAAAAGTAACTTACATTAGAATTTGTAGCTACAAAATCGGATTTCTGCTAATTTATGTCCTCACTAGGAACCTACACCAACAAACCGCTGAGCACTACATTTTTTTCGCGGCAGCAAGCTCTATCACTGGATTGCGGTTTCGGCCTTTTCTTCAATCACGCACTTTCTACTACGGCTAGTTTTTCTCTCTTGGTTTTACACAGCAAAGCACTGTGTCTTATTTCATATCTTTTAAATCACTTTCTACAAATATAGGCAAGACTTCTCCAGATGCATGTTTTTTCTTCATAATATTAGAGGCCTTTCAGTGAAAATGTTCAGTCCTCTTTATTTTGTAGCTTTGGTGGGTGTATTTATTATATCAACGTTTACTTTTATATTCATGGTTAACTTCCCTGTTGTCATCTGCTCTTATAGTTCTTTTGTTTTTCTATGCTAACTGTACCATTCCATCCTTTGAATTCTTTTGTATGTGTTCCTTTTTTTTGAATACTCTAGACTGCGAGCTAAAAAATCTGTTGTAGCATACCCTTAATAAAGCTAGAATAGTTCAAAATCTTTAATAGACCCTACTACTAATCTAAGAGCCTTGTCTTTTAATTTAGAAGGTGGTATACACCCGATTATGAAAATTTCGTTTCATGGTTGACTGATAACAATACATGTATGCTTTGTCGTTTGTAGGTGTTCCTGGCATAGACGGAAGAGTTGGTCTTCATGACATTACAGGGTTAGATTAGATGTCTTGTCAGTAGCTCTACCAGTAGTCAGAGCCTCTTTGCTCAAACGTAGCAATCTATCTGTTGTTCTTGGCGAGAACGAAATAAATGCCTTTATGAAAGTTTTGCGAGAAATATCATTTTCTTCCTATCTTTTGATTTCGTGCTTCCGTGATGCCTTTTGTATAGACCTGAAGAAGGATTTGGACGAACGGAATGTTCGTTACGTTCTCGATCAGCATATTAATCTTCTCATTTCCATCGATTCCTTGGTAGCTTGGCATTGATCACAATATAATGTGATTTTAACGTCCCAGTTGCCTTAAGTTTTGCACACAAACGCGTAATAGATCAGATTCAAATGTATAAGCTTGTAGAGTCTTCAACCCTGCGTGACTACTCGCAAAAATAGTAATTGTACTCATGTGTGGTTTCTAGAGGATCTTTTCAAAGTACAGGTATAAGGCATAGATCTCTGCTTAGAATATGTTAATTTAGAGTATACAACTCACATGTGATATTAAGATATGCAAGTTGCTAAATTTGTTGTATATGAGTCGCAATTGTATGGTATTTTCGCTTCCAGTGGTAGGTGTAATAACAGATGTGGGCCAGTATTCATTATGCTATGAACTGTTTGTCTTTATAATAAGTAGTAACCTAGTAATAAACGAACTACTTCCGGAATTGGACCGTGTCATGATGAGATATATATAAAAAAGAAATAAAAGTAAGAGGAGAAAGAAAAAATAAGAAGAGAAAGAGATAAAAAGAAAAAGAAAAAATGATAAAGGGTGGGCGGACGTGAAATAGAAAGAAAGGTGAAAAGAATAAGAGAAAGAAATAGAGACGGAAGGGGGAGGGGGGATACGAGAGAAAAAGAAAAAAGGAAAAAGAAAGAGACCAAAAGAGAAAGGTGGGATCTCGACGTTTCGCCTCCGTCGTATGACGCTTCTTCAGGAGCATAGGGGAAACCAAAGTGGCACGGTAACTCGACGTGTAAACCACGCTAGAGGCGAAACCACTTTGGCAGAAGGTTACGGTAACTCGACGTGTTGACCACGCTAGAGGTGAGAACCTTCTGACGTGTATCACTGAGTATCGGGTAGATGGGGGCGGGGCTTGCAGGAGCGGTTTCCAGATCGCGGATAGATGATATCCGTCTTCCCAATTAATATTACCGGGGTGTTTTTGAATCTCCATTGCCTCCCTGACTTTTCCACTATAGAAATGAGGATTTTTCGCGATGACCGTGGTTTCTTCAAACAAAATATTGTGACCCGTTTCCAGATGATGTTTGGCTACCGCAGATGATGATACGTGCCCCGATTTTAGATAACGTTTGCGCTCTTTAATGCGAGTTTCTATTGAATGACCTGTCTCAGCTATGTATACTAGACCGCAAGAGCAGGGGATTTTGTAGACCCCTTTTGAAGATAGCGTCTGAACCTGATCCTTAGGAGAAGGGAGAATGTTGGCAATGTTTGAAGGAGGCTTAAGCACTACCTTGATGTTTTGTTATCCCCTATTCTCCTGAAGAAGCCTCCTACGACGGAGGCGAAACATCGAGATCCCACCTTTGTCTTTTGGTCTCTCTCTTTTTCCTTTTTTCTTTTTCTCTCGTACCGCCCCCTCCCCTCTTCTGTCTCTATTTCGTTCCCTTATTCTTTTCACCTTTTTTTTCTATTTCACGACCCCCCCCCCACCCTTTATCATTTTTTCTTTTTCTTCTTATTTATCTTTCTCCTCTTACTCTTATTTCTTTTTTATATATATCTCATCATGATACGGTCCAATTCCGGAAGTAGTTCGTTTATTACTAACTCTGGCCGTGGAAGCCTACGTATTCATTTCAACCAGTAACCTGTTTCTTTTTGAATTCATTTTTAAATGTGCCATTAAAGTATTTTTTCTATCTCTTGGACATTTGATCAATTTTATAAGTTTAATTTCTAAAAGCGACTTTTTCTTTACCTTAGAAGTGATATAGTAGACTTCTAAACAGTAATGATAAAGTGGTTGCAGAGCAAAAATACTCGTACATATGCACTCAGTTTCAGTAGTAATAGTATGTATGCATACGGTTGACAATCTAAGAAATCCACATTAACATCAGATTTCGGGTTTAATCATTTTCTCAGATACGTTAAAATATTATCGTCTAATAACCTACTTTACATTATTAACGCAATTACTTAAAACCATTATTATAGCAAGCCACTCTAACGATATGATTTACTTACTTGTGGCGGGTAGTGTTCGGGTAAGGAGTGAGCCGCTTCTCTATACGCCGCTAGAGCGCGTTGCAGTCGACCCTGATCCGAGTAGAGGGCGCCCAGTTGTAATAGCGCCGATACCCTCGCTGTTTCATGTTCCTTTCGATTTCTTAGACCCGTTCCGTCAAGTCTTGAACCTTGCCTTAAGACGGATACCGCTTCTTGACATCGTCCTGCCGCTATCAGCGCCGCTCCTAAGTTCACGTACGCCACTGAAATTAAACAATTCGGCCCGCGTTAGTCGAGATAACAAATTCTTGTAATTTCAGTCTTTATAGCTGGTATAACTCTTAGCGTAAGGGGGTATTTTACGGGTGCTTGCAGGGGTGATTTGTAATTGTGTTTAGGGAGGGTGAAATCGTGAATACTTTTATACTCGAGGAGCTGAACGTAGTTACTGCAACGCGCAAATATATAGAGAACTATCCCATCACTTAATATAGCTTCCTTGCCGTGGAGATCTTTGAATTTATCAAAACAATTTTTTTAATCGAAATCACGTTTGTATTTCCTTGATATAGGAACGTTTTGAAGTACATATTTTTTATCACTTTGAAACATAATAATAGTATATACGATGCCTTAAACTCTTTATAAAGACGCCACTTTTCAGTTTCAAGTTTAAGATGTTGCCATAACTGTACTTCATTTGAAAAGTGTTTGCTTTGAAGATACGAAAAATGCATGAAACAGTTGTGTATTTTGAAGTACTGACCAAGCAATGGAAAATAAAATGACAATAATGAAAAAGTTTGTTACTTTAAAGGACTGTGACCATCAACGAAAAGTTTTCATAAGGTTCAATCTCATCTTTAAAGACGTGTTGAGTTTACGTGTGACGGCATATAAGTTTCTTTATATGGATAGAAATCAAATAAGAATACCTTGACCACTTATACGATCTATTGACATATGGAAGGTGTAGCGTGTAAATCACACTTAAATTCTGCACTTCCTTACTTATCCTCCTGGTACTGTTAGCTACTTTGCATGTATTCATTTCTGTATTTCATGTTCTTAACGTTTCTTTTGAACCACGTTTATGTTAAAATGACTGTTTAAAATAGTGTGAAAGCAAAACTATTTTAACGAAGATCAAACTTAGTAAAATTATATTGCAGAAAAGAGCTAATTCGAATACCTGCCCTTTATTTAATGACGCACGTCAAATAATCAAGTCTCAGCAAGAACAACATAATGATTTAAAGAGACCGAAGACAGCAGCTACGCAGTAAACATTCAGTGAATGATAATGACACTGATTAGACAGTTCACTACTCATCATAATGATTCAGAAGAATTAGTAAGCAAAATATTTATAAAACATTTAACGTCACGCCGCACATTTACTACAAGGTTTGTCGTCTTCGGTTATCATTTGCCGAAACATTGATATGTGATATTGTAAAATAATGAAAATGCTACGAGAAGTGTCCCCTTTTTCAATGAAGATATATTTACATTGCACGGTATTGTAAGGTGGTATAATTTCAGATACCTATTAATAGCATTAGAAGACCTAGAAGCTCAGATTTATCATTACCCAGTAAAATCTTTGTTGACTTCTTTGTGAAACATGTTTTTTAGCAATTTGAATGTCCTGGATTCGAAAACTATATTACGTTTTGCGTACCATGTAAAGATTTAACTGTATGCCATACTATGCTCTTTAGAGAATCATTAAACCGACTAAGTTATTACTTAAGAACTGATAAGATAAAAACAAAGTATAAAATTTTAACAATTCATTGATTATGTAAATACAGTATTGGTCACGGGTACAAGTATTTATTTTAACAATCATTATAAAATTGCAAGAATGCTTGTAAAAACACAAACACTCAGAGAATAAATTTATGTTTGCTGCACTTTCTGCCGAGTATTTTGATTTGACAGTCCCTTTGAACCCTTCAACAGTAGTCGGCCTTCATATGAGAATCCCATCTTTCTTTGTGCCCAGTTTCCATGGTTTTTAAATCTTGATAAAATCTTTTACCTTGTTCATCGCTTAGAACCGTTAAATTCTCGGGAAACCTATAAAGATGACTATGAAGGAAATGAAGCTTTATGTTCATGCTACAAGCTAGGCGATGAAATTTTTGAAGCATAGATTTTACTAGATCTTGTTGGAGACTAAATTCGAGGCATTTTTGTTTCCAAGAAAATTGATCGGCACCATAGTAAATGAAGTCCAGGCTTCTTTCTGAGTTTCGTTCATAGAGTTCGTGAAATTTGCGTCTGTAATTAAAATTTTAATTTGGGGTCCATCAAACATCCCAGCATTAATATTTTTGTAACTTAGTCGTGAAAACTTTTGACATATGTACTTGAAACAGTCCTAATTTCGGCAAACAAGAAGTGCTGTAAAGAGAACCGTGACGTGATAGAGAAAATGGGTTTCATATTTGTCATTAGCGTACCTATTAGTTAAAAACAAGCGTTAGGACTTCAGTCATCAGAAAGTAGTTATTTGTTGACTAATATGCTCTAAGAAAGCTCCATCCAGAACATCTCTAATATTTACTACAAGCCTTACTTCTGTCAGGAAGTAAACAGACAATATTTTAAATGTTTGTTATAATTTTTTCGTTTATTGACATTCTTTATTATTTCACTACTAATCTTTTGAATATCCTATTGCATGAAAAAATAAGTTCAGTAGCTTAACCTCACTAAATATGAAATCTAACTGTAATTTTACCTGTAATTAGCGCAATATTTTTATGCACCTTAAATAAATACTGCAATATATAAAGTTTCCATCATTTCATTCGAGCTTAATTTTGCAAAAACCGCCCAAAGGGCGACCAACTCTCTTTTATTTGTAACTTGCAGTAATGCTGAAATTACGAAAATAATACATGTGCAAATTTGTTTGCATAATATTGAATAAGGCGAGAGATTCAATCAAGATTTAAAAACCTTGGGAATTCGGTACCAAGGAAGATGGGATCCTCATATGATGGCTCTTGTTCAAATGCATTCACCGAATAGGCTGTTAGATTAATTAAAGCTACTACGACACTATCTAAACGCGCATTGTTCTATAACGTTTGATTAAAAAACTGCAATGCATTTGTATCTATCGCGACCCGTAAAGTCTCGATTGCGTACAAAATGTCAAACATGGAGCTTATAGACGACTCGTGTCTTCCTTGGTGTTTCAATTTTATAACTTAGTTGCGAATTAAATATTTTCACGACTGCGATAGAACCCGAACCTACGGACTCCTGCTTGCTGGAGAAGCGTGAAACTACTACACCAAGGGGCCTTAAACCTAAGTCTACCAGGAAATCGGCATATAGCGGAAGTATATGTATACCACAAAGACTATTTATCAGAAAAGAATTTTTTTGTAAAAATTATAAAGCTGTTTGAAAGGTCTTGAGAATCCGAGTACATTGTACTGAAAGTTAAACCAAAACAACTCTTCAAAATCGTTTTGGGTACATTGGAGACGGTCGGTAGATGTAGGTAGTTTTAACGCGCTTCTGATATAATATCACTGTAGTAGTAATGGTACAATGCGGCGAGGACGACATTTTCGGTAAGTTTTAGACATATAATAAAAATCAAGGTAGTTGATACAGGTCGAAGAGTTTTCAACGATATACTTAGGTTTATTTAGAAAACTAAAATTTTTGTAATTAACTAGATCTGTATTTAAACTAGATACTATATGTTATATAATCTTTTTGTATAGAGTATCTTTTTATTTATAATCGTAAATAGCTAGATATGCCGTTAGTAATAGTCTAAAAACAGATTCCTGCGGTTCCTAGCTAGTCCCCAGCTGTTAATGTTGCAGCTGCACGTCTATCGATATTTTCAGAAAAAATAAACACATCAAAGTTGGTACATTTCCGTCCCATTGTATGTATTGAAGTTACACTAAAAAATGGAAAAAATTATGTGTAGGATATTTTACTAGAAGTAGGAAAGTTTTCGATTTAATCAAAGGTGTTATGAAATTGAACATTAGAAAATTGACCCTTATCCATAATATCGCCGGCCAAAATTTCAAAATTACAGCTTTATTACTTTTAGAGATACGCCTCACACGCGATCCTCATGAATAACTCTGAACACAGACAAATTACATTTTGTAAGGACATAAATACCAATTAGAGTTTTTCATGCATATATTATTCTCAAATTTAATTACCCAAGTGGTTAGAGTGTACGTAGTAAGACTTCACTTCTGATATTACGCCATGTATTACTTTGTTTACACGCCTGTTAAGCGTCGTTTATATCCAATTTATTTCAATTTATCATCTACTCAAGTGGATTAATCCGAACTCAATTCACTTCCATTGTTCGTGAGGCTAGGATGCATTCAGCGGACTAGAGCTAGCCAGAGGGTGCCCCAATCAATACCTTCTGATGTTCTCGTTCCGCTACTCATTCTCCTGCTGCCATTTTCCAAAGAAATTCGATTAACTTCTTGGAAGGATAAATGCTTACCGACAAATACGGACGACAAAGATGTTATTAAATTTAGTCCTGCGTCATCGGAAAGATAGATTAATATATTATTGCGAGAATGAGAATTCCGGAATTCCGAGATAGAAATATAGAAAGCAATGTTGCAGGCTTATGAAGTAATGAATCCTATCCCGTTTCGCGTTTAAGTAGTAGGTCATATATGGGAAATGAAAGGAATATTTCCAAGCTATCTCAAATGTGGTTAAGAACCAATTTAGAACGTTACAAAATGCAAGTATACAAAGGTCTATTATCATTGATAGGTAACATTGCAAACTAAAACGCATTGAATTAAACACTACTTTATCTAATTTTACAATAAATAGGTTATTTTTATGTACGAAGTTGACACCAGCAATGAACAAAAATGGTAATAAATCCTAACATAAAAAGAACTAGAACATTTGAAGCAATTCATTTTTTGATATAATCTGTCAAGAGGATCTATGAGCTATGTTAGCTATGGGAAGCTAGACGTATAGACAGATGCACTTCTACTAGAAAGTTGAACCTCCACACTGTATGCTACTATGTACGATTTTGATCCCAAGGAGGGCCGTTTCGACTAGGTCGACGTTTCGACGAAATCTCTCATTTTCTTCTGCACGTTCGGCTAGCAATTAGAGATGAACTGATATTTCCCATGTTTCCTATTATCTATTTCTTTTTTCAGTGTAGAAATGAAGACCTTTTTATATTACAGATATCTTGTGTAAAAAATTATAAATTATTTTTGAACTAACAATCTTAGGTTTTAAGTACTGTAGATTATAGAAAATACTTATCAACGTCCTTCTTCCTTTTGTTAATCTTATATTCTTACTTTTCTAATAACGTATCATACATACACTATTCTCCTTTCTTCTCCATTTCATTTCTTGCCCTTAATGCCATTTTGCTAAACATAAATTGCAGTTCGTGGATTTATAGCTCCCCATTTTTATTTATGTGTGGTTTTGATGTTGCGACTTATAACGAAATTACTTTATATTCAGCGCACAAGCCTCCTGTCATTTTTTCTTTTTTTGCTGCCAAGCGTGCACTCGTAGTCGTAGCTAACGTACGACGAGAAGGAAAAAGTATAAGCATAAGGGGAGACCGTACGTTATTTGTAGCATATTTTGCGTAACAAATGTAAAGTACGCGAGGTTATAAAAGCAATTCACTCTTTTGAAAAGGATTCTTTTGCCTTTTTTGTTTATAAAGTTATCACATTCAACTTTTACTGACTAAAAATATTTTACTTCTACTGATAGGATATCTCATGTACTGAAGTAAGATGAGGTATTCGATGTCCTGACATCCACCTATTTTTATTGCAGCGTATAAGTGTTCATTTAGCTATGTAATAATTAAGTAATTAAAAAAGGTTCCAGCATTCACTTTGTTGTTATTTTTTTCATGTTCGCAGACTTATGGCTATATGAATGTATGATATTATTATAGTACGTTCATGTTTTACCTATCCGCACATCAATTTTGTCGCGTATTTGTATTGCAGGAACATTGTGCTGAACGGTTTTTTTTTGAGTAGACCTAAAATAGAGTAAATGACGCTAACAATCATTACTCTAGTAAACATTTGTTATTGCTTACTACTAATAACTATTACTAGGCAATTAGTCATATGCTTCCAATTTGAAATAGCATTTGTGCTGACAACAAAGAACAAAACAAAGCTCACAAAAATTTGGTAATCTTTAAGAAAATGCACAATTTTAGCTTTAAATAGAGACATTATTTTATTTTAACGATTAACAAAGTTAAGGTGAAGTTTACTTTCACAGTAAGCTTTCAAAACGTCAGTCTACTCTTTTAATCCAATAAGCAAAGCTTTCTTGACAGCAGTTCAGAGTGATCCTAATAAATCCTGGATTTATTCATTTGCCAAAGAAATGAATCTTTGGAGATGAATCGGTTAATTTTGTAGGCCATATTATGGAGCTCAACTTCTTTGCAATACGTTACTTGAGAATGTAATGATGAAATGATGTGATCTTGCAACAGATCTAAAAATATTGCTGTAGTATGCTTTTCGTTCTATTGATACATGGTGACGTAAGTCTATTGCGTATTATTCCAATCCAGACTTTGATTGCATGAAAGTACTGCGTTTGAGTGGGGTTCTGAAAATGAAGAATTTTATGGGACCAATCCATGTGGATTAATCGAAAACAAATTTAGGCTTGTTCAATTGATACAAATGGGATACAAACAGCTAGTTCTGAAAGTCGACCCCACCATTTATGGCAAATATAGTTTCATCAGTTATGTCCAAAATTTAACGTATTAATATTTAGCAAAGATCTGAAAACTCGTAATGGTTTCCTCTAAAATATCTTAATGATTTAATATTTGGTTGGGTTACAATCGAACTTTTTTGGTGTTCTATTTAGTGAACTATGTGATACTTCAAGATACCTGTCTAAATATAAAAGCCATCCTACAAACCGTTCCTCTACATAACATACGATATTCAGTTTCATGTGTTAAACATTATTGATCTTACAACTTTTGTTGTAGGAATTTAGAAGACAACTGTTCCTTTTAAATTTCCTGAGGATATTGAAAATAGTTCTCGCACAGAGCATGGACCTTTCAGGAAAATTGACTAAAAGTATTTGCCTAACCCTTCTTACACTAACTTGGTTGTACTTGTTAATGATTTAAGTAAATTATCTACTGTTTAACAGAATGTATTAGTTTGAGATTAATGAGAATAAATTATTAAAATATTTGATATAATCTCTTTTCTATAACAAATTTGACTATTTAAAAAATAATACATTTTTTGTGCTAGTGTCACCATGGATCGACAATTTTCTTTTTTAGAGCTACAAATGAAAAAGGTGTTTGTAATGAAGAAGATTCCGGTATAATGTGGCTTGAAAATTCTTGTCTGAGAAAGTTAAAAGAAGGAATGCAGCAAGGTTTGGTTGAGCAAGACAATGATAATAGTATAGTAGATCCAGATTTTATATACCCGGATTCTGAATTAATCAGTGACAATGGCCATCCTTCGCTGAAGGAAGTAAAAGCCGATCTTAAATAAACTTCGCTTTTAGAAACAAACGTATCTAATGAACTGTCATTCTTTCAGTTATAGAATATTGGATCAAATGCTATAACTTACTCGCAATGAAGGCACTGAAGATTTTAAACACCGCCCATGAATACATTTTTCGTATTACTAATGATAATGCATTGGAAATCATGGCAAAATAAACTAATATTTATACCCATTCATTATTACAATCTAAGATACCAACTTGTAGGAACTGATGAGGAGATGGAAAGAAACCAGCAACTGATGCTATAGCTGGTGTCCTCACATATTTTAGAATTTCTTCATACTGTGTGCTGCGAGATGGAAAAGAGAACTTTCAACAACTAGGAAACCCATTTTGAATCATAGTTAGAAAAATCCCTTTCTTTTGGATTGCATTCTTAACCATATTGTTACAAAATCAATCAATTTTAATTTCTGTTGGAAAATATTCAATCAACTGTTTTGGATAATTACAGATTACAGAAATACGCGTTTCTGAAGCTAAGAGCTTCTATCTTTACAGTCTCGGCTCTAGTACTTCCACCGGACTTTTTTAAGAGATTCATATATTGAATTGAGTTATTTAATTCTAATTAATTTATTAAACGTTTCTCGGGTAACAAATTTTCTACCTCGCTGTTCAACAACGCTGAAGCAGTTGATTCCCTTTGTGTAACATTATATTCTTCATTAAAATACATGAATTTGGCACATCCAATGCTTCCGAATAAATGGCATATGGGAGGTTGAGACAATTAATCTTAGTGTTATATTTGCTATGAAACGGTGCACTTTTTCACGTTAAATTAGAAAACGTACAAGAAGTGCAGGAGCGTTCTTATTAATTCTTTAATCTAATAGGCGAGTAAACATGGACGTGTGCGAATGGATATGCCCTAACGCGTAGAAACTTATCGAAATATATTAATATAAAAATTGTAAAATAAAATATAACTTTAAATATATTAAAGTTTAACTTATCAAACAAATTTTAAAACTAGTTTCACAGTTAGGATATAGAAGTGTATAAACTAATGTTATAAGTGAAAAAATTATCTTGACCAATATTATTTTAATAAGAGCGTATGTTTAGCCCTAAGAAAAGAACATATATGCATATGAAATGAACTAAAAGAAAAAAAACATTACAAAAAAAATTATACTAGGGAATAATTTTCAATCAAAGTTGTTGAAGCTGCTTACAAAATGAAAATACATTGTCGACTATAATTAAAATGGGAAAACAGATGACACAACCGTTATAGAAACGCGGCTGCGATAATACAATAATTATATCGTACACTTCTTGTTGCTACTTCACTCTGTGAAATTAAAAAAAATAAAATGAATGGAATGTAACTGGCTATCGCACCACAGCCTAGCAAATCGAGTCAATTTCGAATATTGTTCAGCACTATCTGTTTCATGCATGTAGAACACGTTTGATATCACTGCGATACCGTTAAGCGGCGTCAAAAAGTCGATATATTGACTTACAGTAAGCAATTAAATTTGAGTGGATTTTTTCTCCTATAACGTCAACACAATATACCTCCATATTACATAGCCGTTATATGGAGTTTTTGTGAAATGTACCAGTTTATGATTAAAATTGAACACGTAGATGTCGACATTATGTTGCATGATAGTGAAACACAGTGGTATTATTCAAATTTATTTGTACGTTATTAATAATAATTGCAGTACGGTAGTATACAATATGTGAAATCATGTTTTTGTGTTAAAGTAGCAGATCGTAATTAGAAAACTTTTGGTGCATCAATTATTTACTCCCTATTAAAGTAGATAATTTTAATGTAAAAATTTGGACATTTTAGTTTCAATTAAATCTTTTTTATTCTAATTATAATGTAGGGACCGCTGGTCCTAAATTTTTAATCACTTACTTAGCCGGTTAAGTTAAGTCATTAAAGCTACAGTGGCAGCTGCATGTATGCACATGGAAAACTTAGCAAATAACAATTTTTCTAACGCATAGACTGGACGAAACTCAGAAATATTAAATTGAAAACAGAACCGTTGCAGATTTAGAAGAATTTGTACTAATTTATCATTAACACTGGAACATTTAATATTTGGTAAGGATGAAATATCACCTAACAATTCTGGCATAAGAAGTAATTGTCTTAACAAGTAGTTTTTCAATTCTTGAATCGGCAGTCATGGGTCTATTTTATGGCCACCCACTTTGTTCGGAGATGCGTGAAGAATAAGGTCGTTATATGTAAAGATTTGAAAGTATTTAGAACTTTTAGCAACGTTCATGCAATATTTTATAGGATTTCGCAATGAAGTTTACATAATGCAATTATGACAACTCTACATATGTCATAGTTGTGTTTATGGAAGATGATCCATTATTATTGGCGGTAAATTACTTACACAAAGCCTACTAACAGAAACCCCATAACAAGAATCTAATTGAGGTACTCAAAAAAAAAGCAAGGTGAAGGAGAAGCTCAGAAATGATATTCAAATTCTGTACGACAAAGTGCAGGCGCAAGAGTAATTAAGATTGACGCATTAACAACAGTGAAGAAGTTATCTCGAAGACAATTTTCCTTTACTTAAATATACATCGGGTAGTTTACTTTCTGTAAATTCAGTAAGAGCTAATTCGAATTTGCATTTTTCACAGTAAGTGGGATCCCTTTTCCGAATAGCATTCTCTGCTCTTCTTCCTTGAAATGCTACATTATTCCTTTAGGTTTCCAAACATTGGTTTGTAAGGATGCCTTATTTGTAAGTAATTGTTAAAATATGTTTCACTTGCAACTTCAGAATTATTACATACATTTCACCATATTTTCAGAATTTCCATAATGCTTTGTCCTAATGTGAAATTAAAGCATCAATTAAGTACAGCCAACCGTAGATTGCATTTAAGAAAATAAAACTTTATGTTTATAATACGAATTTAATCTACTTTCCAAAAAATAAATATGTTGTTATTATATTAAAATCATTATCAAGAAGGTAACTTGAAACATAAAATTTATTTTTACCTATTTTCATAAATAACTGGAAAAAGCTTTGTAAACACAATATAAAAAATGCAACTTTTGTTAATAACCTGAAAGCAAAAGGGGTGCCGTATATTCATAAGGCTTCCCTTTTCGTTATATTTATATCGAAATTTGCCCACCAGTGTGTAACAATTGCTTATTTTATAAATATATTTTGGATAGTGCCTAGATTAAAAAGCTTCCACTAATTGGAATCTACATAAAACAGCTGAAAAGCCTTTTGTGTGATACTACACAATGCAACCAAACCATTCGCTTCTATTAAAAATAACATTCTATCCAGTTAATATAGTTGTTTACTAAATAACAGAAAAAGACCTGGAAAAAAGGGAAACAAACACTTTACATAATTTATCGCGGCGGCGGAAAACTCTAACCGTATCCAATCATTTTACGTTCTCACCGACGATAATTTGTATAGTAGGCTACCTAGGAGACCTCGAAACAAATATAACCAGCCGCGCAAAAGCAAGACAAGCACGGCAAATCAAACCGGGCCATAAATAAGTAGATATGGGCTGGAAAATACAGCCGAGCAGACAGTTTAACTTGTTTATGCATGTAGTTACACTAGATGTGGCCATTCCGCCCCATCAGCAGCAAGGGCTTTCCCTATCTCCATAGCGGTAGAATGTAGCGGCACCGATGCTGTTCTCTGACGGCGGATAAAAAATGACAACGCTGTGGATTGTTTCCAGGTAGAAGTGACTGCGATTTTTGCAAATTCAGCGATACGCGTACTTTGTTTTTGTTTGCTTTAGTGCAGAGAACTGTAAAAGTGCAAAATAGAGGTTTTCAAAATGCGTGCCATTATTGTACCTATCACCACTGAGCGTTTAACATTTGATATTAATCAATAAAACCTACAAAAGCCGTATCTGGACTTATCATGGATTGATGAGTGATAAATAAGCAGTAAAAATTGCGAAAAAGGAAGGAAGTTAAATCAATTACCTATTTGTTAATACATATTCGTAGCGTATCACATCATATACAGTTCTTTTTCAATTTCTTTAATATTTTATTCTTATTAGTATTTCCCAATTAGTGAATGCAGTGACCAAATTAAGCAAGACATTATGTATAAGGAGAGGCAATATTAAAACTCTAACAGCTTTAACACTAAAACCAACACGATAAAGATAACTGTTTAGCTTGTGCGCATACACGTATTGGTATTCCATTACCGGCCTCCGTCAATAGAATGCGAGTAACGTTTGCTACAGCAATTTAGGTACATTTGTATATTTTATATTGGTTATTATGATCAAGTAAGTGGTACGTACAAAACCAAAGCCAGCAAGTGTATAGGGTTTAATATTTATGATTATCCGTATCAATATAAGTTTATTCATCAAACAGACTTTGCAGATCGCTCTTATCTAATTTAAAATTTGATCGGTATGTTTATTAGTATACTTAATTCAAGCGGTCGCATTCCGTAATTCGCAGAAATTTATTTCATCAAGGAATTAATACTACGTGCAATACTGTTGCCTGAGCTACCGCCCTCCAATATATTGCTACTAATTTTTCCATAGTGCTCTAAAGCACTCTGCAAAAATCATTTAAAATTGAAGACTACACAAGTAATCTACGCAGGGATTAGCATAAAGTAGTTACTGTAGTAAGGGCATCTGGCTTATTCGAGGGATGCTGATTCGGATGTGCAGAATTCGATCCGTCGTTTTAAAAATAAGCGTTTGCTGTTTACATGTGGAAGAGAATTGTGACTTTCTTAGTTATATATTATTTTATCATCTTTACAGACGAATAATAATTTCCTTCTTTGGGTAATAATTTATTTTAGTATATAAATACAGTATAGTGTATAAACAAGTGCTGTATATATTTAGTAGTAGTATTATGCAGCATGAACAACAAAACTATTAAAGTGTCAGCCAGTCATCTACGGGTATGCTAGATCAATTTGCAAAACAATGCAGAGAGCAATGGAGAGTGAAACATTTTTGTACTCCTTAAGGAAAAAGAACGGAAATATATGTATACTACAATGCCTCCTATATTCTTAACAATAGATTTAGAGGTCCATAATGGATAAAAAAGTATATTCGCCCAGATCCTTTAGACAAATATTTGCATACCTAGCTTTGCGTGAGGAACACATTTTGAAAATAAAATACCTATGGGCTCACTGAACCAGAGCCCAGATCCTCGCCCTTTAATTTTTGCGACCGAACCGATGACTAATTTTTCAATCAGTACAAGGTTCAATTAGTATTAGCTATATTAACTACTTTAGTTTTACCTAATCTTTGACAAATTGTTTTGTTTACCGTATTCACCAAATAATAGCTAGTGTTAAGCTGTAATTAATTAGAGAATTTGTTTATAAGACATAAAACAGAACGCACGCGCTCCAAACAGACTGCATTGCATGACTGGAACATTCGCTCTACGCTCATTACTAGCAGAAACGATGAATTTTGTAATTTTTTATTATACATTTTTCCAAACTGTCTACCAAAAATTTTGTCTCATCATATTAACAACCAAAGCCAACTCTCTAGTTGCTTGGCAGACATAATGCATGTTATATTTGACGCGACGTTGCTAATAGTTGCCTTCCTGCTGTTATCATCATGGTAACGAAAATATTACCTATATACTTTAAACATAATGATGTTGATTTTGTTAATTGCAAAGTGCGGGTGCCAAACATTTCCATAATAACTTTTAGATTAGCTGTCATATAATGTTTGCTTCAGAAAAGTTCATGACCCTTCCATCCTTTAATTAAAGAACTTACGTCAAGAATCTCGTTATGATACCTACATAGACTGCATAGCTCCATGACTTCGATCTGTATTATTGAATACACCAATAAAGACACACATAATATGTGCTGGAGTTTCATATTACTACGATTTAAGTATTTGAATATAAAGATTACATCTGTAGAAACAGAAGGTGGCGATCTGTTAACATTTTCAACACCTCATTATTGCAGATTTTAAGTCTTTGACGCTATCGTATTGTTTATTATTGGCATACACCTCTCTTGCCAATATTCCCCAAAGATTTTTGATGGGATTCAGAACGTGGGGAGGGGCGAATAAATCATTGTAATAAGTTATGTTTTCTAAGTCTATTCCCAGAAATTGAATATAAGAATCGCGTAAAAATTAAATATATAGTTCTATTGCTATGGGTAAAAATCGCCCAAATCATTACACTACCGCCACTCATTGCAACTTCAGCGTTCTTGTGCAAACCGTGCCAATAATATTTGAAACCATCCAGCCCGTCGAAGTTAAATTTCTTCTCATTAGAAAATATGGCGTTGTTCCACTCATTATCCTATCTCATATGATATTGGGCGAATTTCAATCTTGCCTGGGTCGGGTTCCGCCGTGTTACTAGGTTTTTGTCCCTGACGGTTCGCGAACAACTGCGGTTCGCATTTTGAATGTACCTTTGAAGATGCGAACCGCAGTTGTTCGCGAAACGTCAGGGACAAAAACCTAGTGACACGGCGGAACCCGACAACCGTTACAACTATGTCAAACCACTGTGAAAGTCTGAGATACTATTCAATCTTGCATGTTTATGAGTTTCTTTTAAGGGTGGTTTTGAAAACTTTTTAGCCACCGAAAACGTTTATTGTCAGATAAAATTTGTTGTAGACGTCTGTTTGTTACTGATAAATTTAAATTACATTTCATTTGTTGCGCGGTTACATTACCAGAAGAAGCTAACCGAAATATCGATGAGCACTGCCTTCGAGTTAGTTTTTGATCACTCCCCTTAGCGCAATTCTTAGCGTAGGAATCGAGCAACTTTATGAAATTGTCGAGGAGATGATGGTATCATCATATTTCCTTAGCTATGGCGCGGCTTGCAAACCCTATCTCTTTATAAAAATTTATTTGGTTGGAATACCAATTTACCTCTCGGCCTTTTTATTGATTACTATGCACACTTCGATAACGTACACTACCGCTCAAAAGTGTTTAGGCACTCCCACTGACAGCAAAAATGTATAAAAACTCGGCAAAATGTTAGATACACGTATATGAATAAAAATATATTAAATAAATGTGAAAATTAAAACGTTCAATTTAAATTTTGCTTTCATCTATGTGACCTCCTCTTGATTTAATAATTGCAGCACACAATCGAGGCATTCTCGCAATAAGTTTTGCTAGAGTCTCTTGTGTTATTGAGGTCCAACTCGATTGCAATTCGTTCCACACGCCAGTAGCTGATGTCGGAGCCGATTTCCGTACTTCCCGATCTAGTTCTTCCCGTAGTAACTCGATTGGATTCAAGTCGGGGCTCTGGGGAGGCCATTCCATAATTTTGAGACTTCCTTCCTCTTCTAAATGGCGTAAACAGTCTTTACATAATTTAGAGGAATGTTTTGGGTCATTATCTTGCTGGAAGATAAAATGTTGACCCAAAAGTCAAATTCCGGAAGGTATTGCGTGGTTCTCCAAAATTTCGCGGTAGCCTTCTTTTTTTAATATACCGTCAATTTTCACAAAGTCCCCTACACTAGTGCCAGCAAAACAGCCCCAAATGATGATAGAACCTCCACCATGCTTCACGGTAGCAGCAATACACTCTTCTCTGGCACGTTCACCCACAGATCTTCTTACGAATATGGGTATCGGGTTCCGAACAGCTCAAATTCGGACTCATCCGTCCATAGGACATTGTTCCGCTCTTCTATGGTCCAGTGTTGGTGTTCACGAGCCCATTTAAGTCGCTTTTGCTTGTTTTGTTTGCGTATTAATGGTTTTTTCATCGCAGTACGTCCATGGAGCCCGGCTTTCTGTAGGCGACGTTTGACTGTAGAAACACTGACTAGCTTTTGGCGACCAACATTTAATTCTGCGGTGATTTCCGGGGCTGTTTTGCGTCTATTTAACTTGCTGGTAACCACTATTCTGCGATCATCTACAGATGTTGTCGCTTTTGGCCTTCCACTCCGTCTTTTATTAAGAAAACTGCCAGTTTCCCGATATTTTTTACGTTATAGTCAACCGTAGCGTGGTGTATTTTCATTTTTTTGGCAACTTGTCGATTACTTATGCCACTTTTATGGTAAGCTATTATAAGCGCACGTGTTTCCGTACTAATTTCTCTTCGCGGAGGCATTTTAAAAAATTGTCACACGATATTTCGCTCATGACGTGAATAGAGTAAATACCACACTGCAACTGACCATAGGTTACAGATTTCACTATAATCTTCTAGGAAGGTAATTTAAACATTGTTACCTACAATCTAACAGATGACTAAATTTACCCAGTAAATTCAGAGGGATTGTTATTGTAATTGCACCGCAATAAACAGTTTATGATAATCCGATCAAGTGCAGGTAATGATAGTAAACCTTATGCGATATAATGGGTGTTTATCTTACTGAACTGCATTTTAAATAGGTATTTCATTTTATTATAATGCTTTTGTGGTAAACATAATACTATATGAATAATCCATGAAAACAGGGGTGCCTAAACACTTTTGAGCCGTAGTGTACATACTTAAAGATAAATAAACTTTTGTTGTTTGGAGTCTCTTTTACACTGAAAATAATATCTGATTTCGTAGGATGTCTGTCTAACTCTGTGGACCTATAGAAATTTCGGTGTTTTGAGTTACCGTTATTGTAAATATTCCCTGTATGAAATGTATTTTTTTTAATGTTGTTTTCTATTGCATTTGTGTTTCTTTGTTGTTCAGCATTAACTTTGATGCATGATTTGGCGAAGGTATTAAGAAAACCAAATATTCTCTGCTAAGATTCATATGAAACTATAGAAATATCGCTGAGTTTACAACACTTGAATATTTAATGTGCTAACGGATTTTTAAGTATGGTGGACTTGATGTATTTATTACAAGAAAATCGGTCATGTATGTACGTACTAGTATTCGAAATGATATTAAATTACATGCATTCACAGTTTATGGTATTTTTGTCTGTATTAATGCTTCATCTTAAAATTTAATTTAGATAAATCGGAAGAGTGCTTTAGTTTACGCCTGTAAAACGATAGAAGCGTCGAAAACATTTTTTTGCAATAAATCCCCCCTTTCCCGTCCTTCCTCTTTCGTTAAATCTAAAAGGAATGTACGTACGAAATGCAGATTGATGCTGTTGAAAATCCGTAAAAGAGAAAAGAACCCCGACGTATAAATTTACAGCTCAATATAATCTGTAAATATTTTACTGTGAAAATCGCATTTTGAAAGCCTGTAATTTTTCAATGACTCAATGGAAATCGCAGATTAAGTCCCCAGTCTCCGGTACTTTTCCATTCTAGAATAAATTTCCAGAGCTAGACGCGATTCCCGAACGAATACAAATAGGGGATTCGCAGTTCTGAGGAATTCACGTCAAATTGCGTAAATAAATATTTGACTTGAGAATGTGGTGCTCTTCTTCGGTTTTTTTTTTGCTTCTCTTCTGCCTTGTTGGAGTCGATTTTCCACAGTATCTCCTTGCGCGTCTATATTTTCGTTGACAGGTATATTGCAGATTGATATGAAAAATCCAGGAACAGATAGTTCGGCAAGGGAAATTCGTGAAACACGAGGAGAATGGAAAGGGCTTCGCTGGAGACGCATTCAGAGATGATGACGCTCACCTGCACAAATTAATATAAATTATATTAATATAAAATTTATTTTGATGGAGGAGGTAGATAAAATGAAAGCTTTACTTTTGGAATGACTAATTGACAAGGGAGGGCTTTGATGAATCTGAGACCTAAGTATCTATTGAATATAATGTAAAAGTAACTTATCTGAAAATGAGGTACATATTTTTGAAAGTATAAAGATAATAGAATAGTTAGGTTTTACGCACACGGGCTGTAAAAGCTTTGTTGAAGTACCATTGATTCCTGCCTTACCTTTCCTTTATTTACTTTATATTCTTCGTTACAGAATAAGCAGATGAACAAATATTTTTAAACGAACAAGTGCTCGGTATTCCCTTATAATATACTCAGTAGCCTGCACATGCTAATATTAATTCCATAACAAATTTTTAATTACTAAAACGTTTACACTTCTGACATTTAAAGTTTGAAACCAAACGATATTTGTACGCTCGTTGGAAGTTTGAAGAACACAGATGAGTCTTGTAAGCTAAAGTAAACCTTTGTTAAGTATTAGTTAACACTGTATAGTTAGCCATATTTCTCAAAGAAGAACATGTGGGAGTTTCAGCTTAGCAACGGGTTTGGTGTAGTCGCTGGTTTCTTTTAGAAAGCTTTTTCACTTACGTGCATGCTACCGATATGTCGACACTGATATCGATATGACGATATCGGCGAACCCCAAATATATGCAATTGCATGAAATGCCTTTCGCATAGTAATAATGCAACGATTCTATCGGCACTGATATAACGGTACAATTCTTAACGACGTTACGTTGGAACCTCGATGATTCCTATTTGTACGAGGTAGGCGCCATAAATTCTCGGCCTGATATAGAAAAAAGACACTTGGAATAATATAAGAAATTTTATTTTTCAATGAGATCTCCCCTAACTTATATACATTTATTAAAACGATTAATTAATAATTCGATGCGCCTTTTAAAAATAATCTGGAGTTTTTCCGTCAAATGTTCTATAACAGCTACTTGGAATTCACTGCCGTCCTTAAAACGACGTCCCCTAAGATCTTTTTTTAAATTAGAAAACAAATAAAAATCGCAAAGAGCCACATGCGGGCTATACGATGGATGTTGTAATTCTTGAAAATCACATTCACGGATGGCACATTGTGAAACGGCGACAGTGTTGACGGGAGCATTGTCGTGCAATAATCGCACACTTTTGGTCAATTTTCCAAGAATACTGTCCCATAATTTATGCAATAAAAACGGATATGTGCCGTTCGCAGTTGTATTGCTCTCCTTAAAGTCAATTAGCAAAATGTCCTCACAATCCTAGGATATTGTGGCCATCGCCTGTGTCGCTAATTGAACGACTTTCGCCTTTCTGGAACGAGGTTCATCAGGTTGCGTCATTCCATGGACTCCCTTTTTGATAGAGAATCGTAAAACATGTCACACTTTTCATCCCATTTTGCAATGGACTCCAAAACCGATTTTGGTTCGTCTACACACACGTTTAAAAACAGCCGCGCACATTCGACTCAACGTTCACGTTGGAAAGCAGAAAGAAGTTGCGGTACCAATCTTGCACCACTTTTATTCATACTCGAATGGTGATGGAGACTTCGGCGAATACTTGTTTCGGAAATGCTAATTCCTTCACTTTCAAAGGGAGATCTACCACTAAATATTCAATAATTTAAATTTGTTGAGGCGTTATCATTCCAATTCAGTGACCCGACCGTTCAGTATCTTTCAGGGATTCTTGCCTCAAACGGAAACATCAATCCATAAAGAAATTTCGTTCGCTATACTCATTGTATGTACGCACAGTATTTAAAAACGTAACACAATTCCACGCTGTTTCAGTCAAAGATATTCAATGAATGTATAGTATATTTGGGAATTAATAATCATAAGAGACCAGGTTATATGCAAAGTCCATATATCTTATTTTATTTATTTTTTACATTTTACGTCTATATGTAGATGTATTACACTGATTAAAGTTACTTAGCGTTAATTAACTTTAATCAGTGTAAGACATCCACAAATAGACTGAAAATATAATAAATAAATAAATAAATAAAATAAAATATATCCACTTTGCATATAACCTGGTCTCTAATGATTATTAATTCCCAAATATACTATACATTCATTGAATATCTTTGACTGAAACAGCGTGGAATTGTGTTACGTTTTTAAATACTGTGCGTACATACAATGAGTATAGCGAACGAAATTTCTTTATGGATAAAGCCGTATTCTGAACTGGCAAAGGATGGCGACAAAATATTTTGTCGAGTCTGCAGTAAACTGGTAAGTTTAATTTTACTAGAAGCTTTACAATTGTTTTAAATTCAACTTTTGGTATAAAATGACAATTGTTGTTGTAGGTGTCTTGTGAGAGAAAATACTTGATTGATCGATACGCTAAAACTCCATAACATATTGGAAAATGTGAAAAACTAAAGCGATCCGCATGTGTGCAGCAATCTATATATCAATGTGTAGCGTCAACTTTACGAAACTCAGAACAAGAAGAATATAATACGGATCTGTGTAACGCAGTAATTTCGTCTAACATACCATTAGCAAGATTAAACAATATCAATTTGAAATCATTTCTGCAAAAATATTGCAAACATAATATACCTGACGAAAGTACCTTAGGAAAAAATTATGTCACATCTTGTTACCAGCAAACAATGGCACAAATTCAACAATTGGTAGGGAATAATTTTATTTATATCATGGTAGATGAAAGTACGGATAATTGTGGCCGTTATATTGCCCATTTGTGAATAGGAATTCTTCATGAATATATTGTAGGTAAATCATATTTAATTTATTGTAAAGAACTTCAGAAAACGAATAATGTGACAATTGCCCAATTAGCTCAAAAAGGTTTATCAAATATCTTCTTACCTGGAAGTATACCTTGTGAAAAAAATTTACTAATATTGTCCGACGCTGCACCATACATGACAATAGCCACGCTCTTATTTATTTTATGTAAAAATTTTGCATATTGTCGCATTTTTTTTTGGATATATGCAGCAGGTTTATGCATATTTTCTCAAAAATCGATGCATATATATGCGCATATATTCCAGTTTGTTTTTGCATATAATTCGGTCTCTAGTTATGACTATAAGCTATTTTATGCAAGACAAACCAAATAGTGCATGAAAGAAAGATTCACTCAATACCGTATTGACGTCAAAAATAAACCGTTGGCACATAAACTTGTCTCACGTTTATCTTTCTCGAAACATTATAAACTGTAATGATGTCAAAATTGTTTTTGAGATTGACTTTTTACGTCAGCAATATCTTGGGTCTCTAGGGATCAACATTTTTACGTCAAATATCAACTCTAAAGAAGATTTCAATATTTCCGAAAGACTTATACCATATAGAAAATTATACGCTAAGCTCAAAATCTAACACAATAACCGAAGAAATTGAGATTTCCTTGCATTTAACCAACGTTTTAAATTCCTGAAAAAGTAACAGTAAAGGTAGGATTTGAACCCACGACCTCTACGTTACCGGTGCAGTGCGCTACCACCTGCACCACGAAACTCAATGTGAGTTCCAATCGCTTTTAATACCTAGATGTCATAATCTCTATAGATATATCGTAGTATCTTAGCAGACACATTATTAGTAAAGGCAAGTTCCTATCAATTACATTAATACTAATGATAGTATTAATACGAAACTACCGTTGGCATTGATAATGGTAATATTATGATTTCTTTGCGTTTAACCAGCGCTTTAAATTCACACACACGTACTATATTTTAGATATCCTGGGCTGCAGCTGCACAACTGCATCGGTAACTCCAATTAATGGATATAGGGGGACACTATATACTTTGATTACTTGATGATTCACAAAATTTCTACTTATTTGAAGATAAATGAAATTTTTCATGGGAGAAATAACTTCATCAGTCAGATTGACGCTGTTATTATTTAATCACACTCTCCGCAGGAGCAATATCATGCTAAATTTGTTTACACGGTCCAGAGGCTACACAGCATGCACTCTTGAAAGAATGGAATTAATTACTAATAAAACTGCCAGGCGTGTCATCTTGTCCACGTATGAAAATTTTGAAAACAGTGAGCGTTTTAATTCGAGACAATAAGTGTTTTATAATTCGATAAAATGCGTATGAGTACAGAATGTTTCGCGTCTTTGGAGATAATTTCAAGGATACTAAATTTAGTCAACCAATATATTTTTAAGAAAAACGATATACATTGCGATGGGGGAGTTTACGTCTTCACTGTACACGTTGTCTAAGGGATTTACTGAGTACACCGAGTATATTTGAAGAAGTCACTATGTGGTGAAACATTTGTCATATTTAGTTATTAAAATGTAAATCATAAAACGTGTGTTTTATTTCTTTAAATAGCATCCATGTGCTAATGACAAGTTATAAAAGGAATTACAAGTGAGGAACAAAAACAAATCTTACGGACATTTATGTCTATTATTGCAACTTTCTGAAGTAATTTTATTGCAGTTATTATATTACCAACCCCTTCATTGGTTGCTGGAGAAAGCGATAACATACTCAGTATATCTGAAGAAGCCACTGTGTGGTAAAACAATCGATATACAGAGTTATTAAAGTGTAAATCATAAAAGGTGTGTTTATTCCTTTAAATATCATGGATTTACATCAAGTAAAGGCCGTGAGTTATTCATGTATTTCAAATTAATTACATATTACTTTAAGAATGAATCAGTCCATTCAGGCTGTAAATGTCTGTTAATGATAGTTTTCAATAGTGTACTTTCTTATTTACTTCATTTTATTTGATGCGATTCTTATTGTAATTTTTCGAAATTTCTTAAAATTGCTATTTGTGGCCTCCGTGTCATTCAGTTAGTTTTGGCCTTTGATATTTGTAATTCGATAATCCAGGATATAAAAACCCTCGCTTTAGAATTTTATGGGATTTTAAGAAATACAGTAGCATTAGTCAGTCATGTAGCAACTTCACTCATTGGCTAAGTATTAATAAATTTTATATAGTATCGTTGTGTTTTATTTTAAATAATATGAAAGCCCATATGTACGTTGGTGATAATCCAATTATATTAATGAACCACTATTAAACTACTCTGCCACCTAGGCTCAGATTAAATTGCGCCCAATTCTCTCGTTCGAAGGCAGTGGAGTCTTTAGTGTACGCCATTGCTCTTATTTTTCTTTGCTTTTATATTTATTAATTTTATAAGTATTTAACATCTTTTTTAGTTGACAATAATTTCATTTAATAATTGTAAGCGTATCTGCATTTAAGCAAACAGTTTCTTTCTTTCTATTTTGGTTTTGTTGTTGTTTAATTGTACTTGCAAAAGTAGTAATATAGTATTTATGTAAGTGTCTCCTCTAAAATTGTGTCTTTGCATTGTTTAAGTTATAGCTACTAGTATAATTTATATACAATGTTTCATTTAATGTGGCTTGGCACAATAAAATTACTTATTGTTGTCATGTACATCTAACTGCCTGAATTAACATTAATCTCCCAGAATAAAATAATGTTGTATAACTTGAGTGAGATGGTATCGCAACTCTTTCTAATTCAAGTTCATTACAGAAATATATCGATCCGGTGTCAATGACTAGCATTCATTGTCTTCTTTTGATGGAGAAGTATTTAGAATTTTAACTTGGTAAACTAATTTTGGGAACTTCTGAATTCGCTATCTTAATTTAATTAATCGCCTTTTTCGTGCGTAGCCAACGTTAATTTTATTCCAATTTAAGATCTCTCCATAAATTATATTCCATCCCCTGTCTTCGACGTAGCTCCGGCTCCAAATCCAATTTATTATTTGAGGATTCCTTACATGAGAGATCGAAGACCGACCGCCCGTAGGAAGGAACCGCGGGGCGGCCAAGGGTAGGAAGTCGAGAGAGTTTCCAAAAATTAAATTACACAGTCGATTGCCCGAAGAATTATCCATTACGGAAGCGAAATTCGTATCCGGATCCTCTCTTCGAATACCTCCAATACGTGTCTTAGAACAATCAGTAAGAAATTCATTCCTCGTCTTCTCAGAAGGAAAAGAATCAGGGACCATGAATACGGGAGACCGAAATTATCATTCGCCGGCAATAAAGAAGGGGAAAATCGCCGATAAATGAGCACCGATTCAAAGAAAATTCAGACTGCTCTGGAATTGCGGACTTTTCCCTCGCGGGGGTATCCCAATATTTAACATTCAGATCCTCTAATAAAGGCAATTCATATCTGGGAGAGAGGGAATGAATTCTTCATATTTCCGGCATTTTAGGTGACATATTCTTATGCAAAAATTTCCATTGTGAATGAGTGCGAACTTATCACCATTGAAGACCAAATCAAAATTATTTCTTGCGTGGCATATAAAAATATGAAAACACATCAGGAATTTATTGTAATGAAAGCCGAATAAAGAGCTTTAGTAGTTTTATTAAATGACAGCAGAAATTAAAATGTAATAGTATAACAAACTACCTTAAAGTAAACACATATTAATAGTCACGTTTGGCTATGTGACACAATTCGTCATCTTGTATAGCTAAGTAAGTGTGTACATATAGCTTTTTATATGCGGTATTCATCAAAATAAACAGTTCCGAAATATAAGGTGCTGTGGAATTGTTTGTGCGCTGTTCATTTATGATATTTGACATCTTTGTAGGTAATTGTCACGCTAACACTACGTGTTAAAATCATTTGAAAAATAGCTTTGAAAACTGAACACAACGACATTTGCTGTAGAAATTTATCATTTATATGGAAATGTACGAGTCAATTGCCCAAATTTGAAACAAGTCTTTGAAAGATATCAACAATCGTTACCGCCAGTCACCTAGCAAAACTGAAATGTTAATACTTGTTGAGATTTCATCGCACTGGTGCTGTCTTGTGTTAGCACAAAAGCCTCTCAGGTCGTCGAAGAATAGTATGTAGGACACAGCTCTTACTGTCTTCGCAAAGAGCTCTGCGATGAACTGCATATCAGTGAAATATACTTCCATACGTCGACTATTTGGATCCTCTTAGGGTTGTTCATATCCCATTCAAACTGGACAACCACCAAATTATGAATCTTACTGCGGTCGCATGTTAAGTCAAGTGTGCCAAGTTTTCGACTTTTTGAAAAACATTCAATAGAGAAACACAGGTTTAGAGGGCCAGATGTTATTATAGAGGAACTACTCTACCGTGCATGAGTTAGCATTTGGTGTGCTATATTTGGATATGGTATTATTGGCCCTTTTTTGTTGAGGGAGTTGACGAAGATTCAGTCACTGTCAACCATGACCGTTACAAACAGAATCATTTCTCAGCAGAGATGATTCTTGAAGTTCCTCTATTTTCTGTAGGAGGGATCTTATCCATATATAGAGGCTATAAACATAATGTATTGCTGCAGAAATTTAATTTTGGTGTTCTTTCTACCAGGAAAACAATTTCTTTGCTAACATTTTTATTTTGTTTAGCACATAACAAGATTGATTGTCCCTAGCTTTTAAATAACTGTAATTTTCTTATTCCCATAATTAGCTCCAGGTGGTCTATTGCGGTCGCGCCCGAACAAATAATGTCTCCAGTACACCTAATGTGCACTAACTTCAAGAGAATCTCTGATCTTTGTAACATCAACTCTGACCCATTTAGACCTATCATTGCTGCAGTCTCTCTTCGTCTTGTCTTTTCCTCCTAACATTTGCCAATTTTTCATCGGTCATAGTATAAGGATCTATTTACGTATCTGGAATAATAAGCAAAAATGAATATTCATTGAAAATGGTTTTATTGTTTTTCAAAATATTCTCCACGATCCTCAAGAATCAGACCTTTGTATACGTTTGAACTTATTTTTATAGCACCTTTTCTATTCCGATTGAGGTATCTCTAAAATATGCATTTTGTACGCATCAACCGCTCCTTCTGGCATTGATAATCGTTGACCACGTAGTCTATTCTTTACGGACAGAAATAAAAAGAAATCATTGGATGTCAAACCAGAACTTTATACCGGATGTTTTAATTTGATTTTGTTTTAATTTGATGTTTTGATCAGTTAAATATTGGGTTGTTTGGGTTGATGTGTGGGAGTTCGCGTTGTCATGATGAAGAATGATCCTAAGTCGTTGGTTGTTTTTTCTTATTTGTTCAACGACTTCTGGCAAACAAATGGTTGTGTACCATTGAGAATTGGTCGTTTTCCGATTCTCTAATGGCACTGTAGCAAGATGCCCGTTCATCCCAAAGAGACCAGGCGATCATCTGCTGGGACTTCTGTCTCGATTACTGTTTTCTTTCGGGCTCCTACGCATAGATCCAAGATTCGTCACCTATGCAAATGTTATACACCGCTTTGTATTTTTTGAGCATTTCTTTACACCAATCGACACGAGCCTTTTTTTGAGCGATTGTCAAATTGTACGGAATCCAACGTGGACAAATTCTTTTTACGTCTAAATATTCGTGTAAAATTTTGTGTATGCTTGTCATTCTAATGTATAGGGATGCCTTAATCTCAGAGTATGTCGCATGACGGCCTTTCTTTATCACTTCGTGCACGCATCGATGTTTTTTGGTCCAACAATCGGTTTTGGACGATTTTCTTTAAATTCGTCCCTGAGTGAACAACCGCCACGACTAAATTCACTAAACCAGTGATATACAGAGGTTTAGGTGGTGTTTCATCGCCAACAGCTGAAGTGAGTTGATCGATGTACTGGTGTTGAGATAATCCACGTCGAAAGTCATAGCAAATCATCGCACGAAAATTCTCGCGAGTTAACTCCATTTTTGACCGAGATAGAATTTTCAAGTCACTAAACAACACAAATACCATTGTATAACAAAAAATGCTGAGTACGTATACAATCAAATAATAACAAACTTTACGATATGTATGTCGGATGGCACCTAGCACCAGCATTATTCCCAATTCCGGATACATAAATATAGTAAATGATATTTTTTATGTCCTTTTGCGCTATATGCAGTCATACAATCTTAATTTATTGTTTTCTGTAACTGGATAAATATGTACCTGTAGTACATAAATTATTAATATTATTACTTCTTTTATAACAGATTTAAAGATCGTCTTGCTACACGCGCAATTTACAGAGGAGCATGTAATGCTTTTAATAGTATGGCGTAACTAGTCATAGAACCAGATGCATATTAGTTTTACTTCACGAACTTTTCGAAAACGGAATAATTTCTCAACAGACTACGAGTACCCATCTCATTCATCTAACTGGAGCCACCTGAGACTATTTGACGTATGATGAGGTAGTCAGTATTCCAGGAGGATCAGTTAATGACTTGGAGAACTACGATAAAAAAGAATAAAATAACAAACCATTTTTAGCAACTGCGCCAACCACCCTTTAATAATTTTTTTTGATGGAATGTAGTTTGTCCGCTCCGCACATTCATGTAAATTATGCAAGTTCGAAATAAATACAATTGCATTTTCGGTGGTGCGTGTCGTGGTAGATACTGTACCTTAAACTAATCCAATAAATACAAAACAAGTAAATGTTAAAAAGGCAACATTTTATATGACTTGTTTATAGTCCGATTTTTTGAAAGCATACATAATTCTCACTTTAAATAAATTAAGGCTTATCTTATAATCATTTTTTACTTTGTGTTTTATTATCTAGTTACATTTGATATGTTCAAAGCTGTTAATCTTACATGTACCACCTTTTTTTAGCGCCTGCTTAATGCTTCTCTTTTCCCTCCCATTCATAAAAATTTAAATCGTTGCAAGAAACAGAAAATATCGTTAAGGTGAGCAACGTCCAATCTTTGCTCGACATAAAATCACAACTTTATTCACATCCAGAAATAAATCCGAACGTGTTCATAATTTTTAATTTTATTAGTCAAACAATACGGTACTCCGGATTTATTACATTTTTTATGGACCATTTCGCTCCCTATGCTTCCTTGCTTGATTTTTCCGAGCGCCAAGTGCTACCCCTAAAACGTTGTGTGCTTTCGGGCTGTTAGATGTTATGACCAAAAACGTTGCTGCAATCGAATTTGCGTCTTAATAACGTACATAAAGATGAGCCATGGAAGAACGGAGTTTGTCGGTTTCCACAATCGTTGTTAGCCGTCATTTTACGAACTTCTTTTCACAGCATACTAAGGCAACTGTTTCTAGAAACTAATTTAAAATGTTTTTTTTTTCCTAATTTACCCATTGAAGACACTTGTAGCTATAATTCAAACTACTTAGCATTTCCAAATATGTAAGTTTAAAGCAACTAAAAGTGTAGCTAAACTTTATAATCATTATTAAATATAAATATATATATATCTTATAAAACAGTATATACCTTTTAAAGATTATTGTTTTTCGAAGTATTCTCGACGAAGGTTAATGCACTTTTGCATGCTTTCGAACCAACTCTAGAAGCAGTGATCTCACTCGTTTGTTGGCACAATTAAAATTGCGTTTCTGAAGCCATGGACTGCTACTTCTAATGACTGGGACCTTTGACCATACAGTCCGTTTTTGATTTTCGGAAAGGTAAAGAAACCGTTGGGATTTGGGTCTGGACTGTACGGAGGATAGTCTAACAATTCGATGTTCTGTTGCGTTAAATATTCAATTGTCATGCGTGCTATGTGAGAATTTGCATTGTCTTGGTGGAGATTGATTCGTCGTTAGGGGTTGATTTTTCTAAGCTCAGCGATGACTTGCGGCAATCAAATGACTGTATACCAATCAGTAGTAACAGTTCTTCGACCTTATAGAGGAATAGTTGCTACATTTGGAGACACGTCGACAACGGATGACTTCTATCGGCTCTCTTTTACCTTGGAACTCCCACACAGACGGCTGGCGTTTATTTTTTGGTTCGTATGGATAAATTCAAGATTCGTCACCACCGATGATGTTCTATACGTCTTTAGAGTTTCCGACGTTGAAGAGGTCTAGAACTCTTTGACACCAATTCATTATAGTTGCTTTCTGTTCTTGGGTCAATAGATGCGGTATCTAACGAGAAAGTACTATATGGTCATATAAATTTACCCTCTAGCAAGCCATGAAATTATTTCTTCGAAATATCTTGTTGCTAGTGCGTAGTGAATTGACAATGATAAACAAAATACATTTGCCATGTGTACTGTGGTGACACTTAAGCGCTGTCACCAACGCTAAGTTAATTTACACGTTTTTAAGGTTATTCTACCAACTTAAGTTTAAACAAGAAAAATTTCATGGCCCGCTAAGGGGAAAATTTAGTCGATCATGTGGTATTTCTTACACATAATTCTTCATATAAAATTTTTTGAATTGGGTTCTTTAAAATCCCCTAATTATGTCTCAATTCCGCGATATGATACATGTCGATCTTCGTCGATGATCGCACAGCATCGAGGTTTTCTAGAATGACTGCCGTTTTTAGTCTATTTGCTTTTGGAACGTCGTTAGAACTGATCCGTCCATGTTTGAATTTTCCATACCAACGAGAAATTGTTGACTGATGTGGCATTCTTGTTGAGATAATTGATTTCGAAAATTATAAAAAGTTATTGTGCGAAAATGTTCTCGGTTTAATTTTTATTTTTCAACTAACTTATCAACTTTGACAGTTCGTTGTAGCTGCAAGACTATACATGAAGCTTTGGGTTTAGATTAACTAAAGATGGAGATTAATTTTTGGTACTGCCACTTTATTAGCGACGCTCTCTATGCCCCAGTATGGACACTTTAAAGACATTCCTCGTGTCAAATAGTGCACAGAACCATAGCTTCTGCAGATCTACAATATTAGTAAATAAGTATTTGCTCTACAGGATAAGTCCGGTCGCCACTTTGATCATTGTTAATGACAGGCTAGATTTTGCAGTATATATTCAGTAGGTTTATTTTATCCTCTTTACGACAATAATCAATTCGTTTGGATATATCTAAAGATATCCGTAAAAATTAGAGAAAAATATTGAAATTCACATCCCAAGCAACGCAGGAGAATTCTAATAAGCGTCATTTATCATTCATATCAGTTAACATTGTCATTATTGTTGAATTTTTGCTTCGTGTCCACAGTTATTACAAGTAAAGGAAAAATACATTAAAGTATAAATTACGATTGGAGATGGTTATCACAAAACCTATACTGCCATTTAAAAGTATTCAAGATGGTAACCGGGCGTAGAAAGGATTTATTAAAGTGAATACTTATTTTCCTTAAATGATTGTAAACTATTCTAATTCTAATAAACGAAATTTTAAGACCATGCCAATGACCTTTTCCCTTAAATTTTAAATTATTCGACATTGATAATGTACCTTTGTCAACCTTTTAATGAACCCCTTCCCTTTTAGAACCATCAACACTCATTTAGGTGCATACTTTTTATTAAAATTTAAATGTTCGTGTTATTAGCGTTTCTACATTCCAGTTGTTTATTGTAGTGAGGATATAAATAAAAAATGTAGTCGTCAGAAGTTGTGTTTCCTAAACCGCTCCTCGTTTAAATAGCCAGATCTACGTGACTAGCGCTTAGTGAAAAAGCTTATGTTAAAATAGGTTTGAAAATGTGTTATATTAATTATAAAAATCAAGAAAACTAGTCTAGCGGTAGTAAGGGGAACACATTTTAATCTTTAAAAGTTTTGATTTTTCTAAATAGAATATATGGTATAAAGCTTTCGAAAATTAAACTAAAAGGCATAAATTTTTCTAAAATTTAAAATGACCGCCCTAAGTGAGCAAAACGAAAACAAAAGTGTAAGCTGAACCAAATAAAAATTAAATTCTTTGAGGATTTGAAGATGGTTCCTAATACAAACTAATCGATAATATGTGCCAGACCTGTTATTTGGAAAATTGATAATGGTCTAATCAAAAACGGAATAAATAGAATTCAAAAAAAACGTATTCACAGGATTATCGTGGCGTGCAATGTACAATCCAGCTATCTATCTAGTGAAGTTGTCCAAGTTCAGTGAGCGGTGCAACAGCGAAACCAAAAAATGTCGCCTGTTCGTTTTAAAAAATGCTTTTATTGTCCCAAGGTGCCGAAGTAAGCTTTGTTTCAATATTGTGGAAATTTAGTAACAAATTGATACGTTTAGATGGTTGTACGAATTGTAAAATGTTTAGTTTATTTTATATACGAGGGGAGGTCCAGAAGTTCGTGGAATGGAGGGGGGATAAGGGCGCTCGCTAGGTGTCATTCTGATTGGCGACTTATCATTAGTATGTAAGTTAAGTTGCCTGCTAAACAAGTCAATCCGGAAGAAAACTAAAACTATGGAGGAAATTGAACACCGTGCTGTGATAAAGTTCCTTACAAAGCAAGGAAAGAACGCTCAAACCACATTGAGTGAAATAGAAACCGTTTATGGGGAACAGTGCCCTAGTAAATCAATGATTTATAAGCGGCATGGTCTTTTTAAACATGGTCGGGAGTCGGTTGAAGACGAGCCCCGCTCAGGACGGCCAGTTGAGGCCACTACATCAGACATCGTCGAAAAAGTGCAAAAATTTCTACTGCAAGATGCCCGTTTGAAGAAAAAACAATTATCTGCATTAGTTGGAGTATCAGATACCACCATTTTGTGTATCTTACATGACCACCTGGGTATGACAAAAGTCAGTGCAAAATGGATACCGAGAATGCTCACGCCGCTGCAGAAACAGCAGTGTGTCTGTGCGTCCAAACAATTTTTGGAGCTGTGAGGAGACAACCTTGCACAGATTTTGGAACGGATTGTTACCGGCGATCAAACATGGGTTCATCACTTTGAGCCTGAGTCCAAAGAAGAGTGCAATGGCATAAAAAGGGGACACCACCGCCAAAGAAAGAAATTCAAAGTGTCAGAATCGGCTAGAAAGTTGATGGCTACTGTTTTTTGGGATTGTGAGGGGATATTATTGATTAATTACAAGAAAAAAGGTAGGAGCATAACCGGAGAATATTACGCAGCGATACTAGAAAAATTGAAGGAGGCCATCAAGCAAAAAAGTCGAGGAAAATTGACCAAGGGTGTGCTGCTCTTGCAAGACAATGCGCCGGTTCACAAGAGCAAAGTTGCAATGGCTGCTCTGCACAAGCATGGCTTTCAATCAATAGTCCATCCACCCTACAATCCAGCCCTGGCACCTAGTGATTTTTATTTGTTCCCCAATTTAAAAAAAGACTTACGTGGAAGAAAGTTTTCCGACGACAATGAGCTAAAGGAGGCAATTTTGGCCCATTTTGAGGCGAAAGGTAAACAATATTTTTATGATGGTTTAGAAAAATTAATTCATATGTCTAATAAATGTATTGTGCTTAAGGGTGATTATATTAAAAAGGAAAAATAGATTTGTTTTATTTTATTTAATACCCTTTCATTCCACGAACTTCTGGACCTCCCCTCGTATCTAACAGCGAACATAACTGAGACTTCTTGTAGAGGAACTAGACGCGTAGGCACTTTTCCCAAAATTTTTTATAGTTTCAGTATGATGCAGAATTGGAAATCGAATGGGATTTTCTACAGTTCTCGGTAGAACTTCTAGTGTAAAGTGTACACTACTCATTCAAATTTAGAAGCGAAACTTATTATAGTTTATAAAACAAGTAGGCACTATATCCAATATAAAATACGTATCGGAGGTTGTTACGCCGAGAGAAATAATATTCACCCGATGCAAATAAGAGGAGATATTAATTCCCATCCTCGTTACTCCTTTTCGCCGAAGGTCCATCGAAGCGACAATGCATGTTTCATTTAAAGCAGGGCTTGAGATACAGGAATGCCCCAGTACCTTTCTCAATCACCTAGTCCGGCATACTAACTTGTTAGCATACTCTAACTTGCGACGACACCTATATACCTATATGCTTGATGCTATTGATATGTTAGATGCATACTACTGCATTTTCCTTAGCCACTTTTCCTTATTGATAGTTGATACGTGTTTGCAATTAATACTTCTTATGTACAAACATATTTTCACAAAAATACTCTTATTTTTTGTTAGATACCATTAAACAAAGAATGCGTAAAGCAAGATTTCATTCTTTTCTGTCAGCTGAACTGTACTAAAAGACCTAGGACTAGAGATTTTTGTCACATCTTTACTTGACCTAATTTACAATTTTGTGACAAAGTAATTGTTTACAGCTAAATGATAACATCATATTGCTTCAAGCATATGTAGGCTGTCCTAAATTCGCTGCGAACTATGAGCATCTTATTTACAACTATCTCCTGTTGTAAATAAGATAATACATAAATCTAAATTTGACATGGACTGTAATTTAGTTCTGTCTAAAATCAAAAAAGAGTTTCTATGCTTACCGAATAGATCGCTACTTGTTTCTTTTGGAACTTTAGAAGCTTTCCAAAATCAGTTGTATACTTTGTGTATAAAATTACATATGCTTACTTTTTATTTTATAGTTTTTCAAAATCGATTACTTCAATGCAACCTGTAAATATCTGAAAGACGCATAGAATTTTATTTTCACTTTAACGTCGAGTAATATAAAAAGATTATTTTCTTTTTAATTTTCGGTAACACACAAACAAGTTCATTTACAGAAGAAAGTTTTCTTCGCTAGTGTAATCCTTATTGTAAAATAAACACTGGCCTACCAACACGTAATTAATCAGGCTTTCGTCGATTTATCTCCGATATTAAGCTGCAAATACCCAGTTATGTACATATATAAATATAGTTAGCGCACCCTACAAATATGGCTTACATTTTCAGTTAGGATATCCATATTTATTATCCATTTTGTTTGTGTGTGGGCTATCTACGTCAATAAAGCCGAGTTTACTAAATGTATATGAGCAAGGACGCGCTATTAGCGCTGGTGATTCCAACAAGCAAACATTATTTTACTGTTGTAGCAATAATTTCTGTGCAACAGCAGCCAACATCTTTAGAAACTCTAGTCTGACATTCCCTATTGCACCATTTTTAATGTACCTAACAAGAAGAGACCTTATCAACTTGAATAAATCTTTGTTCCTACTGTGCGCATTATAGGGAGGTAGAAAATTCTATAATTTTAGTCCTTTCTTTACCATTTATAACTCTGTTATAAATACTAGGAATAGGTATTATCAAATACGTAAGCATGTATCTCCAGATTGGGCCTTCAAAAACCTATCCAAATGTCTAAAATTACATTATTCCTATGTAACTGCCTTCTACACTCCCGCCGAAAGTGAGTTGATTGGCAAAAAGTAAAAATCACTCGAAAATAATCCCCTAGAAACACATTTAACACATGGGCTGAAAAGTCCCGGGCTTAACAAAGAACGGTTTTTTTGGTTCAAAATTAGCTTTATTCATCAACGTAATCTCCATCAAGAGCAACGCAATCATTCCAGCGCCGCTCTAACATCTTAATACCACTTTTGTAGAACGATTTATCTTTTGCCTCAAAATAGGCCTCAGTTTCAGCGATAACCTCTTCATTCGTGCGAAATTTCTTACCGGCGAGCATATTTTTGAGGTCTGCCAGTAGTCGCTGGGAGCCAAATCTGGCGAATTCGGTGGATGTGGGAGCAATTCGAAGTTCAATTCATGTAGTATTGCCATTGTTTCGATTGACTTGTGACACGGTGCGTTGTCTTGATGAAACAACATTTTTTTCTTTGCCATATGCGGTCGTTTCTTTGCAATTTCGGCCTTCAAATGCTCCAATAACGCTATATAATATTCACTGTTGATGGTATTTCCATTCTCAAGATAGTCGATGAATATTACACCACGCACATCCCAAAATACCGAGGCCATAACCTTTCCAGCCGAATGTTGTGCTTTCGGGCGCTTTGGACGAGGTTCACCAGTTGCTGTCCACTCAGATGACGATCGTTTTGATTCCGGAGTGAAGTGATGGATCCATGTTTCATCCATTGTCACAAATCGACGCAAAATTTCCGGTTTGTTACGTTTAAACATGGCCAAACACTGCTCAGAATCATCAACACGTTCTTGTTATTGGTCAACAGTGAGCAAACGCGGCACCCACTTTGAACAGAGCTTTCTCATAGTCAAATGCTCATGCAATATAAATAATACGTTCTTTTGATATCTTTACGATGTCAGCTAACTCACGCAACTTCACTTTTCGATCATTCAAAACGATTTTGTGGACTTTTTTGATGTTTTCTGGTGTTACCGCCTCATTTGGACGTCCACTGCGTTCTGCATCATCGGTGTCTCTACGACCACGTTTGAAGTCAGCAAACCAACGTTTTATTGTTGTTTTTGATGGAGCGGAGTCCCCGTAACACTTTTCAAGCCATTGCTTCGCTTGAACGGTATTTTTCCCATCAAGAAGCAGTGTAAAATTAAAACACGAAATTGTTTTTGATCCATTGTTTTGAAAATAACAAAAGTAGCGGGACTCTTAGCACAATAACTCGCAAAGTAATGAATAGAATATCATGAAATTTTAACAGCTGTCTTTTGAAGGTTAGTACTAACTGAGAGAAAGGTGACTGCAATAAAACTAGCGTCATCTATGTGTTAGGCCCGGGACTTTTCAGCCCATATGTTATATCCATATGTATAAGCATTTACTTCAACCCATAATCGATGGTGCTTTAGTACAGAGCGTGTTAACTCGATAAGAAGTAAAACGTATAGATTAATGTACTTTTAGTAGAAAGTTGAGACATCCCAAATGCATATTATCAAATTTGGTCTTTCTACTAAAAATATCTACAATACGATATCATATTCTATTACACTGGAATTAGTTTTTTGGTGTGGTAAGCAGTCCGACGATGTTAGAAATTATTTCGCTTTTGATAACCATTTGAGCCTTAAAGTGTAGGAAAGGCATTTACAAAGCGTTCCACGATCTTGTTATTTCGCTAGAGGAAATGCCACAAACGATGAGCTGCCGTTAATTATTTGTCCATGGGCGAATGGTGACTCGGAAGCATACCGAGCCTATCCGAAAATATACTGCCGCTACATTCTCGTTTATTCTAAAATTTTAGTGAGTCCATATAACATTGCCATATCTATCTATTGTAATAAACTACAATATTTCGTTTTTCTTAAAAATGTTGACAGGGGTAAGTCATACTTAAGATAAGTAACATTTCAAAATGTTGAGAGATGGGATTATGTTGACAATTGGAATTGGCTAGACATCAATACGTTCTATCATGTGATTTGATTAATTGAAAATTATAGAAGGCATTGATATGGTGGAAGTAAATATAGAAAGGTTCAACATAGCTGAATTCATTTTCTCAAATCCAGGCTATTATATTTTAAACTGAATTAGTAATCTAGACCAAGTATCAGTTTAAGTTTTTATAATATACCTTATACCTATAACAAATAATTCATTTTTACAGAAAATGAGGTTAAATGCACATTTATACGTAGTTATATAGTTCTTCCTTTTATCGAAAATGTAAGAAAATCTTACTATTGCGACAAATATCAAATATTTACCGAAAATTAACGACACTAACAGAAGAAAAATACAAACAATGACAAATTATTCACCTTCTTAAACTTTTAGTAGAAAAAAATTACAAAAGGTGACATGCCGTAACATATGATAATAGGGCCTCCATTTAAGTTCTTTCAGACATATTTGTACTGTTGCAAAACACGTTCTCAAAGTGACTTCTAGCTTTTGATCGTTTACTCTGGGTGAATCACTACTTGATTTCCATCCACTCGATTACGTTGACCAAAAATTATGATTAAACTCAAAATAATTGATTTTTTAATTTTCCATTCACCTATCTCTTAATATTAGGAACAAATTTGACAGGAAATTCGTTGCTAAGACTCCATAGCATTCCCGATTAAATTACAGATTATATAATTATATATGAATCTGTATTTAATCATATTTTCTACGAAACTGGCTTATTTGGGATATTAAGAATATTATATAGATGTGGATTTTACATCACGCCTCCGTTGTATTACTGATAAGAGATGATACATTACATTGCACCACAATGTCATTAGGAAACCGAAGCACATTACGAAACATAATGTTAACATTTTTGGCGAGGCGTATTTAAATTTATTTTGAACGGAAAATCAGGTTAGTTGATTTTATGTATAATATTTTGAATTAGAGCACCTTGTGAGGAGAGTATATCATACACATAAACAGGGTAATGGATAGTGTAGTTAATTCGTAGAATTTTGTGATGCGCAGTAGAATATGATGAAAGAATGGTACACATTAATCTGATAATCGCTATTCGTATGCTAATAAATGCTTATTAGAGACAGGATTGATTTTATTAATTTATTGTATTTTACGTCTATATGTAGATGTATTACATTGATTAAAGTTAATTAATGATAATTAACTTTAATCAGTGTAATATATATACAAATAGACGTAAAATATAATAAATAAATAAAATAAAATATATGCACTTTGCATATAATCCGGTCTCTAATTATGAGTAATGCGATAGTAAAGCCCTATGAAATAGTTACACGATGCAATAAAAGATCTCTATAATTTGAAGATATGTTTCATCCACATATTATGGAAATTGCAGATGAAACTGTACCAGAAATATCTTCTAATTTCAAATTAAGAAAAATTATGAATGACTATATTGAATTCTGGAGATGGGACAATTAAAAACGATGATCGTTACTCCATCATTCCACAATTATGTGGGTAAGAAAAGTGTTTTGAAAATTGCTGAGCAGATGTTGTGCAGATTTACTATATCTTTGGGATAAAGCACAATCGTTGTAGATATAAATATTAGAGGCCAGTAGTAGTAGAGCTCGGTTAGAAAATTTTAAAGCGCAAAAAATAAATAACACAGTTCAAAATATCAAATCGAATAGTGCCTAGAAAGATAATCACATTTGTGAGACAATCATATCAAAATCAAATTCGAAGTTCGATGCTACTGCAACAAATTTCATACAATCAGTAAACCGGCAGATTGAAATGTAGCCAATGTTTACAATGCAGATGGAAACGGGTTTAATTTAGAAATGCTAAGCAACTGAATGTGGTATACAATCCGCAACGTTTACAATACATATTTATAGGGTACTGCCTAGGATATCGTTTACCGGAAAACCTATATCATTTGTATTTAAGGATACTGGAAGGACATTTGATCTAAAGAGTTAGCAGAAATTTATTTTTTAAGTTGCCACTTATAATCTCTACTCCAATAATTAACTCTAATCCCCAAAATATCATGGTTTATTTTTATATTCTAAAAAGTAGCTATTTAGGAGTTATTAAATCAGAATCTTACTTTTATGTTACATTTACAAGCTACCTACTTGTATCAGATGTGATAAATATCTTTGTTTGGAACATCTTTTTAATAACTTTCGTTATCATGAAGTAAAGTAATTTGTAACGAGTGTGATTTTTTGTCTTTATAATACTATCAATAATATATACATGGATGTATTACTATACTAAAATAATACTTTTTCTTCACAGTACAACAAAAAAGTAGCGATTCTAACCATCAATCTAAAATTTAACGTACGACGTGTACGACGATGTGCAAAGAATGCTTCTCCTTCACCAATAAAAAATGTAACTACATTAAAGCATCCACATTCGTATGCTTTTGCGGATATCGACTTCATAATTCATCTATAGTAAAGCTAACGACTACAATCACTCCAACTACTTCTACTAAAATATATTATCTAACTTTATAAACTGGCTGTAGAAATTGTAACAGAAATTTCGGTCATACTAGACGAAATTCCTTGATTCTTAAATAAAGCTGAAGTAATACTGTTAAGTCCAATTAAATTATTTTTCTTAAATAATGTGTTGTCTGGTTGTTAGATAACCTTGCATGTAGAGCTTACATAAGGCGATAGTAGTATAGATAGCTTTTCCCAATAATTTATTATATCCTAGAGATGTTGGTGTAAATTTAATGATTTCCAAATCACAATGCGTTCGTAATAAATTTTACTTCCCTTCCTCCGATATTCTCAACCAGTGTATAAAATCACTACGTTTTCTAAAATCGATTAAGTTATATGTATCTTTGGAAGACACTAGGCTATCGATAACATTTGAAATTGTACAAAATATCCCATCAACGAATATATTCCAAAATCTCACACGAAGAGTAAATTTCAGATCTCCTGTAGCTACCGTTCGTTATCTAATATTTAACTTTCTCTCTGTGTTGTTCGTCCCAGCGAGAATATTGTTTTCCTTGTTCTATCACGACCGTGACGACATCTAAGATGGAGAGAAAATATAGGGTTGGATCTTCTCTCTGTCAACACACAATTAAATGCCTCCACTCGATCACTACCTCAAACCATTCTTTCTCGCGTAGCCCGTCTATGAGAAGGACGTGATATCTCGCTCTTTGCGCATCATATAACTGTATATACAGAGACGTTTCGACGGTTGGTGTTTGCTTTGCACCGGAGTATCAAATGTTTCTGTTCAAACAACTCGAGAAACCGATACAATTACTTGCCTCCGGTGGTACGGAATATTGCTTCACATCATTGCCGCCGCACTGAAACAACAATAGCAATAGTGGCTGCTAGATAAGGTAGGTGGTGATGGGTGAATTGGGAAGGAGAGGGAGACGATGCAATTGCTGTTGGTTTTTGCGATATGATATCAGTTTACAGAATAAATCTTACGGACATATAAGTGTGAGTTGGATATACATATAGGGTATTATGAAAGTAGATAGCACTAAACTGCAGAAGTACATACAATGATTAAAATATGCAGTAACTTGTAACTACTAGTACTATTGTACTAGAATAATTGGGTAATCTATCTGTCAATTAGCTTTTTTTTTATTATTTACACAGCTAAGTTGAAGAACAATGTTGAGGATTTCTTTTTCTTCGAATGAATTGCAGAAATTTACTATAATATTCAAATTAATGCCAGTAGCTTGTACAACAAAGTTAAAAACCATTCTGAATGTAGCACTCCATATTTGTTGCCCAACACCGAATTATGTCATACATTTTGATACTCTACTGGGATAAAGACTATAAGAAGAATTGTAGTGTTTAAAAAAAAAAGAGATAAATCATAGATCCTATGAACGTGCTGTTTCAGGTAAAACTTGAAATGCAAATAAAAATATACACCAAAAATCGTACGTTTTCCTAAAATAAGGTACGGTACTACCTTTTTACGTTAATCTTTAGCAATTTGAAGAGGTTTTGTATCATAAAAGCGAGCTAGTGCGCAATTTAAAAGTAAACGCATCCTGTAAGATAGGCTTGCAACCAAATTCTCATATGCATTGTTATAGCTGTACAGCTAAATATCATCATATTACTTATAATTACATTTAATTAATTTCATTAGAAATTTTAAAAAGAATTATCTATGTCCTAGATAATATTTACCATATGTTGGAATAATGAAAAAAGAGAGCTCAACAAGAACAGTATGCAAGTGACAACATGATATGCGAAAGAATAATTTGCGTATATTGGAAACTTTATGATATGTGGAAATCTATAGTCACTAAAAACATTAAAATAAATAACGCTAATAAAACCGAAACATGAACGATATGTTGAGAATAAAATAGACATCGCAAACAAAATTTGGACATTCGACACATTTCTTTGATACGAAGCATTAATTTGAAATGAATTCGTTATTATAAAAGTAATCAACATCAACAATTCAGCAGTTACGAAGTGGATTTTCACAATTTGGACGAATATAGCAAAAAAAATAGTAGTGCTAGAAGATTTACAATTAATATGCTGATGTATAATATATCCTGCAATCCATGCCTTCACATCCTCCAATTTCATTTACCAATTATAGAGGTATCGGTCAGCCACTAGTTATTATTACGCTGCACTCGTGATGCTTCTTAAAGTATTCATTCTTAACATTCGCCATGGAAACCACAAAAAAACCTGAATCCCCAGAAATAACCATGCTATTTTATGTTCTTCAAATTGATGTTAAATATCATATCAGGGATATATCTGCAGCTACTATAACATCAAACTACTTCAAGTTACCATTTCATATTTGGAAACTTAAAAAGCGACTTAAATAGCGATTTGTTCCATCCGGTGTCCGTGATATAAATGGTTAAACACACCAGTATAGTGAACAGGTGTTATAGGTTCAAATCCTACCGGAAACCATGAATATTTTTAATCAAATTTTCACAAACTAATTAAACTAAATTTAACGTTAGGAATACCAAGGAACTTTGAATTATTATACATGTAGAATATTAACTTACTGCAGAGCAAACGAGATTACGCCTGAATGGATATTACTTAAAAAACATACCAAGGCAAGTTCAAACTTGTCTAAACAAGTAAGACGGTAAGATGATTTTTATGATATTTTGTATTCAAGTACTTAAATATATTAAAATTTGGCATATATTTTGGAAAAACTATTTCAGCATATATCTTAAAATTCTGACTTGATAGAAAAATATTGAAATTAGTTTTAGAATCTGAATGATATGCCCAGGTTAATATGTTATATAGGGAAAACCCGTATTGGCCGTGACAAGATGGGGCATTCCCAGATTGCATAGTTTCACTTAGAAAAATTTTAACAAAGGTCGTTTCCGATTAATTTGATCAGCAATATTCAATATTTCTGGTATTTGTTGCACACAGTATACGTTGTATGTAAGTAATTATAGTATTGCTCTTTAAGCACTTTCCTACAAACTTTGACATATTACTTATATTTAGCCCATCTGCATAAATTATTTGTATACTGGCATGTAGCAGTGTTTGTGAAAGTTTCCAAAAACTAATTTTCGAGAGTAGGTTATCAGAAAAAAATAAATATTCGCTAACGTCTATTAAAAATATGGCACCGTACTTTTTTAAGAGGTGGCATTTATTTAAAACGTATATGTTTATAGTAATAATCACGTGCATTAAAAAACACAAACAAGGAAGTGTCCTACGGGCATTCACCATACGTTGGTAATCTATCTGCCGTTTTAATAATAAACGCATCACACTTCATATTCCGAGGGAAAATTTTGACGAAAGCTCAATACCCTACAACAGTTCGTTTTATATGGTCTGTGACATCTGCTTTCGGCATCATCCAGCCCATTCCATTTTGTATTGGACAAAAATATGACGAATGAGCCTTCAGTTTCATGAGAGTCGTTTTCAACCAGATTCCTTGTCAACCCCTATAGCAGGAGCTGCATTCATATCGGAAAAACTGCCTGAAACGTCAGAAAATCCCCGAATAATGATGGTAATAACGCTCGAGGTTGGCATCGAACGCGCTTAGTGGAAGTTTTTGTGCGCTATTTTGTGTATTTCACGTGAAGCATTCATGTTCGAGGACAACAATAAATACGTACGCATGATGAAACCGCCAGCCTATAGTACAAAAAAAAATAAAGTAACAATATGAAATCGTCTTTGAGGATAAGTTTGGTTAATGATTTGGAATTAGCAGCGATGCTCCCTATGTTTGAGCAATTATCTGGAATGTAAGGAAGAAAAAAGGAGGGAGGCAATATTTACGGATTTATTGTAAATCACTGAATCTCAACTATTACTAGGAATTGTAACTATATACATTTGAAACAATATGAACTGGAGAGAGACTTAAAAATATCATGAATATTGTTATATAATGTAATGATATGCATTATTAACTTTTAAATCATTTAGGATATCAATGTTCTTCTAAATTTTTCTTATACTTCTATGTTTGATATTTTCTCGCTAGTGTATGGTACATGCCCTTATCTTATTGTTGTAGTTGGAGGCAAACTACCGTTACGGCCCCTTATTCTTTAATTCACTTATAATATTTATTCCGTACAGTTTTCTTTCTGTGTTAAATTTTAAAGATATCTACTTTAAACTAACATTCATGTTAATACTAATATTAATATGAATATAAATGCCTAACCACCGTTGGCATTAGTAATGATAAAATTACAATTTTCTTGCAATTTCCAACCTATTAAATATCCGAAAAAATATCGGTCTCGGAGGGGACTTGAACCCAACATCTCTATATTTCCGGTAAAGCGTGCTACCAATTGCTTCACGAGGCCATTGAATCCAAGTCGCCTTAAATCTCCCTAGATGTCATGATGCCAGTAGATATCTTGTAATATCTCACGGACACTATATTATCAAACGGCAAGTGCGGAAATTTAATACGTTGGAAATTGCAAGAAAACTGTAATTTTATCATTACTAATGTCAACAGTGGTTTAGCATTTATATTCATATTAATATTAGTATTAATATGGATGTTAGTTTAACTCTTACGCACTTACCGTTTAATAATATAGTGTCCCTGAGATATTACAATATATCTACTGGCATCGTGACATCTAGAGGGATCCAAGTCGACTTGGATTCAATGACCTCGTGGTGCACTTGGTAGCACGCTATACCGGAAATATAGAGATCTTGGGTTCAAGTCCTCTCCGAGACCGATATTTTTTCGGAAATTTAATACGTTGGAAATTGCAAGAAAATTGTAATTTTATCATATGTACTTTAGTTCTTCACTATTGACATATAAATAAAGACGTACAGGGTGGCGCAGGGGAACGGAAAATTTTGAAATAACGTCATTTCCACTTATAAATTCATAAAACTAGTAATTTATTAACGAAAATGCATGTATGCAGCATGCCATTTATGTTTTTACAATCAATTGTGTCCAAAAGTGTGTCTTTACATTTTAAAGATGACATCGGAAAGATGTCCTCCCATTCGGCGGTCACACTCTAACAGCCTGTTATGAAAACTCTGGAATGGGCGGTGTAGCAAATCTTGGGGAATGGCAGTGATTTCTTGTTGAATGTTCTCCTTTACTTCATGGATTATTGCAGGTCGTGTACGGTACACCTTGCCTTTAAGATACCCCCACAGGAAGAAGTCGCACACACTAAGATCAGGGGATCTCGTAGGCCATTCAATGTCACCGTTACGGGAAATAATGCGTCTTCCAAACAATTGAACTGCTGCCATCAAATGTCGAGCAGTATGTGACGTGGCTTCGTCCTGCTGAAACCACATGTTTTCCATGTTAAGATTAAGCTCGTACAGTCTCGGTGTAAAGAATGTTTGAAGCATTTCAACATATCGAGCGGATGTTACTGTCGCTACACTACCATCCCCACGTGCAAAAAAATAAGGGCCGATAACACCATGACATGATACAACAGTGGTCGCTGGTGTAACTCACAAGGATTGTTCTGGGCCCAATAACGAAAATTCTGTTTGTTTACGAAACCGTTCAGGTGGAAATGGGCTTCGTCTGATATCCATATGTTACCAACTCGCGTCCTCGTTAATTTTAGCCAATATCTGCCTACTAAACTCTATACTTGACGCTGGGTCTCGTTCATGTAATTGTTGCACAATCTGCAACTTATAGGGATGGAAATGTAATTCGTGCAGTATTCTTTGTAAGCTTCGTCGCTTAATTCCTAGCGTAGATGTATGCTGTTGAACGGAGCGGCGAGGACTTCTCTCGATTGCAGCTCTAACAGCCTCAATGTTCTCTGGGGTAGGTACCGTTCGAATGCCACCTGGAGCTTTCTTTTTTAAGACAGATCCTGTTTCTTCAAAATTACGCACCTACGTTGTAATCGCATGCGCAGATGGGACACGTCCATGACGTCCAAGCTGGTAATGCTGTCGATTATTCTCTGCGCGGCAGTCGCACTCTCACCATTTTAATAAAACGCTCTCACAGCTACTGCACGTTCCGCACAAGTCCAACGATCCATGATCACTAAATGACAATGCATTCACAACAATTGTGCGACGTTACGAACAACTGCCGGCTCTACAGTGCTGACAACTATAACATTCAAAATTTTCCGTTTCCCTGCGCCACCCCGTATAATGTACTGTACTCACACATTTTTATCATATTATAGAAATAAGTATCGTCCCGAAATAAAACACACTATCTTCAAAATTTCTTGTACGTCGGATGGTTATGCCTGGCAGCTTTTAGTTGTAAATAATTTCATTCCGTCTAGAGCGTGTTTACTGTGTGGCTTATCACATAGGTAAACAAGCTGCTTCGGCAACGACGGAATATAAAAATAACGACTGTGTCAAAGTCACAGACGTCGGAGTAGTCCATCCAAATAAAAATCAGTTACTTTTCGAATTATAGTTTTTGACATTCTTCAAAGTTATTTGAAGTTAAAAGTGTCCCAGCTGATATGATTTCACAATAATTTAGAGTTCCGGATATAATGGTGGAAGTTGAAGACCAGGACATCTAGAATACGGTACAGCACGTGTAAGTGTGAGTACGTACGATTACAAAATTAATGACTACAAATTATAATAAATTATCAACATTTACTGTTCTTTCGCTCTCATATTGTATTAACATTTACAAATTTAGCTAAACAGGGATTGATTTAGATATTTGCTAAAAAAGAAATGTTGTTAAAAAACGGTATATATATATATATATATACACTTGGTTTGTCAATATACTTATATTTGGCTTATATTCAGCTAATTGAAATTTTCCATCACAAAGTACTGTGTACCAATATTTTAAAGTATCTATGTGCGATATATTGTAACAGTATCTGTAGCTGGAATTATTTTTGCTTCTTTTTTGTATTCGCAATGTTTATACCTGATACACGTCCAGAATATCATTCAGAAATAAATATTCTCATAAGTAAGACACAGCTTGAAGCATATTAAACCTATAGTTACAACAGATATCACTTCCACTTTAAATGAAATAGCTTGGACATTTTTAGATCGTACATAAGCTAAGTCACGCTAAAGTAAGATTGTTGGTAATTCATCGAACTTTCAAATTTTCTCAGCTTACATTATGAATGATGATGTACAATGTGCAGATGTTGGAATATTTCTAGTCCTAAATTTGCTTTCTCCACTAGGTTGCGGTTTACTTATAAGTATAAATTTAATTAAATAAACCGTTTGACAAAGCAGTTTTGTTCTAATTTCGAGCAGCTGTCTCGTATAATTCATTGGTTAAAGTTACATGAAACTTCTACCGTATACAGGTGTGCTAAATTTGGAGACCATTGTTATCTTGTTTAATGTAAAATAAAATTCTGAATTAATCTCTCTGAATTTACTTTACTGATTGGAAAAAAATCATGACCACGATTTGAACTTATAATTTTTGGAACTTTGAAAATACATAATGAATTGTATACTAATGTGGAAACTTTTTCAGCCCGTCCGGGATATATGTCCTTCTTATTTTAAAATTTCCAAAGTATGTGCCTATTTATGCGAAAACTTTCTTCACGGTTCCACTAAATAGCTTACAGGTCTCTTAGCATACTCCACGACACACAAATTAATAATTTATTTAGAACATAGCGTTTCAAGAGCACGTGGACTGTAATTCTCAACCAAGTTACCGACGGTTACCGCTGCGTTCCGAATCAATTAAATTTTGTGGTGCAAAGTTCACAATAATGCAGTCCTTCCAATCGTTGAGCTTATTTTTGTTACAATTATATAAGACGTTTACGCTTTCAAAAGCTAGCTGGAATAAAAAATATTTCCCATTCTAAAATATCTTGTAGGATCTTGAAATATCAATCTTTTCTATATATTTCGGAAATTCCCAGCATACACATCAGAGGCTCATGTACATTGTTTCATTTTTATAATCCTCATCAAATCTTGCAGGGCTAGTGGTTCAGTGCCTTGGGCACTTGGTTGCTGGTCTCGGAGTTCCAGGTTTGGACTCTAGGACTGCTGTTTCTCAGTAGTCTTTCGCTCCATGGCGAATGCTGAGAACGGATATCCTAAGACGACAATTTGCACTTTTTTCGGTACAACATATTAAAGTAACAAAGTATTTTGGTCGATTACACGGGGCAACAATATTTCAAGAAGTTCGTGCTTCCCAGATCAAAATAGTCATTTCTTCATCAATCTAATGTACTGAATACGAATCTGATCAAAAGAAAATATGAATTGGCGGCGGCTTGCGTGTACGGCATAGGCATTTTTGAGAAAAAATTTACATATGCAGATATTATAGTAGATGTTAAGAATAGCCTAATCTACTGTCAATTCCTTTGGGTCTGTCACTTGTCATCGACAATTGGAGTATCTTTGATGAGTATCCAACAATGCTCAACTATTTGTCTTGGTACCTTTGTTCCAAGTTGGCAATTCTCTGATGAAATCAGCCACTTTGACCGCAAGGAAAACATTCAAGTGGGTGTCAAGAAACTGAATCTCTAAAGACATATTGCGAGGGTTGTCTTTCAAATAAACACTCTAGAATCATTTCATATTAGGACTTCGCTTTAACCGTTAAAGAAAATTAAAGAAATTAAACATGTTGGCCACGATTCGAAAACCGCTGTATAAGAGCAGCGAATACAGTTTACAGATTTCTCCAAAAGTGCGAAGTAATAATGTACATCTAAACCCAAGCAGCAAATTTTAAAACTAGTCTTTCATAATTAGATATTGGTCAATAGTTAATTGATAATTTAGCCGTTATATCGAAAGAAATTATTCTTACGTGATTGGCTCAATTATTAATGAGAATATTTCTAATTATTTTAGGTCGTCTTCGTGTTGTTTCCCCGTTTACAGTCATACTACTAGCTGTGGTCAGTTGATATATTGACAATTTTAATTACTTACGTTTTAAAACTTTATTTTATCCTACTTTCAAAACATGTATTTTGTTTATCAAAATGGATTAACATACCAAACATCTTTCTATAAGTGATAGATATGCACCGAAACATTATATTTTTCGTTCTAGCTATTTGGCACATACAGGCGTGAACATAATAACTAATTGATTTTCTAAAAGTTATATGCTGCAAATTGAAATTATGAATGCAAGCTATAAATATGCTTCTAAATGGGCATCCATAGTTGAAAATTACATTATTGCGAATGTTTCAATGACGAATGCCATTCGAATAATTCATTTTCAAACAAAGCATCGAGTACGCGATTAATTGATGTGATTCATTTTAATTTCAATCTAATAATTACATTACTGGTATAGGTATAAGTGCTGTGAAACATAATTTATTTGATATCACAACCAAAGAGATATAATTATAACGTGGGATGCACTTAATAATACACCCTCTAATCCTACACAAGATTTTACAGTTATTTCCTATAGATCAAAATGCTGAAGTAGAAGAGAAATGGTAAGCTGCTATGGTATGCGAATGACCTGTACATGCTTGCTTCTTTACATATTTTGTTCCCCTGTTTGGTGACATTTAAATAAACACTGTCTACAATTAAAGTTATAACAGCCCTAAGTCGTTTGAATATTTCCTTCAAACTTTATAAATATATTTTTGGAGGTTACCTTAAACGATATTATATAATATTACGATGGTTTGAATAATATCCTGGAATTTACGAGAGTTAACTATTCCGAAAAAGGTGTGTAAACCAATAATTGCAATGCGGAGGTACGTAAGCACGCAGTAAGTCCTTAAAAATCGTATGCGATTCCATCCGGACGACAATGTGCACGTTATAAGCAATTAACAAGAACGCGGACGGGTTATTGGGCTACATAAACATATTTCTTTCAGCGAAATTGTCCGGAGTGTTAATTGCAACCACTCCATTCTATTATGGTACTGGAACCTATGGATTACAAATCAAGGTAAGACACGCATACCAGACTCACGAGTACCTAGATGAATCACCATCCGAGAAGGTTTTCCGTTTAAGCCCTTGATTGTACGATATCGGTTTAACACAATAATAGTTTTAGCGCAACAGTGGTGGAACGTTAGGAGGCGTAGAATACCACTAAGGACAGATTAAGAATAGTGCACATGAAATTCCGTAGCTATTGGTCTTTAGTATAACTACGCGAATTCTCGAGCATACATACGTTAGATTAGCTGCTTTTCGGTCATCCTTTATGCAGATGCTTGTGAACAGGATGTTCCAACAAGATAATATCTAATCACGAGGAACAACGAACTTCTTTACGGAGAACAATGTAACTCTGTATCCTGGGGTAGCCAGATTGCCTAATCTCTCACCCATAGAACATATATAGGATATTATCGAGCGGCAGTTTCTGCGAAATTCGGTTTCCAGCAATTTTTGGTACTACCAAATATTTTCCAAAAATGTCTTAGTGGCGGAGTTTTAATTGCAAACAGTGTACGGTAGTTTTGTCACTTATTTCACACTAAAGGGTAGGTTTTAACACGTATTTATTTTCTTCATCTGCATTACATCATTATAAACTTGAAACTTTTCTGACTTACCTGAATATAATTTTGAAAATTCGATTAGCGTAATTGTGTAGATCACGGGTGGCCAGTTTGAAATACTCCTATCGCTCTCTAATATCAATACTTCATTCGTTGTTTGATATTTATGTCAGTAATCAGTAGTCAATAATATCAAACTGAAATATTACTTTCAACGTCAGTACAAGCGATTTAAGTGTGTCGATACACTACAGCAATTTAGAAAACTTCGCCGTCTTACTGAAAGTCAGACGCAGAAGACTTTTTCCATCTATCTCGAGAATGTACAAAATTACGTTATTGATAATCTAACAACTTTTTGTCTGAGAAAAAAAAACGAAGAAGTCGCATTCCAGGTAATATAGCGTTCAACAATGTAAGTTTCAGTAGCCCTCAAGAAATTGTTAATAGATTTGCAGAATATTTTGGTAGTGTTTTCACCCATCCATCATCTGTCAGTAACCTTCAAGAACTATGTATCGCAAACTTCTGCATTAGCATTACTGAGTTTTCTCACAAGTTTATGCTGCATTCCATAAATAAACTAAAAAGTGCTCACAGTTCTGGTCAGGACCAAACTCCCTTATTTTTTTTTCATGACATTTTTAATTGTAAACAGTGTACGGTAGTTTTGTCACTTATTTCACACTAAAGGATAGGTTTATACATGCATTTATTTTCTTCATCTACACCATTATAAACTTGAAACTTCTCTATTTTATCTGAATACAATTTTGATAATTCGATTAGCGTAATTGTGTAGACCACGCGTGGCCAATTTGAAATACTCCTATCGCTACATTAGAAAGACGAAAATGGCAAAACAAGTACATCGAGGTGGGAAAATGGTTAGAAACGTGTAGTTTTCAAAAGTTTGCAAAATTGTAATTACATATAACGTATTTCAATTATATTATTAATACATTATTAGAGATAATAATTGTGGTAAAGGAAATACAATACAAATCAAACTTTAAAAATTTTTATTGTATTATGTAACACATGGGCTGAAAAGTACCGGGCCTAACACATAGATGACGCTAGTTTTATTGCAGTCACCTTTTTCTCAGTTAGTACTAACCTTCAAAAGACAGCTGTTAAAGCAATTTCGTGTTTTAATTTTACACTGCTTCTTGATGGGAAGAAATACCGTTCAAGCGAAGCAATGGCTTGAAAAGTGTTATGGGGACTCCGCTTCATCAGAAACAACAATAAAACGTTGGTTTGCTGACTTCAAACATGGTCGTAGAGACACCGATGATGCAGAACGCAGTGGAGGTCCAAATGAGGTGGTAACACCAGAAAACATCACAAAAATCCACAAAATCGTTTTGAATGATCGAAAAGTGAAGTTGCGTGAGTTAGCTAACATCGTAAAGATATCAAAAGAACGTATTGGCTTTATATTGCATGAGCATTTGGCTATGAGAAAGCTCTGTTCAAAGTGGGTGCCGCGTTTGCTCACTGTTGATAAAAAACAAGAACGTGTTGATGATTCTGAGCAGTGTTTGGCCATGTTTAAACGTAACAAACCGGAATTTTTGCATCGTTATGTGATAATGGAGGAAACATGGATCCATCACTTCACTCCGGAATCAAAACGATCGTCATCTGAGTGGACAGCAACTGGTGAATCTCGTCCAAAGCGCCCGAAAGCACAGCAATCGGCTGGAAAGGTTATGGCCTCGGTATTATGGGATGTGCGTGGTGTAATATTCATCGACTATCTTGAGAAAGGAAATATCATCAACAGCGAATTTATATAGCGTTATGGAGCGTTTGAAGGCCGAAATTGCAAAGACACGACCGCATATGGCAAAGAAAAAAAAATTTGTTTCATCAAGACAACGCACCGTGCACACAAGTCAATCAAAACAATGGCAAAACTACATTAATTGAACTTCGAATTGCTCCCACATCTACCGTATTCGCCAGATTTGGCTCCCAGCGACAACTGGCTGTTCACAGACCTCAAAAAAATGCTCGCCGGTAAGAAATTTCGCACGAATGAAGAGGTTATCGCTGAAACTGACGCCTATTTTGAGGCAAAAGATAAATCGTTCTACAAAAGTGGTATTGAAATGTTAGAGCGGCGCTGGAATGATTGCGTTGCTCTTGATGGAGATTATGTTGATGAATAAAGCTAATTTTGAACCAAAAAAACCGTGTTTTCTTTGTTAGGCCCGGGACTTTTCAGCCCATGTGTTATATGTACTCTATTGTATAATGTCTAATTTCCGGACAAGCCTCTATAAATTTCTAAGAAGTGCATTTATTGGCATCGAGGTGTTGCCCGTCAGATTTTCCCCAAGTTGATGTTCGATACTCGTGCAAGCGTTTGAAAAACAATTTTTGTTTGATTCAAATTATTGTTAGTTTCGAGTTTTTCGAAAAAATGTTGGTGCATTTATAAAATTTGGTACTGTAACGCAGTGGTTAACACAACATAATCCCCAGTAGTTTATTTTCCTGGGGAATAAAGTGTTATTTTTTTTTTAATGATAAAAAATATTGATGTCTAAATGTCGGGCAGTTGAAACTGAATTATTTAACAATTACATTAACAATTAAATAACGTATGACCTCAATCACTGATTTGTGTTAAGTGATTTGTGATATGGTATTTAGATTAGCAGAGTATTACATCAATAGCGGACTCTACAAGAAGTTCGTATCTACATGACCATTGGTTTTGAAAAGCCGATATGGTTTCGTTCAGTATTATATCTAAGTCCCGCAATATAGATAACAATTTTTTAACGACTTGATAGTCGTGTCACAGTGAAGTCTTTATGGAGTTAGTTATAACCATAGGATATTGGAGGAAATAATATTGCTTTTCAAGACGAACAAAATGCAGATACAATGTTACATAAAACAACAAAAATAATCATTTGGAAAAAAGTTGTTTTAATTAAAAAAACGGAGTTCCGATGATTGCATATTTCACCAGAAAGTCGTGTTTTTTATTTCAAATAACTATTTCTCCATACCTAATAAATATAAACACTATAAAGTTTGTTTAAAATTGAAATAAACGAAAATATCCTTAGATTGAAATAACTCTTAATGTATCAAGAAACTTAGATGTAGGTTTAAGAGGAAAATATTCCTCGCTGGAAATATCTTCAGATACACTGGTTTCAAGCAAACAGATGATACTCAAGCGGATGATGAAACAGAAGAGTGGAACTCGTAACTTCATATAATACATATAACAGTCTGAAGATGGAAAGATTTTATTAATAAGTACATAGAAAACAATATGTCAAAAGGTATATCTATTTTACACATAAACAAATATACCGTATAACAGTAAATTAAAATCATAGGTGCAGGCTTCAAACTAACCCTCTTAAAGCTTCCAAACTTAGGAATAAATTTCATTAGCATTACATCAGAGCATTAGATACTAATAAATTCGTTATGTGAACCGAAATGTCCGAAATAAATTAAAAAGGAAGAAAACGAAATCCTAAAGCGATGTAATCTATCACACCGACTATCCAGCAATTTATTGAAATTCCTACAAATTGCATTCAATAAGTTGGCACGCTAACATTATCTAAAAAGGCTTCGATAGTAATTTATAACTGTATGTAGCGTATTCTACGGCTCCATTTCCATTGGAGCAATACACGAGTTACACGTTTCAACATTAGTAAACAAATTACTTTTAACGTGGAGATATATTACGAATACCCTATATGCGCGACTGGGATCGTATTCAAATTCGATTACGGCGCCTCCTTTTGCCAATATAAATTACCTTCACATATATCCGTGAGTTCTTTTTGATTAAGAACGGTTTAGTTTAGCGAGTTAAAGCGGCAGAGGGCGCCATAGGCACACACGTACACTTGATGATATATAAATGTAGAGGCAGGTAGAGTATATACGCACGAAACGAGAGACAGAGATAAAATACCTTGGTTAGAAGGAGACAGACGGCAAAATTCAGCAAATTCGTTGGGAATCTGTTTGGCAAGCGCAAACAGAATTGGCTTTGATTTTTTGCGTCTTCCTGCCCTGTTTGCTTGTATGCGCTTGCCGGTTTCCTCCGTACTTTTTCCAGAGTAGAAAACTAAGCGCTCTCCAAAAATGCTATCGTAGCTGGATCTTCTTTAAGAAAAACTATTTGCAATAAACGAATTTCGTTGAAATTCAATCGAGGTAATACTTAAGTTGAGTAAAACTTCTTATATTTGCTTTAAAATATGTTATACTTTATTTGATTTTAATATATTATTAGTCAAATAAATATATGCTTTATTCCCATGATTTACCCACTTCTGACAATAATGGCACTACAACTCTACAATATGCATATAATTCATAATTGGAGTAGCCAATACTTTTACAAATGTGTAAAGCTCTACCGTTAGTGTGAAGATGAGCATCATGGAATTTCTTTTGAGAAACCCAAAGTTATTATTTCCTTTTGGAAAAGAAATTAATTTAGAACTTTTATGTTTCCTTTGTTCTAAAAAAATAATTTCCAAACTTGAGCGTATTATTCATCAGGCAGAGAGGATTATTATTAATTAGACAGTGCGGAGTCTGAAGCAATGAAATGATCCCCTACCAACCCTTTATTAGCTCAATATGTATTAAATTGTTATTTTTAGATAATAATTGTATAATTAAACCATTTACGAGTAAAGGTAACAAGTGCGTAGCGTATCTTAAAAAGTAGTGTACTTGCCTTAAGTGGTTACAATAGAATAGAATAGCTTCACTATAATTCTTCTACAAGAAAGAAATACAAACATCAAATTTTAAAATGTTTTGGGGATTATACGTTATAAATTTCTCAATACTGAAGGGCTTTATTTCATATAGCAATCTGTATAAATATCTTTGCTAAACTAATATACATATGCGTTTATTGATTTTATATATGATGGTAAGTTATTGAATACACCAGGGTGACAAAATAAAATAGACACCTATTAATTAAAAAAAAAGATTCTATTCTCGTTATATATACAAAATATTTTAAAATTTTTAAATTAGACTAATATTTTGTCGATTCACCTTTACTTGCGTGAAGTGCTGCGAGTCGTCGTGGCATAGAATCTATTAAATGATTAATGGTGTCTTCTGGAATATTTAACCACTCTTCTGTAACAGCTGCCACGAGTTCTTCCTTATTGCTGGGTTTTCGGGGTCGTTTCGCCATATTTGTCTGGATTATGTGCCAAATATTCTCTATCGGATTCATGTCTGGTGATTGGCCTGGCCATGGTAAAATCCGAATCCCCTGTTCCTCGTTCCATGCGGTTGTTGTTCTTGCTTTGTGGCAGGGTGCTCCATTCTCCGTAAAAGTGGCGTCTTCTTTAGATAAAATGGCGTTGTCGAATATCGGTAGTAGTCCTTCTGTTAATATTTGGATATATTTTGCCGCATTTATATTTCCGTCGCAGATTACTAATTGCGATCTTCCACCATACCATATCGCGCCCCACACCACGATGTTCACACCGCCGTATTTCACCGTCTGATGCGAAAATTTGTCGTCCAGTTGCTGTGACGAACGTCTCCATACCCACGTTCGACCACTATCACTGAATTGGCAGTATCTGCTTTCGTCCGAAAAAATGACAGACCGCCAAAACTCTTCGGGTTTCGTTCGCATTTCGATTGCCCAAGCCATTCGGCGCCGTTTTTGAAACGCCGTAAGGAGAGGTTTCTTCTTTGCCACCCTTTTATACATCCCCACACTGTGGAGGTATCGCAGAACGGTGCGCTGACTTTTCTGTGAAGTTGCCGCAAGCTCAGCTGTACTTTTTCGCGGTTCTCTTAACACTTCGCGCACAAGCACCCTTTTACTTCTTTCAGAAGGTCCGGCACGACCTGGTCTCGGCTCCGCTGTTGTTTTTTCCTTGCGTTTAAATTGTGTAACCACAAGGTTAACTGTGGACAACGGAATATTAAAAAATTTACTTATTTCACGTTGCGAAGCGCCGCGTTCACTCTGGCCAACGATGCGACCCCGGGTGAAGTCGCTAATATCACTCGAACCTTGTAAGCGAGGCATAGTTGTAACGATACTAAACTATGACGAATTCCTTCCGATACATCTACCCCTATCCTAATGACAAGAGAAAGTTCTTAATTCGTTCTTAGAATTTAGCTGTTTACATATTTATACCGCTTTACCTGGTGTCTATTTTATTCTGTCAGCCTAGTGTAGTTTCAATTATATTTGAAGTTATTCTTGCTCGTTCACAATTACACTTGTGAGTCTGACAAATCCAACCAATTATTGTTTATTTTGCGTGAAGCATTTGCTTCGCGTTGTGAACATTTCCATCAAATCTCATCTCATTTCATTCGTTCAGCATCTATTGTTTATGTAGATATCCTATATTTGTATATAAACCATCCTACTTAATCAATTATCTATCATACGACTGATTTCATCTTAATGGGTCATCGCTTAGCATGTGTACGTGAAGTTTCATCTATCTATGTATCTATACAACAATGAGAAATATTGTTTTTGTTTGTATTTCAAAGGCGCTCATTACCCCAGATTGGATGACTGTTCTATGTGTACTAAACTGCTTATCGTTCGAAACCTGAACCACTAATTTTATCTGGAATCTTAGATAGTCTACAAAGCGTGAATGGGGTTTTTTATTTGGATCGTAAAGACTTCATTTACATCGTCAGAAAGGAAATATATGTGGAATGGTAAACGTAATGAGAGTAATTAGGTAAAGATAAAGGTAGTAATGTTTCCCCCCAAATAAAGATGAACGGATCTCCGCGCTATTTTTCTATATCTAAGTTCTTAATATAAATTATTACAATTGAATACGTGTTGGACATTGTCTAAAACACCGTATTTGATTCCATTGAAGATATACTGCTTGCTAGTTATATTTATGAGAAAAAATAGTTTCAAACTGTATATTTTCTTTATTGGTTACTTACAATTAGTTATTCATGTACGCTTTATATATTTAATATTTAGCTCTGTCTTATGCTATTCATGTATATGTTACATACTCCTATTTTCAGCACTTACATATATTTTCTATGCATGTCTGTATAGCTAATTTATAGTTTGTTACGTTGCTTTTCGCTGTTTCGAAGTTATTTTTAGTCTTGCTCAGGGTTTTCTATTATTCTGGTATATTAACGATTTATACCTAGAGTATAATTTAGTCTAGCATTTTTAGATTTGTTTATAAATACTATTTACTCCTATTATTTGCTTTATTTCGCCAGTAATTTTCAGTTTTCGTTTGAATTACACGTTGTTTACCGCGTGTAGGGTTTCTGTGTTGATAGGCTATTCACAAGGTTAGTTGAGTTGTCAACAGTTAACAGTGAACAGTTAACGCGCTCAGTAAGACTATCAGATGTGGCGTTCTCGTTCGAGATAGGAGTGGTGATAATTTTTCTTCGTCCTCAGTTTCCGCTTCTTTTTGTTAATTGGTTTCTTATTAATTGAGTCCTTTTTTGTATACTTCATTTATGTATTACTACTTATTAATAGGGTGTTGATACTTTCATATTTCTTTTTATCAATGGATCTCTCACGTAGTTCGGCGGACGCATTTCGCGGGTAGGGTGAATCACATTCTCGAGTAGATTTTTCCGGCACGTTTTGGTCGTGGTTATCCGAGCGAGGTGCTGCTCGAAACATTATAGGTTGGAACTGTTGTTAGAGATAGCGTTTTTAGCTTTGACAATTTCGCATATTAAAGTGGATTGTGGTAAAAACCTGTCGTTAATACCGTGCCGAAGTAGTGATGGAATAGAAATATTGGGGATATGGGCACGACTGGATCTGAAAGGCAGCCATCTTGTTTTGAGCACGTGCTGGCGTTTGTTTTAACTTTGTAAAACATCGTATTTATCCTTTTCCCCGTTCTCATTATGGCGAGCGATGATTTTTAATTTATTCTTGTAACTAATTGGGGGGTTTCCGATATTTCTTTTTAGGGATTCGTGTTTTTGGAATTTTTGGAATAATTGAATTTTTGGGCAATTGTAATTGTTAGATCTCTGAATGTCGGATATTCGAATTGCGGTAATCGTGTTTTTGAAATTTTAGTAAAACCTTGCATCGAGAAACTATAACAAAACCATATCGTCATACCGAAGCCGAGAAGAAGGTATCCCGTTTAGTCGAGCCGCTGAAGAGGTGAAACACGTTCAACTGCTAGAAATACAGTCTCCCGTTTTAGTGTTTCTACATATAACCTAAATTGCGAAGTAAATTTCACTATTAAGCAATCTAATTCCACGGAAGTTGATAAAATAGCAAGACCAAATTTGTAGTTTTTCTCTTTTTATTATTGTACTGTATATAAAGATTAAAGCATTCTTTTGTTGAAATATCTCAATTTAGCGGTAAAGTTAGCAATTTCCTTAATTAAACAATAGATCATAATATCACATCGAAAATTCATGTAGGATTGTGAATATTATGTGTAATTTCTGTAATTTATACTCTGAACGGTAGTGTTGGCCATCGCGACCGGTAGACTTCGAATGTTATATAATTACTATCAATTTTGTAATAATCTTTTTTCACGGAAGTTTTGTTTTTCTTTTAAGTACGTCTCATTCACTAAATTGTTGATATACTTTTTTATAATGTTTTGTTTTAATTCCGTCTTACTTTCCCTCACCAAAGTTGTAGTAACACATTCTACGAAGATTCCTGTTTCGGCCGCCTCTTGACAGGGTTTGTTTTTAAATAGGTGGCGACTTAAAATTCATTTTTGGTTTAGGATGGATTTATATATGTAAAAATCGACTCACTCCCTCGTCAATGAGCAGACTGGCACCCTTAATGATAGAGAACTAAGAGATATACTTTTACGGTGTAGAGCAAACCACTCGTTTTGTTTTGTTGAAAACTGAATCCGTTGGGGTGCTATAGGCTGTAGCAAATTCCCGTTGCTTTTTGCCATCTTTTCTATGTCATTTTCCAATAACATGTCTTGCTAATTATTCTGTATCTGATTTTAGAAAAGTTTCTACGTCTATTACGGAACGAAAACCAACACATCTTGTTTAAAAGAAGATGAAGAAATATACAACGCGCTTGTAAACTTATTTCTAAACAAATAAAGGTAAAGAAACAACACTTCAATATACGTATCGCAATTAAAATGTCTAAAAATAGCAAAAAGATATTCTTTAGCAATAAGGAAAAAAATTGTTGAAAACTCTTCCTCCTATGTGCAGCGCTAGGTTTTCTAGTACAATTATATATCTGACAGGAATCTATTATAGGAAAACACAAGCTAAAGGCTTTTAAGACAATAATGATTGAACTACAACAAAAACACCTTGGAACTTAACACAAGTTACACCTTTACTACTATACCAGACAACTTCTTCATTTACATGCATAATGTAAACAAGGAGAAAATAAGCAACATAATGCTTTAAGTGGAAAAACAAAATTTCTGTATGAGAGGGTATTTAATCCCATGAAAAAATGTCATTCAAAATTGTTTTTCTTTAATATGTGTAAATGAGTTATATTTTTAATCAGAAGAAAAAAACTTTGATGCAATTTGTTTTGATTCAATGTCACTAATTATTTAATTTACTCATTTCTTTTCCAATGAAAACAAGCACCCTTTAAGATAGATAACTAGTTAAAACGGATAGCTTCTTTAATTAGGAATTTCTATTTCTCTAACCCCAAGGCATTACCTTGGGTTAAAAAAATACGCTAAAAAATACATTTTTTATTCCGAAGAATCGTTTTTTTCGGTGCAGCAGCTTACTAATTTGCGTGATTCCATAACACGAAAACGATGAAGTTGGCAACTGCATGTCAATAATTGCGAAAACTCGGTATATTTGTGTCAAACCGTCCATTCCATACGTTAAACATCAGAAACAATGAGTACAAAACATCAGGTGAAATATGATTACTCTTAACAAAAGTAAATACAATAGTCATTAAAATAAGTATGTATTGAATCTTTGTTTTTATTACCCAGTTGTTCGCACATTACTTTTATTGCTGGTAAAACAATACACATTGTTTAGAGGCAATTACCTGCTGGTCGCAATTACGAGGTGATTACAGATGTTATGAGAATATCAGGTAGCATATATACTCGTGAACATCATTATATTATCACGTACCCATTTTACAAAGTACTGAATATCCGGGCACTACAGATTTGGACCATGTTGCTATCGTTAATAAGATTTCTACTCGCTACCCTTGCAGTACTGTCATTAGCTTTGAATGGTGCTAATGCGATCTATAAGATTAGGGTGAAACGTCATGATTGTGACGAACCTGGCACTATGTATGTAAGCTCTATTGGTCAATGCATGCCTGTAGGATATTCCAAAAGTCATTTTTAAATAGTGTATTGTAGTTTCATATGTACATATACTAACAAATTGTGAATAAATATGCCTAGATTAACTTGAAAACATCTATTTATTGTGCACTAGTTGAATGTAAAAATAATTGTATTCCTAGGAACTGATTCATAAATAACCTTTCTGGTTTCTACGAGTCCCAAAGAATTTCAATTCCGTCACGCTCCCAATTTAGATAACAGCGGCCAGTTGTATGTATTTTTTTAGGTTACGTTCGTACTTAATGAATCCAATTTCGTTGACATCAAACCGTACGCCATCTACGATCACGGGTGCGTCTGTGTGTGTTTATAAACAGCGAAATGCAATCGTTGGATTGTAAAAATATAATCAGCTTAAAAAAGGCTTTCGGAGCTTTTGTATTTTTTTTGTTGGTGTCGAGGGTGAATTCATAAAATTTAGAACGAGGTTAGGTATTACAAAGTTGGGTTTCATGAAATTTGCAGTTGATCGATAATGCGAGCCTGCTTCTATAAAAGGAAACAAGAATATCGGTAAGTAACATTTCGTTAAAGCACTAAAAGAGTTATATTTCTCTATTTGCAGGTCAAGATTTGTTTCAATTTCATTTACTAATAATACATAAAAAAACGTGTATGCTGCTTCATAATTTACGACATTATCACCGTAATTTTGGTAACACCTTGCCCTAGTAGAAACAAAAATTGATTTTATGCCGACTAGTGTATTTATCGTTACTCGATATCAAATTCTCTACTCGTCCTTTTCCTCAAAACATCAAAGGTCATTTGCATCGGGTATACGGAAAAATGTGATCTTATTTTGCACTAAGAGACTGGTAAAACGATTTCAAATGGGACAAGAATCCTTGGAGGATAACGCAAGAACAGGAAGGTTGGCGTAATGACAGACGACAACATGAGTATCTTGCAAAATGTTACGTTTTTCGGACAAAAGTGTGTGCTCACGATAGTTTAGGTACAAATAAAGTTAATGAAAGATGGATATCCAAACATTTTTCAGCAGTTCAACGATAGCGTTGTTGAATGTACTCAGTCCTCTTTGGACTTCTGCGGGGAAACCTTATAGACTTGCTAAAGAAGATTGTCACTATGGATGAAACTACGGTTCTCCACTATAATCTATAATCTTGGAAGGTAGCCAATGGAACAGAGGCAAAAAGGAGAAGCACCATTAAGTTCAGGATTTATCAGTCAAAGTAGTGGGTAATTGCCCTATTTTTTTGGGATTCTGGGACCATCCTTCTTGTAGACTTAAAAAAAAGTAACACAATAGTCAACATGGCGTATTATGTAGCATATCTATACAAACTACGATAAAATATTCGAGAAAAAATGTGTCAGAAATTGATCAAAGGCGTGCCCTTGCTGCATGAGAATAGACCCGTGCGCACTGCTGGAATTTTGCAAACCGTAATTCGTGAATGTAGTTTGGAACAAATTAATCATGCTCCGTATAATCCAGATATGGTGCCCAGTGAGTATTACCTGTTTGGAAATTCGGAAAAGGGCCGCGGACGCCGTTTCAGTGACGACAAAGAGATGAGGCTGCAATTTGATTATATTTGGAAAGTAAAAACGTGGAACATCTTTTTAAGGGTACTGAATTCTTGCTGGACGAAATATAGAATTTGGTTGTGAGTGTACGCTGCTTATTTCATAGTCAGGCCAAGAATTTTGGGCACTACCCTCGTAAGATGCAAACTTTGAAATGTGGTGCTTCAATAAATGTAAACAACTCGTCTTGATCAAAAGAAGGTAGTAATGCCTTTATTTTTCTCGAAACGATTTTTTGAAGGAAATAGCGAAGATTTATTTAGCATATATTTCGTGCATTAGATTCTAAATCCTCGGAACGAAAAAATATTACCTTCACATCCTAAGAATTTTAGAAGTATACCAAAGAAGGACATTTTTAGCAAGCGCTCATGCAAATGGATGAAAATAAAAGATGTATTATTATTTCATAATTTATTACAACTAGCATTATAAAACAAAAATTACAAGAAAAATACAATAAAAGATATGTAAAAATAAATAAATAAGCAAAATTAGATCCACATAAAAATTGAATTTTACAAATATAATATGTAAAAGTCCTGTATCTCGAAACGATATACAAGACATAAAAATTTATTTGATGGAGTTTTACTAAGTAGCCTGTTTCTAAAATAGTTTATACGACATAAAGAGCATGTGCCACGTCAATGTGAGCGATTCGATCCATTACGTATATCGACAGTTGTTTTGTAAATAATTTTCCGCACCTATTTTACAGCACACAGCTACAGTGAACGAATACAACGACTGTAATACTAAAATATAATACTTAAAAGGTTGACAAGTGCAAAGTCCGTTTCAAAACAAGAAGAATATACGAGGATCCGTTAATGCCTCCCATTGTGAAAATTTTGAATTTATTGGTATTTCTCAAACCTTTTTTACAATCCACTGCAGTAGTAACTTTCCGCATCCATAACTGGCAGCACTGCAGTTTCCCGCAAAATAGCCAACATCGATGTTCGTGTGAGACAATTCTCCCTGACAATTAAAAGGAGAAAAAGAGATTAATCCTTTTCACACTCGTTACAAAATAATGAAAAATATATATATATATGTATAACATATTGAGAAATTCGTTTCTGGATAAAAAAGAAATACCAAAAAAAATAAAGACAGAGGTGTATAAAAAAGTGGTCAGACCAACATTAACATATGGTAGTGAGTCATGGATAACCACGAATAGAATCAAAAGCAGAGTTACGGCCATGGAAATGAGATTCCTAAGAAGAATAGAAGGAGTAACTAGAAGAGACAGAATTAGAAACACGACAATCACAAATAGTCTGGATATCAAACCAGTAGAAGTGGTCATAGAAGAGAGACAACTGCGATGGCTTGGACATCTACACAGAATGGAAGAAGATCGAATCACAAAGAGGATATTTGAAGCCAAAACAGAGGGCAAAAACAGAATAGGTAGACCCCGAAACACCTGGAAGGAGCAGGTGTATAGAACATTGGAAAAGAGAAGTATGGGATGGGTTGAAGCCAAACAACTGGCTCAGAACAGGAACCTGTGGAAGATAAAAATAAGAAATAAATAGTCCGACACCGCAAGGTATAAAGGACATAGGATTAAAAAAAATAATAAATAAAATAATGACCAGGTTTAATGAATAAATATTTATTTTTTTTAAATACAGGCCGAGGGAATTTATTTCTTAAATATAATGTTTTCTAAATGTGTTGTTATTTTCCTGGCACTCTTCTAAACGTGAGGTCGAGAATTACTCAGTACATATTCTCCGCGATAGCCGTCATTCCTTTTGGAATATTCTCTTTTAATGCATTCAGAGAAAGGAGAGTGTTGCCGTACATATTTGATTTAAAGTAGCCCCATAGGAAAAGATCGCTAGGAGAGGTACGTGATGGCAAGTTTATGTCATCACGTCCGGATATCAATTTTCCAGAGAAAATTTCACAAACAACTGGTAAGTATACATTAGATGTGTGAAATATCACGCCATCTTGTTGAAGCCAAGTGTCCCTATTAAAAACATTGAAGTTTTGCAAAGCTCGCATAAGAAAGATATTAATCATGTCCACATTAAAACAGTAACTTTTGGCGAGGGAAGTAAACTCTCATATTTCTATTTCGTATTTGTTCAAATCGAATAATGGCAGTTCTGCCTGTTTGAACCTACAGCTCCAGTTCGCTAGTCCGGTGTGTACCCATTTACACCACGGAGGCCTTTTGAACAAATCGCTGTTTAAATTGCCATATTAGTATTTTCAAATGTAAAATTTAATACTTAGATGTAACAGTGGTTGCAGATGTACATCTGATATTTAGGCAGACACCATACTTCAATATCGATGGCAACTTGCATTGTCAATTAAATTATTTCGAATAACCTCCTTTGGTTTGTCAATGATAATTCAATTTTGTTGTTATTACCAACGTTAAATTTAATCAGATTAGTTTTTTGTGAAATTTTTTATTAATAAAAAAATATTTGAACATACACTGGTCTTATATATAAATATTACAGAAAAATAGTTATCTGAAAGGGAATAATAGGACATTTTTAAAGTGTTTGGTAAGGGGAAACGTCTGCATTAGTAGGGCAGTGAAGTAATTCTTATTGAGATTTCAGCAAAAATATATGTATTTATGCTGTATATTGTTTGTTTTTCATCCTACATTTTTATTCTATCCCAATGGCACAGTTTCATAGTGGCGTAATATTGTGCCATGTCAGCAAAGTGTCAAGTTTGTCACCTCACCAAGTGTTATCTAGTAGTGAGAGGGATTTCCGGCGCTGAGATCTGGCCCGAGTCGGTACCTCCTCCGTTAAAATATACCCTCCGGTGTTCGTGACGTTGGCGGGAAGTTACACGGACAAACTGAGAACGTTGTTTGCATAGTCAACTTTTCATAACCAACCAGAAATCGAGTTCAAATACTTTGCACTTGGGCTGTTAGTCGAAGAAAGCAAAATAAAATTTGTCGTTAACATTGTGTAATGTTATTTTTTCTAAACCTTCTTCCTTCCATTATTAATTTCATCCGTTTATATAATTACTTATACATAATTTATTTAATATTTTATTTAAATTCTATAGAGACGCAATTTTAAACTTAGTAATAGAAATGCATACGACCACGGAATTTCAGTTCATAAGGTATTCTACCTCAAATATTCGAACTATTTGCTGTCCTGGAAATTTTCAGCAATTTCAAAATGTTTAAACTTTTTGCTAATTTATTCAGAACATTTTTAAGAATCATTGCTCTTAACAATAAGATTATTATGGGTGATAACTCCCAGTACAGCTATCATAATTTATGTTTATTAATAAAGCAAATTCGTAATGTATAGCGCTGAAGTCCAAATGTAGTTCTCAATTGTAATAACCTTAAAATGTTCTTAACAGAAAGACAAATAATCTTTAAATGAATGAAGTACTAATGTCTTAGATCTAAAATAAAACGGTTCTTTCATAAAATAACAGCCTTATTGCTTTGTCATAGAAATAAATTCTGTTCTTCAGTTTTATTCGATTAAATGGATACTTTAAAATAATCCTTATAGTTTTTTTTTCCTTTCAAAACCCTTTCACGTCTGGTTTGTTTACAACACAGCATCAATCAGATCTTTTACATCATCTATTTCGTTTTCTTACCAATACAATTACACTTCTTAATGATGACCTTATCCTACTATTATTCTTCTTTTAAAGTTGATTTAGAAACACCTGTGAACACTGGCTTGCTGATACGAGGGCCACTCGGAAAGTAAAGAGCGTTTTATTTTCGCACGTGACCGCGTTGCCCCATCACCGCCGACCCACCACTGACCTTGGTACTAATCCGCTTCAGCTTAGCGGCAACTACGATCCAATATGATTAATTACTGCTTAGCTATGCGACTTTAAAGTATGCGACAAAATTGACAATCCCGCCAGTATTAGCCGCTTTTTAAACGCGCAATAAGTCCGATCCATCGAAATTTATAGGCAGATAACGGAGGATTACGGTAATGTAATGAACGAAGCGTCAGTTCGGAAGTGGTGTATCATGTTTAGTGGCGGACGGAAGAATAATCAAGATCGTTGGGGCCGGACCTCAGCGGTAATTGACAGACTCAAAGCTAAGATTGAAACAAAAATCAAAAGAAAAATAGGCGTTCCACAATTTGAGAACTGCGAAATGCTAAGCAGTAGTGTCATCCTCCGTCACGATAATGCACGTTCGCATGCAGCGGACGTGATACAGGACTTGCTTCATTAGTTTCGGTGGGAAATTTTTCAATATCTGCTATATAGTCCGGACTTAGCCCCAAGTGATTTTCACTTATTCTCCAAATTGAAAGATGGTTTAAGTGGATCACGCTACGGAAATGATCACGAACCCAAAGAAGCTCCTAATCAGTTGTTCAAGTATGCAAAAGGCATAGAAAAGCTAACAAAACAACACGACAAGTATCCAAATTTGAACGGTGATTACGTAGAAAGGTAGCTTAGGTATCTAGTTTACGTAAAATACAGCTTAGTAATTATATCTAACAAAAGAAGGAAATGTTCTTTACTTTTCGAATGATCGTCGTATATTGATTTCGCTAATATACTATATGGTTTCTACAAGTGTACATGCATTATGGATATAGAATATGTATCCATTTTCAAAGTCGAATCAGTAAAGGTCTTTGACGCGCTGGCGTAGAAGGCATTGGTATCATTGTGATAGATATCACTTAGCATTTTATACATGTAAATTTCGTAGTAGCAAGAACAATTTGTAAATTCCCGTTTGCTATCGACCAGAAACATCACTTAATTTAACACATTTTTAAAAAATGAAGCCTATATATGCCTTTTATGAAAGATAGAGGATGTAATACAGAGCGAGAAATGCATTGGAAATATCTCCACCGCAATCAACTAAAAGTGCCCACACGTGATGTTTCGGTACAAAGATGCGAAGAATATTTGGAAGTTTGAGAGACATTTTGACGTTTACTGAATTGAAGTTTGCTATCTCATAAAACTCAATTGAGAAATATTTTTCTGGCAGATTCAAAATATTTTAAAATCTCTAATTTACAATCGACGCTTAGTAATAGTTTTTATATGTTATTGTACCATGTTCTTTATAAGTAATAATTCAATTTACATTAGTTGTTTTATTTATAACGATAGCGACTTAGTTAGTTTAAATACTTAAGCCAGAAGAAAAAAAACTGCCATTCGAAATAACTAGGAAATGTGTAATGCTAGGTGCGAAAGGTGTAACTAGAAACTACCAGTCGGCAATTCAGTTGACAATCAGAGTCCACGTGCTCTTAAAACGCTGTAGTCCGGTTTTCAATTTGTATAATGAGGAGTTTTCTACGAATTTTACAACCATGTCTGTAATCGTTACGAAAGTTATCGTAATTTCTGCGATATGTCAAAAAACATGAAGACTACCTATTTTTTTATAATTTTTTTTTAATTCAATATTCTCCTAAAGTTAATAGTACTTTTGCAATAGTGGGGAAAAATGAATTCCGTGTGTTAGTTAAGCATTAAATAAAAATCATCACGTAAACCGAAGACAAGTTACGAACGTACTTTTGAGACTCTGTTCCTTTACGTTTTATGGTTCATACATGATTTCCCGAGTTTCCCTGTGGTCGAACGAGGATAAGTGATGCTTCGCCCACTAAAGTGGTTGCCTATAAAATGTTATCAATACAATCCATGACACCGTGATGAGCGACCGCAGGTTGAAGGTTAGGAATATTGTTGATTGTATGGTAAAGATCTCGAACGAGTACGGAACATTCTATGCGAAAATCTAGACATGAGAAAGTTTTCGGTGCCATGAGTGCCGCGTTTACTCACTGTGAAACAAAATGGAATCTGAGGATCTCTTCACAGCAGTATTTGGGCAATTTAGAAGAATCTGCAGCGATTAAACTTGGATTTATCACAGTGGATTTTACCTAGCGAATATACTCCGAAGAAGACAAAGGCGATCAGCAGAGAAAATTCTGGTCAAGAAATCATTTTTAATGATTACTTGGAAAAGGAGAAAACGATCGGAAATAATTATTATCTTGCAACATTGCCTAGATTTTACGAAGAGTGGTTCTCATTACCAGTACGCCGTTGCAAGGGCGAAATTGGTTGATTTGCACTACGAATTGGTGTCGCGTCCGCACTTGGTTTCCTGCGGTTCCTTTCTCTTTCCAAACATGAAAAAATGTCTAGCTGAGACGAAATTCTTATCAGACGGACAGATCATTGCCAAAACGGCGAGTTATTTTCCGGCCTTGGAATAATCCGATCTTACGGAAAGTTTCGGAAAGTTAAAATATCGTTGGACGAAGCATATCGAGATAGATGGGGAATTGTGTTGATAAATAAATGGACAATTTATCAAGAACACTTTTTTCTCAAAAAGCATCTGAATTTTTACTCAACCGTCGTTGTAGTAATGCAAAAGTAATTTTAAACGTGCTATATATTTTGAATGTTTAATGTGTGCAATCGCGGAATCGATTTAAATGTCTGGGTATCAAATTACACAGAGCAACTTTAAAGCGGTCCTATAATTACTTAGTATAGTTTACTAGATTCACAATGTCCTTTTCAATACGAAATTATATGTAGTAAACTATTACCTTTGCATCCCATTATTTAGTTTGGAATTTGGTAAAATAATTATTGCAAAAATAAAAAACTAGCGAAATTGCGGAAAGTATATTAGCGTCGAGAAAGCCAGACGGCTAATAAAGGCCAAACTTGCATTGCCTTTTCTCGATTAATTGTGCAAAGTTTATCTAACATGACGTCCAACATTATAAATTTCGCGAGATAGGATATTAAACTCGGGGAAAGTGCTTGTAATACGGCCAATTTATTTAATACAACAACAGCGGCAGACAATCGAGCTATAATTACCTCCGCATAATAACTGTTATGGTGTATGGGGTTGTATAAGCATAGGTGGAATGGTTATCTATTTTCTATCTCTTCCTGCTGCACAGTAGTTGTACGAAAACTTCTGAGAAGTAACAAGTCAATGTTAAATTCTACTTTTGCCGTATACCATAAGCAGTTAGTTGAAAATACAGCATTTTAGTTTCCAAGCCACTTCAGTTACGCGCTCTAATTTATATTTGTACGTGAACAAATTTTTTAATACTTGTAAAATCTACGTATTCTGCAATGGTCCGAAGATCCTACATTTAATGAACGTTTTTTTGAAAGATTTGGTTAAAAACTATTTTGATCGACTTCTTTTGCCTTTGTAGAAAACTTCACTGTCATCGAGGGGAAACATCTTTATGTTCCTATAACCATAGCTACGGCTCTTTAGCTCAGTCTGCTTTCATGAACTTGCCTGTACTTATGTACTTGCTCCTTGCAATCTAAAGTATTATCGAAATGCAGTCTTTGAATTTTACATGGCTGGTTGTTAGTCTTTGTAGTATAGGTTTAGGGCATAATTTTTTCGTATTGCAAATTTGATTACGTTTATTTTATTTAGATCTGACTGTAAATTATTTTCTGGAAACTATTTGTTAAATTTCAGCTTTTAGTTTCTTGTAATATCTGTATTTTGATGAAGCGGTTGGTTATTTCTGCTGGTCATTTGTATATATCAAAGACAGGAATGCTTCTAATATTAAGCTTTGAAATAGTCCTCGCTTAACCTATAACCACCGGCTATAATCGGCTTAACACTATCGCATAGTTCCGAAGGATACATAAATACTTCCGCAACATATATTGCTTGCATTATTATACTGTACGACATATGAGCATTCCTGATGGTAGATCGTCCTTGCACGTAGGCCTTTTGCAATTGAGTTATTATATTACATTATGTTGCTATTTCTACAACCTTTGCGATAATTAAAATCAGGGCGATCGGTCTGTCGTTTTCAATAAGATTTTCATCGCCACGTTTGTTTTACCATTATTGTTTTGAGGCTGCCAGCAAGTATGAATGTTTTGAGGCATAAGTTGATCAACATTGCTAGAGGTGTTCATGTATTTACCGCCTAAAATCTATGTAGATTAATGGAAAGTTACACTAGTAAATTGATTTTACTATAATTGAATGTTTCTTGCGAAACTTTTTGTTCCTGGCATCGTGATTATTAAGACACCCAGTCGTTAAATGGAACGATTGATGTGTAGTTTAATGGTGATGTATGGTCCTGCATAATATAATACATAATATCAAATTTTTTAACTGTTGTTTCATAATATGTTTGACTGCTTCCAGTTTCTAGTTTTCTGATAATCATTTTACTCCTCTTAGCTCTCACTATTTAACATGGTAACGTTGGAAAACACGCAGAATATTTGCCCGCTCGACAAAATCGTTATCGAAAATCCATTACCGCTGACGAAGTATATTTAAGAGGCTACCAGGTGCTACGGCAAGGTTCACTTTGCACAATACATGCATGTCGGAAAGTTAAATGTAAGACTTAGGCAACGTCGAAACGGGATGGAACATCATTCAACTTCCATTCTGCTTAAATTTTAATATTGACTTGATGGATTCGCTTAGAATTTAATACGTAGCGGATAAGTAACTTAAAAGAAATAAGAAAAATGAGAACTGTTCTATATCCAATATTATAGCATACTGGATTTCTTGAAACGCAGTAAGCTCTAGATATCTAACTAATCTTCTTCAAGAAAAGCAAATAGAAGAATCATTAATTTATTTGCACTTACTAACATTGATTTAGCATCTACCAGAAGATATACTACATGTACAAATATAGCAATAGTTGAAGTAAGTTGAAATCTGTCGAAGACGTTAAAGTACAATTACAAAAGAGATATTTAGGAGGATGGATCTCTATGCTGTACCCCTGACCCCTTAGAGTAAAACTATTGTGTCATATTTTTTTATTTTTCAACATAGCCTCCCTCTACATTTGATCTAGTGCAAACCAAGTGTAGACTCAGTGCTCTAACATCTCAACAGTCTCCTGGAAAAAAAATTGTCCGACCTCTGCAAACCACCTCTCTACAGCTTGCATTACTTCATAATTACTGGAAAATTTTGCCTGGCGTAAGATTTCTTTCAATGTAGGGAACAGCCTGTAATTACTAGGAGCCAGATCCGGTGAACATGGCGGGTGCTCTACTAATTGAAAGCTTGCTTCGTGTATGGCAGCCATAGCAATACCAAATGTATGGCTAGGAGCATTATCCTAATGGAACAGCACTGCCTTAACTTTCCCTGGCGTCTCTCTTTAATAGCGTTTCACAATTTAGAAATCATTTGTGCGTAGTAGACCCTCAAAACCTTTCCAGCAGAGGACACGGCCTTAAATTTATGTAGATAACCGTGATATTTACACTCTTTACTTTGCATTTTGATCTCGAGATCATAGTGGTGAACTCATGACTCACTCATGATCACATACCGACTAAGAAAGTCCTCTTTTTGTTGTTTCAATTTGCTTAGTACCTTTCCAAAAGATGCTTACGAATCAACACCCGATTTCTTTTTTCATCAATAGTTAACATTCGGGGCAGCCATCTTGCACTCATCTTTTTCATATCTAATTCTTTAGTCAGTATATTGTAAGTAATTTTCTTTTTGAACTGAGATCTTTGAAATTCCCAAAGAAAGCCTTACAGAAGCTTCTCCAGCGAAAATAATGAAAGTAAAAGTTCAATGTCAAGGTTTACGCCTAGTTACAAGAACTTTGACTGATATGAATTAATTAACTACCGTAGCTTCCTGAATTTCAAAGTTTTATTAATAGCGCTAAGTAACCATGAAAACAAAAGAAAAATGTGAGAAGTCATCTTTGATTATTTACAAACAGGAAATCGATACAGGCACATGATCTTCAACCAAACGGAATGTGCCAAATTTATTCACAAAAATCCAAATTAAATTTGAAACGTGTCCCTAATAGGAAGTTACAAACTCGAAAGGATCCCTCCTGTGCACATTAATATTTTGGTTTCATATAGAGAGGAATTGGGATATTCTTCTATATGTGGTTGCATATATTTTGTTGATATGGCGACTATTTTTGTCGTGCTAAGCAAAATCATCTTGTAACCTTGTGCAAAAATTTGAGGAAACTGGTACAGTTACGATAAAAAGCGATCAGGTAGACCAAGGTTGGTACAAATCTAAGTGTATAAGAAACTCAAGACAGTTATAAAAAGGGTCTGCATATGACATTTCCAGTGCTAATGAAGTTGCAACACAATTGTGATGAGTGATTCAACTGTAGTGAAGCTAGTCTCGCTCGTACTGCCATAACTTAGAGTACAAGATAAGCACATTTACGACGCTTTCGCTTTTCAAATGTTAGCAAAAATACAGGATAACGCTGAATGGCTAAACAAAATCTTTTAGACGTATGAGACAACTTTTCCATTAAATAGGGATGTTAGCAAACACAACTACAATATATGGGCAGGAAATAATCCAAATATGATTGTTCAGCAAGGATAACACAATGTAAAGCTTACAGTTGCGCGCTGCTTTTCGTTAAATTCTCTAATAGGACCTTATTTCTATGAGAAAATAGAACCTGGACGAATAAGAACAGTAACGTAATTTCATATCAGTAGCAAATTAGTTACCTACTGTAGAGTAATCTAATATTATCTGTTAATTGACTGCGTTAACGTATAAAGAAAACAAAAAGGACACAATAAATATTCCTGCAGTGTACTAACGGAATTAGTCACTAGATTTGGACTGTTGGTTTACCATACAATTATCTATAAAAAGATGCTTTAATTCAGTGAAGTAATTGCAATGATTTAACAAGGAGAGTACCCGAAGTGTAAACCATTGATTGTAATGAAACTTTGTTACCTTCTAGATCCCATCTGGAGTTGCGGCAAAGATGCATATCTAAACGGTGTAGTTGAAATTTGCCTTAAGTGTTATTACTAGAGACCGGATTATATGCAAAGTACATATATTTTATTTTATTTATTGATTATATTTTACGTCTATTTGTAGATGTCTTACACTGATTAAAGTTAGTTAACGCTAATTAACTTTAATCAGTGTAATACATCTACATATAGGCGTAAAATGTAATAAATAAATATAATAAAATATATATGCACCTTGCATATAATCCGGTCTCTAGTTACCTTGTATCTATTGTTAGTTAGTGTAATGTCTAAAGCAGAAACACATACATTTTCGCTCTTCTATGCATTTCAACAGCGTTATAAAACATATTCGAACATTCAAAACCGAATGTTTTGAAAATTATTCATAAATAAACATTCTGCGCTTTATATAAAATTAGAGAATTGTTAACGTACAATGCCTTTCCACAACAAATACAATATATCTAATTAGAATAGGGAAGTATGTCAAAGTTCATTATTTTTTGTAGACTCAGTATCAATTACAATGGTTTTCTGAAAATGAGGTGCGAGTCTGGCATTATTTTTTCATATATTTTCGCTTGATTATTTTCAAAAAAGAAACTAGGGCTAATTTCAAGGATAGATTACACCACTTACGTATGTATATATGGTAACAAAGGATGTCGTTGGGCAATATCCTACGGGGTTAACGAACGGCAAAGTTTAATCATAATCGACAATTTACATTTTACTCGAAAAAATCGTAGGTTATCTTCCTTATGTCTATAACTTTTTATAAAATGATAATTTCGATTCGGTCGAAATGTTGTACTTTAAAACGTTATAAAGATATTTTATTTTTAATTGATAGAAGGATACTCCTAAAAGGATGAAATATTGGCATTGAATGTTGTCAAAATATTGTATTTATATGCTATGCACAAACAGCAGGAAATAGCAATATGATTATACCTAGCGTTTAAATGATTACTACCATATCGACCTATTTTTCAGTTTCTCAGGAAGTAGCAGAAGGTAGTAACTGAAATTCAGAGGATTAATAAGATAAATTAAAATTGCTATTGCATACTAAGCCTTTGTGAATCCTAGATTATGCGTAGAAATCGTAAAAGCAATAATAGAAATGAATATTTCGCGTAGTATATTAGAATTAATGGCTATATAAACTTTAGTAATAGCTAAAGATAATAGTTAAGTTACGTTTCGATCTAAACAATAACCTATTGAAAAAGGGCGTTACTAATTATAAGGAACATATCGAGGGACTTCAAGATTTGCTTCTCTACTGATTTATAATTATAATACTACTCACACAGTGATATTACAGAATACCATTATTTATGAACTAGAACCGAAGCTGTGGTTGCTTGATACAAGAAAGGTATTGTTTTTAACTCAGGTGATATAATACTCGATTAATAACTCTTGAATGCTTCTAATGTTTTCTTTTCCTTTATTAGTTAATGGAAGTATAATTAATGGTTCCCCTAGTTTTTAGGATAATTCCATAAAATTGACCTCCAAAGGAATACACTCAATCCGATAAGGATTTTGGGTAAGAATATGATAACTCAGATATTACGCAATAGTCCGTCCGTGCGATTGCTACGTTCTGAAGGGTATGCTGTAATCCTAGGTTAGATGATAGCTCGAGAATAATGTATTTCATATATATAGGATTTTGACAGATTTAAGTCAATTTAATACGTTTTCGGAACCGCTTTTCGATTTCTCGTATAAAATAAAGACGGTTCAGTCCGTTGGAATGCGATATGGCAACGATAACAATAGAAAATCCAAGAGAGCGTAACCGACCCTAGCTTACGCCACAAAAGATTCTCTTTTCCATAATTTACAGTGAAACCGCAACAGCAGCGTGCTATTCTTAATAACATAGATTTTGAAAGCAGAGAGCGGCAATAATATAAAAGGATGTAATATAACGCTTTTTTTACCATATTGATTGCGTAATTCACGTTAAGTAAAAGTAATATCAAAATAAAAAATCGAACTACACTGAAAAGTAATAGGATGAAAATAAAAGTTTTAACCTAGTCTTAAGATACTGTAAGCTGCTTATTTAGTGTTCTGTATCCTGGCACACACTGTAACATTAATATTACTCTCTGTGTTTAATTGATGACGTAATATGCATATACTAATACTACATTGCAAGTATAACTCCATTGGTTTCTACATGGCACACTGGGCACTACGAGCTATCAATGGTTGCACAAGGTAACTGCATGGATTCACAGATCAATAGTAAAAAACCAAGCATCATATTATGTCACTAGTAAAAATAACATTCTCTCTTCTGTCTGTCAATTCTTCTTCAGTATTCTTCATTCTCTGGAAAGACAATGTGAGGAGAAACGGTTTACCCGGCGTCATGAGCATGGTTTCCAGCGTTTTTTTTTTACCTTCACTTGAAATTCTTCTCAAGTCTCAAATCTCACCTTACGAGTGGGTACAGCTTCCCACTACTAAACTAGAGAGAACGCGCATTTATGGAGATATGAAAATATAGGTATTTTTCTAATAATGATCTTTCATCTTTTTCAAAGTGCCTGTCTCTGTAATTTATTTTAACTTGTAGTTTGTGAGGAGACATGTTAGCGCCAGTAGAAGTGAGGCACAGTTCTATAGTCATTTTGCTTTTTTATTTCTGTGATTCTTATGTTAGTGAATATTTATTAAATTATTTATTCTTCACTAACTTAACTTAACTACAGATATTGTGTATCGAAAATATAGAGCGCGAAAATTGAAAAGCTCGATGCATGGGGCTTGAATATCCGAAAAAATTTTAGTTATTTTTAGAATTCTTCATGGATATTCAGTAAAGATTCAAGAACGCTTTGCGGAGAAGATACATTAGAACAAAGCAAAGTGGTTACTCTACTAAGAAAAATAATTTAAGTAACTTTCTACTATTTGTGTTTCTACAGAACAATATTTATTATTATTAATATTTCAAGTTTCTAAAGAATTGTATTAATGTTGAGTGTTATTACCTTTTATTTTGACTGTCCAGAGATAAATTATTTAATCCTCAATAATGAAATTATTGAACAGTTCTGATCAACAAATTTATTGAAATGAGGTGGAATGTGATCATCAACGAATTTATGTATGAATAGGATTCTCTTTGGTGACAGGAAATGAGTAGATGTTCACCAGGAACGTGTTTAATGCTAGTATTTAGATCATTTTCATAAATGTATGTATTAATTCCAAAACTAGCCAGCAGCTTCCATCTCCAACAAAATCGAGTCCTTTACCTTTCTTTGTGATTCATTTCAATTACGCCTATTGCTAGAGTTGGTTAATTTGATCAGTTTCTTCACCTTGAGTGCACCGTCTAATAGATCATCTTCTAGCCCTGACGTGTAAGTAGAAGGGTTGTTTCGCTTTAATTTATAGGGCAAATGGCGTGTTCGTTGATTGAAAATCGGTTTTAATGCGAAAAGGCCGCGGGTGCCAATTTCCAAGCCTCTAATCGCTTTACACGGGCCTAACGTAATACGCTAACAGCCCCCCACCCCTTCCTCTCCGCGCATACCCTTTTCGTTTAACTCGTCTCCAGTTTAATCGTTTCATCTGTGTAATTATCGGAGCCTCGATAATATTATTAAGCGCACGAGAGGGCATTAAAAAGAAAAATTTACAATTAGCTACCAAATTATGATCCAAGCAAGAAAAAGAATAAAATTGAATGTTGACTTCTACAAATTTAAATTATGTTAGAAATATCGTAATGAATGAAAATTCAAATGAAATCGAAATTTACTAGATATGTAATATGTTTCTGTCAAACAATAAAACAAAAACTTATGAAGAGAATAGAGTCGTACTGGAAACTATCAATTAAACTAAAATAAAAACGGTTATTTAAGAGTAACGACAAAATAATATAATACTAGGTGTCCCAAAAGTCTTTTTCAATTTGGTTTGTTCATTGCGTGAACACAATCCTTGAGTGGGGATTGAAAGGCATACCAATTGCTAGCCCTGTCCTTGCGAATTTAGTTGTTATAGAGTATTTTACGGGAATGGAGAATGCGTGATGTGTGCGCAAGTTTTACAAAAACTTTTCACATGAGCCGCATTTTCACCTTAATGACCACGTAAACAGATAGAACTGCCGTTATTGGAGATCAACTCAATAAACGCAAAACAGAAACCTGACAGGCCACTTCACTTACCAAAAGTTAGCGTTTGGGCTGCAATGTAGACGCAAGGAATTACACAGTCCAACAAAATATATTTTTTGTCGCGGTGCCTGTAAAATACGAATTGATTTAGGATATTTCTGATGTGCTGGTTCCAAAACTAACTGGCATTTCTTCCTGGCAGCTCTAGTTCTTGGGATACACCATGGTGAAATTTATTACTCATACGTATAAATTTCACCGTTAAATAATTAGTAGAACAGATACTCTCTAACTTTCACACGCTCGCATGGAACGTGGGCACCAAGATTCATTACCTTCACAGCCACCTAGATAGTTTTCTAGAAAACTTAGGTGATGTTAGTGACGAATAGGGGAAAAGATTTCACAAAGACATCAGCATTATTTAGGAAAGGTACCAAGGAAGACGGAATACTCATATGATGGCCGATTATTCCCGGAATCTTCAACGAGACTTCCGGTAAACCTCACGCAAGGAAATCTTATAAATGGAAATTTTTAACTGATGATTGAAAGTTGTATATGCATATTTTTCTGTTAAATAAATACTTCCTGCCCATTTTTTGTGTTTCAGTTAATAGGTATCTAATACTAATATTTAAAAAGTTACGTATATAACAAAACATTATGTCTAATTTTGACGTTTCTTTTTCCTAAGTAGGGCAGAAAGAGTGAATTTCGAAAACTAGATCTGATAGGACAAATCTGGCGCCATTTGCTATTAGACACCCAAAAATTGCTTAATTACGCTTCAAAAATTCGAAGCACTAAAATATGTGTTGGCCAGTGTTATCGGTTCGTACTTTTTTGAAGATGAGAGAGATCGTACAATAGCCATAAATTCCAAGTGATATGTGAAGATGGTTAGCAACTTTTTTGCGCTAGCCTTGCAAAATTCTAATGATTGTAATTGGAACATTTGATTCCAACAAGATGGTGGGACATTTCGTATGTGTGAAAATTTATATCCAGTGGCGGTGATATAAATTGGCCAATATGTAGCCCCGACCTTCCACCAATAGATTTTTCCTATCAACCAGTGTATTGAAAAGTGTATGACAACACTTACTCTCTGAATGAACGAAGAGAAAATCTTGGTTTACGTTTAGAGGTGTGCCAGCAAAATAATACATTTAGAAAACATAATTTTTAAGAAATAAATTTCCAAAGCTTGAATTTTAAGAAAAAAATAAACATTTATTCCTTAAGCCTGACGATTATTTCATTATATTCTTTTTATTTTGAAAATGATTTTTGGGATGCCTTGTATTATGTTACAGGTAATTGTAATATATTAACTACTTACTGTTTTATTTGTCTAGCAATCTATCTTTGGTGGTAATATATTATACATTATAAGTACACAACTGTAAAATTTGTTGGTTACATTTAAGGAATCATCTACAAATAAAACAGTGCTCTAAAACAATACTTTAGCAGTAAATACCTATGTAAATTTAAGTAAATAAAAGAAATGATAAATTGTTACTTATATCAATAAAAGACAGAAATGCCTGCATAATATTCCATTAATTAGTAGACGTATAGAATATAAGAGTTTAATGATTGTGTAAAGACTTAGGCTTAGGTGAATCGAATTAGGTGACCACCAGACGAACGTTAGACGAAGGGAGGTTTCGCGGTACTGCTGATGGCTAAGCCGAATTTGTTGACAAGTCCGCGGATCCTAGATCACGTCCATAAATAAGGCTTGTACATTGAAGAAGAGTTATCCGCCGAAGTACGCAAGCATCTTTTCGCATGTGAAAGATACAATTGTCGTCGACTAGGAACCTGACCGCTCCCGCTGTAGCTGCGCACATCACACGAAACGTGGTTGATTACATTTTCGCATTTCGAATGGACAGCGCCGGGAGCATTTAGTCGTAAATACATCCGATAACTAGAACGACTAGGTAGTCGTGAGTTGCATTGAATATAGTGGGGATCGGTTACTTTGTTACAGTCTCCACAAAGAAGCATCGTCACTCCAGAAAATAGGGTTTGGAGGCCTTTGTGAAAATGTTGTAATTATATACGCTCAAACTTTCCTTGAAAGCAAATTACAAAAAGAAAAGGTTTTGGCTCCTTTACGCACAAAGTTCCTTGCATAACAATAAGATGGGTTTGACCTCCCCTATAGGCAACTTAGAATGCACGTATTCACTAATTGCTTTGAAATAGATTACAATTAGAGGTAATAGACTTAGATTCCTATAATAAAATTATATATAAAGAATACCCCCCATGAAAGAATTTTCAGTTGCACTTGCACGGAATATCCTTTATGAGTGAAACCTCAACTAGACTCTCACCAATTGTGCTTTTACATTCGTGCCGATTGTGCCTACGAGTGAACCTACCCTTGGAACAATTACCTGCACCGAGATATTCTCAGTGCGCACATCTATGCGTTAAATTATCGAATTACTGCAATTTGTACTTTACCCACATTTGGTAATTTCTCTAATAAATTCTCTTCCACCTTGCATTGTGTTTTATTCAATATACCACTAACTACTAAATTTGTAAAGAAGCGGGTATACTATTCAAGGCAGGTACCACAAGGTAACTTTCGAGCAGGCGATCGTTGCTGATATATTGAAGTCTATTGAAACGTGGCAAATTACCTTCCTTATTAACAAATTATTAATAAGATAGGAATTATAAAGCATGGATACTTAAGAAACTTCTATCGGATTTTATCAGTTATAAATAGCGAATTAGTGTAACACGAATACCATATTAGTGTGTAAACCTCGTGCCACTGGATTCCTTTTTCTAGGTCTATTCAAAGAATTAGTGTGAAGTTTATTATTTTAAGCAACCTCGGAGAAATAATGCATGCAGGATGGATTGAATCAAAAGGAAAAACTCTCTTCAAAAGGTGGGTACAATCGCGTTCTTATCTTACCTTCAGATTCGTGGTGTAATGGTAGCACAATGCACCGGTAACGCAGAGGTCGTGAGTTCAAATCCTACCGTGACTAATATTTTTTCAGGGATTTAAAAATGTTGGTTAATTGCAAAGAAATAGTAATTTTATCATTACTAATACCAACAGTGGTTTAATATTAATTTAAGTGTTCGTATCAATCGTTTTAGAGCAGCAATTCATGTAATACTTTGCATTGCAAAGGAAGTAATGTTACAAAATCTTGCAAAATACACAAAGTGTTCTATTATGAAAACAATATTTTACCAATATTTCGGTAATGTGCTGCTTAATTATTACTCTGATGAATGGAAATTAAATGAGATGAAAAATACAATATCTTCTGATTTAACCGACTTTGCAACATAACGGGGACAGAAATAATCACCACTTAACCTAGATTACCCTGTATAGTGATTGTATAAAATCTTGAAATACAATCTCTTGTCTTAAATTGCAAAAAGCTATTCTAAGTTTCTCTGATTTTTCGATTCCTTTGTCAAGGGATTGATCTGTTGGTTTTTCAGACGTTCCTAACAAGAAAAATAAAGTATTCGTATACGATATAAATAAGAAAAATTGTGCAAGATTACTTTTAGAGAAATAAATATTTTATTACCATTATCCCCCAGTTCTTAAAACGTAATTTTCATAACAAATAAAGTAAGATCCTAAAATGCGTGGCTTCTGGGAACAACATAATAAGTAATAGCGATAAATAGTTCAGGTTTACATAAACACTAACTGCTTTTGTGCTTGCCACAAAATTGGAGAATTCTGAAATAACTAATTGGTACTGATTTTTTATACTCTGCAGATGATATAATGAATGTAAATGCATTTCCATTTTTCATATTTTGCGATATATGTATCCATTGCATTCCGGCTATGTAAGTAATTAAATTAAATTTTTATTGAATTTGCATAAATTCTCATTTTTACAATACCAGCGTACAAACAATCACTCTGGATCAGTGAATTTATTCTACTAAAGGTATCGTGTTATTCCTATGAAAAGTAAATACATGTACGTATGTATTTATCTATGGAATCGTTAGTACACACATACACTGTAGTGGTTGATGAAGTACGATTATTAATCTTTATCTGCTAGTATGCTTTATTTTGAAAACTTAAAATGTGGTCAAAGAGTGCACAAGATAACTGTGATTTACTACGATCAAACAAATGTTTTGCATATAGAGCTGGAATAAAACAGTAGATAACTTTTAAAGATTTTGTTGTATTTTGACGAAGATCAATGCACTCTGGGATCAGTTATTTCACTCGTTTGTTGGTACGATCAAAATTGCGTTTTTGAAGGCATCGACTGTTTCTTCTGACGGCAGGAACCTTCAATCACGTTGTTTTGTTGCGTTCAAATTTCGATTGTCTTGCGCACTGTGTGCAAACTTGCATTGTTTTGGTTGACAATGATTCGTCGTTCAGGATTGCTTTTTCAAAGATCAGCGATGACTTGCGGCAAACAATGGTTGTATACCAATCGGCAGTAATAGTTCTTTGATCTTGTAGAGGAATTGTGGTTACATGCCCTTCTTTCGAGACAAATGTCGCGACCATCTTTTCGGAGACACTTCGAGAACGAAAGATTTTTGTCGGCTTCACCTTGAAACCCTCAAACAGACGACTGGCGTATATTTTCTGATTCGCATGAGTAAATCCGAGATCCATCACCATTGACAATCTCGTACACGTTTTTAAAGTTGCCGGCATTGAAGCGGTCTGGATTTTTATGACACCCATTTACCATAGCTGGTTTCTGTTCCCCGGTCAAGACATGCAACCGAAAACTAATTTTTTGCACACAATTTTTCATGTAAATTTTCTCGAATTCGACGTTTTCCTGAATGACTGCCGTTTTTAGTGCACCCGTTCTTGGATCGTCGCTAAGACTAAACCGTGGGTTCTCCATACTAACGAGAAATTGTTGAATGATGTGTCGCTTTATTGCCGAAAACAGAAACCAACTCGGTGAGGCATTCTTATTGAAATAATTGCCTTCGAAAATTATAAAAGAATATTGTGCGAAAATGTTCTCAATTTGATTTCATTTTCAACTAATTTATCAGCTTTGACAGTTTGTTCTAGCTACGACACGACATATATCGCACTGAAACTTTGGATTTAGGTTAATCAATAGTTAACCCAACTAGGTTAGTACTGACATTTGATTAGTGGCACCTTCTATTTCCCAGTATGTAAAACGTAAAGGACATCCCTCGCATTGGAATAAAGATAATATATAACATAATAACAGCAAATAACTGGACATTCCTACAATGTCGGCCGTTGATTTCTTTTTCTATTAAAAACATAAGTTCATCTGGAACTGAAGTAGTAGCTTACTGTATTCAGTAAGTTTCACAAACGAACCAGGGATAATGTAAATGGAGTCTGCTTTGTAAAGGAATATGTACATTTGTAAAATTATTACAATGTTGATGTAATGTGATTTGATATTTCTGAAATTGTTTTGTTATGTTGTTTAACAGATTCACTTACTCAAGATGAAAATGAAGATGCTTGAACAGACTGTAACAAGTTTTGCAAATTGCCGAACACAATTTTTACCTTTCAAGTGTATACATCTTCTTCTATCCATTGCAAGTATATTAAATGATGTTTGACATTAAAAAACATCTTATATACTGAATATAATCGTTTTTTGAAAGAACTCGATCTTGCTTCCAGCTCTAATCTACACCAACATATTTTATTATTCTTATGTTTTACAGTGTCAGCAAGCATTGTCAGTAAGATCAATTAATCAATGATGCCAACCTGTATATATACACATGGCCTTCACTTGAGATGGATCAATCTCTACTTTTTTCTGGCTACTTGGTGCCACCGTTAAACTGGAAAAAGAATTGGAAAATCCAATTAAAAAGTGAATTACAGTACAATACCTATCGCTCAAGGTTCCGCATAATTCGAGCTTTCTTGCTATAGTCACAAATTATCAAGTTTTCCTATAATATTAAAATTAAAACTAAAAAATATGATCGCAGTTTTGAAATGTGTTTATCCACTACATTCTCACAACTTAATTTGACAAAAACTGAATTCAAAACAAGTAATTTTTAACAATTTTTCAAACCAAACGAGATTAGATTATATTTCTCTTACTGGAAGATATAATAAATAAATTACTATTTACTCTACAAGTATATAATTCTTATGAGTTATTACTTTACTTTCTTTTGTAAACTGCCGTATATGTCGACTTTTTATAGTACAATCTAATTCCGACCTTACTTAGTTGAAGCTATCGGGATGCCACTGTGTAATTGTATCATCAAAATAGTCGCGAATCAGGAAAAAGAAGATTCTGAAAAATATTTATGTTAAACAATGCTAATAATTAACCACATCCTTTGCTGAATAAATAGGGTATCATAATATGGATGATACAAAGGTGTAAGTACTTTTCAACGCCTGGCAGTGACTCAAAAATATAAAATAGTAATACATACTTAAATCCCACTGCTTATCGTCTGACATAGTGTTATTTATACATTTTAATTAAAAATCAACTCGGGACTGGAACTTCAACTTTTTTGAATTATCAATTTCTTCCACAGGAGGACAACAGTTAGTTTTTACATACATTAGAATTCCCACGGAATTTATAACGTGGTCTGTAACTAACCAGATAACCAACAATAATCCGGGATAATGTATTTAATGTATTCATTTATTCTAGCTAAAGTAAAATTTCTGCTTCCAACACAACCCATGTTATCGCATAAACTGCATTTTTACTGGAGAAAAGAAACAACGTAAATGGAGAGCTAGTTTGCATTTAATCCCTTAAACCCGGGGAATATAGAATCGCAAATCGAATAGAAAAAATAACGCGAATATTGTTAATTGTTAACAAGGCGTAAAGAAGTTTGTTGCCATTACTCGAATTCATCACTTCTTACTTGTTCGAGCAGAGCTTTCACGAAGCGCGTTTGGTTTTCACGCGCTAATTGTTCCGCGCTTCCACTTACATGTATAAGTAATCTCTTTTCGGCGGATTAGCAGATTTCGTATTTGAAATTCATAAAACTTTCGCTACGTGGGCTGGAAGAGCTATACCTTGTTGTTTGAAGAAGGGTGTTTTAGTCGAGTTACTTACGTATTCGGTATACGCCTATTAGGATTTGAAGGGAATATAGATCCCTAGATTAAATATCCGCGGCACGGTAATTTTATTCTTGGTAAATTCTGATGAGGATAAAAATATATTTCTCAAGGTATAGTTATAAAAGATAATATTTGGTTTAGTTTAAGTAGAAGGTGTGTTGAAACAAAGATTATCAATAATTCTACATACAGTATTACTAAATTGCTAGTTTTACCTCTAAATTACCTCCCATATTTTTTTAATAGGTTTGTAGAAGCAAAGGATTTTTTGAGATAATATGAAACCCCTCAACAGTTAGTATTCAATGATTAAAGATCAATGCTCCACCATAAAGTGTTCTAGAATCGTTTCAAATTAAACAGTGAATCTGTCTCGAGAATGTATTGTGTTCCGATAAATTGTTAAAGGAAATTATCTACATGCTACTATTCAATATTAGAGTAGCGCGAGATACGGTATGTTGCCCTTTATGAGACAAGAGCTTATGTTTCCCTGTTAAACATAATACGGGTGACGTATCTGTGAATCACCGACTATTTCCACTATCTACTACTTCGGTTAATTTCGACGTTTCGTTAATTTCGTCGTCTTCAGGGTACATTTGAAAGAATCAGTTGCTTACTAAACTCATCGTGCAATTTTTATCTGCACTTACATATGTATTACGTGTATATTTATGTTACTATGTATATAATATGTTTAATATTTTTGCGGTCGCTATATGTAAATATTTCTGAGTTCTTGACCACGTATGTTTCGACTAGGTCGACGTTTGGACGCAATCTCAGTTTCAAATAAAACTACTATTATAAAAGGCTTTAAGCAATCTAATAACCACCAAGGGAAAGCATTAAAGAAGAAAAATATAGCTGTTACTATTTTCACAAATTAGCGTAATAGAAAAGTTGGCAATGATGGAAGACTAAAAATTTATATTCACACGTACACACTTACAATGAGTAAATTATTAATTGTAAGTAGACTCAAATTTCAATATTCTGCTCGAAATATGTTTTTGGAAGTATACTTAGTATCCAAAAGTTTTAGGTGCAATACACGCCTGAGATGTAAGTTTGAACAAGTATATAATTGATTTGACAAGTAACAGGTCTTCTCAGAACTATCATGAAGACGACGGGAGTTTACTCACCGAAACGTCGGAACTAATCGACGCAAATAGCCCGCCTGACACTAAAATTCTCATATAAATACCTTCACAGAAGAAGGCAACAGCATTATTTTTGAATACAAAATAATAATATGAAATAACTGTTAGACACATATTTCCATATAATTAAGCTGCCACCTTGAGCAGAATAACACTGAATTCTCACTTACAAACCACTCCTTACCACTAATCATTTTAGCTCATTGAGCAAATTAATCAACATATTACTAACTTAAGTTAAAAGTTCTATACAAGCTAGAACGCAGGTGAGACTTTTTATACCGTACAGATGTATAGTCAATGCGCAAACATTTCTATTTTTGCTATTTTACCATACATGTACCAACTGCATCATGGCTATGTAAGTGATTAAATTTGATTTTATTGAATTTCCATAAATTCTCATCTTTTACGATGTCAGCGTACAAACAATCACTCTGGATCAGTGAATTGATTCTGCTAATGCATCGTATATTATTTGTGTGAATATTAAATATATGTATTATATGTATGTACGTATTTATCAATGGAGTCATTAGTGTATATACTGTAGCGGCAGATGAAATACAATTATATTAATATTTGTTTGCTACTACGCTTCACTACTCGCTTTAGCTCATTGAGGGAATTAATTAAGATATTATTAACTTCGGTGTAAAAAGTTTCACTATTTCCCTAACCATAACACTGCACTAAAACCTGGACGCACATCTTGGCAGCTAAGATATCATCTTCAACAATACTCGACTAACAAACTAAAACTCAACTGTTTATACCCTATTAAAGTGACGGTAGACGGATTATGCCATTGCATGATTTAATAAAGACTGAAGGCTAATCTGTCAAGCCTAAATCTGCATTCATCAAAATGTTTGTTTTCGTAAATTTTCATGCCTTCATAACAATTTAAATAGACATTGTTGTTTACATTTGGAATTATCTTTATACTTTAAACATTATTATTACTTTCTAGCACATGTAAGGCGAGACTAGCCTTGTCATTCCTTTTGAATTTAAGATGGGCCAAATGCTCTTTGTATCTAATTTTAATAATTTTTTTGTCTGCCTAGTGTATACTTAATCACAATCTTTACACGTTTTTTTTTTTTTAATTCCTGACTTTTCCATGTTGTCTATTCGGTCTTTACGGTTCCTAAAAAAGTTTTAAGGTTATATTGTTTACAAAAAGAAATGCTTTATAAAGGTTTTATACTTGCTAGAATGTAGGTGAGATCCTGTCTCTCAATTCGCAGCATGATGCTCAATCTTATGGATATATATATAGTCGGAACTAATTGTAAGTCCCAGTTTTCAACAAAATTGTAAAATTCTATCGTAGTAACCAATTTGCTAAATTATCTTTTCGTAAAGCACTTAGAGACCTTACAAAGAACAAAATCTTATGTTATATAAATTCCATGTATAAATTGGAATACACAAAAATCAGATATACGATACAGAGATGTGTTTGCCTACTTCAACCCTTTTCGCTAGAACGAGTGGAACCCAGTTCGTCACTGCATTATAAACGGATCCGAATCTATTTAATATTCTAGTAAAGTCATCAGGAACAGGAAGTATCTCCCCAAATATTACGTTTGGAACGGACAGATATAAATTCCGCTACGGTCTTGCAAAAGCATGCATTTCCAGGCACACAGCGTTACCTACAAGTTTAGGGTTCACACAGAAGTAAAGACTTAATATTATGGTTTTATTGCAGATAATTATGGTATTAAAATAGTAATAATCTAACTAGATATTTAAATTTTTATAATAAATAAATTTATTCCCTCTTAAATTTGTGGCACAAAATACATATCTAGGTTAGAAAGTAGTAAACGATAATATTTAAAAGGAGCTTTTAAAAATATTCAGTTTTAAATATAATATATGCTGTCAAACTTTGTAGATTGAAGATATGTTTGCTCTTTATTTTACTACAACTTTTATAATTGAGCTCATTCCAGTCATAAAACTTATATGTTCCGATTTAAAAAGGAGAAGTTGCATGATAGAGCAAATCAAATGTAAACAAACAAAAACAAAATGAGATTAGAATTAAGATATTTGGACTGTCGCTGACAGGTTTTTGTGGATCCTAAGCTGTATCAGGCTCTCCTTCACTACCTACATGTAATGACAGCAATTTACTTCATTAAGTAGCTTGTTATATGTTGATATTACACCTGATTCGGATGCAATGTCCTATTTTTCTTTGTTTTATTGTTTTGATGCGTACACGCGACTGCGATCTTTTCTTTTTATAGGTGCGCAGTGTTCGTCTCGGTCATTTGTTTTGCTATTTACTATTATTAAGCATAGTTAATGTTGAATGCATTCACCATTTCATATACTTCTATTCTTAGTGGAATTACAGTTGTAAGAGAACTTCTGCCAAAATATGTAATAACTTCAAAAATTATTTACTGTTGGTATTTATTGTAGTAGATTTAACTAAATTAGTGTGGTTAGTATGTTAGCAGCACATTATACCTGAGTGTATGAAATATGTGCACCAATATAGTAGAATATACTAATTAAGAAATGTGAACAAGTTTTATTATATATAATATATTACTCAATACTATGTTATTATAGTACAATCTATATGTAGTAAAATTAAAAATAAAGTATAATTGTTGAAATAATACGATGCAGTGGAATTTACTAAATATGTTATGTTTTTACTAAATATTTATACAGGCTGTATATAAATAATTGATGGGCGTTTGAATCTCCCCCTTTCTATTTTTTAGCTTTAAGTTGGTGCTAACCACTAGTCAACGCCTTTGAAGCTATAAACATCATGTATCATAGGCGTAACATGAAAATATGACAAAGGACCCAATTTTAGTGATATATATCTATTTATTTGAAAGATAGTTACATTGAAATTGTATTCTAATTTTGATGTTTTAAATTGCACTCTAGCTTAATTTCGAATTAGACTTGTCAATGAAAATTATTACAAAACTTATGTATTATAGAAGCGCCAACTTTCCGACACAAAAAAGCGCGTCTGATTCACACACCTTTCAATCTGTGTTGAACACAGTATACTTACTACGTGTATTACTTTGTGCTATTATCTAGATAATTATTTACTAAGTAGCATATATTATTGAGTGAAAATAAATGTTGGTGCTTATGTACACAGGTATCCAATTCTCCCTGTTGTCAGCAATCTCGTGCACCTGCCATTTGCTTTAAATATTTTATATGAGTAAAAGAGAAAATCTTTTTGTAATTTATATAGCTTCACAGCTAACTTGATAAAAAGAATCTATTTTATTATCAAAACTTAGAGTTAGTTGTTCATTAGAAAAGAAACAATTTTATATAGAATAACGTTTGATGTGCGTCTATTGAAATAAAACCGAATTTATATAAATATAAAAAACGTAATAGAAATATACTCTGGAATATTGTAATGAGTTTACTTTAATTATTTAAAGCGTCTTCGATGATGGTGTAATATTATATATTATAATTAACTCTATAGCACAATAGTGTTAGAAATTAACTCTTTAGCTACAGTAAACTTTACCAAATCATGTGTTAGGTGTTAACCTGCGACGTCCTTAACTGGATAACATGCTACCCCTAAACTATCTTAACAATTACAAATATAGTTATGCGTATTGTATTGTATATACAACAGTACGTCCTTCGATACTTTGTCACTAAGAATTTAATCTAGTTGGTAATTTGAAGAAGAATGTATTCGCAAAGGGTATATATAAACTGGGCACCGTACAAATCAAACAGAGATAATAATATAAAAATAGTTGACTTCAAATAATATAATAAAAAAATAGTGCATTTTCAAGTTGATGTACTTTTTGTCAAACGGATAGAAAATAAAAAATATTCAATTATATAAAAACATTGGTAGGTACAAAGCATTATCAAACTGACGAATAAAAAATTATATACACTTTCTCAAACTGTAATCGTGGCATTGTTTCATTATTTTCATAATTGTTTACACAGTTCATTTAGAGTTCTTAATTTCTGTCTTGTGCGTGTGGTTTTAACTCTCGCTGGTGTGTGCTCACTTTAAATTTTAACATAAGCGTCTATTTAAAGTTCCTTAAGGTTTTTGATAAAAATATAAATAGATGGATGTGTTGAATAAAATGATTAATTTAGTTTCAAGTAATGCAATTCGCATGCACTGTGGCGTTAATGATCGATGGAGTTGCAGTAGCCCACAAATATGGAGGAAAAGGAACATCGTCTTTTATGTATGTCTTCAATAGGTAACCGGCGTATTTGTCTACCTGTACATGAATTGGTTTTTTGACAAACAAATCTAAAGCCAAATGTATATCGCAGCCATCTTCCTACTTCGGAATCTGTATTCCTACAATCGGTTATTAAAACCAAATTTAGGATTTTCCTGAACTACGATTGGTGCAAATAGAAACGACAGACATAGATTTGTAATGATAACCATATGGAAAGGACCGACGCGTGAATGCTTTTCGCAAAATCTACAAAAACTTCAGGTGGTCGTAATATTGTAGAGTAACGTTCAAAGATTTGTTTACAAAAAAAAACACTAATGGAATATAATGTCCATTATTAAATCTACAGATTATAAACAATTGTAAAAAAATATTTTGTGCAGTACTAAAACGAACTGTTAATTAGCTCATTAATCGAAGGTTGCATGGTGCCTAGATTACCTGTAGGATTAAGCAATCATTTTTGCAGGGCAGGTAAATCCATAAATTTTGTACCCAATTTACACCAACCGTTCTTAATAATATATGTACTATTTATTATCTATTTTGTCTATCTAATTATAACATTTTATATAATTACTTTCAAGCTAACGTTTCTTTTCTGTAGTTCTCTAGTTATAGTTTTCTAAATAGTTAATATGTGACATAACTACTGCATTATATATTAGCGGTTTTGATGTAATCTGGTATCAGATGTTTCCCATCTCAGATTTTAATGTATTTTTAATTTTAAATGTATTTGGTTTATTTGCTTTATTTTCTCTTATCTTTCTTCTGTTTTTATGTCAAAAATTGCAGCTCCTACTTTGTTTTTGAGTACTTTCTTATTATTAATTGTCGATAGATCTTAAATTGGATATTTTTTTAGAATTTACATGAATCGAAATGAATAAAGAAGTACATAGCATGAAAATTTTAATATATAACGTATAAATTGAAAGTAACAAGATTAAATATGTGCGTATCGGGCCATATAGATTGCAATAATTCACCAAGTGATAGAGCACAACACAAATTTATGTACAATTGATGGAGGCAATTCGTCTTTTAGATTGAATGCAATTCCAATGCAGTAGTTATTACACTCTTGTATCTGCATTAAATCAAATTTAAATTAAAACAATTAAATTATTTAGCTTTCTATCGTTGCGTTGACATGAATTTCCAAATACTACACAACTAATATTCTTTCTTTCATTCAAGCGATAGACATTATAATACACATTTCTCTAATGGAGAAACATGGTAATAATCATTACCACGCTAATGAAATCTATTAACTACCAGTTACTGATTTGTTTCTAATGTGCAGTTTTACGTGATACATTGGCTTTTGAATAGTATTTGTATGATAGTCTTACGTCAATTGTCAATATAGTATATAATAGCTAAGTTATTAGGGATTTTATACGTGCGTATGTATTTTAATGTGCTTTAAACAATCAAGTTTATTTTAGAAGTTTCCACTTTTTATAAAACGGAAATGTAGATAACGATACTAATAGTTTCTCCAGAGATAGGGTTAAAACTTTCTTGACGTTTTAAATATCACTGGATTATTAACAAAGGAAATTTTATTGATCAGATACGTTTCTTTATTTTTAACTTATAAGGGTTGATAAAAACTTTTTCGGTCCCCTCCAGTACCGCTTAATTTTACGATAATATCTATTATAATTCTCAATTTCGAAAAAACGAAGTTAATATTTTATACTAACACTTAAGGAATCAATAACATCACTTTACACTTCGAGGTTACAGCCCGAAATATATTCTTCTCGAAGCATTTGTAAACGTTTTTGAAAAAATATTACTTAAATAAGCATAAAGATAAGAGCCCGAAAGTGACACGATGCTATTACAACAAAGCACAAGTTATGTTCGAATTTATTTTGAATTAACAATGCGCAATTTTTCCGCATGTTTGACCGTTACATCTGTGATTCTATTTCCCCGTGATCGATATCCTCTAAATATTTAAAAAGGGACTTACTGCTGAAATGCGTTCTAGGGTACAGCGCGTAGGGATGAATACGTTTCATACCATGTAGGTTAGATAGCTGTTTACAAAACTTATTGCTGTGTATACATATACACTAGGGTGACAGAATAAAATAGACACCAGGTAAAGCGGTATAAATATGTAAACAGCTAAATTCTAAGAACGAATTAAGAACTTTCTCCTGTCATTAGGGTAGGGGTAGATGTATCGGAAGGAATTCGTCATAGTTTAGTATCGTTACAACTATGCCTCGCTTACAAGGTTTGAGTGATATTAGCGACTTCACCCGGGGTCGCATCGTTGGCCAGAGTGAACGCGGCGCTTCGCAACGTGAAGTAAGTAAATTTTTAAATATTCCGTTGTCCACAGTTAACCGTGTGATTACACAATTTAAACGCAAGGAAAAAACAACAGTGGAGCCGAGACCAGGTCGTGCCGGACCTTCTGAAGGAAGTAAATGGGTGCTTGTGCGCGAAATGTTAAGGGAACCGCGAAAAAGTACAGCTGAGCTTGCGGCAACTTCACAGAAAAGGCAGCGCACCGTTCTGCGATACCTCCACAGTGTGGGGATGTATAAAAGGGTAGCAAAGAAAAAACCTCTCCTTACGGCGTTTCAAAAACGGCGCCGAATGGCTTGGGCAATCGAAATGCGAACGAAGCCGGAAGAGTTTTGGCGGTCTGTCATTTTTTCAGACGAAAGCAGATACTGCCAATTCAGTGATAGTGGTCGTACGTGAGTATGGAGACGTTCGTCACAGCAACTGGACGACAAATTTTTGCATCAGACGATGAAATACGGCGGTGTGAACATCATGGTGTGGGGCGCGATATGGTATAGTGGAAGATCGCAATTAGTAATCTGCGACGGAAATATAAATGCGGCAAAATATATCCAAATATTAACAGAAGGACTACTACCGATATTCGACAACGCCATTTTATCTAAAGAAGACGCCACTTTTATGGAGGATGGAACACCCTGCCACAAAGCAAGAACAACAACCACATGGAAAGAGGAACAGGGGATTCGGATATTACCATGGCTAGGCTAATCACGAGACATGACACATAATCCAGACAAATATGGCGAAACGACCCCGAAAACCCAGCAATAAGGAAGAACTCTTGGCAGCTGTTACAGAAGAGTGGTTAAATATTCCGGAAGACACCATTAATCATTTAATAGATTCTATGCCACGACGACTCGCAGCACTTCACGCAAGTAAAGGTGGATCGACAATTTATTATTATTATTATTAGTCTAATTTAAAAATTTTAAAATATTTTGTATATATAACGAGAATAGTATCTCTTTTTTTAATTAGTAGGTGTCTATTTTATTCTGTCACCCTAGTGTACATACACATATATGTATACGTATGTACTTCTACTGTTTATTTCATGGACATTATTTTGGAACGTATCTCATTTGGAGCATTATTTTGCCCTAAAACAGTCCGATTTAGTTTACCTGACTAACATTACAAGGTAGCGTACACTAGTCTGTGATGTCGGAAATTTTCGTAATATTCTTCTTTTTTAAGAGGTGAAACGGAGAAATGCACTCAAGCATTTCTTGAAAACGTCCTTGTTTGTGTATGTGATATGTACAACTAAAGAAAATGGTAATATATTATTAAATTACTCTAAATGAATGATATGTTACTAATTGAAATAATGATCAATCTAAGTTCTTTAAAAATTTAATTTTGATTTTTTAAGGTGGTGTCGAGGCTTTTCTTTTCTGGCGCAGGTAGATATTCTTTCTTTGAGTGCTTATCTCATTTAACTATATATTTGCTGATATTTCTTTAGGATAAACTAAAAATCATAACATTTGTTTCGGTAGAAAAGGCATGTATTATTGGTTGGTATAATTTAATCTTACTTCCAGTCGTTGCGGTATACCGAAAAGTGAAAGAAAGTATAAACCTTTCTTTCATTTCTCTTAATTAAATCTTGATTTTGCTTCCACTTTTTTATATTCATGCCCATCTATCTATAAATCTATTTATATTTATACCAATTGTTAATTCTCTTTAAAACAGTATTGAAAAACAGTAGAACAAGAATAAAGGAATAAAATAACAGAACAACTACTAGAAAGCCTATTACGTTTTATTGTTCAGCTCTGTTATATGATTTTATTGGCGACAGGTTTCACACCTATTGAAATTGATAAACAAATTGAGAGTATTTTAATGTAGCTTAATAAATTTGACAATTACTTGTGACTAAATGAACAAATTACGAGAATATTAATTTAAAATTTAATCTTTGCGAGTACAGAAACATTTCAATATGAACAGACATAAAACTTCCGCTGGCTAGAAGACCGTTCCTCTCTACCCGAAAAGGACCAGAGGTAAGGAGTGACAGTTTTCTCGCAGTTTAATTTAACAGGATTTCCATAAGAAGTGTTAATTACAAGAATTTCCATCCGCAGTTAAGGATTACGTATTCATGAATCCGTTCGTTCGCTTACTTTTGTCGGCTAAATTTCTCCCTTCCAGCCCCTTTTACTTTTTCAAACAGTGACGGTAGCGCTATTCGTCCTGCACCGGTTCTTCGGGTTCTCCGACTCTCTCGGACTTTCAACGAAAAGTTGCCGTCATTATAATAAAATTACACGGTGAAATTATTGCTGGAGTTTTCCCTCAAACTCTGAGTTTCGCGCCCCTGCAACCCCTGCCTTTCGAAACTTTACAGTTTCCAGTAAAGCTTTTGTGAAAGCTATGGTAGAGCAACGCGGAAAATTGTGAAAAGAAGAGGTGCCGGGGAGAAGGATTGCGAAGACAAAAATAAGAAATTAACAGACCGCCTATCGCCAACTTCAAAAATAATCACTGATTGATCTTGAATGTAAATTTAATTAAACGGCAGACGAAAAGAGACGGAAGCCTTCTTTTAGTAAATTTAATTCCAATCAAGTAATTCATTATCCCCCTTCTTCTTAGAGGACGTGTCTATTTGAAAAGGAGGAGACAGAAATTTGCTAGAGTTCTTTTGATTTGCGTAATGTAATTCTAAGGTGTCATTTGAAATTTTATGTAAAATGCGGACATTTCCGTCAAAATCGCAAAAAACTCTTATTAAACCTTGGCTTTTATTGAAGTTTTCAAACTTGCTATTAAGTGCTTTTACGTTCTCTAGATTTGAAGAGTCAATTCGATAGTCGCCACTGGTAAATATTCTCTTAAGACTCTCGAGGGACCAGTCTTAGAAATACTTTGTCTTGATGCTTGTCCTGATGATTGCCTTGCAAAAATATAATTCTTGTTTGTTTGTTTGGTTATTTAGTTGCATTTGAAGTGAAATAGAATACGTACGTATGTATGTATGTATATAAAAATGTACTGGCTTATTCTTGTGCATAATGTTAACCAGAGCAAATTATAATTAAATATAAACCGTTATTGTGCATTGGAGGATTTTATCTTATCTTATAGAATTCGTAGAGTAAAGATGCTCAATGGTACCCCTATCTTGAGGATGCAAATATCCCCAAAGAAAGGTGCCGAATATAGCATGCGTTGGTAAAACGTTTAATATACTGCTCGGTGAGAAGTTAATTTCTGTTTGCATCTATCAGTTATTTGGATGGCTACTGATTGGTTCTTTGAAATACCTATTTATGATTGTAAGTCGGATTTCTTAATCGGTTATAATACTTAAGAAAAAATAATTTTAATATCACTATCACATTGTAAACAGGTTAACAGTAAATAGTTTCCATACAAATTCCTAACGCATGCTTCTTAATTGTATATTTAAAATTTCGTTTAATAGTACTATACTAATTATCAGAAACCCCGTTGTGGGATGTTTAAATGGCTATTTGGTCGCACCCACTCCTCCATGACTTAAAGTTCAATGAATAACTATACATACGCCTCCCAATTTCTCTCGTTTCCAAATATACACTTATCTGTACCTTCAGTTATTTGGTAACGCAAATTATGAGGTGCTAACCCAGCGTAAGAAATGGTGAATGATACTATGGTATGCATTACAATAAAATATATTTAGAGTATAACACTGACGGAATAGAATGGGTTACTTTAGATATTCTGTGAGTATATCTATAGCAAAACATTACTTTTCACCACAGAAAATTTTTAATTAGAGTACAATTAAAAAAAATATTTCCTGTTTGAAATTCTATGCTTCCCAAATTAATTTCATGAGAGCTTTTATTACACTGCTTAAAAATCGTAACCATGCAAAACATCAATAATATAATATACATATGTATTCGGCATTGGATTTTATTGTTATAACATTATCGCTCGACATTCAAAGCTGACACATACAAGCTAGTTAGTTTAAAACGATTTAGTACGAGCATTTGTAAATATTATAAGAGAAGCAAATTTGTTGCGTTCGTTTCACAGATCGCTGACGCTCATATACGGAAGGTCAGCGTGTCATGTGTAAAACATGTGTTATATAAATCTTAATTGTATACCTTAAAAAGAACGACTAAAAAAAATAGAGACGTTAAAACCTGTCCCATGTCAAGACGAACCAAATAGTATAACACACTAAATTGTGATTGCAATTTATATCTATAGAATCGCATTTCAAAGTTTATGCTTCCAAAGTTATATAGTATTATTAATTAAAAAAGACATGAGGTTCCACATTCACTCATAAATATTCATGTATAACATATATTAGTATATTTGCAAGCAACAAGGCAGTAATTCGGCCTCCTTAGATGTAGATATGTGCAGCTACTCAGTTCTTCACGGAAAATTCTACCTACCTAGTACGAGCACGAGATATTTAGCTATTGTACATTACTTTCATAGAAGTTTCTGTAAGCGGATATATTTCGTAACGGATACAAGGGTGTCGACCTTAACTTTCCTGTATATAGTGCGCCTTTTACCCCAGAAGAAGTTTGTATAAGCGTACTTAGCGCGCGTGTATTGTGCAACGTGTACTCATCGCAATGTTTGCATAGTCAGACTCTAACTTTCTCGTGTTTTTCACTTCCGACGAAGTTTATCTAAGTGGTTTTAATGTGGCATAGGCATATCGTAGCGTCATTGTTCGTATATCATAACGTATATCCGTGCTTTTACATTTGAGTACCACCGAATATTACCTTTCTTGAGTGTCTTTTACTTTCAAAGAATTTGTGTAAGTGCGACTAAGTGCGCATAGACATATTAGTACATCTGTTGGACTTAGGTCTAAGTCACCATCCAACCTTATCTTTTCAGAGCCTGGACATTTGATCGGGAGACCGTATGAAATTATTACCGAAGTTTATAAATTAAGTAGCGCACCCTCTTTGATAAGCTAGACATTTTCGCTTTATAATAATGCGGTATGTGCCTTACGTATCATTCCTCTCGAGAGCCTCCACAGAAGTACAGATGTCGCAAATCAGGTATTTTGCGTGGTACGCACTTGGTTGACAGGAGATACAGCGGTCATCAAACGTGTATATGGGCCGAGTAAGATCGATATTGTCTTGATGGAAAACTAGTTTTAAACGGCTAAGTTCTCTTCGACTTGCGGTTGTATAATCGGCTAAGTTTCTTATGAGCAATATCGCTGTATGACCGGATTATCGTAATTTTTGCAACAAAAAAATACGGAACATCTAATTATACACATTATGGTGATTTGAATCCGAACGCATGTCTAAAATAATAACATAATTAAGCGAATTCTTGTTATTGACAAGTTTCTTACTATCAAGTATAAAATAGGCTGTACACGTATTAGTACCATTTGCGAAATGTGTAGTGTAGATATAACAGGACGCAACTCGGTTAACAACGACACCACATTCTTTCCAACCACTGCATTCCTAATAAATTCTTAATTTGTGGTGTACAGTTCACTGTGATACGTGTAAATATAGCTTGTTTGGCAAGAAAAAGGTTCGAAAGTCGTCATTTTGGAAAAATCATTCCTTTTATATGAGTTGAAGTTGGTTTATTTAACACACATTTTATAGATTAGCCTTGCATATTTAACACGCGTCAATAATCTGTGGCCTGAAGCAGCAAATTTGTTTCTCTCACCGTACTTATAAATGCTCGCTCTAAACCGTCTTTCTATCCAGTTTATGCACGTCGACAACGAATGATCAGCAAGAACGTAGTAACAGAGTACATAGTATTATTTCATGTGGAATACAATACATTACATTGTTGGTATTACGGACGATACGAATTTTAGACAGTCATCGCTTACTTCCGAAACGTTTTTAAAGATTTACTTGACAGCTCCTTAGAAGATGCTTTTGCGAATTTGATATTGCCATAATGACACTAGTCCTTTATAATAGACGAACAACTTCATTTTGAAAATTTAATCAGATACAATTAAGAAACGAAGAAATTGAGCTTCCACCTTTTAATGAATTCTATGATGTATACTTTTTTTTAACTGTTTTCAAATGAGTACATATTTTTTTTGAATTATGCACTTTATCTGAAAATTATATATGGTAAAAAAACGCGTTCTGATGGAGTAGTCACGGGTATGAAATATGCTTTCAAATGATCGTTAAAATGTCATACAGAAAGCGAAAGTGTACGTGGGCGGCCTGAAATGTTTCCGGAATCGAGAAGAAAAACACGGTATTGGTGTGTTTTTTTTACCTTTATTTTTCGATGTAGTCTCCTCGAAAATCAATACACTTTTTAAGGCGGTGCTGCAGTCTCTTCAAACCGTCGGAAAAGTAGGATGTTTCGGAGTCTGCAATATAGACATCTGTAGCAGCGGTGGCCTCTTCATTTGAAGCAAATTTCTTTCCTCCCAGATTTGGGAATAGAAAAAAGTCGCTGTGGGTTAGGTCTGGGGAATATGGAGGATGAGAGACCAATTCGTAACGCAACTCATTGAATTTGGATACGACGATGCGGAATGAATGAGCCGGTGGATTGTCGTGGTGGATTGTCGTGGTGGATTGTCGTGGTGGAATAACGCTTTCTTCCGCTGCCGGCTGCGGCGCAAGCCGTTTCTCCTTCAATACTGCATCGAATCGGCTCAATAAAACGCTGTATTATTGCCTTGTGATCGTCCTTCCCCTCTGCAGATTGTTGATGAGAATGGTCGCCATGAGCTATCTGGCTGATGGGAAGGTCTTTGCCTTCTTTGGAGTCGATTCGCTAGAAAAATTCCATTGCTTCGATTGTTTCTTGGTCTCCAGTATGCAGTAGTGGATCTCATCCAGAGTTACGAAAAGCATGAAGAAATTCCTTGGATTGCGTTGGATCCTGGCTAGACACTCCTCCGAAACGGTCACCCGATTTCGATTTTACTCCTGTGTGAGCAAACGCGGTACCCATCGCGCCGAAAGCTTTTACATACCTAAAATTTCGTGTAGGATATGACCAACACGTTCTTCTGAGATGCCTGTTATCTCTGCTATCTCTTTCAGCATCAAGCGGCAATCGTTGGTAGCGGTTTTTGGGCATCCACTGCGTGGTTCGTCACTTATGCTTGTGCGGCCACGTTTGAACTCGCTCACCCAGAAGCTGATGATGGGGTACATCCTCTAGCAAAATATTTCGAATTTCTGTGGTCGTTTCCCCAGCCATCCAGGAGTGTTTCATTACTGCACGAAATTCGATTTTATCCATCTTTGCTAAATCGCCTGACTTGCTACACAACATACTCTTAAACAACGACTATTGACAGTAGATGTCTGAAAGTTTGACAGTTGTCATAAAAAAGTTGCCCTTGCCGACCAATGAATCCACTTCAACCTCCGCGTGCACTCTCTTGGCGATTTCGGAAACATTTCAGGTTGTCCTGATGTTTTATCATAGTTTATCAGAATATGATATAATTTAAATTAATTATTCTCCATCAGTTATATTGCTTAAAAATATGCTTGAAACATATTATGAAGTCAAAATCTAAAAGTTGATGGCTATAGCCCGCGAACGGCCAGTTGGTGTCGCATGTGATGATATATATATCACTAAACGAAATTTGAAATATATATAAGCAATTAACAAACGTACATTAGGACATTACATGCAAACTATTTACAATGTGTTATAAAAAATATTTTTCCCAAATATTACATGGGTTTAAGAAATTTGCTCTATAACCATAAATAAATATTTCAAACAACCTATCAGTACCATCCAAATAATTGATGGATTACATTCGAACAGAAATTAATCCCTTGTGCTACAGTTCATTCAAATTTTACCAAAGCACCATATATTCTTTATTTTTCTTTATGTCAGGGATATCTACACCACTCTCAGGATAAATGCTCTATGAACATCATTATACATGACATAAGTCCTGCGAAACGCTTTAATTTGCTTTATTAGATGATAAGGATCTTCTCATACTCAAGCGAATATTGTGAGAGGCAACCTGAATTTTATATTTAATTGTATATTGTATTGATTAATGTTGAAACAGCAACGCTTTTGTTCTTTCAAGAAACTAAACAGGTTCCGTCCGTTCAAAAATAGGTATTTAAGCTAGCGCACACACAATGACCTCAATTGTAGTTTAGACTAGCCACTACAACATACAAAACCGGGATTTAAGCTTCCGTGTTGATAAATACGTTTAAGTCGGCACATTTTATTAAACACTTTCTCTGACTATCCCCTCCAGTTCGTCGACCGACCGAATTCATCCCCACCAAAGCTGTTAATATTTCAGACCAAAGCGGGCACGTGATCTGACTTTACAATGTCATAATGTTAACTTCACTGTTGAAGGCTAGGGGTGCAATCTAGTTAGTTATATAACATGGGTAGTAATATATATGTTCTGTCAGAAATGTTAAGTTGTTGTGGTCTGCTGTACGGCTATAATAATAACATAATAATACTGATACTACATTTTATATGTAGTATATATATATATACATATATATATACATATATATATATACATATATACTATATATATATATATTGTAATGATATGAATTATTGTCTATTATTTACCAATGAATTTTTTCTAAAATTTTACTAGTTCACCTATTCCAGATACTTTCTCGTCACTGAAACTCCCATCACAAAATTTCATCTTTAAATGACGTTTAATATACAGTACTCACACATTTCAATTACATTGTATGAATATGCATTACTCCGAAATTGTACTCATAATCTTCGAAATTTCTCGTATGATGAAAGGATGGCACGACTGACACCAATTTCCTTTATTATGTCACACATATCTAGTGTGTGTGTGTGTACTGACTGGCCTACCATACAGGCGAACAAATGCGTTGCCATGGATATAAAACAAATAAAAAATGGACAGATGAAGATCGGGTCCAAAAGTCAAACATGTTGGCATCGTTTCTTCTGAGAAAGAATAATTAGTTGTTTTTCTCATATAACTACGTAAATTTATAAATATCTTGGTTTATATCCAATAATAAAGTGTATTAGCTGCTACTACATATAAAATTTGGAAGTTCCGGACACATATATTGAAAGCCGAAGGCCTAAAGGCGAGCCAGTGAGTACGATTTCAAAGGTTATAGACGTCGAATCTTTGTGAGTTCTTCAAAATTATTTGTTTCTTTCGATCTCATATTTCGTTCCATAAATTAATTAGAATATTTAAAGTTTAGCTAGTCAGGGATTGCTTGACTGGGATTTTCTGTAAAAAAAAAAACATTTTCGCTGTTTGTCAATATATTTGTCTTTTCAACTTTACATTTGGTATTTTAATTTAGAAAACATTTTCACTTCACTAACGAGCCTGAGATTTTCCACCACAGAATATATATACTAACCAAACACTACTCAAATGTAATTCTAGCCTAATTTCCTGCGAAAACAAAAAAGTATATGGAAAATTCTGTGAAATAAATACGATTTCCCTGTATCCATGCGGCGTTCTACTTAATAAATGAGCTAAGGTTTATTACGTCGGTAGTACACAAGTTATTAAAAGAATACCAACAAAGAATATCCCGATTTAGAGAAAATAATATACAAAAACTTTGCCATGCAAATACAGGCTTCGATAGAATAAGTTCTAATCAATTTTAAATGTTTCTTTTTTAGCTAACTCTTCTTTCTTCTTCTAGAAAAGTTTTTGCATAAAGCAAATTTGGAGACTTAATAGTATGAAGGACACAAATATACGGTATTCAGTAAAATTAAATTCTTCTTATGTAGAGCGGCAATATTAAATTACTTAAATATATTGCTGGACGTCGTAATTTTAGTTTTAGTTTATACATAAATGAAATATAAACTAGTTCTGAAGTGAACACGGTTTCAAATAATAGTAGCTACGTATGTACGATATTCAAAATAGTCTAAGTGCCACGACGTTTTTACTCTTTAATCTACTTTTTACATGCAAAAATGTATCACTCTTTAACGTATCGGTCGTAAAAAGTACGAGTACGATTTAATACTCCACTTCTATAACTTCCAGTTTCATTATACACGTTAATGATTATTCAATTGGTAACTGTCATGCTATATATCATTGTTCCGTAATTACTGAGGTTTCTTTTCACTACAGAACGCTGGCGTTTGATCAGAGGAAAATGTTAGGCGATGATAACGAGTTGTAGTCGAATTGTATACTTGCTTTACACAGCTTTTCTATATTGTAAAGACGATGCCTAGAAAGAAGCATCGAAGAGAAGGTGTGAAGATCATACAGGAAAGCCAACGGCGACTCAATATCAAAGTTGGTTCCTCCGGTGAGGGTCCACCCTACCAGCACTCGAATCTCCATTACAACTTAATATTCATCTAGTAAAGGTTTATTACCAAGCCGTTAGAAGTTATCTGTATAAAGCTTGTTTTCATTCTAGTAGATCAATGCAAATTGCAACTGTATGTTAAAAGAATCTCGCTGCACGTTTAACATGGATTCGCATGACTAGTACGGTGAAGTAGCTTGGTGTAAAATTCTATTTACCGATGAATTTCGGTATACCTTTACACCACGTCTTGGATATTTATTTAAAAGAGATCATATATCTGGTACATGAATCAAGTTCTCTAATCCTTCAAATTCTACAACAGCTTTTATATTTATTTTGCTGGTCCTGACTAATTACTTATAAATATGTTGCCAAAACGCTCTGAATATCAAAATTTAGATTAGGAATACAGCTGTAAACTAAACAAACACTGTTATACAAATTGTAAGCATCACAGTTACTGCGTTAACAGTAAACACGATTAAAGCTTAAGCATTATCTACTAACTTGTAGTATATAGTTTTTAATAGAACAATTTTGTTTGAATTGCCTTTCGCGGCTGCAGGTTTGTGTACTACTCTATTTTCTGGAAAGGGAACTTTCTAAAAATCCGTACGCGTTTCCATTGAATGTAACCGGCACAGCGACCAAGACATTTAAACAAATTAGAATGTAAAATTAGTATAAACTAAGCAAACGCTATCATAGAAATTATAAATGTTATGGTTAGCATGCGAACTTAAAGTTGAGCACTATCATTGCATAGTTCTTCCGATAATAGTTTTAATAAAGAATAAGTTATTTGAAATTGAGTTCCTGCGCCATTAGTGTGAAATAAAATTTTCTGGAAATCCTACGATTTTATTGAATGTTACTATCTACATGATAATGCACATCTACACAGCTTCTTAAAAACGATTCAAAAAGGGAATCCCCCGTACCAAAAGCGACTGAAAATACATGCGATAAACTTAGAAGAAACTAATGCCATTACTGATGGATACCATTGCAGGATATCCTGCGTATTGAAATGTGTTACGTGAGCAATTGGGTGTTTTCTGCAAAATGTTATTGACAAGTGCATATTAAGCCAAGCGTTCCCATACTGTGTAATACTCACTTTTGCTCTTTAAACTTTGATCAGTGAAATTCCGATCAATTCATATTCGTTAATACTAAGAAATACTGTTTATCAACACCTGCTTCTTAAACTAGTTTGAACTACATAGAATGAGTAGATCATATCCAGCCAATGCTTTTTTCATATTGTTAATTGATACATTTACAAGTAAAATAGGTAATAGGCGTATTAATATGTTAAGCTAACAGAGTCTATACAAACGTTAGATTTGCACATTAGATATATATATATATATATATATATATATATATATATATATATATATATATATATATATATATATATTTAAGTAATTTAATATTGCCACTCTCCATAAGAAGAATTTAATTTTACTGAATACCGTATATTTGTGTCCTTCATACTATTAAGTCTCCAAATAGCTTTATGCAAAAACTTTTCTAGAAGAAGAAAGAAGAGTTAGCTAACAAAGAAACATTTAAAATTGATTAGAACTTATTCTATCGAAGCCTGTATTTGCATGGCAAAGTTTTTGTATATTATTTTCTCTAAATCTGGATATTCTTTGTTAGTATTCTTTTAATAACTTGTGTACTACCGACGTAATAAACCTTAGCTCATTTATTAAGTAGAACGCCGCATGGATACAGGGAAATCGTATTTATTTCACAGAATTTTCTATATACTTTTTTGTTTTCGCAGGAAATTAGGCTAGAATTACATACAATATATACATATATATTATATTATTATATATTTATATATGCATTTTATACACCGCTATGTATTAGTATTACTAAATTCAACTACTATTCACTGTAGTTATCATCATGTTTGCTTCTTCCGATAATTTAATAGTGTGTGTATTTTGACATTCGTTTCATTGTTTGTTCCGCTGCATATTTACAGCGTATTTACTTAAATCTTGAGTGTTAAATCTTTGTTTCAATAACTTGCCATTGACGTGTATCATATGAGACTTTCATCTCAATTTGAACTTTACATCATTTGTCTAGATAACTTGCCATACAAAATCTTTGTCATTTTAAAATCTTGGCCAGTAAGAAGTCAGCTTGAGTATGATTGTAAAACCACACTGTGTATTTTAGTAAATAAATTAGTGTGAGTAGCATCCATTCTCTTTTTTTGAACATAAAAATACCGCCTTTTCTATTATTATAATCAATTATTATCAGTGGTTTGGCGGTATTAGGATCAATTTATTCCATGTTATGTAACACGGATAATAGTACAACCACCTTGTTCTTATTAGAGACTATTGTTTCAGATTTATTACACCCAAATAACGATTTTCATTTTTGGTTGGAAAGAATTCTAGAAGAATTTCGTTTTTATTCCTTTCTAGCATGCGTGAGAGAGTAATGTTTTTCTTAGCAGGTAATTTGACAAAGGAACACTTATACAACAATGTCTGCTGTCATCTTGCAACTGATATGTTTAGAAGGCACGTCACACTACATCTGTTGGGAAATGTGAAGCTGAATATTGTCCTTCAGGTTGTTTTCCAGGGTAAATGTTAAGGTTATAAGTATAAAATATTTGATGTATGGCCATACATTGTTTATTTGTCATATGTATATTGTATTCATTGACACCAACCTCTAAAAAGATGCGGCATCTCATAAATTGTTACATATTCTGTCATTAGATAAGCATGTGTTCCCAAGAAAAGGGGAAAAATGAACGGATGGTGACTAATTTGTCGAGATTATGCCTATCTGCCCTTGTTGATAATCATCAAACCAGCGTGAAATAAAAATCGCTTGGCGCTCATTGTGGTTTTTTAGCAATTACCAATCCAGTGTCATCATTTGCCCATAATTGAGTATGACGTCATCTCTTGACACCTGTTAAAACAGTTGGACTGAGAGATTACATTAAGTCGCTCCGACATATCTGTTCACAATTTCGTGTCCTGCTATAACCATGCTTTACTTTTAAGTTATACACGTTTGGTTAATATCGGATTTCGTTAATATTAACAACAGCTAAAAAAAGCTGACAATCCGCTATTTATATTTCACTATTCCCATTTCAACTCTAGAACTGCTTCTATTAAGTTAATTTTTGTTGTTTTTGATTTAGTTGTATAATCCATTTCCCCCACTTTATAACTTTATTCTCACCAATATAAAATTCTTCATATTCCAGTTTCTACCTCTCCTTTGAATGAACTTCATTTAGTGTGACTGCGAGAAGTATTCTTATCGATGGTTTCGTCGCTTAATTTACCACCACTCGTATAAATATTATGATCCAACTTTTCATCAGTTTCGTTCTCCAAATTATGCGTGATAGCATCTAGTTCGCCTTGTATTAACTGCAGTGTTATTTCCCATGATATCTTATCAATCGCTATAAAGAAGGTTGTATTGTACGCAAAATGAGACATTGTTTTATTAATTTTAAGACTAATAATATTAACAAATGAAAAGTAAAAGCAATAAAATTTTATAACAACGTAACAGCATATTAATTGTTATTCAATAACTAAAAATTTTTTCGATATACTGTTGTGGAAAATCTCAGGCTCGTTAAAATTTTTTAACTGGGACTTTTGAATTATGTGAAAATGTTTTCTAAATTAAAATACCAAATGTAAAGTTAAAAAAACGAATATATTGACAAATAAAAAAATATATATCTATATATACCGCTTCTTTTTTACAAAGAAAATGTTTTTACAGAAAACCTAAGGCAATCCCTAACTAGCTAAACTTGAAATATTCTAATTAATTGGCTCGGCTTTAGGATGGACTAGCCTTCGGCTTCCAACGTAGGTGTCCGGAACTTCCAAATTTTGTATGTAGTATCAGCTGATACACTTTATTATTAAATATAATAGAAGATATTTATAATTTTATGGAGTTATATGAGGAAAATAACGTCTTATACTTTCTTAGGAGAATAAAAAATACCAACATCTCTCACTTTTGTTCCCGATCTTCATCTGTATGCTCTTCTTTTGTTTTATATCCAGGGCAACGCATTGGTTCGCCTGTACACCTGTATGGTAGGCCACTCAGTGTACACCCACATACTCGACATGTGTGACATTATAAAGGAAATTGCTGCCAGTCGAGCCATCCTTTCGTCGTACGAGATATTTCGAAGATTATGAGTACAATTTTGGAATAATGCATATTCATACAGTGTAATTAAAATATGTGAGTACTGTATATTAAACGTCTTTTAAAAATGAAATATAGAAAAATTTAATTACATAAGAAATATGTTTACTAAAAGCGATATATAAGATGAACGATAGTAAAGGTTACGTCTCCTCTGCAAGCGTTGTTGAAGGAACGGCGTGCACCAAACAGTGACGAAAAATATATCTGCAATAGGTGAACTGGTAAAATTATAGTAGAAAATCATTGGTAAATAAGGAACAACAATTTATATCATTACAATACGTATACGTTAAGAATATTACCACGTCCAGTAGAAAATACCTCTACTTTTATAAGAGAAATATTGAAGCTTTTACTTATAAAAAAACAAAGCTATGATAAACTTTGTGGCAGCGCATCCACCAGAAGATTAGGCAAGTAGAATATTCAGAAGCAAAGGAAAACATCTCACAGGTGCATCCATCATAAAATATTGCTACATGTTGTAATAAATCTATTAGTTAATCAATTTTTGTTCTTTTTCATGTTAATAATTTCGTATTCGTCTAACTATCGCGGTAAGATTATATTTATTAATAATTCGAGATATTCTAGCGCATTCGTTGAAATTCAATAATAATAATATATGCATTGAATTTCACGAGGATGTCTAGTACTTACTTATAAGCAAAGCTGTATTTATCAAGTAATAATAATAGAATTATTAAGATATTGTGTACGTCGTTGAATCGATAAATTAGCAGAACGTGAACGTTGAGACAGTTGATGCTAAGCGGTGCAATTAAAACTGCATTGGTTTATGTTTCCTTACGCTGTACGTTAATAGAACGTACATGCATATGAACATCACTTCTACTTCGTTCCTCACAGTACAAAACATATCCTTAACTCGGCATCCTGCTTCCTCATCTTGCATAGAAACCCAATTTTCTACAAAGCAGTGAACCGACCATTCGCTACCTCCTTCTTCATAGTATTCCGCACCACCCCTACATGATTTATGACTTGCCCACTGCATTCGACGATACAGCGGCTACGGTTGTACGAGCCCGCGTCTCGTCCTTCCGTGCCTTGGCTATTATGTAAATTTTATTTAAGGGAAAACAAAATACAAGGACCTATTTTTCTGCTTTGTGTTTCGGATATATTCTGGATATGAGTGGTAGCTATTCGTTGGTTGTAGCTGTTACAAAGCGGATCGCATATTTTTATGGAACTTACGTGCTAATGAAGGTCTGAACTGTATGGCTTTTCGGAAGCTCACGATCGCCTCATTGAGTTGGTGTTTGCCTTGAAGTAATACTCCGCTGAAACAGAAAAAAAGTTGTAGAAAAAAGGATTCTGGTGTGATTTACTGTTAAATTATATATTGTACAATAACAAAACTTGTGGAGAAAGTGACCTCACATAGCTAGTGTCGGTAGAAAGGTTGCTTTTTATTTATACACTTCATTTTTGTCACGATCAGGATACTTCAAAGATATCTTTATATAATATTCCATGTTCTTTCCAAGCAGATAAGATAGAACATCGTTACATGAAAAAAGGAAGTAACGAAAGTTCGTTTTTTTATTGAACGTTCCACAGTTTAGCGCATAATTTAGATAGTTTATTAAATTCGGAATACAGCATCGCTTTTATTTCCTCTCTTTAGATAATAAATGTAGTAATAACAAAAATATATATAATAAAAATGCAAATTACACAATACATTTCTGCATGCAGCTAAATCTTATCCTTTTATTGCCCTACATTTGTAACCAATCCAGCTTTTATGCAAAACGCTGAGCAGGAACTTAACATCAGAAACGATAAGATAGTAAAAATTCTTAAAGGATATAAAATGTAATATTTCTGTAATTGCGACAACTTTTTGAATAATTCAAGGACGACGAGTCATTTATACAAACGATCATAACGGGAAATCAGACGTAGGTTCACGGCAACGAAATTGAGATAAATATCAATTATTAAAGGTTCTGCACACCCAAATAAGTACGTCAGCTTCGATCCCATTTCAAAGTAGTGTTCACTCTTTTTTCGGTATCAATGGAATTATGAGTTTTGAATTTTTGCTCCAAGGTCAAACAGTTAACTGCGAGCACCATAAAGGTACAATGGTTATTTCGTAAAATCGTATCCGAAATTGAAGTCGATGTTGAAAAGACGTCGTTTTGATAGCATTCACGACATTAAATTCATCTTAAACGTTGAAGGATATCTCAAAGAAGCTTTTCTTGATTGCTTTTCAAAATGGCGACGTTACTGGCAAAAGTGAGTCAATAAGGAAGTGAAATATCTTGGAAGCTCGGTTATTTTGTGTACAATGCCGTAGATTGTAACAAAACTATACTACTTTTACAAGTGGATTTTAGCAAGAATATTACATAAAACTCGAGGTTTATAGAACAACTTATCCATATACATATATACTTGATAAAAGTTGTAGATCTGCTTATATACTCGACAAGCGGAAATTTTGGCAATAATGCACGTTAGCTGCGTCGCAGGAGCTTCTTTTAAAACTAAGTAGATTAATATCACTCCAAGGGCAAGAAAATGCACTCAGTTTAATGATAAGAGATAACATTCCATATAAAACAAAATGTAATTTCACATTGGTGTTTTGATAAATGCTTTCTTATCTATTCTGGATACTGAATTAGTGCCTCTTAGTGAACAATCAACTTTAACTTCGTTTTATAGTCTGGCCTTCCAACGAACGACTTTCCAACGAAAATTCAACAATATTTCCTCTCCATATCAGATATAACTGTCAAGAAGAAGAAAATAAACTGAAAATTGCAAAAATCGCTCAAGTTGGAAAATAATGTTGAAATTTCAATTCAGGATGTTTAGATGGATATAACTGGACATCTATTATTAGAACCGTATACTCGACATACTTACATTTCAAGAAAACTGAAATCGGCTGATTTAAACCCTCTATAGTCAAATATGTCCCCAAGATAACGACATACCACCTAGTTTCCCAGTATTGGCTTTCTTTTTCTTTTATGAAAGATATATGCAGATGAGGTAAGGGCTTAACAACAAAAATTTCGAGTAATTTCTTCAATAGAATTATTTTTGATTTTCTGCTTTCTCGTTTAATAAATTTCACAGCTTACTTACGTAAATTGGATTTTCGTTATTATAATATAATTTGATACTCAAGGAGAAAGAAAGCGATGCTGCATTTAATAATTTGATGAACTATGAAAATATGGAATGAAGCGCGGCGTATGCCATTTATATAAAAACAAATTTTTATTCCTTCCTCTTCTGTATTTCAAGTAATACCATTCGTGTTGTCTGGTTGGAAAAAGTGCACAATCTTATACCAGATTTATTTTATATTTTTAAGCGCTCTCTTTAATGAAGACAGTACAATGGAAAACCACTCACCTCATTGATATATTACAACGATATATGAATGAGTAATAATACTTTCATTAAAAAATTAAATGTTACTATTATTTGATCTTTCTTCCCTGTTACGTTAACTTTCTACTAAATTGGGCGATACAAAAGGCAATGTTAAGGACAATGCACAGGTATAGCAGTAAACTCCACTCACACAAATTTATTAATTATGCGGAACGCAGCGTTTCGAGAGCACGTGGGCTCTCATTGTCAACCGTGTTACCGACTGGTCGGTTGCACATCCACGCAGTCCTTGCAATCGTCATTTAAGGACAATGGAGTTACCAAAGGAACAAATTTAAATTGGTACGTTATACCAGTACTTGTACATTAAAACAAATTATAAAATTGCTATTATAATAAATGCGAAATACTAACCTCGGCAAAATGATTTCGAGATTCGTCGTAAGAGTTAAAGAAATCCAGAAAACTGGCAAAAAAGTAACATAAAATCTTCACCAATTACATACTTTTTCAAAAAGAAAACTATGTAATTAAGAAATAAAATAATGTTACCATTTTTACCTGTGAATTTTTCTAACATTCGTTATTTAAATAGCTAAAAAGAAGGGAAGTGACCTTGCAATGTGTAGGCTATTTTTATGTGTTAACGCCAATTCATTAAGTAAATCGAGTAGTATGGAAAACTTGATATTGTATACCTATACCAATTACTTTTGTACACGGCATGTACTTAATTGCCCTGCTTCAAATTTAGTAGAGAAGTAGATATCAAGTATACGTAGTTTCATGTTTATATTAGAATAACTGGAAGTCGAAACCATGTAATCTATAGCAATTTCTAATTTGTATTTGGTATTGTGTTTTTGAACTTAGTACAAAATGAGAAAGAATAGATTATAAAACAGATCAAACCACTTTATTAACAGCATCAAAAAAGTTATCTTCATATAAATGATTTGCATTGGAACACGTAAATAGCGGTGATTTCTGCAATGAATTTGGACAAGGGAAGAGTAACGAAAAAGGTGAAGAGGAGAGAAGATGGACGAAATATAGTTAAGTTATTAAAGGAGAGCATGTTAGCAGAGTCAATATGATCGTGAATAACTTTCCAGACGAATCTTGCCCCGAAAATATCTCGACGATATTCCAACGACTGTATATATTTTTTTTTCAAAAATAAACCTTTATGTTTATGTTAATAAATTAATACGTATGTACATGCGCATTCATCGTAACATTTGCGTATGCCCACGTATAAAATGTTGGGGTTCCACCAGTATTACCATCGACATATTTAGAAGCAACTAACCATTCAGTTCACTAACACGAGATAACGTCGTAGAATAGTGAGATGCCGAGATTTTTGGGATGACCTAGTTAGTGAGTCCGCCTGCACGAAAATGAAAGGTTCTGTCAACATTGGAGCCAAGACGTTTGAGATGATCAATACCCCAACAAAAACTCACGTCGTCGGACAATAGTAGGTTCCTCCATTATTGCTGTCGAGGTGTTTGAAATAACCTAGTCGGCTACTCCGTCGACAACAAAAGATAACGTTATCGAGTAGTAAAATGACGAGGTGTTTCGTGTGACCTAATGGGTAAGACCGCCAACATAAGGTAAAGTCATTGGATAGTGAAGTACCGAGATGTTTGAGAGTCTGCTAACAGGAGAAAATGTCATCGGGAAATGCAAGGTTCTGCCGGAATTGATGCCGAAATGCTTGGGACGATCTAGTTAGATAACAACGAAAAAAGCTTGTATATTAGAACAATTATCCACCGAGGTAAAAGATATTATTTTCCCTATTGAAAGATACGGTTGCCACTAACCAACCGTTAAGTGCCCTACTAAGTACATTTGGTTACAACTTTGCATCCTCGGAGAGCAAATAGTTATATCCCCACAGGGACGTGAAAATATGTTCGAAAATTAAAACATCTAGGCGGATGTGAGCTGCACGGTATAGGTATTTATAGTGGTGACTGATTATTTTGCTATTAATTCCTCAACTAGATGTTTGGGCTCTCAGTGATAAGGCGTAATCACATATATATATATATATATATATACATATAATATAATATATAATTATATATATATATATAAGCTGCCTTGGAAGTCAATTGCAATATAATAGGGGTTGGCCTTCCTTATATACACAGACTACAATAACAGCTCCCTGCAAATAGTATACAAAAAGATAGGGATTTAGCTTCTCTACAGACGGATACTCTGAGATGCGTCTATACCTATTTCATCGGAAGTAAGGTGTAAGAGACATTAAAATAGGATTTGACTCCCCTATAAAATTGTGCGCAAGAATACCTGTACACCACTGAATTCATACATACATGCGATTGTATATACTTGCATAAGGATTACTACATTTTTGCATACCATAATTCTACTTTTGTACTTTTACTCACTGTTGGCGAAAACCACATTTTTCATATACATATATTCTACTGAAAGAAGATAATCTTTAAATTAATAATGCAATTTCCGTTGACTTTAAATGATAACTTTTTAATTTCCTTGTTATTTCCAACGTTAGAATTTAATTTGCTTGTGAAATTAAAAATTTCATAGTTTCGGGTAAGATTCGAACCATAATTTCTGTTCCCTAGACAAGGGCATTTCCGTAAGCGTAGATGGAAAAGGACTTTTCTAGCCATTAGTTCGAATCCTACTGGAAACCATGACATTTTTAATTTCAAACAAACAAATTAAATTCTAGCATTGAAAATTAAAATTATATATTTAAACCCAACGGAAGTTTCATTATTAATTTAATTGAAAACGCACTTAGCATTAATAAATATTGTATTTGGCCTAATTTTACCATATATCTGCAGACATTACTAGATCAAGGTATTAAAAATAATTCGATCCTATGGTCTTTCCTGGGGTGAATGGAAATGCGTTTGGGTAGTAAACAGGAGTTGCGAATTCGAATTTTTCATTTCGTAAACTTTCGTAAGTTTCAACGTTGAACATGCCAAACAAAATTAATGCTCAAGAAATTTTTTCTACAATAAGTTTTCATATACCTATAAACTGTGTTTTATTTAAAGGGCCACTAACAAATTGTGAATAAGTCATTAAATTTCAAGACAAATATTGGTCTAACAAGCACAAGGAAATTTTCGGAATAGGCTACTACAGGCACTTGTTCTACAAAGCAGGAGAACGTAACATTTCTGTGCAGGTAAAAGCAGATGGAATGGTATATGGTATGATAGCCTCATTAATGTTTAATCTGCTCTTAATAATTGGAAACCAATCTTGTTACGAAAACACCTCACAATTATTATAGTTGAGCTTACTTCCTGACGTTTGAACTGTTATCCGATAATTATGGTGCCGCACTGTTACATGCATACAATTCACAAACTTACAAATACTTATACTACTCAGCATAAAGATTATATGTGTTTCCACAAAATAAAGAAAAAGTTCCTTACCTAACTACAAATACAAAGAACAAAGTTAAAAAGATAATTTAATATCATGAATATACACAACTTCATCAACTTTAACATACTAGCGTGTTCTCGTTTTGTCGTATAAGGCCTATTATCCTGGATTGTGAAAAGTAACAATGTTCAGCTGGGTCGACCCATGTCGAATATATAATTATTTTTCATAATTATGTATTCTTTTGTAGTGCTACTGCCGTTGTCCGTATTTTTAGACTTGATAGCACTGAATTGTTGCCGGTAGATACCAGACTTAATGTACAAAAGAGTTGACTGTGTTGGGTGTGTTATATAGGAAGCGCTGAACTGAATATGTAAGCTATTCGTAAATTCTCATGTGCTTTGAATGCTTAGTTAGAGCTGTAAATTACTAGGTTTCCGCTGTTCTGGTGTAATTTCTTGTATTTATACTTGACACGTGTCCATCACACCCTTTTGCATCTCATCGCTGGAGTATGAATATAGAATATTTTATGTTTTTGGATAAAATATCTTTTATTTTGATTTGTAATAAAGATATAAAACGGAAATGTTGCAGCCAGTTTTTTCCAACACGAATTTACGAATGTCATAATTATATTCAAGTTATATGTTTTATTACATGTGCCTAATATTTTGATAGCACTACTAAACTTTCTAGATTATTTTCTTTATTCAAGGTACCAAGATACGTATCGGAAGGCGGATGGGGTATGTTCAGAACGCGCCAATTTTCTAGTTCTCATCCTCTAACAGATATCAAAAGTACGTGGAAGAATTTGACACGAGGTCTGCTTTGTCAAATTATTGTTAAGCATGCGGATGTTCCTAAAGAGCTAGTTGTAAAATAGAACACCCTATATGTCTTTACATATTTGAATTAGAAGTAGCTGAATATGCACGGTCATAGCTTTTGTCTTTTTATAACATACAGTGTTGCGAAATTATTCGTTGATTTATGAAAACCTGATTTCTTGAAGGCTCACCTTTAAAAAATATCCTTCTCTAGAAAATTCAATCAATTACCCTATTTCCAAAGCATCATAAATTTCAGAAAATACTTGCTTTAGACATGTTACACACTCAAAGATACTTGAAGATATTATATTAATATGGTTTCAGTGGTACCTTAACATAAAGGATTTCATTTAGGAGAAACTGTAACACATTGAAGTTGGTGAAATCTGAATGGCGATATTGATGACTTGATTAAACGGTTAGAAGATTAGTGACTTTTACTAAAACGTTACCTATTCAAAAAATAATTTATTCAGCAATTATTGATTCTAAATTATAGTTTTTCAAAAATAGGTCTATACTCAGGAAGTTAAATCTAAGAAATGGTTTGACTACACCACACGCTACAGAGAAAATAAAAAAATATATTCCTATAGTTTGAAACTAGCTTATAACATCATCTACCACAATTATCTAATAGTAAGAGCGCTTCTCATATCAATATACACTTAAGGTCCTAAAACAATCTGTCCACTTCCCATGATAATTTTTGAATCACGGGAAGATAATGAAAGGATGAATTCAACATCGCATACGTTATACTTTAACTCAAAAACTATGAAAATAGATAGCAAGAAGGGTTTTAGTAACATGAGCTAGATATTATGTAAAGTTGGGCAGAAAAGAGACACCTAATTGTTAGTCTTATGTTTTCAGAAAACCTTGAAATAAGTACGTGTTTTTGTTGGTATTCCAAGATAAGAGTTTCAAATAAGAAGACTGCTCAAATAGTCTTCTTAAAAGACCTCCCTCAATTCTCTATTTAATTTGGACAGTTAAAAGTCATGGGAAAATTGTTTTTTGTATGCTCCTTTTATCAGAAAGTCCAAAAAAAATATTAGAAATAAAACTTTAACATGTTTTACCTTATTAGGTGTTCAGTGTCATCCTATTGACTTCACTATAAACCATCCAAATGGTATAACATGTCGGCATTCAAGAGATAAAATCATACAAACTCTAATCAAACTCGATGTAACGTGTTAGAAAAAAAAAACTAGTTTGGTAATAAAATGATGATCTATATCATAAAATATCTCCGTGCGGTAATTTTTGAGTAACCGTTATACTAAAAAAGTGTACATGTTTAAATTGTAAGAAAAAATGCAAGTAATGTTTTTCAATGTATATAACATGAATGAATTATAACGGTGTGACACTTAAAACTGCATTCATATAAGACCAAAACTATCTTTGCGTTGAAGATTCGACGGGCAATATTCATTATTTATTAATTCGGGTAACCATTATTCAGTGAAATGCACGTATATATTGCATATACGTTATTGTACCTCACTTGAATTTCTGACCGCGCATGTACTCGTTCACCTCCGATAGTTAACCAAATGAGAGCATCCAGAAGAAGATATGTGGGATTTCATCGCAACACGGGACCAACAACGCATCCGGTCAGAAACCGAGAATATTATTTCATATATATCTACATACAAATACATCTGATCAATTTTGAGCATTGCTAAATGTTCAATGCTATTTCTACACACGACACCGCGATAGTAGCAACTTCCAGACACTCTAAGATCGTGGCCAGACTTACATACACACATTCGACTAAAATCGAGTTCTTCAGTACCCGAGATCTCAAAATCAATCCGAAGAAAACGTGAGCGATTGCGTTCACTCAGACTCATCAAGGCTGCAACCAGAGATACCCTCGCTTGATCGGAAATCAAATGGAGCGGCGAAATAGAATATCTTGGCATGATTCTTAACAAATCATCAATCGGCAGAATACTTCAGCTCCACCGCCTCCTTTCCAACTCAGTCCTTAATTCTAAAATGGGTGTAATGTTATACAGGTTGCGCATTCGCCCCATACTAGCCTACGCCAGCCTCTCGTCACAACGCATACCTTGTTAGAAAGAAGAATCGCTGTTTGGGACTAGTACCCTACATACTCGCACTACGACGCTGAACGTATTGAAAGCCCTATCCAACGAAAAGATTCGGAGGAATTCCTAGATAAGCTGAACAGGGATGTCTTCGAGAAAATCCTCGCCAGCGAGAACCCGACATTAAACACGACATTCATACAGAAGATATCGGGAGCAACCAAATACAGGACAGTAACTAAGTTTTTCAAGGGACTGTAACCCGTCAGAAAGTATCAGACACCTCTTAAATCTACCGATCCTAATACATTATTTGTTTTAGGTAAAAGAAGAAGACTGCAAGACCTTAAAAAGAAACTGAGAAGCAGGTGACGGACAACCTTCGGAAGAAGATTAGGACGTTTTCATCGAAACGTCGAGATTACAATGCGAAGTGGAAGGAAGAAAGCGGACGTGTGTCGCGAATTTGGGTTAGTTAATTCTACGATTTGTACAATTGTAAAAAATAAGAATAAAATCATGAATATCTTTGTGAAAAGGAAAGAAAAGTCAAAAAACATTCCATCGTGCGAAAAGGTTGAAATCGACGAAGCGCTTATTACGTGCTTTAAGCAATGTAGAAGTGGAAATTTACCCGTTAATGGACCACTGCTTATGCAAAAGGCTGAAAAATGTGGAAGTTTATTTGGAGACACAAATTTTAAGTACAGCAATGGGTGGCTGGAGCGTTTCAAACAGAGACATTCAATAACGTTCGGAAAAGTGAGGGGTGAAGTGAAAAGTGTGAATATGACAGAAGCAGAGACGTGGCTAAATGAAGTGTGGCCTACATTAAGACAAGATTATGAAGACAATGAAATTTACAATGGCGACGAAACGGGAATTTTCTATAAACTTCGTCCAGATAAGACTCTGAGGCTTAAAGGCGAAAAATGTGTAGGCGGTAAACTAGCCGAAGAACTGTTAACTCCATTTGTGTGTGCTAATATGACCGGTACGGAGAAACGTAAAATTCTTGTCATAGGAAAGTCAAAAAAGCCACGCTGCTTCAAAAACATAAAAACACTCCCAACAAATTACTGCGCAAACAAAAGAGCATGGATGACTTCAGAAATCTTTGAAAATGAAATTCGAATATGGGATAAAGAACTTGCGGTTAAAGGTAAAAAAATCTTGCTTTTAGTCGATAACTGCCCAGTACATCCATCATTAGCCGACTTAAAAAACATTAATTTGGTGTTTCTGCCTCCAAATTGCACTAGCATCTTTCAACCAAGGCGTAATAAGAAGCTTAAAATGTTTTTACAGAAAATTTCTTCTGCAGAAAATTATTACGGGTATGGACCAGAACGCACCATGTGCAGTTTCACTTCTCGACGCGTTGGACTTTTTAGAGAAGGCTTGGCGTAGTATAACCTCTGAGACTATAGCAACTGCTTTAGTCATTCAAGATTAAGGAATGATCCAGTTTGTGACAACTTAAATGAAGATGACGTTCCGTTATGTGAACTTATTAAAAAGTGGCAGCAAAATCAGAGCGACGAAAACCAGTTTTGTTTCGACCACTTTGCATCCGTGGGCAGTTGCCTTATTACGTCGGAAATGCGTTCAGATTTTGATATCGTGGAGGACATAAAACAGCGGGATAACGAAAACGATAATGAAATCGAAAAGGAAGAAGATTCATGCGACGAAGCAGAACACGCACCGACAAACGAAGAAACCCTAAGTGTATGGCACTTTTAAAAACTTATTATAGGCAGCGAGAAACGTCACCTCAAATTATTGATAAAGTGAGAGAATTAGAAATGGATATAGAAAAACAGTTTTGGCGTGGGAAAACTGCAACGAAAAATTACAGATTCCTTTCAATAGGCAAACAAGTTAGTATGTACCTACATCTGTAAGGTTATATGGTTAAGTACATTAAATTAATTAAATTCACATATGTATCTGTTTACCACCCGTAATATTGTTTCCCACCAATTCTTGTCTGTAAACATGTAACTTGTAAACACTCCGCCTATAGCGTCACTTTGTTATAACGTCAAAAAATTCGCAGTCCCGTGACGTCGTTATAAGCGGGTTCTACTGTATATATATATATATAATTATGTATACATCTGATATATATATGTATATACATATTCTTGTTTATATATATAATTAGCTATTAAGGAAATTATATATTCCGTACATCATTTATTTACAAAATATGATTGATTAATTGACCTTCATAACAATTTTTGTCTATTATCACAAATTCTAGAAATTGTCTTTGTAATAGCAAAGTCGTCAATATGGCTGTTGGATCATTAATTTAAATACTTTTATAATTGCATTTTTATTTTGAGTTTGATCTTTTGCATAGAAGAAAGAATATGGAATTGTATATACGTTACAATTTTTGTTTGATAGAATTAACAGGCATTACTATCTAGTGTCATTCAACCTTAACGTTGTATGTTTTGATATTTCCCAGTCGTCGTAAATTTGAACATCTGCCAGGTTTATAATGCGCATCATATCTGTAATTTTAACAATTTAGTGTAACTGAAATTATTCTTTAGTATATACCTGATATATATTCCTATTAGATTTTTCTTCAGAATTACTCAGAAGTTGACAGAATACAACTCGTCAAAATGGCGGAACTAGCCCAAATAGTAAATAATGGAAACAGTCAGTTTATCTTAATTAACGGACAATTGTCGAGTATATCACTAGTATATCCATATTTTGCTTATGGTTTTGTTACAAATTTATTTTTGCAAATTTTGGGTTGATTTTTGGTTTCCCAGAGGCAACTATTTCTAGATCCTGCAACATAACTTCAAATTGTGTAATACAATAGGGAGTTATATGGTGGTGTTTGAAATCTTTAGGAGCGGTTGTAAAAGAGGATCTCTTTATTAAGATGGTTCCCCTCATAAATACAAATTGACTGGTTTTACATCCTTTTTAAATACATAGCACTACATATGCTATTATAAAGAAGTGCATATTTTAGATGGAATGCACGGTATATGAGCTTACTCTAACAAATAACTAATATAATTTAAAGATTATTATTTTTTGTTCTCAGATATTTATGAAGTCTACGCTATTAAAAGCGCCTCTTGTGTCCAAGTTACATCCTTCCATGGCGCAGTTAGCATAGATATAACCGTCATCCTGCGTATAAACAAATTCCGTTTAAACAAGGTGTTAAGGGTGTGAAACCAAGAAACGACATTTTCATAATATGAACGAATGCTGATATTTCATCTACAAATTAATCAATAACGATGTTCCATTGCATTTTTGTTTCTATTATAGAGTCTTCAAAATAACAAATGTCTTCAAAATACCAAGTAATATAAAATTGAAATTGGAATCGGTATTAGTATTGCAGCATATTTCTTCCCCGCTGCAGAATGTCATGTTTCCAGGTCAACTGATCTTCTTTTAATGATATTTGGACATACGATACTAATTCCATCTCGACAACTAAAGATAACAAGCTGTCGTTAACACGCTAAATGGTAATTATGGAACTTTGATGGTTTAGATAAGGTTATTGCGTGCGCATATACATTGTTTGTTACTGTTTTTATTGTCTTTACCAATGGACTCTGCTTATAGATTAAACACTGGTCTAATCAACAAGGCTCCCCAACTGAACGCGGATTTAGTTACTATCTACGGACATAATACATCGGCACTATATTTCTACAAGCAAGTGAGAGTCAACGTTTTACAGTCACATAAATGAGCCTATGATAGCCTATTAACAGTAGATTTAGCTGTTTTTCCGTAAACGATATACAAATATTAGAGGAGAACATTAAGAGCTAGATGTAAGGAAAATACTTGTCAATAATTCATGCTCCATGGTAGCACCAAACTCGAAGACTAAATAAAATTAACAGCTTGATAACATATATTTCTTTGTCTCTACCTCACTCGTATATCTAGACACCGGTATCTCCCTCTATTGTTGCTGTAAACATTGCGTCGAAGAGAAATTTTACAACGGGGAGCGTTTCACAAAAGATTTGTTTGAGAATGGGGTGTCGTTTGCCCGTTATGTCGGTCTGTGGTATTTCTTTTTTATTACATGCATTATATATATATATTTCTACTCGGTCCGTCGTGGATGGCAGAAGTCCTTTGTTGTAGTCTTATCCATTCCATTGTGCATTGTTAGGGAGGTTGTATTCAAGTTGTCTGCTCGTTTAGACCTTTTATCTGGTGCCACAATTTAGTTTTTTATTTATTAAATTAAGCGTGGGCATTTTATGGTTGTCGTTTTTGCTCTTTTCAGAAAATTTTAAAGATGATGATGATAAGTTATGAAAATGCTCTAAAATATGGGATTTTCATAAGAAAACTTTATATTGCTTCTTATGGATTTTTATAGCAAAAAAGTAATTCATATCAGAATATCATTGACGTTGACTAAAAAGTGATATACGAGAAGAATGTCCGTATGTTGCCAGTTAGTAGATATTAGAAATCATCTTTCAATAGTTCCGATGCATCATTGATGAATTTTAGTTAGCTACTTCCGATCTATGATACATCAACATTTCGTGAATAATTAACTCTTCTACGCGATATTTTCGGATTACATTGCACGTAGTCAATTAAAATATGGTATTACCACTCACGTCTTCTCCATTTATCTTTGTAATCTGTACAAGGAAACTGTAAAGCCATGGTATTTTAAAATCTGTTCAACTGACAACATATGACATACGGAAACATAGAACATACGGAATATATAGGATTGGGTATATAACACGTCTACTACTAAAAGTTCCTAGATGTCCTAAAATTAAACATTTTAAACCAACGTTATAGCAAAGGTATCATTTATTGGGTAACATCAAGTGTCGTATTTTTAAGTCCCGCGGGTGTCGATATAGCCGAAATATATTTACTGGTGTATTCGGTATAGCCCCGCATCACTATTCGCTGTTGAGTTAATGGCGCTTCACAAAGAGGAGGTGAGGTTATGGAACACTTTAGGCGCTTCACACCCTTAAGGCATCTAAGGTTATAGCAAGCAAAATAGCGTGCAACTGCATAACCACGCATAAAGAAGGATAATGTACGTTCGAATGTATCGGAACATAAAAGTATTTTTTTTTTGGATCAAGCTAGACAGTTGTGAATGACTTGAAACTGAGATAAAAAGTGTATTGCTTTTGTTTTTTTATTATTTATTGTCGCTGTAATTTTCACAGTTCCACTAAGATGTCAGAAATACACACAAAAGATCAGTCAAAAATATACATATGATAAATATGTAAAAGAGAATTCCGCTATATATGGTATATTTAATAATAATAATAATAATAATCCTTTATTGCCCAACAGCCCAAGGGCCAATTACAGGACAAATTACAATACAATTCTTATTTAAAATAAAATAATTCAAATCGTGTTGCCTACAATAATAACATGCTGAAAATGTATATAATAATGAAACAAAAAAAAAAGAAAGACTCACAAAAATGGCTCCAGATCCCGTTTGTTTGCGTTCCTCACCATGTGACTGAGAGGTGCCTTAAGCAAAATGTTGGTATTAGCTCTAGGTACTTGAGATGTATTAAAGTAGCGAGTATGATGAGTAGGTATGGTAAAGTTTATTTGCTCCAAGTATTAATGCGAAGAAGATTGTCTTGTAAATGTTTACAATCGAAAATGCTACCAACAGTATTAAATATCTTTACGTCATCTGCGTATGCTAAGACGTGACACGTAAACAGAGATAGTAAATCATTTATATAAAAATTGAAGAGAAGTGATCCAAGATTTGAACCTTGAGGAACACCTGATGTTGGAGAAAACGGCGTAGAGGAATAACCATTGTAGCAGACATTACACTTCCTTCCAGTAAGGTAAGACTCAATCAACGTCAGGAAACCCACACCAAAACCAAATTTGTCCATTTTTTGTAGTAGCATCTCGTGGTTAATGCAGTCGAAAGCTTTAGAAAAATCTACGTAAATAACATCCACCTGCTTTCGCTTATCAAGCGCTTCACCAAGATATTGGCCAATGCATGCTAAATTAGTGATCGTCGACCTACCTGCAACAAAACCGTGCTGATGCTCAGATATGAAAGGAGTTATGCAGGTAGATATTTCTTTGTAAAGCAAATGTTCAAATACCTTAGCGAAATTGGGCAGTATACTTATAGGCCTATAATCAGCAATGTTAGATCGGTTTCCTTTCTTAAATACGGGGAGTAATTTTGCTAATTTTCCAAACCTTTGGAAAAGTTGACGTGCTTATCGCTAGGTGGAATATAGTTGACAGTGGATAGGACAGAACAGGAGCACAATCACGTACAAAGAAGCTCGGTATTCCATCATCTCCAGTTGTCATATTAGATTTAAGTCTCTTGATACTGTTCTCCACATCCAATTCAGAGAAGGCATGAACACAAAAATTATTATAATTGAGAAAAGAGTTGAAAGATACATTTTGAACACTAGGTTTATACACACTCGCAAAGACACTGGAAAAGGCATCCACGATTTCGTTTGGCTGGGTAAATTCTCTGCCGTCATACTGCATTTAGAAAAGTTCTCTTCAAAATTAAAAATGTGGCCGCTGTTAGTGTAGAGGATACAATGTTTCCGTTACAAACAGTGCTCTTCTAAACAGACATTCGTTTTTAATTTTATGCAATAGTACTATTGAGAATTAATATTATACATAGTGTTCAGATAAATCTGAACGATTATTCTATTTGTACTTAATCGCATTCCATATTCATGTATATTAATGTGTCTAGAATTCTTGTAAACAAATCAAACATTCGTAAAATTATTATTTCATTAAGTATGTATAAATTTCAGATTTAGTAGAAATCCTGGGAATGTCCCTATTTAATTAACTTCTTAGTAATCATTAGCAAATTATCTTCATTTTCATTTAGGGTATTATTCCTGCGGTTTCTAACTACGATTATGATATTATCGGTAATTACCTAGGATGTTCATTATTACAAGGGCAATCAGGTAATCCTGTAATTACCGACCGAGAGTTATTTAAACCAAAAGCACCACATTTTGAATTGATCACTTAGGACTTCAGGAGTACTTAGAAACAGTTACTAAATGGTACGATCACAGGCGATCTACTTCGTACCCCGTACTAGAAGGAAGAAGCCGAACGCCATCAAAGTAAACGGTATATCCATACAATGGAACAGCACCGCAAGATACCTTGGAGTCATCCTAGATAACAAACTTACGTACTCGGCACACATAGCCGAAGTAAGGAAGAAAATTTGTGTTGCATCCAAGACTCTATACCCATTGATCAATCCAAGAAGTAAACTTTCCTTGGATAACAAAATAAAATTGATCAAGGCGACTATGGTACCTATAGCCACCTACGCCGGGGAACTATGGCACCAAGCGTCTGATCAACAAAAAAATAGAATACAAGGCCAACTAAACAAGATTATCCGTTTCGCAACGAACGCCCCGCGGTACATGAAAAACGAAGATCTCCACGCGGAACTAGAGCTGGAAACCCTAGACGCTATCATCCTAAGAAGAACCAATGACACCGTACAAAGGACGAAGACACACCCAAACGAAGAGGTAAGGAAAATCATCAAGCCAATCAGAAGACTACGAAGAGACGGCGTTAAACAAATAAAAAGAAGAGCCGAAGAGAAAGGAATAACGCTTCAACCCCCGAAGAGAAGCAAGCAAACAAAAAAAAAGGTAGCACACTGCACCCAGGCCCTAAACAGGGAGAAAAACAAACAATGTAAATTAATAAATAAATAAATAAACTGTAACCATCAAAAAAGACGAAGTGGAAATGGAGATAACTCCGACCCTCATATAAGAAAAACAACCGACCCCAAGATTTTGAATTGAGTACAACGAGTAGCTTCAAGAGAACAAGACATAGTTCTGTATATGCAATACTAGAAGTGAAAGGAGTTTCGACTTGTCAGGCGCAGGTTAACTTCTATTCGCTTATTTAGAGTTTCAACTTGTCAAGAGCAAGTTAACTTTTATTCATATATTGAGAGTGAATAGTGAGTTTCAATTCGTCATTGAACGGGTTAACTCGTCAATCAGTGTATTAAATGTACTTTGTAACTGACTGTAAATATTGTGTACATATTGTGTTTACTAGTTTTATTTGTAACGTGTTACAAAGAAAATCCTAACATCTTCAAACCAGGAGGAGTTCAAACACATAGTATTAAAATTATCTAGTCCATAGGATGGTTAAATATGAATTAAAAAATACTACTTCTATGTAGATCCTACTTCTATGTAGACCCTACTTCTATGTAGCTTAACCTTAAAGGTAATTTTGTTTAAAAATATGACTTAGTTTAATGTTTAAACTGAACGGAGACTCCAATATTAGTATATATAATCCATTTGTTTATTAATAATTTTATTGATAGTGTCACCGCCAGGAGAGGGAGGATCGACATCAGGTTAGCAACCAAGTTTGTATACAAGGGTAATGAACAGAAATTCAAAGCATGTGTCTACACCTAATTTCACAGTAAATAAATCTAATTTGAACATAACGGTAAGTACGAACACTTCAAAAAAGTATTAATAAATTCATCAACTTGTAGGACTGTAGGTGATATATTGTTGTACTTTACAGCCTCTTCACGTGGTAAGCCTTCGCGCTTCGCACATCGTACTTGACTGTATTCAAATTACAGTCCCTTGTACGTGATAAGATATTTCAATTTGATTTTTACAAGGGGCGATGTCACGACACTTTACAGAACAACGAATACATCTAATCCTAAACTGTTGTAATTTAGAATATTTTTCCGTACATTATTTCTGTATTTCGGATTCTTTATGTTTACTACACTTTTTATTTTTAATGTGTAAGTTCTCTACATCCGCTTTTTATTCATCCTTGATATAAACATTTATGACGTAATCTTTCGCAATTTCTCCATAGTATTACTAAATGCGATTAATAAGTTAAATACTTCATAAAGTATACGACGTAGTTAAAACGATCAGTTATTGTATCTTAGTTCATGGTGTTTTCATAAATTTGTATAGATACACGAATATTAAACCATGAAATACCGAACGACACCTTTATCGTCATCGTATGCACCAAGTGCTCCGCTATTCCTTCTGGATCATATTGATTTCTAATCTGGAGGAATCAAACTTCCACACAAGTTACTACAACTTAAACTATTAGCGCCACGGCGGAGGGAAATACGATAGGCAGCGTGGCGTAGCGGCATTGCTGAATTGTGGAAAAGGGGCCACAGATGGAACGAGACGGGTGGAAAGGAGGAAAACGGAAAGTGGAGCGGGATCGCCCAACATGCCGTTCACTTTGCAGAAACAGAGCAACACAAAATTCCATTCAATTTAGCGGAATAATGAAACGGAAATGCAAATAATTCAAACGGAACATGTACATACACATAAACCGAAAACTTATAACGGCATTTATAGTGTACAGACGGAATTGAATCCATTCAAAGTTACGAACGTACGCTCTTCTATGGCCGAACTGAATCCTTCCATTATTATACTGTAGTTGGTGGCGGTGGAATTGGTAAGGGAAACGAAGGATTCATATATAGTAGGTAATAGTAGGCGAAGGATCATAAATGATATCGCGCGCATTTATCGCCATTGATTTGGGCGTAAATGCTGCCTCCGAGTTTCGGAAGTAATAACTAATAACTGCAACTGGTTAAATGGAATGGCTTTGTCGTAAAAATCAGGAAATAAGCTTGATACTTTTCGCTGAAACTAAACCGATTGAGAATTAAACTGCGCTTTATAATCTCTGACAAAGTTAGATGTATAAATGAAATTCAAGATTGCAATACGGGTATAAAGACATTATTATGGAATCTCAATAGTCATAGCGTTCCGTTATTTTTCTGGTGTTCTGATATAGCTAAAGATTACATAAAAAGGTCATTTAGCTTAAATTGGTTCTTTCGAGAACAATTCGTTTTAATGTCTACTTTATTGTAATTTTCATTACCCCTACTTTCAATCTGCAGTTCATTACAATAAATGATTCAGGCTTTGAAACGACCAGACAATGATTTTTTACTTCATAGACAATGAGGAAATTGTCAATAGATTATACAGTATTCAGATTTACCTGTACGCAATACCTTTAGTTTGAGGTATTATGCCACCTTAGGTGCAAAATAAGTGTTCTGCTTTCTTCAACTAAAAAAGTGAAAATTGTGAAGCTGTAAAGTGGAGGAAGAATTGATACTAACTTTGTTTTCGTAATATATGTGTCACCATTGTTGAAGCTCATGTTCTCCAATGAATGATGAGTCAATGAAAATAATCCAAAAAATGAGTGTAATATTATACACAAAAATGAATAGCAAATCACCAGTTGAAATACTATTTAAGAAACATTTATAGATCCAGGTGTATGGAATATATAAAATGAACCAAAAAACTATTTTACTCTATTGTTTTGTTTAATAGTTTCAGTAGGTCTCTGTTGTCAGTCCAATAAATCTCCCTAAACCATAAGAGCATATATTTGCAAAACGTGAGGGACAGAAACCTTATTGATACGGTGCACTCCAAGAACCGTCACAACGGCAAACGGCTGTGAAAACCTGAGAAATTATTTAATGTATGTACACTAGGATGACAGAATAAAATAGACACCCACTAATTAAAAAAAAGATTCTATTCTCGTTATATATACAAAATATTTTAAAATTTTTAAATTAGACTAATTTTTTGTCGATCCACCTTTACTTGCGTGAAGTGCTGCGAGTCGTCGTGGCATAGAATCTATTAAATGATTAATGGTGTCTTCTGGAATATTTAACCACACTTATGTAACAGCTGTCACGAGTTCTTCCTTATTGCTGGGCTTTCGGGGTCGTTTCTGCCATATTTGTCTGGATTATGTGCCAAACATTCTCCAACGGATTCATGTCTGGTGATTGGCCTGGCGATGGTAAAATCCGAATCCTGCTGTTCCTCTTTCCATGTGGTTGTTGTTCTTGCTTTGTGGCAGGGTGCTCCATCCTCCACAAAAGTGGCGTCTTCTTTAGATAAAATGGCGTTGTCGAATATCGGTAGTAGTCCTTCTGTTAATATTTGGATATATTTTGCCGCATTAATATTTCCGTCGCGGATTACTAATTGCGATCTTCCACCATACCATATCGTGCCCCACACCATGATATTCACACCGCCGTATTTCACCGTTTGATGCAAACATTTGTCGTCCAGTTGCTGTGACGAACGTCTCCGTACCTACGTACGACCACTATCACTGAATTGACAGTATCTGCTTTCGTATGAAAAAATGACAGACCGCCAAAACTCTTCGGGCTTCGTTCGCATTTCGATTGACCAAGCCATTCGGCGCCGTTTTTGAAACGCCGTAAGGAGAGGTTGTTTCTTTGCCACCCTCTTATATATCCCCACACTGTGGAGGTATCGCAGAACGGTGCGCTGACTTTTCTGTGAAGTTGCCGCAAGCTCAGCTGTACTTTTTCGTGGTTCTCTTAACACTTCGCGCACAAGCACCCTTTTACTTCTTTCAGAAGGTCCGGCACGACCTGGTTTCGGCTCCACTGTTGTTTTTCCTTGCGTCCAAATTGTGTAATTACACAGTTAACTGTGGAGAACGGAATATTTAAAAATTTACTTATTTCACGGTGCGAAGCGCCGCGTTCACTCTGGCCAACGATGCGACCCCGGGTGAAGTCGCTAATATCACTCGAACCCTGTAAGCGAGGCATAGTTGTAACGATACTAAACTATGACGGATTCCTTCCGATACATTTACCCCTACCCTAATGACAAGAGAAAGTTCTTAATTCGTTCTTAGAATTTAGCTGTTTACATATTTATACCGCTTTACCTGGTGTCTATTTTATTCTGTCACCCTAGTGTATTTCAAAGACACGATGTATAGTTAGTTGCGCTGTACGAAATTGGCCACTGTCTTCTTGAAATATCGCATTCATAATGGTCTGCATAAGAGGCAGTGCTACGATTGCTCTCGGTTGGTTCTTTTCCTAGGTCTTCGATGCACCATTATGCTACTGTCATGTTGCCATAAAGAAAACCGGGATCCATCAATAAACATTACAGAATCGATTCATCCTGCCGTTGTCGCCGTTTCCTGCGTTACGATAGCCTAGCATGTCTGAGTGTTAAGGTTAGCCACATTAAAGGTCGACAGTTAGGGAAATATTCGTTCATAAACTGTCCATAATGATGTTCTGCAACCAATAGGGTTCCACCGTTGTTGCACTAAAATTGTTATTGACGCAAACCGGTATCGAATCAATCAGTGGTTGTCGGGAAGTGGTTCTTCTATGTGCGCCTGAATCTCGTCCATGTGCTTTCCCTTGATTTGCGATCCATAAGTTTCAATATCGTAATATATTGGAGTGATTGCTCTTAACTCTTCGACCAATTTCCCGGAAAGTTAACAATCTGCACATTGTCGTTAGCGAGGCATTACTCAATATTGCTTCAGATATTTTACGAATTTTTGTACATCCGCATTGCAATTATCGGTTTACGATACTTGTTCTCCGAAGAACATGTGCGGAACAGCTGAGTATCGTAAATTTGAAATTAACCAACCCACTGTAACATAATATCGCTTGAGGGGTAACCTTTAAAAATGCATTTATACAGTGTTAAACAAGTTTTCAAACAATTTGGGTCTGATGCAATTTCAATTTCAGACATATATATGTAAAATAAAAAAGTACAGGAAATGAAAAGGTATAATTATATAGAATATCACAAAATGTTGAGTCAATTAGGAGGGAAACACCAGAATTAAAAAACCCTAGGAAATGGTAATATGTATCGTTTATGGATGCAGAATGTATATACGTAATACATCCATCTAACCAAACTCACATACACATACGCCGTTATAAAAACTACAAGGTAACATAGTCAAGCGGTATGATAAATGTTCAATAACGTGTTTTCATACGAAAATTTCGGCTGCGAGTAATAAACTTTTATTTTAAATATCTTTATCACTTTTTTCTCGCGCCTGCGAAAAAATATTCGCAAGATATGTTGAATATAAGTCTACAGAGAATTAGATCTTTCCACTTTTTATACAGTTTTGTTTTATTTCATGCACATCTTATATACTAATTTATTTCTTTTTTCTGAAATGTGCTTCAATTGCATTTTGCTATGAAGCAATTTTGGTACCGATAATCATTATTTTCCAAAAATGTGCGTTTTAACTGCAGACAGGGGAATTTGTCAGTTATACGTATATCATTAGTACATGATGTACTCTCTTCAATCTACAGTGCTTAGCCAGGGAAGCTTTTACGAAATAATCCTTCCACCACCCATTCGACTATGGACAAAAGGTAAACTAGTTACAAGAAGGTTAAGCTATGAATTACAGTCTTTTAATAAATTCAATATTTAATACATACTAAGACTTTATCTGTTCTGTGTTACTGCTCTTGCTAATTATTACTTACTTGTTATGTCCTTTTTGCTTGGAGTTCATGTTTATCATTCGACAACAAGATCCTCCAAAATCTACATTCTTCACAAACCAAGCTTGATAAAATTTCACAACGGTGTAACGATTTCAATCTATAGGATTGGTTTGATAATAATATTATTATTATTCACAACAAACCATAAAGGTCTAATGACTAATAACTACAATGTAGCAATACAAATCAAATTGAGTCAAATAAATAAATGTTATCTTCAAAGTATACAGTATTGTATATATATATGAATGAAATGTAATATGTGCAAGTGTAATACGTGTGTTTGTGTATAGCTTTATATGTGTAAATAGATGTGCATGTATGACGTATTTGTGCAAAAGATAAGTAATTCGCGAAAAACCATGGCTCGGATTATATATCATATCATCCATCGTTGCCGACCAGTGGAGACTGGAGACCGCTACAAAACATTAATCTTCGGCAATGGTACTATGAAAGTGGAATTATATCTAGAGTTGATACGTGGTATAAAATAAAACATACGCTCCAGCAAGAACCAATCTATAGTATTTGTCATCAATTTATGTATAACTTTCTGGAGATCATTTCTCTTTGTTTACTTAAAAGTACCATGTCAAAACGTGAAAGCATAACATTCTGTAATGTATCCCTATCTAGATAGACTCATTTTTGAAAGAGATAGATTTACAAAAATTCGTTGTAAAGCTCGCATGTCAAAAGTGTAGAAAGGATACCAGGTCAGCGTAGCATATTCAACTTTAGTTAAAACGTAAGCAAAGTCCAATGACTTCGGAATCAAACACCACACTAAGAACCTAAACTTCAATTTTACAAGTTAACATAGGGTGCTGCCGTCAACATAGTATGATGAAGTGGTTGATCACACAACACATCTCAACAATCAATCTCAACGCAAATGTCTTGTACCACTCCATCAAGATGACCAAGTTACTCCGGAATCTAATGACAACAGCGGCTTGAAATTTTTTATTATGAATTTCTATTTAAAGATAGAAATCATTGGCATATAATACAAATAGGAGTGGACTCAAATTAGAACCCCCCTACGTCAAAGTATATTCCTCAGAAAGATACCCACTATGGATCAGAATTTCACGGTCAATCACATCAAATGCTTTGCAGAGATCTGTATATATCACATCCATTTATTCACGCCTATCCAGCACCTCACCGTTCTGTTGAGATGTAACACTCAGATTGGTAACTGTTGACCGACCAACAGGTATAACTTTTAGTCTTTTCTATCTATTGGCGAACGTATTGGTCGCAATAAACAGACTAATAATTATGGCAAACCGTATTCTACAGTCCTGAACAAGAAGACGAGGTAATAAGTCATTCTCCGCTGTCTCCTTATTAGACAATGCAGCCACTGCAACAACTATTCTTCTGTTACCGGTGATAAATGCGGAAAAAAAGCAGCAAATACATTGACCATGTCTCTGGGATTACCGCCTGGAATAATTACCATCACCATTATGAAGCCTATCAAGAGTCTATTGCGATATTCTATATTTTAAAAGTGCAGTGAATTACTTTTACACTTCTTGCAGTGCATAATCTATCGACCTCCGTAATTGAATTCTATCTAAGCACTGATTTGCGTTGTTCATATAAAGTGGTAATTTCAAAAATCTATGACGTAAAACTGTGCTAAAGTTATTGACAAACCGACGTTATTTCCATGCCTCCGTGAACCTTACGCTTCTGTAAATACACTCTCCATCTCTAATCAATATAATCAAAAACAAAACCTTCTCGTAGCTGTGTAGAAGGCACGGAATTCACATGACCGCGGTATTGTTTTGCGCCGCAGCAGCAGCAGTTCATATATATTCATCCAATTGCGAACGCTTCTAATTTAGTTAATTAAGTTCCTCTATGTGCGGGAGAATTCGAAATAGCGCACGTTGCAAACTAACACTCCAACCACTACGGTTGCTATGCGAGGAACGAAATACGATAGACTGCGAACGATTATTTGACATTTGGAAGCCGCAATAACCGACTATCTTTGCCGGCGCGTCCTTTTAGTTAACGGACTGGAGTCGATAGCTCTGAATGAATAGGAAAATTTCATGTGCTGGAGTTAGACGGTTGTGGAAGGGATTGGGTATAATTAATTATGTGGTTTCGGGCGGATTATGTTCTAATATTAGCGCGTGTAATGGGAGCATATGACGTAATAAAGAGGATGGCTCTTAACATTTAGCTGGATCTCCAGACAATTCCGCAGAAGTTTTTGGCTTGTAAGATATTTTTCCACAATAGCGAAGCTAAAAGCATTTAAGTGATTTTGACTATAGGAAGCAATGTTTTGGGTTTACTAGACGCAATAAGCAGCTGGAACTAGTATTTTCATTCTTTGCTCCATATTGCGTGCGTGCCTTTGGACAGATCAGAATGCCTAGCGGTGCGAAGTTTGTAACAATACTATTTAGATGTACATATATACTGAATGTTCTAGGTGCTTGCATAACTTTTAGATAGATAAGTATTAATACTTATGATGAACAACTAAAATAACTCTCTCTTATTGGAAAGTAAAAATTTAATTATAAATGAAAGATAAGCTCTGTATATATTAAAAAACTGATTTGGTGACTTCGGTCGCTTTCCATATTCCATAATTTTTTTAAATATATAACTGAACAATGTCTCTTCCAAATGTTATCTATAAGTAAGCCAAACGTTATGTACTGAAAAATGTCAGCGGAGAATACAAAGGTTGCTTACCATAATCTCTTTATAAAAACTTGAAATTCTGCATCTGATTATATTTTCATTCAAATGATCAATTCCTCTCAAAAATTTATTCCTGTATAATTCGTACGACTGCCTTACAAAATTGAAATAGTTTTTGATTGAATTAGTTGAACAGCATTACATGAATTTATAACCACGCAACTTTATTGTCATTCTGTGCCGTTACAGTAAATATACTGCTTGTATCTATACTAGAGATACGTTCACCTGTGTTTCTTATTGTTTTAAGAGTAGTAGTAGTAGTGTAGTTCCGTTTGCCTTCACTGTATTTGTGTAACCTAATTGTTGCAGGAGACCTACCAATTTCTGACAAAAAATAACTGTCACTATAAATCTTGAATGAAACGTTTGCAAAAGGCTTGGATACCAAATTCTTAACAAGTGAATCTGTAGCATTACCTTCCTAGCGGCTACCTAAGTCTCATATCCGTAACGAATAGGTTTCTCGCGTATAAATAGTTTGCCTTCCATAATACAGAACGACACTTAGGTTTTCAACCAGCTACATGAGTCAAATAGAGGACGAGGTTTGACCAACTGATCGTTGAGATTCAAATCAGCGTTATAAGTATACCACATCATTAGATCGACTTGATCGTCTCATACAACATGTGACAAAATAGTAATAGGACTCTTCTTTGTAGAAATGTGATTTTATTTTTATACATCCATATTACTTCTTTGGAAGTACTTTCCCACATTTGCAGAGGCGTTGTTTCTAGTCCTTTATAACAGCGCCAGAAGACTTCAATTAGAATTTCAGCTTCACGGTTGTGCTCTTTCGCGTCTTATCGATGATACTAAAATTATATCCTTTTCAATTAGCTTTAACCGGGAGAACAAAAAAGTCGTACGGACTGAGATCAAGTAAATATAGTGTTAGGAAAGCGTATTCATCCTTCCCCAAGAGTTTCTTTATAAATAATGCAGTTAATAATTTATTCTGATACAAATTCTTTGTGAATTATTACCCCGCTCTCAAGAAAAAGATAAATGAACATAAACTTGATTTTTGATTTGCTCATTCAAGCATTCTTCGGCCGAAGAGTGTTGGTAACGTATCACTCTTGACTTGAACTTTTAGTTTAAGGATTTTACTTGAAAACTCATGCTATATTTCTAGTGATTCCATGCCCAACTAAATCTGCACGCCTCAAAAAACCTGCGTTATTTTCAATCCCATGAACAAGGTTAAGGCGCACATTCGTCCGATTGTCTTTCTGTTCAGCCGTGAGGTTTCCTAGCATACTTTTGTCATGTGTAAATCTTGAATCAAAATCTGGTGCAAAGTTTAATTGTTACTCATTACTCATCATTCTTGATGTTAGTCGGCGGTCTGATGAAGCAAAAGCCCCCATTTGTGCCATATTTTCATCAGTTTTTGATGTTAAAGACCTTCCGAAGCGAAGTTGGCCTTCTGCTGCTTCTCAACTCTCCTAAAATACTTTGTGCCACCAAAAAGCTTTTACTACGCGCTCTCTATAAATGCGCAGTTTCGAATGCGGTTAGAACTTTAACTGCACGTCTACCAAGGACTGATCTACAAGCTGTGTGGAGGAGAAGCTCGCACTATTGCCAGAGTTCTGGGGGACCACGACAACAAAGTGACAGTAGGAAAGCTCATAGCGCTCAGCGAACGATAAACCAAGAAGAAAAGAACAAGGATTTTATCTGGGAAAAGGATGGCAAAAAGGAGTGACCATCATATGTTCAGTAACTCCATCATGCCTCATTTTAAAACGATTTCCAAAACGAAAATTCTTTTAACATCCACGCATAACAATTCCTGTCTAGCTATTTTTTTTATAGATATGAACTCTAAATTAGAATGGAGGAAAAATGACTTTTGGCATGTTTTTACAATTTTTTCTTTTATATTTGAATGGTACTCGCACTAAATAATAGATACCTTGGATTGAAACTCCGCAAGTACACCGACACCCTCGATTTAAATAGATGTACTGCAGCTGGGACATCATCCTCTCTCTCTCTCTCTCTCTCTCTCTCTCTATATATATATATATATATATATATATATATTTATTATACATATTGAAAACAACAAGAACAACAAACCGTTCAGCAAAAATATTTGTAAAAATTAGTAAGATTTTAGAAAAAGATGCCATAAAATTTCAGATGACATAATAATAATATAATATAATATAATTATGCCATTACATAACCTTTGTTGTAGTACCATTAATAAGCTACTTATTGGAATATAAGAAAGTGCTCTGTACATACAATTATTATGCTTTGGATTTCTTATACTTTCATCTCTGTTAGTGATATATGTAAAGTAGTTGATGGAATCTCATATTTTTCAATAGAATGTATATTTTATAATGACACGTAAGAAATATTTGCCAGGAGCGTATTTAATATTTGCAAGGAATTTATTATTTACTTTACCTTAGAGTATAGAAAGCCTACTATGATGTTTACACGAGTATATTATTATTTAATGCTCCATGTTTATTATTTATTGTAACATGATACGTAATTCTTTGTCGGTACAACTCCAACTGTATAGAATATAATTTCGTGTAAATATAAAGACTGACAGAAAGTTATTTACAACAGCGAAGTTGGCTGCGATCTTGGTTATTTTAGTTTGAAATAGTAGACCATAAATTTTGTAAATTACTACAGGTTTATAGACATATTTTAATAAACGGATTGCGTGAAAGCTCTGTATGTATTCGTGCATTTTCATTAAGGACTTTCGCCACCTACGATCCCCTATTGTGGCCGTCATCGTCGTTACATTGCGTACCGGTGCGGTAACGCCTCCTACGGCACTGCGCTCCCGGTTTAATTAATTAAGACCGTAATAATTCATAGAGGCCCAGCACGACCGCGTCAAACGTCTTAATTCTGGCGTTTCCCTAATTATTAAACTGTCCCGGAAGAACGGTTCGATATTCACAAAGGTAAAAGCAACCCTTTACGCTTTTCTGCCACTGCTACTTTCATCTTCCACCACTATTACCTTTGCAGTCTAGTTTGTAGTTAAACGTGGCCATTTAACGGGTCTGTCCTTTGAAGATCGAAGGAGATTAACTCTATCTGCCCCTCTAATAATTGTTTAATATATCGCATAACCTGAAAATTGTGGTTGATCTTCATGACTTTGATCTATACTGGACAGGTACTTTACTTTATAAGTCACCACTGACTTCAATCCAATAACTTCCTATCGTCTATGTAATAGAAGCCACAACAACAAAAGGGCATACATAAATGTAATTTAAAACAAACTAGCGGAAACAAATGAGTACACTAGCGTTAGTAGTTGAGGTAGAGATCCATCGAAACAGTTTGTAGTGAGGTTTATTAAAAATGTAATTATTGAGGAAAGGATTTAGTAAACAGAACAAAAGGTTATTACATTTTTTGCAAACAATACATACTAATTTAATATTCTATTGAAAGCAATTGAAGGGACATAGTTCTGATTTTTAATATATAGAGACAGATTCTTATCAAAAGAATACTACCATCCATCTTTAAATCAACCAATTGTGTATTATAGCGGGATTTTCGATGTGACCTCCTTTCTATTTAAAAATATGCGTCAACATGCGTACTTTATGCTATTTGTACTTACTTTTACAACTTGCTCATGTAATTACAGTTTTATTTTAATTAGTTTTATTGTAGGATAAGAAGTATTGTTGAACTCCGTCTGGTCATCTTACAATGATCTTAAATAAATTTCTGTTTATTATATTTTCTCAAAATCTAATTTCTTATAATAATCTTCTCTGGTGTAGAGATTATATCACAAAAAAATATATAACTACTGTGAAACTTGTTAAGTATTATTAACAATGAGTAACAAATTCTGAAATCAAAGTTATTTATACTTCTAGAAATACGCAGAAAATGCGTTCCTTGCTGCAATAACAGCACCGAAGCAATTGTCAAGTAAAAAGGCAAGCAAAAGCATTTTGGCTTGGGTGATATGACGTGACAAAATTCCGAATACATGATCTCGAACATATCTAATTCTCTGAAAAGCTTAATTAAACAGACGAAACACAACTTAATAATCTATAAAACCATTGCTTCTGTCGATACTACACCAAATATCCCGGCAAATATTACTCATCTTTCGGAAGAACGTGAGGTTGGAGCATACAATCTGCGCACATTTGAAACTTCAAGAACCTTACCAGTCGTATAAAATTATAAAATCGCGAGCATGTATAAAACAAACTTTATTAGATTTTGTTTATTTATAAATTCAAAATTATTAGTTAGAGTAGGGATTGCTTCAAGTAATTGTTATTCTTCCATTGTACGGGGGTTTTTCCTTAAGTTTTGCATTTGGAGCTGGAATAAAGCAGTAGATAGCCTTTAAACACTTTATTGTTTTTCGAAGGATTGTCCACGAAGAATAATGTACTTTGCATGAGCTCGAACCAACTCTGGAAGTTACTCCACTCGTTTGTTGGTACAGTAAAAATTACATTTTTCAAGGCATTGACTGTTCCTGGTGACTAGAATCATTGACCATTCGGTCCGTTCTTAATTTTCGGAAAGATAAACAAATCGCTGAGACCTAGCTCCGGACTGTATGGAAGATAGTATAACAACTCGATGTTTTATTGCATCAAAAATTCAAGTGTCTTGCATTGTGAGTGCGTACTTGCGTTTTCTTGGGGGAGGATGATTCGTCGTTCGGAGTTAGTTTTTCGAAGCTCACCGATGACATGCGGCAAAAAGTGGTTGTATTCCAATTGGCAGTAACAGTCACATAGTTATCTTCGTTGATGAATTTGTGCGCAACATCGACGTCTTCCTGAGTGCCGTTTTTGGTGCACCTGCTCTGGGATCCTCGCTAAGAGTCATCCCCCAACGAAATTGTTGACTGATGTAGTGTTTCATTGTCGAAAGCAGAAACCAACAAGGCGAGGCATTCTTGTTGAGATAGTTGTTTCCAAAAATTACAAAAAGATATTTCTCGAGAATGCTTTCGGTTTAATTTAATTTTTCAACTAACTTGTCAACTTCCACAGTTGGTTCTAGCTACAACATTATATGAATCGTATGGAAACTTTGAATTTAGGTTAATTAAAGACGGGGGTTAGTTTTCGGTCTTGAGATTAGAGGTGCCCTCTATGTTCCAGTATGCAGAATATCGAGAAGGATATCCTTCGCAAGCCTTTCTACATTTGTAGTAATATATTTTTTGGGACTGGAAAATTTAGCATTTTATTCCTAAAATTTTAAATACAAGAACGCATATAGGAGGAAGATTTATAAAACCCTGAGTAATTTGTGCAACTCCAAGTATGCCGATACTTTTCGTGTATATTTCTGGACTGTCAAATATTACCAGCGCAAGACCAACCTAATCCTCATATCTAGAAAAATTTGAACATCGACGAATTCAAAAAATAGTCTCAACAGCATTTACTTAATTCAATAATGGATCCTATCAACACATGGAAAAAGTCAGAAAGTGGAGACTGTTACGAAAAGGAGAGAAAAAATCCGAACATATCGGCATCGACTTTTAGAAAGCCAGAGGGCTTCTAGGTTAAAGACGCCGGGGCGTTATCGCAATAGCGGCAGCGCCAGCATCGTGTGCTCGCTAGCTTTCTGAAGCCGTCTATCTCGACAGACAGGGGCGCTCCGTAAAAAAGCCAAAGTAATGAATTTATAGTTGGTTTTTATCGACGCCTCGTTGCAGCCATTATCACCTCTTCCCGACTCTTTATCTCTCTCGATGTGCGTTAGATTCTAAACGAGTTCGCCGTCCTTGGGTTTTTTCGTTTTTGCTTTAACGCTGCTGGGAGTCTATCGGGTTAGATCTACATATACGCAGATAAGTTAGCACTTGCGATTATTGAATGTACTTTCCGATATAGTACTATTTTGATGTATATGTATATGAAATTTTGAACTGCCAAGAATGACTCGAATGTAAAAAAAAAGTAACTTAGTTTCTTCGTGTCGTTTTAATTTATGTATAGTATATATATATACATATATACTACGTATATTATCAGTTTATTACGTTAATGCGATTAACACCTTTTGGTTTGATAACATGATATTTATCCTGAAGTCATAGTAAATGTCTACATTTGTAAACTTTACCATATTATCTTTATTCATTAGTATTACTCATTCTTTCATTTACATTTTAAAAAACTCTTGTAAAATCTTGTTGTTTATAAAACACATTCTTTAATTAGCCTTTTCACGAGTTCTTAATACATTGTAGGAAATCTATATTCCACACATTGTTGTACCAATTTCGTTTTTATGCGGCACGGGCGAATGGAGTATAAAAAATTTACGATATAAATGCTCTGATGTTTGAAATTGGAATAAAATGGCAAAGGTTTTTAAGCGAAGGCTGTTTCATCTACCATCACGTGTAACAACTGACATTTCGATGAAGCTTTTACCATTTTAACTAATCCAGAAGATGTGTTCAAACAAGGTGATGGTATTTCATCGTAGTGTGGTTAATAAATATGCGTAAAGCAATTTGCTTGTACAGCAAGTTTCTCTTGGAGTTCTGTGAAATGTAAAATAATTTGGTGACAGCAGCATGTCGCACAAAGGAAAATATGAACCTCAATTATAATACATTTCGCAACCCCAATTTTGTAAAACTTGAAAGAATTTTTTGTAAAAAAATGCCTTTGAGGTTCAATGAATATCTCATCAGTAATATTAAGGGCTGCTTTTGCATGTACACTTGTAGTCTTTTGATGTTGATTAATTAAAAATTGTTGTCAGAAATTGTATCTATGTGTATCGTTAAAAGGGTGGCACTCTAAATAATTTCTTTATTATTCTTTTAGTTGATAGCAGGTCATTGAAATTTATTAAAAAGTAGCATTTAATGTACGAACCTTGTGTTTTGTGCCTAAAAAAAAACATTTTATTTTACCTTAAAGAAATCACGCGACTTTGTCAAACGTTATTACACTCGCTGGGTGTTACACCCACAAATATTTTAAATACGTTACACTAAGCTATAATGAAAAATCTACATATTTATTGAAACTTTTGGCACTAATAATGGAACGACATGCTTCATTATCTTCAAAAAGCGTAGGAAAAGATAAATAGTACTCGTCCCTATTTTCATCTTGTTCTTCTGCTCTAACTGAAAAGATAATGATTTTAAAATCTTTTTCCCAGTCCCTTTGTTTCCAAATTATCTGATTTACAGATTACCCGCATGTTTATGCCAACTACATTTAGCAAGTACCACAGGAGGCTAACAATTACTTATTCTGGGACAAGATGGGACCCACACACTTGTAGGATTCTTCAACATTTCATTTTGCAATAATGTCAATAACTCAACGGTAGTTTCAGATTACGAACATAATCCAAAAGAACGGTTACTTTTTATCAACGCATCAAAATTGAGTTTTAAAACTGTTCTTCGACACATCCAAACGTAGCAACTCGTTTACAATTTATTTGCATAAAACATTGCTATTTTCTTTGTGAATGGTAGAGCGGAAAGCTTCCGTTACATTCTTAAACATTGGTCAATTAGAGTACAGTACAAACCTGAACAAGCGAATATGATAGTGTGCTGGTGAAGCTTAGAAAAATATGTCTACTACATTGGACACTAAATTAGGTTTAATTGAGAGCTTTGTAAAAGCTATGAAGAACGAGGGACATGGATTTCAATATTTTAAACAAAAATTTCCTAATTTGGGTGATCCAAAACCTGGGCAGTGGATTTTCATAAGAAGCAAATCAATTTGTTACAAGATTCGGCATTTAAAATAATTTTAGGTAATTTGGAATATATCCCATGGAATGCTTTTCAAGAGAAGAACGAAAGTAGATCTAAACATTACGAAGAAATTATTAATTAACTTAATTGAAGTTAGCACGGATTAAGTTGTAACATCAACTTCAAAATATATTTTTTCAATCTCATTCATCTAAGTTTATTTTCTTCTAAATCCAAACTATGTCTAGTGATAAGAATGAAGAGTATATCCACTACTAGAAAAACTTTTTCAGAGCAAGTAGGGTAGCGAGATACTTGCAAGCTATTGTTATATATAACGGTCGAGAAATTGTAAACCTCAATATAAAAGTGAAAATATCTTTTTTATTATACACCGCATTAGTATGTAATTATGGCACATAGTCGTGTTGTTAATGTTTGTTATTTTAGTTTTCCTTAAGTCTAACGTATTTTTATTATTAATAGACCTATCAAATGTAATAACATTGTACATACTTAATAAAAAGAAAATAACAACTTGAATATCTATTGTCTAGTGTTATTATTTGGAACTCAATCCAGATCAACGACAACTACACAAAGTTTTATTCCCTTGGATGGTAATTTAAAAATAAGCGGTATATTAATAATTTCATCAGATAAATGGATTTATAAAAAATCTATTAATTCAGTATTACATAGGGTTATGTAGCAATAACAAGGGGCAAACCACTTTATTAATATTAAATAGTTATGTATAACAGTTTTATATATATGAAAAAGGTAGAATCAAAAGATATATAGTATTATCCTTATAACTCGGTTACTTCTGCAAATATATCCGCAAGTATCATGTCAATAAACCCTATTTTTCCAGTTATGTTTTTTTTGATGTAATCATTGTAACGTGTTTTATTTGAAATAAGAAGGACCGAAATCCGTAAAGGATACATTTTGTTACCATATTTAAATCGAATCTTACTTAAAAATACCTTGACAATGTTATAATATTATTTCTTTTTTTATATGAAATGAGTTAGATGACAAAACCTAAATAATTTTTAACTTTGTCCCTACAGTGCACATGCTGCTCTTTTTGTGTTTCTCCGGCTGTGAGTGGCGGGCTAGCTATTGTTGTTAAGTTATAGTTCTCCTAGAACTTTGGGAAGATTTTATATTTTTGCATTCAATACATTTTATTGAAATTGTTATCTTTTTAATACGCGAGGAAATTCAATTCCCTTACATTAAGTTTATATTAGCATTCTATTTTACTGAAATCTCGCAAATAGGTTAATTAACAGGGAAAGAATGATGATTTTTGGTTTTAGCGATTGAATATGTGGGACAAATGTGTAATTTATCCAAAGAGTTACTTTAATATAAATATTCCATATCGTCTAAAGCTTTAAGAAGAAATGATTTAACTGAGAATGACTGGAATTTACCTATCTCTGCTAATATTGAACAAAAATGCACTAAACGTCCCTCGATTTCTGAAGGAAAACCCTATAGAAATTCCTAAGGATATACAGGTATTTTATTTAAAATACTAAAGCTAACATCGTTTTAAGGTGAGTCAAAAGCGTAATTAGAATAAAATCTACTAAAAATGATTAAAATTTAAATACAACCGCCAATGATATCGGAATACAACCAAATATTTTCTTAATTTTATATAAATCATTATAAAAACTTAACTACTGTTTGCAATAGTTACGACCACGACACTCTTGTGCTGTAGTGGTGCGTGCAATAACTCCACGGGTATGCAAAAATCATTTGTTGGCTTTTCATTATATTGCGGCAAGGCTTGTTGAAAAGCATTTCCCTTTCTAATTTGAGTATGCATTGTATATCATATTATTAGAATCATTCTCTGTTGAAATCAACAGGGGCGCAAACGAATTTGAATGAGGTGCCAGTTTCGATGTTCACTGAATGAACTACGATTATTATTCAAACGGACAATAAACGGGATTCGTGCAGTCAGTACTCGTCAAAGAGAATATTAAACGAAATATTTCTCCCCGAACATGCGGTATGCATGTATGTACATACATATGCGCCGCCTATGTACGCAGTATATGTATGAAGTGCTGAATATAAGAGTAATAATATTATATACTGCTCTATTGAATAATTCTAGGGTTGAAGGTAGTTGTAACCGTCCAACTCATAAAATACATACATATTTATGGGCACAACGAAGTTGTAAACCGAATATAGGCCCTACATATACTACATTCAGTGCGGATTATTAATAAAGTATTGATTTTGGAATATATGATAAAAGCATGGGAGGTATATATAGGATAGGTTGGTGTTAGAAAATATTGTACTGCTTAAATACGCAAGGCAAACCAAGAAAGATGAGTTTGATTGAATACACAAACAAAACAGCGCTGCTTATATTGTAAACAAAAGTGTCAATGCGTACTGTACGCACACATAGATATGAATAAGCGATCACTTGTTTTCGACAGAAACCTTGTTACACGAGGGCGGATCTTACCCCACCCCTCACCTACTTCTAATTGGTTGTTTTTGACATTTAGTTAACTGACATTTGTAGATCGAATGTACACAATATTTGTATCTCAAAGTGTTGTTGTGTTGTGGCTAATTCTTGAATGGTGAGTTGTGATTTTTCATAAAAATGGATCTTGTAGAACAAAGAGTCGCAATAAAATACCTCCAGAAAAAAGTATGATCCCAACTGAAATTTATAAAGGCATTACGGCAAGTATTCGTGAGTCTGCAGTTTCTTATGATACAGTCAAACGCTGGTGTTGAGATTTTAAATGCGAAAAAACATCCTGTGAAAATCCTGTGGTCCTCCCATAACGGTAATAACAGACAAAAACATTAAAAAGGTACATGTTATAATACTACAAAACCGATGAGTACGCATCAGGAACATTGTGGAAGATACTTTATCATATCATCAGCATACTGATTAAAGAATTAGATATGAAAAAGATGAGCGCAAGATGGGTACCCCAAATGTTAATCATTGACCAAAAAAGAAATTGGGTGTTGATTTCTAAGCGTGGTTTGGAGAGGTAGCAAGCAAACAAAGAGAACTTTCTTAGTCGGTATGTGACCATCGATGAGTCATGGGTGCACCACTATGATCACGAGATCGAAATGCAAAGTAGAGTGTGGATACATCACGGTTCTCCTTCTCCTCCACGTAAATTTAAGGGTGGCGTCTGCTGGAAAGGTTTTGCTATCTGTGTTCTGAGATGCTCAAGGAATCATCCTGACTGACTATTTGCAAAAGGACAGAGCATTACAGGGATCCACGAATGATTTCTACATTGCTATTAAAGAGAAATGCCGGGGAAAGGCACGGTGTGCTGTCCCATCAGGATTTCGCTCTCAGCCTTATATCTGGTATTGGTATGGCTACTATACATCAAGCAGGCTTTGAATTAGTAAAGCACCCGCCATATTCGCCGGATCTGGTCCCTAGTGATTACAGGCTGTTCCCCAAATTAAAAGAAATCTTACGTGGGGCAAAATTTTAAAAGGGCTGACACCCATCATCTAACATATGTTGCTAAGGATGTTATCTAATTGCAATATGTCTTCTATCAAATGTACAAGGTGATCATAAAAGATCGCATTGGGTGGGCATCTGGTGTGGATTACCAACCAGAATTTGCGATTTATATCAAATCCCAACACTTTTTGTTTTCTAGGAAAAGTTGCTAAAGCGACTGCTTATGTCTGTTAGCAACCTTAACAAAGTACTACGGATTCATCTTTGCTACACCAAACCCACAACACATGCAGCTTTCTTTGAAAATTTAAATGTATGTAGTTTTACTTGAAGGAATACAAATTTCGCCATAGCTAAAATCTTTAGCAATGGTAAAAAAAATAAATTGTAATAAGATGTTATTTTTACGTTCAGTAATGAAAATGATAACCACAAAACTTAGAACAGCTGTTACGATTCTAGTTGGATACAAACTATTTCGCCTTAACTTATTCAGCAAATTTCATTAAATTTTAGTTTGCATAAAGAGTCTTTAATAAACACGAAGATTGTGTGCCTTTTATATTAATCTCGAATTTGTGCTGCAGTTAATAAATATTACTGTTGAGTAATGATCTTATGTACTCAGAAAGCATAGATCAAAGAATATTAATGTGAAACAAAACGTGTATGCCATGCCTAGATGATTCTTGCAGTTACGATCGTCATAAACTAAATATGGTCTAGATTCAAGGAAGATCAAGGGTTATGCACATTTCTGTAAATCTAAAACGTCTGCGACTTAAAAAACTTAAGTACTCTACAATTACGTAGATAGTAAGTAAAATTACAACACGAATACGTTCGCTTTTAAAATTTAAGCAATATACAGGATTATCGAATTACCAGATCGAAGAAAATGTATCAAGCGTATTTTATAAAGTAGCTATTTCGCAAGAAATAAGAGCAACTTAAACTGCCTAAGAAGAACAATAGATTATTATCCAGTCATCAACTCGAGCATCGTTTACTACTCTTTGGACGCCACTTGTACCAGCCACTTTGTCTGTAATCTGATTCTTCCGTGGTTTGCGTGCGTCTTCTACCGATCACGAAATCACTTTCAATCAATCAACTGCAAGGGAGGGCGAACGGAACCACCACATCTGACACAAATACAAAATTACCTATTGACGTAGGTGGGTTACGAGGGATAAGTTCGACCGACTTGTCGTCTCCTCCGCCTAATTTCTGCTTTCGACAAGGGATGCTTCACGTAGTTATTAAGGAAGTTTCAGCTGTAAAGTATATGTAGATCATAGTTATACTTCGCCAACTTTTTCATCATAATAGTAATGTTGTGTAATTGAAAAAAGATAGTAAATGATGGACAAATACCTAGCAGTATAAATAGCATAAAGTTGACGATATATACTAAAACACATTATTTGTTACAACACCTTGTATGCATGTACTTGTAAGGTGTATGCAACCGATGCAATTAACTTGAATTTGTTGGTTTTTTAGAAGTTTCTCACTGGTCCAATTTTCAATCTTTAATATTCATTTCATTTATTGACGATGTAATCGTTTGTGTCTCGTTCAGCGCAGATGATTTAATGTCACTTCATGAGGTGGCTTGTCTCTAATGTTGCAACTTTCAGCATGATATTCTTACATATCCCACACATTTATAAGCCTAGTAAAGCTATTGGGATAGCACTTCAATATTTTTTTGTAACATATTTATCTTGTATGTCATGGCTAGTAGTTTTGTAATCTGTTAACCTTGTTATAATTAATTGTCTTGTAATGTAAATCTTTCGTGTTAGATAGGACAGGTTATTATTATAGGGAAAGAAATAAGAATATACTATCGGAAATGCCCTGTAGTGCAAGAAATTATTAGACATTCTTTTTTTTTCCCTTCACTTGCTCGTTTATTCGCACTTTCGCAAATTAGAGTAATTGTTACATTTACTTATCTAAATCAATGTGTTGTATTCTAATATATCGCAAAAGGTTTCTAAGAGCATCTACAATTTGGTTAGATTTACTGTTAGTTATGGCAATCAACCACTAGATGACCTTGTCAACACAATATATACATATATATATATACACTAGGGTGACAGAATAAAATAGACACCTACTAATTAAAAAAAAGATACTCTTCTCGTTATATATACAAAATATTTTAAAATTTTTAAATTAAAAATTAAAAAAAATATTTTGTCGATCCACCTTTACTTGCGTGAAGTGCTGCGAGTCGTCGTGGCATAGAATCTATTAAATGATTAATGGTGTCTTCTGGAATATTTAACCACTCTTCTGTAACAGCAGCCACGAGTTCTTCCTTAGTGCTGGGTTTTCGGGGTCTTTTCGCCATATTTGTCTGGATTATCTGCCAAACATTCTCTATCGGATTCATGTCTGGTGATTGGCCTGGCGCCATGGTAAAATCCGAATCCCTTGTTCCTCTTTCCATGTGATTGTTGTTCTTGCTTTGTGGCAGGGTGCTCCATTCTCCATAAAAGTGGCGTCTTCTTTAGATAAAATGGCGTTGTCGAATATCGGTAGTAGTCCTTCTGTTAATATTTGGATATATTTTGCCGCATTTATATTTCCGTCGCAGATTACTAATTGCGATCTTCCGCTATACCATATCGCGCCTCACACCATGATGTTCACACCGCCGTATTTCACCGTCTGATGCAAAAATTTGTCGTTCAGTTGCTGTGACGAACGTTTCCATACCCACGTATGACCACTATCACTGAATTGGCAGTATCTGCTTTCGTCTGAAACGATGACAGACCGCCAAAACTCTTCGGGCTTTGTTCGTATTTCGATTGCCCAAGCCATTCGGCCCCGTTTTTGAAACGCCGTAAGGAGAGGTTTTTTCTGTGCCACCCTTTTATACATCCCCACACTGTGGAGATATCGCAGAACGGTGCGCTGTCTTTTCTGTGAAGTTGCCGCAAGCTCAGCTGTACTTTTTCGCGGTTCTCTCAACACTTCGCGCACAAGAGCCCTTTTACTTCTTTCAGAAGGTCCGGCACGACCTGGTCTCGGCTCCACTGTTGTTTTTTCCTTGGGTTTAAATTATGTACTCACACGGTTAACTGTGGACAACGGAATATTTAAAAATTTACTTATTTCACGTTGCGAATCGCCGCGTTCACTCTGGCCAACGATGCGACCCCGGGTGAAGTCGCTAATATCATTCGAACATTGTAAGCGAGGCATAGTTGTAACGATACTAAACTATGACGAATTCCTTCCGATACATCTACCCCTACCCTAATGACAAGAGAAAGTTCTTAATTCGTTCTTAGAATTTAGCTGTTTACATATTTATGCCGCTTTACCTGGTGTCCATTTTATTCTGTCACCCTAGTGTATATATGTATTCTAGTGTACCGTAATTTATACTTCCTTTGTTCTTGTAAATATATTAATTCTGTAAACTGTATAAGTACCTTGTAAACAACTCACAGTAGTGGCATATAATAATTCTAATAAATTAACAATCTGGGAACTTTGCAACATCTACAAGAAGCGCTGTGAATGTGTTGCAACTCGGGATAGTCGCTGTACCGCTATCTAAGTTTTCTAATATATATGTTCTTTCGCTATTTTCGCTTATTTAAATAATCTGAAGTAAAAGATTGCTTTTTAGTTCAATATTGATCCTTTGATTGAAGAGATATATTTTAAGAATACTTGTATTAGTTGGGTGTACGTTTTGGAGGTTGTTTTCCATTTGGTTACATTCAGTTCATGTACGTCGTTGGAGTGGCGGACAGACTCTAGATCTTTCTAGACAAGGAAAATGTAAAACTTAGATACAACCTAGCGAAGAAGACAACTGCGTCATGTAAAAGAAACCAGTATTACGAGCTAATGGCGACGAAATCATATGGAATAATGAACACTAACAACTTTGATACGGAGGACCGATTACGGAGAAACCAGCAAAAAGAGTATGGCAGTACCTGCTAATCAACTATGTAGAAAACAACACACCTAAGTAGTGGCCTACCAGACTAGAATGAATACAAATCAATGAACGCCAAGGTTTACAACGAATAGCACACAATCCTACTTGTTATTAATCTCTCTTTCTTGCGTAAGCTATTTAAGTTTTTTTGTTTAATTTAGTTAACTGTTTTTATTTTCATGAAAACTATATTAAAACGCAGAAACTATTAATTATAATCATGTCAATATAAGATTTGTAAATACCCAAATACTTGAGGTGTAAAGAGATCGAATCGAACACTATGATAAGAAAACGCTGTAAATACAGCTTTCACATGGTATCAGTGAAATCAATTCACGAGAAAGACATGTGAAGACATAAAACGCTAACACACGGACATGTTTCTGCCTACCCGGCGTCATCAGCATGGTTTCAAGCGGTTTTATGCTCAACCCATGTAATTCCCTTGCTGCTTCTATCGCCATATCTAACACTACGATACAAGTGAACATTCCTGGCGCTAACTAGTGCCAGAAGAAAGAAACACTTGTCTGCAAAGTCAGACACAGCGAAAAGAAGCGGGTACAGTTTCCCACCCCTCTCTCGTGCATACATGGATTGCTCTCCCGATAGGGCGCCCGCGTAAAGGGCAGTGCAAGGGGAACTGCACATGTGAATGGTTTTTCAGGCTTGCCTAGAAAATAACAAAGATAAGAAAACGCTGTAGACATTCGTTTAGACATGTTTTAAATACGTCATGGTAAGCCTAAGAAATCATTTACATATGCAGTTCCCCTTGCACTGCCCTTTGTGCAATTCATGAATTGCATGAGAGAAGGGTGGGAAACTGTACCCGCTTCTTTTCGCTGTGTTTCAGTTTGCAGACAAGTGTTTCATTCTTTTGGCACTAGTCAGCGCCAGGAATAATCACTTGTATTGTAGGATTAGATATGGCAATAGAAGCAGAGAGGGAATTACATGTGTTGAGCAAGAAACCGCTCGAAACCACGCTGATGACGCCGGGTAGGCAGAAACATGTCCATGTCTTAGCGTTTTCTGTCTCTTCACATGTCTTTTTCTTGAAGGATTATCACCGATACCATAAGAAAAGCTGTATTTACAGCGTTTTCTTATTTTGGTGTTATTTTCATTCTTTCAGATGTGTTTTTAGATTGAATCGAAGTTCTGTTTTACACCAAGAATTTTTACGAATCTTGAATCTAGAAATACTTGTTGGTGGCTCCCCACCAAAATTTTAAATATTAAAACCGTCTAAACATCATACACAGATTTGAGATATGGCTAAGTTAAATGTCTATGAGTACTTATCAAAATATTTTTAAAAGCCTATTACCACAATGACATACTGTTTGTACGTTAATCTTATTTATGACTATTGTGATACTTTAATGCGCTTACCAGAAGCGATGTCAACATGCATACCTGTAAGTATGAAATAGTTAGCGATGGTTACTGCTATAAATTTAAGACATATTGTTTAAATCCCCTATTTGTGTAAGTCAATTGTTATCGTTTCACTACTTATTCTAAGTCGTGACCCAAAAAAAATAGTATTTGTAATACTTAACAAAATGTTTATAGCTCCCGTTCTTTGCAGTCCTTTTTAATCACCACGCATACAGCTACTACACCAGACGGACAGAATCAAATAAACATAATATCAACGTTGATAGCGAAGTGGAGTCGAATAGAATACGGTTCGAGAACGGAATTCAGATTTTCAGGCACTCAAAGCGGGTATCAGCTTTCGCTCCGATGGCATCTCATCGACATGTATACCGATACACTTGCAAACAGATGAAACAGACAAGAACACGTACACTGCTTCCCTCCGGGTAAGGGTCGAAAGGTTCACCCGCACGTGTCTAGGATAGTATACTAGAATAAGATAGTGACCTTGTCGCCTGTTACGTGACACTGTGATTTACTATTGATAAACAAATTTTCTCTTTTACAGAAAGAACCAACACGTAAGCATTGGATCTGATAGATGGTTCAGGTTGCAATCTTCAATATGAAAACTCTCTGGTGGACTATTTATACAAATCACTCTAATAGAATTCTGATGTATAATTGAATTTCTTTTGTGGATTCTAATACGATATACGAAATAACAAATCTCTAACACTTGTACAATTCTACAATTTCACTGCAGTTTGAAGTATTCAACAGACATTTCTCAATTAGCCTTTCCGCAGTTTTGTAGATAATTCGTATTCTTGTCTTTTCAAATTTTTGAGGTTCAGAGATTAATCTTTTTTCTATTGATTTACCAATTTTATATATTCTATTCTACGCCCAAACTAAAAGCGGTTAAACAGAAGGAAAACAGATTTTATATAATTTGAAAATGGAAGTTTTATGTTAATGGTCAATATTTACTCCTCCCACAGAATGTAAAATGCACATTCATTTTACGATTTCAAACGGAGCACATTGCCTGTTAAACAAAAACCATTTTAGTATAACACTGAAACAACTTTCAGATATACATATGTGTATCTTTATTTAGGAGTTACAAATATAATCGCAGCTAAGAGACTGCAAACACAGCTGAGAGGAGACATCATAGTTTAGTGATAGCTGATTTCGTTCTTTTTTGAAATTTATTTCGCTATATTTTGAGTTTTCTATGTTGTTCATTACTTTGTATTTAGTTTATAGCAAAGAAATTGTGCAAAATAACAGTAGCAACGGAACAAAGGTATTATTCAGGGACTTATTTTACCAAAATACCATGTTACTCCAATTTATGAAGTTTGATTCAGATTTATTCCATTACGTTAATCAGTCTTAGTATCGTTTTCTCTTCCTGAAGTTTTACTGTTTCACCATTCTACCATACTTTGTTACTACTTTTTTTAATATTCTAGGATCTATTTCTTCGTGGTTTAACGTTCCATCGTTACATTATATTTTCGTAGTTCTTCGTGATTGTTTATTCTATATTTTGTTTTAAATTCGGTTAATTTTTACCAGAGACGCGAAGGGGCACTTGAAATGCTTGGTTTACGTCGGAAATGAAATTAATTGTATGTAAGAATTATAATAACGCATTGAAATAGCAGCTACATCGATTTAATAATCCTTATTAGCAAGCGAGGGACATATATTGACGACGCGCAAGCACCATATTAGGAAGCGAGAGACATGTATTGACGACGCACGAGCATGAAACTGTTTTGCGCGCGTAAATATGTAATCTTGCATTGCCTTATCTGCTTCCCGGCTTTAATGTAGACCAACTAGTGACCCCAACATTTTTCAATAAATGAGCACACGTAGTCTATTAATTACTATGAAAGTTGCGCAGATTTTTGCTGTGAAAGTCGTTTCTGTTTAGCGAAATAACGAGATAAACTTAGGGAGCAGTCTTTATACATAAGAATCGTACTACTAAATGTTCCGCATGTGGACTATACCGCAAATAAGGGATATTTATTGTGTAAAGTTCTTTTGCTTCCAATTTTCGTTCGTTATCCACCAGGTTATTAACGTTAGGCACCACCCTTATAATGGTCAAATTAAAATTAAGCTTTTGCCAAGAGTAAAGTTAAGCATTACTGACATTGTAACTTTGCTATTACAATTATGGAATCTAATAATTTTGAATTTATTTAATTAAAATTGTACCATCTATCATCACAACCTCATTGCTCCTGTTGTTTTGGGAATGGAAAGTATATTAATACAACCACCTTCATCCACTAAAACAAAACAGTTCTAATTATACTGCAACGATGCTTTGTAGTTCCACTCTCGATATTTGATCAATGATGCGCTTCCGCAATGTGCTAATAATTGAATTAGCAACCGAACTAACAATAGAGATTATTATAGTAGCGTTTATGAAATCGTATACAATGTAGTGCTGTTATAAAGCACCTGGATAATAACTAAATTATTGCGTTTGTTTATGCCATCATGTTAGCGGGTTGTAGAAGACTGAATGCAAATAAGCTCGCCATTATTAAGAAAGATTATATCAATTCAATATCGTTTCCTACTGACTCCACATCTTCATGGTTTTGGTCTTTTCCATTTTTCCATTTCTTTTAAGGAAATTACATAATGGTTTCAAATATGCCTTTCTTTATTCAAATTCGATATAATGTAATAATTTCGATATTACTTTAGTTCTAGCCTCAAAACCGTAAACTGTTAGCTTGGCTCGATTTTTGAGTAAACACTCGTTCACTAAAAATCATTCGTAATACATTCGCTTGTCTTGAAATTTTTATGGTAACGCAAGTGCGGCAATATCTAAAATGGGATCGTTCTTAAAAATACGTATTTACATGTACAACAATATATTCAGTCAAGACGCCATACGTTACATAAATGACTACTACCGCTCGCAATTTACAACATTTTTCAACGTTTAAAACAAAATACCAGAAAGAAAGCTAGGAAACGACGCACATTATCGCGTGACAAACGAGAATTTTCGACGTTTACAAAGAGGGGTATTCTTCAATTACGCCAGACGATATATTGCTATACAACGCGACATTCCAAAGACTTGCACGTTTTGTGTTACTTCTCGAGCGTTATTACCCCATATTTTACCTAATTTCCAACGCTATCTAGAGGTACAATGCTCGGAGATATAATGGTATCGAAACAGTACAAATATAAGCACGTTTGAGAAATATGTAACTACAAACAAGCGCAAAGCAGCCTTTTATCGATTCTCAAATATGTTGAGATAAAAGAGATATAATTTCATTGTTTGTAGCTTCAAACAGCCATAAAAACGCTCTGACTTCAAGTGGTAGGTTATGAGTGATAGTTTTAGGTGCTACATTCGGAATACTACAGCATAAAAAATAATGTCACCTATATTACACCTTTCAATATGCATTTTTTAATTAATAACGTTTCAATGGTTTTACAGGTGTTGCTGTTACATCCACACAAAAATTGTAATAAGTGTAGATTTTCATAAAATCATTATATTTGTTTTAGTATAAGAACATATCTATTCGAATTTGGTTAGTTATGAGTAGAGACCGGTTTGTATGCAAAGTGCATATATTTTATTTTTTGCATATATTTTATTTTTTGCATATCTTTAATTATAGTCTATATGTCGACGTATTAGACTAATTGAAGTTAATTAGCCCTAATTGTGCTTGCATATATTGCGTATTTAGGCATTTCTATCCATAATTTTTACAAAAGTTGCATATATTGCATATTTAGGCTTTTTCTATTAGTAAAAATTCCTAGTAATTCCTAATGTAGATCGACAAGGGACAAGTCTGAGAACGATAAATCTTTTGCATTGGTCTATCTTCCAAGAACGGCACGTGTTTAATTTCGCCTAGCAGAAAGAATGTTGTAAATACGTTTTATTATTATTAATTCCCAAATAAACTATTCATTTATTGAATATCTGTAATTGTGTTACGTTTTTAAATACTGTGCATACATACAATGAGTATAGCGAACAAAATTTCTTTATGGATTAAGCCGTATCCTGAACTGGTAAATGATGGCGACAAAATATTTTGTCGAACCTGCAGTAAACTGGAAAGTTTAATTTTACTAAAAGCTTTACAATTTTTAAATTCTTTAACTTTTGATATAAAATGACAATTGTTGTTGTATGTGTCTTGTGAGAGAAAATACCTAATTAATCAACACGCTAAAACTCCATCACATATTGGAAAATGTGAGAAACTAGAGCGATCCGCATGTGTGCAGCAATCTATATATCAATGTGTAGCATCAACTTCACGAAACTCCAAACAAGAAAAATATAATATGGATCTGTGTAACGCATTAATTTCGTTTAACATACCATTAGCAAGATTAAACAATGTCAATTTGAAATCATTTCTGTAAAAATATTGCAAACATAATATACCTGACGAAAGTACCTTACGAAAAAATTATGTCACATCTTGTTACCAGCAAACAATGGAAGAACTTCAAAAATTGGTAGGAAATAGTTTTATTTATATCATGAAGATTCTTCATGAAGATATTGTAGGTAAATCATATTTAATTTATTATAAAGAACTTCAAAAAACAAATAATGTGACAGTTGCAAAATTAATTCAAGAAGGTTAATCAAGGTTCTTCTCTTTCCTGGAAGTATACCTAGTGAAAAAATTTTACTAATGTTGTCCGACGCTGCACCATACATGATAAAAGCCGCGCAGAGTTTTAAAATTTTTTATAGTAACATTATTCATACCACTTGTTTAGTTCAATCGTGTAGTCGAGGACATTAGGAATCAATTTCCTTATTAATGATTTAATTAGCAATGTCAGAAAAGTATTTTTAAAAGCACCTTTACGAATCCAATTTTATAAGGAGCGGCTTCCCGGTGTTAAGTTGCCTCCTGAACCGATTATTACGAGATGGGGTTAGACGCTGCATTTTTTTACGCCGATTGTTTTGAATAACTTAAGAACGTGTATAACCTTCGAAACCGTACTCACTGGCTCGGCTTCCAACATAAGTGTCCGGAACTTCCAAATTTAATAAGTAGTATCAGCTGATACACTTTATTATTGGATATAAGCGAGGATATTTATAAATTTACGGAGTTATATGAAAAAAATAACTAATTATTCTTTTTCAGGAGAAACGATGCCAACATGTCTGACTTTTGGACCCAATCTTCATGTGTCCATTTTTCTTTTGTTTTATACCCATGGCAACGCATTTGTTCGCCTGTATGGTAGGCTACTCAGTACCCACACATACTAGATATGTGTGACATTATAAAGGAAACTGCTGCCAGTCGTGCTATCCTTTCGCCGTACGAGAAATTTCGAAGATTATAAGTGCAATTTCGGAATAATGCATACTCATACAAGGTAATTGAATGTGTGAGTACTGTATATTAAACGTCTTTTAAAGATGAAATTTTGAAATATTTATTTATATTAGAAATATGTTTACGAAAAGGGATATATATAATAAACGATAGTAAAGTTTACGTCTCCTCTGTGAGTGCTGTTGAAGGGACTTTTTTTTAACAAGAAAAATTGTGAATAATTAGTTATTAAAGAATACCCAAAGTAGATATCTGTAAAATTTTAGAAAGGAACCTGTACAGATTGAATATCTGTGTTTAAAATTTCATAAAGAGGGAGTACTGCCGGTACTTCGCCGCCAACTTCTAACATCAACCAAAATAAAAAATAACGGCGTGTACCAAACAGTGACAAATTCATTGGTAAATAGTGGACAACAATTCATATCACTACAATACGATAAATTTAAAAAAGTGATAAATAAAACTGCGGGGTATTTGAAATTGAAGAAAGTTAAAAAAATTTTGGAAAGTGAAACAGTAAACGATTTAGACTATAATTTTAGTTTAGAATGTATTGCAAAGTTAAAAAATACACCAATTACATGTATGTTGAATGAAGCGTTTCTATCTCGAAGCATATGTATTCTGATATAAGACAAAACTTTCTTTTACACAATTTTGAAAAACATTTAATTATAAATTGGTTTAGAAATATGTTGTAAAAAAAATTTGTGCAATTGTTTAAATTTCTGCTCTTATTTATTTTATCTAAATATTTTGCATATTGTTGCAATTTTTTGGCATATATGTATGTTCCAGGTTTATGCATATTTTCTCAAAAATCGATGCGCATATATTCCAGTTTTTCTTTGCATATAATCCGTTAATCTCTAGTTATGAGAAATTCGAATAGTTATATGCGATTGGTTCGCTTAGGGTTTCATTCTTCGTAAGAGACAATTTTATTTAAATATAATCTTTGGCTTCAAGGGATTAACTTCTTATTTGACTTATCTATTATGGAAAATACATGTCAGTTGTATTTTAGATTGTAACTAATTTAATGGTCTCATATATAGTCATTTGAATTCATATTGAAAAGTCTCGCCAACAGCAATTCAGGTCATCCACAACTGTACTTTTCAACCTTCTAACACTACAATGTACGCAAAATAATATGTAAATTGCATACAAAGAATAGTTTAGGTAGTGCTAAAGTAGCTGAAACCATTACAGTTTTGAAAACGGACTGGTCTCTAACTAGTAAACACTTTCCGCGCACATCTACTACCTTCTTATTTTGGTCATACAGCTTTTATAGATCACACATTTTATGTCAAAATATCATCAAAATAACCTTGTATTATGAGGGTTAATAGTATGCAATTGCAACAAAATTAACGATCTCTTTCTTTAAGTAACTGGTAAGCGAATAGTATTTTGTGGCGATTCTATATATAACTAAAAATGGTTGTTTCACTATTCTGAAAATCATAACTGTGATCATTGTTCGTAATTTCAACATGTTTTGGGCCGACAAATAAAAGATAACAGCGCGACTTGCAAAATAACCAGTAACTTATTGCTAGATCGGAAAGAGAAAAATGTGGCTCACAATTTAATTCTAATTATCCTAGGAAATCAAATTATCATAAAGGTTTCGTGTCTGCAGTAGCGTTCGGGAATTTTGGTGTCCTTTTCTCTCAGCACAACATAAATTTCAGCCAAGCTTCTGTCATGGCAAGGCACGCACTGCTAGTACGACGTTAAGGCACGCACCACGGTCAGCAAACAAATGGCAATCATTTGCGAATGAGCCGAGCGAGGGATAATCGTTATTATTCGCATCGCGAATCAAGAGCGAGGAAGAAAGGATAAGTTATTTTTTCGTGTAGTATTCGATACCAACGGATTATATTGCATTTGGAAAATTTTAAATTAAATTCCCTGATATGCGAACCTTTTCCTGTAATTAATTAAAATACAGACTTGCTTTTGGGTAATGATAAAATAAATTCGCTGCAACATTGGTATGTGAAACCAATACATAAAATCCTACCCAAGTTCCTCATCGCAAATGCAATTGTAGTAAAGCGATGAATTTACAAATATATGAAGAAAAATTAAGTATATAATGAGAATAGTGTACAAGTCAAGAGAAAAACATGTAGTTTATTGTTTCAAGTTTATTTATTAAGTCCTTTTTAAAATTTAGCTAGGGATTACGTTAGCTTTTTCTCGATCTAATTTTTTCTAATAAGTATTTAAAAGCAAAAGAAGAAGAAAGGAGAAGGGGTACAGAAATAAGAAAAGAGAAGGGGTACAGGAAAAGGAAAAAACAAAAGAGGAAGGCGGGATCGCGACGTTTTGCCTCCGTCGTAGGAGGCTTCTTCAGGAGAAAAAAGGGAAACCAACGTGGCACAGTAACTCGATATGTAAACCACGCTAGAGGCGAAAACCTTCAGAGGGTCCAATTGCGGAAACAGTTCGTTTATTACATCTGCTATTTTTTACATATTTACTATATAGCAAATAGCAATGGTACGTACATGAGTCTGCCGACGTTGCATGAAGCTTCTTCTGAATTGCTGCATGTTGTATCGCTGTTATGAGAGGAAGCTCCATGCAACTGAGAGCGAAACGTGCAATTACGGCGCGGTTTCAACCGGGAAACCTAAATTCTTTAAAAGAAAACAACGACTGTGAAAGTCTACAACAATATATATTATATGAAACGACATCGAACTAACTCGAGATTAAAATGTAACAATATAAAACTTAATACATAATGTAATAATTTTCTTATTTCATAATCTATTGCAATATTTATTGGATTGGACTATTTATCATGTTAGTGAGAAAGTGTTTTAACTACGTAAAAAAAAAGAGACCAAATACAGTGATTAAGTTTTTGATATCAGTATTGGATACTTTATATGCAAGAAAATCTAGTAAGTTTCACGATTAAACCAAATACCAATCCGCCTTATATTTCTATTTCTCTGTTAACAAATAAACAAATAAATAATTTTTAGGAATAGGTATACGTGTATGTATATAAAGCACCCAGCATGAAACGAAAACAATGTGCGTGACACAATTCCCATTAAGCAATTTTCCTCTTTTCACCTGCTCATTGTTGAAAGTTGCATTCCTATTTATATGTTTTTATAGCAACTGTCAGAACAATTTACTCAATTTTATGGTTTTGCGATTACGGAGAGCAGATATTCTGAGCAACATAAATAATATTTACATAATTGTGTAGATGTACTTATTTCGGATATAACTTAACTGCGTGTTTTATTGTACTTCGTTACATGGCAGTTAAACTCGCGTTAAAATGTTTCGTGCATATAAAATTTTATGATATCTACATAGTTGTTATGATAGTCGGCCTAAGTTTGAAAAGAAATACAAGGTAGTATCAGTCTTGCATTCGTTCAATAGCAAGAACTATAATATTAGCACATTTAAATAAAAGTTACGTGACAGTTTAGGTGATTCTACAGGTTTAGATTAAAATTGGTGTATTGCAATCTTCAGAAGAAGGCAGATTAGCGGTTTTATAAGGTGTAATTAATCCCTCTTCAATGTCCACGCTGAAGCTTATCGTGATGTTAAAATAGAAATACGGAGGGGATTCAGTAGACCCCGACAAACATATGTATATCGATCAGGTTCAGGGTATCTTATTCGCTTAAACATTATAGGTTTGCACACACTACTTTTTTTTACTTTTTTCGCACCCTTTGGCAAGTTAAAATTATAAACCAAAGGTATACTGATAGAAGAAAGAAGAGATGAGTTAATTGATGATTTTAGTATGTAAATGCAGCCGGTCCTTTTTAGGACAGACGCTATCACATTATATATATCATATGTATATATATGATATATATATATCATATGTATATAAATGATATATATAATGTGATAGCGTGTACATATATATATATATATTGTAGTATATGCTGTTGCGGGTAATATATATATATATATATACATATATAATGTATGTAAATGTTCCCTCCCTTCTTATTATTACACATACGTCTTTCCCATGTATAATTTTAAAAAGATAGTTGTCAAAAAGTTAGCAGGACAGTAGGCAACCAGTCATACACTAATATTAAATGAACGAGATCCCTGAGAAGCCAGTTAGCAGTGCTGTCACAGATGTCTCTTAATGCAAATGAAATAACTATTCTGCAAACTTGAGGACATTTTTCTATTTTAACGATTAATTAAGACTACCAGAACAACATAACAAAAATGAAATCTAATTTTATAGTAATTTTTCAAAGTGTTCTCCATGTCTTTCAAGACAATAAGCAAGGCAATCTTGAAAGCAACGCAAGGTAATCCGAATAAATTCTGTGCTCACTCCACCACGTGCAGTACGTAGGATTTTTCAGTTACGTATTTGCACGTTATAAACTTTACTTTTCAGGTAACCCCAAAGAAAGAAATCATTTGGAGATAAGTCGAATTTGTATTTTGCCTAACAAATTGAAGAGTAACTAACAAAAATGTACTTATAATTATACTGGATTCTTACTATGCCGCAGAATTTAGAAGTAAGAAGTAGCAGCTTGAATTCCTAGAGAATCGAATTGTTTCCAATTTTAAATTGAAGGAAAATTAAAAGGATATTTTGCTTTCTAAAGAATATTAGAGAAAGTGCTAGCAGTACTTTGCTTCCAACAACAAGTTAGAAACGTTAAATAAAGTTCAACGTAAAAACAAAGTGAAATAATTTTCATATGATTGGAAAACTAGTATAATGAAAACTAGGGTATCATTACAGTACGAACAGATTGTTATGTAAGCATGAAAATTAACAGAAACAAACATATTTTAGTGAATTCAGATTTGGAGTCTCTAGAGTCCAGGTTTCTTTGATTCATGAATATGCACGGTCAATTCATGCAATTCACGAACTAGAAGACTGAAACTGTGAAGCACTTCACTATCACGCTCACCGCAATATTTTATTAATACTAGACACACTGTACGGCTAAATATAGCTAAGATATCGACACGCGTGTCCAGTATTAGGGAAATGTAGTAAGAATGGTGGTGAATTGTTTCAGTGACATATGAAACAATGTTTTCCCGGGTAAAGGATGTCTTATTATTCTCTCGGGTTTTGTCCCGCGTTCGGCGTTGGTTTTTAGAAGAACTATGTACGTCCTGACATTTCGATGTAATCGCATACATCTTCTTGAGGTCGTGATTTCGAAATCACGACCTCAAGAACCGAAAACTATCAGCTAAGGAACGAACATTTTCTAAGTTAGCAATTTCTCACGATTGTGTATTAGATTTGCGCTATTGTACCATTCGATTCTACCTTTAACCGTCGTTTGTACCACCTATTTTTTGTGGCGAATCCGCATATTTTGAAATCATCCGTGCTTGTATATGGACATATTTGGACCATACCAGATAGGGATTGGCTTTAATTTGGAGAGTATAATTCATGTCCGGTAGATTTTTAATTAAACATTTCAACTATACGCAACGTTGTACATGAAAAATGAATGGGTAAATTTATTGCTGCAGATATTTTTTCCACAATTCACGTCGTCACAGGGAGGTACACTACTAATGTGACATTCAGCCAAGGTAAAAATGAATTTTACATGGTCCTTTGGAGTGTTTTAGGATGGATTTACGTACTGAAATCCTGCTGCTTTCTTTTATTTAGAAAATAACAACTGATAACATTGTATGTGGTCTATAGAGTGCGATGTTGCGCGAATACGTTATGTTAGTGACATTTTCATTGTTCCGCACTGCTATTTATTATGTGTATAGTATGTAAATTTCGTGTATATCGTGCTTATTACAAGTTATATGCGGCAACAACACGCATTGATGATAAATTGCCAATTAATATTTAATATTAATACTATGCTCTATGCATATTTATTTCAAACATGCTCCCGGAGCGTTTAACAATGAATACATATTAACTTGCAAAATATGCCTGTATATCAAAATACATGAACCTGTACTGGTTGTATTTATTGACTTATTTTGTGAAGGAAATATTTGAATTTAATTATTTGTGGTAGTTGCAGTTTGATAATAAGTTATACACTTTGCAATCCTTCTCCAAAAGTGTTATGTTTCAACTTGGTTGTAACACGTGACAAAGGCCCAATATTGGATTATATTGTAGTTACATATGCTTCAAGTGCCAATCAAATATTAATATTAATAGGAAAGTCAAGAGGGTGTCATGCATTAGCCGAAAGTGTTGTTACTACAAGTTTTCAATTGGTAAGATCTTGATAAATGTGATTACTTGACAAGAGAGTTTCATAAGTCAATTTTGAGGTACTATGTGATTAAATCAATACTCTTTAGGAAGTGGAACCACACATTCTTCTCAAAATATTAAATTTATATAATAAAGACCTTCTAGAACCTTGGCTGTTAATATCTTAACGTTGTACGATGATTTACTTCACCTCTTTTTGTAAAACAAGGTTTCTGCTTGATTTCCATGAGTGCGCACAAAAGTTTTCATGAGTAAACTCTACTAGCGCAAGTGTACTTCTTTACTTTAATCTTGAAATCATCAATTATCCAGTAAAAGATTAGAAATCCTTTAACAGAAAAATATTTATTATACTCCCAAAAATATTTGTTCATTCGTATCACGCCCAACGCGATAATCAGCATATAAATTGTTTTTAAGATAAATACATCGCGTCTCCTATGAAATTCATGATAACATAATACACTTTTCAAGTAGTTATTGTTTGACTTACAATAAGTTTGTAGATGTGTGTTTCGAATATCGGTTAGTATTTGAAACATGAAATTCGAAGTTGGTAAGTAATTGTACAATGCTTTATGGTTGTTTGTATAATACTATTATGTTAAGTAATTTTAGTATTATTATTGCCAAAAATGAAAAACCAAGAAAAGTACCGTAATCTGATAAATTACCCGCAGCGAGAACAATGATACCAAAAATGCATACTCTGAAGAGAGTGATAATAAAAATGCTAGGCTTTCCGAGTTGTACTTTTGCTGCCGAAGATCTCGATATAAAATTCTAGTAACACCAACGTTCTCTAAATTGATGAATTTTCGACGATATGTATACATAAAAATAAATGTACTTCTCCAATAATGTTATACCAAAACATATTTACGAAAACACCATTGTAATAGGTAATAAAGACATGGCCATGCTATCGAAGATGGTGTTGAATTTACTCGAGCTCTTATTAGGAATGGAATACCATCTGACGGCTATTGATTTTGTACGTTGCCTCGGCTAACCAAAGTACTTATAACTTTAAGAACCGACACCTACGGAACTTTATACGTGAGTAGGAAAGAATTATCCAAGGATATAAATAAAAAAATTAAAAATTATGAATTAATACGTTTCGAAAGGGAAAACTAATGGAAATCAATTGACCCGTCAGAAAAGGCATATGTTCACTTTCAACTGTTCATAATTCAGAAAAGAAGTTTATAAAAAAAGAGAGAACAACGGTAATGATACAACGCAACTAAATTGGTTACTGTAAGTAAGAAATATGAGACGGTCTTACACTTATTACATACTAGTGCATAGAATTAATTTATTCTGTACAAAAAGAAGAGTAAATGGAAGTGGGACAGGCAGAGCAAATTTATTTAGAGCAAGTTTATTAAGAAATTCAGCCGACCAAAATTTCCAGAGCCAATGAGGAACTGAGAAGCATATTCTAGAAGGGATTACTGCTATAACAGCAAAATTTATTTCTTATCGAAAATGCGCAATGTGATCTAAAGACGAATGAAAGTTAAGAAAAGAAACTAAATTTTATTGTAGAAGTTGTAATGTTGGTCCTCTTTTTAAAATTGACCAATGTGATTCGTACGTATTTTAACGCAACAGTGATGTCAGAATATAAGTCTAAAACATTGTCAATCGGATTTAATGATATTTTTGAGATAAGATTTTTTTTAATCTGGCTCGGACTTGATGATGTATGCTGCTACGTCGGTGATGAGAAAAACAATTTTGTCAAGCGAATAATGCCTAAACTATTAATCTTTTCCATCTGCTTTGTGCAAATTCAAAAACAAAGATTGCAAAATATTTTGATTCGGGCCACCAATTTATAAATTTAAGAAATACCTACCACCATCAATTATTTCATTAACAATAATGTGTACAAGCATATCTTTTATGTGGCCTTTTATGCGTGCAATACCTTTATTTCAAATAGAGTATACATATTATGTCTTGACGTCGTTCCATGCGGCATATTTTTTGTTGCAAAACTATAAGGACTGTCCAAATTTATGATTTGCATGAGGGGCATATTCGCACTTATTAATAGTTCTTATGACAATACATTAGAACACTCCTAATGGCACGATTTTGATAATGCTGAAAGAAGAGACAGTTGCAAAGAAGTCTATGAAATCTTTGTTTTTCATATTTTACCTTGAAAAGTAAAATACTGTAGTATCAAATTTATTTTTTAATAAGTATTATATTAGTATAAAATTTGGCTTAAGGAACGGTAGAAAATGTTGAGATAAACTATAACAGACTACCGCCATTTTTGGCTTTTATTAACTCAAAGCAAGATTTCTGTTCAAATTTACTTATGTATTATTAAAAAATGTAAATAAGACGTTATAATAAAAAGCTGCTACTGTTTGATAGGCTTTGTAGAATACTTCTTTATTTAAGGTTAGCTCAGGACGACTTTTATCCACAACGACACAAGATGACCCGCCTTTGGCAGTTTAAACTTTGATAGCAAATTATAATAATGATGAGTAGTGATTAAATCATCAAATCTAAAGCATGAAGAGAGTGGAATATAATTCAGCCAACTAGTGCAATATTTCTTTTTAAGTCTAAAATATGAAATTGGGATCTAGCCCAATCAACCATTACAGCTCAACCCACCTTTTTAAATAGTAACTATACCGAACTTTTCTATGAAAATTATTAAAGTGCAACGTTGTTTAGAGTCTAGTGCTCCCAGAATTTACAGCTGTTACGGCTTTTCAATTTTTATTTGTCTGTACTTCATCTGCGAGTATTCCACAGAACTACGTAATTGGGAAATTAGTCATCACATATCCATATCATCTGAGAAAAGAATACATTCCGGCTAATGTAGCAAAAAATATTAGAACTTGTTTAAGACAGAAAATATTCACATTATACACGAAATGGTGTCTACTGCACATGAATTTGGTGTAAAATATACAAGCTCTTTAAACTGTTAATTTCATTGTTTGAATGTAGTCAGAACATATTTCCAATACTGGATTTATTTTAGTAATAATAAGAAATTCGTTCTCTAATTTTTTGAAATGTGTTTATCAATATTTCGTGTTCCTAAATGGTCTCATTTTTCAACGCATATGGTCCATCTCCACGCTAGCATTCCGCAAGCAATACCTCTACTTAATAAATTCTACGCCGTGAGTAATTCCTGGCGAAAATCCAGCACGTTGTGTTTAGTTCCCTGGAGGCGCTTCAGGAAATTATGAAAGTTTTTACCAGCAGTGTGTCGACGCGTAGATGTCTCTTGCTCCTTTCCTCGTGGTGTTCTTTGAAGATCCGGATCTCTATCTGCTCATCTCGCATATTAGCCTGAAGGTTTCGCCACACTTCTACCATCCCACCCTTCTTCTGCTGCTCCGCGGAAAGGAAGGAAGTTGCAATTATTTTTCATGTTGCCGGGAAACCGCTCCTTGTTATGTATTTGCCAGTCTTTAATTAGACTAACTCCTATCTCCGTTTCTCATCGCGTTCAACGCTTTTACGTCACCCCCGTGGGCCATGGAATAGCATTGGGGCCCTCTGGCGTAGCATGCGAAGCCAGAAATTGTATTAAACGAACAGTTATTTAATTGGGACGTGATTATAATGGGGCGCGATGGGGCGACGAACCATCTTTCCTTCTTATATCACTTGGTGCACGTGGGGATTTTAACAACATATATAGTTTCCTACAGTAGTTATTTGACGTTGTTGTACTTTCTAGATTGCTTTAAGATCAATATACATATTTACACGTATTCATGAATATATAGTAATAGAAAAGTTACCCTTGAGCCGTAAAATTATACGCACAGTAGACCGATAGGAGCTCACTTGCTTCATACGTATATACTTCTGCAATTTTTTATGCATTGCCATGAGAGAACGTCCGCTTCATATTAAGAAAAAAATTACTTATTTAGGACTTAAAAGCTACATCATTTAATTTTAATAATAATATATCATTGATGTATTGCTTATTTACTGAATTACCAGAAATATTCCATAATATACAGGATTATTCATGACGACCACTTGTAGGACATATCTTTAAAAGTAATGAAACTGCCGTTTTATAATTTTGGCAAAGGATATTATGAATAGAAATGTGTTTTCTAAGAATGCTTTCAATTTCATAGTACACTCGATTAAACCGGAAACGCATTTTATACAAGATGGTTCTTTAGATAGCTATTTTAAAGGCACACTCAACGCTATCGCTACTAGAATCAACAGAAATGATCTTTTTGGAACATTTTAACAGTTGCACGGTCCGATTTAAACATTCGCATCCTTCATATTTATTGATGACCAACTTATTGCTGCAAATGTATTTGAAAGATTGTATACTGCGAGATGCGAAAAACTAGTACGAATAAGGATGTATTTAACATTCTTTTTAAACATCAGTCCCTATTTTAATGAATATTTTACTTTCAATGCACGAATTCATTCGTTTTCGAATTATTCTATCACTTACTAGCGATAAACAACATGAAATTAATAAAATCGGCTTTTCTTTGCTTAACGGAACGAAATGAAAACTGTAACGAAAACATTTTGTTTGGATACCAGAGTTTATTACCAACCATTCGATCTATATTTCATGTCGTTTGAATTTATTTCGAGTTAATATGGAAACGTTATGAATATAGAGGTGTGGTGAAGAGATTATACAAAAATGTATATTTTCAACAAATATGTTATTTACGTTCTGTTATGAAGAAGAAATAATATCTAAGTTATAATTGATTATTCAATACTTAATTAACAGTCATTTGTAAAGGAAAGAAGCATAACGGAACTTATAAATAATACATTGGAAAAAGAAAAGGAAACAACAGAAGCTATAAGCTAAATTATTGACCATAGAAGATATTCAAGACAATCCCCCATTTGCTTGACTGTACTACGTTTCAAAGAATTTACTACTTTTTTTCTAGTTCATTTCCATTAAGATTCGTGAATAACGAAGAGTATCGTAAACCATGGACTAGATGCGATCCCATGACTAGCCATGTCCAAGGTACTAACATTCCTCATACACATATTGGTAATTAAACCACCTTTCTCTTAGTATACTTTTTTTTAAGAAAAATGTCTTCTTAAACATTTTTTTTGTACTTATTTTAAATGTGTGAATAAGAGAATACACTTTTCAATCAAGTATTGATCTGACCACCATCACAAAGGAACTTCCCAATAAATAACCAGTGGCAACTGTTCTTCAGATCAGTACAAAGTAACAATAATACTTATTCTAAATATATTTCAATTTTTTTCAAATATTATCTTGAAGTAACGTATGCTTAAAGTTTTAAGTATATAAACGAGTCTATATAATTGTTTGCTTTCTATTATTAAAACTTTACGTGGCTAATTTCGTTGTACCTGTTATTTCTAACTGTTCCTTAGTTGCTGTTTAGTTAAAAAAAATGCACACACAACGTACACACTTAAGGCATTAAGAAATGAAGAGCACCCAGACAGCGTGTAACTCTGCACGTGAATATAAAAATAACTTACACCATGAACTGCGCAATATTAACAAACGTTCGATAAACTACAAGAAATCGCATTAGAGTTTCTATACAAGAGCAGCGTAGTAACTTTCAGCACATATTGTAGTTACGTAATTGTACCAGGCAAAATAAAATATACTCTCTATATCTAAGGTATCTTTTAATACATAAATAGTAATAAATACAAAGACGCCTAGTGTTTTATTGACACTCTATATATGAATAATATTTAAAACAAGAAAACTGTATCATATGATTACATGTCTAATTTATCGGAAACATCCATTCAGGCAGTTTTTCAATCAGCGAAAGAGTAGGTAACAATTGGGATTCGAATTTAACCCTTTAATTTCCAGTATGCTGTATACCACCAGTACTGACGCGTACCGGAAAAAATATTCCTCTTAGCCCGTATTTGCCATAAGTACGTGCCAGTTACACATAAATACCGTCAATCGGCGTGACCAGTGCCATATTTTGAAGTTTCTATGCCATATCTCCTTTAATATCAGTTGAATTGGGGTGGATTTGTAATACAATAAATATAAACTTATGTGTTTGCTATCAATTTATAATTTTAGTTACAACAGAAGGGAGAAAGGAATTATTTTCTGTGGCTACAATTCACCTCGTTTGTCGAGGTGACTAAGTGCCATACCTGGTTTCTCTTTGAAAAGATATTAGAAACGTTTTATGGTTACTAATCACCCTACATAATTCAAATGTACTGCTTTATTATGGTGGAAGTTGTTTAAAAAATGGGTAAAAACGAGAAAAAAGATAGAAAAGGAATCTATGTATATTTATATATTTGAAAGCAGTCATTATAAACTTGTAAAACGTCAACATAATTAAAATTTTTAATAACAAAGTGGCGAGGGGTTACCAATATAATCCTAAAAAAATAAGAAACAAACAAGATCGCGAGTTGATGCGAACACCTTTTCTTTAAAAAATCTGCTCTAAACATGGAGCCAAACTCAAGAGGAAACTAACTTTAAGTACTTTACAACTGCGTATGTACAACTGTCTTAAACTTCTCTGTACAGAGTTTAGGAACTTTTTAAAAAATTGATGAATCTTATGGCTGCTGATTTCAGTCGGCGGCGCAATTTTTTTTAATTTGTTGCTCTTTGTATCAAAGAACACCCAGAAGGCCACAGAATTTTCCTTTATTCCTCATATAGGATACACTGGCTTCCTTGCCGACATCAAAGTTAAACATTAAATCTGGATAACATTTACCACGATATTCCAGTTTCCAGTATTGATTCCATAACATATAAATTATATAAATGGTTACTGAGTGAATGCAAGAATTTATCCCACAAAGTAGATAGCCTAAATCTACAAAATTTGTATAATAAACAGCGTGGTGATTAAAATCCTAATCGCGAAATTTCCATTTCCCCGCAATGCAATTTAACAAGTGTCTGCAGACGCTGCCAATTTGGAAAGCCTGTACATGTAATAACGCAAGTCTTGATACTCATTTTTGATCGCAACATGTTAAAAATGTTCACAAATTTTTACCTATGTACCCTTACTATGTTTCTATAATGTTCATCATTTCCTCTAACAATATTTACACTTTATTACTCCTAAATATCTCCAATAAAATGTAGTAGTGATAAAATGTATCTAATGCGTGCCATATTGTTCGAACAAGAAACAAAAACCAGGAACTTCTTGGGGTGAAAGAAACTCTGAAAATGCTTAATTTATCTCTAATCATGATCCTTTTCCAGAGCTATACACTTCGTCTAACGAGGTTCTAACTTTTTAGGCTCTTCAAAAAGTTTTCTCCTGGGCTCGAAAATAATTCTGTTTCTCTCCATTTAATGAAAACTTCTTTCAAGCCAATCACTTTTTCATGTTTGGGAAGAGAAAGAAGCCACATTGTTGTAATGGATAACCAGTCGTTTCTTCGCCAAATGAGAACATTTTTAATTTTTCGTTTAATCCGACCAATAATGCAGCATAATACCTGCCTATGACCGTTTACTCTTTTGCATGCTGTTACTAGAAACGATGTCTTCCGAATAGAAAAAAAAACTATAACGATATCGTCTGCCTTCTTCGAACCACATTCTTCAGGTGAAACCCACTGTTTTGACCACTTTCTCGGCCCTAGCATATAGTAACGAATCCTAGTTTGATCAACAGTCGCATATCACTGCAGAAGTGAGATAGATACGTTAGATATATTCCCAAACACCATTTGCGAAGGGGGTACTTCAATTCGTTTTTGTTACACCTTTTTTTCAGGAGCAAGCGCGTTTGTCATCTTACTAAAAGCTCTCTCATGCCTAAATATTCATATAGAATATTCCGTACGCATTCGTTTGTGACATTTACCATCTCAATAATATCTCTAACCTTCATTCACATCAGTCAACACGAAATCATAGAATTTATGGATCATTTTCTTGGTAGCTGCTTCAACAGAGCATCCTGCTCGTGCTCGTTCGATCATATCAAAACTTCGTAAATGACTTTTGAACCATAAAATGTCAAGGAGCGGAGTCTCCGTAGTACTTCTTCCCTCTGGCTTCGTTGAATGTATATATTTGATCACAATGAAGTATCCATTCAGTGGGTTCCCTCCATAGTCTTCCAGAACTGTATTTTGTCATTAACAATTTCTACGCCCTTTTGCATGTTTTACTTTCCCAGCATGTGTTTAAATCATGAACTGTAAAGATTCTGACACGGAATTACGCTAGGTACTACGCTATTGGTCGGTCAAGCAGAAACTAATTGAAAAGTAAACTTTCTGTTTATGAATATTGATCCCAATTTTACAATATATCGATTCACTGTGAAATCACAACGAAAAGTACATGCATGACAGCCTGATCCGGGAAGTGTTTTAAATTCTACTTACATATATACCTCGACTTGGGAATCGGATTACCTAATGGTTTTCCATTTACGGCGACACTTCTTGCTCTCGACTGGAACGACGTTCATTTTCTATAAAGTGCGAAATACGAAGTGATGCCTGCTATCGCTTCCCCTGGTGCTGCATGCATAACATTTTCTTATTTTGAATACCTCTTATACTTTTCACTCTTCGGTTGTTAGCTTGTTACGAGTAAAGTATCGTAGGAACCTTTTTTATAACGGTTGCCATTAAATTGAAAATTTGAAGTTCGTTGTATTGTTTCCCATACCGCCTGGAAAATTTAACATGGTATCGTGCTAGAATTTATTTCTGGTATCGATTTCTGTGCGAACATCTGCCTCTGATCCGATCGCAGATATATTCGAACGATAATCAGGTACGCAGTCATGAATTTAGCGAATTTATTTCCATATTCGGGGTATTTGCATTTAGTACCCGCATTAAGAGCTCTAGATATTTCGAGTGAACATACAGTGAACGCTGTATATAAAGGTTATTTAAAATTGAGCATTGGAAATGTTTATGTTTTTTGACGCAAGTAAGATCTAAATATTGTATTGTACGTAATTTATAGTAAACAATTGTATATAAATAAACTTCGTTTAGATATGCTATGATATGTTATGATATGATATAATCAAAAATTAAATTTGATTCAATGTATGTGTATTTGTATATTCACCAAAGGGATTGGCATAGAAAGAGAAGTAGTAGCAGTAATTAGAAAAATACAATTAAACTCAGTTTAGAACAAATTTTAAGAATATGCATACGATGACTAAGAATATTCTCCAGCCATAAAGGAAACAATTGAGCTGGTAGACTCTAAAGGCTACGCAAACATCAAAATCACTAGTTGTGAGGAAAGGTAAAGTATTTATTCGTCTAAGCGAGTTAGATAAATCTAAGGCAGTCCGAGAAAACATATCAGTGAGGTTAATCCAGCTGCAATGCCTTGACAAATTTCGTTCTGAAGATTCCCGCAACTTGCTATTTTAAATGAAGTATCCTAAATTATTACTATTTAAATTCGATATAAAATGTAATATTTTGTCCATAACGAGGGAAGTTCATCATTTATTGTCCCAAGCACAGTTTATATTCACTGCCAATTGTTTTCATTCTAAGTATCACTTATTGGCATTAGTATGTACAAAATAACTTTCCTGTATTTTTATACACCGAAAAAATATAATACACTCACAATGTTCATAATTTTATTGAGATCCACAAAATTGAAGTAAAGGCAACGATAAATTAATTTGTAAAAAAAGCTTATCATCGCAATACTTTTCAGATGATCTGATAGAAGGAAAACAGGTCATGCTGCTTTAAATTGGGTAGGGAGTCTTGACAATATGGACCAGACCACCAAAAGCGTAGTTACCAAGGAGAACTTGATACCACAGTATGGTACCAAAACGATCGAGTAGTGACTGCTAAATTTGTAACATTTCGGTGGCATTTCGATTGGAAGCTTAGAAAAAATTTTACACTATGAATTAGAGCTCAAACAAAGTCTCTGCACGGTAGGCACAAAAAATATTAACAGGGGATCAAAAACGTATGCTTCAGATTATCGCGGAAACTAATTTGTTATAGTAGATGAAACTTGTATTCATTACCTTTTCGCGCCCCTTTGGCGGTAAAAGTCATGGCATCAACGTTTAAAAGCACACTGTATGCTGAAAGTGCGTCAATACTGCGGCTCAACCACTCGTTGCAATTACTTGTTATTTCCAAAGATATACTCACTTCTTTATAATGAAACCATGACGGCAGTATACGAGTGGTTGGCAGAATAAAGTAGAGATTTTTCTCAAGAGTGATTCAAGCTCTTCAACCTCATTGTTAAAGTGTATTAACCTTTCAAGTAGTCCTTACAATCGTTGTGATAATGTTTAATTTGATTGTAAATTGTATTAATCTTACGGCGTTACAATGTTAAACTAACAAATGAAGATAAAATGTCCTCTTGCAAATTAATTAGAATTTAGACTAACTGATTGTGATAAATGACCTGAAATGATACAATTAGATGAGATAGTTTATGGACTATTTGCTATGATTTAATCAACCCTACTACTGTTGGTGGTAGACATTATACAGTCGAGTTCTTTCAAACTATTATGTAGGTTGTACATGAAAGGAAATATAATTAAGAAGAAGCTTTAAATAGCACACGTAATTTTGTCGGAATTGGATTAGCAGTGGAAGGCCAATTAAGTAACGCGTATGATCACTAGATATTTTCAGCGGATAAATTTGAAAGAGGTTGTTTGTGTCGAAGGATTGATTGATGCTTTGAACTTGCGAAAAAAACATCAAGCACATGTACAATATTTTTTCTTGTAGGTGCAACATTACTTGGTGAAAGTTGTCTACATTTTGTACTCAGTTTTTGAAAAGAACAAAATATCGCATTGAAAACTACTTCCTCGAAATAAATAACGAGTAAGAGCTATTCACACTAGATCTTATAACGACGGAGTTTTAAATAGAATTGTCTCAATACCATTGCAATTTATTGCAACTTTTTACATCCACTAGCTTCCAAGTAAATACATAGGACAATAATAATAATTATAATCCAGGACTCCGCATCCTCCACAACTTTCGCCAATTGCAGGATCCATCGGCCAGCCATTAGTTCTTATATTACGCGCCCACGGTGTGCCTTAAGATATTCGTTCTCAGCATTCAGAACGGTTTGAGGAAAACCAAAGAAAAACCACAACTCTGAGAAACAGCAGTTTCTATATTCGAACCCGAGACCCCGAAGTTGGTAGCTGAATGCGCTAGACACCGAACCACTAGCCCGGTAGATGTGACACGTAATTGTGTAATTAATTCACAGCTATTGCAACACTTCACAACACACAAAATAATTTATTCGAAACGCAGCTTCAACAGCACATAGACTCTCATTGAGAGTCAATGGGTGTCCATGTAATACCTGTGAGTTATACAACCATACAGTCTTTGCAATCGTTCTTGGTAATTAATGTTCACTAACGCACACAGTGTCGATGTTACTACTGTTTAAAAACGCACCTACCTTATTACTGATCAATTTCATCAAGTTCTTTATGTTTGAGGTTAACACCAATTTTAAACAATGCTATTTCCATTGGTTTCCATTTTTTTTAAGTATAAAATCTTCACCCGCTGTTTTTTCTTCGTAATTTAACACACCCGTTGGTATTTAATGTTACCATTTGAGAAGCTGAACACAATTTTAAAAGATTTCGTAAGATAACCATCAGAATGACTTTAAACTATCATGAGGTATCAATATTTAGTGTCAATGTCTTCATTAGCTAACAACAGCATGTGTTTAATATATGACAATTACAGCAGATTTTCATTTATGGTTCTATTTTGCCCCTTATAGAACTAATTGTAGGTTTATCGATTAGAAAAATAAGTACGCGTTGTAGCATCGTATATTCGATGAATTAATAAATTGAAATTAAGATAATAAATTATGTTTTACATTAACTTTTTGGGTATGGTCGCTTATAAGGAAAGGTTACATGTAATCTACGTTTACTTGTGCATAATTGTCGTTTAAACAAACGACAATAAAGTATTCCAAAGGCGCGGTACGAAAATATGTCATTAGCGTAGCTAATGGGTTTGTCAATATTTATAAAATCAGCGCTGTGGACGTGGTTGGTGACAATAAAATCGAGGACGTTGATGTGGGAATTTTCAAGCTAATGGCTTCGGTTATAGTGGCTAAGAATATTTCATTTATGCTTAATGTTTAAGTAAAAACAGTGCTCTCAGGTGGTAATTTTAGATCCTTGAATATTTATTACTCAAGAATTCAAATACTATATTTACTCAAAGAAGTAAAGAATTTTCCTTTTATTTATGTAGTTATATAATACGAGGTTTGTTCAGATAACCAAAAACTTGAATTACGCGCCAATAGAGAAACTTATTGATGACATTATGTACGGCATAATTACTACCACAACCACATGTTTTCGGTTTGTTGATATCTCACCTAGTTCTGGTGTCAAAATTATTGTTTGAGTTGTCCTAGCGATTACTACAACACGCAATTTTCAAAAACAACCATACAATATAATGTTTTGCGTGAAACACTTTCACAACAACATATCAACTTTTGAAGTAAGCTTATGAAGACGGTTACCTTCAGAATATAATCAATCGCGCCATTACGAGTAAACGTCGATCCAGAATACAGAGACGCAGTCGACGTCCAAGAAACGACGACCAAGGAACTCTGGAACATCATAAAAACCTTTGGAGACCATAAAGCGCCAGGACACGATGGAATTACTAATATCGCTATCAAACATCTGGAAGAAATTATAAACACTATAATTAGACACTAGTACTACCCGAAGACCTGGAAACATGCTACAATTATAATAATACATAAATCGGGAAAACCCAAAAAACAAGACAGATGGATATCGTCCAATCAGCTTGCTACCAGGACTTTGCAAAATTTTGGAGCGAGTAATACAAAAGCGGCTTCTATCGGTAGTCGAAGAAAAATCTTTCATTCCGGGATTTCGATTTGGATATCGTCGGGAGCACTCGACAACACAGCAGCTGCTGAGAATGTCTGTATCACCTCCTCTATACATCTACGCCAACTACAGCCATCATCCTAGACATCGAGAAGGTTGACGTTTGACAAGGTCTGGCATGATGGTCTCATACATAAAATGAGATTACACCGGATTCCAGCCATGCTTACCAATCTCATTCAACACTATCTCCGCGACAGAACATTCTCTGTTAAAATAGAAGACATTTCAGCTTCCAGAACAACGCAAGCAAGAGTTCCGCAGGGTTCGGTACTGGGACCGCTCCTGCTTCCACAGGTAAATGAAGCCGCTGCACGATAGATTGAAAGTATACGTCGACACCCTCTACAAATGGTTTTCAAAATGGCGAATAAAGATAAATACAGGAAAAACCTGAGCTGTCTATTTCCCGCCACGTAAAAGAAACAAAAAGTCCGACGAAATCCAAATTAACAACCACGCCATCGGATGGGCCAAGAAAGCGAGGTACCTAGGTGTTGTTCTACACGAACAGCTTACATGCACCTGTCGCATCAAGGAAATCAAAAGGAAGATGGCGGGAGCCTCGAAGGTCCTGTACCCACTATTAAACGAAAAAAGGAAGCTGTCACTAGATAACAAGATCAAGATCATCAAAACAATAGTACTACCGATCGCCGCCTACGCTAGTGAACTTTGGCATCAGGCAACCGAAGCGCAAAAGAAGAAGATACAGGGAAAATTCAACAAACTAACGAGGTTTGCATCAGGGGCATCGCGTTACATCGCAAATGCAACAGTGTATCAAGAACTTAACCTGGAAACACTTGAGACCGTAATATAGAGAGGAATACAAAACACATTACAGAGAATGGAGACACATGATAACACAACAGTCAGAAGAATAATACAACCAACACGACGAATAAAGAAAGAAGCAGTTCCACAAATTAAACGCAGAGCTGAGGAAAAAGGCACTACGCTGCACAAGACAAAGAGAAAGAAAACATAGGAAGTATACACGTACACTGGACCCACAATCTACCAAACAAGATGAAGAGGAAATGGAACATCTCTCCGATCCTCGTTCAAAATCAATAGTCTGCATGAAGCTAGTACATTTGAAACAGCCGTTGTTTGCGAAGCGTCAGGGACAGCAAGCTTAGTGACAACCGTTACGATTATAAAGCATTTTAAATTTCTACCTCGGAGTCAAATAGTTAGCTGTTTTCGCATTTTTTGTCTCGAGAATAGTAATGCAGGCAGGTTCCCACGGCAACATACCGTCCTATATTTTATTTGAAGTTAGCCGTACCACGATTTCAAATTTTAAGATGAGTTCCCATTTGGTCAGCAGTAACCGAAGACGACCTTCATCTTATGGTTAGCTTTTAATATTTAAATATTAATGTAAAATATTGTACATCCGTTTGGTTGGGATGCCATCGGCATATTGTTGTATATTCTAGTAGCCAAGCATATTAAACTATTCGTAGTTAACGTAAGCCTGTGATTAGGGACATGAATCTCTTGGTTTCATATATTATAGTGATGATTCGGGTTGTTCTGAGCCCTTAGGTGATGATTGTTTTTATGAACATATAGTGCGGCCTCTAATATGTAGATTGCTATAATTGTTTACAGTTTAAATTATTGTACGGTCGACACGACGTTTGCTACGAGATCCCCTCCATTACACGTATAGCTCTCCTTTGGCATAAAAGAATTTTTGTACGGAACTGCTAGGGCCCCATACAATTATTCCATAGTTTAAACATGATTCAATGTCTGAAATGTATATCAGTTTCATAACTTCATAATTTACTATGACCCTCAAATGTCTTTGTTTGAAGATTGATTTAGATATCAGTGAATTAATTGCGTCGATGTGTTTATTCCATTTCAGATCTTGTGGGAAGGTTATTCCTAAATTCTTGATCGACGTTACCTGGTCTATTGTGCTATTTCCAATTATAAAATGGAGACTTGGCAGAGTGTGCGATACACTTGATTTAAATGTTACATACCTTGTTTTGGTCTTGTTTAAAAACAATTTATTCATTGTAAACCAAACATTCAAATTCTTAAGAAGCAAATTTTATATCTTTCTTAATTATAAGCCACATTTAAGGAATAAGTAAACGTTTAATATTATTAGCTGTACTAAGTTCTAGCAGTCACCTGTCAACGGTTACGAATTAAATTTGCATATTTGTGACTAATTTCAGTTTAATTCGACTCCGTACGTGTTGCAGAATTGTATGTGTACATAAACGAAATGTCACCTACATATAGTACATGCATAAATACATAATATACCGTAGCGATTTGTGGGTGCATGCGAGGCGCAGTCCTGGGAGCCAAGTTCAGTTTCCTGAACCAACAAATTCAATTAAACAGGCGCAAACATTAAACGCTCTCGCCTGTGCATGTGTGTACCTAACTTCAGTTCGTTATCTATTCGCTAGTTGGCTTTAAATTAAAATAATTCCTGGCTAATGAGATCTAATTTCAGTTTAAACGTTTCTATTTACTGATATTCCGTTCTAAACATTTGGAGTGTAAATAGAAGTTGTGGATGCAATCATTTTACTTTAGCGCATCTCATTACATTATATTCTTTCTGACATTTGCATTATCTAACAAATCTACTTAAAGATATGAAAACATGTAGTTACACAATGTGAATGAAATACAGCAAATTAAAAATTTTACCTTACAAATACATTCCGAACTAATTTTGCATATGCGGTTATGTATGTTGCCTAGATTACAATTTTATATACAAGAGGGCGTGAGTAAACGCAAAATTTGACTCTCCTTTCATTCAATAAACAAAAAATTCAAAATCAAAGCAAATCTTACCAGCTCCGAATTCCCTTCAAAATTAGTGTCGCGCATCGTATTATTTTTACTGTGTAGCGTATGAAACTTAGGTGCATTCAAAAAAATTAGTGCTATAAAATTGACATACAGCGTTATAGAATTTGTGTTAAAAGGATTACTTCCTCCCTCCAGTGTAATTGTATTGAATGTTGCGTACCTAAGTTGACTACATGAAATTAAACACTATAAACATATTACACCTTGCACAATTCGAGGTGTACAAACGTCAAAAATTTCTATCTCGAATTTAATTATCTATCTAGGTTTACATATGCAAACGTGTCTGTCATTTCAATAGCTGTAATCCTCGCATCTTCTTTATTTATCTTTCTTCAACGAAACGAACACCTACACGAATACAGCTAAGGTTCAGAATTTAATATAATCCCTTTTTTCGCCATCTCACTTAACAAGAAGTAAATAGCTTGCGCGAGAATAGCATAATATACAACGCAAAGCGGAAAAGAGACGTATTTCTTAGAAATAGGAATGCGAAACGAAAAGAGAACTTCAGAAGCGTGTAAAAAGTTTGCAAATTATTTGTCGGCAAACCGAAACTGTACATTTGCGACGACCGACGAGAATATTAGGAAAGTTTGGTGTGCTAATAATTTTTCAGCCGCCACTCTCAGTTAGAGGGTCCCTGTTTTCTTTATTTTCTTCGTCTACTTTCGCCTGCGGACTTCACCATCTAGTTTGTTCTGCGTCTTTGAATGTATTTTCCTTAATTAGGTGATCCCTGTGGCATCCTATTGCAGTGATATTATGGATCCTTCGAAATAGGACGGACGAAGTAATATATCGGTTAAGACATGGTTACAAATTTAAATATTTCACTGTTGTATTTTAAATAGTAATAATGCGTAGTTTGTGATTGATGGCAAGTAAATATGTAATAATTTATTTATGTAATGTATAGAACATATATGAACGTCAAAATAAACGATATGTATGTTGTAAAAAGATAAATATGCAACAAAAACGTGCTGCCAAGCAGCGAGGGACAAATAAAAAAAGTCCCAATATAATGCACATACATATGACATTAAAAGCTTAATTATTAGAGAAAAAAAGAAAAACATAAATGTAGCAAGAGGTTAAACTAAACAATACAAAGCAGGCAATGGGGAGAGAGAACCACAATGCAACTGAGATATCAGGTCAGCAATATTATTCTAAATTAAGGAATTCTCTAACAGACTAAAAATAATGTTTGTGGACGAAGATATTCAATTTCACTCTGAATAGCCGCAATGATATATAATTCTTGTGTGAAACTAGGATTTTTTTGAAAATTCTAGCGTTGAGGATAGTGGTACCAATGCGGATGCTGTGCAACATGCACAATGGTAAGATGTACTTCGCACGAGTATCATGAAAATGCAGATAGGCGTTTGTTGCATAATTGAGAATGTTACGAAATGCGTAACAATACGCCTCCCAAATTAATAGACTGGATATTAATACCAGGCTACACAACTCGCGAAAGTGAGAGCTAAAAACCACGCGCACAACTTTTTGAGCTACGAAGACGTTCCCTGTTCCTGCAGGACGTTCTCACTGCAGGATACGATATTGTAATCTTTACTATGTTTCAGCATAATATAGTTATTTGTTTGGATACATGGAGACATATACAGTGATACCAATATCTTTTTGTTGATATTTTTTTTAAATTTGCTTTATTTTGCTTGATGGCTACTGTCTTTTCGGATTGTGAGGGGATATTATTGATTGATTACAAAGAAAAAGGTAGGAGCATAACCGGAGAATATTGCGCAGCGATATTAGAAAAATTAAAGGAGGCCATCAAGGAAAAACGTCGAGGAAAATTGACCAACGGTGTGGTGTGTTGCTCTTGCAAGACAATACGCCGGTTCACAAGAGCAAAGTTGCAATGGCTGCTCTGCACAAGCATGGCTTTCAATCAATTGTCCATCCACCCTACAGTCCAGACCTGGCACCTAGTGATTTTTATTTGTTCCCCAATTTAAAGAAAGACTTACGTGGAAGAAAGTTTTCCGACGACAATGAGGCAATTTTGGCCCATTTTGAGGCGAAAGATAAAAAATATTTTTATGATGGTTTAGAAAAATTAATTCATAGATCTAATAAGTATATTGTGCTTAAGGGTGATTATATTGAAAAGGAAAAATAGATTTATTGTTATATTTTATTTAAAACCCTTTCATTCCACGAACTTCTGGACCTCCCCTCGTAGTAAAGGGATACGTGAAGCCCTGCAAACTCCATTATGCATTTTTGGTTTTCCTTCCCCATTCAACAGTGTTTCTTCTTGTTAAAGAGCATTCGCTAAATTGTTTATTTATCAAGAGAGATTTTTTGTGTAAGGGCAAGGAGTATAGAAATATAAAATATACAAAAGAACTTCAGTTATTTTATTTTATTAGAATGAAACAATGGTTCTGTTTTATGATCTTCTATAGAAAAGGGAGTTCATGGAAAGGCGACGATTTGATGAATCTCGTCCCAGAAAGGTGAAAGTCGTTGAATTAACAAAAAGGCGATGGCCACAGTATTCTGGGATTGTCAAGAAATTTTGCTAATTGACTTTAAAGAGGCCAATACAACTATGAAGGTCACATGTTATACAACTTTATTGCATAAATTAAGGGACAGTGTTCGTGCAAAACGACGTGGAAAATTAACAAAAGGCGATGCTCCCTTCCATACTGCCGCCCTTTCACAAGCTGCAACCCACGAATGTAGCTTAGAAGAATTTAAATATCCATCGTATAGACCGAATATGGCTCCTTGTGATTTTTATTTGTTTTCTAATTTAATAGAAGACCATAGGGGACGTCGTTTTAGGGATGGCAGTGAGTTGCAAGCAGCCGTTATAGAACATTTTGACGAAAAAACTTCAGGTTATTTTTACAAGGGTATCGAATTATTAATTAATCGTTGTAATAAATGTATAGAAGTTAGGGGAAATTACACTGAAAAATAAAATTTCTTATATTGTTGTAAGTACCTTTTTTCTATATTAGACCGAGAATTTGTGGCGCCTACCTCGTATGCGTCTCTTGTTCATTACTTCCTTCCGTGAATTTATTTATTAAATTAATGTAATTTGTTTGTTAGAATTAATGCAATTTGTGCATTTTGATATACTGCTTTTCAATAAACTTTATGATAAGGAACGAATCATTTACTTGCAAGATATCAGTAAATAAACCTAATTACAAGAGATTTTTATCTTTTGGTTACATTTCTACATTAAGAAGAAAAATAGGAAAAAAAAAATTAAAAATACGTTAAGCTGATAATTGGAAGTGGTCTATTACGAAAGATTATGTTTTTCCAATGTAGTTGATTTTAACATTTGCTATTGTATTTTAATGTACATGTATTTACAGGGAAAAAGTTCCTATTCTTTAGTATTCGGTCTTGTAGACGTGTTTTTGTCATTAAGCGAAGTATCCCATCTGGGACAGTGCGCATTAGTAAAGTTAAGTGTAATAGCAACAGAAGATGCGAGATATAATTTTCCTCTTACAAAAAAAGCGATTGTATTGAGGATAGAACTGGTATTATTTGATTTCGAGCCATCTAGACCAGCTTCGATTAATTCAATTTCGAAGATGTAACATCTGCACACTCCCATTACCAATCACATCCAAAATCGACCGGTTTCTAACTATAAAATGCATCTGTCGATTTAGGGCCGGAAATGGCATGGTATAGGCTGATTGAACAATAAATTCAACATGTTTTCGTCGAAAGTAATAGTCCTCTTGCTACAATTATGATAGTAGAAGTATGTTCATTTTGGAACGTAGCTTTGACGTTATGCGTCTGTAGATGACTTCTTTTTCGAAGAAACCATTTTAGTAATAGTTTTTATGTTATAAATGAAGGAAATTCGATATATAAGATTAATTATAAACTTTTATATTCATCAATAATCAATACTTATCACTATTACAGAGAAACGGGCGGTAGAGGAGCTACTTAGTCTCCTCGTATCTCTATATCCGTAACGTGAATTCTTCCCAGCGATAATCCATCGTTATTAAAATATCAATATAAATTACGTCTTAACGCAATTACAACCCGCTCTAGCGCTACCAACTTAGTAGAAATGAGATTAAGTTTTGATTAACGAGATTATTATACAGCTTCTGCTACGTACTTAAATGTACCCTATATTCGTGTATTCGATACCAGCGAAGGATATAAACCGCGGACGTATCCTAACTGGAGGTCATTTTATGTTAACTTTTGGGCGTTGTCTTTTGTAGAGGATAAGTAACTATTATCACAGAGTTCGTGAAGAAGAGTATTAGATAAGTTTTTGCATTTTAAAAGGTATGCAGTTCTTTTGACTAATCTTTGCACATACATAATTGAATAAATTCAAAGTATTTATGTGTAAAAATACATTTCCGGTAACGCAAATATCTCCCATTCACAGGTATAGCAGTAAACTCCACTCACACAAATTAATTAATTATGCGGAACGCAGCGTTTCGGGAGCACGTGGGCTCCCATTGTCAACCGTGTTACCGACTGAAAGTAAAAACTGTATCACACATGCAAATTATTTTCTACGCAGGCTCTAAAATTTCTAACCATCTGACTATTTACAATCTACTAGGTGGCCTCATGCCTTTTACGGGGAAGGATGGACCGAAAGCGAACCGTATCATTTAACAGGGTCTATGGTAATAAATCCATCAAACTCGAGTGTGCAATTGGGGGTGGTTCTCTGTTCAATAAGTTTCCGTTCTTTTTCATATATACCGTTTCGTACGCGTCTAATTCTCTATACGAGTTCACGTTTTTAAGTAGTGTCAGATTTTTTAAATCAATCTTATGTCCGGATTTTACCATATGCTCTGCTACGCTTGATAGTTCAGGTTTGTCGAAACGATAGTGTCTAATATGTTCTTTGAACCTCGTTTCGATACTCCTTTTTGTTTGTCCAATATAAACTTTCTCACAATCATTGCATGCGATTTGGTATATTCCAGACTTTTTTATCATCTCCGGTTTATCTTTGGGATTCCCTAAGAGATTCTTTAAGTTGTTTTTTGACACAAAAGACACGTTCATGTTTAGTTGTCGGAAAAATTTACTTAACCCTTTTACTGTTGGGTGAAAAGGAAGAGTTATAAATTTCTTGTTACCGGTGTTTGTTGATGTCAAAGTCGTGGAATTTCTGATGTGTTCTTTGTATTGGACCTTCCTTAAAATACGGTCGACATCCATAGAAGAGAAACCATTGTACCTCGCTACATCTTTGATATATTTTAATTCTTTGTCATACCTGCTCTTGTTTAGCGGAAATCTGACGAGTCTATTGACCAGAAAACTAATCGCGGACATTTTTTGTTGTTCGCAATGGTGCGAATCAAACGTGATGAATCTGTTGGAATTAGTTTCTTTTCTGTAGATGTCTATTTCTAATTTATTATTAAGTAAATTAAGTAAATTTTTCCGACAACTAAACATGAACGTGTCTTTTGTGTCAAAAAACAACTTAAAGAATCTCTTAGGGAATCCCAAAGATAAACCGGAGATGATAAAAAAGTCTGGAATATACCAAATCGCATGCAATGATTGTGAGAAAGTTTATATTGGACAAACAAAAAGGAGTATCGAAACGAGGTTCAAAGAACATATTAGACACTATCGTTTCGACAAACCTGAACTATCAAGCGTAGCAGAGCATATGGTAAAATCCGGACATAAGATTGATTTAAAAAATCTGACACTACTTAAAAACGTGAACTCGTATAGAGAATTAGACGCGTACGAAACGGTATATATGAAAAAGAACGGAAACTTATTGAACAGAGAACCACCCCCAATTGCACACTCGAGTTTGATGGATTTATTACCATAGACCCTGTTAAATGATACGGTTCGCTTTCGGTCCATCCTTCCCCGTAAAAGGCATGAGGCCACCTAGTAGATTGTAAATAGTCAGATGGTTAGAAATTTTAGAGCCTGCGTAGAAAATAATTTGCATGTGTGATACAGTTTTTACTTTCAGTCGGTAACACGGTTGACAATGGGAGCCCAAGTGCTCCCGAAACGCTGCGTTCCGCATACTTAATTAATTTGTGTGAGTGGAGTTTACTGCTATACCTGTGAATTGTACATCCATACAGTCCTTGCAATCGTCGTTCAAATATCTCCCACATTTTGAAGGGGTACAAAAAAATGAAGAAATTTTTTTGAAGAATATTGAATATATTTTTGAAAACAGCAAGTATAGATTTTTTAATGTGAAATTATATCAGGCAACTATGACTGCTGATTGCTACGTTGAAAGGTTAGAGACCTTTCTGTTCATCAAATTGGACGATGTAGATACAAAGAATGTGTGGTTTCAATAGGACGGGGTCATAACTTGCACAGCGCGACGCACTCTTAGAGTGGTGAGGGAAATATTTCCTGGGCGTTTGATGACTAAGGGGAGATGTGGAGTGGCCTACCCGATCGTATGCGAGCCTACCCTACTTTTTTAAGCTCTACCAACTCATGGTTAGCTAGACGGTAAATTTAATCGATCATATGGTATATCTAACAGCGTGGGTAAGGGAGTGTTAGTTAAGTTAGTAAATTCCGGTTAGAGTTGTTAATTTGACAAATACGATTTCATTCAACGTGGACCCTTGCGTAATTCTTGGGCGTGTAGACGCGTAATAAATTTTACCTCAAAGTAGCCTCTGAAATTATGTCTTAGCTTATTACTAAAGCTCTTAATACAAGTTCCTGTCAACTACGCAACTGAACGAGTACTCTGCCAAATTGACAACTAGTGCAACTGAAAATAGTTCAAGTTACGACAAAAGTTTTTATTGGCATGAACTACTAGAGGTAAAATTTATTTGAATGCTTTTTACAAACGTAATATTTCTTTCTATAAACATAACCATCTTCTCTTAATAATTAGTAATCAATAAGTAAAAATAACCGTCTGCTTTTAAGGAATCCATAACACAATCACAGCGGTTTGTTTGTTTTGGGGAGAACGTTAAACGTATTTATCTCGTCGGAAAAAATGTCCTGTTATAACTAAAGAAAAATTGTTACTTGTCAAACTGCATAGTTGTTGCTGCCATGATCTCGCGTGATTCATGTTCAAAATTTTGCAAGTAATTGAGAATCTCTACTAAAATATTCTGTATTCATTCCTGATTTTAAAGGTTCTTATTGAAAAATTTTATATCTCTATAATGATCTAGAATTTACAGCGTTTTCGTATTTTTAGTAGTTGATGGGTAATCTCTTTCACGTGATCAAATCATGTTGACTTGAAAATTGGATAGCTTCCGGTAGCTGTTGATGTTGCATCTCGATAATTAAATAAGATATACTGGTAAATAATTGCATAGTCACACATAATAAATAAACACAACTTTTTGCTATTATGCCCACCTAAACCTGATGGGTTATTTTTTAAATAGGGTTCATTTGTAAATACCGTTTGAAATATCGCCTGCGCTCAGGTGTGGATGTTATTTGCATATACGATGACAGTCAGTATGCCTCCAGCTGCGAAATACGGTCAGTTATCGGTTTTTAGCAGCAAGAAACATGAAAGCCGGTATATTCATCGCTAAATATGTGCTGTGTATGATGGGAATGGGAATGGATGGGATTGTTCCATGAGGCCTGGGACAATGCTTATAATGAATTGTGCCCTAGTCACTTATAATCAATGAAGAATTTGATGCAGGTGATTAATACTAAATTCCAAGAAAGTAGGAAATTCACAACTTCCATGTTATCTTTGAAATCCACACACATTTCTAGGTCATTGTATACGATTATGTATGTCTAAGGACTCAGAGTTCAAAAAAACATGTTCTCAGCTGGATCTTAAACTGCTAAATGAAGAATATGAACAGAAAAGATAATTATTACTAGAGACCGAATTATATGGAAAGTGCATATATTCTAGTTAAAATTACATACCTTAAAAAATAAAATAGATGCACCTTGCATACAACGTCATCGCTAATTATTACTATTCAGTCACAGGAGATTAATCGTTAGTCCAAGTGAAAACAAATCAGGCCCCTTCAAAGCACGATCTTGATCATTATGATATCGTTAGTAGGCTTTAGGGTGCAACGAACAACGATTAACTCTGTTTCATACTGCGAAAGTGTAAGAAAACTGCATGAAACCATAAAGAACAAATGATACGGAATTCGAATAAGTAATCCATGAGGGTGTCCAAAAATTCGTTATTCGTGACGGCAGATGTCTTAAATCGGCAAGCAAGTTATGTAGAGAAAAGGATAATAGTATGTACATTCAAAAAATAAATGTGGTTTTGGAAAATTTTTATTTGCTCCATTTTTGTTGTAAAACGGACCTTATTTTAAAAACAGCCCTCGTATTTGATTATAAATCACCTCCCATCCAACTTCATTCTGGCACTTTCATTCCACCTTAGTTGGTGGTATTGATATAAAACCTTAAATTCATAATGAAAAATCATTTAAATCGCTTTGATTCATCATAATCATACAGCCAGTATCGCAATAAACAAGAATATCCCTATATTAAGTTTATTAAAAAATATTTAGCGATAATGAAACTATCAATCAGTTTCAAATATTATTATGTATTTGTGTGTTAATTATCAAATATTAATATATTGACAGCAAAGAAAATAAACGTGTGCCTTCACCAAATTATTTAACTATTACCAGCACAGTTTCTTCTAATTCTTGTACTTCTTTTATACAACAATCCTTTGCATCTAAATGAAACCATTAAAATGTTGGTGTAGCATTATTTTTTTGTTATTTATAAAGAAAATTCAATGTTGAAGAGAATTATAAATGTACTTCACTCTATTGCTTAGAGTTTTAACAACCCAAGCGCTTAAAACGTAACGGGTATTATTATAACAAAAGGATGTAAACCTAAAAGGTATTTTAGATATGATTCTAGTTATAATATACATAGTTGCTGTAAAATAGAACTAATGGAACTTCAGTATTCATCACTCCATTTCAATTTACATATTCGCAATTTATCACGAACAAACTGTTTTCCATCTATAACACATCGGGACCTATTTTCAATGGGGAAACTATAATGCATTTCCGTGGTGCGAAATCAATTTTTCCATTATCCGCCGTCATGAATGTAAATGATCGACGATTGCCAACCCGTCGACGCTACGCTGTCAAAGAAAAAGAATTAAAACGGTAATGTGGTGGCGTTATACTATGAGGCGGTCGGTAGCGAATCTCCGACTCTCGCCGGGTTTTTTCTTAACCGTTTTTTTTTCAAAGGCGGACAGCGGCGCCGTGCACAAAGGCACAGGTGAAATAAGGGCGGAAAAGGAATATCGCCGACCATTCTTCACTTCACTTTCCACTCAATTACCCTGCAAACTTTCGTGGAGTACTAACGAGCCGTCATCGTCGATTGACGCTTGGTCTTCCTCTTTGACGCATGAAAAAGGAAATAAGGCAGCAGTAAAAAGCACATTTTATTAGATAAATAACAAAAGATACGTTTCTTTAAATATTAACAGAGGAGTTCAAGAAACGCAAAAGTTTCGGTATGCATAAAGAATATTGTTCGTTAAATGATGATACGAATTTAGACCGAAGAAGTAAATAAAAAGGCTTATTTACAAACATGAGATATTTGAGTTTCAATGTAAAGAGATAGTGTATTCAAAATCGAGGAAGCATTTCAGGGACTTATTTTTGGTTTCAAACGTATGCAGAAAGTTAGGTATTATTAAAATGCAGCTCTAGCAATATGTCTCTATTTGACTTGAAGTGAAATAAGTCAATATTTTTGACTTTAGCGGATTTTCTCTTATGGAGCGGTTTACTGGGTTCAATAGGCCTATTGTTTAAAAACGTACATTTAAAATAGCTTGCCAGCTCCGCCTTCTTATGGAATTTGCATATTGATTTATCCACACGGTTTCTATCTATAGCAGGAAAGTAAACTATTCAAATTTTGCTCACGCTAAATACATCTTTTCCCTATATTAGATATTTCTATCATTCACCGATTGATTCAATAAAACCATCAGTATCTTACAGACATATTAAGCACTTATATTTCATTACTTAGATGGTTCTATCGATTTCAGATTGCTTGAGCAAACTATGTCAAAAGGGACCTGCGAAGATGATAAGAAAAGCACTCGTGGTAGATGGCGCTTTGTGCCAAAATAACGCGGATTGTTTTATATAGAAATCTACTTGCCGACTGTAAGTACGATTCTTTGGTCAACGTCTGCCAATATTTCGAAAAAAATTATAGAGTAATATTGTTTTGAGAGCTGTTGAAAGTGAGCAAATTTATATAATTGTGAAATCATGGAAAAAAAATAATACCAGTCAGTGATTCGACTTCCTTTGAGGATCGGAAAGCGTTTGCAGAAATCAAAGAGAAATTGGACGCAGTTTATAAGAACTATGCACCTTCAATGATTACCATCAGCTGCTGGTTTTATGAATTTAAGCGTGACCGAACATCAGTCTTTGTTGAGGAACATCCTATTGGGGTGATTATTGCGGATATGACTGATAAAGTTTATTAAAGGGATTGTAAATATGGTAAACATCTCAATTGTGCAGGTGCAAAACATCTTTCATGCAAAAAGCTATTGACGAAATGGATGCCACTTCTGCTGACAATTGATGATAAAACGTAATCGCGTAATAACTCCAAGGCAATATTTGGATATATTTAAACGCTACACGAGTGAGTTTCTGCGAGGTTATGCGACTGTACATGACACATTCCTCTACACCAGAAAACAAAAATCAGGCGGCAAAATTGGTTTTCCTGGCGAAGGTGCATCCAGGAATGTGAACGCGGTAACATCTGCCGGAAAAGCTATGATGATGATATTTTGGGATTAACAAGGTACGATGATTAAATCAACATAAACTATACACTGCCTATTTAGTGTATGTGTATGTACCTGCTACCCTGAGTGTCTTCAACTAGTTTCGCGTACTTTATTATACCTATTTAAGGGTATCACTGTGTTCAAAACCGTTATCATCTCTCTTCTCTATATATATTTTGCGCCCCGCTAAAGAATTGTAAGCTGAAAGGAGCAGTTTACAGTAGTTTGACATCAGAAATATTTATGTTATTTCTATTTGTTAAAATATACTCATAAAAGACGCAATTTCAGCGTTCAGTATCAAATAGGTGATAAATCATTTGTGGCGCATTACTAAAACTATGGGAACCACTAGACGGCCAACGCGAAGAGCGAGGGACGTGAAAATTTCGTATTTCACATAGTTACCGCTAAAACCTGCAATTTTCGTAGCGGTGTCACATCGAGCGCATAGTTTCGCCACAAATTATGCTATGGCGTTAACGTGCTTGCGTATTGACGTTATATGTTATTGGCGCACGCTTGTGTATGTTCGTATAAACGCGTTGCGGAATTTTACAGCCCCACAAATTAGAGAATCAGAAATGCAACGGGTAACCGTAGCAACACCTGATTCGAAAATAATTAGCTATCAATCATGGCGCGGTTGGCCCTATAAATTGAAAATATCGGTTTTACGAGCGCGCATACGTATCTGCCGGTGGAAACATTTCGGTTTTCATGTGTGAATGCTGGAAAACAATTTTATAATTGCTATATATGTATGTTATTACGTTATTTATGGAGGAAATAGAAGCAATTCGCAGCAATATGTGATTACCTTTTCTTATATGATTATTGGTGTTAAGGATTTAACATTGTTATTTATTTTTTCAAAAATTTCATTTTATAATGTCTACGCACACCACGTATTACATACGTATGCATTTAGCAATTTCTACCTATTCATACTAGAATTGTCTGAATTTAGACCCATTACCTATAACTTCGTCATATGATAAGTACGTGCAGTTGGCTCCCGTTTGACGGTCGTCGAGGTATTAGTGACCGTTATCGCAAACGTGCACTCTCGGTCTTTTTCGAGTAGTGATATGCATAAAGTATAGGCATTATTACATGCCTTTAACAAAACTTGTGCTGAAGCATAGCAAGTTAGGCAGATAGAGTACAATATTGGCCACGTACGCGCTGCGGTGATACATCATATAGCAAAAATCAAAGTGAATGGATACATATATTGCACACATTATACTACTTGTTATACACAATACCTGTACATAGGACTCGAAACCTCAAATACATTTTATATTGTAAATACATTTGTTTGAGCGTGCGCATTTATGATTTTTTATGAATCCCTACCGAGTAAGTAAGTGAATAAGCAAGCATTTTACAAGCCAAACACAGGAAAGTATTGGTCAGAAAATTCACGAGCTAATTTTGCAAGCAGACTGTAGCAGCATTGTTCTTCGAAACAGGAAAACGTAACAATTGGTTAGTATGTTTTACTATTTTTTATGTTTATCATCAGTAAATATAAAAATAGCCGTATTTAGCCACAGAGTCTGCATTTATATTGAATACTACTACAATTACTGGATAGTTACCAACTACTTTACTTTTAAAGATGTACTGGACTATCCATTCAAATAGATTTGACATTATTAATATAATCAAATATTGTAGAGTATAGTAATTCACGAAAGGCAGTCCGACATACTGGTCATTACCATTTACATGTTGCAATAAGTTACACTAACACAATCTGAATCTACGTTTCTTTTCAGAATTCTTTGTACCGCTTTAAATGTAATATAAGTGAAATAATGTATGTAATATGCAATGAAAGATGCGCTACTAGGTTCAAAGCATTGATAATCTATAACAAACAAGTATTAAAATTACGGCGAGTTGCGGCTAGAAACAACGAAGTTCTTCCCCTACCTTATAGTATTTTACCAGGTAAGTCCACAATGTAAGATCTCATCTTATAAATTCAAATAAATGTTTATTTGCAACAACATCTACATCATTTTGATGCTTGCTTATTTTTCTACATAATCGACATTTTACTAGATGCATTATTGTAGGCGCTTGTAGTTGCTTTTGTATGCCAACTCGGTGAGGCATTCTTGCTGAGATAATTGTCTTCGGAAATTATAAAAAATTGTAGCGCGAACATGTTTGTGGTTTAATTGCATTTTTCAATTAACTTATCATTTTTGACAGTTCGCTGTAGCTATAACAATACAGGTATCGCACTTAAACTTCGGACTTAGGTTAAGATAGAGCTTAATTGTTAGTACTGACATTTGATCAGTGACGCCTTCTATGTCCCAGTATGCAAAACTTGAGGACATCCCTCATACATACACGAACACCAAGCGAAATATTTTAATTAGGGTACTAGAGAAACGAGAGAAGCCACAAACGGAACGACGTTAAATAAAGATGAACATGTTTCTGCGATGCATCAATAGCAGTATATCAATAGAAACTACAAACAATCACACCCTAGCCATAGCTGTCTAATTAAGTGCCTCGGCTTAAATATGACAACTGCGTGTATTACCATCGCTCGAAGGTCCTAACCCAGTTAATTCAATTACGATGTATATGTATTTCGTTGATTTTCCAAATGTGGTTTCGTGTGTGAACTTGATGTTTAGAAGAACCTCTGTTTTTTCGACATTTTGATGACATTTTATTCGTCTTCAGCTGTAGCTTGCTGGCGTTTGATTGCGCTGCAATCGAGCGTACGACAAAGAAACAAAATAAGTCTATGACACCAGTGTAGAGAAAAATTAAGGACGCGCACTCTAAGGTAGGGAGGACGTAAAGTAAATACGGCAAGAAGCTGGAAAACGGGTGTCCAGTGGAACGGTGTAAAATATATAGCCTACGACAGACATTTTTGAATGTGGAAGCTACGCGAAGAGGTATAGGATAACGGATTATGTGTTCTATCTTCCTGTGCCTACCTCTAATGGTGCATATGACTTAATTCACATGTATCGCAATAAGCGCCACCACACGCAAATTAATGATTTATTTGGAACGCCGTGTTATCGGCTGGTCGGTAACACGGTTGACAATGGAAGTCCACGTGCTCTTGAAACGCTGCGTTCTCAATAAGTTATTAATTTCTGTGAAGTGGAGTTTACTGCGATACCTGTGAATTATGCAACTACACAGTCCTTGCAATCGTTGTGAGTACGACTTGAGAATCAAATAATATAAACGAATACTTATTTTATAGTTTAGGTATTCTTTTCCATATTACTGTTTATTGTTGGCAATATTGATGTTCTTATGATATTTGTTATATTTCACGAGACAACTTATTTGGTTGCCATTTGTTTTACATTTCCTGCTTTCTGAGCACGTGTGCTGTTGGTTGGTGGCTAGCGATCGGGGATGTACTCTCCAATCACTAACTGAACGAGAATGTCCAGAAGACGAGTGAGATGTCGTCGAAACGTCGACCTAGCAACCCGGGAAAATTATTCCATATATATACATACATATATATATATATATACATATATATAGGGTATTTAGAGAAAAAGAACGCATATATATATATATACATATATATCACGTTCGGTGTAAGAAATGATTAGGCCCAATATGTTTCGACTTAAGATAGTTAATGTGTGCAGATATCCTCGACACAGAGGTATATTTGAATAACAGAAACTTATCTGAATTCGTGTACGTTTTATAGAGAGGGGGTAGATCGATATTTAGAGGCAGCGATGCTTACCATTTTGCTTCGTCGCTCGCGGTACAAATACGTAGGATTTGCGAAAATTATCTCCGAGCGATATGAAAACCGTACGTATGGATTTGACCAGACAATCGATAAGCAGTTAATGCACTCAACTGGTAACCTATTCAGTGCAAAAAGAAGATTTAGGTAGAATGGTAGTTTCGACAGTGTACTGCCAATTGGTCGTAATCGATATCCTTTTTCTTTTCCCAATGCAATATCGGATGGTTATGAATTAATTGTAGAGATTTATGATGAGACTTACAGTAGTGTTTGATGATTTGATTTGGAAATCGTTTTTAGACAACTAAAAATATGTTGCGTTGATTTTATAGATATCCACAGAATGAATTTTATTACTACTTGTGTCAAATAAATGTAAACATACACATCTTTGACAGATTTTTAAAACTAAAGATTCACATTGATCGCAGAGCGGGGTAGATAGTTTAGATCACTCCTTTGCATCGATTAATGGGATCTAGTCTAGCTGGACAAGCAATGTTCCTAAGTATATCTATACATCTGTCTGTTATCAGAAAGACTCCAAACATCATCCTCTTTAGCAAGGCCCATACTACGCAGGTATTTCCTTAATCAGGCATGATTCGTAAGGATCGCAGTTAGAATCCTTAGCAGGTTCTGTTCATCTTCTGAGCCTCTCTTTGCCAGGCAACACAAACACTTTTGCATGATATAGTCCTACGGATTCATCTCAGATCAGCAGAAGCATGACAACATTATAAGATACCCAAGCAGCCTCTAGTCCCAACGGAACTTGACCAGTATGTCCAGATATCTATATGAAAGTGACCTCATTGCTACTACTCAATGATTTCTATAAGTTAAAAAAGTCGAGAGATACGCATGCTTCTCAGCAAGGTGATTGTCTATCTAACGGTATTCTCTATCCTTGTTTAACTACTACTAGAAAATCCTATCCTCACATCGATCTTTTCAACTTGAATCGATTCAATGAACCCCATTTTGTATTACGCGTGGTATACGGCGAGGTGCGGGGGGTATATCGCTAGACCTGCGTTATTTGTTTCAAGTGAACTAGATGTTTAATCCATTTTTCAGACGCCCAGAATCCAGTCAACAGTTCTCTGCTTTTCACCCGGTATGTCCATTCACATAAAAGTAATAAATTAAATAAATGCATAAAAAATGTATAATTCTTTCTAAACTTAGTAATGAGTGTTAGATACTCTATTCAAAATCTTTTCAAAATATCAGTCTTCAATATTTTCTATAAATTTGGTCAATATTGAAGTAAGAATATCTTTCCAACACCTAGTTATTGCAGATTTTAGTTTTTTGACGCTACAGTATTGTTTACCATTGGTATATGCCTCTCTTGCCAATATCCCCCAAAGATTTTCGATCTGACTTAGATTGGGCAAGCGGATGGGTTATTGTGTTAAATTAATTTCCTTTTGATGAAACCACTACTTTTTTATCTGGAATTATACATTATCTTGCTTAAATATCCAGCCTTGCGTTGGCAATTGCTCATCAGTCATCAAAACCACTTCCAGAAGTTGTATATAAAAATTAGAATTCATTCGCATAGAAATAAAACATATAGGGATTTTATTGTTATGGGTAAAAGCCGCCCAACCTATTACATTCCCGCTACCAAAATTTCGGCTCATCGCAACTTCAGTGCTCTTGTGGAAATCGTGCCAATAATATTTGAAACCATCAGGCCCGTCCAATTTCTTCTCGTCAGAAAGTATGACGTTGTTCCACTCATGATCCCATCTCATATGATCTTGCGCAAATTTCAGTCTTGCCTGTAAATGTGTCTCTTTTAATGGTTGTTTTGAAACCCTTTTTAATCACCAAGAGCGCTTACTGATGGATACGATTTGTTGTACACGTCAGTTTGTTACAAATAAATTTAAAGTACATTTCATTTGTTGCGTGGTTACATTACCAGAAAATGCTAACCGAAACAAAAATGAGCGCTGCCATTGAAATAGGTTTTGGTTACTCCCCTTAGTACGATTTTTGTCGTAAAAATTGTCCAACTTTATAAAATTGATGATGGGATCATCACATTTTCTTAGTTATGGCTCGGTTTGAAAACCTTACCTCTAAATGTTTTTTACTGATATCTATACTTCGATAATATATATAAACATATATATATATATATATATATGTATATATAATATATATATATATATATATATATATGTATATATAATATATATATAACAATAAATAAACTTCTGAAGATGTTTAGGGGCTCTTTTACACTGAAAGGTAACGCCTGATTTAGTAGGATGTCTGTCTAACTCTCTGGAATTATAGAAGTTTCTCTTGTATTTATATGCTTATACAGCAGGTACTTCTCGTGCATATCACAGTTGTCTTCTATAACAGTATATCTGAAAACGAATGTATATAGCAGGAATCTTAATATACGATTGACTCGATTTTAAGCATCCTTTTAACTTAATAAAAAAAATATACAGTAGCCAAAAATAAGAACTTTTACATGGTAGTACCTTAAATATACTAAAGCTGCTACAAGTACTACTTCGAAAGAATACGGACAACTAAAAATATAAGAGCAGGGACACCGAATTTGATTAATTGATTAATTGTAGTAATAATAACTGAGGTAACTTTCGCCAACTTGACATAGGCGAAGAGAAGAGCTTTGCTTATATTTGTCATGCGCTATAACTGCCAACATCACAATGTATGGTCACATTTCAGAAAGACTGATTTTTAACATGGAGTTAGTAATTAGTTTTAGTCTTTAGAATTACGGAATACTAAACGAATTCGGTTGTAAAAGTTGATAGTTCTTAAAAAGAATGTTAACACATGTGGAAGAGCATTATTGTTAGGTAATCATCAATAACAGATAGCTTATTTGTTTTTCTAGAGAGTTTTTTGTAGTATTAATTATTTGATAAGAATATTTGGGTCGTAAAATAAGTACATGTAGAAGGTTCTACGGTATAGGGATCTGTGTATATGATATTTATTTACAAACCATATTAAGCACGTGCAGAGTATACTTCGAAACTTTTCGAGAAGGTTTAGTTAGAAGATGTATATCCAGTGTCCCAAAAAACTTTACTGGAAACCTCACGATGCAACCGCTACCACATAATACAGTCTCGTTATCGCTACATCCTAAATCATCGCCCTCCAATAGTTCGCACACTGCTTATCGTCGAAACAGGCGCAACAATTGATAAGATTATTGACTTTACGGCAGCGAGGAGTGATTTGTTAGCTTTTGTGCGGATAATGGGTTACGCAGCGGTTTTTTTACGAGGGCCCTCCCCGCCACCTCAAATACAATACACTTCATTCGCTGTCACGTGGGAATAGGCTGAAGTGGTATGTAAAGCTGTCCTAGCCCAGAGGTAATCCTCCACCCGATACTATTTGAATAATAAAAATGGAAAGCGCTACATCACTCTTACGACACGATGTGTTGATACTACGCGCCATTTGACTTTTAAATTTTAAGTGGCGGATGGTGCAAATTGCTTCCTTTCTCGTACTCCTGGTAAACCGATCATGTATGCGTGGATTTAAATTAGTCTCCGATGGCTTTTTTATTTGCCTCTGATTGTTTGGTTTTGGTGTGACCGTCGACGCCTTCCTTGTTTCCATATTCAACAGAAAGTTTGTTAATCTAAATGCCTTTGTGCTCTTGAGTAATTGCATCTTTACGCGTAGGGGAGTAAGTGGTAATTTGAAATGTAGATGTTTGAACGTGGTTTATCCATAGTCCGTTGATGCATGTATGTAAATATGTATAAATTTGGTGCGTACATTTAATGCGGTATAAAATTAGCTCTGCTGTGGAAAACCAGAGTGGAAATTTATGCGAAATATAAGGCTCAACAATATATGTATTCTATTCGGTTGTATGTAATACATATTCATTGCATAACTTGTCAAATTGAGAAGTTGATCAAAGGTATAGTTAAATTGAAGATGTTAATGTAATAAGTGAATGACACGACATTACAACAAAATATTTATATATATTGTGGTGGAAAATCCCAGGCTCTCAATTTTCCAAATTGGTTCTTTTATGTAAATTTTTGTTTGTTTTAAATTCGAATATAAATAATTTTAAATAATTGAAATAGCCAAATGTAAGATTCAAAACGTGTATATATATATATATATTTATATATTTATATAGTTATATATTTATATTTTGGTTTGTCAATATATATATATATATCTATATATATATATATATATATATATATATATATATATATATATATATTGTGGTGGAAAATCTCAGGTTCGTTAAAATTTTTAACTGGGTTCTTTGATTTAAAATTTTGATTTATTTGTTTTGAAATAAGTGAAAATGTTTTCTAAATTAAAATACCAAATGTAAAGTTATGTAGTAAATGTTGAAAAGACAAATATATTGACAAATGAAAAAATATATACCGCTTTTTTTACAGAAAATCTAAGGCAACTGACTAGAAGATTTAAAATCTATCTTTAAATATTCTAATTAATTTATGAAACGAAATATGAGATTGAAAATTTTGAAGAACTTATATATATACATATATATTCTGTGGTAGAAAATCTCAGGCTCGTTAGTGAAGTGAAAATGTTTTCTAAATTACAATACCAAATGTAAAGTTGAAAAAAAATCTAAGGCAATCCCTGACTAGCTAAATTTTAAATATTCTAATTAATTTACGCAACGAAATATGAGATCGAAAGATAGAAATAATTTTGAAGAACTCGCGAAGATTCGACGTCTTTAACGTATGAAATCGTGCTCACTGGCTCGTCTTTAGGATGGACTGGCCTTCGACTTCCAAGGTACGTGTCCGGAACTTCCAAATTTTATATGTGGTATCAGCTGATACACTTTGTTATTGGATATAAACGAAGGTATTTGTAAATTTACGGAGTTATATGAGAAAATAACTAATTATTCTTTCTCAGGAGAAACGATGCCAACATGTTTGACTTTTGACACGATCTTCATCTGCCAGTTTTTTGTTTTATATCCATGGCAACGCATTTGTTCGCCTATAGGGTAGGCCACTCAGTACACACACATACTATATATGTGTGACATTATAAAGAAAATTGCTGCCAGTCGTGCCATTCTTCCGTCGTACGAGAAATTTCGAAGATTATAAGTTCAATTTCGGAATAATGCATATTCATACAATGTAATTGAAATGTGTGAGTACTGTATATTAAACGTCTTTTAAAGATGAAATTTTGAAATATTTATTTATATAAAAAATATGTTTACGAAAAGCGATATATATAATAAACAATAGTAAAGTTTACGTCTCGTCTGTAGGTGTTGTTGAAGGGACCTTCTTTTTAACAAGAAAAATTGAGAGTAATTAGTTATTAAAGAATACCCAAAGTAGATATCTGTAAAACCTTTCAAAGAAGCCTGTAGAGATTGAATATCTGTGTTTAAAATTTCATAAAGAGGGAGTACTAACGGTACTTCGACTCCGACTTCTAACATCAACCAAATTAAAAATAACGGCATGCACCAAACAGTGACGAGAAAGTATCTGACATAAGTGAACTAGTAAAATTTTAGAAGAAATTCATTGGTAAATAATAGACAACAATTCATATCACTACAATATATCGCTTTTTAACAAAATTTCTTTTTAACAAGTACTTAAATCGATCCCTATCTAGCTAAATTTGTAAATTATAAATAAAATACAAAATGGGAGCAAAAAAACAGTAAATTTTAAAAATTAATTATAATTTGAAGTCTTTAATTTTGTAATCGTACTCACACTCATACGTACTATATCGTATTCTAAAAATATATAGAAAACGATAGCGGAGGTTACGTCCCCACCGTACATGTTGTTTAAGGGACTCTTTTTTTTGTTTTAAACTTTAAAATTATAAATTATAGGTCACTAATGAACAACTAAAGTAGGTATCTGTAAAATTTATACACATAAAGAAAACTGTGCGGAATAAATATTATAAATAAATTAAGGAGGAGAGAGTCCTGACGGAGTTTTACCTCCAATAACAGCATCAACAATAATAAAATAAGGGCGTGACGAGAAAATATCCAATACAGATGTGTAAGATAAAATTAGAAAAGCATTGATATTTTATAAAAATTAAGTTAATAACACATATTACAATATATCTACAATATTTATATTTCCTACCTTGCTATATTTGAAAATATTACGTGAAGTACAGCACATATTTCCAAATAGGATATTTAATATTATATAGCAATTTGTTGAACTAAGATTCTATGTAGCAGACCCAAATTCGAATTAAATGATAAACGCGTAGCCAAGGAATAATTGGACAATTATATACACAATTATTACGTGCCTTTGCTGTTGACGCGGGTACATTTTATAAGAGAAGAAAATGGTTTAATTTGCCGGCAGTCGTAGCAAGAATAAAGAGGAGACAAAGACCGACATCAAAGGAACATGAGAAGCTGAGATACAGAATATAGAGTATTACAGAAACTTTATGTATTAACTTCATTTAACTTGAACTACTGCTGAATTCAAATAATGTTTAACATTTAGCCTTTATGATGTCATGCAAGGAAATAAGGTTTAGTTTAAATATAAGTTCAACTGGCTTGGATTTACACCATAATAGATGAGAAATTAATTGTTATAAGGAAGAGAAGTTCTTATTATATCGAGGTGCTGTTCTAAATTAATATAGTTTTATACGATTACGTACAAAAAGCTTTTGGCAAAACTGATCGGTTACCGCATACGTAGTAACGTTAACTTATCTGTTGGGAGTATAATCTTCATGTTCCCACCAATTCATTATGCAAAACTGGCAAAAATTCTAGGCGGCGGAATTTTATGCAGAGGATTTGAAGGAGCTTATTTCACGATGTCAAAAGTATTTGAAACCATGTTGGTGAATATGTAGAAAAATGAAGTAAATATGTAAGTTTTTAATTTGTAAGCTTTCCAGATTATTTTATTTCATTACCGATTGACTCTTAATATTAAATCTCACCTCGTGTACTTAATAACCTAAAAACTCGTATTACTTTTCACTCTTGTAATTATTGAAGTAAGTAGATAATTTGTTTAAATGAGGATGAAATAAGCTTTTTTTCCTGGGATTTAAGACAATTTTACTAAAACTCTTTATTAACTACAGAAGTGTTCGGAGACCAATTCACTGGTTTAGTGATAATTGCAGTGACTCCTTATGTTTATATGTCAATACCATCGATATAATGTCACTTTCGAATTATTGGTTATTGCAGGTGTTCTTTAAGTGTAATAGTAAGTGCCTTGCGGACTGATAAGTTTGCGAATCTTTGGGTTATTGGATATTATCCTCAGTCATATAAGAGTGTCCGAAGAGGAAATATAATGGGCCCATACAAGCTACTTAAGAAACCTACACCCCTGGCTTTAGAGTACGTACGCCGGTTGGTTATGATGACCAGTGCTCAAATCGCACTGATAATTGTTTGTATCTTACATTATATGTTTAAATGTTTGTATATCATTGAAATGTAGATAAAACCATTGCAACGCCATACGATAAATAAAAAAATAAATAAACCTCCAACACCAAAATGAAATTTGATGCATTTCGAAATTGTTCATCCAAAATTAAAGAAAGCTCTTCCTTACTGGCTAAAATGAAAAGAATCTGAACCGTTGAAACGGGATATATGTACGAGGAGTATTTTTACGAAAGAACTGTTTTGAAATTGGTCGTTTCAGGGCTGCAGTCGCCATTCCGCGCATACGCGATAAATATCTTCATGTTTCGGTTAGCCACAGGCGTCATTACGATTGCATTGATTCAAGCTGACGGTTGCTTATGGGTATTTAAAATGCCTTAAATAATTGTGAAATATGCGCCGTCATTCGTCTCTTAAATACGAAAACGCCGAAATTCTTCGGCAGATTAGTGAAGTGCATGGAATAAATGCTACGACTGCTGAAATAGTAAGAAAAACGGATTAAAGGCCGTGTAAACGTACACCATGGAAAATCAAGCGGGCGACCGTCCGACAATAATGATGACTTGATGCAGAAAGTTGATGGAAAAATCAGAGAAGCTTCCTTAAGGATGTGCTTTCTATCAAATTGCGACAGAACAGTTATAGGATTCCAGAAATGTTAACTGTATTGCACAAAACCGATCATTTAGCCAGTGATAGCTTTTAAATCAGTTAGTCGCTGGTAGCAAAAGGTTGGTTGCTCATGTTACTCCAGAATGAAACCGACAGTCCATGGAATGAAAGCATTCAATATCACTCAAAAGAGTGAAGTTTAAGTAAGTTACTTTAACTCAGAAAACCATGAGATAGGCATGGTGTTTTGTTTGTAAAATTTCAGCTACGGGGTAACACAGTCAAGGCTGATACATATTGTGACATTTCAAATAAACTACTGCAGTACAAAACAGAAGGTGCTGGATGCTCCGTACAGATTTCATCATTTTGCTTCACAAAGGTGCTCATCCACACGTACCCGTTAAACTCAAGATTTCATTGCGTTGTGTAGCTGCGGACGACTTGATCGTTCTCTCTCTGTATAGCAGCGAATTAGCAGCCAGTGACTATCATTTGTCCTTGCATGTAAACAAGTATTGCCGCCAGAGCTGTGGCGACGATGATCATTTAAAATGCCCGTGTTAGAGTGGTTAGCAGATCAGATAGCAAATTTATATGAAGATGGAACTTAGAGACTGGTCGTACGATAAGATAAGTACCGTAATGTAGATGGAAATTATATTGGAAAATATATTAAACACTACTCCTTCAAAAATCTTGTGTTTTTTATGAAAATACTACTTACATAAAAAGGCCTCATGTATAGTTCAGTGCTTATAAGCTGCTTTTGCGGAAACAAAAGTAATTTAAAATCAATTCTGTTCTTACAAAAACGAGTTCTTCGCTAATTCGTGAAGGAATTAGCTTCTGAATTAGGAGTTACCTCACTTATTATTTGTTATGACGGTTTGTAAACAGCTAATTTTGTCACCTACCGCCTCCCGATCTCCAAGAGGTTCTATTCTTAAAACCATCTTCCCTCAGTCCTCTCTTCTCAATAGCTTCTTTAATTCGTTTTTCCCAACTCCTTCTTAGTCTTTCTTTTGTTCTTCTACTACCAGGCTTCCACTTCCAAATCCTTTGTGGTAGTCTGTCCTGATCCATTCTCCCCATGTGGCCATACCACACTAGTTTTTTCCGTTCCATTTCACGTATTAGTGATGTGTCAACTTGCATAATTTCTCTTATTCTTTCATTTCTTTCATGATCTAATGATGTCTGTATACACCAGCGTCTTCAGTCATCATTTCCGTTGACATGATTTTGCTTTCCATCTTCTTATTCAGCGTCCACACTTCACTTCCATAGGTAACACAGTTTTCCACAAAAGATTGGAACACCCGGGTTATTCTTTTCTTCGAAATATTGTCATTCCGCACTACAGGGTGTAGTTGTCTAATGATAGTTTTCCCTTTATTATTTTATTCTGTATGTCTGTTTCATCTGTACAATCGGAAGTTAACATAACGTCTAAATATTTATACGCATTTGTCGTTTTTATCACTGTCTTATACATATTGATCTCCAAACCCCATCTCGCATATTCTTCCCTCATTTTCCTGAACATGTAATCGACGTCATTTCCGTCCTCGGCTAATACAACCTGATCGTCAGCAAATTCCAAACTATATATGTGCTGGTCATCGAGAAGCACCCCCATGGGCGTACATTTCTTTCTCCCATATATTTTAAATAACGTTTGTGATATTCACCATCCATGTCACAATTCTTCATTTGGAGTAAATTTATCCGAGTAGTTTTTTCTGACTTTCACTTTGTTTTTGTTATTTTTATAGAATTGTTTAATATTACAGCGCGCAAATTATACACACATATATATGTATATATATATATATACGTAAGAAATCATTTTTATCGCAATAAAAACTTCTAAACTGAGGCAGATATTCATACTTATAATATTAGGGAAGCCAACCTTGACTTTACCTATGTGTTAGTAGTAGAAGCGAATACGCTCTTAAAAATTATTTTAGAGCATTCAAGAATTCTATCAAGGCATATTATAATTTTGGAGTGATTTTACCTAAGTGTTTTGGTATACTGCTACTCATTATTGCTATAATATTTACTTTATATTTTTATATGTTTTATAAAGAAGTCTAACGTTACTAGTAATGAATAAATATCTAACTGTCTGTCCTAATGATAAATATTTTAAATTATTTTTATTAGAATTGTTTTAAGTAAGGTGCTTAAATAAGAAATACGTATAAAATTTCGTTTTTAATTCTGATATGTAGAAAGCGTTACTTTCAAAAGAAAGCCAAGTAATTATAGGATATTATTAAGTAATTTTAATGTTTAATATATATTTTATTACAGAGTAGGTTTTCAGTATTGTAACAGAATAGTGTTAAGTTAAATTGGTGTATATGTTTACAGGTTGAATTTTTTCAGTTTAATTATTTTGTCTTTATTAAATATTATGTCACATTATTGCCGCCTCTCTCTCTCTGTATCACTTTTAGCACTCGCTTCAAAGCGCATTCTTAATGTGATCTCTAACACTATTGAAATCAAAATAGAATCTCTTCAAGATTATTGTTCTTTTGTTCTGTAGTTTCCATTCGTACTGTTAGTTCTAACATATACTTAACGCACCCTTTGTAAAACATGCTAACCTAAAATATTTTAATTTAGCAAAATGATTTGCCTTCGTAAACAAATGCGTCTAAACAAAAACCAGTAATAACAAAAATAAGTATATGATAGTAATAAAAATGCCTGGAATACAGGCTAGCACACAATACAGTGTCTTATTTCGATTTGGCAAGATAAGTGAAAGAACATCAAGCAAGACAATATTATAGCTCCAAATGTATACGTCAGTATCACATACCTAATTAGAATTAATTAACCGCAGCAGCAATTAAATTTTATCATCAACAAAGAGCAAAACAACCCTGTTATCTAAGATCTACAACCTTACTCTTACCGGGACTGCGAATACTCATTTAATCCAAAACAATCTTCTTTAATTACCACGTAATCTCTGGAGGGTAGGCGTGTATCTTTCTCTTTGCGTCTTTCTGCGTGTGTGTGTCTAAATTTATTTCGGAAGGCTCTCCGTCGACAAAGAACAATTAACACGGTCATTGTTTAACCGACGAGAAGCTTCTTGTCCGGTCTGGCCCGCAACTATGCCGCTAGTAATCAAATAACAATCAAACTGGACGCTGTTGTACGGACACGAGCATGAGAGTATCGGGCATGTCTACGGGAAAGTAGCTCGGAGGAATTTGAGGTTTTAGAGGGGGACAAGGAAGTGAGGAGAGTTTAGGTAATGCGGCGTTCCGAATGGAATTGACCGCAGGACAAGCGAAGCGACCCGGGGGTACTCCCACAGGCTCCAAACCGTCCAGAACTCCGTTTTAATATATCCGTTGATGTTCTTCGGCCGGGTAGCAAGCGGTTGCTTTTCGATTATCGGACTAGGAATAAGGCTAGTTTACCCTCGGATGGACATTGGGTCCCTCTTTTCTCGGCACAGTAGATTCTCTAGGACGTAAAGATCGCAATTGGATATTTGTGATTGGTCAAAATATTTCGGATTTGTGTAATTTAAAGTTTCAAATTCGATTCAATCGATGGTCTAGTAGTTTTATATTGAGAAATTACTGATTGACAAAATAATTGTTGCGCGCTCTTCATAGGAAAAACAATTTTAAACGTATATAGTTACGCAACAATCATTAATAATTGACAAATAATATTGTAGTATTGAAATAATGTTTTGGCGTATCTTATTTTATTTTCACGAAAAATTAAGCATATGCTGCTAATAGAGATGGATTGTTTTGCCGCCACGCAGTAGCGTGCCCTATATGAGTTTCAGTAACTTTGAGCAAGATGATCTTATTTACAACTATATCGTGCAATTGTGCATTGTTTCGAAGACAAGTATTAAAAATAATTCATTCCCACGGTGTCTATAACGTAATGGTAACACACTTGTCTTGAAAACAAGATGCTTGTTTGAATCCCATTAGAAACCATCAAAACATTTTCATTAAATTTTAACGCTGGAAATTACAATCTATCATTAAAAAGCCAATCGAAGTTTCGTATTAATTTAATGTTCTATTTATTGTTACGCATGCTACTTTGATTCGATTATTTTAATATGCTATGTACAGCGTCGCCTTGCATACTAAGAATACAAGAAAGCGGCATTGTATGGAGTACATTGTAATATTAGAGGATTTCTCATGGAACGCAAATACGGTATTTGCAATCATTTAATTCACCTTAAGATATATCCCAACCTCCACACTGTGAAAAGTCGGACAAAAATTAAATAAATCCAGCTAATCTTAGGAGAGGTATAGAAATCGAATGGTATGCACCCGTAACAAAAAATATTTATGCCAGTATTGCAACTAAGGGAATTTTAATTTTCTTAAGGTAAAAATATCATAATCTGAGCTTTGAAGAAAGTATAGGAGGACATAAAACTAAGTATTTCAAAAATTTAAGTAGATTTTCAGTGTAAGAAAACTGTATAGTTAGTGTGAAACGTTAAGATCATTTAAACAATTAACAAAATATACATTTAGTAATTAAAAGATTAATTTTTAGGCGAACTGTCAAAGATTAAAACGTTCTTTATCATGTTTGCTATTGAAAATGTTCGTATGCCATCCGAAGTGGAAATCGAAGTATGAAATACCACACCAGTTGAAATTGTGAATTTCGACAAGATTTAACAGAAACAAAACCATTTTTTGTAAACATTCCACAAATAGCAAAGGTAAGTCTACATAAAGTCACCATTAGCATGGCCATTGCGAACATTCGGTCAGCAGCGCGCGCTTTAGAAACGTGTGAAAGGTCTAATAGGTAATGAATATAAATAAACGTTTATACTTTTTTTCAAAGATCGGTTAAATATTAGCAGCATCATGTATGTGTAAACGGTTTTTTCAAGCAACCGTGTTCCTCGTGAAGAATGAATATTATTATATGCTGAGAACGACCGTAAATGCTTAATAGACCTGTAACACCTGGGCTGAAAAGTCCCGGGCCTAACAAAGAAAACACGGCTTTTTGGTTCAAAATTAGCTTTATTCATCAACGTAATCTCCATCAAGGGCAACGCAATCATTCCAGCGCCGCTCTAACATTTCCATACCACTTTTGTAGAACGATTTATCTTTTGCCTCAAAATAGGCCTCATTTTCAGCGATAACCTTTTCATTCGTGCGAAATTTCTTACCGGCGAGCATTTTTTTGAAGTCTGCGAACAGCCAGTAGTCGCTGGAAGCCAAAATTGGCGAATATGGTGGATGTGGGAGCAATTCAAAGTTCAATTCATGTAGTTTTGCCATTGTATTGATTGACTTGTGACACGGTGCGTTGTCCTGATGAAACAATTTTTTTTTCTTTGCCATATGCCACTGTTGATGGTATTTCCTTTCTCAAGATAGTCGATGAATATTACACCACGCACATGCCAAAATACCGAGGCCATAACCTTTCCAGCCGATTGTTGTGCTTTCGGGCGCTTTGGGCGAGGTTCACCAGTTGCTATCCACTCAGACGACGATCGTTTTGATTCCGGAGTGAAGTGATGGATCCAGGTTTCATCCACTGTCACATATCGACGCAAAAATTCCGGTTTCTTACGTTTAAACATGGCCAAACACTGCTCAGAATCATCAACACGTTTTTGTTTTTGGTCAACAGTGAGCAAACGCGGCACACACTTTGAACAGAGCTTTCTCATAATCAAATGCTCATGCAATATAAAGCCAATACGTTCTTTTGATATCTTTACGATATCAGCTAACTCACGCAACTTCACTTTTCGATCATTCAAAACGATTTTGTGGATTTTTTCGATGTTTTCTGGTGTTACCGCGTCATTTGGACGTCCACTGCGTTCTGCATCATCGGTGTCTCTACGACCACGTTTGAAGTCAGCAAACCAACGTTTTATTGTTGTTTCTGATGGAGCGGAGTTCCCATAATACTTTTCAAGCCATTGCTTCGCTTGAACGGTATTTTTTCCCATCAAGAAGCAGTGTAAAATTAAAACACGAAATTGTTTTTGATCCATTGTTTTGAAAATAACAAAAGTAGCGTGACTCTTAGCACAATAACTCACAAATTAATGAATAGAATATCATGAAATTTTAACAGCTGTCTTTTGAAGGTTAGTACTAACTGAGAGAAAGGTGACTGCAATAAAACTAGCGTCATCTATGTGTTAGGCCCGGGACTTTTCAGCCCATGTGTTAGCCCTATTGTTACCGAAAAATTGTTTTGATTTCAGAAATTTTTTGTTAACACCGTATTTACTTCAGTAATAACATTAATATTTCTTCACTGAATAGTTTATAAGGCTCCTTCAATTGAAAGCATTTTGCAATTTCTTTTAACTATTTGATGATGATTGCTTCTTTAGAATAAAAATGTGAAGCTAGATTTTTCTTGAAACTGCTAGTCTATGTTTGCGGCACCATCCATTATGCACCAAATAAATATTAAGAGTTTTAAAATTTTTGCATTATACTTAGCATCTCTTTTACAATTACTTTGGCAGTACATTTTTTAAATTTTTTATTGTCTAGTCAAATTGAAGTTTAACAAAATTTAAGCTATTCTATTGTTAGCACCATGGCAATAAGAACACCATTTTTTTGATGGTTAGTGGGCTCATTCGCACATAACCACACTTTTTATTTTTTAGTTCTGATTTTATGTCTTTTTCAGCTTTATGGCGGAGTGGTTCCATATATTATTGTAAGTTATCCGAGTAGATAATTTCAAGCTAAATAATTCATTTCCTTTAAATTAAACAGTACATCACACACAGTCGATATTAATCCTAAATCAAATATAAATTGGTTGTAGTTGTAACGGTTGTCGGGTTCCGCTGTGTCACTAGGTTTCCATCTCTGACGTTTCGCGAACAACTGCGGTTCGTATTTTCAAAGGTACTTTTGAAAATGCGAACCGGACAAAAACCTAGTGACACGGCGGAACCCGATAACTGTTACAACTATGTCAAACGGTCGTGAAAGTCTGAGATACTATAAATTGGTTGTTTAACCCGTTTGTTTTTTATTTTTGTACTGTGTACTTGTCCATGCATTTTTTCCATTCAATTTTCTTTTCCGGACCATGAAAGCATTGTCATAAACTCTACAAACTATCTTGGTCCCCTTACCTATCAAATCTGGAAATTCACTGATATATTTCTATAGTTCCTAAATCTATGCTAGCTTTTTCGACGTTCGTAATCGCGATATTATTAAGCTAAACCATGCAAAACTCCTAACACGCTAGACACATTCGTACAAAAGAGGTATATACTCGACCCAATGTGCGATAGCTGACTGATAGTCTCCTTACTATAGACTCTTTTAAACCGAGTTCTGCTTTTCGAAACACGGGTTACAGACCGAACTTGCACAGTGCCAATTCTAGTCATCACTGGTTTTATAGTAGAAACCCAATATATGATATACACAAGGTTTTATGTGGAGAAGCATATCTACATGTGACTTGTTTGGTTCATTCTGTAGTTAACAATAATTTTCCATTTCCACCATGTGCAGGTTAAACATAATTTGCGGACGCAAGTTTTAAAATTTTGAAAGGAGTTTAAGAAATTAGTTTGGATGTATATACGCATATGTACGCATCGAAATTGAATCATAGTCTATAAAGTATATTTATTTATATGCGTCGATTTGTTTACATTTTCGATGAAATCCAAACAAAGAATACAATATGTAAATACACACTTAATCGGGTCGACTGAAAATAAAACCTAAATTACTACGCTATAAAATTATATTATCTAGTTAAGGAGTAAGAACTTCGCTCTTTTCGTTTTTCTTTGCTTTTCCAGCAGTTGCGGTAAGCAACTCTTGCGGTCCATTTTCGTAATTTTCCACTGCCTTTTATGACCTCTTGATTCCGTATAAAGTTTCCGGTCGAGGAAGTTTCTTCCTTTGACTTCCTTTGCTTTCAATATCCTTGCAAGACAAAGATCTTTTTCCTTAGTATACTGTGACAGAAAAAATATATATCCGAAGACGTACCACAGCATTGCATAGAGGCCAAGGAAATGAATTAATTCATTAGGAGTTAAAAGTCTTGTTTTTACTAAACGTGAAAATAGATTCATATTTATAGTAAAAGAATATTTCATTATAGTAGCTTGAATTCCTCATAATTTAATATTGGGCATCCTGTCTTCCCAGAAATTAGATTTGTATCTAATAACCTAGATACACTATCGTTCATTGCTGTGAATTGCACATGCACGTCTGCTAGTACGTGAGTCGACGAAACGTTCTCAATCAATTTTATAAAATCTCTTCAGCTGCTTGGTCTTTGGCTGGTAATTAGTACGGTTATTTTTTAACCGTTATCGCTTGTTGTTGTGTTGAGTTTATTTGCATCGATATGGGTAAAAATAAATAGTTGAGCGTCGAAAATGCACAGCAATAATAACTCTACATAATAAACGTTACGTTAAAATAAATTAAGTGGTTCAAAAGTTACTGTTTATTCGACAATTGAACGAAAGCGGAAGTACAGATTATCGTGATGTACTTCAAACATAATTTTTGTCACTTCTAATAATTTTGATCTTTGGCATGGATCTCCTTTCCTCGTTGTATAATAATAAGTATGAATATTAATATATTAATACTAAACTTATATATATATATATATATATATAATTATTTACCATTTAATTTTTTCTAAAATTTTACTACTTCACCTATTCCAGATACTTTCTCGTCACTGTTTGGTGCACGCCGTTATTTCTATTTGATGTTAGAAGTTGGAGGCAAAGTACCGTTCGTACTCCCTCTTTATGAAATTTTAAACACAGATATTCAATTTGTACAGGTTTCTTTCAAAAGTTTTACAGATATCTACTTTGGGTATTCTTTAATAACTAATTATTCACAATTTTTTTTGTTAAAAGAAAAAGAAAGTCCCTTCAACATTCAACAACACTTGCAAAGGAGACGTAAACTTTACTATATATATATCGCTTTTCGTAAACATATTTCTTATATAAATAAATACTTCAAAATTTCATCTTTAAAAGACGTTTAATATACAGTATTCACATATTTCAATTACATTGTATGAATATGCATTATTCCGAATTTGTACTTATAATCTTCGAAATTTCTCGTACGACGGGAGGATGGCACAACTGGCAGCAATTTCCTTTATAATGTCACACATATCTAGTATGTGTGTGTACTGAGTGGCCTACCATATAGGCGAACAAACGCGTTGCCATGGATATAAAACAAAAAACCGACAGATGAAGATCGTGTCAAAAGTCAAACATGTTGGCATCGTTTCTCCTGAGAAAGAATAATTAGTTATTTTCTAATATAACTCCGTAAATTTACAAATATCTTCGTTTATATTCAATAATAAAGTGTATCAGCTGATACTACGTATAAAATCTGGAAGTTACGGGCACTTACATTGGAAGCCGAAGGCCAGTCCATCCTAAAGCCCAGCCAGTGAGTACGATTTCAAAGGTTAAAGACGCCGAATCTTCTTAAGTTCTTCAAAATTATTTGTATCTTTCAATCCCATATTTCGTTTCATAAAATAATTAGAATATTTTTTTGTAAAAAATATATATATATATATATGTTTGTCTTTTCAACTTTACGTTTGGTATTTTAATTTAGAAAACATTTTCACTTAATTCAAAACAAGTAAATCCAAATTTTAAATCAAAGAAAAGAACCCAGTTGAAAATTTTAACGAGCCTGAGATTTTCCACCACGATATGATTTTATATATTTGTTCGCTAGGTCATTAGAATTACAGCTATCTGCTTTGGGATCGGAATTAGAAAAATTAAAAAAGATACTCAGACAACCAGATAAACAAAGATAGTGCACATTGGATATGCCGACGTTTGGGAAACGACATAATATGGGCAAAATTAACCTTTGTACTCCCTATTTGTACTATTTGTACCTTCCATTCTTGACTGTGAACCTGTGAATTTAATTAAGTTTTCTGTAACCTATTATTGCCCTCGAACATAAGTATGTACCTAATTTGCTTATATTTATCTCCATTGGATAGGAAGCAATATTCGATTTTCTCTAAGTACTTTTATGTAGAAATGAGACTCTCTTATGAAAGGTCGGTAGTATTTAAAACTAAAGCTTCTCCAACTTTCAAACCGACTTATGCAATTTCCTTCTTCAATTGCCGAAAACATAAATAGACCATCCGAATACGTGCTGCTTTGACGTTCTTACCTCTAAATTATATTGACAACGATTTATTACATGATTATTTGTTACACAAGGCGGTATTGAAGAATAGAATAGCAGATTACATTAAATCTTGAAATCAGATTTTATCGTATTTTGGAGCAGAAACTAGAATATACGGATGTGTTTATGGTGAACTTTGAAGATATGGAAATAAAAAAAGGAGTATACATAAACGAACTACTTCCGGAATTGGACCGTGTCATGATGAGATATAATATAAAAAAGAAATAAGAGAAAGAGGAGAAAGAAAAATAAGAAGAGATAAACAGAAAAAACGAAAAATGATAAAGTGTGGGGGGACGTGAAATACAAAGAAAGGTGAAAAGAAAAAGAGAAGGAAATAGAGACAGAAGGGTGGGGGGGGGGGTTGTACGAGAGAAAAAATAAGAAAAAGGAAGAAGAGAAAGAGACCAAAAGAGAAAGGTGGTCTCTTTCTCTTTTTCCTTTTTCTTTTTTTCTCTTGTAACCTCTCCCTCGCCCCCCCCCTCTTCTGTCACTATTTCCTTCTCTTATTCTTATCACCTTTCTTTCTATTTCACGTCCCCTCCCCCGTCCTTTATCATTTTTTCTTGTCTTTTTATCTCGTTCTTCTTATTTTTCTTTCTTCTCTTTCTCTTATTTCTTTTTATGTATATTTCGTCATAACACGGTTCAATTCCGGAAGTAGTTCGTTTATTACTAACTCTGGGCGTGGAAGCCTACGTATTCATTTCAGAAGATACATGTACAAAAAGTACACACATAAAACTCTCATGCGATTTTAAAATAGACGATCTTTGGAAATGAATGAATACGTATATATTTTTTATGAAACGGACTTGCTTTGTATTAAATTTTAATTCTTTAAACTTTTCCTATGTCACCTTTCTTTTTTATCGTCTACGCATACTTTTCAATTTATAATGGAACTTAAAAATCACCTCGCACAAAGTACTTATTTTTTCATTAAATGTTATTGATTCTATAGTAGAAGTCGTTACTTATTGTATTTTTATATTTTATTTTAGGTAATATCGAATTTTTGACAACTTTACACAGGTAAAATACCAAACTAAGAAATATTTCTAAAGTACTCTTATACTCCTACATATATTTACATGTTTGGTTCTTTATCCAATTAATTTTGATATATCTGTTAACCTTAACTAATTATTTGGTGCATACAATTTCTACGTTTCTCGAATCGCATTACCCGAATCTGAGCAACCAGTATTTTCTATCTCTTCATTTTTTTTGAGAACATATTCACTTTTAATGCATTTCATATTCGCGGATAAAAACTTTGTACCAATGATTAACACAAATAACTTTAAGTCTTATCTGGTGGCAAATTTTAGTATGATGATGTGGAGGGTTTCATAAAGCCGGTCTTACTACTTAGTAAATGAATACTTTCCAATTAATTTCATAGTTCAGATGTAATTTTTAGCATTATTAAAAAATAAAGAGGATTAATAAAGTTATTTGACTATACCTTTATATTGTTGAACGTGTCCATGAAAACTAATAAAACGAATATACGTTAACATTACCATTACACACTTACTTTACATTATCACTTGCAATAAACTGTAATAAATAATAAAATCGAAATATTTACCATAAACATCTCTATTCACCTCAGTCGTTGCTTTTGGCGGGTAGATAGCGATATTTTTATAGAAGAAATGGAATTTCAATATATCTGCCTTCTAACTGGAAACGATACTGTTTGCTTGTACGCTAGACAAATATACACAAAGAAATAACAAATTTTTAGAATTGAAATTCAAAACCATTATGCAGCGAAACAGCTTTAAATGCAAACATAATTAAATTTTCACAGATTTCCATCGAGACCCCCAAACACAGCGTTGAACCCAACATCAGTGAAAGGAGTGAGATTGATTAATAGTATCCATCTATCGACCCACTGTGCGTCATCCAGTCAAACAAAACCCAGCCGGCTCGTCACTAAATCGCTACTGGTATGCCAAGGGTTGTTCTGGGATCTCCCGAGCAAAATTAATCGCGCCGCGTTCGTATGCCATCCTCCACACGCTCTATAAATCAGCGTAGCCAAATACCGATTGTTCTTGTTCCTCTTAAATACTCGATATTCTATCTATCCCCTTAATAATATTCATCGCGATCATTATTTCATACAGTACCGTGTTTTGAAAACTTCCTGCTCTCTTACCGTCTATAAAATTTTCGCAGTATGCGTGACTTTTTATTATATTTTTGAATGTTCAAAAAAGTTACAGTAATATTCCCATATGAAATAAATTAGTTAGAATTAAAGTTTGGAAAGCTGTGGAGACAATGTGTATTATTAAAATTAAATAGTGCGTGAGAAATATGTGACCCAAAGTTTGAAACATTTACATCACCGTAAATACAAAAACAAAATTAAGGTGCACCTTTTGAAGGGATGTAGAATGAGAATTAATTCATAAGCTAACTTAAGTAAGCAAGTAGTTTGTTGCTGGGTTGAGATTCAACGTCGACATTATGAAAACAATTATATAAGTGTAATAAAATGCAAGGGTTGTCTTTTAAGTTTTGCATGTAGAGCTCGAATAATACAGTAGATAACTTTATTGTTTTGCATGCGCTCAAACCAACTCGGGAACCAGTTACACCACTCGGTTGTTTGTACAGTCAAAATTGCGTTTTCGAAAGCCTGAAATCTTTGACAACGCAGTCCGTTCCTGATTTTCATAGAGGTAAAGAAATCGTTGTGACTTAGGTCCGGACTGTACAGAGGATGCTCTAAAAATTCAATCGTCTTGCGTGCTGTGTGCGAATTTGCATTTTTGAAGCTCAATAATGACTTACGGCAAATAAATGATTGTATACCAATCAGCAGTAATAGCTTTTGATCTTGTAGAGGAGTTGTTGCTACATAACCTGCCTTCGTGACAAATGTAGCGACCATCTTTTTGGAGACATGTCAAGAATGGATGACTTTTGTCGCCATTTCCTTCAACTTGGAACACCCAAACAGACGACTGGCGTTTATTTTCTGGCTCGTCTGAGATTCATCATCAGTGATATACATGTTTTTAGAGTTTCCGGCGTTGAAGTGGTATAGAGTTCTTTGACATTAATTCATCCTAGATGCTTTCTGTTCTTCGTTCAACAGGTGCAGTATCCATTGGAAAACTAATCTTTTTATACACAATTCTTTGTGCAATTTGTTTTTAAATTGAGGTCTTTCAAATCACTAATGATGCCTCAATTTCGCAATATATCACATGTCGATTTTCGTTGACGAACTTGCGCACAGCTTCTACATTTTTCTCAGTGAATGCCATTTTTAGTGCACCTGCCCTCGGATCGTCGCTAACACTATTCTATTCACGTTTGAATTCTTCATACCAATGAGAAATTGTTGACTGATATAGTGCTTCATTGCTGAAAACTGAAACCAACTCCGCGAGGCACTCTTGTGATAATTGTTTTCGAAAAATATAAAAAATTATTACGCGAAAATATTCTCGGTTTATTTCCATTTTTCAGGTAATTTGTTAACTTTGACACTTCATTGTAGCTAGAACACTAGACGTATCGCACTGAAACTTTAGATTTAGGTTAACTAAAGCAGGAGGTTAATTTCTAGTACTCACATTTGATTAGTAGTCCGCTCTATGTCCCCAGATGCAAACCTTAACAGCCATCCTTCGTACGAGGCTACGTTTTAGGTAAGTGCCGTTTTGATAGAAAATGAACATTTTTTAACATGTTTTTGTTTGTTCATAAAAGACTGGACTGATGTATTTTTCAATACAATTTTCATCTGTATTGAGACACTTATCTTCTCGTACGACGAGTTACTAACTTCCATCTTCTTAGAAATCTTCCATCTGGTTTGCTAATTCCAACAGAGCTTTTTTGAAGTCATCGTCGTCGTAGCGCTGGCGAGCAACGTACTTCTTTAGATGTAAGAAGAAATGGTAGGCAATGACCACTAGGTCAGGGTTATACAGAGAGAGGATTTAGGTTAACTAAAGATGAAGGTTAATATTTAGTGTTGACATTTAACTAGTGACCCCCTCTATGTTCCAGTAAAACTTAAAAGACATCCCTCGTATGTTACATATAAATGCATATAACTCAAACATGCTGTTCTAAAATACACTCTAAGTATAGAGTGTTGATATACCAAAATAAAGGAAAACGCTTATCAAGGCTAAAAATAACTTCATAACAACAAAAAGCAACATAAAGCACTATTTAACCATTTTTTAATTTTATTGCAATCGTGTGTTATGCCAAATGTATAGTGAATATGTGTTTGTCATATGAATCATTTATTTTTAAAACTTTTAACGAAATTAATTAAACATACTTGAAACTATTCCAAGTATCAATAAATAAGTATTCGCTTATTTATTTTCTTCCCTGGCAACAATAAGTTAAGGTAAGCAAAAACAAACACTTATTGGAGTTTTTCCAATACCTTTTCGGTTTCTTTCTAAATAACGAAGAAACCAAAAGATATATATGTACAACAATATTTAACATTACAGTTCATAACGGGATTTCGAAATTCACCAAGAGCGACCCGAATAAATTAATTAACCTGCATTACATAGTGTGCAACCATATCAAAGTGTACTGAAACGCACTACAAATTAAAGATTAGTTAATTAAGCAGGATTTATTTTATACTCCTGTTGCTAACAGAGTTAGTCTAAAAACTATAGATTTCTAAAAGCTTAGTATTATTAAATATTCGCTTTCCATTCCATCTAGTTTTCCACAAAAATTTTTCTTTGCATACTTTTCGTACCGTACATCTAAAATCTTGAAGGCGGAAAGAAATCAATGCAAATCCCAATCAAATTGAGACAGCAACAAATAAAAATTAGAGATAGCATCTTGAGACCTTTTTACATGGCCGCAGCATGCCCATAAAATTGGATTCCTTCGTCTTTTCCACATCGTCCGTTCTTCTATTTGAAAATCGTTCAAATCGACTGAACGCTAAGTGGTGGTTTAATGGTGGCAAGGCGATAGTGGGGGCGGCCTGCGGTACCCTCACGTTTCTTACGGCGCGCTGGAGTCCCTTTATGTAAGGCAAACCTGGCATTAAACGACCGCCGGTATATCTTGTGGCCTATTCCTTATCGCAGCCCTGCATTCGGTTTCGATTTATGGTCGGGGATGTCGTAAAATTATTTCGTTATTAGGTTGAGGAGGCTGCATAGCGCCCGGTTGCGGACGAAAAGGAGTTCCGTATAGGCGACGAGAGAGAGAGAGAAAGAGAAGAAGGAAACGTGAACAGCTAGCGTTGACCCAGGGAAGAAGGAGAAGTACAGAAGCAGTTGGTTCACAATTAAAGGACTTTATCGGGCACATTCTGAAATTCGTTTCCTCAGTGGGCTATTCGCCGAGCGTTCTTCTATTGCAGCATTTCCTTTTTTTGCCAACATTACGCTAAAATATACTTTAAGAGGAATTTATTTACGTAGACAAAACGCAAGGTATTAACTATAATTTATGTAATGAAATAAAAAACACTGTGTAAGCTATAAATCATCGATTAAGGATAAAAACGTTAAATCTAAATAATGTTGACCGATCACTCTATACGGACTAACTTAACAGCTTATAGCTGCTGGACAAGTGCAAAGGAATATTATTATCGCCAATTATTGTGTTTTTGCTTTTTTTAGGAGTCTGCCTTTTGTAGGTTCAAAAAGGCTACCTGATAGAAAATAATTTCTATATTCCGTTTCTTATCACCACGAATGCTATTGTTACCATATTGTAGTATCTAGAATATATTTTGTCTTTAAATAATTAATGATCATTAATTAAAGGTAAAAAAATTCTATTTCAGATATATTCAACCACATAAATACTGTTGAAGCTGCCTCTCTTCAACAATCTACATGATACACATGTCCTTGATTTGCTACACTAATTTCCAAGATAAATATATGCAACTAGTAGCTTGTTAAGAAGTTTTGGTGCTAATGATGAATACACAGCGAAATACAGCGGATCTCAAATTTGGTATGTTAGCATGGATATCTACTTTACTATAACGTATAGAGGTTTGTTTGAATTAGCGAAGTTGTACAGTTATGAGTATTAATTAAGATTTTGTTATAAAAATTTAGAACTCTGAGTAGTTCAAAAACTATTGAAAGAACGGAAAATCTTTATTTTCTTTCTAATCAAACATTTTCGTAATTATAAAGAATATAAGAAATATTCTAGGGAAAAGCTGTGTGATTTAATCTGGCACACTTACAACTGATTAGAAAATTTAAGATAAGATTTTCCAAAGTATAGTTTGCGTCTCTTCTTTCATGAACTGCGCAAGATTATTTTCGAAACAAATACAACCAAAATAGTAAAGCAAACAAATTTCTATACCTAATAATAATAGAATTCGAATACTCGAAGTAAAATTTGTAAAGCTGATATGTGAAATAGTTAACTACAGTAATTCAAATTAAGAAGTATTACAACTCAGCATACTATACACAATGTTAGAGTCACTATTCCCTCAATTCACTGTGTTAACATATACTGACGAGTAAGTTATTTCATAATAACAAACAAAGAAAAATAATGTTGTTCTAATATCCTTTCTATATTAATAAAATGTACTAAGAAGCAATAAAATAAGCATTGCACAAGCTTGATGTTGTAATACGACAACGCAATCCCGTATTTACAAAAATTATGATTTTTCTGTGTAAAATTGTAAGTGCTCTACTACTTCCTGTTATTCTTTTGTCACAGAGAGTACTGTCAACTGCAAGGACTGTACGGTTGTATAATTCGCAGGCATCGTAGTAAACTCCACACCACGCAAACTAGTAATTTATTCGGAACGCAGCGTTCCAAGAGTACTTGAACTCTCATTGTCAATCGAGTTACCGACTGGTATTTTTCTGTAAGATTCTTAGATAACCCCCCTTATGCTGAATCCCATCTACTTTTATTAAATCGCCTACAACCAAAACAACTCCAAACTATCACACTACTTCCACCATATTTCACAGTGGGAACCACACATTAATCGCTTTCTCTTTCTTCTGTCTACCGCCTCACAAATGATCGACGCTTTGAACTTATGTAGAATGGTCTATTCCAGTCTCGCTGCTTATTTCGTTATTTCAGCAATGGCATTTTTACAGCTATTCTTCCCTTCAGCCGTGCTGCGAAGAGTTTCCGCTTAACTGTTGTGTGAGATATTGGTATTCTCCTTGAAACATTGATTGATTTCCGGGAATGTGAGAGACTGACAACCATTCAAGAATACCAATCTTTTAAACTGATTTTTAGCGGCTATCGTTGCTCTCTTTCGCCCTGACCGTTTTCTATTGAGAAGTGAATTTATTTCCTGTATTCTCTTAAGAGTCATACATAAAAGTTTTTGATACATTTACATTCTTCAGTGATATCTGCTATTGAACATCTTTTGCCATGTATTGTTATAATGGCTGAACGCTTTCTTGTCATGTTAGTATTTCAAACTATGATTTTATATGCACGATAACAAATTTTAAACTTAATGTATATATACGGAGATATATATAAAGAATCCCACAACTGCTTGTTTCAGCTTCATTTGGTGAGCGGCTCAACGGAGCTGTAAGTTATTTTAGCTTGTCATAGCTAAAGTTGCCAAATTATGTGGATAAACCTAAAACAAAATTTATACACGTGTGCGTATAGAATACAAAAATGTCTTAGTAAGACAACAGTTAGAAGATTGTGATACGTTGTATTGTAGACAGTTTTGTGTATAAGGTAATTACGTCAAATTGAATTTCTTTTAGTGCTGGAGTTACTAGAAAATCCCAGTTTGCTGAGGATTCGTACAAGTTTATAAAGGAATTTCCGGACCCAATGTACATGTGCAAAAATAATATCTTCATTGTGTGACAAACCGTCTGTGTGCTGGGAGAACCTTCGCTGTAAAGAAAAAGCGACAAGAAAACTTAAAACGACTTTCTTTTTGATTTAGGCTTTATACCAATTGTTTGTAACTAACCGTTTGCTGAACAGTTTCGTCAATTTTGGGATACATACAATTCTCAATAAAAGTCGCCATCTCGATCAATATTATAAAATCATGTATTTTCTTTGTGCGATAAATTTGAAAACAATATTAAATCCGATGTGTGTAATAAACATTTCTCGTTATGTCTGGACGGGACTACAGAGTCTAAAAAGAATTTCGTTGTCAATGTTGTAATACGAACAGTGGTACCTTTTCAAAGAAGAATGTACTAGTGAGTCAATGTTAACAGTAGTATCAGACATATTAAGAAAGCTTCAGCTTTCACCAGACGAAGCATTAATGCCAACGACTGATAGTACAGCAACCATGTTTTGTGCGAATCGTGCTCGCAGTAACTTAATACATATAACGTGTAAACTTCACGTTTTAACGTCCTGTACTAGAAACTATTATAAAGCGTTATGCCTCAGTTGCCACAGCCTATTCTTAGGCGTTGGAGAATATGGTCGCTGGCGGAGTTTCATTATTTTCAACATTTTTAATAAACAAGGACGTTAATTTTGCAATTTAATCCTAAAGAAGCAGCAGTTATTAAACAAAGTCAGACAACTTTTCACAATATTCAAATTTTTACAGATTTACAAACTATTCACAATAGTTACGAAGAAATAGTTGAGACGACAGGATTATTGCAAAAAGTAGACCACATATACTCACAGTTGAACACATTAAGCGACAGGGAATCTTATTACAGGTTTACAAGTGTTTTAAATAGAGACCTAGATTTTATTAGGTAATATTAGTGCTTTTTCGGATTTCTTACGTAGTTTGAGATTATTATGCGTATGCAAATTTACTACATTACCAGATGTGGAAAGATAGTTTTCTTTGTATAAGAGCACCTTTTCGTCGCTCAGTAAAACGCGGTTACTGTTATATCGAATACTGTAGGTGTAAAACCAAAGTCATTTATATTGATTACATTTCGCAGAAGGATAAGTCTGAATATTTTATATATTATTACGTGCTAATTATTACCCACTGATTGTTTACCACATTTCGGATGATTGTCCGACTAATTTGATAACTCTAATCATAACCGCAGTTGAGAGAGGCTTAGTTGTTGGTAATGCGTGTATTCCATGGCCTCCATACCTCAGATCCTCACAGCGAATGGTGCATAGCGATTCCGTCAGTTAATACTAGCACAATGTCGTTCAACAACATATGTCTTTTAAGATATTTTGTTCACATTACTTGATATTTGTCAATTACAGTACATATTCCAAATAGTAATATCAAATTAAATTGACAATTTATCTATGTAGATTCCTTTATTTTGCTGAAATAGTTTCTATGACTATGAATTGCGGTGTTATTGTAAATATTTGCGCCACATATTTTGCTTGCCGTACAACTGTTGGATTTTAATCCACCACACAAATTATAAGTTGATGAGTAAGAAAAGTGAGCAGTGAATACTGACCATGACTTAATTGTGGTTATATATATGCTTGGATGTTTACTTTGTCAGAGAGACGTCAACGTTTAATAATGTCAACGTGAGATTCCACGCCGATGTCATAAAATTATTAAAAAGTATGCAATTTAGTTGATATTTATACAGAAAATATATTTAATTTGCGTAGTGATTAGATATTTTTCTTGTTTTATTGCAACATTTTATACATACGTAATAGGAGTATTGCTAATACAGCAGCAAGGTTGTGCAGATTACAGAAATAAAGTAACAATTTCCGCTTCATTAAACGTTAACGTCCACCTGTCATTAAGATATATTCAGACCGCTATTAATATTCTCGAGTGTTATGTTTCATTGCTTATTTCTTAAGATATAACTATGGTAACAAACAAAAGTTTCGTATAACAAAATCTGCAAATAAACGTGTTATCATAATACCAAACACGTAGTATTTAGAAAATCCCCGGCAAAATTAGGAGCTATGGAAAAGGCAAACTGGTGCATCGCAATGGTGCTTTTAATGACACCTTCCGATGTTCTGTCGGAAACACGATACGTGCCGCGTCCCCTACGTATATAAATGTGTATAAAGACTCTAGCATATACGCTAACGTTGGAATTACCCGCAGCAAATACTGCAAACGGATAATGGCGCTTTAAATGTAGTGGAAGCGGATTCATACAAATTTACATGGATATATATGCATGGTAAAATATTTAGTCCAAGGAAACTGAACGATCAGTATGAGTTTCAATACTTGGGACAAATACTGTAAGACTTTCAAAACAACCTGGTTAAACTCTGATAACGCAACATAAAGCGAAGTCCTAGTGTTCGTTTTAAATCAAATTTACAATGTAATTGAAATTAAATAGTGAAATTATAGAGGACATTTTAATTTTCTACTTTATAGAAATTAGACGCATTAGATAATAATTAACTTTCTACGACTCCTAAATAATTATCAGATTCAGTTTTTAGTGACTGCATTGATATTTCAGTAACTAAGGTGGTATCGGTATTGTCTAAGTCTCTTATGAAGATGGTAGATATATTTATAGGTATGGGACCATAAGTCCATAACAAAATTCATAAAATCGAAGGCATTTTTTATTTGTAAAAATGCTCAAAGAAGTAAAGTAATTTTATATAATAAGCGTATTGTAGTAGTGGATGCTACTTTGCTGGACAATATTTGTTGAATTTATGATCTCATCCGCATTTGTTTAAGTGGTAACCTATACTTCCTTCTTCAGTTTGATGGAGTGCCTCACCCGCTATTCGATAGTGACAAGAAAGTAATATCTTACATTAGAAAATTTTTGAGAAAAACCACAAAAAGTATCATTGTATGCAGTAAATGGGTCATGGTTTGTATTACAACACCCAGTAGGCGTTGGAAATTTAATTTATGTAAATATCTGATTTAAAAAGGTTATATTGAATATTGTGTTTCATCTTTAAAAAATAATTTTATCAATTTTTATTTCTTTGATTGAGATATACAGACCGTCCACCAATGACACAATCAACAAGTAAAATTTTATGAAAATCAAAGGAGTTGGGAGAGATCATGTCTGGAGTGGTTGTCCTTCAATTCGAGAAGAAAAGCAACCCAATTTTCTATTCGCTACCGAAAAAATCGAAATTCGTTCAGTCCACAAATCGGATTAGATTATAACATAGGATAAACAATAATATTTAATAATTTAATAAAAACAGTTCATATAGGAAAATCCTCACAAAATTAAATTAGTTCAGTAATTAGGAGACGGCACTTTTGACCACAGAATTCTGCTAAGAAATAATGGACACGTATCATGATGATCCGACGTTTGTACAAAGAATACTTTCTCAGGTGAGGTTACTTTTTATTTGCACGGTACAGCTAATTGACAAAATTTTTGTTACTGATAGGGTAAGAGTTCATATTACATCCAAGAGTTTGTGGACTCAATATTCTAAAAAGGTCAATACATGGGCAGAAATCATTGATAATAAAGTTTTGACCCATTTTCTTTAATGAAATGCTAAATTGAGATCTATGTCTATATTTTCTTGAATTTGATTTAGTTCCGTCATTAGCTGTGTTATTTTCAAATGATGGCGATACTGATATACACAATAACATCATTTGGTTTCAATGTGATCCCCTATCTCGCACTCCTTGCTTCATATTATTTAAGACCTAACGCCATAGATTAAAGAAGAGAATTCGTCAGCAAGTTCTATTAATTATAGCCAATGTTAGTCGTAATAAACAACAGCAATTTATTAATCGTCGTGGACATTGTCTGGTTATAAGTGGCCAAGATTTATTTGTCTTTCTTGTTTGTTTTTGGTTATTTCTTTAATTATTTTCAAAAATGTATACCTGAAAAATAAGAGTGTATTCTTGTCGTAACATAGGTTTCTGTACATTTCCACCATATTCACCGCGGCTCTTTGATTCTCGGGCTCTCTCCCGTAAAATGTTTTGTGAACAACAATTTCGTATCTTGTTAAAGGCAATTTGTCATGTTAATGAAATTATTTTCAGAAAGTTTCAATATTATTGTTATTGACGTAGGAAATTTTATATTTTAGTATATATGTACTTTAGCTATCAACAAGATTCTTACAAACTTTCTCTTACAAATTTCATAATACCCAGTGTTAAGGACTTAACATTGTTTTTGTGTTTTATCTTCGTTGCAACTGTATGGGTTAGCATTATTACCTTATTTTCATTTAGAATATTACTTTATTTTCATTTTTATCATTTATTTATTTTGCTCTCTTAGAATATATCCAATTTTATTTTAATATGTATGTGCATTATGCATTGTATATGTATGCAAGCCGGCCATTCACATTACTCTAGCTAAAAGTGCCTAATTTATAAGTCAGTAAGTGCAACCTCGTCGAATAAATAATGGAAGTTTCTAATATTTTCTAGTTTTGGCGGGAATCGTCGAGGACGTTGTCGTCTATACATTTATTTCTGGCGGGAGTCATTGTGGTAAGGTTGTCGGATCGCATGTATAGATTTCTTTATTAAGTACAAATCCTCGACTTTCTATTATCGTACGTCAAGGCTACTGTGTCCGTTGTCATCTATACATTTATTTAGTCTGCTGTTACGATTCTGGCGGGAGTCATTCTGGTAAGGTTGTCGGATCGCATGTATAGATTTCTTTATTAAGTACAAATCCTCGATTTTCTATCATCGTTCGTCGAGGCTACTCTGTCCGTTGTCGTCTATACATATTTTTAGTCTTCGGTTAAGTTTGTGTCGGAATCATTTTGGTAAGATTGTCGGCGCGCATGTATAGACATATTCTACAAGTACGATCACACCGCTTCTTGTTGACGGTCGTTGCGGCCGCAGCGCCCGTTGTTTTGTGTACGTTTGTTCGGTCCTTTGTCGTATCGGGACTTAGACTTTTTCATTTAGTTGTTCGTCGTAGCGGACGAGTTTCACGCACCAATTTTCTATTTGCAATGTCGGCTCCATCGCTCCGTTTTACTTGTCGGTGCGCATTTCGCACATTTGCTGGCTACTGGCGCAGTAGCAGAGAGCTAAATATTGCACATAGCGTATTATTTCGAACGAGAACGCCTTGGTAGCTGTCACATTACTTTTGTTTTGAGAGCGGCTATTATCGCTACTGTCGCCCTCGACCAGGCGTTCAAGCTCTAAGAGATAGGGTGGGTTCCCCTATAAATGTGAAAATAACGAACGTATTTGGTTCAAGTACAAATACATGCCAATAATACAGGGCCAAGTCCCTTAGGCAAATTTAAAACAAGGAAAATATATAAATAAGCATAGCACGGAGGTGTGCTTATAAATTTAAGAAATAAATAGGGTTGGCTCCCCTATAAAAAGGTAGTGGTGCATGCAAACAGATAGAGGCATTAGTACATGCCTCTAACAAAGCTTCTGCGGAAGCATATAAGAAACATACATATACACATGCTAATGTACATTACATGTATAAGAGAGCTCGAATAACTGCAATTATTGCAAATATATATATCTTACGTACATCGTAACTGTACATAGGCAAGAGTGGAAACCGTGTACACATTTTATTTTTTTAAATATGCATGCGCATTGAGTTTCACTGTACAACCTTTCCTTTAGTAAATAAGCGAACATACTCTATAAGTATTGGTCAAGTAATTCAGGAATTTACGAGCAGGCTACAGCGGCGCAGGAGAACGTAACACCCAGTATTAACGTTATCGTGTTGTAAAAATGCAGAATAATACCGTAAGGAGATTTTAATAAATGGTTCTGTCAGATTAAAAATTACACCTTGTTAATTTTAGTCAGGTAAAAATCATTTCTAATTTTTAAAATCACTTGAATTTCAGTGTATGTATGTGGCGAACGCGCTACAATTTTGTCTCATATGTATTGGAATAAGCCCGTATACATTTTGTCGTAAATTCTGCTAATTGTAATCTCCTAATTTGTGCATTACTCCCTGTAATAATAATTACAGCGGTCCAGCTTATTCCAGAAAGATTTTGTCGACATTTCTGTCGTTATAGCTACCATATTTCGAGGAACCGAATAACTGCTAAGCATGCATACATATCTGACTAAAGTTAGCTACTTAACGTATTTCTTAAACACTTACTGAAATAACATCCCGTATTTTATTTATGTGTGTACATATGAATAATTAAGAAAAAAAGGTGCAACAATCTTTTAATTAACTAGCAGCATTTATTTACTAATATTACGTAATTTTTATGCATGCAACGTGATAATATAACTTAAAATTTACACGTATGAACATGTTGCTGCAGTATGATTAGACTAGTCAATAAGTTATGTTTAATCAACTAATACTATTGTATTAAAAGTATTATATTGCAGTTAATATAGCAAAACCCTTTTTACTGTGTATAATCTAATTTTATAAGATTTCGTATTTGTACGATTGATACTTGGATTTATCCAATTTGAAGGGTGTAAAAAGAGTGAAAACTGTCAACTCATAAAATGAATTAGTATGCACTTCGATATTGAATGGAAACCACTACCAACTGTGAAATCATATATTTCTTTAAGTGTACATCTTATCATATAATAAATATCTTAATGTAATCTTTCCATTGTAATCATTTATTTTCATGCATTTTGCTCAATGTTACACCATGATATCGTAAATCAGCAAATATCAAATTAGCAAATTATTCAACATAATTAAACTTGGTAAATCCAATTAAATTTAACTTACGAAGTTAATTTATTTCCGCCTAATTTCACAGAAATATCATACTTACACACCCCACGCTACCCCTACTTCTTCCATCTACTCTAATGGGACGCGGTTATATAATTCAGTTTTAAATACTCCAGTAACGGTTGCAGGAACCTTAGTAGCAGTAGCGACGAGTGATGTTAACTTTACCCCGAATCCCCTAATCTAATGGTACAATTATACTCGTATTAGTTACGCCTAACTACTTACAGATTGTAGTGAACATCCGCCATGTTTGGCCTGTACTGCAGCGCCTTCCTGAATGCCCACTCCGCTTCCGCTGTATTTCCCTTACTACTTAGAACGCTGCCTAGATTGCCATACGCTGCAAGAAAGCAAACATAAATATAAGCCTATAATTTTAATTCCATATGTTCTAAAATCAAGCTGGCACATATATAATTCTCGTATTTCTTTTATTGACACAAATTCAATTTCTGCCAAACCTATTATGTAAAATAATACAACAACAACAATAATGTCTTGTAGAGATATACACAGCAACCAAGTAAATCGAAACAAAAGTTTCCACGGACATATCACACGAAAAGAACAAGCGAACAGAGCGATTAGCAGTAAGACTTCCTAGCACGTCTCAAACTATTCCATGAACAGGGTACGAATTCAGAATCTGTGACAGTATGATACAAGCCAAGTTTCAGTAACATCACAAAAGAGTAGAAAAAAAAGAATGTGTTTTACTTTGAAGATCACCCATACTTTCGTTGGAATTATTTAGTTTAAAGAACTAAGCTAGTGGCACAATTGTTGCGGTACTTGTGGAATGAAACATCGCAAATATTTTTAAATTTATTTTACATATGTATATTCTGGAAGTCAAGGGGTAATTACGTGAACTCAGGGATTAATGAAGAAAAGAAAAAAAAATAGTACTTCCCAAAACTTACCGATGAATCGAATAATACATATAACCGTTTTTGTTTTCAAATTTGTTACCTTGCAAATTGTCATGTATTAAATGTTTTTAAATCTTGCAGCGACCATAACTTATTTCTTTTATTTTCTTTTTCTAGGCAACACTGAATTCCATTTTATATCTGTAGAGTTCCAGTCGATAACAATATTATCTCTGTTTAGCGCAACATGTGTTTGAGGAACACAACAAAAATGTGGTAAGAATTCACGTATCTGTAAAAGATATCGTTTGCCTTTTTGATGTGTACGTACGTATATAATATGAGGATCAATACGTTTTCCTTAGTAGAATTCAATCGATTTGTGAATCAAATATCTATGAATAAAAAATATCTATACTTCACACAAAAATGTAAATCCATCGGTCTTCAAAGCCTATATACGTCTTTGCGGCAATCTTTTGAATATATACAGCGAATATATCGAAAATGTATCCTTTTCAGAAAAAAAGATGACGTACAGGAATGTTACCCCTCTAGCTTTTGTACCTTTGATCGCGCAAGCATGATACTCATAATATTCTTTTGTTCTTCTCCGAAAAGTACGAATTCATACTTCGTCCATCGTTCTGAGCGTACACGCATATATGCATACATCCATATATATTGGGTACAGAAAAATGAAAATTGGACATCGACAAAGATAGAAGAGGCGAACGAAGAGACAGAGAATGGGAGGCGTACGGTAGAAGTATTCGTACGAAAAGGAAAACCTTTTGTCCCAAAAAAACTTAAAAGGAGGAAGGATCCAGCCGAGACCGAGCGATGCTATGCTGCAAAGTTATTAAATTCCTAGGGCATTCCGATCAAATCAACATCTACGCTCGTGTTGCCCTCTTCGTTCTTATTTTATGCGAACCACCCTCGATTCTTCATTGTCGTACCCTTCGCCGATGATCTTCCGACAAATCCAGCTCCAATTCAGCGCTCTAGCTACCTCTAGTTCGGTCTCTTTCCCACACAGACCGTTATATATCGCATTTCATCTATTACGTGTATAAGGATTTGCGTAGAAGGGGCGAGTAAATATGTACAGAGCGCAAGAAACAAGCAGAAACAAAGTATAATTCGGGTATAATTGAAATAGTTGAGAACATCAAAGCGGCAACTTCTCTGGAATGGGTATGGGGGAACAACGGAGCAATTATATAATCGACAATGAAGCGCTCGAACAAGAATTTAAGGGGCGAGCCGGCATAGTAGTAAATTGAGGGATGGAGCACTTAAAGAACTGAAAACGTATAGGCAAAAAGATTATGAAGCATCATGAATAGAAGAAAAGCTGCAGATGGATGCTGCGATGGCGATAATTTCGAGGTCCCTATGAAAGAGGTTTTGTGTTCGAGAATAATAAAACGTAGTACGAGAAAGGTGCGGTACTATGTGTAGTAGCACGGAGAGAAGGACCAGAACCAAGAAAGACTCTGCGTTGATTCGTTTTGGCAGCTTTAACAAAGGCATATAATTAATTACGGTAATATTTTGACAAAACAGCACGATAACATAAGTACGAAAGGAGAGTTATCATGTAGAATATTAGCTATAAATTCATTTCTACAGTAGATTTTCCCGCTATCGCTTATTGTTTGCCCCTACTTCATACAATGCCATATATAATGGTAGCAGACAAATTCACGAATATAGAAAGTTTATCGACATTTAGTTTACTTAATTTACTTTACAATTTGGCCAATTAACATGCACGTTTCGCTAATTGATGAAAAATATTATTCAATTTTTAATCCGTTACCGATACGCTTTATTATTATTTTGCTCAATAATTTCCAATGTCGGATTATTAATAACATCTACACGCATCTCCAAAGGACAATTGATTTATTATTATATTATTAATTAATGTCTTACATTCACTTATTAGTTTACTGCAAATGTATTAGGTATGGTTTAATGCTTTTATTTTGTAGGCACTACAATTTTGTAGTCAAATTCGACTATATAACGAGATTATACTTGGTTCTTTAATATGCACAAGGTGAAGTGAAAAATTAAACTCTTGATTGCTGTGATTGAGATAACAATCAATTCTGTACCTATATTATTATAATATTTTCTTATTTGCTATAATTATTTTGCTGTTGTCTATATATTACTTTTAGGTCAATAAATATATAATAATATATATATAATTTATATTTTATCTATTTTTTGAAGTTACATTAATTCCTCCACTGATTTTAATTGTGGGGTGAGAGTATTGACCTGAACGGTTACAAGCTGATATTTATTTGTTATTTTATACTTTGTTTGCTTCGTTGCCTATGATACTATCAATTTTTATATTTTTATAAAATTTATAATAGATTAAATTTTTTCTTTTTATTATTTTTTTTTTATATATTTATGTATGAATATACTTTAAACGCATTTAATGATTATTTGCACATTTACCAAATTATAGCAAATATAATATTTTCTAATTGTCTTTGGTATATACTGCTGAAAAGATATAATGTCATTAGTTACAAAAAGATACATGGCGAGGGGTGGAGGATCCGATACCGCCCAAATTTTCAGTTTATTTTTTTAGCCATCAAAAATAGTCACTTTTACGTAGAAACGGCGCTATATAACAACTTAAAACAAAAGGTAAATAAACTGGTCCAAATTCTAATGAAAGTGTTGATAGCATGCCACAATTTTAAACCCAATGTTCTTCACATAAACGCTCACTATATTATGAGCCGTTGGGATGTCAAATGGATAATTTCTTATAAAGTACTGAATTATTGCTAGAAATAGAACAAAATTAACTAAATTTTGAAATATTACCCCATTACTTATCTTTTTCTTTACATTAAACGAAATAAATATTATTGAAAGGCAATTAAAGCAAAGTAGTAAATATTTATGACATACATATATATTATATTATATTTAACAATAATATATTTATTGCTCAACAAACGAATGCAATTAAATATCACACATAATAACATAAAATAAATAAAAATAGAGAAAAGAAAATTACGTGAATACGATAATGACTAAGAACACAATATTATAACATAAACCAAAATTAATAACAAATGAAACTAAAATTAAAATTAGTGTCAAGAATTTAGCAATTTTACCAGAGGGGAAAATAAATACCTACATCCGCATTGATTTCGTTGAAAGTGGTATGCATTCTATATATTGAGAATTATTGACAAGATTGGTAATAGCATAGTGACGGTAAAAGACAAGAGGAAAGCGAGTGTTGTGCTATGGTAAAACGTGGCGAACTTTTTCAAGTAGAGAGGGAGTATCAATCTTATCAACCTGTTCACCAGACTGTAGAGAAACCTAGCATCGGCTTGATTGTAAAGACTATATGTGAAAGTTGTTCAGCAGAATATTGTGATCATAGTCTTGAATTGGATATACTCCATATTCTTTAAAATGTGCGCATTTGAGGAACCTTTTCTACGCATCCTCAAGTAGAGATACAAATGATGCACACAGCGATGACCAGACTATGGATACATTCTGAAGTTTCGGGCGCATAAATGCAAAATATACTGCCAATATTGCACCAAGAGCTTTTAATGCAGGGGATGAGAAACTACTCGTTAAAAGCTAATTTGGAGTGAAACAGAACACCTAGATCTTTTAAGGTAGAACAACGACACAAAACAACACTCTTATTGATAATGATAAATAGGTGACGAAAACTGTCGAGAGTAAATTACAACAATACATTCAAAAATTAGGAAAAAAGGAAAGAAAACGCGACCAATCTCACAGTATCTGAGACAATTTAAGCAGTCAATCGGCATTTAATTGTCGTAGATACTGTGAGATTGGTCCCATTTTCTTTGCTTTTTCCTTGATTATGATATCTTTATCATCTTTGACATAACATTTTTCGACGTTCATCCTAAGATTATTATTGACATATCAGGATTCTAGTTTATTGAGCTTCTGCTGCATCAAATGGCAATCCGAAATAGTATTTATGTGCGCGTACAGTTTGAGATCATCAATAAACAATAATTTGTTGCAATCTAATTGATGACATGAGACCGTTATAACAAATACAAAAAGGAGGGAGCCCAGGTTACATTCCTGGGCGATTCCAGAGGAAGAAGAAAATTTCTCATATGTATGACCAAGCTCCGTACTGTATTTTTCCCAGCAAATATGTACAAAATAACAACGCAAATTTAGGTAAAAAAATTGCTCCGTCCAAGTTTCAGTAAAAATAGCCCGTGGCCAGCTAGTCAAACGCTTTCGCGAGTCTGTATTAATTGCATCTACTTATACGTTGTCATCCAGTAATTCGGTTATGAATTGCGTAGTCGTAGTAAGGTTAGTGACTGTAGATCGCACAAAGCCATGTTGGTCCTTACATAAAATTCCACAAATTGTTAATATATGCAACTACATGGAACCACTTCGCATGCTTTGTCAAAGTTATTAATTGAAGCAGTAGATCTATAGTTGCTGATCAAGAGACATCGCTTTTTGTGAATTAAAATAGTTTCAGGGGATTAACAGTCTATGAATTACAATAGAGGTTATGCAAATAAGAAGTTATAGAGATTGATTTTCGACGTTTGTTTTATTCTAAAAGCTACATCTAAAGACAATTATTTCAAAAGAAAGTTTTCGGATCGCACATCGTTTTACCTCACCGACTACGGTAATAGTCCGAGAAGGCGTCACTGCAAAATTAATTTCTCTTGGTTGAAAAGGATTTTAAATAGTCTCCATTTCACCTAATAACATGCTTATTTAGGTATCTGTAGCCCATGCAATTTAAAACCAAAGCGTTAGGTAAGATAAACTCCTAATTTCCACGTTTATAATTGTTAGTTCCCAAGATAGCTTGTTTTTTTAGATATGAAATTATTTTGGATAAAATGAAATTTTATTGCCTGCTATGTTTTTCTAATATTGTTTGTCAAATTTCTTCGGTGTGTTTGGCTTGTCACTTGGTATTTGTTCCATTATTCGTTATATTACTAGTATTTGTTTAGTATTTGTATATTGCATCAGGAATAGTTCACATTGGAACTTGCTTGATACCTTATCATCATACAATTAGTATATTCTTCTAAAAACATCTGTTACTTACTTTAAATCGCTTTGTGCGATTATTTTGGTTGACTTTAGTATTTCCTTATTTGTAATTAGGCTGTTATAGAATTTATAATCAAATATTCAATGAAACGGTTTTATTTTTTGTTTATTTTAAGGAAACTTGGGATAGATGTAAATCTAATATTCTATACCAATATTAATTTTGAAGTATACAAAAGCTGTAACTGGATACAAATAGTTATATTTATCATCTTTTAACGTATTGCTGGACTAGTTTTCATTAGAATTCACTTAAAAGATTTTGGCAAAAGTTATCATTTAATTGAGATTTTACGTTTAAAAATAATCATTTAATCCAGTGAAATCTTGGCAATGTGATACCAACTCCAATTGTAGTCTACCTATTTAACGTATTAATGCTCTTAACGTGTTAATGCTCTTAACGTGAATGGATTATAATAGGTTTTATTTCTGTTCCGGAAAGCACCTGTTTCAGACATCCATAGTCTCACTCTTACAGTGCATTTTTCTTTTCCTGTTTTATGCGTTTAACCGGTAGAGAGTTTTTGAAGTCTACACACACTTTTAGTTCTGAACTGTCTAAATTTTAGTTATAAAGGAACTGTTTCCGGAATTGAACCGTGTAATGATAAAGTATAAGAGAAATTTCATTTCAAAATAAGAGGAAAAACAAAGAAAGAAAAAAAGTGAAAAAAGGTGGAAAAAGAAAAAGGTGAAACAAAGAGTAAGAGAAGGAAAGAGAAAAGGGACGCAGAAAAAGAAATAAAAAAGAAGAAAAAAAAGGCGGGATCTGGATGTTTCGCCTTCCTCCTAGGAGACTTCTTCAGGGAAAAAAAGAAGGTGTCGCTAGAGGCGAAACCACTTTGAGAGAGGCAATTCTTTCTTACTCTCATTTTATTTTCTCTTATACCTTATCATGACACGGTCCAATTACGGAAAAGGATCGTTTATTACTGACTCTGGCTGTAGAACCTTACGTAGTCATGTCTAAATTTAGTTCGTGAAAGATACTTTACTTTTAATGGTGAAACGAAAATGAAAAAAAAATGGATGGTATGGGGTCCCTATTATCAGTCTTTCTCAAAAATTGTACGAAACAATATCGATCTACACCAAGATATATAGTTGTATCTATATCTGAATTTTCGAAATGCATTATTAGTAGAGTTTACTCTTGTAATGATGTACTAGGAACAATGAAACACCAAATTTATAAAAGAATTTACTGTGCTAGGAAAACAGTGCAATGGCTATCTGTAATAATTAAGTGAGCTTGCGTACATAATTACATACTGAAAAACTATGTACATTACATATTAGCTCACTTTTACAGAAAGACTGGAAATGCGCGAAATGGTGCAACTGTTAACATTGTTTTAAAGTTGTACTCTATGTAGTATAAACATTTGTCGTGGTAACTACCTTTCTTGGTATACGTTTAAATTTCGATGGGAGTAATTACCTTAGCTTATTAGTTAGGAAAAGTATTTAACTTGGTGTAATTGTAATAGTAGCTATTAATTACATTAAAATAAGACGATAATAATAATATTAATTACATTAAAATAATCAATGAATTTTTATTAATCATAAATTTCACGTGCTTTCTACATCGTAAGTTGGAAAAGCAATGTGGAACAATCCAAGCTCGACATAATCCAATTACTCATGTTCTCGAGTAGGATATCTTCTGCATTTCAACATCGCGTGCAACGTTAATCTATTTATTACTCGGGAAACATCAGAATCTGTTTAACTTCCAAGCAACATGACTTGAGGGAAAAGGCCGGCACGAGCTGTTCACTGACTGCGTCCGCCACCAACGAATTTACCAGAACCTAGCACAGTCGCGTATATTCGATCTGGCCACCGTACCAGTTGATATTTTCCCATTTTTGCTCTCTTTTCTTCGCATTTCATTTAGGGATACTACGGCGCATTCTCTCCGATGCGGGTCATATATAATGTATATGATTCGTACTCACGCCGTCTTCTGTTTGATAAATGCTTCTGGATTTCGAGTTTTGATGTACTGGTGCAGGAGTATTATCACTACATGGACGCTGTACGCAGTAAAAAGAAATCGTAAAGTGACTTCATATTGCTTAGAGTAGCAAAGAGAGATGATAACAGAAATACTAAAATTCAAACTAATAAAAAATATTATCAATACCCATCATTACTTGTGTGTGATACATACGTACATCTTATAAAGCACTCAACAGTCCAAAACCGCAGCAATAGAAAATCAATATTTTAATAGAATTTCAAGCAAGAATAAGCCATGAAAAATCATTTGTATTACGATAATTCCATCATTTTGCTATTACAAGTGTATCATTTTAAATATAATAGTATTTAATCCAGTAATCTAATAATTAACACAGATTACTCCAAAATATATCAGTTATCCCTCGTTATACCATAACATAATACATTTTGGAATCTTTTTTCAAATGCAGAGAATCAAGGCGTCAATTATTTTAATTAAACCAGACGTGCAAAGATAACCATTATCAGAAAAACGTTCTACCTTCATGCACCTCTTTTGTAAAGATGTTAAAAAAGTTGCTTTATAATTTGATACTAAGTACCAAGTGTAATTTAAAGTATGTTGCATATTGCTGAGGTAATTCTTTTAAATTGTTATGTGCTTATTTTCCTGTAATTTTTGTCATTTATTTTTATTGGACTACAAATTTACAAGACACAAACTGCTTATGCATTATATTTAGAAGATTAGATGCGGCCTAATTAATATGCCGTTTAACTATAGAAACAATTCAGGGGGTTAACTTGCTTAAGAAATTATTGGTAGCAAAAAAGACCTGTGAAGGTAAAGGGGGCATTAGAAAGAACTAAAAAGTGAAATAAGTATTCATTATAAAGTTCGGTACTGTGCATGCCAATAAAAAAAGTATTGAACTATGTTATGGACTAGCAACAGCTTATTTGAGCACCTGTAAAATCGCTAGATCTATGCGTGGGAACATTTTCATTTGCTAGCGCCCTGCATTCGTTTTGATGACTTTTTTACATGAGGGGAGAGGAAACAAAATCGTAGGCTGGTACCAATACGAGATAGGTATATTCGAAATATATATTTGTAAATAACTGTAAAGGTGAAGTGTTGTCAGACGTATCACCAAAGACAACTGCTCTTGGTGGCTGAAATCGGGAGTGCAGTCTAGTAGTACAGAAAAATACTTAGCTGCTTTAATGTCTGAAACAATTTCCTTTTTCACCTTTTCAGACAACAGTTTAATCAACTCATTTTGAATATGCTCTTGCATGACAGGATTAAAAGTAGCCATCATTTCAATAAGTCCTAAAAAATTGCCATTGTTTGGCTCATACAGTTTAGAATTCGATCCCCTGAAAGCAATATTGTGCTGTGCTAAATATTTAATGCCACTAACAATTCTTTTAAGAACTTCACGCCAATGTTCCTTTTCCTTGTTTATCAATTTCATATGTTGCTTATCAATAGTGGACGCTTCAGCTAAACGTATCTCACAATCCGTCCACTTTCCAACATTCTGACCATGAACTACTGATTTTTCGTAATTATTAAGAGCTCTGCCCAAGTGTGTCCAATCACTATACCCTTCGTTAGCGAATTGAGATCCAGTCTATACAATTTGCAGCAAAAACAAAACGCTTTATCAGTACTTTTGCTGTAAACTAGCGTACGTCTGTGCACTTGTTCTCCATTATTCATAGTTCGTTTGTAAAAATTGGCAGAAAAATGTATTTTTTCTGCATCTTTCGGAAAATTAAAATTTTTTACTTGTAACAGGCCCTTTTCTATTATTTCATCAAATTGGGAGTGAGTTAGCAGATTCGACCATAGAACAGGATCATAAGCATCTGAAAGTAGTTCGAATTTAAAGGGTTACATGATTCTGTTGTTGTGGAAGTAGTTTTAACAGGAGCAGGAGTGGCATCAACACTTATACTACAGTCGTCTGATCGACTAACGATTCATTAATGTCAGCATTTGTTCTTTGACCATGAATACTACTTGTACTAGGAGTTATTTCATTACTCACGTCATCATGAGTTTGAGTTACGTCTTGGTCGTCAACTTCTTCACCTATCGGTTTCAGAAACTTTACCAATTGCCAATGGGAATTTACCAATGCGACTCCAAAAGCTTATCACGTTTGACTTTCTTCTTCTGCTTGTCAAACCCACTTTCATACTTTCTGAATTTATCACGATCTCTCGGCATAATATTCTTACGGATCAGGTTCTTTTATAAGAGAAAATACTCACTAGCACTTAAATATTTATTTGGCACTAACACATACACTTACTAATAAATCGCGTAATTTATTTTAAAGTCGAACACAAAATGACTCGGCCTGAATGATCTCTCGTTTAATACATTTTTCCCTTTAAGTTCTAGAAAAGATATACTTTACGAGCAAAGGAACACTCCGGAATTTTCGTATAGATGAACCTCAGTAATGCCTAAATATTCTAGTTACTGAATCCCTTTTTTCTCTTTAGTCGCGCCGCCTAATTTGCATAATGGTACGTAACATTTTTTGCTCGTTCGTTTGTCTTTATTCGCACCACCGAGGCCCCTACAATATAAAACGTTTATTATTACATAATAGTAATTCAAAAACAAAGCAATATCGTACTCATATAGCAAGAAAACTAAAAATATTTGATATTGGCAAAATTTTATTTGAAATGGCCCTAAAAATGGAAAAATCTCATATAACGTACATAATAAATGTTTAATGCGGAAATCTAACAGATGCACCTGTCAATTAAAAAAAACAGATTTAAGGTTGAATGCTTCCCTCGCACAGAAAATTTTTTAGGAAACCCTGATTATAACAGACAAAAGACAAACTCTAATCTGATTGGCTGGAACAACTGTGTACTGTTAGTATGCCTGCGTCATAACAGGCTCGGTCAGCCGTCGCCGTCGCCACTTCTGACTTTATTCGAAGTCTAAGGAATTAGAAAGTAAAAAATTGGAATACCTCAAGTCAAATGTTTAGAGACAAACAAATCCAATATAAACCATTGAAAAGAGAAGGTTTCAACTAATTCATTTTTAGTCCGTATTGGCTTATTCTAAGAACATTTTATTATGAGAAGGCCTCTCGCCGCGGGGCCTTCGTAGGCGCGGGGCCTGGAGCAGCCGCTCCACTCGCTCCACCCTAAGGACGGCCCTACATCGAAGTATAATGTTTATAACGCAGATGAAAGCGGGTTTAATTTGAAACTGCAGGCTGATCGTGCTCTAATCTATAGGAGAGGCAAAACAGTTGAAATATTCTATAACATCTAGTTATACAGAAGTATCTGTAATATTAGCTGCAAGAAAACTCGCCTTTGTTTATAGGACTCAAGGAGAGTGGAAGGACATTTGCCCCAAACCGATCTATTTTATGTATAGAGCTTTCGTCTATGGAAAACATTTGTAAAAACGTTTTCGGATCAAGTTTTAGTCAGTAGTATTTATATTGATTTATACTAGCCGACTAACATAATAAAATTGTAATCCTTAGTTCACAGCCCTTCTGCCTAAGATATGGTAGTTTATTTTTATATTCATGGTATAAAGGAGGTCATATAGACATTAAGCCAGATCATTTCGTCCACTCACTAAAATATGCACATATTACGATGAAATTTTGTTTCAAAAATTTGTTCTTAAAAATAAATTTACGAAATTATACCCGAATTGTACATATAATCCCATTCAGTAATTGCCATCAAATATATTTTGAAAACCTCTTTTTTATATGTATTCTATGTACCATTGATGGCTGTTTTGTTGTGACCTGCGTATAGAGTCCAGTTTTTAGTAACTTGTGTTATGCTTGATTTTTATTAATTATGTGATTATTCTTTTAGAATGTTCAAATTTTGTTTTTCTATTTATACCTTGAATATAACAATAATGTTTATTTCCAATTCATACAGCTACAAATAAGCAAATAATTTTAAGTAAGATAATAAATGGATGAAGCCGGAATAGAAAATGGGCAAATTCTGACTAGATTTCATTTTTAGTGTATTTCAGACGTAACTGATATAAACAACAGGGTGATACTATATTTGCACATAATCTTTTGGAGAAAGTGTTCACTAAAAAATGTACATCAAAATTAGTATTTTAGTGTCAGACAATTTGTGATATCACAGGTGTTATTTGAAATAAGGGTTGATTTTAGGCTTATATCCTGGTGTAATATGTTAATACTCATATTCTCGATACTTCAGACGTGAAGTAACAGTTTAACTCAGTAGAAATATGTATTTACTATTAACCTGAGTCATATATTTTTGTAAGATAAAAACGACCAGTAAGGTTTTTCATGGAGAGAGAACTCGCGAATGATGAGATATATGCAAATGCATGTATGTAACGTTCTGTAGCAATCTAACGCTGCTAGTGAAACCAGTTGAGGCACTTAATTTTAAGAAGTGACTATAATAAGCTTCCCATAAGGGCCTTCTAAAGGAGACCATTACCTGAACGAAAATTGGAAGAAATAGTTGAAAAAAGGGTAGAAAATAGAACGCCCACATGGTGTTTCGCAGTGGAAATTGTAAAAAAAAGTAATTGTATGCATTCAATACTATTGCGTGTGGATCATTACATTTCAGTTGGGCTAGAGAGATGTATGAGTCAATCAAAATAAACAAACATAAAAAATCTCATTGTCTATACGGCATTTGTTTTACTCGGCTAAACAAATATTATGACAGAGTCAACATATAGTCGATTAGAACGAGAAAGTTAGGAAAAATTGGTGTATGTTAATAGAACATTAAAGTTCTATTTACATTTCTAATCTTTTTGAACTAGCTCTTAGAGGTAGGTCCTGATGAAAATCAGACATTTGTGGAATATTCAGGGAATTAATTGATTTTTCTGCTGAATTGAATCTGACTCTTCTTGAATATTCAGATAATGATACTGCTTTTAAAAGAACTTCAAACAAAATTCAAAATTAAATTAGATTCTGTACTTGCTGTTTGCAGAAAGTGAACTTTAAGCCAAGTTTTACGATCGCATTCCCTCATCAAAAAGTCGTTATAATATTGGTTTATTAGATGTAAATGCACATTTTTTCGGGTAAACACAGTTAATTATAGACGCAAACGGCATCTCTTTCAGAACAAACCGACAATTTGGGTAACTATCTGAAAACATTGGAAAGAAGTAAGGGCAGTTTTGTTAAAAACTGTGTTTCGTGTTCACAGAAATCAAAAACGTACATAGCAATAATAAGAATTAGTAGCATACTTCCTTAAATATTCGAAATAATTCAGTCAGCAGAAATCTAAATACAGAAAACTAGGCTTGTCTTCGCACTTTAATACGAGCCATTAAGTTATATCTCTTTAACGTTAGCGAAACTTATCGTGCACTATATTATCCATTCCGGCGGTATTAACGTGTGATAAATAGCCCTCAGTAATTTGAAAATGTCTTTTTAATGGACCAAGTACATCTCTGAATAACAAATTTAAACGGTAGGCTAGAACCAAGAGTAGTAGAATGTTCAAGAGAAAGGGATGTTTTAAAACATAAACGGCTTAAATGGATGTGATATATCTCTTTATAAAAGCTATTGACCTATTACCCTTATGTTGGCGTGAAGATTATGAACGGTACCGTTCTCTCGAGTAAGGGATCGGGATCATTTAGTACCTAATTGATTTTAAAGAGCAAATGAGTGAGATAATTGTGTTAGTGAGGGCAGGAAGTAAAGGAGGGTGTTTTCCAATTGGATGTAAAATACGAGACAATAATGCAGACACAAAACTTTGGCCCGATATAGATTTTTTGAGATGAATATTTCACATTTATACTACTATTTTCAATACCCCTACATTTAAATGTTAATACGATAATAACTAACTTAAATAAAATATAGTAGTATAAACTAATACAAATTCATGCGAGGTTCTAATGTTTCCTATATCACTTGGAGATAGAAAATGACATAGAAGTTGTAACTAGTAGTACGAAAGGCCAATTTTGAGACAAATGTTGTGTTATTGATACATAATAGTTGATTAAAATATTGATACCGACGATAGCAGTGTAATTCACATCCTTTAAATCTGCCTACTTAAATTATTGTTAAGTGCCTTTGGGTTATGTTAATTTAAGTGACTCTTTTATTTTAAGTAGTTTAAGTTTTCCGCAAATTCTATTATTCTACGTGGAGTTTGGTGTATGAAAATTATTTCCTGTTACCAAAGTATCAAGTCGACCCACTGTTATGAAATCAACATGGTTCGAGAATGTTCAGGAACAGAAGAGTTGATAGAACGTAAAGAAGAACAATATATATCGTCGCTTAAAACTGTTGGTCTTAAGACTTTGGTCATGATTGCCAAGTTATTTCATTTGCTGATAAAAGTTGCTCAGTGTCCTCTCATGTAGTCTACCGCAGAACATTTAGTTCTATTGGCCGCATTTAGCACTACCCTTCAAAAACTGATGCAGACAGAGACCCAGTGGAATATCGAGTGGTGTAGCGTTGTCTTCAATCCAAGACCATGTCCTACTTAGAGGTGTATTCTCAAAATTGTAGTAATTATGGTATAGAGCGTCACCACTCCATAAAAGTAGATGACCCGTAACGTTCATTGGCAGTACTTTGACTACTCAGCCTTACTTAGAAGAAATCTTTGACCTAATCTTTTTCGTTATCTTCAGAAGTTGGTACATCAGCATAACAATATACGTTCCGCATGACGGAGCTTGCTCGAAAGCACTTTCACGATAACCTCCAAAATCCCTCGATATTTCCTCAGCACATTAATCAAGTTGGGACGTCCACCATAAATCCTGGAGGCTTTTCAATTTGAAGTACCGATAGGTAGCTTAGAATAGAATACCATCTGAAGACATCAAGAAGTTTATTTCTCTTTCAAACTCGTATCACCTGAATTATCACCGTGTTTATGGTATAAGTTACCAAAATATAGTATTCCCCACCACATGCTGCAATTGTATATACACTACCTTCATAAAACTTGAATGCGTTTGTAAATTTCATCTAAGAAATGTATATGGAACGGGTTCTATATAAATTTTTATTTACGAACGCAAAGCATATATAAAAACAATAGTGTATGTAAACAATGCTCCTAAAATAATTACATTTGGTATGTTATTCATTTTATAAGATTTGCGTCGATATATCGTACTTTAGCCCGTATCATAGCTTCGTAGAGCTTGGGGAATTTGTTTATTAATTTTTGTAGATAATGCACTTAATCTCAGGCTTCTTATAAACAGTTTGAGCATTTTTTGGTCATCGTTCCTTAGCTTTTTTGTTCAAGTCAGAACTTTGAAGGAGCCACATCAATATTGTTGCTTCACTTGTAGTTATTTTTTTCTTCTATATATTCTTACATGTACTGGCCAATTGCTTTGGGTTGTTATTTTGTTAGAACATATACGGTTGATCCATAATACTACTTTAAGGTGGCAATACTCTTCTTTTCACATTTTTCCAGTTATTTTTATCAAGTCACCTACTCCCATGCCAACAAAACAACCCCAGTCTCATTTCCACTTCCTTATTTCACCAAAGGCAGTAACCAAGCTTTATTAAGCCGGGTGCCTGATTAACGACTAAGCAAAATTCTACGTTTAGCGTAAAATATTAAAAAATTTTGATTCGTTGGTCATTGCTTCACACTAATATAATGTTTGGTTTAAAAGTTGCTACGCCAATCTTCATTTTTTTGTGAATACGTTTCGATTTTTTTTTATAGAAGTACGCCCCTTCAAACATATACCCGATAACTGTTTTTTATAATTGTAACAGATACTTTTCTCGTTGGTTGCCAAGGCACCTTGCGGTATCTGGTGTTGTAAGTCATAGGTCTCGTTTTACTACTATTCTAAATCTGTCTTCTGTTGTTTCCCATACTCATCTACTAGGCTATGGGTCTGTTGGCCCAGCGCGCGAGGCTGTTTCTCAGGGTTGAGGTTATCTGTGGCTCTCCAAATGATGACGCATCCCATGTGTTGGCGTCGTAACAACTGATGATCGACCAATGCTTTTTGCTCTTGGTGAAAATTGTCGAATGCAAAGGCATGTATTATTATTATTTTATGGTTATATTTATGATTATTAAAACTATCCCGTTTCTTCTCTTGTTATAGTGAGCGTCTTTCGGTGAAATACAAAACCTATCAGTAATCTCTCCTACATATTTTGTCTCTAAAGAGCACAAATTGCGGAAAGCTTTTCAGGAGTTAGTTGCTTGTGATTTGTCATTTTTATATGAAAATTAATTAACCTTCAAAAAACATATAAAACTTCTACACTCATTTAGAATAGACTACGATAAAATATTTTGTTCTCTAATGTATGAATAATACTGACCTGTTTGGTCATTTAACTGTTGTACATATATAATATCATAATGGAGCTCTTCGCCATAATTGCTCTTGTTAGCATACCAAAAACGCTTTAACTTTTTTCACAATATTTTGCATTTTAATGAAATACTATTAAGATAATTTAATTTACAATAAGGCTTAATGGTTTTTTCATGCATATACTAGTACTTGAATTTTGAAAAAAAATCGTGCTTGTTTTCAAACTTAATGAGTTGTATTTGAAAATATATACCTAAAAGCACTTCATATTTACAAAAATGACTAAGTGTTCACTATAGAAGAAACTGCTTGAAAAGAATCTTAGAGAAACCTCGGGGAAACATTGTAATTAACATTCTTATCAAGCAGGTAGATTGTGTGGGAGGTACCTCCACCAACTTGTATCATCTTAAATATGTCATCCTTATAGGAATAATGTTTTAAATGTATCACTTAAATAAGTCAAAAAAAAAACGATGTGAGTTAAAATTTACCTTTTGGAGGATTTATGGATATAGCTGACCGATATAATGATTCCTCGTCAAACCAATCCATATTTCTAAGCACAGTTCTAGTACCGAACGATAATAACACCACAAAAACACTTAGAATCATTATAGGTCTATACTTTCGAAGTTCCCACATTTTAGCCGCACCAATACCGCACAGCAAGCACCATCCGGCACTGGGTAGATACAGAACACGTTCGGCTACGACGAACCCGACGTAAAATAGTAAATTCGTAGCGGGCAAAAAAGGTAAAGCCAGAAAAGCTGTAGCTAGTAACGCGGCCGCCTTATATCCTTTGACTTTCTGCCGCATAGGGCTTCTCTGAGATGCCCTGATTGGAATTTTGATACAAACACAACTGTGCGAATGTAGATTCATGCTGTTGTTGTTGTTGTTTGTACGACATGAAGCTGAATGCATTTCAGATAGGCTGTGGTGGCAAACAGGACAAGGACAATGCCACGTTTTGTCTTCGTTGATGCTCGTCCCAAAGACAATGATACCGTTACTAGAATTTAAAGTTGACGTCGCTGCATTGTTCTCTCTCGTGGATGATATCCTTTGTTTGGCCGATTGTATGACGCGATAGTGTCTTTGTCTTCGACGCAAAACGTTCGCACACCGCCTAACTAGTACGCTAACGACGAGATAGAAGAGCGCGGAACAACAGTTTCGCGGGTCTCTGACACTGTGTATTCGCGGTATCGTGTCCATTCCCCAGTCGAAACTTAGTGTTTCCGGGTAGAGCAACAACCATAAATTGAAGAGCGGAAGATAGGCAAACGTAAGGAATCTCGTGAGGAAGCGAGGTTCTTTAGCAGTGGGGTTGTCGGCGGTCGCGAATTGTGGCGTGGGACCTTGTAAACGGGCCAGTAATATTATCGTTGCAGTGATCCCCAAAATGAAAATGCTGCGCCAACGTTTCTGTAACAGAAAAACATATGTTAATAGAGCTTACTGTAGTAACTGCAATAATAATTATGGATATATCAGCCATAAAAACAAAAAAAAAGTAAAAGAAAAGATGTATTTGTTTTAATAACATGCACTGTCCCACTTGGAAGCGTAAAATAATTATACAGACTTATATATGCAATCAGTATAGTTTGTGGAAAGATTGTAAGAATTAAAATTAAATATAATTGCAAATGGATACAAAAGAGTTGTAAATTGCAAATGGATACAAAAGAGTTGTAAATTGCAAATGGTTTGAATACATATATACAGACAGATATATGTGTATGTATGTGTACATACATATATTCTGTGGTGGAAAATCTCAGACTCGTTAAAAAAACTGAGTTCTTTGATTTGATTTATTTCTTTTAAAATTAAGTGATAATGTTTTCTAAATTAAAATACCAAATGTAAAATTGGAAAGATTAATATATTGACAAAATTAAGAAATAGATACCGCTTTTTTACAAAAAAAAATGTTTTTTTTACAGAAAACTTAAGGCAATCCCTGACTAGCTAAACTTAAAATATTGTAATTAATTTACGAAACAAAATGGGAGCAGTGGATACAAATAATTTTGAAGAACTTGCGAAGATTCGACGTCTTTAATCTTTGAAATCGTACTCACTCGCACGGGATTTCTAGTCTTTAAGATGGACTGGTCTTCGGCATCCAAAGGATGTGTTCGGAACTTTCAGATTTTATATGTAGTATCAGCTGATACACTTTATTATTTGATATAAACTGAGATATTTATAAAATTACGGAGTTATATGAGAAAATAACTAATTATTCTTTCTCAGGAGAAACGATGCCAACATGTCTGACTTTTGAGACGATCTTCATCTCTTGATTTTGTTTTATATCCATAGCAACGCATGTGTTCGCCTATATGGTAGGCCACACAGTACACACGTACTTGATCCGTGTGAGATTACAAAGGAAAATGCTGCCAGTCGTGCCATCCGTCGTACGAGAAATTTTGAAGATTATAGGTATAATTTCGGAATAATGCATATTTATACAATGTAATTGAAATATGTGGGTATAATATATTAAACGTATTTTAAGGATGAAATTTTGAAATATTTACTTATATAAAAATACGGTTACGAAAAGCGATATATATAATAAATGATAGTAAAGTTTACGTGTCCTCTGCAAGTGTTGTTGAAGGGACTCTTTTTTTTAACAAGAAAAATTGTGAGTAATTAGTTATTAAAGGATACCCAAAGTAGATATCTGTAAAACTTTTGAAAGAAAGCTGTACAGATTGAATATCTGTGTTTAAAAATTCATAAAGAGGGAGCACTAACGGTACTTTGCCTCCAACTTCTATCAACCAAAATAAAAATAACGGCGTGCACCAAACAGTGACGAGAAAATATCTGGAATAGGTGAACTAGTAAAATTTTAGAAAAAATTCATTGGTAAATAATAGGCAATAATTCATATCATTACAATATATTGAACATCTTTTGTTAATTTTTTTTTTATTCATGGAACTAATCTGAAAATGTATTTTACGTTTCTAAATGAAATCTTAATGAACAGTAATCTTCAAAAAATAACCATTGTATATTGTAAATTAAGTGGAAAAAATAAAAATTACAAAATAAGTTAAGCTTTTATACTTGAACATTGAAATGAAACTGTTACATATTGATATTTTACATTATAAAGTAACATGATTTACGTCTTATTCGTTACTATTTAGTGTACAGATTTTTTTTAAACACATGCATTTTACTTTAGTGTCCTTTTTTATTTCAGATCAGATTATGAAATCGAAGGAGTGCAGTAATTTCCTAGAATCTACGGAACGGAGAAACATATTTTTAAATTTTGAAATCTTTATTTAACTGTGATTGTGCAAAATAAACGATAAAAATAGTAAAATAGAACTAACTGAACAGAAGAAATATCTAACCCAATTAGCAAGACTTAATAAAAGAACAGCAACAAAAGGTGAAGAAAATCGTATTGTTCTCGTTATCTGCGTTTGTAAAAGTTTGCAAATATTTAGAATAATAATCTTAGAACACTGTGGCCTTAAGTTGAAACATGCTTTGAACTCTCAGCTGAACAATCAGCACGAAATTACTTCAAAAATACGCGTTTTTTTGTTTACTTTCGCAGCTGGCGAGAAAATTCTAATAATACAACCAGAAAACAATTTTTGTACTAGTATGATCAAATCATTACAGCAAGTAAATGTTTTAATGGTACAGACTTCTTTACGGCGTCCATTTAAATGCTAACAACGCTCTCCTAACATCTTGATTTTTGATCGTTATTATAAACTAATATGGAAAAAAACAAACAATAGTTAGAAATTTTTCAAGGAAAGTTATAACGAATATTAACCTTTGCCATTCGTTCGCAGAGAAATTCTCGTACTGTTCAGTCCAAAAGCAAGCTCTTTCTAGCGCGCTTTATTAATTTTGGTTTCTTTATTGGACGTCTACATTTTAATCCGGTTGCCTATAGACATCTTTAAACTGTTGAATGGGATATGCTTATATCCCGTTGGTTTATAATTTAGTGAACGGCTTTGAAGGGTTCTTTGAAGGCGTTCTGTGTTACTACTTTTATAATCTCGCGATGATCTCGAACCGTTGTCTTTTTTCTTGTCACAATATTACCGCGAAGTACTATTAGTTCGGTAGTTCTTATTAATGTTTGATGGGAAACCCTTTCTTTTCGTGCTATTTCGCGCTTGCCGAATATTTCTATTTCTACAAGAGTACAATTGCTATTTTATTCTCCAGTATGCCGTTTCTTACGATCTACCCATAACAACAGCGATTAAGAAATTAAAAAATAAGATTAAATTCACGACACAATACGACAGAAAAATGTTTATCTTAATTTTCGAACACATTTAATACGTATTTCCACTACGCACTAATTGGGAATAAATTAACTCGTAGATTTATAAGGGGAACTACTTAACTACCTGCCGCCCAAAATAGGTTTACGCAACAAAACAATTTCCACACCTACCATATATATCATACTTTATTATAGTACGCAACATCACTCCAATCCATTATTCCAAAGAACGAATTAAAATTATGCACTAACTTTTTAAAAGAAAAATATTTAAATTAAAATGTCTAAAGTATTACAAGTGATCCTAATTTAATGGAAAACAACTGTATGCGTATTTTCTGTTTTCAGTTTTAATGACGAAATTATATTTGGCGATAAATGTGAATTTGGTTGCATATGTGACATACAGTAGACTCCACACGATATGTACAAGTTAGTCACTTGTGCGAAGCACCGTGGTTCCAGACCCCGCGAGCTCTGATTATCAACCAAATTACCAAGTCTAGGAGAGACGTTTAAATTAAAGTGAAAACCAAATAATCATAGTGGAAGATGAAATATATATTCTTCTTAATAAAAATCATAACTACGAATTGTGAATAAAACATTCCTGGAAATACGATGTTCAAAATAAGTTCAAGTTATTCTTGACTTATCTCTACTAATACATTGTGACGAGCCGCTACAAAATAGATGACCTTCCGTACTTAGAACTAACTCTTCAAGTTATATTACTTTTACACCCATCCTAATACGCGGGCGAAACCTTGTGGGACACCTAAAACAAAAACGTACGCAACATAAATTTTAAGTTGAAAATTACACCCTAAGCAACTCGCGTCCAACTTATGTTCTTTACCAGTACAAACACAACGTCGCCATACATCACTCGAAGGCTAGAAACGACGCTTGTGTGCAAGTTCCAACGTTGCTCCAATAAGAGAGGGGATAAAACGGCACGCAAACGACAAACTTTTCCAATCTTTGTGCAACGGCCGAAGCGAGTTCTTTTCGCTTGCCTGCCCGTCCGTCGGAAAGACAAGATAGCAACTGCTGAACGTGTCGCATTAACACGTCTTTTCATTCCTCGCAAGTGCCCCCAATTTCCTCCCGAAATCACCCACGAACCAGGGCCTGCTTATTGCCATAGGGCCGTGAGAGACGCCAAGATCAATGAGCGTTCCGTGAGTGAAATAGTTAAAAATTTAATACCGCCGGAAAAGTAAAGAAAACGGAGGAAATAAAGCAACCGGGGGAATTTTTGGGGCAGCACGCGGGCACCCGATGGAATATTAAAAGGCATCGCCGAAACGTCCGATCTGAAAATATATAAGACGGCAGCGCGAAGCCGGCGTAAGATACTGATTTGGGAAAGTGGAAATGATCTCGTTGTTAATGGAAGGCGTCGTTTTATTGGAATCTGTTGGGGGCTTTTCGTACGCGCGTACGGAGAAGATGAAGCCTGAACCTGAAATGTTAATGGAGGTCGTTATTTTTAGGTTTTAACGTGGGCGAAGATACCCTTTCCGCCTATAAATTATCACGTAATAATGACAAAAATGTAATTTCTGAATGTGTTCAGTGTGGTGAAAAGAATGTTTCTGTTAATTATCCATTAAGATCCAGCATATTGCGAAATTTACGACAGTATGTGTCGTTATGATGTATATATTTAATTACATATAGTGAAGCAAAGTGAAATAAAGCAAAATTCCGTTTAATTCTGCAGCAGATAAGAAAAAAAGATTGCTTTAAGAAACCGATCAAAATGTACCACGCAACAAAATGGAAAGTTCATTCACTGTCAATTAGAACGCTTTCACTGAAAATTTGATTGAAACAAAATATACTTAGAACATGTTACTGAATCAAATACTACTTTAATATTAACTAGAATAGTATATGGCTGAAAATAAAAAGAAAAGATTGAACCTGGGAAACCAGAGACGCTTTTATATACCGGAAATTCTTCTACCTATGCTAGTATTACCAAGACAAGAAAACGCTGTAAATACAACTTTCTCATGGTATTAGTGAAATCATTCACCAGAAAGACATGTGAAGAGACATAAAGCGCTAGCACACGGACATGTTTCTGCCTACCCGGCGTCATCAGCGTGGTTTTGAGCGATTTTATGCTCAACACATGTAATTCTCTCGCTGCTTCTATCGCCATATCTAATCCTACGATACAAGTGAATATTCCTGGCGCTAACTAGTACCAAGAGAAAGAAACACTTGTCTGCAAAGTCAGACAGCGAAAAGAAGCCGGTACAACTTCCCACCCTTCTCTCGAGCAATACATGGATTGCCCCCACGAGAGGACATATGTGAATGATTTCTCAGGCTTACCATGACGTATCTAAAGACATCTAAAAGAATGCTTAGAAAATTCACTAATTTCACTAGTACCATGAGAAAGCAGTATTTACAGTATTTCCTTATCTTGGTGTTATTGTGTGCTTACGTTTATAAACAAGGCTTGCATCTATCTTTGTAGGGTTGAACATAATAACAGACAAATCAAGCCAAACAAGTGAATGTACTGAAATCAGAAAGAGTTCATTCATGCGTAAAAGTAAAAACAGTTACGTACACTACCCTAGGTACTTTCCACTAACAATCGAGTTCTGTTTTTATCACTTGATTATAGAATGATTTGGCTACCAAACAAGTGTTCAGATGATCTCGAAAACAAATTTCAACTCAAAGATTATTATAAAAATATAATCGTCGAAGCTAGTACAGCAGAATAATTGTCAATCGATAAACATATCTGAATAGTACACAGAATGGACGAGAATAAAACTTTCTGATAAAAAAGAAATAACCTCTGATATAAGCTTGGGCTGTCTTTGAACAAGTGGATCTTTAAATTAAAAGTACTTGTATCATAAATTTATGTAGTATGCATAGCTTCGGCAGTTCTCGGATTATAACAGGTATTTGATGTTGTCGGTTAAGACGGAACTAGCTCTGTCTCGAAGTTTCGACGTAATCTAATATATCTTCTTCACTAGAGAGTGTTGAATGGATTGCACTTAGCATTTGCGGGTTTTGCATTTATACAATTTGACCCTTCTGCATATCGGGTGCAGCTGTGAGGAATTGGTTCGCAAAATGTCGTGTCCAGCTTTAGTTCGAGTTGTTTTCAATAGTCTTCGTGCTGTGTATAGACGTAACATGTGTGTCTGCCAAGAGATTTTCATGCCCTAAGAAAGTGTTTAACAGACGCCATCATGAAGGACTGCTGTTGAAACTGATGGTTTCCCGCTTTCTCGCTGGAATTCTGAAGACTATGAGATTCTACCTCCAGAACAGGAGATTCCTTACCGTCATGAATGATTCTGGTGCCGCTGCAAGGCGTTTAGAGTTCGCGGTCTCGCAGGGATCCACAGCAGGTCTTGAGCTATTCACAATCTATATCAGGCATATTCCAAGGCCCAAGAACTTCCGAGTGTTTAATGCCACTTACGGAGACGACACCATGATAGTGGTCAAGGAATATTTAAAGAAGAGTCTATTCTGGGGCTCCATTCGAACTTCCTTCCGGCGACGGTGATGTTTGTTATAGCTATTGCTCAAAAACCTTACGATTTTGATTATATGTGCTAGCGCAAGTTCGGCCGTGATCTTAGGGTAATAGGACCCTAACTAAACGCAGGGCAGTAACTGAGATATTCAGGAAACCTGCAAGAAAGTATGACTTTTCTCAAAATCTACCGATTCTAATTCACTCTCTGTTTTAGGTACAAGAAGAAAAAGGGAGGAGGTCCAGGACGACCACTTCAAGCAACCAAAAACATATCAAGAAGTCCAAGTGGGAAGCCACTGGAAGAAGATGAAGCGGAGAGAAGTCCAGCTAATCAATGGAAGTCACACGCAGTCAGCCAAAGTTAGCCAAAGAGTAACTAATATATTACACAATTACTATATCTTGTTGATTTCGAAGGAGACCGTTTTAATTAGGCCAACGTTCTGATGGTTTACATATACTGGATCTTTTTATGCGAAACAATATAATGACTGTTAGTGTACACTTCTATTTTATAGTACAATATCGTAATATAATTTTTGTGATTACCAATAATGAAATTTATTATTAATTAAAATGTATCTAACATCTATTATATTACTTGCACATAATTTCATTAGCAATATTTTTTAAACTTTTAATAATATTCTCGTTTCGTAATTAAAATAACTTTATACCAAGCTATCTATATAATGTTACGACGTTCTGATAATAGCAGAGCAGATATTTGTAAATAATAACTACACATATCCATCAAACAAACTCAACAAATATAACAGATTAGAAATATACGTGAGAAAAATGATAACTTTTCTTAACGTGTTGAAGGAAAGGGAAACGTAAAACCGGAAGGAAAAGCAAAAACTGTGAACCCAGAAGGGACTCTACAGCTATACAGTTGGAGTGGACTGTATTTAATCCACATAATAAATTTCTCCGAATCGAACTTATGATAAAGTAACTTCGGAAGTTACGCGCTCTTCTGCCGTGGAATCGTAGTCGCTAGATCGCAACGGGATTTCTCCGGACTTAGGAAGTTTTTAAATCCGCCTGTGGAGGGAGAATTGATTGCTCTAGCATGGTGATTCAAGTTGAAATACTTATCCACGTATTTTTACTGCTTTTTACATCGAGAGAATTGATTCGGTTGGAAACAGTGAATTCAATAGTGAAAGCAAATCCGTTATGATTACCTTTAGTGAGCCCCTGAGAACATTTTAAAAAGGCTCATAAAATTCGTCTCTTGAATTCCTCTTCCACTAAGTTGTAGTTGCTGGCTGCTTTCGTACTAACTTAAAGTAAACCAATATTCTAATACACAAACATTGAGTCCGCTTTATCTTTAAGTAGTCAGTGATTTAATAAATAATTAAACTCAATTTATGATGAAAAGATGGTAGTTTTAAAATATAAATTTTAAAGGTTTTGTTGGATAGAATTGGTAAACGATGGTCCTCGAACTATCTCATCGACTGAAGATTCTCTATACCCTCTGATCCGTCAATTTTTCTTGGGATAGACGGAGAGGGCTGAAATAACCCCAAACAGGGCCCTACCCGCACTAAACCCGCCTTTATGGGCTGACAAATTATATAAGATTTGTTTCCAAATTTGGCAAACAAATTGCATCATTGGTACTAACATTTAACATCTCAATTGATAGAATGATGTGATCTCGCAATGGATCCAGAAATTGTGCTGCAGTAAGTTCTCCGTCAACAAAAAATCGCAGGTTTATAACATGAAGGATTATATAGGACAAATCCATATGGATTAAACGAAAAGAAATTTAGTATTTTGCAGTGGAAAGGTGTCAGATACAAACCGGATGTTGCGAGAATTGACTTCACCATTTAGAGCATCAGTTAAAGTATTTTATTCATAATTTATTTTGCAAAAAACTGTTTCTTTTCCTCAAAAACCTCTTAATGGTTTGATATTTTTTATGGTTTCTAATTCTTTCAGGGTTTTGTACATCCAATTGTACGATGCTTCGAAACGTTTTTCTACATCCAAAAGCGATTCTACAGATCGTCTCTTTACGTAACATAGGACATTCAGTTTCACGTGTTCCGTTCAAATGTGACTGGTTTTATTTCTTTCTTTGTAGGAACTTAGAACATCTATTTCCAATTTGTTAAAAATATTGAGATAGTTTTCGTACAGATTTCAGGAAAATCGTCTGAAGACATTACTATTATTCTCCTGGTACCACAGTCCTGTTGCCACCTTTAATCTTTGTTGCAACGATTTCAATAAATTATCTACTTTTAAATAACATGTATTTAATTTGGAATTTATGTATGAATAAGAACTCAGAATAGATTATTAAAGAAATGTTTCACATGAAAAACATTTCACATTTAGTGTTATGTAATCGAAAGCTATTAACAATTCTTCTTTTACAGGTAATATTAAATAAACCCGTGGTATACCTTCCAAGCATAGAGCTATGTAGTATACCTCAACCTTTATCGCCATTAAAATGTGTTACACATGAATTATATTGTTACTGCGGAAGTAATGCTAGAAGGAAAGTAAAGATTTAATATATATAACAGTGTTGTAAAGCTATGATTCATGTTTCAATGTAATGTAATATTTCCCTTTATATTTTGTTTTAATTTTCGCCCCTTTCCATTGCCCTCCTCGTTTTCCTACCCATTTTCAATACCTTTCACATCGAGGGCGAATAGAAATACCCATGATTGCTATCAGGAGGGAACCATTCCTCCGACCCCGAGACCTTTGTGACTTTCCCATCCTCCTTCATCACTCGTTTTACCGATCGTCTCCCGTCCTGTGTCTCTATCGGTCGCTGCTAACACACACCGGTTTGTAGAAATCAATTCGAGACTACCCATTCCACATCTCCGGACCGCTTAAATTGCTTTTTCTTAGTTTATTTGGGCCGTATTGAACCTGCAATATCGACAGCCGTAGGGGACAGCTCGAAAGAACAATTTCGTGAGAGATATTTAGGGAACTGATTGGTGCCGTGCGTGCGTAGGTTGACGCATTAGAGGGTTTGTCTCCTGTGGATTCATAAGTAATGCTGGAAAATGTTACCAGTAAGTCAAAAATTATTAAGAAAGCTTTCCATTATAATATTGTACGAGGAAGTAAAATGTATTTGACTTCTATCGCTTTACTGTTTTGATGGTTCTATTATCTACTTGATCCATGAATAAATTTTCTTTTATTGCTACCAAATGTATTACAATTTAAGAGTATCAATAATATTACGACATAAGCGACGAAGTAGTTCTGCACGTGTGAATTAAAATTAGGCACGTCAATGATGTATGTTACATAAAGAACATTTCTGATATAGGTACAAGCGCCTCTAAATAAGCGATTGATAAACCCAAAATTCTCCCTTGGGTGAAACATAAAGCCATAAATAACCCTGCCGACAAAGCATAATTGCGTGCACAGAAAGGATACGTGTTCGGCAAATATTTCTTTTGTTTTTTCCTTTTTTAATATTTCTTAATTTACGAACTGTACATGAATGAAGAGAAACATTGTGTTAAAAAGTAAATTATGTAATAAAAGAGTAAATATTATACATAAATATTTGAGATGTTAAAACTGGACATTTTAGATTATGCTTGCTTCACTTAGGTAAAGAAAATGATAAACTGTTTATTAAACGAATTCTTAATTCATAAAACAAAAAGCGTTATACAATGGCAATTACTTTCCAAAGCAAGTAAGATGTTATTGATAAATTTCTAATATTCCATACACTCGGTAGGAGGTAAAATGTATATACAAGTATAACACCGCCCAGCAAAATAAATTTCTTGTCGCAGTGCCTGTAAAATACGAACTGATTTAGGGTATTTCTGATGTGCTGGTACCCAAAAATAACTGGAATTTTTTCCTGGTAGCTCTAGTTCTTGAGATACACCACGGTGAAATTTATTACTCATACGTAACAAGTATCACTCTTACTTATTAGTAGAACAGATGCTTTTTAACTTTCACACGGTCGGATATAACATGAGTCTCAAGATTCATTACCTTCACAACCATTTAGATCATTTTCCAGAAAACCTAGGTGATGTTAGTGAGGAATAGGGGGAAGGATTTCACAACATCAGAATTATGGAGGAAAGGTGCCAACGAAGATGGAATACTCATATGATAGCAGAAAGAGTGAATTTCGAGAACTAGATCTGATAGAATAAATCTGACGGCATTTTTGGATTAGGCACCCCAAAATCGCTTAATTACACTTAAAAAGGCCGAGATATCAAAATGTGTGTTGGCCAGTGTAGTTTTAGTAGAAAACTGTAACCTTCCAAGTGCATTTTATCAAATATTCTTCTTCCACTAAAAATATTTTCAACATGAAATCACTTCCGCACTCCTTATCACATTTTAATGTGGATTTATATAGGCATTACCATTATTATTATTAGATAAGGCCCTAATGTCTGTAGACAATGTAATCTATCCGATCTATTGTAGCAATGCTCTTAGCGCACTTAGAATAGTACAAAGCTATTAATAAACCTTAGTAGTAGTGTAAAATCTCTGCCCTTTAGTTCAGAAGGTGTTAGATGTCCCCTTTTGAAAAATTCGTGGACTACGATGGTAACGCATGTGCATAATAGGTATCTTGCTACCTGTTCTGTCAATATTTCTGCCAGTGGTCTGAGACGAAGATAGCACTGTCTTTGCAGTACCTAGTGAGAGCAATAAGAATGCCTTTGGATGATTTTGTCCAAGAACGTTAACCCAAGGCGATCGCTGTTTGTAGACTGCAACATCCCCAACGAAAGGCATGATCACTGCTTGTTTAACGAGCTTTACAGCCTTCCTGTTTGCCTCTATCCCTTGGTGACTTGGGATTCACTACGGTGCGATATGATTTTGACGTCCCAATTGTCTTAAATTTTGTACGCAGATGCGTGCCAAATTCAAATGTACAGGTTTTTAAAGTCTTTAATGCTGCTTTACTTTCCGTAAAAATACAGATTGTTGTTGTACTGCCAGTTTCGACTCTTTTATTCTTGATTCACATGTGCACCACGCTAGGGCTTCTTTTTTGTGTTGATATATCTATTTACCACGCAATGTGATTATGAGCGGACTTACTAAGCGTTAACATCATCCATTACAACTAACCGTTGGCATGAATACATACAGCATTAACGTGAACTCCTAACTTAATTACATATTAAATGCAAAAATCTAATTTAGTGAAGTGTTATATTAGACCAAATTAAAAAATTACATATTTTTTTAATGCTGTTCATTCTAAGTTTAGATATACCCAGTAACTGTTTAACCGACGATTAGATAATGTTGGCGCACCAAGGAAACCATACTACGCAAAATTTACGAAAATAAAAATTCCATTCAAGGAAATAATTAAGATGTGTTAAAGAAATTTAAAGCAAATGTTGTAGTTATTCTTCACTAAAGGATCTACATATTATATTAGGCACTTCCTAATAATAATTGAAATCATTAATTATGTCACTAGGCTTAACCGCAGCGTATTGCATAACTAGTTTAGCAAATAAGCTCTTTGCAACATTGAAGCATGCAATTGAAGATAAATCTGCGAATATCGCAAAAAAATTGTTCATAACAATAAAAAAACGGGTGCTCTACTGTTGACTAACAGTAGCTTGATAACAATACCTTATCTGCGTTTGTACATCCCATGGTTTTATGTAAGAGATCGATTTTAAGAAAAGATTTCTGCGTGCGACTCCATCTCCAAATTAAAAAATCCACATTGCTTCAATTTAATTTAACCCCTCATTTACATGCCATGTAAATTTTAATAGAGTGTTTCATTATAGCTAAACTTCGTAGCGGGCTGGCAGTGTTCTGTTCGCTGCTAGGGCTATTAAAATTGTTATGATAATGCCGGGACCTGTTTTAATTAAATAGGAGGCTGCCTGAAAACGGTGGAAGTATGCAGAGGGAGAAAGGGAGACAGCAGAAGCATGATCCAGTACTGTATCAACAGAAGGGGAACGTAGACATAAAATATCAGGATGCATTCATTAAATGCTACCACTGTCGTTGGTATCAATTCGTCGTGATAAGATTACGGTTCATACTTCACTCAACTGTTTGGTACAGCAACAAATTTTACTACAGAGCGACAGACCGTAAGCTATGTCAATGTAAATTAGTATTCTTGGAATAACTCTAATATTAATATATATGCACAGGGTCCATACAAAAGTCACCAGGCTGAGAGCTGGTAGAAAATTACATAATGGAGCTCTGGTTTTAATATATTTTTCTAAAAGTGTTCTTGGAGTTGAATATTACTAAAGTCTTTCATTGAAATCTCTTGAATTGTACTATTACAAAATCACATCCACCTTTAGCTATTATCAGAACGATTTTGGGGGGAAGGGGAGGGATATTCTTTAAAGTTGAAGCAACTTTCTTGAAATCGAAAAGTTCTGAGCACGCTCAGGGATAAAATACTCGTTCACACAAAGTTTCAAACTTGTTTGAATTATTTGGGTTGAGAATCTTATAAAGCAATTTTACAATATCACTGACAGAAATTTAAAATTTTTGAATTGTTCAATTTTTTTAAAAACTTTATTAAAATCATCAAAAATTCGTAACGTTAAGTATTTATTCACTCAAAACAAATTATTTGCTCTAAATGCGTTTTACAGTTAATAACCTAGTGATTTAACGTTATCAATGTACAACTCGAGACGATTCGATAAAATCGTTAACACCTTTTAATTGTGAAATTAGATATTTTTCAAAAAGAAATGTTGCGGTGATTTTTGGGGCAACTCTGTATAATTAATTTCTTAATAGTAACTGGCTGATAGAATGATTGCAAAGTTAATATACATTATGAAAGAACAAGATATTACTTGTTGCATACTGGCAATACACACTCAGGTACAAAAGTATTCTCTTCGCTGCACCTGGTAACATTTGAATGGTAGAATTTAGTATCAGAAAAGAAACGTTTACATTTATTTCTTATATTTTATCTTTTAATGTTGTTGAAAGTTTCATTTCCGTTATTGTCGAAAACAGCTTTCTTGTGAATACCCTGAATGAAAAAATTGGCCAATAGAAAAGTGGTACATTGCTCTCTATAACGCTTAGTTTCGTATAGAAACGTCTCGTTGTTAAGCAACGCAATCACAACAAATGCCAATCTGTCAACAGCATCCAAATCTTAATTCTAGAAGAACAAATTGTTTTTATTACTTGTAAATTTTATGACAACTGGTAATGTAAATAAGATAAAATCTGGATGGACAATTTGCCTTGGCAGAACATAACAAACGGAGAATTTATAGTAAAACTACGAAAAAACACATCCCATGTCGCTGAAATACTTCATATTTGGAAAATAAGAATAAGGAGATTTCAAAAATCTTAAAATTGGTCAAAAACGTACGAAACTGACTTATCAGATACATGAGCTTTGTAAAACTAATGCAGCGGACACAAAAAGAGCTCATCTCAATATTTCAATATTTTTCCAATTAGTAAATACATTTACGACATTTACTTATTATTATATTCTATGACTGACTAGTAGGATACATACACGTTATTGATTGTGTTTGTTTCTTCATTGCCTTTGTAAAAATGTAATGTAATAAACACGCTAGTGTAGCGAATTTGAAAATTTGAGCAAAATGAATGGTAGATACAATTAATGGGTGAGCCGTACAAAACGAAACCTGCCAGTAAAGTTACAAATTTTGTTGCCATAATATATGAAATATTGTGTAAATAAAGAAAGCAAAAACAGTTTGCAGTAAATGTGAATTTGAAAGCAAAATGATTTTGCAATATCCGCTCTATACAAATATTATTTAGCGTTTATCCCGTTTGTCAAGAGTTATTCCTTATACTAAACATTGTAAGCTGTCCTAGATGGAAATCACTACAATCTACTGTTACCTACGGACTAGAAAATGTTTAATATTTTGCATTGTTCAATATTAGCTTGATCAATAACAGCATCTTGATTTGAATATGAAAATAGTTGCCTGTGAACTGCAGTTATTATGACTCGGCGACTCCTTTTATTTTTTCTCTCTAATAAATTAGACAAAATCGATTTTAGGAAAACAATTGCATTTCAGTATTCGTTGCAACTCATCTATCTTTTCACCAAAATTTCTTGTTAATGTCTTTTGAACGAAAATTGTTGAGATATGGCAAGTAATAGGCCCGGAGATATAAGTGCAAACGTACGAATTATTGTTTATCTCTCTCCGAACTTCAACAGCTAATGTTCGAGCAATTAAGATGAAACGCTATGCATCATTGGGTCGCAGGTGAAAGTGATGAGTTATAGCCCCTCATAAATCAAAGTTTAATTAACAGGAATGGAAAGATAATATACGGTGTTTGAAGAATGGATGATAGATGACGTCAAAACTCTAAAATGTTCCAGTTGAAATGTACAGTGTTCTAAGTGAATAGCTCTTAATCAACTTCGTGAAGTTGACAGACAATACTTGATACATTGTAGAATTAAAAGAAATATCCATTCTTAATTTGCTTTGTGTGTGATGCATCCATTTGTATCTAAGAAGCATATTCCATGCCAAATAATGTCTATAATCATTCCTTTTCTGTAATAATTCGTATTACCATCTGTTTCGTATTAAGGTTGAACCGAATAAATAAGAAATCTACAACAAAAATGTAATATATGAATTGAAATCAATTTTATTAGAGACACTACTTGCTTATAGTGCATTTCTTTAAAAACTCACTGAATATTAATTCATTCATAGTTATAACTGAAGGATGTGTGCATATTAAAACATAAATGAAACAAATTCCAAGCTCAGTTTATTTTTTTAAATGAAAATTGTAGTGTAAAAAAACTAAAAATTGTTAAGGCATTGTTAAGAAATAAGTAAAAAATACTAGTAGCTACATTCAATAACGAAAACAGTAAAGATATTAGTTATATGTATGAGTATGTATATATGAAGCATTACCGTCTTTCTGCTCGTATATGTTGTTGGTTTCGAAAGGGACTGTTTCAGCTAGGTCGACGTTTTTATGAGATCATCTCCGAAGCGTCCAGAAGAAGATGACTGAGATCTCATCGAAACATCGATCTAGTCGAAACGGTTCCTTTCGGGACTAACAACGTACGCGCTCAGAAACCCGGAATCATTATTTCACAAACGGTTTTTGATGTGATTTCTTTTTCATTTGGGAATATCTCTCAAAAAATCAATGTCACTGTTATATGTGTAGTTTTATTGAAGGGTTTAAAGTAAGAACACGTGCTTTTACTAGAACGCCATTACTTGAACTGTTTATTGTTGCAAAGATTTATATTCTTGTAGCTATTATTACTTATGCAGCCAACATTATATACAACAGTCACCAACTTTCTATATTTACTCTTAACTAAGGGGAGGTGAAGTATTGTTGGACTAAAGCATTCAACAAAGATATTAGTTAAATTTCTGTATTTATTGTAGATTAATTTTCTTCAAATATCTATACTATTTGATATATTATTTCCCATCATTGATTTTGACTCTTACAATATTTCAAAATTCAATTTTTTATAACTAGTAGCTTTTTCGGCGTAAAAATTATGTAACAAAATATTTGTTACTAATGTAAGAATGTTTGGCAAGCGCACACGTACACATATGTATTAACAGAAATCTAATTCATAATCAGCAATCCGAAGACAATTGTTACCTAATGTTGATTATATAGCACTATATATAGTAGGTTGCTCAGCAGCCAGGCGAACGAAAAAGAGTTGGTTTGAATTGTTGATATTAGAAAACAAACATTTTGGACATAGACAGTTTAGAAGTTTCTAATTCATTGAATTTGTATATTAAATAGATAACATCTAACTTAAAAGTCCACAAATAATCTGGGATCGACAAGAATATTAATCATTCGGAACACCATTCAACCATACCCTGAAGCATATTAACGGCGCTCTTTTTGAAATTTCAGGAACTACAGAGGAGGATAATATTAGCAATTGTGATAAACGAACTACTTCCGGAATTGGACCGTGTCATGATGAGATATATAAAAAGAAATAAGAGTAAGAGGAAAAAGAAAAATAAGAAGAAAAAGAGATAAAAAGAAAAAGAAAATAAAAATGATAAAGGGTGGAAGGACGTGAAATAGTAAGAAAGGTGAAAAGAATAAGAGAAAGAAATAGGGACAGAGGAGACGAGAAAAAAAAAAGGAAAAGGAAAAAGAAAGAGTCCAAAAGAGAAAGGGGGTGTCTCGACGTTTCGCCTCCGTCGTAGGAGGCTTCTTCAGGAGAATAGGGGAAACCAAAGTGGCACGGTAACTCGACGTGCAAACCACGCTAGAGGCGAAACCACAAGGTTCTCGCTTCTAGCGCGGTCAACACGCCGAGTCACCGTAACCTTCTGCGAAAGTGCCCCCCCCCCCTTCTTGTCTCTATTTCTTTCTCTTATTCTTTTCACCTTTCTTACTATTTCACGTCCCTCCACCCTTTATCATTTTTATTTTCTTTTTCTTTTTATCTCTTTTCTTCTTATTTTTCTTTCTCCTCTTACTCTTATTTCTTTTTATATATCTCATCATGACACTGTCCAATTCCGGAAGTAGTTCGTTTATTACTAACTCTGGCCGTGGAAGCCTACGTATTCATTAGCGTGTGTGTGTGTGGCTAAGTACATCTTACATATTTGACATACAATCCGGTTGAAATCATTTTTCCCAATACTTTGGCTAGCAGCTATCGTAACTGTAAATCTGACAGTTCTATTGATAAATCTATTGAAAGTGCGCAGGTATTGACGATCACCGCGCGAAACATTTATATATGTACATATGTATATACTATCTAACAACTTCATAAGTTGTTAGAACGTTAAACAGGTTACCGCTGCTTCAATTCGGGCTCTTACATACTCCTGGTATGGGGCCGAAATTATTACCTTCGACCAGTTACCCCTCAGTTTTTTGGTAGTGTTTTCGCCTCTATTTCCCGTATACGGAAGCGATGCCCGCCGCAGTCAGGGGGCGTCTCACTTTGGCGGCAGTCAACACAAGTTAGGTCCGTATCCGTCTCCGGTTCTTCGCGCCATTACATTACAGGAATAGCGACTATAAATCGTACGTTGAGCGCCGCTAAGTCTGATAAACATGTAAATACGGTGCTAGTCGACATAACGCGGCTAGTGTTGGGGGCTGTGACAATTTCGTCCCTTTTACACCCTACATGAGCATACCTAGAAAGGTAAGCGTATTTGCAAAGATAAATACAGAAGGATCTAAATTAAGTTGTCAGTAGTGACTGCCATTATTTTTAATGCTCCAATGTATACTAATACCTTCATGTTGATTGACGTAGAATTGAGGAAAGTATTTTCGAGGTATTTGATAAAAATGTATTATGTTTTACTACATCACCCGCATATCTTTGAAAATTTAGTAAGATAATCTGATCTGCAATACAAAATCTTAAATACACTACTGTAAAATAAAATAAGGAAGAAATTATGTTATCTCTTTCTTTCGCTGTTTAGTATTTTTTACAACCATTATATTCAGAAAGGAAATTAATCTTAAAATATATTATACAAAATTGAAAATCCCATAATTTGCGAATAGGATTCTATCCAATGTAAAAAGCAGTTTTTTAATATTGTTTTCCAGTTCTAGTACGCCATATATTCTTGCTTTTGAACTTTACTCTAAATAGTATCTACACGCAGGCAACGTTTTGAGCAACAATAAGAACGTCCGACAATTGGCGGCCTGAGAATATCGCCCGCAGAACGGAACGAGGCTAATTTGCTCAAAAGGTATGAGATTTTTCGTATGTCTGTTATTCATAATCATGTAGCTGCAGCAGTAGTATATTTACTATCTTTTGTTTTATCAATAAAATTATTTTACAGAATGTTCAAAAGTGTATAAACAATATTTTATTCATGATTCGATGTTAATCGGTATAATACTTTGTTTCACCGACTTAAGCAGCATCAGTATGTGTAATGGAAGTGACCATAGCGACCACTACACTTGGATCACTCTCTGTAATTGTTGTAAATAAAGTGTTTTACAGTGTCTTAAATGAGTGTAGATAATTGTGGAGGTGTAAGTACCGCATAGGTAATGCATGTGACAATACTTGCGACAATAATACTTTCACCCCAAAGATAGTTTTCACAAGGAAACGTTTAGTTACTGTTTCCTCCATACTTACCTCTATAGTAATAATCCCAGGCTTATAAATACTGCCACATATAATTGGTAGTTGGCTGAAAAATCATCTTTGCGATATTGAAAGTCAATACGCTATAAATTGGAAGAGACATGGATGTTAGATTAATAATAGATCTCCATGGCTAAGTCAAATATATTTTTCCGTTAATTAAGGTTAAGCGAACATGATGAAAAACAATAAATTTAATAAAAGCATTGGATAAATCGTAATATAAGGTGTGCATATATATTGGCATAAATTCAAGTAAAGTAACAAGCAGCGACGCAATTGTTCACTCTAATCCCATTATCTTTTGATTTCTTTAATTTAACTGCAAACGCTATTAAAACTTCTTTAGAAAAGGATAATTTGATTAATTACCAGGAATGTCTCGTAAGTTTTGCGTACTGCGATATAGAGTGCGCCACTAATCAGGTGTCAGCACTACACATTAACCTCCACCTCCCAATTCCAAAATTTTAGTGCGATGCGTGTAGTGTTGTAGCTATAACGAACTGTCAAAGTTCATTGAAAAATTGAATTGAACCCGGAACGTTTTCGCGAAATAATTTTTTTATAATTTTCAAAGACAATTATCTCAACCTGAATGCCTCGCCGAGTTGGTTTCTATTTTCGGAAATGAGGCACCACATCAGCCAACATATCTTCGTTGGTACAAAGAATTCAAATATGGATGTGTTGGTCTTAGTGACGATCCAAGAGCAGAAAACTTACCAAAAATGCCAGTCACTTAGCAAGACGCCGATGATGTGCGCAAGGTTATCACCAAAAATCGACATGTTACATCGCGGCATGGCGGCATCATTAGGGATTTTAAACAAACAAATTTTGCATGAAAAATTGTGTATAAAACAATAATTTCCCGTTGGATACCGCATCGGTTGACAGAAAGCAGCTAGGTTGAATTAGTGTCAAAAGACTAGACCGCTTCAACGCTGGAAACTCTAAAAACGTGTACATTGTCAGTGGCGATGAATCTTGGACTTGCTCATACGAGCCAGAAAATGAACACCAATCGTGTGTTTGAGTATTCCAAAATGAAGAAAATCTGACAAAAGTCCGTTCTCTAAGTGTTTCCAAAAAGGTGGTCGCAACATTTGTCTCGAAAGCAGGTTATATAGCAACAATTCCTCTACAAGGACAAAAAACTGTTACTGCCGATTAGAATACAACCATTTGTTTGCCGCAAGTCATTGCTGATCTTCGAAAAACCAATCCCGACTAACGCATCATTCTCCACCAAGACAATGCAAGTTCGCATACAGCATGAAAGAGAATTGAACTTTAAATGCAAGGAAACGTGAAATCGTTATACCATCCTCCGTGCAGTTTGGATCTATCTCCTGGCGATTTCTTCACCTTTCCGAAAGTCAAGAACGAACTGCAAGGTCAAAGATTCCAGTAGTCAGAGGGAGCAGTCGATGCCTTCAAGAAAGCAATTTTGACTGTACCAACAAACGAGTGCAATAACTGCTTCTAGAGTTGGTTGGAGTGTTGAGTGAGACACACAGTGTTGTGTGAGACAGAATGAGTGGGTTGGGTGGAAAAATGCATTAATTTTTACGGAGATTACTTCGAAAAACAATGCGGTCTTTAAAAGCTATCTACTATTTTATTTCAGGTCTATATGCAAAACCTAGAGGACAACCGTCTTATAAGGATTGGTTTAACAAGTTATGCATCAAATTTGCCCCTGAAACATTAATGCTTTCAGAAAGTCTTTCAAAAATGTTTACTTTGTATTCTATTTGTAAAAATAACTCTAACAGCAGCCTGAAGCTACAGGATAGTTTAAAAAGGAGTAAATCGATGAACTAAGAATTATGCCAAAAGAGTGTTAAAGTATATATTTTTGTTTACATACCTTGACAGTATTTTATTACATCAAAACAACCTACACTAGAGACCATAATATACTCGCCGTCATAAATAGATGAACACCCAGTGAACATTGATACATTTTAGTTAAATTTCTAAGAATTCTGTATCTTGCTCGTACAAACAAAGAAATTCTACATTCGGTTAATCATAGCCATCAACTGAAATATATATTTATCTTTTTGTTAGCTATTTACTTAAAAGGGATAAATTTCTCTATGTCGTTTATGAGTTTAGTAATGAAGACTACTGTCATGGAAGCATATCTAATCTAATAGGAATTCAAGGAGTATCAAGTACGATTCGTTACGTCAATAAAATTATTAGACCAATGTTAATATCATTTTTTCAACAACGAGTAAATAAAGTTTTTCAAGATAATACGCGACCGTATACCGCGAATATTTCTCAGTAATGTTAATGTTGATCACTTACAACGGCCTTCTCGTTTGCCGAAGTTATTGTCAACAAAGTACATGTAGGATATAATTGGACAGAGGGTCAATAATTTGCAACCATTCCCAAACAATGTACATAGATGTTCTTCAACAAAGAATTTTCGAATCTCCCCATAGCGTATCACATCACAAGCTACAGTAAATTCGTTAATTTCAAGCATGCCAGGCTGGCTACATGCGTAAGACTCAGACGAGGATGGACGTATCATTAGGGTTTAAATCATTTTTTATCATCGTATCCAGCTGAATTTTTAAGAGGTCTTAATTTCAATAAAATACATATTTTCGAAAAAACTTCAATAAAGAACAAACGTTTATTGGATGTACAATTACTTGTAGCAGGCAGTTCAATATCATTTTGGAATAAAGAGAAAAGCATATGCGACGAAGGTTTACCAGATTTATGAAATACGTAATTACCCACATTAATTATACAGCGTTCGTCACTGACTTTTCACAACAAAATATCCTAGTATGTTTTTATCAGCCGTAAAAGCAGCGTTTAATTAGTAAGCTACAAGAGATTAATGGGAAAACTCCGAGAAGTTACCTAATATACGTTAAGTATCGCAACGTTATAGTTTCTCAATTCATTCTAAGAATTTTACCATATCCTTTTCTGCAATCTACAAAATGAAAACACAGTTACTAGGTAAAAGAAGGAAATGTTGATGGATATTTATTATTTGATACGTCCATTAAACGTTAGTGGAAGAATATTCAAGGTGTGGATTAAAACGCGTGTTGCCCACAGACAAACACTTAGATTATTTTCAAAAAGAAAGTTAATTTAAATAATAAATACAAAAAAGAACTAAGATGTAAAGTAATATTTATTCTCTTCATAAAACATAAAAATAAATGTGTAAACAATATAAAACATTATAAGATAAAATTAAACTTTATTGTGGTCGAAACAATAACCTTTGGCAGCTAGTACCGCCCGTGGCAATTAATTTTGTAATCATTTCATGATCAATGTTTCCCAATTCTGAGAGCTTTTCTTATTCGCCTGTCGAGTTCATCCCACAAGAGTTCTATGAGGTTTAACTCGGTGCTTTGTGAAAACCATGCCATTATTGTTAACACATTTTTCGTTTTTGGCTGTTATTATCTGCAAATATATATCATTCCACTTATAATCTTGTTCCTGATGGAATTGCATATTGTTCTAGAATCATTCGGTTCTACTAATTTTCAATACATCACCTGTCATACGAGAAGCAACCTCAACATTGAATAGAACCATTACTGCACTTAACTCGTGGTGTAACTCAACCACGCATCATCTTTTCATGCTTAGACTTCATGAAAATTCTTCATTTTTATTCGAATATTTCTAACCTATTCGAACCACTTCTTTCTATTCTTCCATTATTCACTCAAGCTGCGTTTGTACCTATTGTATCACTGCTCCATAGAAGCGGTTTTCTTACTACAACCGGGTCGACTTCTTGAAACCAGTATTTTACGTTATCCATGGAATTCAGGTTCGCAAACGTCTACATTTGGTGGCTTTAATCTTTCAAATCGTAATGGTAAAGTGTTTAGGTCATAGATCTTATGCTTGAGATTTGTTCCTTGACGGCCTCGGACGATTGCGTCCTTCTCACCTCGCTCTTTAATCAAATAGTCATATGGTACGTGGAAGTGGATTTTGTAATTATAGATTTTGACCTATTTGCCAAATATAATAACCCTCTTTATATAGAGTTGAAAGATTGTTTATCAGTACTTGTGCAACTTTAAGCCGGGGAAAGTCAAGTGCTTAAGCGAGGATTACGTATTTTAAATTTAAAATTATGCTCATGGAAACTTTTCAGTTGTCTACATCCCCCTAGTCAGTACTGTTCTATGTACCAAGAAGTTTACTCTAAACAGAGAAATAGCTATTAACCTAGTTGATTTGCAAACATTTCCGGTTTTCAAAGGAGCACCTCTGTTAGTTAATGACCCAAGTTGAATCTAATTGAAATTACTGGTTCGGATTACAAGCGATTGCAGTGACGAGAAGGAGGAGCACGCCATCGAAATGGGCGATAAGGCAATTGACCCGCTAAAGAAATTCCATTTTAGTCTTAGGGGTAGGTGGGATGAAAACGGAGTTAAAGGAGAACGAAGAACGCGGATGATGGAAACGCACGTTAGTTGTATACTGCCAAGCGAGACGTTAATTACGGTAATAAATTTCTACGATTCTGAGTTTATGACAAAGTAATACAGCGGAGTAGAATAGGTGTTCTCCTGCTTTTTAGTAACTTATACTAATAAGAAAACCTAGTTGCCTTAGTGCAACAACAACTCTATGCAGCGAAATACAATCGTTACTTTAATTGATACAAGAAGCCTTACTTAAGTTCTTGCTATAACAATACTGAAATCATCTTCAGTCCTTCTCTAGAGGTAAAGAATACTTGAGCTGTCTGATAACCCATAGTCAGATCCACCGTTTTCATTCTTCTTAAACAATTGGACTAGCAATATGTTATTTGCTAGTTGGCAAATAGAAAATAATATACACATGGAAATACTTCCCTATCCCAAAAAATATCTCTTAGAGAAAAAAAATTGTAGCCTCCACATAAGCCTAAAACCATATAAATTGTCCCATTTACAAATAGAAAAGAAATTTGTATAACGCCACCATTTACAGAGGATAACACAGTTAGCGCTAGTGGCGTAGCCAAATATTTTGGGGTAACATTCAGGACAAGATTAACGTTCCATACTGTTAACCTGTGGAAAAATGCATCATTATGTTGATGTGGTGGACAAAAATTCCTGGAAGTAACACACAGATATGATGTGTACTTGCTCTACAGCAGACCTAAAAGTTCTGCTGAGACTAACACCATTTTACATTTATGAATAGGTATAGAAATTATTGGCCCTAATGATCATCTAAAAATGCATACACAGTTCCAGACGAACATATTTCAGACAGAAATTTTTGCTATTCACCTATGCGCTAAAAACATCTTTCGGAAATGACTTCGAGGTATAACAATCTTTATTTTTACGTATAATCAAACAGCTTTAAAAACTCTACAAGGTTATGTGTTCGAATTTGATCTAGTATAGATTTGCACACAAAACTTGAGGCAATTCGTTCTGTCAAAATTACATCACACAGTGGTTGATCCCAAGCCACTAAAGGATAAAAGGAGGTAAGGTGGCCTTTCATTGGGTTTGTTGTAGTCTACAAAAAGCTCTCTTAAAGCACAAAATTAAGAAATGGGAGGAATGTTAAAAGGCCCCGTACTGGGAAAACATTCCTAAACACATTCATTTCATTTTTGCCAATTAAAATAAAGACACTGCTATCTTTCAGGAAAGGGACATCAGGCTTCTAGTAGGGAGATTGTCGCAAAATATCATTCACACAAATTTGGGAAGGTGAAGATCAGCTTGTTTCGTCTATGTCAGGGACACACAGAACCGATAGAACACACATATTCATGTCTTGCAATCAGTCGCCCACAACACATTTTTTTTAAAAGAAAATATATAACACCTTCTGAAGCAAATGGTCAGGATAGACGAACTACTTCTGGAGTTGGACCGTATCATGATGAGATATATAGAAATGAAATAAGGTAAGAGGAAAGATGAATGGAAAGAAAAAGAAATAAAAAGAAGAAATATGAAAAAGGAGGGGGAGGGGGGTGAAAAAGAAAGAAAGGGGGAAAAGAGCAGAGAAGGAAAGAGAGATAGAAAGGTGGGATCCCACCTTCCTCTTTTCTTCTCTTTCTTTTTTCTTTCTTTCTTTTCCCCCTTTTTCTAGTAATGATAATTGAAGTAGAGAGCTACTTTACATAGTTTGAAACTTCCAATGCACGTGTAGACAGCAAATATTAATTTAATCAGGTAATTGTCAAGGGTGTTAAATCATAGAAATCTTACAGAGAATAGTAGAAACGAAGTAAACTTGGAAGCCTTTTTGCGAGAGGTAGATCCATATCATTTCCTAGATTTAACCAACAAAAAAAAATCAATTACTGCTCTACAAAAATTCATGCAACATATAACTTCGAGCTTTAATACTGAGCTCTTGTAAACTACAAAAGTTAGAAAAGTGGTTAGATGGGAAAAAATGCAATCCTATGAACTTGATTTAGTCACTTTTATGTGAAAGAAGTAGACTTCTTTTCTTATCTAATCATTTTTCTATGACCTACGTGATACATATGGCTTTCGAGATTTCGATATTAAAACTCGAAAGAAACTCCGTATAGTCGTTGAGTTTGGTTATTCGGAACTGGCAACAAAAAAAATTGTCTCGAAGTTTCGGAAGACTAAAGTATTTTAGCGTTTACTTAAGAGACGTCCTAATAATAAATTTTGATTTTCATTACACAAGAAACAATATTTATGAATTGTTTTCTCTGGTTTGAATTCCATATGTTCCGAACTGGTATAAAAACAAATGTGTGACGAATTTTAGCTACTTCATTATCGAATCCAAAGTGCGTTCAACATCGAACTTAATAAAACGTCGCCTATACTTTTCCATGTTTATGACATCTAATTTGTTGATGCAGACCAGCAAAATAAACCAAAACCGATAAAATACGCTTCGATAGCAAAGAAAAGACATTTTAGGCCGAGTTTCGCATTCGGGAGGCTCCAAAAGGCCACACAATTTTCCCTTCGGAGCTCTAATGTTGCAATGGAATAATCCCGCACGCAATATAGTAGAAAAAAAGGCAACTGCTACAGGATGGGCGATAGTAGTATGGGGAAATATAAGTGCAATTTCGCGGAATCCGGGAAACTTTTTTATTACTCGTACGACAAAACATGCGAGACGAGAATTTTAAGTCGAAGTCGGTCGAAATTCCGAATAAGATCCGGCGTGCAATCAGAATGAAACCGGGTGGCAGATGTGTTCCAGAAGCTTACTACATCTCCAAGTTGGTCTTTATGTCTTTGGTTTCATTAAAGAAACTTTTTGAACCGAGTTTGGATGTTTCTGGTGGAGACGTTCAGCTTGTTTCTTACTTTCGCTTGTATGTTGCCTTCCGAAAGTATAGTAGCGGCAGTATTAAGTAGATTTTAGCGAAAGCTACATTTTATGCGTAATTAAAATTATAATATGAAATTTGGAAAACTTCTGAAAAGTTTGTTTTTGTACTTGATATTAATGTGTTTTATAGGCTATAAAATTATTCCATCTTGCATTTCTAATGTATTCCGTAATACTAATATGGGAATAGCTTTAAATTTTATATCGGGCATTTACCGAAACGTCACATATTCTATAGCGTTCATTCATATACCAAAATCTCACCAAGAATTATTCATCTAGCGAAAGCTAGGTGTATAAATAAAGATCGAAGTGATCCACATATGCAATTCATATAACACCTGCAGCAGTTTAATTACATCATACCCTCTCCTACTTTACCAACAATAAATAACGTTTCTCATAACTACAATTTATTTAACTTCATCTTAATAAGGTATCTAATTATCGCGCAAGTCGCCACAAACTATTTACTTCCATAACGTAGCCACCTTATTCATATTCATTACTTATATCATAGCTAGTGAAAACAGGCGGAAATAACACACGAAAAATGAGCTACAACCTAGGTGGTCTGCAGCCGTTACACTTCTTTTACTGTTTATACCAGATATATGCATAAGTTTTTTTCCGGTTTAAGTAAGAGATGGAGGCAGTGCAAAGTACGCTGCGTATAAATTTGACGTCATTTTGTGCATCTGACATTAAAACTAGAAACACACAAAGTTGAGTCCGCAAAAAACTAGCGTCTCTGCTTTATCATTCAGCGATCATGTCAGATTTTGTGCCTGAAGAAGAACATTTGCGGCACGCACTACTTTTCTTATTTAATGAAAAGAAAAAGGCTGTTGAAAGTCATCTTTTACTCGAGAAACATGGTGAACACAATTAGAATATGCGAGACATGGTTTAGACAATTTAAAAGTGGTGATTTCAATTTGAAATGTGAAGGACAGCGAGCGCTTTGGTAGACTATACAAATGCGAGGACAAGAAATTGCAGGAGTTACTGGATGATGATCCAACTCAAACTCAATGGCAATTAGCAGAAGCATTACATGTGTCTCAAGAAACAATCACCAGACTACTACGAGTAGTAGGGAATCAGTACCCAAACTCAGTTAATTGGTCCCACACGAACGAACGTGAAATAGAAAATCTCCTGGAAAACGCTGTTTCAATGCCACGAAAGGAAATCTTTTTTGTATCGAATCGTGACGGGTGACGAAAAGTGGATTTATTTGGAAAACCCGAAGTGGAAAAAATGGTGGCTTTAACCTGGCAAACCCGGTCCTTCAACACCAAGGCCAAATCGCTTCGACAAGAAGACCATGCTCTGTGTCTGGTGGGACCAGGGCGGTATTGTGTATTATGAACTCTTGAAGCCCGGGTAAACCGTTACTACACAACACTATCGACACCAAATGATTAATCAAAAATACGATTTAATCTAAAGATATCCGGAATGGGCCAGACTACATGGCAAAGTGATTTTGTTACACGACAATGCGTCGTCTCACACAACAATACCAGTGAAAGAATCATCTCGACATCTTGAAATCGCTTGGATCGGACATCCTTCGGCACCTGTCGTACCCCCCAGACCTGGTGCCATCTGAGGATCACCTTTTTGCATCAATGGGGAATGCGCTCACAGAGCAACACTTGAGCAATTTCGAGGAAGTTGGAAAATGGGTTGATAAATGGTTTGCCGCAAAAGGCAAGCAGTTTTTTTGGTATGGTATTCATAAATTACCTGAAAGATGGGTGAAATATGTAGATGCCAATGGCCAATATTTTGAATAAAAAAAATAATTTCCCTTGAAAATTACGTGATTCCTTTTAACAAAAAGACGTAAAATTTGTGGACCTTACAAACTTGCACACCTGGTAGTTGTTACACTTTTATCAACGAACAGATGTAGTAGCAACGAGTCATCATCAAAGCGCACAAATTTGTTACATTTTCCATAGGCTTCTTTTACAGAATTTAGGTTTCCGGGTTGAAATCACGCCGTAGTTGCATAAATCTGCCGACAACTTGCTCTCACTTGCATAGAACTTCTTTTGGGATGCTGCATACCCGATTCTTACAACATTGTTGTAATTGGAGGACTTGGCCAGGAAAGATTTCCGTTGAAAATATAACGCGTAACCGTTGTCTCTGTTGAGATTGTTGGAATGGTGATAGATTTCGTTAGCTTCTCGCATTATCCTAGAATAATAATAGGGTTCACTGGACAGAGATTTAGTTTCGTTGAATAAAATCTGGTGGGTGGTTTCCCGCTTGTGTTCGGCTAATGCAAAATTGCATATCTGCAGCAACCTAGTGCAACGTTCGTGTTCCGTCACATTGCTGTTGACAACAATAGGTCGGGGGTTTGTTTGAAAAATTGTTTTGATGTTTTGTTTCTGGAGCAGTCGGCCTATTTTATCGGTAACTCTTGAATGTATGGTAGGAAAGCGGTGCTTACCGCGGGATCTTGACTAAAAGCGGTAAGCTGTTTGGGTACGATGGCAGTGTGTCGTTTTTCGAATATCTCGCTTGGTGAAGTTGTTTTCGATGAGGGAGTCGGTCACACGTTTCAACTCTTGGGTGAAAGCGTCGGGCTGGGAAATGGGAAAAGCCCGTTAACTAATGTGTTTATGACCACTTGTTTTCGTACCGTGCGAAAGAGCGTTCAGGTAACGGTTCGTGTAAGTCGGCTCTCAATATACTGTATGTCCTAGTGTGCTGTTAAGGTAGGGATATACGAAATTATTTAGAAATGGGAGTCGTCCAACTGATTCAACCTCCATGGTGAAGCGCATGTCGAGATGCTGGGGGTTTAGTGTGATTAGAAATTCGATTGGGAATTCCGGTTTCAAATTGTAGGATGATAGAATCTGTTGTTCGAACGCTTCGATGAAAATGTTAGTGGCGACCGGAGATAAAGAGGAACACATGGCAGCTGCAGAGACTTGTTCATAGAACTTATCACGAAATTAGGAATAGGTTAGACATGCGTTTACCAATTCGGCTATGCCGATAGGCTTGTCGTGAGCTAATAAAATATCGATGATAATTTTGGACGGTGTCGGGAATGGGTACTTTTGTGAACAGAGATTCCACATTGAAACAGAGGAATGTCCTATGCATCAAGGACGAGGTCTTGTAAAGTGTTTCCCAAATTGGGATGAATTTAGAATGAAAGAATTTGCGCTGCCGGTATATGGTTTCAGAAGTTTAGTCAGATGTTTAGCCAATTCATAAGTCGGTTGATAGCACTGACAATAGGACGCAGGGGAACATTCGGCTTTTACATCTCATTATCAGTCTTTCCTCTCACAGCAACATTACAACATGCAGAAGCTCAGAAGGAGCTCCATGCAACTGACAGCGATGCGTTGGTAGACTTATGCAATTACGAGGCGGTTTAAACCTGGAAACCTAAATTCTTTGAAACAAAGTAGATACCGCGGAAGCCAACACAACACATTTCCTATAGGATTTCAGTGAGACGGTCTAACTGCAGCAAACATATCCCCGCAACACCACAATCTATCTTGTTTGAAGCAATGCTTTCAGTAAATTTCGAGCCTTAAATACTCATAGGTCTTTATTACGTGAATAATGCCCAATATTTGATATTGCATTACACACTGTAACTTTAGTGAATAAGTAGTTGACAAAAAAGCCATGTAAAATTTCCCAATATGAAACGAACTTATAAACTGCTCATAACAATTAGATGCAGTAGCGACTACTACGAAAAAGTATAGAAATCTTTCATTAACAGTAGTGGAACGATAGTGGCTAAAATGCAATTATTACTTTAATTTCAATTTTCGGGGATTAGATGAGTGTTGCAGTATATTAAATAAAAATTCAAGGTTTTCCAGATTAACATAAATTGATGGTAATGGTAATTTCTATAACTCAATTTTGCGACAAACGTCATTTTCCGAAAAGAAACGGGATGTAGCAGATATAGCTAATACAGACTATTAACATTTGTCTCGATGTTAGTGTTTAACAATACACTAGGGTGACAGAATAAAATAGACACCTACTAATTAAAAAAAAGATTCTATTCTCGTTATATATACAAAATATTTTTAAATTTTTAAATTAGACTAATGTTTTGTCGATCCACCTTTACTTGCGTGAAGTACTGCGAGTCGTCGTGGCATAGAATCTACTAAATGATTAATGGTGTCTTCTGGAATATTTAACCACTCTTCTGTAACAGCTGCCACGAGTTCTTCCTTATTGCTGGGTTTTCGAGGTCGTTTCGTCATATTTGTTTGGATTATGTGCCAAAAATTCTCTATCAGATTCATGTCTGATGATTGGCCTGGCCATGGTAAAATCCGAATCCCCTGTTCCTCTTTCCATGTGGCTGTTGTTCTTGCTTTGTGGCAGGGTGCTCTATCCTCCATAAAAGTGGCGTCTTCTATAGATAAAATGGCGTTGTCGAATATCGGTAGTAGTCCTTCTGTTAATATTTGGATATATTTTGCCGCATTTATATTTCCGTCGCAGATTACTAATTGCGATCTTCCACCATACCATATCGCGCTCCACACCATGATGTTCACACCGCCGTATTTCACCGTCTGATGTAAAAATTTGTCGTCCAGTTGCTGTGACGAATGTCGCCATACCCACGTACGACCACCATCACTGAATTGGCAGTATCTGCTTTCGTCTGAAAAAATCACAGATCGCCAAAACTCTTCGGGCTTCGTTCGCATTTCGATTGCCTAAGCCATTCGGCGCCCTTTTTAAAACGCCGTAAGAAGAGGTTTTTTCTTTGCCACCCTTTTATACAACTCCACACTGTGGAGGTATCGCAGAACAGTGCGCTGACTTTTCTATGATGTTGCCGCAAGCTCAGCTGTACTTTTTCGCGGTTCTCTTAACACTTCGCGCGCAAGCACCCTTTTACTTCTTTCAGAAGGTCCGGCACCACCTGGTCTCGGCACCACTGTTGTTTTTTCCTTGCGTTTAAATTGTGTAATCACACGGTTAACTGTGGACAACGGAATATTTAAAAATTTACTTATGTCACGTTGCGAAGCGCCGCGTTCACTCTGGCCAACGATGCGACCCCGGGTGAAGTCGCTAATATCATTCGAACCTTGTAAGCGAGGCATAGTTGTAACAATACTAAACGATGCTAATGATACTACTATGACGAATTCCTTCCGATACATCTATCCCTACCCTAATGACAAGAGAAAGTTCTTAATTCGTTCTTAGAATTTAGCTGTTTACATATTCATACCGCTTTACCTGGTGTCTATTTTATTCTGTCACCCTAGTGTAATTATAACATAAAATGTACACTGTACAAATTATTTATTGCGGTACTTATTGTACGCTTATGTCATGGATCGATCGACGAATCTACTTACAGTAGAATAAACTCTCGTCATTTGGTACTAGTTTGCAGTTAGACCATGGGATGCCGTGAGTTCAAATCACTTTTAAAACCTAGATGTCGTACTGTGAGCAGATTGTCAGCAGATATTATTTAAAGCCAAGTTGTTATTAATTACATAAAAAGTTGTGACTTGAACTCACAATGTGCCGTGGTCTAATGGTGAGGATGCTTCCCCGGGAGTTCAAATCCTACAGGGACTGAGTTTTTCAAAAAAACATTTTTAAATACATTGGTAATTACAAGGCAATTATAATTTATCAGGTTATATATCGTGATCGAGAAATCGTTGGTTTTTTGTTCTTTTTTGGTATATTCTACTCTTCAATATAGAAAACTAAGAGGAGATCTGGGAAACATTTTTAACAGAAAGCTAAGAAAGGGTTTCAAATATACCTGCATCTTTTCAGAAGTAGTCATGTTCTCTTACTAACAGCTGTTCAAGCACCAGCAAAAGCAGCAGATACATACATTCCAATATATCTTCGTAACAATGATAAAAAGTTAATCTTAGTGATGTTTTCTCTAGGGTTTGGGGAAGGAAGTGTCTGTAACACTTTGAACATGACACCGATCACAAGTTCCAGCCATCGAAAAAATACCGCAGAAAAAACCTGTTTTAGATAACATGGAATGTGAAGTAGTATTCGGCGGGAAATGAGATACGGCATGCGAAAAATAATTTATTCCTTCCCATTTGACAAAACTCCAACTATTAAGAAGGTTCTTGGGAAAATAAGTGAAACTGAAGGTCTTTATAGTTTTAGATATTTATTAAAGGAACTAAGTTTCCGGCAAACTAAGATAAACATAATTATTTCGTATGTTGTATCCTCATGTTCCTTCAGTTGAGAAGAGTTGAAACAGTATTTTAAAAGGGAGAAATCAAATTATTACGTAAAGAAGAAAATACCTACATACGTCAAATTATTAAATATTAGTTGGGATGGAACGCCAATCTAATATTTGGATGAAGCATGAATGAATACCGAAAATACGGTAAATTAAATATGGATAGATTTCCAGAACCCTTCGGGCAAAACCAAAAAAAATAAATTACTATATAGGTTCAGACATAGGCTTCTTAGAAAACAAACTACTTCTTTTTGAATAAAAAACACTGGAGGTTGTCATGAAGACAAGAACGCAGAAAAATGCGAAGGTGGCTGCAATACACTCTTCCAAATTAAAAAGAAAATGCCGGCACAGGTAAACATACAAATATAAGGTCCCTACCGTAGTCGAACGATAAATAAATCACCTACAGCATACAATCGCAATATGAGAATACATACGCAAACAACATAAATTATTACGAAAACATGGTGAAAACAGGATTATTAACCTTACTTAAAGAGAATATAATCAACCCTACAAAATATGCTATTAATGAAATAGAGAGAATCAACAGAAAGGTATTGAAGCTTCCACCATGTCACTGTGAATTAAATACTATTGAAATTATATGGGCTTAAGTAGAAAGATGTTTTCATGACTCTATACGTGCGAAGTAAAAGATTATTCCAACAAAAGTGCAAAAAAAAATGTAAACATAATAAAAATACAATCTTTAATCTTCGAGGTAGATTTGTGGATGTTACTTACCTTATTTACAACAGGTATCCTCAAGAAATCGTAAAACATACAGATTCCCAGCACAGTCACTCCCGTTTCTTTACTCAACATGGCACCCAGACTGAGCAATAAGCACACGCTCAACGTACACCATTCTCTGCATCGATGCCACCAGCAACATATTCCCAAAACATCGCTCGTTTGTCTTGAGGAAGACGTGCTAGGTGAATCTCCCGGTAACACCTTTTTCGGCCAATTACAGTTCGTGACTTGATTACGAATGTTAGCCATGAATCGATGGTATTTCATGCTTCTCAATTGTTTCATTCGATCTTCTTCCCTGCACAATTTAACAGTTCTACACTCACAGCACAGAAGGTCTCTATATCTCACATGAGCCGAATAGGCCAGAAATGAAAGCAGATATAGTATACACGCAGCTAAGTCGGCCCTACCCACGATACCTGCTACTGCTTCAGTGTGAAGGGGATGACTTGCAAACAGCAATCCTGTTACCGCGGGTCCAACTGGCGCACGAGATTTTGGAAGAACATGACGTGCTACTTTAACTATTAAGGTTGTAGCAAGACAATGGAGCAGTACGTTAACAAGATGGTATCCCCACGGTTGGAAGCCACCTAGGAGGTAGTTTAGACGAAACGTCAGAACGCACAATGGTCTGTACGAGCCATGAGAGCCACTATCGCTTAGAGGTGTGCCCCAGAAATCATTCTCGAGTAGCTTGTGTAAGGGCGTTGTTGGAAGCAGATCAGGGTTACTCAGAATTGCTCTCCTGTAATAGAAAAATTATGTAGTAGGTAAGTAAATCGTTTTCAAAACATTCAAAATGTTAATTACGAATTATTGTCTTCAAGGTATAGATATTTCAAAAACAAATATTTGATTGGAACAAGATGACATAAAGGACAAACATTTCTTTTCCTTCATTATAAGGCAACGTATGTATAGTTTATGTTCAGAATATTCCTGTAATTTACTAGTCTTAAAAGACAAATGGCATTATAAGAAAAGAAAACAAATGAAATAATGTATGTAGTTATGTACATGTTATATGAAGTGGGCTTCAAGCTTTCACAGTCATTGTTGCTGGTTACTCTTAGATTCCCTGGTTTTCGGGATGTATAGAAATTTTGTTGTGCTTGACTTTTTAAGAAGATCACGACAAGATGATTGGAACGTCGACGACTACAAAATGTTTACCCGGGAACCAAAGATCAACCATGTTACGAGAGGTAACATGGTTTCAATTATGTGTGGGTTAAAACAGAAGTTTGGTACGACATGTGCATGCTTCAAATACTAAAAGAAAAACAACCAAGAAAGATACATAATCTAGGCAACATACTTTAACATACATGTTATCCATAAGTAACAAGTGCACTGCTATATTTCTGAAAGAATGTGTCGTACTGCTTTATCGAAAGTGAATTCTGTAGGAGTTTTACAGAAAGATCGGAGAGGTGGTAGGCAAAAAGTATAATATCAAAGAAAAGGAAATTTATATGAAGAGTAAAATAGAGCGTCATATTGATAGGTTTGCAAAGGCTGAATCTTCTGTTTGTCGGGTTAAAACAACAAAGATGTATCTCCAACCAAATCTATTACTCATAAAAAGGTACTGTATGTTTCTCGAAGAATTAATCTCTCAAGGAAAAGTTAGAAAAACGTGTTATCATATAAGAGAGTTTTCAAAGAAAAAAAAATACTTTCCTAAAAAAGACCAGTGTTCTCTTTGCCTGACTTATGGGCAAGGGGACGAGCAAACAAAAGAAAGTTGGCAAAATAGATATGAAAAGCACATAATAGAAAAAAACAGCTGTTCGTAAAAAGAAAGCTACATGTAAGCACGAAGCTATAGAGCAAGTATGGGCAATCTTTGACATGTTGCGAGCCAAATTTTAGTGTGCAAATACGTTCGCGGGTAGCGTCTAAACCCCATATAACTCGATCTTCCACATTTGGAGTGAGTATGAGTAACTAGTGTAATATTTTTGTAATTGGGTTTTTCAAAATGTCTCGCGGGCGAGATCAAATGTTACAGCGGGCCGGTGGTTGCCTACATATGCTATAGAAGATAGAAGCATATTCAAAGCAGTGGAAGTTACTATGAAAAGAACTGCGTATATATTCTATTCGAGAAACCGAGGGTCATAAAGCCATAAGGTGGTCTGATATTATGGAACTTATGGTTAGTAAAAAAGCTCCCATGAGAATCTTTATGAAAAGTAGTCACGACAATTTTAAAAGTTTCACCTTTGAATATCCATTTTCCAAGAATTTTCAAGAAAAAATATGAGGACTTAACAGCACTGGGATCAGAAAACACTCCGATAGTGCGGCAACCTGACCTGCAATAATTCTATTTGGCACGGCCTCATGAATCTAACATAGAATAAATTTACGCAATTCATGTATTAATGTATTTTCTATATTTGAAAACTGTTAAAGGTGTATTTGATATGTTACTCCTAAACAACTCCTACATCCTTTTTTCCTATTAAATCTGGCGGATGACGTATGTACGATGTCGCATTTAAAAAATCGCACGAGTATGCGTGTCTTATACCATTTCTATTAATGCATGCAATAACACCAAGTTTACTGCCTGGAATATTGTCACATTTTCGGTATAAACTACAAAGTTACAGTCATTTATATGTTGCCAGTTTTGGTATTTGCTCTCTCCTGTAATTTAGCAAATACACTTTACGTGAATAGGGGACCGTACGTATGCACGTGTCTAATACCTTTTCTATAGAACTGTGTAATAAGCAAAAAATCGGTACGAATTTTGATTTATGAGGAAGATATATATTAGCTTCGTGAATGTAGACTATGTACAATTACATCCGAATTAGCGATGCCAGCGCAACTATCCTTCTAACTCAAAAAAACATACGACAATTGTGTGACACATTTTTGAGAAAAAAAATTGATAAATTTTTCATTTACTTTTCACCATAATTCCAATTTTCTCTAGAACTCTAAGAAGTAAGATATCTCCAAATCAATAAAATGGACGTTGGTTTCAGGTTTATCCATTTGGTACCAAATATGGAGAATAATGCGGATATCGCATCAATTATGGCTTAAATCAACTAGGAGCGACCGCGTTGTGGTTATAAAAGAACACATTATCTCCAGCAGATGAGAGCTGTTTTTAATGAATTCTTTGCAAGATTTAGCCAATAAGGCAACATGATACTAAGCTATTTTCGTTCCTTAGAAACGATACTTTGCGAGTCTCCAAAAGTAGTTGTCATAATTTTCCATACTGATAGTATCATGTTTATCTTCTTCTGGGCACGCCCGCCAGGTAAAACCCATAATTATAACTCTTCTTTCGGTTCATGCGTGTAATGATGAATCCATGTTTCATCAACGGTTACATATCGCCGCAGAAACTGTCTCTCGACTCTGCTTTGTTCCCCAAACACGACATCCATCTAACTGAATTCTAAATATTCATGTAAAACGTTCCGTCCGTATCCGTTCGAGGTGTTACCATCACAATATATGTCTAATATTCACTTTGCGTTTCGCCAAAACGATATCATGAATTTTACTGGTTATCTCCTCAGTAGTCTATGAAGCGTCACCTGTGATTGTTCGATCAAACATCCGCTTATGATTTATAAAATTCAAAGGAGCTCATGATGTTCTTTCATTTTCTCTTTAGTTTGCGTCCACCTTTTCACGAAGAAGTACGAGGGGAGGTCCAGAAGTTCGTGGAATGAAAGGGTCTTAAATAAAATAAAACAATAAATCCATTTTTCCTTTTCAATATAACCACCCTTAAGCACAATACAATTATTAGATCTATGAATTAATTCTTTTAAACCATCATAAAAATATTTTTTATCTTTCGCCTCAAAATGGGCCAACATTGCCTCTTTTACCTCATTGTCGTCGGAAAACTTTCTTCCACGTAAGTCTTTTTTTAAATTGGGAAATAAATAAAAATCACTAGGTGCCAGGTCTGGACTGTAGGGTGGATGGACTATTGATTGAAAGCCATGCTTGTGCAGAGCAGCCATTGCAACTTTGCTCTTGTAAACCGGCGCATTGTCTTGCAAGAGCAACACACCCTTGGTCAATTTTCCTCGATGTTTTTCCTTGTTGACCTCCTTTAATTTTTTTAATATCGCTTTTTCTTTGTAATCAATCAATAATATCCCCTCATAATCCCAAAAAACAGTAGCCACCAACTTTCCAGCCGATTCTGACACTTTAAATTTCTTTGGTGGTGGTGTCCCCTTTTTATGCCATTACATGGGCTCCTGTTTGGACTCCGGCTCAAAGTGATGAACCCATGTTTCATCTCCGGTAACAATCCGCTCCAACATCTGTGCAGGTTTGTCTCCACACAGCTCCAAACATTGTTTGGACGCACAGACGCGCAGAGCGCTGCTGTTTCTGCAGCGGCGTGAGCATTCTCGGTACCCATCTTGCACTGACTTTTATCATACCCAGGTGGTCATGTAGGATACGCAAAATGGTGGTATCTGATACTCCAACTAATACAGATAATTTTTTCTTCAAACGGGCATCTTGCAGTATAAATTTTTGCACTTTTTCGATAATGTCTGATGTGGTGGCCTCAACTGGCCGTCCTGAGCGGGGGTCGTCTTCAATCGACTCCCGACCATGTTTAAAAAGACCATGCCACTTATAAATCATTGATTTACTAGGGCACTGTTCCCCATAAACGGTTTCCATTTCATTCAATATGGTTTGAGCGTTATTTCCTTGCTTTGTAAGGAACTTTATCACAGCGCGGTCCATAGTTTCAGTTTTCTTCCGGATTGACGTGTTTAGCAGGCAACTTAACTTATATACTAATGATGAGTCGCCAATCAGAATTACACCTAATACACACAATTCTCGTTTCTCCATATTGGAAAGGATACTACTATCCAGAAATATATATGATATTCCTATTTACCCTCTGCCAACTACAAGTTAATGACAAATCTGTACGTAGTAGCTTTTGAAAAGAGAAGCAAAATTTTAAAGAAGTTACCGCATCATGAAGTTACCTCGTAGACATAAACTAACCAGCATCTACAATCACTAACGCTAATTTTAATAATAGGGTGGTTTTAGCGCACGTTAATTTGTTTGATATAAGATACAAGAGATTCTGATGGAAGTGATGCTTCAAGTTTCGAAACATGTGACCTAATCATCTCTTTTCAAAGTTGCTTACTAATGTTCTGGTATATGTACGAACAAGAATCCAAGATAAGACGCACCTCCTTAAGTATATGAATTTTATAGTAATTGGAAAATAACATTGAAATGCTGTTATTCTATTTCGTATCATTTATAAATATCTAATTAGTTTTATTTACGGCATAGCACAAAATAAATAAGTTACCATGTACTAAAGATACTCTATATATGAAAGTCCGTAGTAGTATAGTATAAATAATCTGGTAGCGCGCCAACTTTTAAATTCAATTTTAATACTGGTACATTCAGGCAGACGTTAAAATCGCCCGAAATGAACTTTACTACCAAAGGCGAACCGAGTTGTGAGATGTGAACATCCCGCTATGGTGCTACCACTTTAGGACTCCAATTTCACTTCCCAAATGAGTTGAAGGCATCGCCAGATTTGATGATTAATATTTAATGAAGTTCGGGCACCATATTCGCTTGTTAGTTTGTGTAATTTTACTGCCTGTTTGCGATATACGTTACGTTCGTATTAGACGAAATTGGAAGGTAATTCCCAACTTTATGGTGTCTAACGTTCCTCCAAATTTTGCCGTTATAAATAATACAAAATCCAATTTGAATATATTTTCAAATGACACGTACGCAACGGATATTTTCTGTTGTGGATTATACAATATCACGTAGCCCGACGTAATCTAACCTCGAATTTCCCTTTAGCTCAGCATGTTCTTCATTCATTTATGCTGGTGTAGGTATGCGACCATTGTTATACAGCAACGCTTATCTATGTGTAAATGTTACAATACCCCACAGACATTGTTCGCACAGCTCTGCAAACTTCATTAATAGAATCTAGGGAATGGATACGTAGAATATGCCCTTCTTTTACATTTTCTATAGGATGCAGTGAGTGTTTCGTTGACACTTTTCCACTGTTTCGACCGGCATAAATGAAATAGGCAGGAACTGATTCCCGTCTGCTTTCCAGCGCTAATAGTTATGTAAACTGGAAGTTGGTGAAGACTATTTAATTAAAGATCTCTGTACGTAATCATCCTTTGAAACATCTAATAAGAATTAAACCGCTGGAAAATGAGATGTAGACACAATATAGATTATTTATTTATTTATATTATTTATTAGTTTATCAATTTCTTTTAAACGAAAATTCACATACATCCATTAAAGTATCCGTTTGCGTATTTCGTTATTCCGATAAACAGAAATGAGAACGAATTGACTCGGTTTATTAATGAAAAGCGCATTTTTCATAATAGAAGAAAAATTGTAACTTGTTGAGTTTTATTACATCAAAGATGGTTAAATACGTGTATATCGCTTACAATACAATCTAAGATTTAACTAAAATTCTATGTTCGAGATGCATGAAAATCGAGAGGATAGTACTTATTCCATCAGATAAAGCTCTAATTGAGGATGCAACTACAGTACTAAAGAAAGGTTTTTAGCTTCGCAGTTACACCTTCCCGTTTGACAGAATAAATTGTATGCAGTGTAGAAACAGCTGTCCAGAAACTAGACAAGAACATAGCCGAAACAATTAGACAATACGTGTCTCATACATTAAGAAACACAAACTCGCCGAAGTGGAAAATCTACAGATAGGAGTTCGTAGCAGTAAAGGAAGTCAGCAACAGCGACAGCGTAATTGTTCTCCCCGTCAGCAAGAGATCTTACGAAAATCAAAATCTTACAGGAAGATCCGCCGCATAACATAAGTACAGCCGATCGCAGCACATATCCGTAAAAAACGACGAAAGCCAAAATCGATATGTTGCCCCTCTACGAGGACACAGAAATTTACAATAGCCAGAAGAAAGTCTTCCCGATGTCCAAAATTTTACGGCTTGCCTAAGCAAGGATCGCTCTGGCGTTGCAGAATTTACCAAGCATTTATAAGATTTTTCAACTTGAACCGTTGTCACTAGTAAGCATTGGCGTGACATCCTTGTCTACCAAACTACCTGTAAACAAAGCAATAACGATAATCAGAGAAATACAAAACTTTCCTGTACACATCGTCAATTTAATACAACAAAAACACTTATTTCATTTTTAACATTTGAACAACGTCCCAAAATCAGGTTTACCATAGAGATCGAAAAACAGGGTGAGTTATCGTTTCTAGATCTTCCAATAATGAAGAATCCCGGCACATATTCTAGTAAAAGTAGAATACGCACACAAATCGTTATCTGAAGACCAAGTCGTATCATCACCTTGTGCAACTAAATATGGCAACTAAAACTTTGGCTACGCATTCTCAGACATTGCCAGACTACCAACACTGCGAACGTGAATCATTTCTCGTTAGAGGATTACTGTAATGTAACTGGTACTAAGGAAAAACCACCAATAAGATACTTTTAAGTAATACAGGACAGAAAGAACAGGGATAATCAGCAGAGCCTACGTACCGTACGTTACACTATAGACGATATCGGTAGATTTCTCCAACGACACAGAATGGACACCATCTTTACCACACAGGTAAAAGTAAGCCAAATACTGGGAAGCCGCAGGCTCCTGATACCCTTAGAAGATCAAGCAGTGTATGAAATTCCATGCAGAAATTACATCGGGCCGATACTTAGGAGAACCAGTGTGTGTAAGAATGAACATGAAAGTACGCTTGCGAAACAGAAGAGAACATCAAATGCCAACTTTTAGCTACTACAATTGTAAGGGAAGTGATCGAAATTGAGAAACAACGGAATGTATAAATAAGGGAACACAAACTAATAACAGACATTTGAACACGCTATACTACACGCACTACCGCTAGCACAAAGACGGAGCAGCTCACGATGCGCAAGCGCCACTGCTAAAGCAGCGGCCATATATGGTAAGGACAAATCGATTGCAGACCAGCTTCAGACCAGTCACGATCGAGCAGTCGAAGCGAACGCATACATTGTTGGCAGAGACAGCAAATCGACCCCTACCATTACCTAGGTGTACAGGCAGTACAGAGGTTAGTCGAGTGCTAGCCCTGCACCTATACAGATGTACCAGATACAGCTGAATCTTGGGTCTCGGGATGTCCGATATGGATATCGACCCCGGACCCATCGGAAGCGGAAGCGAACTAACGACGAAATGGTAAACGGTGGACAGCATCACGAGGGCGATGCACAGATTCCACAAATGTCTGCCGCCTCCGGGAAGCCTAGGACAAAGTGTCTTGCTATCTACATCTATGACGTAGACTTTGTGAAAACGGCGAAGAATATCACAACAAAGAGCAGCAACAAGCCTATCTTCCAATTTAATGTAAACCATTTTATTATTAAGATTGCGAACAACGACGATTGGGAATGCGTAATCACTTTCTTATCCCGACGGTATATAGAGTTCTATACATATACCTTGCAAAGCCTCCGCTTTGCCAAGGCTATCGATAAGTACTTGTCACTGGCGGTGTAAGAGAAAGAGGTTATAAGCGCCCTGGCTAGTAAACGATGAAGCGCGTTATAAACCTGAAACGCCGAGACAGCTCCGCCAGCCTAGGTGTTCATCATTAGCGTACCGCGTACCAATATCGAAGCCGCCCACGAGGTGACTGATATCGCATTTCGCAGACATCAGATAAGATTCTGTATACTCCGTCATCGCTGTCGGCGATTTAGTCATCAGAGTGTTATGCTCTAATGAGGAGATGCTCTCGCTGCTACAGAAGTGATACGGTAACTGCTTGCCCGCTAGATAAAGAGAGCCAATTGTGACGGTACGCACCTAGCAACGTATTGTGGATGTCAGATCTACGAAAAGCTGACAAACCGTCGACCAGCGCAACAAAGACAGCAGGCCGCAAAGTCAAAGTCACCACAGGTACAAAACTCCAAGGCATATCCGGGACTACCTACGATTGACATGCATGAGATGAAGCTCTCCAGCTGACAGAATTCATGAAAAGGTGTCTAGAGTCGGATAAGCGCTCGCCAGCGAAATAAACGAGACTGTCGCTAAGGCACAAACAACGGGAGGATTATTAATTCCATGGCTAAGCTCATGCTCCTTTTAGAACAGATCAGCGCCAAGAAGTCTAAGAATAGCAACATGTAACGCGCAGGGAATCTCGATCAAGAAACTTAAGCTCTCTCAATTTCTCGTCGATCACAGACTTGACATCACTCTAGTATCTAAGACATAACCTTACAAGAAGTTCAAGATTGCAATCTTTTACCTCCATAGGTCTGACAGCACTGGCAACAAATGTAGGGGGTTTGCTCCTCTAATGAAGAGGCACTTAGCATACTCACAGTTGTCTTCGCGTCACGAGCTTGGACAGGAATACAATGGTAATCCGGTAAATACGTGGTATTTGTAGCTGGTTACAAAACCACCTTAACAGGTTATCAACATCTAGAGCCTTGGAAAAAGAGGGAAAGACCGTGTCGGACTTTGAGCGGGCCCCACGGCCTCCGGCACCACTACGTCGTAGATACAAGCCTTGAGAAAGTTAGAGTTAAAACCATCATTTCCAGATGCAGAAGCTCTGCTCAGGCAAAATAGTTAATAAGATCAAGAGTGTTACTAGACTAGGTAGCCACCGTTGAAGGTGGAGCCCAATCGCCTGAGGAGACAGATCAAAAAGACATCAAGGTGTACTGTTTGAAAGGATGGAACAAGTTCGTCCAGAACAGCCAGGGAGGAAATCCTCCCAGGGTGCCCAGAATCCTGAAGAGGAATAGGAAACTTATACCTGGGAACCAGCATGGACCAAAGCGGTACCTTATCGGATTGCAAGAAAGCAGAAGCTCTAACCGACACCTTCGCTATCTACTTCCCGCTACCAGAGAAGTGTAAAATATGTATACTTCTGGATTGCTTAAACAATTGAAACGAATTAATAGGGAGGGCCAACGCGTTATGCAGGTTCATTTTGTTATTACTGCCGATCTTCCTTAATTTTAGAAAGCCACCACGGCGACAAGTGACGCCTAGGGCTCTGTTGCTTGGATGAGGCAACCTTGGAGAAGAAAAGGCGACCTTAGAACATGTAGCAGTCACTGAAGAAGCGACTGACGACAAAGGAATCGGCACCTCCCCCCGAAAGGGAGAGGTAACCACCCGGACGACCCGTTAGGATCGCCTAGAGCCCTTTCGTACTGAAGGGAGGACCATTCAGAGAAGTAACTCTGAGAAAAACGAAGATAAGGAACTAGTCCCTTTTGTAATTGAAATATTCGAAACCATTGTTGTAAACGTAATACTTAAGGAAAGTTATGGAGCGGACTACTCCCACCGGGTTAGGAGATCAAATCTACATAACTAAATAGGGAAGAAGGCTACTCCTGCGCTTGTTTAATTAGGCTAAGCTAGAGTACTTCTTAGACAGTTAGATTTGCGTTCATCTTGAACAGTTAAATTGAGGATGGTGTAGTGATTCTGGTGGTGCACCGGACCTAGGGCATGTTTTGTCATTTGCTGCAGTGAAGAGGTAATCAACGGCATTTCCCGCAGGAAGACGAGGTGAGGATAACATTCCGAACGGAACGCTGTAGAATATTCCACTCAGTTACTAGACAATCTTTAACGCCGTGCTACATCTCACATGTTATCCGTTCAGGTCGAAAAAAAGGAGCATCACTCTCCAGGAAGCTACCGTCCGATATTTCTCATGGATGACGACAAGTCCGCTATTCTGTTCCATGTAGAAGAAGAAGAAATTAGGAAATTCAGGACAAACACTTCGAGAACTCCAAAAGAAACCAAGAAGATCTCTGCAAGTTCCAGGAAAGGAGAATACTGGAAAAGTATCGATAAACGATAAAGATATCTTGCTTTCCGTTTCAATTACAGCTGCAACATCACCGAGCATCCGTATTCCGAATATTCCTGGATACAGCCACAAGAAGTTAGTTGTCAGAAAAATAAAATTACCCAAAGTCTGGTATCCGGTATTGGGATATATCGATGAGACAGAAAATTATAACATTGATACAAGAATTGTTTCAATTCCAAAAGTAATGGTATTCTCTCCGATATCTAAAGGATGGCTACGTGGCAGAAAAATGTGTTTAATAGAAGTAGGTAAATAAGTACAGGAAAAAGTTAGGTAAGTAAATTTATTATCTTGTTTCAACTTAGCAAATTGCAGTTGCAAATGCAAACAGAAAGGAACAACCTCGCTATAATTTTTCCTTAAAAAAGCAAATAAATTTGCGTTAGAAACAATATTACTATTTTTCTCGTTCCAGAGTACCATTTAGAGTTCTGAAATCCTTGACCCAAATACTAAATTGTATTAGCGTGCCCGGTGCCAACTGATCAAGAACAACTACAAGAACATACTTTTTGCGCACCATTCACCACTTCGACTATTATCACCGGAGTTACTTCGGCGTTGATAAACGCTCTTCGAACGTGTTACGACTTTCTAACATACAAATTCCCGATTCCATTCGTCCAAACGTCGTTTCGAGGCCGGCAAGAACTCCAAATGCGTGTACACAGCTTCGTTTATAGCGCCTGTTTCGTTGAATATACCGATTCACCCTCATTATTCCTTTCAAGGCGCCCCTTTTTCGAGGATTGGCGGCCGGCTTTTTCTTACATCGTCGAGATCTGCATGCAGAAACGAATGATACGATATTCCACCGATCTGTAGCGCTGCTAGTTCCGGTTTTGCAGAGCCCGAATATAATCTGAGCTCTTTAGTTTGGACGTAATCCGGGCGATTTATATCGGAAATGTGATTTTTCTATATTTTTCATTTGGAATAAAAGAGATGTAGCAGCGAAAATGGGAGATAATTTCTAAAAAGCGCAATGAAATTTGTTCCAGGCAAAGGAACAAAGCTATTTAATTAAAACGCTTAAAACCATTTCTGTATAATGAATAAAGGAGTCGACGTTGGAGAGTTATCGGTTATAGATGATACCTTATAATGTACAATGGGAAACTAAGAAAACAGTTCGTGATTATCACTAATATATTTAATGAATCTTAATTTATAACGCCAACGTTTTACATATTATTGCTCCTACCTAGTAGAGCGAAGAGCTAAAACAGTACTGTAAAACTATGTATAGAGGCAAGTAAGTCTTCTTGGTTGTATGCGGAACGAAATGTTTTCAAAGTGTGTGTTCAATGTTCTGGTTCGGTATTATAATTGGTATTTACGAATATGTAAGCCCGAATAACAAAAATCGTGTAAACATCAAGTGCTAAATCCAGTTATCAGATCCATATCACAACATTAAACTATCTTCGAATTTAATAGGAGGTATTTCATAAATTACTAATTCATTTTTAACACTTAATTTCTTCTGATTGATTATACTGAACTAATTACAAGCTTTGTACTTCATCAGATGGTACCTATTCATGTTTACTGTACTAACACCTTCCTTATTTTGTCGGTTACTTAGCTGCTTACTTTGATTTTATTACATTTACAGCCATTGGCATTAAATTAGGACCGCTGGGTTATTATAGTTTATAAAACATGCATAAAACGATTCTTCTGTACTATTTTATTAATAACTATTAAATTGTTAAATACATATGTAGATTACTTAGTACTACCTCCTATTGATTTAATAGCAGCATTTGTTCCTTTAGGCATGCGTCTTGCTGACTTTCGTTCTACAATTTTAAATCGTGTTACGGATACCTTGCCTTTTTAACACCTGTAGTACCAGGTATCCTTACCCTACGTACATACATGTAAATGTAAATGATTCGGGAAGAGTATACAAATATATGTACTTAATTTACGTATTTAATGTGGGTGGGATCATCTTTTTTTTAAATACATTCAATATTGCGGTTGGATATTGAATTAATTAAACGGGACACTATTTCGTGGCATATTTCTTACCACACTGCATTGCAGAAACTGAATTTCGCAGGAACCGGCGTCCGAAAATGTTCCATATGTATTTTATAGGGGAGGGATCTGACGGTTTAGCTGAATCAGAGTTACATTGTTTTTGGTGATGAAATTCATAGTCCGTTGAGCTTTGTGAGGTTGGGCATTTTCCTGTTGGAATGTATCGTTTACAATGGTCTGCATAAATGATATTGCTACGAGTTCCAGAACTGCCTGTATGTAACTGGCCATCGTTTCAATGCTATGAATTAGTACACGAGATTACCTGGAAGCAAAGACGATAGCATTCTAAATCGACAAATGCATTCTTGGTTGACTCTTTCTCCAGGTCTTTGATGCACCCTTATTCTACTTTCATGTTGCCATAAAAGAAAAACAGTATTCACTGCTAAACACTATAGAATTCTGCTATCGGTTTTTCCTGCATCATCCTAGTCGTTCGTAAACCGTCGGTAACGGTATTTTTCGACAGGTGTCATGCAACTAAGCACACCAGAAGAAAGTTTTCTCGGGGAATTGTTCTTATAGATGCCACTGAATATCTTACCTTAATTTGCAATACGGAGGTCTCAACACCCAAATATAGTAGAATGATTAGTAATCACTAGAGACCGGATTATATGCAAAGTGCATATATTTTATTCTATTTATTTATTATATTTTACGTCTATTGATGGATGTCTTACATTGATTAAAGTGAATTAACGCTAATTAACTTTAATCAATGTAATACATCTACATATAGACGTAAAATATAGTCTATAGTAATCACTCTCTGTGGCACAATAATTCGCCTGAGTTTGGAGTGAGTAATTGTTTGTAAATGTACTGCATTTTTGCCCAAATGCATTGCGATTAAAATTCCATAATAATGTTAGCAATAGCAAATAAATTTGAACACTTTATACATACGTTTTATGAAGATACCTTTTGCGCTTTGTTTACAATACAGATGCGAGCTAACGCTTTATTATCATTAATTATTGCAGAAAAGAAATTATGCATTACTTGAAAAAGAAAACAAAGAAGTTTGATTGCAATTTGTAATGGCGAGATATTTTGTCGTAATCGAACAGAAAAATTCTCATTTTTATTTCATATCCGTCATCACACTGTACTGACAACAGAAAGACTTGAAAAAACCGCAAGGATTTAAACAGGTTATGTCATCGTAACGGACACAAGGGACGGAACACTTTATCCTCTCGCCACGTTGTTGGTCGATTTTTTACGTAACACGTTTGACACCTTTCGGCGCAACAACACACCGGACTACGGCGTTAGGGTATTAAAGCAACCCCTGTGAAGCGACAGTAAGAGCAAAGAAGAAAGAAACGAACGAAACAAGTTTTCCACGCACAGGATAGAGAAAACAAAAAAATGAAAAAAATAAAACGACCAACATACAACACAAAACACAAATAAATTACGTCCCCTTTGCATTTATGTAAATACAAATTGTTGTCGTGACATCGCGGTGCCATTTCCTGTTTCTTTTTTATTATCGTCACACGAGGGTGGTAACATTGCACACGACCGCGCTTCAAATTACGAAAGACTTTTTCCACCCTCCTTTCATGTACTTGGAATAATTATCTAAGTTAATTAAGACGGCGCAACACGTAAGTTATCGATAACACACGCGATGTTATTATTTTAGTTCCATCGTCCCCCTCTTTACACCCCTCTTTTCATTCCTTTAATTTAATTTGATTGTGTCGTCAAACGCAACATGGAAAAATAAATAGGAAGCATATATACATTTTAATTTATCGACTGACACAAACGCTCAAACAAAAAGTTTCGCTCCTAAAGTAAGGTATGAAGCGTTGAAAGGGGGCTCAACGGGAGCTTGAGGTCGATATGATGGAGTACGGAATTGTGCGTGACATTTAGGTGGCGTTTTTATGTGTGCTCAACCTTAACGAACTTTTTTTATTGCTTGTTTTTTTTGTTTTCAGTTTTTCCTTTCGTCCGTGGTCGCTTTTACTATAATGCCGAAATCATGTAAAATGTTCATTTAGAGTTCTCGTAAAATAGTCGACGGCTTTTCTCTTTATTGTGAATTACATGTTTGTCTTAAAGGTACGAAGCTTGTTGTGGAATGGGAAGTCATGACATCTTAATAACCCCGAAAGTTATATTTAGAAATGTGTATTAACTAGGCAAAGTAAAACATTTCAGGGCAATTAGATGTAACAGTTTAAGCTTTCTTGTACAAGATAGAAAGAATCCGAGGTAAACACGGAAAGGAATTCATGGTATTTTACTGAGGGTTCAGGGTTTATTACTTGCAAGATACCTGAACCCACATTTATATTTCATTTAGTATATCTGCATAATATGTTGCTAAAAGCGTCGATGGTTGGACCGCAAGACACATAGCACGGTGAAAGATGCAGTAGAGGAAAAAATAAGTGAAAATAAATGATTACTTTTAATACACCGTATATATATAGTTACTATAATAGAACTACTCACGTTCTTTAGTAATTTTAAAACCAAGCTGTGAGGCTCTTTACTTTAGTTAAGGCAACCTACGGTACGCTACAAATTCGCAACGTAATAGGGTTTGGCCAAACGCTGAATTCATGCATTCGCATTATTAGCCGTTTACCAATAGAGCGCGAGGTAACAGTAGGGAAATTAAAATAAGGCGGATGCTCGGTAACGAGGTGGCTGCAGTTAGAAACGTTCACTTGGTACCTACGAATTTCGATTCCGTTTCCGCATCGACCGAATAGCATCGTCTTTCATCTCTTTCTGAATTGAAGCTCAGTGCATCCAGCCAATGCCGCTACACCAAGCTAGCCTATGCTTTGAACGAGCGCAGGCACACACACCTCGGGATATAATAAACTTCCGATGTCATCGTAAATTTTACCTCATCTATTTTTCATGAAGATTTAGATTATGCTCGATGGTCTCTCTAGAGTCGGCGAGTTCGTTTTTAACGTCGTTTTAACCCCGTTTTTACGTCCGAAATGACGAGAATGAGGGGAGAAATATACTAATTCAATAATATATCCGAAGATCTGAATTTGAATGATTTAATTATCGTTGCGAAAATGATTTAAAGGGTCGCTATCTCGAAACGGGAATAGCTTAGACAGGATGGTTTCTTCAGTACATTTATACTAATAGGCAAAATTAGAATAGGTATCGACGCTAATGTTACATAACAGTGTTATACGAACTAAAGGAATTGCAAAATCTGTCATTTCTCCTTCATAATTTTAAGTTTCCTTTTTAATATAATCATACTTTTTACTTATCACTCATCACATTTAGCTGTATTATATATTAATCTACATATAGCATTCTCAAACAGACCGTAAAGTTTGAGAAATAAAACAATAATTAAAACGGATACAGAATTTAGCAACACGGCATATAAACATTTTTCTAGAGAAAAAATTCCTTCTCTCAATCTCTTGTTCGCATTGTTATGCAGGGACGAGCCTAGACCTTCTCTTACCCACGTGAAACGCTTTAGTCGACCATTCTTATAATTTATTTTGTACGATTTTTACCTTACACGATTTTTTCTAAATATAACTTCAAATAACTCATTATCTTCTTATTGTTAGTAACATTGCATATATTTACATATAATGAACTTTATTCAATTTGGCCGCCTATGTGCGATACACGTTATACGCTTCATTAGTGCTGTCACACACCGCCATTTTGGTCAATGATCGTTATCCAAACAATTCGTATTACTGTATATATCCACCGTTTGCGAATTTTGTACATGCTGTAATTTATTTGATTCAGTGAAATAAGATTGCAAACGTAAGTATTTTCATTTTATGCATTATAGAAAAGACTCAACTATATTATTACGAATATTTTAGTCAATATTTAACTAAATTGTTAATGCAACATAATCTCAAAATTAAAGACTGCTATATGTATGTATTATTTATTAATTTATTTCAGATCTCGAAGAAAATTATGTCTTGGGCTGCTGAGTGTAAACACTATAATCAAAGAGAGCCCTGTAAATTTTTTTCCCTACGAATACGAAGCAACGAAATTATTGGATAAAAGTAATTAGGTGATTTTATATCTCTTTGTCAATAAACTACATTTAAAAATTAGGTTTGTTAAATTTATTATTTATATTGTAGACGAGATGCCGAACCTGGTCCTGGTGCGTTTGTATGTAACTCGCATTTCAAAGATGGTAAAAGAGAAAATGGACTAACAATGTTTCCGTATGATGTAGAAAAAAGGTTTACTTTTAGTTCATCTGAAAAGAGAAAAAAAAACAAAGTGCGTGTGCTGTTGTAGAAGATAGAGCAATTTTACAAGAAGAAGATGTAGTTGTAGAGTAAATATAGTGTTTGTTTATAAAACTTCAATTTATTGTGTTATACGAACCACAACTATTAACCTCTGGGCTGCAAACCATTGTTGCTGTTGGTTGTTCCATGCCAAATATACAGGCAGTAGTAGAGGCTGAAAACTACTAGGAGTTAACCATCCTTAAGCAAAGCCAAGAGAATTTAGCAGCAATTTAGCCATGAGAAGATCAAAAATGACAACAAACTTATTCTTCTGTATACTGCGCCAAAGCTTCCGCAGGATGATTTAGCTGCACGTTTCAACGTATCTCAGGTAACAGTATCAGGTGTAGTGATTACCTCGGTTCATGTCTTACATGAAATACTGTTTAAGCAGATGACGTGTGTTATTCCAAGCAGACATAAAAATAACTACTTGTCGAGCAGTTTTTCTACGTTTACAAACTGCAAAATTGTAATCAATGTACAGAAATATATACGGCTGTACCAAGTTAGAGTCTAGAGCTACAAAAATTAACATACAGCAATTACAAACACCGTGACACTGGGAAATGCTAATAGGCGTTGCTACAAATGGATGCACAACTAATGTATCCGATCTTTATCCAGGATATTTATCGGACGAGAGGATCACAAAAGGTTGTGCAATTCTACTGCAATTAGAAGCAAGTGATATGATTTTAGCCGATAAGGGCTTTCTTATAAATATATTTTACCGGAAGATGTAAATTTGAATATTCCTCCTTTTTTGAACACACCGCGGTTTACACCAACCCATGTCAAACAAGCAGAAACCATTGCTCGAGCAAGAGTACATGTGGAACGTGGTATTCAACCAATGAAGGCATATAACGTTTTAAGTTTTATACACCATACGTTAGTCTATCATGCTGATGCCCTATGTAGACGCATTAACGAATTTACAATACCAATTAAAAGAAATTGAAAACTTCTATGAACAAAATCTATTACCCATCAATGCCTTTGTTTCATTTTATCCTAGATAGATGTTAGTATTTACTTTTTCTTTGATTTTAGGGTAAATATAATCAAGCAACTTCTAGGTTTTTTTGTTATTCACATCAAGCATTCAATAATTTAATTGTTTCATAAAAGCTAATGTTTTCATCTCTTTTTTCATTTCAATGAATACTGATTTAATAAGACAATAGTTGCTATATAGAATTTATTTCTAAATATATACAACGTATACTATCCGCTAAGAATATGCGGTATATATTCATTTAAATAAAAATGCTTAAAATGTAACAACATACATCTTACTCTATATCGACAAATACGCTCTCATTAGTAGTCCAAATAATGAGATGGTCGATATCTTTGTTCGTTATATGTAATTGCCCCTGTATTCGATCCCAGTAGTGATGGTTTTTATTTACGTAAACGTTTCCATCTTCAATGGTTATTCTATACGACTTCTCATTTTGTAATACTTATGATAATGAGCAATTGTGATATTTATATGGGCAACTAATTTCCACTAATGCGTTTTCACCAACCATGTCATCAAGACGAGCACACAGATCTAACCATAACCCCGTTTCGGCAACGCAAGGATTTGTAGCTTGTTCGAAACATTTCATGGCCATTTTCTCTGCCACATTGTGTAGCACGTACAGAACTTACATCCTATGTTTCTGATAAAAAGTTGTACAATGAAGATCAACATTTGTTTTTCGCGCAAACTTTCAACGCCACGCCAAACTTGCTAGCAGTCAATCGATGTTTTCTGATAACTAACCAATTTTCGTTTGCACTTTGTCCTTTTGTCATATTTATTACTTGCTTGGTGATATTTTCATCCACAACGCATTTACTAGCAATGTATTCCACCTTATCTTCTGCCTTTATATATTCTTCCGAAAAAGTTACTGCTTCGGTAGAAGGCACAACATCTGTCGCAAAGGATGGCTCTGGCTTTAGTGTCCATGAAAATCCTACCGTGTGACTTCTGGCTAGACTTGATTTAAACCTCGAAATCTCATCTTGAGTTGCTACTCGTTGCACGGCAGAATAGTCTTGTCAGTTATTACGTCAGTTTATACGATTTATTTTTCATACTAACATAGACTTCTCGCTTAACCTTGTTTGAGGTTGGATCAACTTTTTACGTGACCACTATTATAAGCATTTTCTCCGCGTTACAGCTGTGTCCGATTATCTTTAAAAAATACTGCTATCATGCTAAATGTTATAACGGATACTGAAAATAAGTTGTAGTTAGTAGAAGATAAGTCCTAGGTTATGTCGTGTACTATTTTTCGTAATTTCAAATATATAGTACAGGAGTATATTAAAAAGAGGTTACATCCTAAAAGTATAGATATATCACGTTATGTTTACTTACTTGTTGTTTTTTATTTTTATCTATACAATAACTTTTAAAAGTCGCTTATGAAAATATCAGTGCTACAAACGATTGTTTAGATCATATGTGGGCAACCACCGGCCCGCGGCCCGGATCTGGCCAGCTGCAAGATTTGATCCGGCCCGCGAGACATTTTGAAAAGCCTAATTAAAAGAAAATATTACTCTACTTACTCATACTCACTCCAAATGAGGAAGATCGAGTGATATGGGGTTTAAACACGGTTCGGGAACGTATTTGCACACTAAAATTTGGCCCGCAACATGTCAAAGGTTGCCCATACTTGGTTTAGATAATGACGACACCCCACCCCAATATGCTACGTCGCACTAATGGAGCGCATTGACACTAGATAAGACTGGCGCTGTGGTTATGGTTCAAATGGGTTATATTAAGAACTATGTAAAGCCAATAATTAAGTTTAGTGGTTCGAATCGTACTAGACGAAGTACTTGTACACCCATGTTAAGGAGATTACGCACTAATACCGTCCTACTAATAAGAGAGGTAGCTATAGCACGTAATGTCTATCAAACATTACCATAACATATCCATAACATTTGTTTTGTGTATATTAGTTCCTTTTCAGGAAAAGTAAAGTGTAAGGTATGCACCTAGATGCTGTGAATTTATTACAGATATTATTACTGCAGGATGATCCCATTTATTTTATATTTAAATAAATGTGCAATTGGTAAAAAGGCCTTCCAAATGATATAGTACTATATGACCTTTCGAATACTGCGCTGAGGCGTTGGTGATGACCGAACGATCTGACATATTTTTCCTTCCAGAAAATCGGCGATCTCCACGACTGTTCCGGAATGATATTTTTCGACTGGAAAAATATGACAGAGAATGTGTTGTGACACCCGCAGCGGAATAAAGAGACCGAATATACGATACCCACTGCAAAAGGAAAAAGAAGGAAGGGAAAGAGCGAGATAGGAAAAAACCGGTCCCGATAATGTATTAGCTCGTTCTATCGGTACATAAAATTTTATTGAGACATAACTTCTCTTCAAAACGTATAACATAAGGACTGTATATTTGGCAAATACACAGAAAGTAATACTCCATTATCTTTTCATTGGGAATCGTTTCGATTTAATGGAATTTCTGAAAACAATCCCGCGTACACATACACGCCTACCAACAGATAAATTTGTATTACATCGTGACGCAGAGATGCTACCAAAATGAATTTCTCTTGAATACAATTTACCTTGTTTATTAAATTATGGTACATGTAATTTACGATAACGTTCGAGATAGGCATTTTTTACCTTCTTTCGTCACTTTACTATAAGTAACTGAAATATATAAAAACATAGAAAATGCCTTAGAAGTAACAAACGTACGTAAAAATGTAGCATCAATATGTTTCCTCTATTATATAGGATACGCCACAATAATCGTCGGTTGAAACAATGTAGAGAATAATTTAAGATATAACTACAAAAATTTCTAGATACGTGTTTACATGTTTTAGCGCTGCACATAAAATATTTTCAAACTTGCGCCACTTCCAGTTATTATGAAAGTGTATTTAAACATAAATATTAATGTAAATTATTGGCTAGATTTCCAGTTACACTTTCTTATCTCGATTTCCATTAAAGAGCTCTCAAGATGCTGAGGAAGTTAACGCAGCAGTATTACAAGAACAGACGGATTTCAATTTGAACAATTACTTATTACTCGAGTAATTATGCCACTAATTTGAAATTAGATGTATATCATCAATCCTATCATAAGATATATCGTAATTTAGTATTTTGCAACACGTGTTATTTTAACAATATATAATTTCAAAAGCAAATCATGTCTCGTCTAATGTATAAAATTTAAAACGTCATAGAAATTATTTTACAATCATATGTGAACACAGCGTTACCAAATGCATATTTCTTTCAACTGGTTCCTGAAAACATGCGAAGTGGTTCCTGAAAAAATAACTGCTTGTCTTTTTAATTTCGTAAAATAGTAAACATATGTATAACAAATGATACTAATTACAATAATATTGTATAAAACAATCACTACATGATACAGATGCTTATTAATCACGATTGCCGTAAACAAAAATTAATACTGAGTTAAGAGAGAAGAACATCGTTTCGTAATTTATACTATACTCATAATTATATTATCATATTCCACATATTTCACACCATGTCGCGTCTTTTAAAGAACCCTTCAATACCCCTTAAGCATAGTTTATCTGATTTTTATGGTCACTAAATAACGATGTGGTAACTAGTGTTAAACACTGCAAGTATATAGTACTCAAATGCTATTGAACGATAACAATGAATGTGTATAGAGCGCAGCTATCATAATACTAAGACGCGCATATAGGTATTGTAATAAAACCTCCAGTTGTCCCTTCAATATTTCTTATTAATCTCAAAATTATTATTTGTACCATAAAATCGTGCAATTATTATACATCTTTTCATTCTTTACTAGTTACATATAAAATAGTGTTTTAAATTTTTATTACGGCATCGAGAATTTTAGCATTGCCGTAGAACAGCAAGCGAAAACGTAAGAGAGATACCCGGAACGAATAGCGGTTTATGCATGGTATAGGGAATATAAGGGATGTTCAAAGTTGTGGGATGGGAATTCCATGAACAATACAGTTTTCATATTAAAGTTTAGAGCGTGCCGTGGTTGTACTGCCGGTATTTTATGTATCTGAGAGACGCATAAAGTAGGAAAACTCATAAATTTTATTATGAACAAAACTTCCGCTACAGGATAAATCACCGTTCGTCGGTCTTTCGGTTACTAAAGCGGTAAAAATCGCTGCGGTGCTGTCGATATCGGCGAATTCTAATGGGTGAATTGGGGTTTTCGAAGTACGAACACGGTTTATGAGAAGTAAAATTAAATTAAAGACCGCTCGCGTACAGAAAGTAATATATTATAGCGGCAATATGTGCCATATAGTGCATTACAATTTAGAACGCTTTGAAAGTTGGTTAAATTTCAATTTAGCAAACTTCAGAGTTCTAAAATCATAACAGATGCCCAACTGTAGTTAGAGAAGCTTGATTTGGGCGAAAACTGAAAAATTCAACTTCGAATGAAATTTTGTAGACTAATAGAGTATTTCGCCGTAACAACACATGTGTTTTTAGCGTCTCGCAGTTAAGTAATAGGAATAAATACGGTTATCTTTATTTCAACAACTATGTTCGAGTACGTAGTAGCGAGCAATACAGTAGTGATATATGTATGTAATTCTAAACATTTAAACATATTGTGGCGGAGAATCTCAGGATCTTATTTTGCCGACTAGGTTCTATAATTTAATTTTTTCTTGAAACTATATGCATATTAAATTAAACAACTGATGTCGCCAAACTTAAAGTTATAAGAAATATGTATTGACAACATATATACAAATTTATTCATGTATATGGTGGATCAGTTAGTATAACTTAAATACATAAATGCACGAGGGACAAATATTTGAAATGAAAATATACCAGCTTTAGACTTTTTTGCATTAAGAGCAATCTACTTTATTTATTATATGAAAGGTATATGTGTGTACTTATAAAATATATAAATTCACAACAAAGTAGGCTGTTTTAAATAAAAGAACCAACAAAACTGCCATTCAAAAATAGTTACAGATGAAGGTAAACAAGCAAAAACACCAACCCATTGAAGGAAATAGCAACGCAAACGATGAATTAAATTTAGCAACTAGTATTATAAACAAAAAATATGTATAGGAGATATGTGTAGAAATATATGTCAGAGTAGGTATGAGGGTGAAAGTATTAATAATATTATTCTGAGATTTTGCCAGGTAATATTGCGGATAAAGAACTTCTTTCTAAAAGTGTTTTCAGTTTCATGGAATACTTAATTAAACTGGAGGCGGATATGAAATTTCTTGTTCCTCATGGGAGATTCTGTATGTTATAAATTTTGTAATAGCTCTTCTAAATTGAAATTTGATGACGTAGTAAGTTATGGATCAAGAACACACCAGCTCTGAGAATTTCTTTTCTGAAAATTGGGAGAGATAAAAGGTTAATAATTTTTGTTCACAACTTGTATTCGTTATGATGTATGTAAGTCTATACCTACATGAACTCGTTAGTTTTCAGTAAAGGTCAACTAGATTAACAACTACAATTTCTTTTTTCCACGTTAATACAATAACACACTTTGAATTTATTCCACAAATGTGATATTTTTAAATAATTGAACTTCCAAAGATTTTAACGAATGATTGAATAATCCCTCTATGTTTAGAAAAGTTACTGAAGCAAAGTTAAAATCAGTACAATTGGATTCTTGTAGAATTTGGGAAAGTCAGTGTCATAGCGAACGGATTAAGGTAATAAATATATAAACATACTACATGTACATGCACATAAGGATTAATGAGAAACTTTGCTAATAATAATTTAGTTTGATATAAGTATAAAATAGAATGCGCAAAGATCAACCGTTAAATGAACAGTGTTTGACCAAAATTGGGTATCGAATGAAAAATTTTTCGCTGACCACATTAAATTACCAGTTTGGTCTTTGAAATGAATACGTAGGCTTCCACGGCCAGAGTTAGTAATAAATGAACTTCTTCCGGAATTGGACCGTGTCATGATGAGAAAGAAATAAAAAGAAAGAAAAAGAGATAAAAAGAAAAAGAATAAAAAACGGAGGGGGAAGAAAGAAAGAAAGAAAGAAAGAAGAAGAAGAAAAGAACAAAAAGAAAGGTGGGATCTCACCTTTCTTTCTTTTTCACGCCCCTCCTCCCCCTTCATTCTTCTTCATTTCATCTCTTTTTATTTCTTTCTCTTCGTAGTCTTATTTCGTTTCTATATTCTCATCATGACACGGTCCAATTCCAAGTAGTTCGTTTATTAGTTTGGTGTTTGTATATGTAAGTGTATGTTAGGTCAATAGAGTATACTTCACTGATAGTATTGTTAGAATCATAAGAAAAGAGCCCTGCGTCATCAGTTGTCGCATTCAGTAACGGCACACATTTATGAAGTTATTAGTCAAGATACTTTAAAATATAAGGATAGAAATGAAATATTAATGTGTCATTCGCTCGTAAGACATCGGTAATACAGATGTTCTACCAACCGCATGTGTTCAATTATGTACAGAACAAATACAGAGATACAACAAAAATGATAAGATTTGTTTAATGTTGTTTTATAGGTTGTCGAATGTTATATAAATAGGTTATTTGCATTTTTCTTTTTCTTAATTGATAAATATCTAATGTTACACTCCATCAACTTTTTATTTTTGCAAGCAGAAGTTAGGTGACACCATGCATTTTAATACTGCACATAAATTAAAGTAAGTTGAAAGTGACATTAACTTTGTAGTTTGATATTTCGTTATAGGCGCGCCATAACATTTTCTAAATACTGCTTGAAGTACGTTATCTAATATGACGCTGAGGTACAGATTTATTTCATACATTGACTTCGTAGGCGTAGGACTCTTCTGCTATGATTCTGACAGCAACTACCACGACTAACAAAAGTGTGAGTATAGGAATTGGACATGCTTTGGAACTGCTTTATAGTACAGTCTTCGTAGTCTGCCTATCTAACATCTTGCGAGCTTTACGAGTGATATAAATCACAACTGAAATACTTCCTGGAACCTTTTATAGCTATATCTAAACAAAGTTTACTTTCTTAATAAACTTGTTCTTTTTTTATTGAATTTGTAAATAACTAGAAAACGAGTGAATTTAGGTATATGGAGTGAAAGCAGAAGGCTCCTTGAAAACATTTAAACTTCTGTATTTAAATATACTCGAGTTTGAATTGAACTATTGGAACACCTTTATAATACTTTTTATTATCTCTGATCTGCGATAACTGAGTTAATGAAAACTTTAAAATTAACTTACACACGTCAGTTAATACCGACATTGACATTACAACATTCAGAGAAAGACTCACACGCAGGTTGTTGAAGGAAAGAGTGCCATAATAACATCAAAAACAAATGTTAAAACAAGACAATGAAAAATAATAAATGGCGATTGTGATTTATAATGTTCTGTTTTAAATTTCTTCATATTCCCTTTATCAGTAGTATTACTAAATGGTATAAAAGTAATAAATAATATACTGGATCACAGCTTTAACTTTAACTACTTTATTGAAGAAAATAAATATGCATACGCGTGGAGCACCAAAGACGAATTGAAAATTACGCAAGCCCAAAAAGTTATGGCTTCTCTAAAATTAAATAATAATATATGGAGATATCAACAATTTTCCAAAACCACTGGAACAACATTTTCCTGCTATTTTTGCTCGTAGGGTAATAATTTTTATGAACAGTCGCTCCATACATAACTGGTATAGATATATGATTTGAGGGTCTCCCGCGTACAGTATGCGTTACGTCCGAATAGAAGATGCCAAAACATCAACAAGGTCTTGTCTCACTCATGAAATGCGGAGAATCCGAAAAAGAAAACACATATATACAGACATATATCCGATGGAGAAGTTAAGGAAAGAAGATTTCTATATATATATATATATATATATATATATATATATATATATATATATATGTATGGCTCTCAGTCCGCGGAGTCCGGATTCAAACCCCGGAGTTGTTTCTCAAGGTTGAGGCATTTCTGTGGTCCTTCTCACTTCATAGCGAGTGTTGAGAACGAATATCATCTCAAAACGTTCCACAAGGGCAGGTGTAATAGGAACTCATGGCCGGCCGATATCCCCTGTAATTGACGAAAAGCTATTGAGGGATGCGAAGGCATGAATTTTATTATATACACCAGGACTGACAGCAGAGCACCCAACCTGCTAATCACCATCCATCGCCGGACGCTCGACCGAATTCCAATCCGATAGAGAAGTTAAAGAAAGAAGATTTCTATATATACAGGTTGGGTGCTCTGCTGTCAGTCCTGGTGTATATAATAAAATTCATGCCTTCGCATCTCTCTAGCTTTTCGTCAATTACAGGGGATATCGGCCGGCCACGAGTTCCTATTACACCTGCCCCTGTGGAACGTCTTGAGACGATATTCGTTCTCAATACTCGCTATGAAGTGAGAAAGACCACAAAAATACCTCAACCCTGAGAAACAACTCCAGGGTTTGAATCCGGGACTCCGCGGACTGAGAGCCAAGCGCGCTATGCACTGAACCACCAAACCGTATATATATATATATATATTATATATATATATATATATAATATATTAAATTAATTTTCTTTGGTTTTAAATAATAATGTAATTTCCTTAGTGTTGCCAACGTCAAATTTTAATTAATTCGTGAAATTAGAAATGTTACCGTTCTCGGTAGGATTTCAACCTGCAGCTTCTGTTCCCTAGACCGGTGTGCTCTGCAGTTACACTGCGGGGACAGTATGAACAAATCGCTATTTAAATCGCCGCTTAAATTGCAAAATTTTAGATGGTTACTTTCAATATTTTGATATGCTGGTGGCAATACCTACACAGATCTGATATTCAGTATTAATGCCAAGTGCATTATCAATTAAATTCACTTAAAGCAGGTACTTTTGGTTTTTAAATGATAATTTAATTTCCTTGGTATTACCAAAGAATTTGCGATTAAAACATTGCTTTCATCCGTGTTGTAGTAAATGGTAATTGCACGGGTCTAGCGAATAGGAGCTGCAGGTTCAAATCCTGCCAATTTCATATTTTCAAAATACGACATTTGTTTAAATTTAGTTAGAATTATAATTGCAGCAATTAATAAATAAATCGAAAATTCTTTCAGGTGTGTTATTATTATTTTTCAGCGTTCTGTAACATTTAGTATAATAGTATTTTATTTTACACGTAATGAAATATAACTTTAATCGTAGTAATATTCCAAAATATACAGCAAAATAATGTCTTGGAAAGTATTTCCTGCTAAACAAACACAAATACAAACGTATATAAGCGGAAAATAGTTCAACATTAGTCAAGAAACAAGTTTACACAAATACAATTAAAATCGTAATTCGCCCAAAGAGAATAAGGGTTCAAAAGAAATAAGGGAAACACAAGGAAAAGACGCTTTTCGTTAAGGAAAGAGAGTTCCTTTTAATTGCATTCTTCTGCTCGAGTCGATGCTAGATCTAAGGCTTTAACAAACTTAATTAGTCGCTTTCTAGATGGTCTAATTTGAATAAAATGATTTGCAAAGTAAAGATGAAAATTAACTCCGAGAAAATTATATTTGAACAAGAAATAAATATCCACTGCTACACTTATAAATTTACTTCGGAAGGGTGAGAAGACGCAAAGCAAAGAAAGACAGAAAGGACGCATTTCTTCTACGTCATCCGCTTCTATATAAAGCCCTATTTACCGAAGAGTTCGTGGAAAAGCCGCTAAGAGTATATAAGAAGTTCAAATTACCAATCGATACTTTAGAAATATTTTAGGTATTCGATGCCGGGCAAGCGTTCATTAGTGAAAAGGGGTTATTCTTTATTACCTCATAAATTCCTTAATGTTTTATTTTTTCGTCCTGTAACTAGAATTAATAAGAAATTATTCAGCTTTCAACTCAGAAGCGAAATTGTAATTTTCTGTTGAATATTAATATCAGTATTTGAACGATTATTGAAAAGCATTACAAAGGTATGCAGGATGGGCATTACTTCATAAAGGAATAAGTAGTTGTGTGACAAATAAATTCCCGCATGAGAAATGTGGAAGTAACAATTACGTAAATGCACATTCTTGGAGAAGCCGTATACGTACGTACAAAGCTTTTCCTATTTACTTTTCAGAATCCTTCAGAGTATTGTTCTTACACCATTTCATTGATTATCAAAAGAATAACCTAGTAATTTTTAGCAGTCCACTTCTATATTCTAACTAGGAAAGTGTCTTAATAAAGTTCTCTGTCTTTACTTTAACAGACTGCCTCTATTTTTCCCGAAAACTTGCTGGTTTCCTCTTGCCATTGCATATGTTTCAACGCTTTGTTCATTATTCAACCTTTTCAGACATCCTAGCTTTTGTTGTATCTATTGCTTGAAAAGTACTTGATTGGCCGTACATTTCAAATGGCTAGTAGCTGTTCACTTTCTATGAAGGATTGGGTACTGTGAGGTTGCCAGTCTCACCGCAGATCTTTTAAAATCTGGAAATAGTGCGTTGTGTGACAGCTTTATAGTAATTTGCGTCGTAAAGACATTACATCTCTCAAAAATTGTGAAACAGAGCAGTGACTGCAAGATACTGGTCCCCATCATACGCCAATCCCGAATACCTCGAGAAAGAAATGAGCACAAAATAGAAGTGACAATAGAATGACACAACTGAATATAGTCAAATTAAAATAAATATGATAAAGCTATGGCAACTTAAACTAGGCCAGCATTTTGCAAACTTGATAGTCGAATCTAAATAACTGAAAGTGCAGTAGTAGTGCGAAATTGGCTCCGAATTGCTAGAAAATATAATATGAAGCTAATATAGGCTTTCCAGAACCGTACGCAAACTCTTATTCAAAATATTACCAAAAGGCTGATCTTTTTGTTGAATCGCAGCAATATAGTGTATCATTTGTGAACTAAAATTGCCTCAAAATATAATAACATAGAAAATTATGGTACATAATTTCCAACACTTGTATTAAAAGAAACATCTTTATAGGAAAGAAGCGCCAAAAGGGAAAGCAACGGCGAAAAAGTTAAACACTTGTTTTCAGCCAGTTCAGCCCCAATTACTGCCGTTTCATTATCTAAGGAGTTTCACTTTGCTACAACATGCTTTTAAGCATTTAAATATGTTAATTACATAATAGGTGTTATTTTAACATTATTCACGCCGGCCGCAAAAGTAATAGATTTAAATCCAAGAACTAAGAGATAGTATGGTCAAAACTGAAACAGACGTAACAGCATGACCTCACTGTTCATTAGCACGTCCACCTGGAGTTACTTGAATTATCTTTCCAATTTTTGAAGATATGCGAAATAATACTCTTAAGAATAGTTCAATATGAATATTTTTATAGAGGTGCTGCGATATACGGATTAGAACCACAACATCGAGACAAGTCAAATGTGTATTAAATAAAGTCTAATAAACTCTTCGAAAATACTATGGTATAATTTATAAATGGGAGTGTAGAGGCAATCTTAGGGCAAACTTGCTTGCTGTCGCAGTAGTACATTCAGGCGTAATTTGGGTATCATTAATTACATAGTGACTTGATATTACTAGAGAAACCGTGAATTTTTTATTACGACCACAAAAAGATGCACATTACTAAATAAATAATTGTAGATGTCAAAATTCTGAAACCATATTGATTGCTACCACTAATCGGTCCCTTTATTCTTGTTCTCTATAAATTTGACCAATCGAATTATTTTTCTTTATCAAACGTAATTCCAAACATATCTCGCTCTCTGCATATAACGGAATTTAGGAATTCGAACATGAGTGTGACGTTACGTAAATAAAAGTCACTCAATACTGAAGCGCGTAGGTAATGTCCACCAGTAGGAAACACACAAAGAGTACGTACTGTAAAAATTAGAATAGAAACAGGTATAATCTTATTAATACGTAACTTGCCACTAAATTATAACACAATTCTCGTAATTTGGAATTATAAAAACGAGAAGAAATAACGAATAATGCATGTTAATGGTGTAATCCTTTCCTTATACGTCAAACACGCTTAGAATGTACATAACCATCGTAATTTGGCCGGAAAAAAGCATAGGAAAAAGTTTTAGATTACCTGTAACTTTTAATAGATGTAATTTACCTATAAAGTTAGCTGCCTGCATGGAGTTTATGTGAAATATGTATGAGAAAGTTACGTTCCGTGCTGAAGTTAGTAGTAGTCCGGTGATGAACATAGCGCTATGGCAACGCTGCCAACTCATAGTGGCAGCCGTGGCAGGGCATTAATTTATTTTTAGAGCACCGAAATTTATAGGGATTAATATTGCAGTAGCGAAAAATGAGCCGGATTTAGAACGAATACAGATAAATTGTAAAATTTTATTTTATAGCATGGAAATTAATACGTAGCATTGCTGAAATTTTTGTTTAAAGCGTTTGTCAATGCATATATTTTCTCTTCGTTGTTTATTTTATTTGTACATCACATTTTATCGCTGGCAGAAATGTATTATTATTGTCGTCCTCGCAGATAATTGCATCACAAATTTAGTTACGTCACAATAAAGCTCTAAAGATAAATTGGTGTCGGTTTTAACAACTGTTCGATAATACTTTTATAACTGGTCGACGTAGAATGACATCGCATTCTGTAACACGAGGAAATAACGTTAACGAAATTAACATCTGAATTTTTTTAGCGAATCGCGGTAGCTATGAAATAATGGTAAAAGGCAAGTCATTTTCTCTTGGCACGGTATTTACGACTTAAATATCTGGGAGGAATAATAAATAGTGGAGGTAATTTCAAGGATGAGATCATAACTAATACTTACGGGTATGTGTGAATTATAGACCACGAATGAAGGACATACAAGTATAATAAATAGCATGGAGACGAATAGAAGAATAGATGGAAAAACCCTGCTTAACAGAATCAGAATGACGTGTACAGAAGGGATTTCGAAGTCGGGCTAGTGGTTATCTCCACCATAGAGCAGAGTTAACTATGGTGGTCATATAGTAAAAATGGAAGAAGAGAGAATAGTTAGGAACCAGGAAGGGAAAAAGAGGGGGACCAAGGAGAGTTTAGACCGAGGAAAGGCATTCGATGCAAGGGATGAGAAATGGAGGGATGTAAATGGATTCTCAAGTATAGATACAAAAGGAGAGAAGTGTAGAAGGAAAGCTTAAGTCATTAACTTAATACTTACTCTACACCTTACGACAGTTCACGATCAGTAGGTAAGCATCAACAGTAGCACTAGCACATTGTAGAAGAACAGGACGAACTCTGCTTATTCTCTAAATAATGGTGAGATTTTAATTTGATCTATACGAATATATATACGTAACAATTACAAGTGTGATAAAATTACAATTTTCTTCCAATTTCCAACGTTGTAAATTTCCGAAAAAATATCGGTCTCGGAGGGGACTTGAATCCAACATCTCTATATCTTCGGTTTAGCGTGCTGGCAATTGCACCACGAGGCCATTGAATCAAAGTCACCTTTAATCCCACACTTGCCATTTAATAATATAGTGCCCGTGAGATATTACAAGATATCTACTGGCATCGTGACTTCCAGAGGGATTTAAGGTGACTTGGATTCAATGGCCTCGTGGTGTAATTAGCAGCACGCTATGCCGGAGATATAGAGATATTGGGTTCAAGTCCCCTCCGACACTGATATTTTTTCGGAAATTTAATACGTTGGAAATTGCAAGAAAATTGTAATTTTATCATTACTAATGCTAACGGTGGTTTAGTATTTATATTCATAATAATATTAATATGGATGTTAGTTTAATTATAAGTGTCTTTTAACTTTTCAGGATGGTTGATTACTGAAAGATATAACTAAGTTATTGTAAGAAACATGGAATATGCACTTAGATTATTCTTTATTCTACACTATACTATATATCTATTCGATGCGTAATAATTTTATATTACTATCTTAAGTGAGTTCTTTTAGAGAAGATTTTATACCTAGAATTTTATTTGTCACCATGTGGTTTTGTAAAAAATATACATTTTAAGTTTCTGGAAAGAGATCTTAAATTTGGTATTTGAAAATAGACTAGTATTCTTCCTGTACATACTTAGATGTCTAGAACATTTCTTTGATTGTGAGCGAACGCTTGCGTGAAATATTCCTCGGAAATTCTGCGATATTTCTTCTTATGTTCTGATCTGAGATGGTGACATCAACGAATAGAAGTAGCCACTGAATAGACCTCCCTCTTCATAAACATTTACCAGGACGATTTCCAGTTAAAAGGTTACCACCTTCGTTAATCGTTGTCGACAAAAAATATTTACAAGATAAGCCAAAAAAAAAAACAAGAAGTAAGACGTAAATAAGGAAAAATGCGAAAATAAGAATACTCAAAAACAACATTAAATTTAGCAAAATTAAAATTGAGGTGTGGTAACCTTGCGATAGGTTCGGCTTAAGAAATTTCAACTTGCAAGTCCTAGAATCCAACTCGACTTACGAAAAAATCAAATTACGGGAACGCGCAATAATAAAGTAACTACATTTCTATTTCTATTGCTTTTTTAAATATTCAGTATTAACAAGTAATGATGTTTTAGAAGTACTAATATACTTACTAATACATTAATATTAATCTTCTTGGGAATGATTTCGTCAATATATCAAATATTTGCGATCACTGAGTTTGTATTTCGCTGAGGTTGTATATTATAAATATTGTTGGTCCTGAATAGTTGAAAGGCATTCCACACATATATCCGAACTGAACTTAGGACAATCATCATGGAACGGATTGCTTTCGTAGGTCTAGGATTGGCTGTATTTTTGGATCAATGGGAACATCCTGTACTTGACGGTGATTCCAATTTATTAAAAAGAAATGTCTAAAAGTGAGCCAAATTATAATATTTTTATGAATGCGCAATGAAAAAGAACAATACCTTTTTTAATGATGTGTTGTGTTTCTTACTACAGGCATTATATTCAAATCTTTCGTGTTTTGACGCTCACAAATTAATTAAGCATAATGCGTAAATTTACATTCGCTACGTTTCTTGCATTTATACATACTAATGAAGCATTCTCGTGTTTAATTATGATAATGTCTTTATTTTATTAACACGATTTTTTCTTCATCGTTACATTAGCAAAACATCAATATGAATACAAGAATTCGCAAGCATTCATATGCATAATTTTAGATTTTTTTGCAAGTACTTGATTCACACTTTTCTGAATTTGGTTTCTCGTTTTCACTACATAATATTATATACGATAATTAATTACTTAGTTAGTAGGCACACTAATTTTCGATTTCTACTAAAACAGTGAGTTTAGTAAAAATCGAACTTTAAAGTAGCGAGGTACTTGATAAGTATGTAAACTATCCGAATAGTTTATAAAGTGAAATGAGGGGACAGCTATTTTATACTTCACTTTACGTGTTTTGGTAATATGAACTAGTATTAGGTGGTTTGTAAACTAGTCAGCTTCTAATGACAAAATACCTAAGTGTCATTATGTCCTACAGTAATTTTTTGATATATAGTTATTTAATTTTTATTGTTATGATGAATTTGTCTAATTTCAAAATACGGGCTACTAATTAACTATTTTCAATGGAAGCTTGTTAGAGTTCGCTTTGCCGATACAGACTGCTATTAGCATTACTTAGCGCTATTACGAATCAAACGCAATAAGAGGATATAGAACAATACAAATGAGAAGTGAGTCTAATTTCGTGAAAGCTCGTGCAAATTATCTATATTTCTAGTGCTGACAAAGTTGTAAAATGACATGGTGAAAAGTTATTAAACTGGGTAGCGACTTCTGAGAAGGCAACTTCTCCGGTAGCCCTATAAAATTAAAATGCGCATTCAACTAAAAACAGCAAAACAAACAGATTAGCGTCAATTCCACTTTTCGAATATTACTAGAAATAAAGAATAACGGCGAATTGCTAAACAAAATCGTTTGAACAAATGAGGCGCATTTTGATTAAATGGTGGTGTTAACACACAACTGCTGGGATAGGGATCCAAAAGCAATTGTTCAGCAAGGATTATATGATGCCAAAGTTACTCCTTGCTTCAGCTTTTCATCAAGTTTTCTAATAAGGTCTTATTTCTATGAGAAAACACGAACAAACGGAATAGTAGCGATAAATTGGCAGCGATATTGTCGAATGTTGCAAGTCCAACATTACAAAATTATGATATTGAGAATATTGTTTTATTTTACCATAGACAATGATGTAAAGATACACAACCACGCGTAGTTTCTAGGCATATTCCAAACACTTGGCCTTCTAGGTTACGAATTTAAATCACATTAAGTGCTGGTTATACGGTTACCTCAAAGAAAGGGCATTTCTTAGTAAACTTGGTACTCGTGAGGAGCTAAAGTATCGACATCGTATATCATCGAGATCATTCTTAAGAATGCTCTTTTTAAAGTCATTTATGATTTAAAAGAGCGACTATGAATAATTGAATGTCGCTGTGGTGATCATGTAGTTATTAAATTTCTTTGTTACGCCTTTTTAAAAATAAAATTTCGTTTGCTACGAACACTTTAGTGTCTTTATTTTTGCGGCACATAAAGATATAATAAATACAAGCTTAGTAAATTTACATCGTAATTACCGCTTAAGAGGATATACATTTGTTTAATTAAATATCTCCACGATTGGACCAAATTTTCTAATTTTGTATAACATATTTGTAATATTTTCGTAAATCTAAGATTCTAAATAACAGTTCAATGTTGATAGCTAATGCCAAATTAAAAATATTTGTACCACTTATGGTAAAATTAATTTTTCCATCAAAAGTTGAAAATAAAAGCTAAAGCTGAAAGTATTCTTAGGAAATATATGTTACCGAAACTTGAAAATAATATATTTTTATTACTTTTCCAAATATGTCTTGCTGGCGCTCATCGTCAATGAAGTTAATTTACTAATGATATTACTAAAATCATATGGGAGGTATAATTCTTTAAGAAAGGAGTCTTATTAACAAGCATTTCGCGCTATGCCTTTGGGAAAGTTAAGTTTCTCCAAGTTTCTAACCGCCGCATGATTTTCTTCTTTTGTAAATAATATTTTATAAGAAGAATAATGTATTGTGAATGCTGGCTGATGTCTGTGGCATCTAACATACACATGCTGATCCAAATTAAGTGCGCATGAGTACCTTATGTGTGCATGTGCATCTTGTGTGCCTATGTGCACCTTGTGCGCGCATGTGCACCTTCCTTATTATCAATCTTCCAATATAAGTTAAATTAGAAAAGTAGTACGTAGTGTACGTATACTAATTGAAGTGCAGTTAACAAAAATTGCATATTGCGTTACAGGGAAGATTTAAATTTTAATATTTTTTTAAGTACATGTAATATGGTATATTTAAGTTTATGTAAAGGGCATGCATAAGTCTGCCGAAGTTTTGCTCTCAGTTTCCTGGAGCTTCTTCTGGACCGCTCCATGTAACTAAGAGCGAAACGTCGGCAGACTCATGCAACTACGATGCCGTTTCAACACTGAAACCCAAATTCTATAAAAGAAGACAAATTACCGCGGAAATCTATAACAGCATGCTTTTATTTTATGAAAACCGCATGGATAATAAAACATTCAAGTACTCGTTCTATCCTGTCAGTAGTGATGTTTATGTACGCTAAATACGCTGCGCCTAATATTTCCGCTTCTAGATCATTCTTATCTCTGGACCAAGGTAATAGAACGATTGATTATGTCAAGGTATCCGTTGCACCGGAGCGCTCATCTCAAGTGGTTTAGTTCCTTCTGCAGCTGTTCTTCACTGCATACCCTTCGTGCTAATTCGATTAACATGCACACTACCGTATTCTTCTGATGAAGGTGGTAATTTCTAGTTGTCTAGTAGATAACGGTCCATATGTATGTATTGGTTTTCTGAACATAGTAGTTGTTGCCGAGTTTTGATTTCTGTTGATAAGGACATCTAGACATTGTAACATTCTGTTCTATGGTGAATTCAATGTTAGGATGTAACGCGATCAGGTATTTAAGAAACTGGTCAAGTCTAACTCTTCAATATAACCAAACGACAAACGTATCATCCACGTACCTTCATCAAACCCATATACCTGCCCACCGCTGTCTCGACAGCTAGGCTTTCGAATTGCTTCATGAAAAGATTAAGTACCACCAGATTGGGCTCTCTATCGCTACCCCATGCGTTTGTTGGTAAAAGCTGCTATCCCATACAAATTTGCTGGTCGTTAGGCAACGTTTGAGAAGCCGCGTCATGTCCGATGGGAATAAATCGGTAATGTATTGCAGTGCCTCTACCAGCTGCACTATTGTGAACAACGATACTACGTAATTATCATTATCATTTCTATTCACTTTTCCGCTAAGTGCGCTGAAGCGCGAATATAATGTTTTTCAATTATGTACGGTTGCAGTAGGAGATTTAGGTGCTTTGCTGGCAGGAACGTTAGTGCGCCTATACCACTCACTAATGGTCTTAGTGGTACGTCCCGCATTTGGATTTTGGATAAGTCGTATAACATCGGGTATAACGGAGATTATATGTAAACGTGTTTCATATACACCAAAAACGTTAGCAACTTTTCTTTATAAACAAACATTATAACTTCGTTGTTATAAACGAAACACTATTCATACATATTGTTATGTTATGGCATCTAGAATAGCTGATCAGTTGTTATTAAAATTAATCATCATTTCGTATAGCTAGTGATAAAAATTTATATGTTGGAATTTTTACACATTTCATAGAGGGTTTCCAAGTAAGCTTTTCGTTGGATTTACGTTCCTTCATCTCTAATCTTTTGCTGCGATAATATCCGTTTTTTGTGAAGCATTTTTTAACTTGCGGTTAACTTTTCCCATTCAAGCGTTATGAAGTTTTCCTTAAGCATAGTTACAATAAATTTTGTTTTAATGTCAAGCGTTTTTACTTAAGCAATGCAGCTCTTCTGTAAAGAGTCTCATTTTCTGGGACTTGTTCAGTTGATATCGATTTGAGCACCTAAACGCATAATGTGACACATTCGATAAAAATTATTCTTGTCCCTGGATCGCTTCAGATTTTTGATTTCTTCATAATGTGACGTTTTCTTTTTGATATAGTATCCAAGAATTACTTTTTGCTTAATGTTATAACAATACCTACAGACACTGAACATTATGTCCATACTACAATACTTCATAAAAAAGAATTATCATCATACCTCAGTAATAACGGTCAACTATTCGTAACTTCAATTATTTAACGAAGAGTTTATTTTACGAAGTAAGTTTCGATGTTACACCAGGTTCGCTAAAAATCTTTAGAAAGCTTTAAATCAACAACTTTTACGAGATTGACAGAAACACTGGTACTTCGACGCGAGTACATACCTAATCAAATCACATCGAAAACTTTTCGATGTATCTACCATGCCTAGGGAATATGTAAAGCGTGCGCACCCTTTACGAAAATTCCTCTCAATTTCGTTAGATACGACCATGGAAATGTATCATAAATTTTCTGGCAACGTTTCAGGTGTACGTGGCACTAGCAACCCGCATAGGGTTCAGCTGCTAGAAGCGCTAATCTTTCTGGGAATCGGCATCTGGTAGTGAAGTGCTCTGCGTGCACGGTAGAAGCCGGCTGGTCGGCCCCGTTATAGTCATTAAAACCTTCGATTGTACCAAAGGCAATGCTACGTATTTAAATGGAAGAGGGGTGTTATGCGGTAGTATGTGCTTTCGTACTCTCGTTGTCATCTCGAGTACATAAATTTGCATGATCGGATTTGAATGCTATCAGAAGAATTTATTACGACGATCCCGTCAATAAAATGAACTTATAGCGTCGTATTTCCATCTATTCCCGCCGAAAAGGATGATGTCCTTTATGAGAAGGAAGCTTTACGAGTTATCTTATTTAAACTATAACTTGTACAAATGATATCATCAGTTGTGCTAGCGTTATATATAATTACAGCGATGGAGGGTCTATTTAACCTCAATTACTTCTAACTGAATAGTGATTAAGACATTCAATTCTAAGTTTGAATAAACATGCCAAAGTTGTGCACGGTTACACAAACTTAACCTAGAGATCTTATGAACTCAACTGATTTGCAGTTCTAATTCAGAAGTAATATGCACTAATTAAAAATGTAGTAGATATGTATGTTTGCCTTTTTGACGTGCATATGTTGTAGTTATAATTTTTTGTTTAAAATACTTACTCCTTTCGAGTATGGCGGTTCTTATTTCTCATTTGCACATGTTTTAACTGTACATACATTTGTATTTTAATTTGCTTTCACTAATTCTAGTTATTTTAAGGGCTTTGTAACTAAACTCTGGCTGAATTTCTAAGAATTGAAAATTAGTCTCTTTTCTGTATATGTACAATCGGCAGTGTATCAAAAAATAATTGTTTAGTATGGCTAATTTCATTATTGTTTGAACTATAAGAATTAGAAAGTAAAGACCTGATGTGATTTTCTCCTGTAATTCAACTACTAGAAACGAAAAAACATTGTACTTTCCGTCTTTAATGGAAAAGCAGACACTTAAGCATTGGATATGACCATTGATGTTGACTGATTTAAATAAGATACAATGTTACATTACCAGCAGCTTTTTGCCTGCTTTATTATTAATAAAATTTCCCTACTGATTTCATCCTTCTTCTTTCATCATAAAAGCGATTCATTAATAATTAGAAAATAAAGCTCTAAGCTTACTATTATAATACTTTACCCAATCTAATACATTACTAAATAATAAGGAACTATAAAATATTATAATGGACACGAGGAATGAATAAAACCAAGTTTACCAATTTTCTTTGTTCCTCAGATCTATTGAAATTTACACCCGAATCGATTTCAGAACTCTCATTCTATTCTTCAGGAATACTACAGCAAAATTATTAGTAATATATGGAAAATAGAAAGTGAAGAACTTGGATAAAATATTGAAAGGTTTAAAAGCAATTTTAAAAAAGCGGCTGAGAAAGGAATTAATATGCAGAAAATGGAATTTACGTTGAATAATATATCGAAGTGTAAAAAGAAGAAAGTACCGAAAAACGTGTCTGAATTTCATCGGGACTCAAGAAAGGGCAGGATAATGGTATCAAGTATCAAACCAAGGTAGAACTATTTATAAAAAAACATATCGAAGCATATCAAACTATCGAACGATTTAGCAAGAACTAATGCTCTACCTGGAATGGTCTTCAAAATATATCATTGAATTACATGGAGATTAACCATATTAATAATTTGGAATAAAACTTCTCTCAAGATGTTAAATAAATGGATAAAATATCTAATGCTCACGCCGCTGCAGAAACAGCAGCGCGTCTGTGCGTCCAAACAATTTTTGGAGCTGTGTGGAAACAAACCTGCACAGATTTTGGAGCGGATTGTTACCGGAGATGAAACATGGGTTCATCACTTTGAGCCTGAGTCCAAACAGGAGTCTATGCAATGGCCTAAAAAGGGGACACCACCGCCAAAAAAATTCAAAGTGTCAGAATCGGCTGGAAAGTTGACGGCTACTGTTTTTCGGGATTGTGAGGGGATATTATTGATTAATTACAAAGAAAAAGGTAGGGGCATAACCGAAGAATATTACGCAGCGATATTAGAAAAAAGGAGGCCATCAAGGAAAAACGTCGAGGAACATTGGTCGAGGGTGTGTTGCTCTTGCAAGACAATGCGCCGGTTCACAAGAGCAAAGTTGCAATGGCTGCTCTGCACAAGCATGGCTTTCAATCAATAGTCCATCCACCCTACAGTCCAGACCTGGCACCTAGTGATTTTTATTTGTTCCCCAATTTAAAAAAAGACTTACATGGAAGAAAGTTTTCCAACGACAATGAGGTAAAGGAGGCAATTTTGGCCCATTTTGAGGCGAAAGATAAAAAGTATTTTTATGATGGTTTAGAAAAATTAATTCATAGATCTAATAAATGTATTGCGCTTAGGGTGATTATATTGAAAAGGAAAAATAGATTTATTGTTTTATTTTATTTAAAACCCTTTCACGAACTTCTGGGCCACCCCTCGTAGAAGTACATAAAATGTACTCTGTTATTGCCTAATTCTTTTTGTTCCTTTATATTATCATAGTATAGTAGCCCGATATGGTCTAGAGTGGATGAAGTTACTCAATAATTGTTCAAATCATTATAATTAAGAATCCAACATATCTTTATTTCTGAAAAGGTTTTGAATTATCACCTTTACTAGCGTTTCTCAATACTTTGTGTATTTCCTTCTGGTATTTGATTGCGCTACCTTTTTTTTTCGTATCCCGATAAAATTCAAATGTGTCTTTTCTTCCTTCCTCCATTTTCGTGTTTATAATTTCTATTTTAATCACATACTTCAATTATTCATTGTTACTTCACTTTTACAAAACAATTCCTTTCTTATCCACATTTTTAAGATTATTTCTTAACTTTTCTAAATGTTAGTGCTATTTTCAATTTCATTTATTCCACAACTTCAATAATTTAAATGTTTAGCATATTTTTAGAAGCAAGTAAATATCAGACATTTTATTCTTTCTGTTTTTTATGCGTGTTTTTAATATCTAGTATATTTGTAATATTGTTGTAATATGCATTTATAACTTTTAGCACGTTAAGGAATAAAGGACATCATATTTATTTACACGTGAAAAGTATCGACATATTGATTCCGAACATACGTTCCGGAAATTTATGAATTTCTATTGCTTAACTCTACAATCGAATGAATAAAATATTATATGTTATTAGATGTCAATTACAATTTGTAAACCCTATTGGAAATAGCCTTGTTCGGCGACTACTGAATTATATTAATTTGTGTTCCCTGTTGTGCTAGTAGGTACAAGGTTATAATAATGTAATAGAAATATGATAAAATCGTGGAATGCCCGTATTTTCGAAGAAACATTACACATTGTTAAAGTATATAATCACCTTCATAAGTTCAAAAAGAAATTAGGCGATCCTAATTTTGGTATTAATATTTCCATATTTATCTATATCTACATTTTTATTCCTCAAGATCAAATGCAAACTCGTTTACTATAACAGAGTTTACTAACATTTTAGCATCAGAAAACTTCATCGAAAAAAAGGGAAGACCTTTGAACGTCAGAGACTGCCAAAAACTTTCGAAATCTAATGAAACATGTACATCAAACTAGTGCATTAAATGGTATCGTTTACAACAATTATTATATATATTAGCATTACATAGTACTGACCTCGTAATTTGTATAGCTCATTTCAGTAAATCATCGGCTGTTTTTATATTAGCGCATCGTTTCTTAACAAATGAAGACGACCTGTGCATGTATTTACCAAGAACTGCTATATTACTGCTATATATTGTGTTTTGGGTGTGCACAGACAAAGACAGCTTCGAAGACACAAAGAGTACGCTGCACTCATATTAGACTACTATCTGCTTATTATAAATCCTGATTGTTTTTGTTATACATTTAATGTAAACGTTCTTATACTACAAGATATAGTCCTATAAAAAATGTATACTTTTTTTGTAAAAATTGAAATAGTTTTCTTTTTCCTTACTGCTTAATCTAGAAAAAATCTATGAATTGTCGATACTGTAGTTCCGATAATTACAAAGTTGAAAAAATAAGCCAAATAATTTAAATACCCTTAATAATAATAATAATGGAATTTCATCTCTAATAGGACTGTTACAGAATATGTCATATCGAATACCCACATTTTTCCGTTTCGACATTTCATATGTTGTTTCGACGAGATCTTATTCATCTTCTTCTGGATGCTCTCGTTTGGCTAGCGATCGAAGATGAACAGTTCGGAGCACGTCTAGAAGAAGATGACTGAGATCTCGTCGAAACAACAACATACGCGGTCAGAAACCGAGGAATATTATTTCATATATATATATATATATATATATATATATATATATAACTAGTGCAGGAGTAGCAAACGAGTAATAAAGAAAAAGAGGATCAGATATAAGATAAATATTAAATGAGAAATTCGTGTATATTGTAACATTCCTTAGTTGCCAGTGTACACTGGCAATCTGAGACTTCAAAAGTGAAATAAATTTTATTGAGTGTTTTCTTCTCTAGGTATCAAGTTGTTCGCTACTTTATACATTTTCGTTGGAGCATAGCCAAATTTATTTACTTTTGGTGTTTAACTGTTTCATGGCTAAAAAAAATAGCAAGTGGGTATGGGATACCTAATGTTTCCAAGACTTATCTGCATCGTTTTTAAGGTTAGGTATTCTACTTCAAGAGCACTGTGAGGTTGTGTAATACAGAAGCACATAAGTTAACTCCACACCACACAAATAAATTATCTATTTGAAACAGTGTTTTGATAGCGCATAGGCTTCCATCACCAACCGACTTATCGAATAAATTGTAAAAATTATCACTGCATGCTGTCTTTCATGTAAAGGTTTCTAAAATTCTTTAAAGTACCTACTTTTTACAGCCTATTGGGTGGTTTCAAATAGATTTCCATTCCATAAAAAAAGGAGGATCCGTTTCTTATGCCAACCATACATGTAATTGCAGTAATAAGTCTAAGATAAGTGTTCAATCGGAAGCAGTATTTTGTTAAGCAAATTTTTGTTTCTTTTCATGAATAGGGTTCTCTTTTCTGTCCAAACCAAAATGTCCGCGATCTATTTCCTAGTTAATTAAGAAATTTATCGTCTTGTGAATATCTTGTACAATTATCAGTATTATCTTTGAATACACTATTCGGCAGCAAATGCAGTAATCACAACCGTCTATCAAAATTTGAACAAGCAATCATAACGCACGTCGTTTGATTTTTATTGTAACATCGTGTTTATGAAAACGCACAGTAACTGAAAGAGCTTCTTAAACGGTGTAAGTTTACTGTTGAACTTTTCTTCAGCCTGTCAGAAGTTATTTTAGAAAAAGGAGATTGAAGGTGAGTTTTGGAAGCAGATTATATTCTCTAGATGTGCATCTTTGCCGCAACAAAAGATGCTGTTCAACAGAACCTGATAGGGCTCACAAATTCACAAACCTTCATCACAATTAGTAATTTATGCTTCGTGTACCTCTTTTTTTAGTAATACAAATTTAAATGATCATCAGAATCATTATGGAAGAAAGTTTTACTCAGTACAACCCAAAGTTCGTGGGGTTCCAGGGGACACTGGTCGAAGAATAACAGTTACAATATCGAACAAAAGAATATAACATTTGCAACATTTTCAAATATAGAATAGAAGCTGTTCACCCGATAGACACAACAAAATGCTTAAAAGAATCTCAAAATTAGATTTATTAGAAATTTAAAGAATAAAAGACCATAAATAGCACGGCATTCCTTTGAATGACCAATCATGTATTAATGAAACACTTCGGTTTCTGTTTTCAAACACTTTATAATATCATTCCTCATTCTTTGTTGCATAGTTCGGTTACATAACTGACATAACATTATGATAGATATATTTCACAGATTACTAATTTTACATCAATATTCGGCTGTCTATTCCTGCCTATTCTCTCTTCGTCTGTCGTTCCAAATATCTACGCACTTCAAAAATTTCCTTATTTCTGTCTTCAAATTTCAATTTCTATTTTTTCATTCATATGTTTCGCGAATTTGTCTGAGATATTTCTGAATATTATCTATTAACTTTATATAACATTCATTATCAAATCAATTTTGACACTGCTGTAAAAGTACTTCTTCTTATTACTTCCTAAAATTTAAATTTTAACCTATTGCTAGACCGGTTTCACTTGCACTCGGCAGGTCTGTAGTAAGCACATACCACAATCCGCAATGCAGAAAACGAGATAGGCGGAGCGAATATTTACAGTAACCGTTGATACAGGATTGTATTTTTATTAGTTCTTTTCCACTCTTGAAATGTATATTTGGTGCATATATAGAAATTTTGTAAGAAACAGAATGTTTGTTATTTTCCTTATTAACTATGTAGTGCTCAATATCCCAAGTGGATTTAGTATATCGGTAAATTTTCCGATTTATTTTATAACGATATTAATGGTTTGCTATATATCGTAGATGTATTGGTACAAAAGCTACTGTAGAAATCATGTAAATAGTATAAAGCACAAATAAAAATGTAGCGTGTCAGCGAGAGACGAATTTATGTTCGATTTACTGTTCATGCTTTCTGCTGGTGGTTTGCAATTACGCCTACTGGATAATGAATCGCTTCAACACTTCTGAGATAAATACAATCCCAGGCGGTGTTGATAATAGTATGGGCACTAGAACATTCTTAAACCGATCTTATTAGCTAGCAAAAGATTAGAAAACGATACTGGCGAACTAATCAGCTGTTAATGTTTATAAGTGAAGGTGCTACGACAATGCGATCTATATGCCTTTCACTTAAAGAAGCCTGTGGGAAACTTTTACATGTGACATATTAAGTTCATGCTTTGCGTCTTGTAGTATATACTTTTCGAGAATGTTTTGCAAAGGTGGATACTGATGGATAGCAAATACTAAAAACATGCTTCTCAAATCTTCCAAACGAACTCGAAAATTTCATAGAGAGTGCTTATTCGTTGGAGAACACGGTTGAAGGTAGTTTTCTGTTACTCGCAGTATTTCCAACGATTTCTGTGATTTCACGAAGCCGTAACTGTTAAGAAAAGCCAGGTAAAATCAAGATACTCCAATTGAAACAAATTTAGAACCTATTTACAACGAATGTAGACGATTACTTGATACGATCGAAGAATTGGAAAATGCTAAGTTGCTGTTAGTGAGGTCAACACAAATAAGTAATAGAAAACTTCGATAATGTTATAAAAAAGGATTCCGGTTTTACAAAATTACAACAAATTTATGACGGTGTATCTGCAGATCCGTTAATTAATTTCAAATAATATTTTAATTATGTCTCTATTACATCTGTAGATGTCGTATGGTGTTTCGCGAAATATAAAAACGTATTTTCATTACAGCGAACATCTTCATAGAAACAACGTGGAAACCTACGTAATGCCGCAAGCCCTTCAGCAACTTACCCAATCTGCGCTACGTAAAAACAGCTGTAAATAAGATGTTTTGTACACATATTATTTATACTACTCGTCTATTATTATATTTTTATTAGTGGATCATATACTGTCGCGTTAAGAGAAATTGACCACTCTACTTGTTACAATTAAATTAGTCCGGCTGAAGTCGACTTTAGGTCGACACTAATAAAGTAGTCAATAAACAAGTAAAGAAGTTCTGAAATGCGTAAGCTTATTTAATTAAAAAATAAGAACGTGTAAACATTCGAGGGACTTGGAGCCCTGAATTAAACAAGTAGTCTAGATTGTTGCCGTTTGCTTGTTAGTAGTTTTTTACAACATTTTTCAAGTTTATTGCAGGGTAGTTAGCCATACAAGTTTGAACTCTTGTATTTTATATAGTTTTCTCGTTTCGTTATCTTATGGCGTCACATTTTAAAATATTTTATTTATTAGTGTTGAAGACCGGTTTTGAATGAACTGATGTTTATTCTTGTTACTCCTTTTTACAGAATGTAATTTTCGTCCGGTGCCAGTTTCCATGACGGAGTACCTTGTGAGTAACACTTGAAAGTATGCTGCTTTGATCCCTGGATAGTCATCTCTTTAGCATAGTAGTATCTATGATGGCTCTTGATTTAGCTTCCGACTCATATAACGTCGTACCTGTTTCATGTTTTGTTTGAAGCGTTATCTGGATACAAACTCTACTGGATAGTAATATGAATGATGATAACTTCACTTTCTAAATTTCCGATAGTAACTATAGTTTCTGCGATTTTCTTGGATATTTGATAAGTAATTCTCCTTCAATCTTCTTTTCTATGAGCAAATATTCAAAGTAATTCATAAATATATCGTGAGAAAAGGTTCCTCTGCGTTGTGCAATTCTTGCTCCAAACGTTCACGATTCTAACCTTTGTCTTCTTCTTTAAGGTATTGCTTTAGATATTATAGGTAAAAATATAAACGAAGTGATAGTTGTTAGTTATTTCACAGTATTGATAGTATGTAGATGTAAATACATAAATGCAAAAAATAACTGCTTGCATCTAACATTTTAAAAATATGAAGGCTACATAGAAATGTAAAATCTCTAGATATAAGTATAGTTTTTGTTATCAACTTGCAGCAGTTCATTAAATATATGCCCAAATACGACTACGTGCTCCATATACCAAAAAGACAATCATTCTGCGCTTTGTCTTAACAATAAGATATACATGTCTAAACCAACGTAAGAAACGTTCTTTTTTGATTAACACTTTTTTCAATATTGTGCTTGCTTGCAAATCGTATTTGTATGAAGATCTGCTTTCGGTTTGGTAAAACTGCTTGCGAGATACACAAAATGTGGAAGGAACCAATTGTAGATAACCTCGTGTAACATGAATGTACTTTAAAACGGCTGAAAAATGCTTGAACATGACAGTTCCGGACAGTTTTCAACCGGCATTACACCTGTCATATTATTACTGTTCGGAACGCACTTGTGAATTACTGTAGATAGATCTTTCAAGACATCTGTAATATTGTGGAATCATCGTATGATACATATTAGTGGAAGAATTAGCCATGAGAAATGTCATACCATGGGTGTTAAACAGCTTCGAACTGAACTAGATTTTCTTTGTAAGCTCGCGGCAGGTAGTGGAATTTGAGTTTATGAGTATAATCCCGTCACTGAACCAGAAGTCACAACGGAATAGCCTACTCTTACTTAGAAAATGCTCACCAAATTAAATGCGATATCAACCACTTAGTGATGTATTTTTTTTTCATATTGGTGGTATTAGCCAAAAGAAAATCGGTCCTCCAGAGTAGACCGTTAATACAGAATTTATAGGAACAATAAGGCGGCTAGGGAAGAACGTAAGAAGGAAACGGATGAGGAAATGATACAGCAACAACTGAATTCTCCATTTACTCCACATTTACCGCTTTCATGGCTATGGTTTGCTATTCATTGTAGTCGCCCGAGTTGTGACTTTTTTTTTCTTTTCAAGGATAAAACTGAAGCTGAAGAGGAAATTTGATATGACAGAAAAGACTGAAGTTGAATCGCAGACGGTGCTGAACATAATAAATCAATACTTCAAGAATGCGTTCCTTTTGTACCTTGAATGTAATACTGGTAAATGAAATTCCTGTATTTTGTACTTTTATTTACACCCCTATATCTGTATAATACATAATATATCTACATTCGATTCGGGATATTCCGCTGTTAGGCATCATCAACGTTCCATCTTGTATATCGCTTGTTCTGGAGTAATAACTAACCACATCGAAGCCTTCGGCATTTACGTGGATTACTTTTTCGAATAATAGGTACTGCTCACTTGAATGTAGAGCATGTACAGAAAATGTGGAAAATTTTGGTTTTCGTTTAATTTTACGTTTTCCATCTTCTTGTGTGTGTCACGCGTATGTCTTCTTATTAGTTATTTTTCTGTTCAAAAAAGCGCACCTATATATCTCCTAGGCAATATAAAGGATCGCAAACAATTATGTTTTCCACTTTGGTAGTAATATTGAACGTACTATACACTTATTTGTTGTAACAATTTTACTATAGTAGTAACCACAACGATTGCAAAGACTATATGGCTGTATATTTCACAGATGTCATTGTAAACTCCACACCACACAAATTAATAATCTATTCGGAACGCAGCGTTTCGAAAGCGCATGGGCTCTCATTGTCAACTGAGTTACCGACTGAGACAATAAATTATTAGCTTGCGTGTTGTGGAGTTTACTGCGATACATGAATAAGCATTCCGACATGAAACGATCAGTATATATCGATTTTTTTATTTATTTTGGTCGTAATCGAACCATTCAAATTGACATAAAAATACATAGCTTTTCAGATATCGCAGTGTTTTTTGAATTCACTAAATATTAAATATAATTTGTCTTCGAAATTCTTTAAGGCATCACAAAATTTTCTAGAAACTCGCCAACAACGGGTACTTCAAATAACAAGATCGTCAAATTGATTTACTAAAAATTTTACATATAGTTCTCAAGTAAAGTACAGACTGTCTTTAAACTTCAAACGAAGCCGTGCATTATTACGTATCTAAAAATCCCATTTCTAAGTTGCTTGATTCAGTGAAGATCCAGGTAAAACTGAAGCACTAGTGCGTATGTGAGGAAAACATTCATCCGAAAACTCATCAGAATTCTCAGTACTATCTACGCCTAATTAAAAGTAATCAAGTAGTCAGCGATTGCGATGAAAGAATTTTGTGCCGCTCGTTTAACCTACTTATAAAGTGTTCTTTGCGGTTCAGCTGGGAACATGTGTGTGGGCAATGTTTCGAATATATACTCTTATAGAATTTATTTTGTGTCATTTTGTGCCACAAAAATTGTGCCATATACGTATCTACGTGGTGAGATTCGAGATATACTATTAGATCCATGCTCGATAATTTTTGATTGTGTATTCGAAAAGAAAAAATTGTGCTGTTCTTTTAATAGAATTGTAAAGCATTCTCTGTAATTAGGGTTCGGACATGAGTACAGGAAATTACTGGTATGTACAGAATGAGATACAGACAACGGATGTTCTTGAAATAAGCAGTAATATATTCTTTTTGAGTGAAAGAATATTGACAGAAATATGTACGGGAAAACATGTCATTTTATTTACTTAAGACATGGGCTGAAAAGTCCCGGGCCTAACACATAGATGACGCTAGTTTTATTGCAGTCACCTTTCTCTCAGTTAGTACTAACCTTCAAAAGACAGCTGTTAAAATTTCATGATATTCTATTCATTAGTTTGTGAGTTATTGCGCTAAGAGTCACGCTACTTTTGTTATTTTCAAAACAATGGATCAAAAACAATTTCGTGTTTTAATTTTACACTGCTTCTTGATGGGAAAAAATACCGTTCAAGCGAAGCAATGGCTTCAAAAGCATTATGGGGACTCCACTCCATCAGAAACAACAATAAAACGTTGGTTTGCTGACTTCAAACGTGGTCGTAGAGACACCGATGATGCAGAACGCAGTGGACGTCCCAATGAGGCGGTAACACCAGAAACCATCAAAAAAATCCACAAAATCGTTTTGAATGATCGAAAAGTGAAGTTGAGTGAGTTAGCTGACATCGTAAAGATATCAAAAGAACGTATTGGCTTTATATTGCATGAGCATTTGACTATGCTTTTGCTCACTGTTGACCAAAAACAAGAACGTGTTGATGATTCTGATCAGTGTTTCGCCATGTTTAAACGTAACAAACCGGAATTTTTGCGTCGATATGTGACAATGGATGAAACATGGATCCATCACTTCCCTCCGGAATGAAAATGATCGTCATCTGAGTGGACAGCAACTGGTGAACCTCGTCCAAAGCGCCCGAATGCACAACAATCGGCTGGAAAGGTTATGGCCTCGGTATTTTGGGATGTGCGTCGTGTAATATTCATCGACTATCTTGAGAAAGGAAATACCATCAACAGTGAATATTATATAGCGTTATTGGAGCGTTTGAAGGCCGAAATTGCAAAGAAACGACCGCATATGGCAAAGAAAAGAATTTTGTTTCATCAAGACAACGCACCGTGTCACAAGTCAATCAAAACAATGGCAAAACTACATGAATTGAACTTCGAATTGCTTCCACATCCACTGTATTCGCCAGATTTGGCTCCCAGCGACTACTGGCTGTTCGCAGACCTCAAAAATTGCTCACCGGTAAGAAATTTCGCACGAATGAAGGGGTTATCGCTGAAACTGAGGCCTATTTTGAGGCAAAAGATAAATCGTTCTATAAAAGTGGTATAGAAATGTTAGAGCAGCGCTGGAATGATTGCGTTACTGTTGATGGAGATTACGTTGATGAATAAAGCTAATTTTGAACCAAAGAAACCGTGTTTTCTTTGTTAGGCCCGGGACTTTTCAGCCCATGTGTTATGTAAGAAAAATTATATGCTTTATGTAAGGGTGTGGAAGAAGGTAGCGACTAGTAAACGGGGTCTGGACTGTATAGTGAATGATCACTAAAATAGTGGTAAAATGTTGAGTCCGGCCGCAGTATACGGTCTTGTATTTTCATAAAGCAAGAGGACATCGACGAACAGCATTCCACAGTTATCGCCTGACGATTTGACTTAGTTAGTTAGTAGTAGTTAGTTAGAATCTCACAATAAAATACAGTCGCCATGATTCTGCGCTTTGAAAGTGTCTGTTTTACTTTTACTCTGATTGCTGATTATGTGTATCGCCACGTCGCTGATTGCTGTTTTGACTCAGGAGACACATGAGACACCCATGTCTCATCTCTTGTAACTACTTGATTCAACAGGTTATCAGCTTCGTCGTTGTAGTGGGTAAAAAAGTCATCGCACTAAGGAGTTATTTGTACTCTAAGTTCTCAGACCCAATCCAACATAAGGCTGACCTTCAAATGTGTGGGAATTGTAAAAGATAACTTCGACATTGTAAATCTTCTGATTTCATAAAGTTTTCTGTTAACCACCTATACCAGATCGTCGTAGATTACAGATAGTCTACCAGAGCGCGATTCAGCATGGACGTTGTTTTGACTTTGGCTGATCAATTGCAACGCACATTACTTGTAACTCATTGCATTTTTTTTTCGCACTTGGTATAGTTCGCTCAATATTCTTAAACACTTTAACGTCATGCTGCGAAACATGCGGGCAGGTACCGAGGATGCAAATGGGGTTGGGTTCTGCTCAAGGAGCACCAAGAGTCTGCGCGTGTACTCATTCTCACACAGAAGCGAAATTTCAAATGGTATTCACAAACGGACGTTTATATTCCTCGTATTTAGATGATTCTCTAACCTCAGGCTTTTTTGGTCCTGATTAATATCATTAATAGATCCGGCTTCTGCGGTGTTCTAACATGGATATGTTTTATGTGCTATTTCTGCATGTACAAACATCTTGTGTATTTGCTTAGTGTTTAAGCAGGATATCCCTCCTTTGCATTTCTGGATTTTTTATAGACCCCTTGTATGGTTGCCAGTCACAACTAACATTTATTATGAGTGGGTTATGAGTTTGCTTGCATATCCATCTATCCAACCGTAGAATTGCTTACGTTCGATCATTTTCAATAATCTTAATAATATATCTTCTAGCGCATATAACATAGAAATGATTATTCCATTGGCAACGAACGTACAAACATACTCGTGTTTACATGACCCTTGCAGAAGCATTGTTGTTCCAAAACTGAACTCGTTATATTCGGAAATCCTCCGCAATATCCTAGTTTACCAAAATTTCAACGTCAATGATAAAAAGAACCACCGAATAAGGAAGACAAAATAAAACCATCGCAAAAAGCACGAGCACTAAGGACTCGAAAACTCGCTCGTAGGAAGGAAGGATGGAAATAATACACATACAATTGACAAAAGAAAAATTGACGTTACATGTTCCAGATTACTGGAAGACGCGTGCAGTTTATAGTTCTACTTCTTCCTCTTTGAACAAGTGTATGTATGTGCGCCTTTATGTGTGTGTGTGTGTGTGTGAATGTCACGCTTCGGAGACTCAAGACGTATCCCTCTGCGCTACAGAGATTCCTTGTGACATCGGGATCGAGCCGGATTTATCCAAACCAGTATTCATATAGCAGCAGGCCGAGGTCTCGACTAGAAACTCGGCAGGGCAAGGACTGACAAGCGCCTGAGGAAACAGCGGGGTTGGTTTTAAGGGTGAGCGATTAAACCGAACGGAAACGAAGACTTAAGATGTTCGCAATAGGATATCTCTCCGATATCATCGTAATAATAATTGCGTAATTAGATTAGCTTTATTCTCGTTATCATTATCTAATATTCGGTCTATAAATAGTATTAGCTATGATAGATATCCTCGGTAAAGTAGGGAAGAAAGACTAGAAAAGCGAAGGAGTTACTTGTTTACAAGTTCTATTGGTAATAGTTTCTAAAGGGTTGTGAGATGTGTAACCTTTTAATGCTTTCCATTGGAAAGATACCAAATATCCTCTTTGCATATGTGCAAACTACGTGAAACTACTTTAAAGCAATTAAAAAAATAAAATAAAAGCTATGCTACAGTATTAGACCTTATCGAAGATCGCAAGATGATTTTGTATATGTACTTGAGCAGTTGTTATTTTATTCTTTAATTTTGTCCATGAATTTTGATTGGTTTCTTTTATTACACTGATCATAGTTTCTTCTTGCACATATGATAGGTTGTTTCTTGTAGCTTTCTTTCTTGATGAATTCTTCTTTACATCTTGTTTACCCAATTTCCCCCTTTATTCTTGTTAGTTTCTATTTTCAGCGAGGTAGTTTCTGGAGTGTTGCAATATTCCATGTTTTATCGTCGTTTCTTGATTTACATGTTCTATTCTTTGTTCTGATTATTTTTTAAAGGAAAGATGAAATGAAAGTAATATAAATTTTCTATTAATAAAAGGTAAATAACTGCACGAATAGATTATAAAAAGATCAAAACATTGTGGCAATGTTAGGCAGGCATTAGATATTATAATATACAAGCGTCTTAGGTAACATTTTCAGCATAAGACATTCGCTTATTATAAGAGATGGAGATCCAGTTATATTATACGAGTTATTCTCTGGCACTACAAAAGTTTTTAGCTGTTCTTGAATTTACAATATTTTATGTACTTCATGGGCAAAGAAAAAAAATCTAAAGTTTTTTGGTTTTCTTTTTCTATAAGTGATACAACATTTCTTACTGCACTTCTTTTTTGAGATTTCCTCACATAAAATACTTGAATACTTTCTCTGATTTTTCCTTTTCGAATTCCAATAGTCAAATAAATTTAAGACGATTATAATTTAAATCGTTGTTCTTATAATGGGTGACTAGTTATTAAACAATTAATCGTGCAGCATGAGTGGGGTTTCTTAATTGTTATTTTCGTAGTTCTTTAATCAATTTCATAATTGCAATTGAAGTTTCATAGTTTTCCGAAAAAAAGAGATGCTAGCTCATCTCAATGTTAGTTTGTGGTTTGCAGTAATTTTCTTCATTTAATCTTTATTGCTTATGGCATCTTTGTTTGCCACTTAGCTCGTTGATTAATTCTTCAGCACCATAAGCTATTTTCTGCTTTCTTTTATGAATAATATAAGAGGACGTCGTAATATAGTCTCTAGCTAATCGATGACTCGAAATGGGATGCATGTATACAGTATGTACTAGTTAGATATTATTCTATTGTCAAAAGTCCAATACAATATCATTAACTTTATTCTTCTTGTATAGTATTGGAGAATTAATGACAGCCGCTTATACATTTAGTTGCACATTAAAGTTTAAGTGAGATAACGATTGAATTAGCTGCGATTGGGAGAAACGATGCATCTTCAGATATTAACTCTCAGGATTCGTGAAACGAAAATCTTATCTCCGAGAAACAAGAGCCCCAGAATTGTAACTTGAGATACCGAAACCACCACGATGCTATTTCATATTCTCTTTAGTTACAAGGATTCGTTAATTTAGTTTCATTTTCTTTTCCATGGGTCCCTTCATGTTCAAAGTCTCTTCTGAAATCCCTTTGTAAGTGAATGCTATTTTACTTTCCTTCTCGCCTTGTCTAAGGCTCATTCTCCACCCATCATATGTATTGAAGTTCTAGTTTTGGTTTTAAACAATTTCATTAGTAAAACTTTCACGGGAGGAAGATGGATTAATCTTTTAATCAAAAGAGAGGCGCTTGAAACGTATAATCGCAGGGGGAAATAAACATCACCTACATATATGATTCGTGCGTCCTCCTCAAAAAAAAAGAAATGCCCACTAAGTCTACAAAATTTAAAAGAAACGTCTGTGTGTGAGATCGCGTGACAACTTTAAAAATCCCGATAATCGGCCGCGCTAAAACGGTTAGTTGTCAGCTGTCTCATTATTTCTAGTAAATGTTATATTTAGTAACCTTAAATTATCCATATTCACGCATATGTATATACTTGTACAGGATATATGTATATCCCATCAATCTTCTCCCATAGAGCTGATATAGCGCATGATGTTTAATACTTCTAACTAGATACAATTGAATCTAGTATAATTTGTTGAGGAAATAGTGATTATCTCAGCTTTTACCAACGAAATGATCTCAAAATCATATGCATCATTCACCTATTAGACAGCGTCGCAGTTACCCTTCTACGTACTCCAAGCTTCCGGCAGCCATACCTAATTATGCCCGTGCATCTGTTTACGTATCAATTAAAATAATATCATTGTTATTAGTATTTTTTGACAAAGTATCGTTTTACTTTAATGCAATATATGTAAATTACCTCAAAAGAACATGGATTGGTTTACCCGAATTATGCAAGAAGGATTTATATTCAAAATTTCAAACTGTTCCTGATCTAACAATATTAGAGCTTTCTGATGGGTCAAAAGTGCCTCTCTGTTTGATCTGAAGGTAGATAATTTTATTTTCAGGAGCCTGAAGATGTGCAATGTGGAATCCGTAAAATTAGCATAAAAATAGGTAAACTAGCAAATCACAAAGTAGATAAAGAGCTTGCGAAGCAGTTCGATCTATATTACTCTAATGTCAATAGTATAAGTAATAAGATTTACCGACTTTAATTTTTCGATACAAACGCAGCCTATGTCGTGCATTTCTACCTGGCGTGAATTAGGGACTTCCCCAAGTTGGTTGGGGATTTACCGTTCTTATTCTTTGGGTGTACGCTTTCGATTGAATCTGCTTTCAATATTAGTCTGATCTCTATGCGGAAAAGACACAGTGGGCGACACATTCATTGTAGAAACGGCTCCAAATAGAAAAATTCTCACGCTTAAACAAAAAATTGAGATTGTTGAAGTTTACAATAAAGAGAAATTAAGTGTAAGGAACTTATCCAAGCGTTTTAATATTGGAAAAACACAAGCTGCAGATATAATTAAACATAAACAAATCCTTCTAAACAAATGGATTTGAAAGCAATTTAAATGAAAAAAGAAGCTTTTTGACGGGTGATGGTACTAAAATTGACAAATTGTGTTATGACTGGTTTACAGCAGCTCGGCATAAGAGGATTCCTTTAACAGGTATGGATATGATTTTTTTAGATAAGGTTTTCTTGTATGTGTTGATTTTCTTTTCATATTAAATTTTAAAATAGATAAAAAAAGTGAGATTACCAATAGGTTTGTCGTGACAAAAACGCAAAAAACTTATTTTTTTTTAGGTCCGCTAATACGATGTAAAGCAAGGAAAATAGCCGCTTCTTTGGGATATTCTACATTCAGTGCTTCTTCTGGTTGGCTCAATAAATTTAGAATCCCCCACAGTATAAGTTTTAAAGCGATTTCGGGAGAAGGAACTTCGATTAATGCTGAAGATGTTTCATCGTTTTTAAAAAAATGTGCTTCTTTGATTAAGAGAGACCGAGAGATATCTATAATGCCTATGTGACAGGCCTGTACTTTAGGGCTGTACCCGACAAAACGCTCACATTAAAGAAGGAAAAATATGTTGGGGGTAAGTATCCCAAAGAGAGGCTTACAATTTTGCATTGTGCAAATATGGCGTGTGAAAAAGAAAACTCCTAGTCAATGGCAGGGCAGCTAAACCCAGAGCTTTTAAAAACATTAATATAAATAACCTGCCTGTAACTTGGAAATACAATAAGAAAGCTTGGATGGCAGGACAAATTATGATAGAGTGGTTGCAAGAGCTAGATTGGAAAATGGCTAAAGAGGAAAGAAACATTTTGTTATTTTTGGACAATGCGGAATCTCATCCGAAAGACGTTCGCTTAAATAATATAAAGATATTATTTTTACCCCCTAATTGTACATCAGCTTGTCAACCACTTGATCAGGGGATTATAAAGAATTTTAAAACTTATTACCGAAGTCTGATACTCAAACATGTGCTAGTAAACATTGAAATTGCTGGTGCAGCTTTTGAGTTAATAAATAAAGCTAAAGAGACAGTTCAACATTGCTTCCGCAAAGCAGGATTTAGTCATGTAAATATGCAAAGTGAAGACCAGTTAACTGAGGCTAAAGCTATTACCCTGACCAAGCAGCACAAAAGTTTTGTCGAAAATCACGGAGATACAGAGTTTTTGGAGCTACTTTTTAAATTAGAAATACGATTTCAAGACGCCATTTTAAAGAAAAAGAGAAGACAAAGAACAATATATGAATTTTTGCGTCCTTAAAGTGACTATTCATTACATTGTTTTGTATTCCATACTACATCTAAGTATCTATGTACATATATTAGACTTTGTATGTAGATATCTAAAGGAAATAACCTCTTTTTTCTTAAGTTTAAAGTTTCTTATTTATTTTAAAAGCATTTATATACATATACGATTTAAATGTCCCAGTTTCTTTAATATATTCATTTTTCGTTAAAACACGATTTTTGTTGTATCTACTACATATTTCTTTTATGCGGACACCCCTCCTGAACGGACATCTTCAGTTGGTTCCGTTGGTGTCCGTTCAAGGGAGATTTTACTATATATATAATTGATGACGAACTACTTTAAAAGTACAGTAAAAGCTAGTTAAGTTATATTAAAGTGGAGGGTACCAACCGTAAATACATTGTATGAATAAAAAGGGACCCTGCAAGTGTACGTCTTATGCGACATTAGCCATACTGTTTTAAATTATTATCGAGGAAGCCACAAATTACAAGAAACTTCTCCGATGTGCAAATTGAGCCAATTGTATTTACCATAACTATATACATAACTCTTTCTTTGTCTTAGTTGTGCAGCACTAGTCTTGCCAACGTCTTGCTTGCATATTTTACCCGCTGGCTGTTGGATGTCGTTCCATTACATTTCATTATGATGTAAATTTAAATGCCCCTATAAGAGAAAGAGATAAAGAAGTAGGCAAAAGAGTGAAACAGAAAAATTAAACTCGAGGTTGTTATTTATCTACAAAAGCAGGATGCGGTGTCATAATATTCGGTGTTGTATTCCGCCTTGTTCGTCTATACACGCATATACATACATCTGTAAGTGTGATACTCATTGAAGCTAGTTAAGCGTCTATTACTTTTATTAACATCATGTTACCGTATTATTACATGTATACTATTCATGCTTAAACGAAGCTGCACTTTGTTATGGCCTAAAACGTCATCGTTCTATTTTTTAACTCGCCGAACAAAAGGATCCTCTATCATTATATCCGACGGCTATAGACAGAGGTTCTACACAGGGCAATTTTAATAGCCTGGCGCATTCATTAGTCGATATTGCGAGCGATTTTGAAATCCTAACTCGATTACAGACGCGTTACATTTTGCACGCGCACGTTTGGTTTTGTTGACAAAAGCGGTGGATTGGAATAGGGGTGTGCAAGTGATTAGCCGCGGCAGCATTTTTATTCTACGATGTATTCCGTTTTATGCATGTTCTGTAGGAAACTCCCAGTAAATCTATTAACTATTACAATAACGGACCGTATGCATTCGAGGTTTGAAATAAATACGTTACATGTAATGACCTAGCAAGAAATGATAATACTTGAAAAAAATTGTTAACAAGGAATGTACAATATGCAAGTATGTTTGTTTTATCCCGCAATTATCGTTGATCGAAAATATACAAATTAGTGCGCCTGACTAGATACGTACATGACACGATACTGTTGGTGCAATAACCATAACTTTTATATTATAGTACGTTTACAGAAGGTTTTTTCTAACAATAATGTACGCTATTAATTAAACGTGTATACCAAGTGTTATTATTCGGTATTAAACATGTTTGCATTTCTTGAAGTCCGTTTTTGCGTATCTTGGCCATCAGTCTCGGGGTCCAGAGTTCGAACCTCGAGGCTGTTTCTCAGGGTTGTTTTCTGTAGTTTTTCTCATACCAAGGCGATTGCTGAATACAAATATTTTAAGACACACCATAGGCGCAGGCGTAATAATATCTCATGACCGGCCGATGCACCCTGTAATCGGCGAGAGCTGGGAGATGTGAAGACAATGATTATTATTATTATTATAGGTGAATGAGTAACGATTATTAAATGCCAAACAAACTGAACAAACCAAATAACGATGCTCTCGTATAACACACAAGACGAATAAAAGATATGTTAAAAAGTGGTAATACGCAACATTCCCAAATACAAAGAACAAAAGCTGAATTGTAGCTAATAACGCAAAAAAAATTATGTTGCTAAGTGAGTATTTGTCAAGGCAGAAGAAAACGCGGAAAGGTGTTCAAAACGATGTCCCTCTGCCAATAGACAGTAGTCTATTCCATTACAAAAACTGTCCCTAACATTGAATCAATATTATGCTGGCATGCTTGCAATTCCGTCTTGAATTTAGCCAGGGTAATTGCACTTTAAGTAGTTACACTAAATATTTTACTTTTTTAAATAACACGAGAGGAAGAAACCTTTTGAGGACAAATCCGGTGACACTTCTAGCTAACGAACGTGTTCATGGTTACCTGCTAAGAGGTTTCCGAATGTATTGAATAAATTATTGGCACACTAATGAACTATTATGTACGAAACACTCATCCTATTGTTACCAAATTTGCTCCATGGTTATGTCCGGTAAATTAGTAATGGTTAGTATAACTTCATTAGCTAGGAGATTCATATAATCTGCAAGTCACCATTATTAAAAAAAGGACCAGTAATATTATTGCCCAAGATATCGTTCCAAATATTAAATTTTTGCGTGTACTTTGAGTTCACACATCGTATGTCTGGTATGGATTCTTTACAGCGTAAATACGTTGGGGTTGTGTGTTTACCATATAAAGAAGATTGATTCTTCCCTAAACATTTCCAATAAAATGAACGTTAATATGATAGCTATTAGTATTCTAACGTAAAATCCCATGTATTTTTCTCATAGAGACCTAAATTTTCATAACGTAACCTCGTGATGTTGCCTCGTCTGTAGGTAAGAGGTTATACATATTAATAGGTTCTAATATAGGAAGTAAAATTTGGATATGCAGCGGGGGGTCCCACTAGGTATACAACAAGGGGAACATTATATTGTATTGAAAATACGTTGAATTTAATGTCAAAACGGCAATAGCTGTTGCGTGGGGAGAAATGTTGATTAAGGTTGGTAAGCGTGTACTGGACATACGCACATATTCTGGTACTGCCACCCCTCTGCCAGCAGGCATGTGCATTACGTTTAAGCGCACTCTATTCAGTGTTCGCTTCCAATGTCGCATGTAAGCCAACGCATATCATGTGTAAAATAATTGTTAATCAGTTAGCAAAATAGTGGGCAACCAGTCATATACTCATGCTAAACGAAAAAGAACCTTGAGTTTCTAACAAAACCAGTTACTAGTGCTACCACGGACCTCCCCTAATGTAAATAAAATAACTATTCTATAAATCTAATGAAGTCATTATTTTATTTTAGCTACTAATAAAGACAAACAAAACAACATAACAGAAATGAAGTCTAATTTTATGGAAAGTCTTCGAAGTGTTTTCCTTGTCTTTTAAGGCAATAAGTAGTCCCGACAAAAAGGGGCAACTTTCAGTTCCGTGCGGAGAACAATGTGGAGGGGTGAAGCGCGCGGCGTGGAGAATCGAGTTCTCGAATAAAAGCGCGTTTGTTCACTGTTATTCGGCTGGTCGTTGTGAGTACTTGTCAGTTACTCATACTTTGAAAATGTCGCATTTAAGTACGTTTCGGAAACGGTGAATTTCGAATAAACTAGAAAACGTAATAGCGAGTGTGGCGGATTTAGAATACAAAGCGGATAGAATTAAATATGTAAAGTGTATGTTTAATTCTATATAATGTACAGTTCACTTTAGTAGACCAACAAGCATTTGTCTACTTCTGGAGCAAGTATTCGGATTATAGATTACTAAGTCGGACATCGTTAAGAAACTTTATGCCATTTGTTCGTCACTATGTTGAAAGAAGAATTAAAACAGAATTGAAAGATAAAAAATTGTGTGTGGACGAAACAACCAATCGGTAAAAAGATTCTGTGGTGAATATGATGGTACGTACAATAGAGGGGTTTGAACTGTAATCCCCTATCTTATCTGCTTCTAAAAAGAACGCAAAAGGCAATAGCGATGAAAATTTAAAAGTGGTGTTGAGGGCATTGAACAAATTTCAAGCATCAACCACCCAACTCCTAATATTTGTGGCGCTAACATGCTTTTCTTAGATCGATCTCTTAAAGAAGAGACTGGGAATGTAACATGTAAAATCCATACTTTAAACCTTGTGGCGCAATTGATCCCTAAATGTTATCCACAAGCAAATGCTTTAATAGTTCATACGAAGGGAGTATTTCTAAAGTCCCCAAAGCGTACAAAAAGATTTCACAAACTGTGTCCCTATGTGTCTGAACTACCACAGCTGATTACTACGCGCTGGGGAACATGGTTAAAGGCTGCGTTTTACTACTGCGAACGTTTTGATGATGTAAAGAAGGTAGTTTTACAATTCGATCCGAGACAGGTCAAAGCTATCAAGAAAATCCAGAAAATGGTTCAGGATAGTCAGGTAAAATGTGATTTAGAAAGTATTCGCAAGAACTACTACGGACTAGCGGAGGGAATTGGAAAATTACAATATGATTCGATGTCGTTTGTGGATTCTGTTCAAATTGTGGATAATGTTCACTCACACCTATGTACGAAGGAACGCGAAAGAGATGAAAAAAAAATTGTGAAGGTGCGTCGAAAGATCTATTAAGTTTTCACAAAGATTGCTTTAAGTTTGCAAATATATCACACGATGAGGAACGGTCGTTTTCATCGTTAAAACATATTTATTCAGCACGCCGTACTCATTAGACTGAAACAAGTGTGGAAACATATTTAATGATTCTAATATTTAATAGATGCCACCCAGTTTGTGATCCCGTGGAAACTTCTTACAACAGTAAATTTTTCAGCACGTTATATAGCATTCTCTTTATCATTATTTTATGTGTAAACATTCCAGCCTCCGCATCGCTTATGCTCACTTATCAAAATCACGATCATAAATGATGTGAGTACGTACACGTTACTGAACACTCGCCTTGATACGGCCGCTGGGTTCCCCCACATTGTTCTCCGCACTGTATTGTAACTTACCCCACTTTGCCGAGACTAGCAATAAGCAAGGTGATCTTGAAAGCAACGCAAGGTATTCCGAATAAATTGTGAGTTTTATTTCTTTTTTTGTGGGAATTTAGAAGACAACCATCTTCTTTGAGTTTGTTAAAAATATTTAGAATTCTTTTCGCGCAAGGTATAGGCCTGTCAGGATAATTAATTTTAAAACATGTCTCTAACTGTCCTTAAACTATTATTCCTCCGGTACCACATTCTCATTACCACCTTTTCATCTTTGTTGTATTTGCTCATTATTTAAATTAATTACCTACCATTCAATAAAATTTGTATTCATGTATGAATAAAACAATCAGAAATAATTGTAAAAAATATGTTTCTTTTCTCTTCAAGGCGACCTAATTTAATCGTAAAACTATACACATAGGAAAAATATATATGTAATGATCAAAAAGGAACCTGCTGTATATACTTATTGTGCCCAATTGCCGCTACCGCATGTATTAAATGCATTAAATTAAGTTGCTTGCGGATCGAGCTGTTCTCCCTTGTTGTCAATGTCTTATCGTGGTGTGTCCGGCTTATTGGCCACATTGAGCCAGGTTCCCTGTGTCCGGTTAATTGGACTTATTAAATCAAGCTACCTATGTCTAGTTGATTGCCTGCATTAAATCAAGCTATCTGTTATATTTAATCAACCACCAACCTTTAACTATTGGATTTCTAATTGAAAACACTCAACTAGCGTAGTAACTTCATGCATTTTACGTAGATAAAGTTTAGTCAGAATATTCTGTGCAGTTCGTGTTCAATATTATCAAAAAGCTGAACTATGTTAGGAGACAGGCTATAATTTCGACTGATAACTGGTTGTTTAAATTGGCTTCCAATCACAACCCCTTTAAGTTATTTAAATATTTATGTCTCATTTCGGAAAGCAACCTGCAACAACTGTAAGTACAAATTTAAATTGTCAAATTGTATTTCTACTGTTTCTTTTATTACTATTTCATAATTATTTTCATAGTTACAAGAGCAATATAAAATCGTACTGTAGACTATATACATATGTATACATGCACGTGGTATGACGATCACAAGAGACGTTATGTACGGTTACAGAGTTTTGATATAGTTTTAATTTCGGAAACTTCCGCGTTGCGCTTTTGCTTTGATGTATTTTTCAGAAAAGAGAGGACGATGTGGAAATAAAAGAGAATAATGCGAAAAAAACGAAAAAGAAAGATAGATCGTTTCGAACAAAAGCGACTACTTCACTCATGTAGTATTTCGTCCTCTCCAATGTTAAATTACATTCTGCCTTTGCGTTTCATCCAGCTTAGCGAAAAAAATTAAAACATGTATACTGCAAATGCATCTAATGTATTTCATACACATACCATGCGGTAAAATACGAAATATTTTGTATACATTAATGAAACGTGACGTTCATGTTTCTCGTTTCTCACTTGTTCTGTGCTTGATAGTTTGTTACAGATTTTTGAACACTAAAATCTGTATCGGACTTTATGAAGGTGAAAACATATCGCATTGGTAAAGTTAACCCTATGAAATCATATATCGACCTCTTATGGATAAAAATAGTATCTGCACTTTTATTAATTCGGCAGTTTTTGAAAATATCTTATGTACAGACTTTTCTGCGTTACGTTTAAATGTTCTTAATTTTTATAACTTCGAGACTAAGTTGTAACATGTTGGATCCCACAACTGCAATTCGTTTTTCGTGATTGTTATAAGATCGGTCAAAGTATAGATAAGATCTTTATCTTTAACGGGGCAATGTGCTGGGTGTAAGAGAAGCGAGGTGTTAGTAAATGCTTCCACTTAGGAACCTTGCAAGTTTGATGTGATTCGACCTTTTGCACCATGAAACACCTTCAGAAATATAATTTAAATATCATAAGTAATAATAGTTTGATGAGAAAGCAGTCTCTTTCAGATGTCAAAGAGACACAAAATCTTATAGCGCTACAATCGTTTTCCACCGCTTCTGATCCTTCCAAAGCTTTTAAACCCATGGTGTCACTGTTAGATTGTGAAGAACGAATGATGTACAAAAGATATAATATTGAATGGGTTACAAAACATAATACAGCGTGCATACCAGTTTCTCGAGCGAAGGATAGTGCTGTTTAACGACGAATAATAGCTGAAATGCCCATTATTTATAAACTGAATCCAAAAATGGAAATGGAAACTTAAAATACTTAAATTAACCTTCCTTTTAATAAATAATAAAAATAAAATAATCTAGAAAAAGTTACTGGAGGAATATCATATTTTTCGTTAAGTGTAAATACAAACGTAGGTCAACATAAACAATGCTATAATTCATCTTTATAGGTTAAGAGATATTAACAGTTATTCATAACTTAACAATTCAAAAATTGATTTAAAATTATCTAGAGGGAAAATATATTATTGAAATAATTGCATACTTTTCTTAATTATAACAATAACAGGTTAAATAAAAATCTTGCGTTGTTTTTATGGCGATGATCTTCTAATGAATCAAAATTATGTTGCTGCAGCAATGTTACATAGTCTGAACCACGTTCAGGCTGAGTACCGCTAGCATTATAGCTAAGGTATTTGAGGAACCTCTTTAGTACACGTTCAGTTGAAATCACCTGATACGTGTAGTAAGGATACCAAATTAAGTTGGCATATTCCAAGTTAGATCGAACAAGAGTATAGTACAGAGTCCTTACCACTGAGATGTCACGAAAGGCGCGACAAGTTCTTATTAGAAAACCCAAAGATTTAGATGCAGAAAAACATATAGCAGATATGTGATCAGAAAGGCTTAGTTTCGTGTCGAAAGGTACTCCAAAATCGCTCACTTTTTCAGTTCTTGCAATAAATGTAGAATCAACAGAGTAATTAAAAATGATTGGATTAGAGCGTCTGGTATAAGAGATCACTAAACATTTGCCAATATTTAGAGATATGCATTCAGAGTACACCAATCATTAATAAGGGTAAGGTAAGTCTGCAACTTAACGCAATCAACTAGCGAAACGATAACATTGTAGATTTTAAGATCATCAGCGTAAGCTAAAGCCTCACATCGCAATTTATCTAGCAAATCATTGAGAAAAATGTTAAATAAGAGTGGTCCAAGATTATACGGGATTATACATCATCCTTACTTTCTTTCCAATTTTAGAAATTTTTAGAAACACCCCCAAGGCCAAGTAAAACTAATTATTCTTTGAAAATTGTTTACTTTATTCAATCGACTAACTAAGCGCCGTTTTCTTTTTAGTACAAATAAACCCTATCTTCCTCTAATTACCCTTTGTCAATTTTTGTTTTCGAAATAGAGATCAAGTGGTAGTTAAGTTATAGCGCTTAAAGTGACAGCACTCTTTATCGGTTCATTACAAACATATGATGGAACAACGAGCTAATGTTAGATTTTGTTTCAAGCTCGATGAAAGCTTTACAGAAGCATTTCAATTAATAAAAAATAAAAAGTTTATGGTGGTAACTGTTCATCCCGTATGCGTATGTTCGAGTAGTATAAGCGATTTCAGGATGGCTGTGATGCTTTGGAAGACGATTCAGACCGTTCAAGAAACAAAAATCGTGAGGAGATGGTCGAACAAGTGAATGAAATTGTCGCACATGATGCGAATTCGACTGAGATAGATAGCGGAGGAATTAAATACAACCAAAGACGCGATTGACGAAATTTTAACGAAAGATTTGAACAAACGGAAAGTCTGCGCTCGATTTGCTCTTCATGTCTTAACTGAGGAACAAGAAGTTACTCTCGTTGAACGTTGCAAGGATATTATCAAAACAGCCAGATGAATCGTACATTTCTAGAATTGATTATAACTGGTGATGAGATTTGGTGCTTTAAGTACGATCCTCAAACTCACAAAGGCAGTGCTACGTGGAAGTCTCCAGGTTCTCCAAAATCGCGTTTCCAGAAGTTACGAGAGAAGACAATATGGATTTCTTTTTCCGAGTCTAAAGGTATTCTACATCGGGAAATCACTCTACAGAGTCAGAATATCACTGGCGAATATTATGTGGTGATTGTGTAGCGTTTGTGGATGAGAATTGTTCGAGTGAGGCCTGAATATCGAGCGCTGGGAAGTTAGTTACTGTTACACGATACCACTACACAGCACTGATGCTATTCACGAATTTTTGTCTGTATGCAATATCCTCCGATGTCTGTTAAAATTAATTAACGATTAGTATTGTTTTGAGAGTTGATAAAACTGAGAATGTTCACATATTTACGAAATCATGGAGAAAAGCAATAACAATGAGTTAAAATTAATACGTAAGTAGGCTTCCACGGCCAGAGTTAGTAATAAACGAATTACTTCCGGAATTGGACCGTGTTATGATGAGATATATATAAAAAGAAAAGTAAGAGTAAAAGGAGAAAGAAAAATAAGAATAAAAAGAGATAAAAAGAAAAACTGATAAAGGGTGGGGGGACGTGAAAGGAAGGAAAGGTGAAAGGAATAAGAGGAAGAAATAGAGACAGAAGGGGGGATACGAGAGAAAAAAGAAAGAAAAAGAAAGAGACCAAAAGAGAAAGGTGGGATCTCGACGTCTCCTCTCCATCGTACGAGGCTTCTTCTTTCGACGTGTAAACCGCGCTAGAGGCGAAAAACATCTGAATCGAACATGTGAAAAATACACTTTACAAAAAATTGAGCATGAGAAAGCTACCTGCGGAATGAGTGCTACGTCTGCTGACGACTGATTAAAAACGGAATTACGTGATAACTCCAAAGCAATATTTGTGCATGTTTAAATGCAATATGAGTGAGTTTCCGCGATGTTATGTGATGCGTATATGAGACGTAAATATATCACCAGAAACGGAAAGAGGGAAGAAAGGCCCAACCTAGCGTAACAATATGACGATATCGCGTCGGCCCACTTATTGGCGTTTACGACAGCAAACCTCATCTAGTCATTGTAAAATTAGTACCTTGTCCGCCGTATTTGTCAGATTTGGCCCCCGTGACCTTTTTCTTTTAAAACTATTTTCTTTCCAAACCTGAGAAAATGGCGTATTAGAAAGCGGTATGCGTTAAATGAAGAGATAATTGCTGAAGCGTTCGACAAATCGTATTATCTGAGTGATTTTGAAAACTTCAAACGTCGCTTACATAAAGCCACAAAGAGATTATGCCGAGAAACAAATTTACTAAATGCAAAGCAATTGTATGGTCTATCTTTAAAATAATAGTAACACTGCCTTTTCATGTAGGTATCACCATTGTTCAGATATTTTTCATAGCTTAGTACCATTTTCAGTATCTTCTCTTCATACAAGAATCCCGCCTGCGATGTCAACCATCTTGCAATAGGTTATTTCACCTTGTCATCATCATTCAGCTACTGCATAGAAACGAAACGAATGAAAATCGCCAGGTATAAAGTCTAAGCAATAAGGCGAGTTATCAAACTCCTCATAACCTGTAGGATTTATTTCGCCGCGTGCGTTTGCAATGTGTTGAGCGGGCTTATGTATGAGAACAATAACATGGCTGATCAAACCTCATCACTTATTTTTTATTGCACCACGTAGTTTTCTAAACGTCTTAAGAATTAACGTTAGTCATCTGTAAGCATGTTTCGCCGTTTTCCTCACCATTGAATCACTCAAAACATTTTATCCGCAAATTTCGTAAGTTTGACGGCAAATTTTAGGTCGCGTATTCTCTGCGTTCAAAAATGAAATGACAAATGTAATTTCGCACACGGAGGGATTTTCAATTTTCTTAAACACTGCAAACATTTACTATGAAGCAACCGCAATTGACAGCCGCATTAAAGTGGCGTTAATTATTCCGAGGAAAATAAGGTAACTGGCGCGCATGCATGCAACATTAGCGTAAATGGGAAAAGGAAGTTTGGAGTATATTACGTTGTCTCAAACATAATGTAAAATATATGACGGTAGCCGGTTACCTCATACCCCTATTTTTGTTACATTTTTTTTATTTACCAAAAATGAAATCGAGTTTTCGTAGAAAACGGTCTTGTATAACAAATTTAGATAGCCGAACATAAATAATATAAAAAAATAAAGTTCAATGATGTACATACATAAGTAATTGTCATTTTAAATAACATCATAAAACAATAAAACGAATAAAGCACTAAAAATTAGCAACTATTAGTCCATAATCTAACCTATATCAATGATATATAAGTATTACAAAACCATTGAAGATGTTGTGTACTTCTCGTACTCTACGACACATAGTTATCCAATTTATTTTCGGTTTTAAGCGAATCTATGAAAATGTCAGGCCCTCGACTTGTGCTGTCATTGTTTATATCCGTGTATACGTTTCTTGTTCAATGGCTGAAAAGCCATAATTTCGGAACTCAGCTGCCACATGATTTCTTCTCCCAATATAGAACCAAACAATTGATTTTTGTGATCATTGTGTTGCCAATTTTTAAAAATTTGTACCAAAACATAAAACTACTGACTGAAATATTAAAAGAAAACAACACCAACGATGAAACGCTTGGATGGGTTCGGTTTTAGACTTTGAAAGTAGTTTGTTAAAACTTGTTCTGATACAGCGCATTAAGCTGCACTTGCTAATTCATAATTAGTTTTCTTCGCCAAGATCTTTTGACGTCTTGAAATACTCATAGTATGAGAATAGATACATGGATGAAAGATAAGGTTCATTAAAAAGATCTATAGGATATTCTTTCACAAAAAATAGATAGATAAGATACAAAGCCTACGTCCTCGTGTAGTGTTTTTAAGGAACCTTCTATTGTGTATAGTTCATAGTGCAAGCAATTCCTATGTTTTCAACGCTTTTATACTAACTACCATTATTGCAATAGCTACATAACATAATTCCTGTATGTACGTTACTAACATTACATTACTACATTAAACATCACTAATGTTGCATTTCATTTTCTAAGGAAAAGTCGTATGATTATATTGTTTCGAAACGGAAACAAATAAAACATACTTGACAGATTTCTTTTGTAACTCAAGTCATTGCTTATCTCCCACTTTTTCTCAGGGTTATATCAAGAACCTTATTATGTTTGCGTTTCGACTAGCCACATTCACCATTTAATTAAACGAATGCCGGCAATTTAAACGGTTAAGGGATATTTAATTAAAATAGACCATGGTTTCCAAGATCAGACGCTTCCTCTTTTTCATTAAAAATTTCCAGACGTTTTTATTCATTGAAATACTCGGATGAATCAATACAACATTCTGTTGGGTCGTTCATTTTGTAAGGACGAGAGAGAAACCAAATTGTAGCGAACGCTATACAGAAAAAAAAAGCAGAGAGCGGAACACCAATGTAAAGAATTAATTTGGAAATGTCTGAATTTATTTGTCGGTATTGTACATGTAACTAAATTACTTTTTCCCCTTCTGGTTTCGTGTACTTCGAAAGATATAGGCACATAATATGGTTCAGTGCTGACAGAACTGATATCAACATGAGAAATCTTTATATACGCATATTGAAATAATATTATTTTCGACAGCAAAACTGAATTTGATCTAATATGTAGAAAAATTGAAAGGGAACTAATCACACAGTATCTCAAAATGTATTTAAATAATGGCTACCGGTTTCGTGCTGATACTCTGCACATCTTCAGGTCAGGATTAGAATGGTAAGTGATAGCGAAATAATTAGATATACAGTAAATAATGAAAATTCATACATTTACCACTCCGGAAAAGGAATACAGAATCAAGCAGATGCATGCAACATAATTGAACAAAATTGAATTAAAAAACAAAACGTTAAAATTGTAAAGTGGACGAAACGAGACAGCAAAACAATTAAAATATTAAAACAAACCAATAGAACTAATACAACTCTTATTATAGCTACTCTACATGAGGATTGAAAATGTAAAAATTTAATGTCGGTAACACGGTTGACAATGAGAGTCCGCGTGCTCCCTAAACGCTGCGTTTCGCCTAATTAATAAATTTGTGTGAGTAGAGTTTACTGCTATACCTGTGAATTGAATGTTAAATAAGAAATTTCCAATAGAGAAATTTCTACGTGTCAAAGATGTGGGTTAAATTAAATAGAATTTTTAGTATTTTTCGATATTCTAATTAAAGGAACCTATTGAAATATTGGATTGTGTTGTATTATTCTCGGATAAGAAATCGGAGACTTTCTTACAGTGATTTTCCTTTTGCAGTGTGATACAGTTACCTTTATCAGACTTAGTGGATACATTCATAATTATATCTACCTCAAGCATGAACTTAGTAGTTCGTCCTTTGATGATGAATTGATTGCTCCTGTATCTTATTACATCTGTAACAGTGCGGCCGAAAGCCCTATTGTAATAATACAGAAATAATTCTGTATTTGATTTGTTTTACGAAAACCGTAAGTTTTCTTGACTCAGTTTATTAACCTACACAGTAAACATTTCTCCAATTGTTGATCCATATCCCCAGCATACGTCATCTTCAACTTAATGCTACATACTCTAAAATAACACTATACACTTTCCTTTTCATGTCATAGACTGCATATATATCCTTGTAAAAACAAAAAAAAAAGTCTTGTGCAGTTAATAATTTCCTGCTAGCAGACAAATCGTTTATTTAATTTGTACTGTGTTCAATCCTAGTACATTAGCTGTAAGTTGTTTGAATAGTTTTCCGCTCATTCATTTGTCGCGATGTTGTTCAGCTACCTAGCTCTAAAATAGTTGATGTTGCTCTGTAATTACCTTTTTGAATTTTTATTATGCCTATCCCTCTTTCGGATCCAGGGAAGGCAATTTTAGAATCTGCCCTTGCTAGTTTATATATATTTCGTTGCCTCTGACGTTTCTCTGCGCCACCACCCATACCAGTGTAGGTCTGCTGTATTTGAACCTGCAAGCACCCCATACTAGTTTAGAGGTTATTAGATTTAACAGTAGTGCCTCTAAAGCAGTGTGACCGTCTGACTTTATGCAAATTTATTAGTCAGGCTTCCGCTTGTTATCGGACGTAAACCCACAGAAATTTAATGCCCCTTAGTTTCTTTGTATACGGCAGTACCAGGATTAGTTTAAGTTTTTAACCCATCTGTATACCAGATTTGAGTTTTCAGGCTCCTTTACTATCTATCCATTTTTTCTAGTTTTTAGATTATTGTTTCTATTCTGGTATATTCCATGTTATTCTGAATTCTCCAGTTATCAGAGCATTCTCCCAATTTTACCTCTCTCTTGATGTAAATGTTGAGGAGAAACTAACTTGAAATAGTTTTCCAGTTTAGGTGTTGAAGAAGTTGTTATTGTTCCGGCAATGCATAAACAAGCTAACTGAACTTTTCAGGGTTTTGTTATAGCTTGCCTATGTTACCTAAGGTTACCAAAGTATGCAGCTGTATGTTAACAGGAGTCTTCCACATAACGGACGCGCGTATATAACACGTCATGCGTGATTTTAGCCCCATGTCTTTCGAATTGTTCTTCAAGTAATCATTAGCATCCTTTCACATTTGTTCGTCATTATTTCAAGATCCAGACCAATTTAAAGTCCAACACTACCCTAGGTACTTGACATCCTACTTGACATCATTGATGTTACCTCTCCCAGTTTTTTGCTCTCGTATTTGAAAGAGAAATATTACCTACTTCGACCATAAATATATGTTTCAGTTAATTGACTCTTGTCTGTAACCTAAATATGAAGACAGACAAATTGATACTTAAGCAATGAGGCCGCTCACCAGCTTGTGCGTTCGGTTAAGAAGGTAACTCGAACAATCCATGAACATAGCATGAACTTATGCAACTCAGTAAACGATCAGAATAATTAAGATAATAATAAAAAAAGAGATTATGTAGTATCCAAATTATATATGCCCTCGCATTATTTTCTTTTATCTTTATTATTCTAGAATATTCTGCTTAAGCTTTTGTCAACGTTTTGGTAACCAACGGATGTGCAATGCTTTACAGCTAGATATGCAAATTAAATTAAATTTTGGATTCAGATTCTTCAGTTATGCATTGTCATGTATAATAGAGGTTAGGACAGTACGATGCAGTAAAATGTGGAAGAATTAAAAAAAAATAAAAACAGCTATAGTAGTTAGAATTGATGGCTACTTCTTCCGATTAAAACGACGATACTACATAATTATAATTTCTGCAAGAAAAACTATTTACTTTATTACAGGGTTGATAAAATCATGAGTACTATGAAAAGGAAAATCAAAAATCACCGATTTCTTTAAAAATAATCAAGAACTCTAGTCTCAGCAAAGAGAGGCAAGTTTCAGTGCCGTACGGAGAACAACATGAAGGGGAGAAGCGCGCGGCACGGAGAATCGAGTACCCGCGTCAAAGCACGTTTATTCAGTATTATTCGACTGGTCTGTGCTTGATAGTACACACATACTTAGAAAATGTCGCAATTTGGGTACGTTTCGGAAACAGCGTAATTTGAAAGAACTAGAATACGGATTTAGAATACGAAGGCGATAGAATTCAATGTGTGTAGTGCGACAACTATTTGACGTGTACCAACAGGTGGAAGTGTGAACGCCGCTCAAAAGTATAAAACACTGTTCTGCAATCCCTGGCAAATGATACAGCGAACAATTAATATCTGATATAGGGGTTTATTTTATTCTATGTAATGTACCGTTCACTTTACTAGGCCAACAAGCATTCGTCTCTTTGTGGAGCAAGTATTCGGATTATACATTACCCCGTCGGACATCATTAAGAAACTTTATGCCATCTGTTCGTGACTATGTTGAAAGAAGAATTAAAGCAGAATTGAAAGATAAAGAATTGCTATTATGTGTGGACGAAACAACCAATCAATACAATGGAAGGTTTTGAACTGTCATCCCCTATCTTACTTGCTTCCAAAAAGGCTGCAAAAGGAAATAGCGATGAAATTTTTTTAGTGTTGAGGGCATTGAACAAATTTCAAGCTTCAACAACCCAACTTTTAATGTTTGTCAGTGACAGTGCCGCGAACGTGCAGAGAGTGGCAATCTATTACATGTGACATGTAAATTCCATCCTTTATACCTTGTAGTACAATTAATTCCTAAATGTTATCCACCAATAAATTCTTAGCAGCGCATACGAAGGCAGTTTATCTAAAGTCTCCAAAATGTACAAAAGGATTCTACGAACTGTGTCCCTAAGTGCCTAAACCGCCATAGCCGATTACTATGCGTTGATGAATATGGTTAAGGGCTGCGTTTTTCCACTGCGAACATTTTGATGATGGAAAGAAGATTATTTTACAACTTGGTCCGAGACACGCCAAAGCTACCAAGAGAGTGTTTCACGATAGTCAGATAAAATGTAATTTAGAAAGTATTCGCATGAACTACTTACTATGGACTAGCGGACTAATTGGAAAATTACAAAATGATTCGATGTCCTTTATGGATCCTTTTGAAATTGTGAATGATGTTCACTCATAGCTATGTACGGCGGAAGCCGAAAAAAATTAAAATGTAACATGAAAATTTGGAAGTGTTATAGACAAGCATTCAGATTTTCTCATATTAAGACAAATTTGTGAAGGTGCGTCGAAAGATCTATTAAATTGTCACAAGGGTTACTTCAAAATTTCAAATATAACATCACTCGATGTTGAACGGTTGTTTTCATCATTAAAAAATATTTATTCCACATGCCGTACTCATTTGACTGAAACAAGCATGGAAACATTTTAATATTTAATAGATGCCGCCCAGTTTGTAATTCCGTGGAAACTTCTTACAACAGTAAGAGTTGCAGCACGTTATATAATATAGTTTTTATCATTATTTTATGTGTAAACATTCCTGCGTCCGCATCGCCTATGGTCACTCATGAAGGTCACAATTATAAGTGATGCGAGTTACTGAACGCTCACCTTGATACGGCCACTCGGTCCCTCCATGTTGTTCTCCGTACTGCACTGTAACTTGCTGCACTTTGCCGAGACTAGTGATCTTCTTAAACATTGATACTCGACTAAACCATCTTATTTTCATATATATATATAAAAATACTGAGCAAGTATTTGAAGTTGGTAAAAACCTTAAGGTCAGGACAAGAAACAAAAATTAAAAGCAGACAACTGGGAGCATTTTTGCAACAAATTGTGGCTTCAGATCAATTGAACAATAACACTCGAAAAGCAATTGAAATACCAAGCCCACGGATATGATTTCAATTTCTAAATGAAATATTTGAAGAGATCCAAAGATCTATGAGGCAACGCAATTTGTACGTGTTTTGATGAGTAGATGTTTATAACAAACCAATAATTTGTGTAATAACAAACGAACCACTTCCGCAATTGGACCGTGTCATGATGAGATATATATAGAAATGAAATAAGAGTAAGAGACGAAAAAATAAAACGAAAAAGAGATAAAAAGGGAAAAAGAATGAAAAGAGGAAATAGAAAGAAAGGTAAAAAGAGTAAGAGAAGGAAAGACAGAAAGAAGGGGACAGGGGAGAACGAGAGAAAGAAAAAGAAAGAGAACAAAAGGGAAAGAAGGGATCTCGATCTTCGTAGGAGGCTTTTTCACGAGAAATAGGGGAAACCAAAGTGGCACGGTAACTCGACGTGTAAACCACGCTAGGGGCGAAACCACTTTTGCAGAAGGTTAGGGTAACTTGGCATGTTAACCGCACTAGAGGCGAAGACCTTCTTTGGTTTCCGCTATTTCCCCTGAAGAAGCCTCCTACGACGGAGGCGAAACGTCGAGATGCCACTTTTCTCTTTTGTTCTCTTTCCTTTTCTTTCTATTTCATGCATCACCTCCTTTTTTCATTCTTCTTCTCTTTTTCTTTTTATTTCTTTCTCCTCTGACTCTTATTTCATTTCTATATATATCACATCATGACACGGTCCAATTCCGGAAATAGTTCGTTTATTACTAATTCTGGCAGTGGAAGCCTTCGTACTCATTTCAATAATTTGTGTAGTCTTCACAACGTTTTTGACATCAGGACATCCACGTATACATTACCTTGCAGATATGGCCATCATTGTGACACGGAGCATAATTGCAGGACAATCCAGTTTTTCGAAAACAATACCACTAATGGGGTAGTATATAATATAAAAAAATTAAACAGCGCCTACATCTGAAAAACCTCTTTATAACTTGAATGTTTTGCCCATATACTGAATGTGCTTTCCTAAGATTTGGAAATTAATTAGGTAAAAGAGCATGTAGTTCAGGTTATATAATATTTTCGCGATACCCATTTGCCTAATGTGTTTAGTGTAAAGGAAAGAAAGGAGACAAGAAACTAATAGTACTTGAAGATATTCTAACGAATGCAGTTTCTGACTGTTTGGAAATATATGTTGAAGTTGTTACAATATTTAAAGAACATCAAGGTGATTTTTGAAAAGGTTTCGAATAGCGAAATTAAAAGAGAGATATTGAAACCAATTTTTGTAGCATTTGACAGAATTCAGTAGAAATGTGCCTGTTTATCCTATACAGTTGGGGAATTGGAAAATTTAGACACAAGTTTGAAATATTCTGAAGAGAACATAGAACAGAAATTTATAAAGAGATATGAAAAGCTCCAACGCTCTTTCACTTTTTAGCTTATTTGTTTGATCATATTAGTAGTAAAACTGAATACTTCTACCATCTCAAGAAAAAAAATCAGCTTTTAGAACTTTTTAAATTTTAGCTTTGCAAACAAAACTAGTATTCTGTATTGGTAAAACACGTATCGTTTTGGTACGTTTATCCAGCTTTTTCTTGCAATTAATTATATGAATATTTAGCATAAAAAATATAAAAGACTATTACAGGAAAATAATGATAATCTTCGTAACACTGAAAAATCACTTTGGTTTAAATCATGGTAGGAAGAATTGAACCTTTTCAAGAAATGGCAAGGAAATAAAATATGTACCTACTATTACGCTTAAAATCTGCCATTCACAATGTTTGTACTTTTATTATTGCTTTACACTAACTTTTGTAATGTGCTACACTTCATAGCTTACTATTTAGAAAAGAATATACATATGCTCTTGTTTCAATGTAAAATGTAGAAAGACTAAAAGGGTAATTATTATAAGATATTTGTAATTTATCAGTTTTAATAGAATGATTTAAGTACATTTGTACTCAAAGGGCTCTATTGTTTGGAACAATCAAATTTTTTTGAATTTAAAATATGTCGATATGGTAGTTCTACTAGTCTATTGGTCTTACCGATCATCGTAGACGAATCCAGCTTCCAATGTGTTGTAATACAAGAGGAAGGCGAGGAGACAGCATACGAGGCTAACGTAATCCATCTTCAGTGCACTATATTATCAGCATCATCATCTTGTCACAACCAGCCAGCAGTAAGCGACTTAGAAGTAGCGAAAGGAATCCATGGCCCTGAACTTGTTGCATCCCTAACAGAACGTAAAGGTTCATTTGCAATTCGTCTTTGGCTCCAACGAAAACAGAAAGAATTATCGATAATTTAGCTCCTGTACTTTTTCAAGATGTACCGATTGCAACAACAAAGCGTGATTGAAGATGTATATTGTTTGACTGTAAGACAGAAAATTGGAATTGGTGGGAAGATCCATAGCAGATTATTCTGAGAACGGTGGATTTTATAACTCCTTGAGTTTATTTCCTAAGAAGATATGATTGAATATTGACGCTTCCGATTAAGGATTAAAGCGTTCGCTCTACATTATCATTGTTCTTTGTTAGTAACTTGGAGACCAATGTGTCGATGGCAGAGGAACCCTTTTCTACCTTTCTTTTTGAACGAAGGGGGATTTATTTACACGAATCGAGACGCCGCAAGTTCTCGAACATCTTCAGATACCTGTTGGGGTAGCGGAAGTCGAAGGATCGCGACAGGATAACTGAACGGTCGTAGGCTAAATTCGGCCGATATATAGCCACGACAAACGCTGCGCGAACACTGATCAGAGGATCGAACGGGGCACCGTTTGTTAGCGTCGCTTTTGAACGACCACACGCCCGCTTGGCTGAGCGCACGCGTCGGTCGTCCTTTTCTTCGGCGGTCGACTAGAGACATAACGGACGAAGTACCGCACAGGTGGTGATTCTGTGGTTGCTTATAAAAATTGATAGTGGAACTTCAATTATAGCGTACGAAGAAATCAATAATATTTAAAGAACCAAGAGGAAGTATCTTAGGACAAACTTTCAATTAATAAATTTGATACATACATTAGCTTCATTACCGGAAGCTCTACCGCAAGGCGAAACAGATATGTCGTATGTTTAAAGTCCCACTTGTTTTAAGAACTAAAAGTATATGCAAAAACTTTTTCAACTAACTATGTAGGGGTTGTTGGAGTATTGAAATAAATGAAATATAACTGTAAATTAATTGGCTGATGTTTAACTCAATATGCTTGTAGGTTCCTCGTATTTTATTAATAATGTCAGTAACAGTATCGGTAGAGAAATCTATTCCAGTTGTAACTTGTAAACCCATCTTCTCGAAAATTTTCTCTTTTGAAGCCTATATACCGGAATGAGTTTCACACAATGTAGATTAAATTAGAAAATGAATGTTTGGCGTGCTTAACAAAATGCATAACGTGTAGAGAAAATTCAGATTCTTGTATTTCGTTTGATAGCTTATTAATTAAAGAAATAGTCAATCTGATCTAGTGCCGCATCAATTTTGGTAACAAGTTAAAAATTTCAAATACCACTGGAGATAGAGTGATACATCCTTTAGAGCAAGTATGAGCAACCTTTGACATGTTGTGTTCATAATTTATAACGATAGATATACATGAAATAATACGACAATGTTATTAAAATAAGAAAATGAAATGAAAAGAAAGGTACAACATTATAATTAAATCGTGAAATTTGGAATTATTACAAACTAGGAAAGTCAAATAGCGACAACGAAATCAATGAGACAGTTGAGCTTGAATTTGGGAAACTGATCCATCGATCCACTGATACAAAGACCTAAAATATAATAAATAAATTAAATTAAATTTTAGCACTTTGCATATAATCCGGTCTATAGTTATAAACATACTTCTATTATAGCGTCAATAGGTATCAATAGATTACTTTTTTCTTCAATAAAATACTTAAGCGCTAGTATAACTTGTAGCTTATAATGATTACAAAACGCTTTTGACGTTTTCAATAGCTCCTACGTTTCGAAAGAACTGACTAAACCAGCAAACGGAAACAAAATGGTAGAAATGCAAAATAACACAGGAACGCGCGACAGATTAGAATCTCTTGACGTGAAATTGTTGATAGGTGATAATTATGGTTTTCTCTGCTATTTCCTTCGTTCCAAACGTGGGAATATAAAAATTCCACAAATGATGGAGATAGTCTAAACAATAACTCTAATGAATCAGAATCATTACAATATAATTGTCGTTTCGCATTAAGCATGCTGGAAAAAAATCGTCAAAATTTATACCTCTTAATAAGTAATACCACTCGTACTTAATATTGAACATTGCCCAGTTCTATGACGAACAGGGAGTGCCCATTAACTGTGTTAGTAATACTCAAGTTGTATTAGTAAATAACTTCCATAGGTAAAATTATACTTGCAATATGAATTTGGATAATATTAGCTTTTACAAGGATGAAATGTTCCTCTCCGGTGACCTCAAGACCTCGGTATAACTATAACTGCAGATTAGGAGAATTCTGTGCACGTAGGGCAACGCATAATGACAACCGCTTGCGTATTGTGAGTCCGATCTAACCCCAAACACTATCTTTGCACTGTGTTGCGCAGATATTTGAGATTCTGTTTTTTATTTGATGTATAGAGGCGTTCAGTAACCTTGTTGTGAAGGGATTATTGTTATATTTGCTGAAATAAAATACAAAGATATTTACTTGCAACTTGTTATATTAAAGTATTCATGTCTTCTAAATTGTAACTGCAACAGGAACGCGTTATCTGGGAGCTATGTCTGTGTATATCTTGTTCTATTCTGTGTGTCTGTAGATTTTAAGTGTGATGTTCTCCCCTCTCTTGACCATTATACCACTGACATCTATCGTACTAATTTTAATAATCAAATATGCAACAATTATATTATTTATTGCTGTTTCAATGTGAATATACAGCTTTATCTAGATTTGTAGATTAATAGTTATATTTTCTAACGAAACCTGTAACGGTGGTTTCATATTTTATTTGTAAAAAAAATAATAACATATTAAGAAATATAATTGTTATTGCTGTATTCTGATTACTCTCAGTAAATGTTGGAAAAATCAAAATGAGAATGGAAATTTGATTTTTATTTGAAACATTAAGCTTGAATAATTTTATAGCTTTTCTGAAAGGATTTCTAACTTCTTGCTAACCTTCTAGTACTTTTAACAGAAAAAGCACAGAGCTAAAGAAATAACTAGGCTTATTATACCCACTATGTAGGTGAATTATTTTTAAGTTACGTCTGTTTGTGAATACCTTCTTAAGTTTTCTCGGTGCGTGAAAATTACTGTGCACACGGACATTCAGTAGTCTTTTCGCAGAAGCCAACATCATTTGTATCTAGGGTGTCAATCCGTATACTTTGCAGCGTGACGATAAAATGTTTAAGAAAAGAGCAGCAAAATATGAAAGCTGTGGATATTCATCGTCATATACGTAAAGTATACGCCGCGAATAAAATTAGTGATTGCGTAAAAATGGTTGAGATTGCTCTATATAGGTCGCGTCCATGATAAATCACGCGCTGATCGGCGAGGTGTGACCAACGACGATCTGGTGAAGGAAGTTGACATCAAAATTCATAGTGGCAGGAGATTCACCATCGTATCTGAAGACCTTCCTGGGCGGTAGGCGCTTCAACACTGCTAGCGAAGTGAAAACGATAATGAGCACAAATCACATATACATAGATATCCAGCTTAATAGGGAATCTCCGCACAAGGTTGCTGGGAATAACATTCAAGTGCGGTACGGGGGCTAAAGTAAGGTAGGCATCTCCAGAATCGTAGCAGTGTAATATCCAGTCGGTATTTGTCAATTGGAAGAAAGGTTGGTAGCGTGCTTTTATCTGTTATTGTGCTGTCTGAATAATATACCACGTGTTTCTTAATAAAGTGTTTACTGGTAAGTGTTATTGTTATTAATTAATATGAAGAGTATAACTTTAGTTACAGATTTTTGAATATTTAATAATTACTTTATTAATTGTATTAGTTTATTGAAGTCATCGTTGTTTCAGTTCTGATCATGACCAGGAGTTACTGCTATATTTATCGGAAATCAAATGAGCAAGCAAAGTTCCGATTGCCGAGATAAAAGTGGCTGCATTTACAAAATATAAAAAGTTGACAGAAAGGCCAACTATGTAAATCGTTAACACATTTCTGTATCGCTTCTTTTAACGGAATTTGTTGTTTTTGAGTTGAATTGTATCGTCTTGAATGTTTGAAATATATTTCATTACATTTACATTTCCTTCTATCATGGCTTAACCACAGATAATTTATAGAAATGCAATAAATACTTTCAACATCAAGGGAAATCATTGGTTTAATTATTTTTGTGTTGAATAGTATCTATACTTACATGTACATGGATCAAGCAACATAAATTTGATTGCAAAAATGCTTTTCTTTATGTCTAAAATTGAATAGTACAGCTTTTGCAATATCGCAAAGTAACACTGGTTGCATATATTCTACCCAAAGGATCCCTCTCTGCCCCTCGTGGATGTTGCCGCCCAAAACCTAAACGTAGGGATGTGTTTTACTATTGAGTGGGCCATCTTTATATAGCTGATCTGTGATAATGAGTAGCTAGCTACCACAGAAGGCAGCAGTTCTGGTTCGATACAATAAGTCTTTAAACTCGGCTAGGCAATTATGTAGAAAACTAAATAATTATACGAATATTCAGAAAATATTTTTATTTGTTTCTTTTTTATTCCAAAGCGGACCTAGCTTAAAAAGCAATCCTATTATAAAGATAGGTTCGAGATGTATTTTAGTCTCTAAATTGTGATTAACAAAGTGACAGTTCAAATTATATAAAGGTGAGTTCATTATTGTAGAGTATTAGATTTTTTGAACAAGCATTTCTGTATTTCTTGAGGTGATAGACATGTAAAGCAGAAGTGGATTGCGCTCTGGTGGGGACAGTACTACACTTTTGTAGTAAATTTAAAATCAGGTGACGTTGCTTATGCTGAAAAGCTCAAAAAAGCAAACAATTGTCGCATTTTTGACAGTGCCATTGCACATATTTGCGGTAGATTTTATACTGGATATGACGCTAAGGAAATTTTTATCGTGAGTGTATATTTAACAGCCATACTCATCGAGATGTAAAAAAGTCGCAAACATTTTTATTTACTAGTGTAATTTTACTCTTCACAAGTTAAGTATAACTATATACTAGAAATGAAAGGGACCGCGGTAAATATTTTTGAAATAAATCTTTTTGAGTATATTTCTCTAGGATTTTTTTGCAGGGTACAGTAAATATGCACTGTAAAATTTTAAGGTAATTTTCATTATGAGTGTATATTTAACACTTAAAATTACGTTCCAATTATTTATTGAAAATCGAATTTCAACGCTTGCACTTCCGAATTTGTATTATAGTATAGATATATCATGTACTGGTCACAAAGAGTGTGTCTGTTAAAAGTGTGAAAGCTAATATTATGGTTAGGACTTAAAAAGAAAATCCATTGTTGCTTTCGTCGATGTATACACCGAAGTAGATCTCGCGGGACGTAATTAACATAAATAAGGGTTTTCATTACATTCATAATAACACTTCCGCCCAATGAAATAAAAATACGGGTTCCCGCATCCTACTCAGCGAACTTTGGCATGCACATACACAATCGTGTGCTCTCTATACATAGACCACGAAGTTACGATCTTTCGACACGATACATTATAAACATATCCGAAGCGGTTCATCGCTATAAGTACCATATTGGGACTTTCCGGATAACATGAGAAAAAGAGAATCGTGTCGATCTCTAACGCTTTTGCTATCGCTAACACTTCATAAATAAGAATGTGGTTAGAGGTCATGAATTTAATTACATTTGAACTAATATTATAAGTGAATATCTCCAGCAGAGTTTATTAACTGCCATATTCGTAAAGCTTTACATTTCTGATCTGTAATTAGAAATACCCACTTCTATTTACCTAACACTGACGTCCGAGAAGGGAGGTTCGATAAACCCAGACCAGTAAATACCTTGATTTCTTGTATCTGGTATATGAACAGTTGCTGTTGTACTCGGTTGTTTATCGACCTACATATTGATATGTGGGCGTGCTCGTAAATTGGAGCTAATAAATTGAAAATACCGAAAGTAGGTAAAAATGCTGTTTCTTTATGGGGAAACACCACTAAAGCTGGTTCGAATAATAAGACTGTATGTTTTTGTAATTTTTGTGTATTAAAGAATGTAACTAATACTATGTGATACAAGTCTAGACTACGAACTGTACATGACTTGAGCTGTAGTAGAACTACTGTGACATTGTAAAAACTGACTATAAATAGTCTCTGTTTGCTGTCTAAAACTACCTGATTATTCAGGTAAATTAAAGTTCTAGGTACATGTCTGAAAGATAAGAATAAATAACAAGGTAGAATTAATAGATTAATACATATTTAAAAGAGAAATTATTTCGGTTGTACCGAATAAATGTCTCAACTCAGCTATTTGCTAAAACTGTAAAGGAATACACGAATATGTAGAAAATGTAAATAGTGCAACACACAAATTTAAAATTAAATAATATTTTTTCTCATCTTTACCTGTGGTCCGTGTTGTATCTTTCCTAAAATTTACAGAAGTATCACTTCATTGCTTTTGAAAAAAAATACAATCTTACATGGAAATGACCAAGTCTACCAACGCTATAAAAGTGTCTGTAGGCGAAATAATTAAGAACTACATTAAAAATCCGCAGTAAGAAATAAATGGAATGTTTCCGGGAATCGGCAAGAGATAGCGTACGAAGGTTGAAGTGGATTCATTGGTCGGCAAGGGCAACCCTTTTTATGGCAACTATCAAAATTTCTGATGTCTACTGTCAATAGTTGTTGTTTAACAGTGTGTTTTGTGTAGCAAGTCAGGCGGTTTCGCAAAAATGGATAAAATCGAATTTCATACAGTAATATACACTTTTGGATGGCTGGGAAAATGGCCACGGAAATTCGAAATATTTTGCTGGAGGTTCATGGCGGATGTACTCCACTATTTTCGACCATCAGCTTCTGGGTGGGCGAGTTCAAACGTGGCCGCATAAGCACAAGTGAAGAACCTCGCAGTGGCCGCCCAAAAACCGCTACCAACGATGAAATGGTCGACAAGATTCATGATGTCGTGTTTGCCGATCGCTGATTGAAGCTGAAAGAGATAGCAGAGACAACAGGCATCTCAGAAGAACGCGCTGGCCATATGCTACACGAAATGTTAGGTATGAAAAAGCTTTCGGCGCGATGGGTACCGCGTTTGCTCACAGCGGAGCAAAAACGAAATCGGGCGACCGTTTCGGAGGAGTGTCTGACCAGGGTCCAACGCAATCCAAGGGATTTATTCATGCGTTTCGTAACTTTGGATGAGATTTGGATCCACCATTACATACCATAGGCCAAAGAACAGTCGAAGCAGTGGACTTTTCCGGGCAAATCGGCTCCGAAGAAAGCAAAGACCGTTCCGTCGGTCAGAAAGGCAACCATATTTTTGGGGTTTCCAAGGTGTGACCCTCATCGACTGTCTGCAGAAGGGAAGGACGGTCACGTGGCAATACTACAGCGATTTATTGACCAGATTCGATGCAGTATTGAAGGAGAAACGGCCTCGTCTGCAGCGATAAAAAGTGTTTTTCCACAACGACAATGCACTGGCTCATTCATCATACATCGTCGTGTCCAAATTGAATGAGTTACGCTACGAATTAGTCTCTCATCCTTCATATTCACCGGACCTAGCCCCCAGTGACTTTTTCCTATTGCCAAACCTGAAGAAATCACTAGGAGGAAAGGGATTTGCCTCAAATGTGGAGGTCATCGCCGCTATAGATGGCTATTTTGCAGAGTTCGAAACATCCAACTTTTGCGACGGCTTGGAGAAACTGGAGCGCCGTTTGAAAAAGTGTATTGATTTTCGAGGAGACTACACCGAAAAATAAAAATAAGAAACCACACCAATACCGTGTTTTTCTTGTCAATTCGGGAAACATTTCAGGGCGCCCTCGTGCATGCTTAGAGGATGCATTTTATGAAGTTATTAATTTTACAATTCCTCTCCAAAAAGACCATTAGTCGATAGACTAAAGAATTGGAAACAACTTCGTTGCCCATACCTCGATCGTTACTTATTGATAACGTATAAACTGTGCTACAGACTTTAATTGCTGAAAATAGTGTTTGTGTCAGCGAGAGGTTTAATACTGTATCAAACAAAAAATTAAATTTTACTAGATTTGTAACAATGGTGATAAGACAGATTCGTTCAACTTGTTCAAAGGTCATTCAAATTATGCGAATATTGCCACATTGGATATCAATACACTGTATATAAAGAGATACCTTAGTAGCAATGGAGGGATCACAAAAACACAACTGCAAAGACGTACGCAAGCAATGCTGCAGATGTGCAGTCAAGCGCATTCGAGTTTTGTAGATATACACTTTATATAAAAAAATTGTTTACGATATTATGTGTTAAGGTTTTAGAAATTACTGGCGCTCTTGTTAAGCAAACCAAACTGGGAGCTCTTACTGTAATTAAGTTAACATACGTAAATGGTCTGGCTTTATTTACAAAGGATTTAAAAGTATATAAATAGAACATTCGCCTGAAAATGTTGGAGCTATGACTTCTCAAATGTGGTTCAAGGCCAAAACGATGCATCAATCTACTGTTTTGGGCGATTGAAGATGAGGTATAATCTAGGACCAATGCCTGCAACTGATTTTCTGAATTTCAACGTGCACGGATGCATTTCGTAAAGTCGTTTATCGACGTGTGGTGTTGCCACTCGTGTTGTTTCTGTGTGTGCAACATTTGAACCGGCATGCCAATATACCATAATATATACTATTTTTTACGAAAATTTGAACATATAGGTGCTTTGCACTTATTGGAACTCATAATTTAACGGAAGCTCAAAAACAAGATCGTTTTATATAATAATGCAATGAGTTCTTTCAAATTTAGTCTACAATGTCGTTATTTCGACTTATCTGTACCAGCCTTGAAGTAAATAATAATCTACCATTTGTGCATTACAGAAGATGGAAATTGAAAGCAACAGTGTGCCATCACATTCTGTGTTAGGCTTAATGAATTTGCAAGTTTGACCTATGAAAAATTACAATGGCTGTGTGAATAACATTCCCAATGAGTAGCATAATGTTTTTGGTAATACAGAACAGTATTGGAGAACCCAAAAGCAGTGAATAAGGTTCCCAACGACAAAAACTAAGCAAAATAATGGAACAAGTAAAGTGTCTTGTGAGGTCAGATTATCGACTAACATTAGGAATAATGAGTAATGGGACACAATTGAGCCCCTTCACTTTTCATTAGATTTGAGCATGGCAAAGGTGTATGTTAAAATTATGTAAAGCTATCACACAATAGAGCGGAAGTACAATCTGATGAATGTGTGCGTGGAAGTTCAAAATATCGAAAATAATGTAGATTTTTTCAGTTGTGTAGTTACTGACGATGAATCATGAGCTTTCGAATTCGATTTAAATGACATATTCGAGAGTGGCGCAGCAGCAACTCTCCTCGATCAAGAAAAGCTTTTTCTATAGGAGCAAGATCGTTCAGAAAGAATTTATGCCTCCAGGGCAAAAAGAGCGCTTCGCATCAGAGCGGATATTGTGAATACTTAGATACCACCACGACAGCCCCCCGTGTAGCATGGTCATTTCTATCACGTAGTTTTTTGGGGAAAAAGGGATTCCTGTAATTTTCCAGACTTTAATTGAAGCTTTCTAGTAATGCTGTAAAGGCGCGTCTGCAAGTACGCAGCTGCATAAGATAATTGCTCCTTCTTTTGAAACACATATGTGTAAAAATAAGATTAAATTCCTTATGATAAATTACTTACTCTCATTTTACTCTCATTACTCTGTTGGACCTCGCATACTTACACTTCTAATCATTTTTCATACATAGCTATAATAATTAATAAAGCTTTCGTATTATATGTACACACATTTATTGATTCTAAATACTTTTAGTTTAATTTTAAGTGTACAATTTTTACAATTTATAACAATCTCAATTTAACTGGTGCAATAATAAACATCTATGAATTATTTAATAGAGCATCAAAAACAGCCTTAATTTAGATCATAAACGGATTGCGGCTGTCCTAATGTTTTGGCATATACATTGTGCAGATTTGCCTGGCCACATCGATATTCGCAATAATGATTTTGCTCTAGTTAAAAATTAATACCATTTAAATTGGTTGTATTATGGCTGCATTATTTGTTTGCCAGTGCAGAAACCATGTAATCGTTACTCGATACATCAGCTTCAATTAATATGTAATTTAAAGTTCCGATGGATTATTATGCCTACAGTATTTACTTCAACGGTTTGTCCTTTTATATATAACAAAAAATTCCGTGCTTGTTTCAGATTTGATTGATTGCTTCCTAATACTGATTCCGATTTTCTTTCTAACACCCTGGTCAAAAAACCTAATGTGTTGTAAAACGGGTTACCTTGCTTGACCAGGCTTAATGCCAGTACAGTGTACCTTGTTCTAATGATAGACACGCTATGTCTACCAATATGATTCTACCACTTAATGCTATACATTCCAAAATAATACGATCGGCGGTTTCTTCTTTTTCATTGCAGTCTGCGTATAGGTTCTTCTTTAAAAACAATCATTTTGTTCAAATGTGTTTTTAGGTAACCATATCTTATTAATAGACAGGTTGCTGCTTTAAGTTATACTCTCTTCAACGCTAGTATGTTAACACTAAGTGCCAGGATTTGTTTGCTGTGGTTTAGTCCAACCAAATTGTTTCAATAGAGATAATACTGCTGTGCAATTTACACTATGATTGCACGACGTCCTTCAGTTCTCAATATATTACCCAGTCGAGATTCAGTGAAGCCGGTTTTAGAACCTTCCCATGCTGACAACATTGTAGCCCGAAATATTCCTGTGTCCGGGCTTCCATACCTGTGTAACCCTATTGTATAAGGCCAGTGGGTCTTGTACGCACACCCATATTAGTTTAAAGGTTATGTGATTTATGCATTTAAGGCTGTCCTATTGTCTGTTATCGGATACCTACACAAACATGCTTTATATATCATAAACTTCAGTTTGAGAAACGAAGTTTGAGTCTTCGATTTTCTTCCTTTTACATCTCTCAATTTCTTCGAGGTTAGACGTACTTTCGTTGTTTCAGCGTCAGTTTTATTAAACTTCTTTGCGGTTTTGTTCACGGTTATAATGGTTGTTAGAGTACACTAATATTGTTTATCAAGATGTCGACGGTATTAAGCAAGATTTCATTAACTTAACCTTGGGTTACCAGCAACCCGGAACTTATATATTGTAATAATATGAACTATTGTTTTTTAAATCTTTTATAATATCTATGATTTCCTAAATTTTTCTTGTTTATATATTTTCGATATTTTCTTGTCACTGTATGGTGCACGCCCTTATTTCTGTTATTGTTGATGTTGTAGTTAGAGGCAAAGTACCGTTAGGACTCCCTCTTTATTGAATTTATTTCAAATATTTAGTCTGTACAGTATTTTTTTAAAATCTTACAGATATCTATTTTTGTTGTTCATTACTAATATATAATATACAATTTTAATGTTAAAAAAAAGATTCCCTTCAACATGTGCAGAGGGGACGTAAATCGTATAATATATATCGGTTTTCGTAAACATATTTTTGTATGTATTAATAACTTCTTCCAAATTTATTTTTAAAAGACGTTTAATGCATTTTTAGCATATTATTAAAATATGTATTATCCCGAAATTATATCACACTATCTTCAAAATTTCTCGTACGACGGAAGGATGGTATCCATTACCAGCATTACCTCTAAATAATTTCATTTCCATCAAGACTGTGTTTACTGTGGGGCCTAACATATGGGCAAATGTGTAACCCCGATAACGAGGGATATAAACAAATATCGTGTCAAAGTCACACACATCGAAATCGTCCCCTCAGAGAAAAATTATTATTTTCTCAAATTGATTGTAATATTTGAAATTGTTTATATATTTTTAAAGTCAGAAAGTGTGTCAGCTAATATTATTATAATAATTTGGAAGTCATAGTCAATTTTCAAAATTTATTGTACATTTGCTCTCATTTCATTTTGTATTTTATTCTGAATTTATAAAATTAGCTAGACATGGACTGAGTTAGGTTTTCTGTTACAAAAAGAAATTTTGTTAAAAGAAGCGATATATATATAAATATATAGACACCAGGTAAAGCGGTATAAATATGTAAATAGCTAAATTCCAAGAACGAATTAAGAACTTTCTCTTGTCATTAGGGTAGGGGTAGATGTATCGGAAGGAATTCGTGATATTTTGGTATCGTTACAACTATACCTGCTTACAAGGTTCCAGTGATATTAGCGACTTCACCCGGGGTCGCATCGTTGGCCAGAGTGAACGCGGCGCTTCGCAACGTGAAATAAGTAATTTTTAAATATTCCGTTGTCCACAGTTAACCGTGTGATTGCACAATTTAACCGCAAGGAAAAAACAACAGTGGAATCGAGACCAGGTCGTGCCGGACCTTCTGAAAGAAGTAAAAGGGTGCTTGTGCGCGAAGTGTTAAGAGAACCGCGAAAAAGTACAGCTGAGCTTGCGGCAACTTCACAGAAAAGTCAGCGCGATACCTCCACAGTGTGGGGATGTATAAAAGGGTAGCAAAGAAGAAACCTCTCCTTACAGCGTTTCAAAAACGGCGCCGAATGGCTTGGGCAATCGAAATGCGAACGAAGCCCGAAGAGTTTTGGCGGTCTGTCATTTTTTCAGACGAAAGCAGATACTGCCAATTCAGTGATAGTGGTCGTACGTAGGTACGGAGACGTTCGTCACAGCAACTGGACGACAAATGTTTGCATCAAACGGTGAAATACGGCGGTGTGAATATCATGGTGTGGGGCACGATATGGTATGGTGGAAGATCGCAATTAGTAATCCGCGACGGAAATATTAATGCGGCAAAATATATCCAAATATTAATAGAAGGACTACTACCGATATTCGACAACGCCATTTTATCTAAAGAAGACGCCACTTTTGTGGAGGATGGAGCACCCTGCCACAAAGTAAGAACAACAACCAGATGGAAAGAGGAACAGCAGGATTCGGATTTTACCATGGCCAGGCCAATCACCAGACATGAATCCGTTGGAGAATGTTTGGCATATAATCCAGACAAATATGGCGAAACGACCCCGAAAACCCAGCAATAAGGAAGAACTCGTGGCAGCTGTTACAGAAGAGTGGTTAAATATTCCAGAAGACACCATTAATCATTTAATAGATTGTATGCCACAACGACTCGTAGCACTTAACGCAAGTAAAGGTGGATCGACAAAATATTAGTCTAACTTAAAAATTTTAAAATATTTTGTATATATAACGAGAATAGAATCTTTTTTTTAATTAGTAGGTGTCTATTTTATTGTGTCACCCTAGTGTATATATATATATATATATATATATATATATACATTTTTGGTTTGTTCATATATTTATTTTTACAATCTTATATTTGGTTATTTTAATTATTAAATACTATATTTGAATTTTAAAAACGAAAAAAGAAATTTAAATAAAAGAACCCATTTAGAAAATAAAGGACTTGTGATTTTCCACGACAATATGATAGTTTCAATATATTTTGTAGTGCATGCAGTGTGTGGCTGAACATACATGTAAACATTAATATTAATATGTATGTCATCATTGATAAAATTTCCAGTGAACTACATATATAGTAACCAATATTTATGTTGAACCTTTGTAAGTAATCTCCCTCACATTGTTCTTGTTTGAATGATCTCAAGTCTAGTAAAGTATTTAAAGATATAATCTCTTTAGAAATCATTTTAGTTTATCAGGACATCAGAAGTAACAAACAATACGTATACATTCAGAACTACACTTATTGTTACATTCCCTAAGAGGCATGGAAAATTATAGCAAGAGCAAATAATTTAGCACTCCACGGTGCACATCTTTCGTTTCCTAAACCATAGTGTTAGACTATGAATTTTGTGCACGAAGTTAAATACATCCCCTTTTACAACTTTCCCTGCTTATTCAATTTATTACGCATCTAAGACAAGTTTAATTTGTAAACGGAAGCGTGAGCGGAACACATGACATGTGTCGATAAAAATATAATGGAAATTGAAATTAATATTTTATGGAGTTCGTGGAAGCGTGGAACATCCTTTACGTTTCATATTACACAGGGGTTGGTATTTTTCCACCCTACCTACCTTCTGTTTTCTGTGATCCCGCAAGCAGAATAAGTAGTATCCTTGTCGTTCTTCTCTCCCTTTTTTCTCTATCTATTTATTTTCGTGTCTTATGGAACTGTTCTCTTTGCGGTTAAAAGTTGAATTAATAAAAAGATATGAGAGGGACTTTCTTGCAACGATCGTCGATAGTGAATTTTATTTATGGACGTACGAATAAGGTTTTTGGTTTCTCTTTGAGCTGAATTGTAAAGGACTTTCCACGTACAGTCTATATCACTCGGATATAGAAGTATTGCTTTTATACTGATAGAACCAGATATTGCCACCTTGGGTACTTTTTATTTATGTATAAGGTTATTCAACGCGGCTGTCTACCAGATGCAAGTACCTCTGAAAATAGTGAAAATATTATTTTGAAATGTTGGCGGACGGTACTTTAGGTATACATAAACGGCGGTATCTAAAAATATCTTTAACTTAATGGCACGCTAGATTAAACAGAAAACATGAATTTTCCTATTTCAAACAAAATACTATATAGAAACCTTGAACCTTAAGGTTTTCGCCTCTATCGTGGGTTACACGTCGCGTTACCATATCATTGCTTCTTCTTGCTTTTCTCCTGAAGAAGCCTTCTACGACGGGAGATCTGCCCTTGTTTTGTTTTCTCTTTCCTCTGATTCTGTCCCCTTTCTCTTTCTCTTTTATTACTTTCACTTTTTTGTTTTATATATTTTTTTCTCTTTCGTTTATTACTGACTGTGGCCGTGAATGCCTACGTGTTTATTTCAAAATACCATATAGTCACTAATTTTGCCAAATTTACTTTTTTCTAGAAAATTTCAACAAAAGGTACCTTTTATTTAGTATACGCTATGTGAATGTTTTGAGAGTTTTACTAGCGCCATATATATAGTTATTTATAATTATAAATAACTGCTAAAATGTTATACATGTAGTTCAGAACATTTGGTCCAAATGCCGTCATACACATTTAAAAAAATTTCAACCTTTTTAAATAATAATCCACATTTTCGGCTATTTCTATATATTCTACTCAGAAAAACACTAATAAAATTACATCTTGTACCTAAATTCATCTATTTCTGAGATACTTCAAAAAGTCATGAATTCTACTTCGAATAAAGTGCAATTTAGTTATCAATACTGTCTTCTCAATTTATTTAAATTACTGCGATAATTGTGTGAAGTTCTGCAAAGAAGGCATTTATTAGTATTTGCACGGTGAAGGCTAGTTGCAGCACAGTGAAAGCTAGAATTTGGCGAATTATTCTATTTGATAAAATGTACTACAACAAAGTTCAGGAGAATTGATTTTCTTAGTTTAGAAAGGCGCAACCAAGTAACGTTTTTCTTTAATAATTCGTTATGCTCGCTTATATTACTTGTATACTATGTTACGGATATTTTACAAGCTGCCTTTGTGCAAATACTTATTGGAATTACTTAGTCATTTTTAATTAGCTATGAGTTCTTGCGTAATTTATCCTATTGTCTGACATACATTTGCAATAAGACAAAATACAAATGAGATATGTATTGGATACAGAATCTGCAATATACTGTGAATCAAGCACAATGTTTTTTTGTTAAAGCAGTCTTCAAAGCTATACCGTCATTGTTGTGGACTGGCTTCGATTCTCGGGTTTTCTACCATACAGAAATTTTGTAGACGTTTCGATTGTTTTGTTGTGATCCACTTCAGAAGTAAAAAGAACCTAGTTTGTTAATTTAACTGTATTCCTATTGAAAAGTGCGTAATTCCTACATCTATTTAAATAACTTTTAGATTAGGCAATTTGGATATAAATACACTCCACTTTTATTTTTTAAGTAAAATATGCGTACACAATAACCCTTAGTTTATCAGGAAATCGGCATATCGCTACTTACTAGCGGGTCTATTAGGCCTATATAGTTTCTTCATGTGTTTGCACTTATATTGTGTAACCATTTTCAAATGAGAATAGATTTAACTTTATTTTATTTTATATTTACTGCACCTTTATTTCGCATTTATTGCACTTCACATTTAAAATAAACTGAATATTAAATGATAACAATAGTAAACATTGTAAACCTTAAGACATAATAATCTGGTCACATACATTTTTGCAGATAACTAAGAGTGTTCACCACACAGATTATTTTTGCGCAAATTATCCTATCTTTTGAAGGTGGACAAGCTCCTTCTTTCATCTTGGAATTTCCGTACTAGTAAATGATTTGGCTTTTTCTTCTACCTCGGAATCTCTATATTCTGCTAGTCCCTTTCCTATGGCAATTAGAAATACCGCTAATACCTGGCATGCAACTGCAATGCACCATCTTCGTATTATCCTTTTTACAGTATATAATTCTGTAATTTTTTTCACACTTCCCTTCCTTTTTATTGTAGTCGAAAATTGTCTGGAGTTTCTTTTTTGACTGTCATCAACTTTTTTCTTATTTTCTACTAAGTAACGTTACAGGTTTACGTTTCTTTGAACAATAAGAAACAATCATTGTGTCGTCCGTAAAACCGAACCTTATGGAATATACATCACGATTTTTAGTCTTTGTGAAGGAAATTGATAATTCAATCTTCTTTTTGTGAAACGTACCAACTAGTGTTAGATTTTTTGATAACAAGTACTTTCTTAAGTTATAGCAACTAAAAGAATTATCGCAAATGATATTCCTTCCAAAATTTTCAACTTCTTGGACTAAACGCTCCACAACCATCTATCCTTGATTTCTTTCTCTTCCATCATGCTGTTTTCGAGTATAAATTCCGGTTTCCATGAACAGCTCGTTATAATGTCACAGATAGCCTAAAATTTGACCCCATATCTTTCAGACTTTGACGGAATATGAATATGTTGCTCAAAAGGACATCTTCCTCTGAAAACAGTGAGTTGTTCATGAACCGTTATGAGGCAATTTAGTACAAAAATATATTCCAAATAAATATTCTGTAAATCAAAACATTCTGTTATTGGTACTATTTTGTCGCTGCTTCTTTCTACCCGTTTTTCTTTTACACTATCAAGCCTCGGTACACGACGTATGTCTTCAAATTTATTTCTGGTGATTATAATGCTAAATGTTTTCGGCCCATTATTTCTACTCCAAATTTGCGTTAAATCCTGTGCGATTTGTGTACGCCTATCAGTATTAAATCTGCAAAAGATTTCTTTAGGTACCATAAATTCATTTTTTTCCATAAACAATCGTTTCTTCAGCATTTGTCCACTTTAGGATAATTTCAAGGAGAGGTTTACGAAAGTAAATCAAAGAAAAACGAACAATAGTATCGGTCTCTCTATTTGCAAAACGAGTTGGTCCTGAACATTCTCGTAAAACATTGTATTTCGGCTGTTTTAACTGACGAGAGGAGATGAAATCTTCGCAGCAGATGACTTGTTTGCTTTTTGAGCTAAAAGTGGTACTTAACAGGGGTTGTACCATCTTCACTATCGGACTCTTGTGGAGTCTTCTTTTTAGACAATAAAAGTTAATTCATTATTTGGTAAGATAAAGACTCTAGTTCCGAGTCGGGGAAGAAATCTGGTTGATATTTTAGAAGTATCTCATCTTGGATACTTTTGTAAACTATCTGTTATTTACTGGGAAAGAAAAAGAATTTTTGGCAAGATATCTAGCGACAGCATATATCTAAATGCAACTGTCTCAGGAATGCAATACATTGTGTATAAAGGTGTCGACTAGCTTTTTCACTTAGTATCCCTCAAAGTAAGTTGTTCCCTTTTTACATCTATTGCCTACTGCGAACAGCCATAGAAGATTCATTGTATACTATCTCCATAGAACGACCTAATATTTCACGAACACAGCGATATATTTTTCACTGGAATTCCATCAAGGGTCGCTTCGATTATCCGATTTTCTACAGAATACTAAAAGTACAAAGTACCGTGAAAGTATCTGGTTAATTGAGCATACTGTTAAGAAATTATATGAAATTATGTCTTCTATATTATTATAATTTCCATTTCTTGTATTCTATGCTATCACCAGCTGATTAACAATCACGGTTAAAAAAATAGCTCGGATTTACTTTAATTGACGTTTCTGCTTACACATGAATGGTACTATTCAGAACCTAAATTGTAACCTATAAATTGGTACAAAATCAAATTTTTGTATTTGTTATTATGAACGCTCAAGTTACCTTGATTTACTTCTTCTTATGTTAACGGTTACTTAAATTGAGACAAGTCATTGCTCCTTATAAAAAAACCTAGTTATGTTATTACAAGATATATCAATAAGCATGGAAACTATGGTTGACTTGAAAATTCTATTGTAATTTGAGATATTTCCTCTTATTTGTTTCTTTTTAACATCTTCAAAACCGTATTTTTAATTCTGTTATTTACATTTTTAGGTTAACTATTTAATGACTAACTTATTATTAAGTTAATTGTAGAAACCACAGAGAAAAACGAACTTATATTCGAGGTTACTGTTGCGAATTTGTGGTAAATATAATAACGTGTGATGAAATTTGAAAAGTAAATACTTTAAAACATTTGATAATTTACCGAGGAAAAGCTTGGTTATGCAATTTTTAAGGTATACAATCTTTTGAAGTATGCGATTTTCTGGTAGTGCAATTCAGGAGAGTTAAATGACGCACTTACATGCCATTTAACTCAAAAGTAAGCTACAAGAAGTAATACGATAACAAAAACTACCTAAAAAAATGGCAATCATTGTTCAACAGTAACGATTCCAATTACTGAATATAACTTAAATCTACTTCTATCCCCTCGCGTTAGGTCATTGAATAATGCAAATATACACAAAATATTGTTACATCATTACTTACAAGTAGCCGAAAATATGTTCGGCTACTTTCCTACATCACTGCCAAAGCGGTTTGGTTCTAAGTTACACCCGGTATGTATATAACATCAAGGGTATTATAGTTCTTTCTTGCCAGATATTGACGAAGTTTTCCATTCATATTCTTGCGCCTTAAAAGCGTTCCACGCTAGATACCGAAAATCTTTAGAAAAGACAAAAAGCGGCAAACGCTCTGAATTTTGAATGAGCACATTTCAGATTTTTATCTTCTTTCTTGGATGACCGTTAAATAGAGATGGGAAGAGGAATAGGGCGTTAGAGAAAAGTACAAAACGACGATTGCGTTGATTGTTCCGTCCAAAAGAACTAATTTAATCAGAGGGATCCAACGATTGCGGTAGAAATGAGGTAATAATGTCGTAGACCAACGTATTCCAGTATACTGAATGGCGGATCTAAATTGGTATAGGATTTAATAGCAATTCGTACGAAAAGAACATAAAAACTAAGATTAAACTACAAGAGCAATTTTTCCAGTATAACACAGCCCAATTTATTGCTCCAGCTTATTTGAACATCCTAATCTTCAACATATTTTTACTCGGGTAGAAATTTGTTCGAAAGTAATATTTCCAGGGTTGTAGTTTTCATTATATGTCAAAGTTATATCTTTAATAAAAATGTAATTAGGATATCCGCTTATTTAAAATGATTTGTCACAAATCAGCACCTAGTTTTAATTTAACTGCCAATTTCGCTAATTCTCTTACTTTTTCTGTATGCGATTAAGCGAAAATGAAAGTCAATATAGAGGAAGGTTTTGATTACTTGTGTAAACTTAATTTCAGTAAGTTGTACTTCAAGTAACCATTGAATTTTAACAAGGAAACAATTCTTGTAAGAGAAATAATGCATGTTATATCAAATCAAATATACTATAATAAACTGAAATTGTAACGATTTTTGATATTTAGGTACGGTGTTAGAATTTGATTGATGTGTGATGGCACTTGCTCAGAAGGCGATTTTAAGGATTAAAAAGAATGAGCAATACAAAACAAGAGAAATCCCTGCAGATGGTTTTGTACAAAGAAAGACCTAAGAGCTTTGGCTTATATTGCGACGAGCTATTGTGTGGGTGTTGTTGTATATATCGCTTGGCTAACTTATTTGCATCGATACGTTTAATGCGAATTTTAGGAGCCATCTGATATGTATTGTACTTTATAATTGTTAAAAGAAAATGAACTTATTAGAAAATGTTTTACGATCTATTAAGTTACATTAGCTCTGTTTTGTTTCTCTTGCAAATTTTATAGTGCCCGGTTACCTTAATTATATCATATATTACAGTTGTCCGTTTTGATGCCATAAGTGTTCCTATTACTTCGTGTATTTGGAAATCCACAAATCGTTTCAATATCGGGCGATAAGCGCCGTTCTTCTCTGTAGCCTAATTGACGTTCGTGTATTCGTATACGGTAAGTATATAATAGATATCAAGACAAGCGTTTTGTTCTGCTGCTCGCCATTTGACCATGCGCAGCACCCTAGTAGCTGTTTCTTTGCTGAATAAAGATCGTTTCTTCTACGGAAGATGTTCTTTGCTAGTTGATTTATACTCTGGTTCTATTTTAATTTTCTTTCTTGGATGACCGTTAAATAGAGATGGGGAGAGTAATAGGGCGTTGGAGAAAAGTATAGAACGACAACGAGTGCGTTGATTGTTTCATCCGAAAGAACTAATTTAATCAGAGGGACCCAACGATTTCATTTCTCTTTGTATAAAGTCCTCATATTCAGAACTGCCTTCTAACGACCATGAAGCGTCAGTAAGTTTCGGGTTGATTTGGTACAGATTGTACTCCTCGTGTCCTCTGATATTCTGGCGGCTTTTTCGAGTATTTTATTGCTAAGTAGCTCTCCCCTTGCTGAAAACCTACTTGTGAGCGCTATTCTAGGGTAGCCTGAGAAGTAGCATGACGGTAAGAAATGTTTTTGAGCTTTCCAGTACGTGATGCTAAGCGTATTCTGGCTGAACCTTTATGAAGTATTTTTAACTTAGCTATCTCTTACTCTGCTTTACCCTTTGTGGAAGGTAGCTAGGGTTATAACAATCCTTTAGAACGGCGTCAAGTTCTCAACTACAGACATAGAGGTATTCTCCTAAAGTTAACATGATCTGGATTCTTCATTCAATCCAATATGAAGTCCTAGATATCGTCGTATCAACAAGGATTCGCATAGTCTGCCAACAAACCTATAGACAACAAGGGTAAAAACAATGTCGTATCCACTAACTTTTCCAAGGCATATCGCGCCACCGACCGTCAATGATATTAAAGAAATATGATGATTTAACAAATCTATTGATTCAGCTAGCGCTTGAGACCTAGCGCGGCCAAGCGTACGACTTTGCATTATTTAATCCGGTCTTCGGTGATCGTCTAGATAATTTAGTTTCAGTGGCACTAAAATTTGCATTCACGTGAAAGCATGTAATTTCTCGGTAACTTTGAAACTTAAAATAGTAAATTTCTTCTTCAGACTGGATTTTTTGCAGCTTGTATGATATTATGAAAAGAGTAGATTGAACTTTATGGGACGCAACGCTTAATGATACTTCTTTCCTTTTCAGTGGAAATCACTTCTTTTTGACATATTTTGATGAGCAGCAACTTTTTTATAATACAGACAAGACATGTGCTAATTGCTGTATCTCTTGCAGTTATTAATGACTCCAACACTGACTGGAAGAATTACCTTTACCTGTTTCAAATGGCCCGGAAAGTATCCTTCTCAAATACTCAAATTTGTAACTAGCTACCAGTTAAGTAGCTCATCTTTAACACGTTTTAGGATATTAGAGTATGAATTTCCAACTTGCTTATTTATAAGTTCAACAGGTATAAACTAATTGTACCAAAATAATAATGTATTATGCGTTTTTATCGTTTATAGAGTAACTGTTAAAAGCCAATACTAAAACAGATCTTCACAGTCACAGAAATTATTTAATTCAAGCCAAGTACACATACAAAGTTTATTCAGAAAATAACCTGGCCTCATTCTTTTAACTTTTGCTATTAAGCTTATGAATTGTTGGTCCTTGTTCGCTTCAAGATACTCCGCGCCCTATTGGTACACTTTTCTCAGCGATGTTTCTACTTCGCGAAGCATTGCTGGAAAACTACTTGTAAGATGTGTCTCAGCATCTATGAGGAATATGTTATTATGTTGTCAGTGGTCTCAAAACGGCGTCCTTTCGGCACTAATTTTAATTTCGGATATTTTTGGAGGTGAAGATTCTTTACCAGATCATTGTGATGATTTAGCTTTTGTATCAATATCGTAGCCGTAAACTCAACTTTCGTTTCCTGATTAATAACTCGTCATCGTTGACTTGCTCAAGAAGTTCCCGGCAAACGTCCAGTCGGTTATCTTTCTGTTGTTAGGTCATCCAATGAAGAGAAGAACAAAATTTGCTACAACTCGGTGCATTATCACTTTTTCGATCAAGTTGTTTCGGCATGACCTCATTGAGATAAGAACCTCTTCTGACAGTTTGAATGCAGTAAGTCCTTGATTTTGTGACCGTGGGTGTCAACCGTTGAAGTTAAGGGCTTCCCTGGTTAAAGTTCATCTTCAATTCCTTCATGACTACTTTCGAATGGTATTCACCATTCGCAACATTACATACGATTCAGCGTAACATCTCCGTAAACTTGTTTCAAAAGTTGGAACGTATCGGTAAAAATTTCTTATACAAAATTTCACGTTGCATCGTTGCCCCCAAAAATTGCCTATTGTTATAATCAGTACGAATATTAAAATACCTTGCACAGAAATAGCAATAACCCAAAAATTAGAAACGGTCTTAATAATCGGAAAACTTGTGGTCACGCGCAAGGTTATGCCGGACATAATATTATTAACCGGAATAGGTTTCTTCGTTAGCGTGTAATTTAAAGTGTTCGGTTATTGTCTGAACAGATTTCGTGCGTATGTATATCTAAACATATTTACTTTACTTAACGAAATTATATAAAATAATAAGTTGTTCACAAATTTCATTTTTAAGGAACGTGCACATAATAATATTTGTTGTCACAGAGAATTCTATTTTGACAGTAAACTAAAATACACAAGTCAATTGCGAATATTATCGCACCATGTATGAGTGGCAATTAATACACATAATAACAATCATAGTCGTTCAGTTCAAATATAATATATAGCGATTTAACCAGCAAGATCACGGTGCCATGGAAATCAGTCGGTACTTTCGCTTTTCATGATATACACATAACTAAAATGTGCAAGTAATTTGCATGTAAATTCCTTGGATTCAAGCTTCAAAACTAGTAAATTAATTCTTCAAATATTATTATAATTATTACCCTTTAGCAGTTGCATCACTTACAAATAATAAAATTTTGTATTACAGCGCGCCTTGATTTTTAAGTAAACAAGTAACTTGAGCAGATAAAGCATTTTCCCGAAAGGTATCCTTAACTTAATTGCAGGAATTCCTTTTCTTACCTGTAAGGCAACAGCGACGTTACTAGATGCACAGAACATACCGAAGCATTATTAAAGGATTTACCACTCGCCTGACAACGAACTAAGGATTTATTGCACGCCGGTAGAGGGCGCGACCGAGCCCAATTCGTGTTCCAGATAGCGAATCTCTTCGCTTGCTTCTTCTTAGCTCCTACTAGTGTGCTTTCTTCCTCTTCTATCGCAGCAGAGATTGGAAACGCAGACAAGAACACATTTATAAAGTTCGGCGAAGGAAGTGACGTCCCACTCTATAATAAAAGACAAAAAGGGGCGGAATCATAGAACGTAGGAGAAGCGGGTTAAGTTTGGAAAGTTGTTCTGCCCAAACTTAGCTCAAATAAGCTGTAAGGCACTGCCGTAAGTTTCGCTTTCAGGGAATTCCCTACAGAAGCTGTTAATTCCATTGATAAAGGTCGGATTTTTAATTTTAAAATTTTGGTGGAAATAATAGTCACTACTAAGCACGATGGAAATATTATGATGCCTTAAATTTTTAATTAAATTTAAAATAATTCTCTGGTACCCATATTGTACTACAGCTGGGATATTAAGGGTTTATTTCTTCTACTACATAATTTAATATTCTTGACGTGGCTTCCAAATCTTTTAAAAAGGTATAAAAATCGTTAAACGGATAATTGACAAAGAATCACACTTTTACCTTTGGCTCCGTCTACGCTTTTACTTCTCCCTCTGTGGATCCGACAAGTCGGTGCTACGCTTTCGATGTTAAATAAACTTCGGCCACCGGAAGAACAAACAGCTTGCGTTGATTTTTCAATTAGGAGAATAGGTCTCGATCTTCCAGATGCGATTTCTCACTTGTTTTTGTTAGTGAATCCGTAATCAACCGAAAAACTATTTTGTAATGGAATAACGTCGACTAGAGGGGATGCTATTTTGGTAACTTATTTAGTAAGAGTGCTGAAGCTTCTAATGCAATTAAACGAACACAATTTGTTCCCTCTTCTTTAATGACGAATGAAAAATAATGAATTGCAATTGCTATGAAATGATAGTATGGTTAGGTAGGTAATGCAACATAGTTTGTAGTAATGAACATTTAAGGTGTTATCAAAAACTTGTGGTTTTGATATTTTGTTGCAAGTCATATCCGTTATAAAATTTTTACGTATAGTATATATAATCTTTCATTGTAGTGCATCTATTAAAATTCTACCTTAATACAGATTTTACGAAATGTAATGTAATATAGAAAGCACTTTGTGTTGGTTTTGTTAAAATATGTATATAGGAAAACCGAAATTCATACGTTAAAACAGTTCAGTGGGAGTCGGTTAGGCGTATCTGTGGGAGAGCATCTAATTGATGGCAGTTGATGGGACAGCTTAGAGGTTATGCATGTGGAAACGCGGCTTTATGCTACTAATGTTTATTAAAGCAAAATTCGTCTTATAAAAAACTACAATATTGATACAGAATTCATATTGTCAATATTTCAATGCATAAAATCGAATCGCTTCTTCGAGTTCGTTCTTTTCTCAATATGGGCGAACATACTACCACAATCGTTTTGGTGCGTAGCTAAATAAGAAACTTATACGACTTGAAATTGATACACGAATCGAACATGAACCGAACTTTTCTTCTTAATGCCCTTTAAGTGAAATCACTAACGTGATGTTTTAATATCTGCTTTGGGGAGGGAGGATGTAAGGTAGAGAGCAGTAAATCGGTTCGGTTCGGCAGAGCAAATGGGCTGTTAGTAGCATCATACCTGAGTAAGAGGTGCACACCTGAGTTAAACAAGCTATTATTATAATTAAATGAGAGCCATGCACGCCCACCGCGGACGAACACAAGTGAGCCGAATATTCGTGGGATCTATGAGTTGGGAGAGCCCAATCAATCATTTCAGATGATTTGGGTTACCGAAAAGTATCAGCAAAGTGGGTTCCACAACTCTTGACGAAAGATCAGAAAGCAAATCGTTTTGCCATATGTGAAAGACTTTTGACGGGATATCGAACAGAAGAGGATGATTTGTTGAGACACATTGTTACCTGTGATGAGACCTTCATGCACAGATAGCAAACGCCTATTTAATTCTTCACATCAAGAATTTCTAAAAGTAAAGTTTAGTAGTTAGTATAGTAAAAAGTATTAACTTCACTAAGTAACGTTGATGGAACTACATGCAAGTAATAACTGTACTGTAAAATTCTGTTCTCGCGTCGCCAATTAACAATTTACGCTATTGAGCATCAACGGCATAAATACTATGGATGGAAACTATAACAAGTAAACAGTGCTCCAATTTGAGATTACTTCTTGAATTTATAGTAGAACATAAATTATTTAACATGTAACAATATTTTTATTTCGAATTCTAGTTGAAAAGTTGCCAAGTAATGAAACATAGTTCCTTGTAAATAACTTACTACTGTGTGACAGGAAACCACAGGAAGTTATCGACATTCATACATTTTAATTCGTCAAGTAAAGGTGCTGTAATGCTGTATCGAACTCCAGCAACAGCATTGTTATCTTGATTATTAGCGAACAGCTACGCCATATAGTCAGTTTTTAAAGTATTTCTTGTGAATTTCCTTCACACCAGGATACAAATATTTTGTTTGCTTACAAATTCACCCAGTCGTCGCCAAAAATGATTTTTTGTTATGTAGTTCAAAATCCGCAGTCTGCAGTGACTTTCGGAATGTCTAATTGGTGAGAAATATACCGAATTGTTGTTTTTGGATTTCCATCTTAACGACCACTACGATGGTGTGGTTTTATATTTTCAACCTTCACTGTACGAGTTTCCCCAACTTTTATAATAAGTATTATGTACAAAATTTTCTGCATAACTTTCACCAAATTTCAAATAGTTCAAATAGTTTTTAACAATAAGCAGGCGTTGTTCAATCGCATTATTTTTCCAAGATTATTAACCGCAATGTGTCTGATTGTCATCTGTTAAATAGAGGCAAGTTAAGAAGTAATCTCAAATTAGAATGTCTAATCATATTTTCTCGTATAAAAATTCACGAATGTTGTAAAAACCCGTCTGTAAATGATCGTATGAATTACTTTATAAAGCGTTTTCCATTTAACGCTCGGGTTTCTGGCGGAAGGAGATTATGTAATATTTAATCCTATGTAGTTAGTACTACTCCTTGGCTTGTCTATTCTCTCTCTAAGCTATGTAAATGTTGTAAGAAACGATTGCTGTTTGGTTTTGTAAACAATTTAAATCGTTTCCATTGCGTTTGTAGAACAACGTTTCTAAGATTACCATTATTGAAAAAGGGGCAAGTAAACTAAAATTATATGGAATAGTCAGAGCAAATTATTTACCTGCCCGAAAAATGTCAAAACCAAAAGGAAATTGTTTGATTTTTAATTCTTTATTCCATAGAGCAGTGGTCTGTACACTTTACACCTTAAGAGTCACACGGACACATTCACTAAGTTACTAAGGCTAAGCTAATCTACTAATACGTAATTTTGAATTACGCGCAAATTTCAATCACGATACAGTAGTGTAGCGCCATCTCGTGGGGAGCCACGGACTGGATTAGTCGTTCTTATACGCTGGTGTTGGCCCGCGGGCCATGGGTTGTGGACCTCTACTCTATCGTAATAAATGTATTTTTTTAGTATTAGTTGCCTTTTATTTTTTGGTTTTATAAACATTTGTTACTTAGTCAGACTTCATTAGTTGGTACGGTATATGTTCCAGAAGGTATTTAACTCCACGCAATGAACTGGCTAAGATGCTCTTAATTTATACGTCAATCATAATCAAGCTATGGTGCCGATTGGTTAAGAATTTACCGATAAACATTATTCTACCGTTTGTTCAAGAAACTTGACAGCTCTAAAGACCTCAAGATTATAAGTTTTAACCAAAAATGACATTTGACAACATTTTTTGGTAAACATATGATTAACTTTTTGCATTGAAATTTACGTTAGATGTTACCACACCGTAGCAAAGCTATTTTGGTTCATTTATCCACATTTGACTTGTTACATTGAAGTTGAATATGAAAGCGTACTAGTACGAATGTAGCGTTAGACTAATAATCATTCCATACGTAATCATTGTATCTTAATATTGCAATATCTTCGTGAAAATTAGACAGTTTAATGCAATTTTTGTGTCACTAAGTATATTTACTTTTTTGTTTTTATTACCACGTAAACACGGATAGGAATTCGAAAGTTCATATTTTTAGTATATTTTTGCCAGCTCAGAACTGATAACTTCTGTCTCTTTGAACTGCAATTCTCTTACAATTCATGACAGATATAAGCTGATCCTCAATTTCAAACAGGAGTTTTACTTTATTTTTTTATGGAGCTTGTCAGAACAGGACGATGTTTTAAGAGAAAATTATTCATTCCAACGTAACCGTAGGGAGCGTTAAAATTAAACAATACACAGCAAAGTGTTAACAATAAACTTAATTATTTAAGGTAAATCGCTGCGGGCTATCCACCTTTTCACCTCATTTTGCGTACCCTACTAAAGTTCATGTTCACTTAGGTGTAAGAACAACGAAAGAGAATGAGATTTCAATCAAAATTAATTTTCACACTGGAATCAATTCGCAGGTTCACCTCCTCATTTCCAAAAACCTAATTTTCAGGCTCTATTTTGCTTGCTTATATACCCGTGATCCTCTAGCTCGTTGTAAGTATAGACGTGATATACCAGTGGCGCACATCGGCTTCGGATTTCCCTTTTGTTTGGATATCCGTTCATTGATAATTAACAAAGCGTGTTTGTACAGTCTTAAATTTCGGTCCCGTATTAATTTTAAGCGGGAAAGGTCGGACTTGTTGACATTAATCTGAGAGGAACGGAATACGCTGGCAATTTTAAAACGATGCCGTACCAAAAGAGGGCGATATTGGAGGTAATATTAAACTGTTGCGGTAAACTCGTTCATACTGGTCGCCCTGGGATCTTTACATATGTGTGTGAATTATGGGTAAATTACCTTTGGGAGGAAAAAGAGAGACGATTATTTGTATATGTATCAGCCAAAAAGGAGCGAGTAAAAATCATCAAAAACGTAAACTACCAAAAAAATGAAACCAATTTGTACTACGTTATTAAAAATAGGTGATGTATTTTACTTCAATTTTAAATACCAGCGAAATCTAGCATTTCGTTTAATATGATAGTAATTGTTTATGTAGACGTACTGTTTTATGTCTGGAAAAAACTTTCATTTACAAAATGCTAATAATTTAAAGAGGCTTTTCTATGTACATTTTTGCGTCGTTAGTAAACGAGACTTGTTTTTAATAATATACATTAGTTTTATTCTTTTATCTAATGATATTCATCTCTTGACCAGTTGCCTTATTCTTCTTTCACTCTTTAAAGGTATTTGCATTTCTTTAACACATAAAAAACCGTTCATTTATTGTGAGTAAAGTTATCTCTGGCTACTGACCGATATAATGAAGACATTTTATGTTAAGTGTGTTGTATGGAAGGCGCTTAAAGATATTTCGATCAGAAATATAGAACTGGATATTGGCACACATTTTCCACTTACAAGGGAATAGTAGTAATTGTTACCGACGGCTTTAAATGAAACTTTATGAGTTTATAAAGCAATTTACTGCAAGAACAACGGTAATTTTTTAAGTGACCATTCATCCGTTTTCGGGATGTTACGCACAACTTCTCGCAATTGGTATTAATAGTTCTGAAACTATGAGAAGTAAATAAACAACGTTTGAGAGTTGTTTAAACAAGGAATTGATAATACGTGACTGATATTTATTATCATGATAACTCAAAATCACGCAAGCACTAGTATTCCTTTTTGCAAATGTGGTATTGATACACGACAGAAAACAAAACTGATACGAACAGATACCACTAACTGAATTAGAACGCAGATCTTCCATTGTGATGGTCAAACCTATTTTTCACACCTCTGTAGAGTGAAAGTACAATGAACATAGCTTTATGCATGTGTAATCGTTTAATGCTTCCCCTCTTATATAAGTGTTAAATGTAGCGTAAACACATATAAAAACTCGCTATCTCAACGCGCATTAGTTAAATGGAAGCAATCGCTCTGCAGTCATCATTCAAAGCCTGTCAATTTTCTCATTGCATCGAGTATATTCAGAAAACGTTACTTCTCAGTGCTTCGCCGATCGTTACATGCAAAAATGTAACATCACAATGGACGTGAATTGGATACTGGTCTTATTTGCAGCAGCGACATCTATGCTAGGTTCATGTACGTGGCGACCCCTTTCGTTAAGAAGAAGATATCGGGTCGTAATCTCGCTATGTACTACCAACTTGCTAGAATTATATAAGCTTCCTTCTATTTCGTATATTTGCGGGGTAATAATTTATCTTTTGGTGACGTGAACATGCGGTTAGACGCTGTAATTATACAAATTGCACGTGCGTGTCAGACCACGTAACTATCCACTGTGGTACACATGAACGTATAATTTAAAAGTAGAACTTTATTAAGCAAATTAAACAGATGACGTTGAAGATATGCCTGTTACACTGATGATTTATGAACGCAAAATGACTAACTCTGCACATTCTTTTTATTAAGAGAATCATCACGTATGCAATATATATTAATATATAAAATCGTATCAATTGAAATTAAAAAAATATGAAAATCCGAAATTTAAAGAGACGTTGTTGACTCGGTATGAGTTCATATTTAAAATGGTTAAATTTATGTTGTTTTCTCCTCTATTAGGCTTCTGTAATCCTTTTCTGGAATGTCTTGGCCTGATGATGTGTAAATGTACACGAAAGCGGTAGGTATTGTTTAATTAGATTATTTGAGGTACTATGTGATTGGTCCCGTTTTCTTTTTTTCTATAATCTAAAATTTGTATGTTGTTTGTTATTGCGAGTGAATATACATTGCACACTGGGGAGTAACAATTAAGATGCTACTGATAGCTCCTTAATAATAAAATACCTACCACCCACGATAACAACTAAATCACGAAACTTACCAGCAACCGTATATCAATATAATCATATTCATTCACTACTTTGTTGCAGGCAGAGTTTTATGATTGCTAGTGGCTAATGCAATAGTTTTACATCTTCAATACTGACTTGGTGACATTTTCCCAATAAGAAAATAGAAATATTTAAAGCAAATCATGTACCTGTCAAAAAATAATTTCTCAAAATTAGTACACCTGCGACCTGTGGAATGTTATCTAAAAAGCTCATCACATACAGTGTGCTCTACATGAGACAAGAAAGTTTATATTCGCTTCCGGCTTAACCGAATGCGCAATGAAATTAAATTATATTTAGAAAATTCATCCTTATCCATAATATTTTTCGCCAAAAATTGCAAAATGATAACTTCATGATTTTTAAAGATACATGTAATAGAGATGGTTCTGTATATACAGCGTAAGCTGGAACTTTGCAATGTACGGCTGTATGAATATACAAAAAACATTCCAAGATATACCGGACCAATTAAATTTGGAAACACGTGCAATGTTGTCGAAGATCATATCAAAGAGTAAATGATTAGAGACAAGCTGCAGAAGAAGCATTTGAAAAAATGATTGGTGTTCTTTCAAAAAAAAGTACAAACTTGAAAAGGTAATTTATTATCAATCATAATGAAGAACTTCTCGAACATCGTTATAAATAATTTTAATGTTTTATTTTATTCTGTCAAAAAGAAACATATTTTATAAGGCCATGATTGACTATGCTTGCCATTTAAAAAAAAATGCATTCATATCACAACTACGAGATAATCGATAACAACAACTTGTCTGGACCATCTTCTTGCGATTAGAATTATCTACAACTTCTCCCTTATTTCGTTTCTTTTTAATAAAAGCAACGGAAATATGTGCAATCGAAGAAAATTGTTAATAAAAATATCTAGTAACTCTAATTAAAGAAGGAAAGGAGCATTTTAAATTGACTCAACGAAACCGCAAATATTTCCTCATTTGATCTCCTCTCTAGCTTCAGTATATTCCGGGATCAGTATACATCGCAAAAATGCATCCTGTATATACAAGTTGAAGGTGCACATAAAAGTTCAAAGAAGTACGCAACGAATTAGACAAGCAGCAACATTTCTCAGAGTTACAGAGACGTTCGAAATAGATCGTTCAATACTGTAATTAACAGATCATCCTGAAGAGAATAAATTATGACTATATGCTAAGTTATACTCCCAATTCTTACCACTTAATTGTTGAAGTAATGTTTTAAAGTATCGGCATTTCTATATGCACAAATATCAGCTTCAAGTCTTTTCCTAATTGAAAGAAAAACAGTGGTAAACCGGTAACGAAAATTATATATTCAGTGGCGCTTGCAAGTATTTTGATTATTAAGCAATATAAACTATACTTGCAACACACGCTCTTCGCTGACAACGCTAAGCATCATAACCTCCTTGTTTAATACCGCAAAGTACAGGGTTTTAGTTCACTTTGGGTAGATGGAAAGCTTAAAGCAAGGTAAAGTTTAGCGAGAGAATGCTCTTTTTTAGATCACTTAAGTAAACCGGCATTTGAACAATTAATGTTCCTTTATTTAATCAGTACATATACAGTAAGATTATGTTACAAAAATATTTTAATTAATTAATATATTTAATTATATGGTATCGACAAGTTTCATTTGGACCAGAAAAGTATTATGATAAATCCAAGCGATTGAAACTTTGTAAATTATTCGAGCAGCGAATATAAAGCCATTAATTACACTATCGTCCGAACCAATGAAACATATCGCCAGAGAAGGGAAACCAAATAGAGTAGATAAGATCAAAGAAAAAAAAAACAATGAAACAGCGGAGAAGTAAGGCAATTATTCCACAACAACTTTCACAATTGGTTCTACTTTCTAATAAAAATGTACGTTATTTTTAGGTTAAATTACTTTGCTCATCCTTCAAAACGATATCACAAATTATATACTTTTGGTAAAGTGCTAGTGTTTGCTTTTAAATTAGCTGTCTTGCTTTTGCATCTGTTTAATTTCACTACATATCTACGTCTATTTTTTTTAATGACAGCGCCGCGTAATGAAAAATTAGTTTTTCATAAGCAGCGATCCCAGATTTTACCTTTCCACCAGTCCCATATATGTATAAGCGAATACCTGAGGACAGCGAGTCCTGAATCAGAGACCACGCTCACAGTGGTTACGAAACATGTGTTAGTGGTGTACTGTGTTGCTAATTAATTATGTTGAACATACGTAGAATTAAGAATGATAACTTGTAGAACAAGCAAATAAGTATGTTTATTGGGAATTGACTTAAAATACGATGGTGCAAAAGCAATATGTTTAGTTTTCAATAAATCGTTGTTATGCTGGAACAAAATGAACTGTATGAGATATTGACACAGCCCCAATATAGGAAGGAGCCTATCACCGAGGGAAGAATTTTATTTTGAGTTAATTTTGATGCTAAAGGAGCGTAATTTTCCATTTATTCTTCTTAACTATTTCGGCGCTCCTGAAATAAATATACACCTATCAAGAACAGTCAATAAAAATTTGAAGATAGTCAAACTATTCAGAACTATTACGTCGGACTAGTTGAGATAATAGATAAATGATTAACAAATTATTAAATCCTTTAATCCCCAAACCAACCAAATTCAGCTGATAATATTGTTTAGGAGAATAAGTTTTTTATAAGTAACATATTGTCACATTCAGGCGTAAGTATACGCACAACGCATCCATAGTATAATTTCGTCGTTAAGGTGACAATAACCTTTAAGGTCTTTATTTTTTTCCTGGCTTTACTTATATTATTTTATTAGAATTATTACGAAGCGCTAATTGTGACCACTCTGGGGTGAAGGAGAAACCATTTCATTATATACCTTTTATATAAACAATAATGAACCATTCAACAGAACTTATTATATTAACCTAACCATTAAATGTCAGTATATACATAAATATAAACTAACTGGCCCAAGGAAAATAAGTATGCTAGGCTGTTCAACACAGCAATAGAGACTGACTTTGCTCGACGTGTAATCAAGGCGATGTATAATAAAACTGCATTTCATTAAATCCTGCCTTACTACTAATTATTCTGCAAAATATTCTGAAAAAATATGTTTTTCTTTAAACCGATAATCGGATCACTCAAGAACCTCTCTACATACAGTCAAGCAACGGTTTAGTAAATCTTAACAAGGGTATTTCCAGCTTCTTACTTCTTTCTTTGTTATGAATTACGAATAGTAAAACATTGATTGCTATCAAACTTGGTGTATACGCAACAAAACTCGAAAAATTTAATATTCGGCACGGGAAAACGTAACTTTAAACAACATGAGCTTCTACAATCTATCGTCATCCTTTCGTCGATGACGGACAACCGACACTTAGGGATGGGAAAGACACCCTGGGCGTCAAATTCAAAGCACGTCGTCCGCAAAGGCAGTGTTGGAAGGTCCTCTATTGCGGTAGAATTTGCGAATATAAAATGAACGTAGTGTAGGAACCTAAAAGCGAGAGACGCAAGGCGTTGGTACGAAACGCAACGTCTAGGATGTGGGTGTATGCTATATTAGCCGCCCGAGAAGTCGGGAGGGTGGTATATTAGATCAAGGAAAGATGGTCCAACCAAGCGTTATTATGTAGTTAGAAGGATGACAAGGATAATTAGTTTTGTGTGTGTAGTAGTAGTCGTGGTGCTAATGATGACAACGAAAGTACTGATGGAAATGTGATGAGAGAAATGATGATACCGACGCAAGTAATATAAAATGTGTCTACTCAATCAAGCATTTCAACATTTAATTACTTTATTTACATCTCTTTCAAACAGGAATGTTATATTATTTTGTAGTATACCATTTATACTAAATGATCGACTAAAAATTAACTAACATACTTGGAAATATAAATGTATTATATATGGAAATATATACATTATGTACCAACCGTGTATTAATATTAATGCTAGTCGGTGTATGTTTGAGGTAATATTTACGTACTTGCCATGTCTCTGCTTTTGTGTAATTTTTACATACCACCCAGTTATGATGCAAAACGTACATGTACGAGGCGTAGTTCAAAATTAAGAACCGATCAGTAATAAACAAAGTATACATATGTAGTACATAATTGACGGTAAATCAACAACAAGTTGTCCTCTTGGCTTTACAAATCCATTTAGTGACCGAGATTTACAACCAACGGGATTTGTTATTACTGTACATATTTTAACGCAGTGTTTTGCGAAGGTAGGCAATAATAAACAGACAGCAATATGGAGACTAGATTCTCAAACTCATACGCCAACCAATCAGTATTGCCAAACGTTTTTATACGAGATCAGCCCTGAATTTTGAACTACGCCTTGTATGTGATTTAAGTAAAATAAGCAACACTTCTACTCCGACGGACATAGAAATGGTTTCTCCTTTTACATTACATTGTTTAGAATAATTTTCAACATAATTGCTAATATGAAGTACTGTCACTTAGTATAGCACATGCACATATTTTATAGACTAGGGTCAACAGTTTTAAACAAGAAACCGCATACAGAGGTGTGTTTTAACATATTCATGCATATGTGAAAGCAATCGCCGTTAGAGGGTATAAGAACGCCACCAACACATTCCTCGGTTGGTAGATAAAAATTTACCTCTGTAATTAGTAACGGAAATTTTCAATTTTAAATGTGGTTTCAGATAAAAACACACCGATCAGAGATATAGTTTTGGAGGACCACAAGCCAATTGAAAAGTGAAAGAACACAATAAAGGGTGCTGAAGACCTCGAGGTGTAGCTTTGGAATCGATTCTTGGGAACTGCAAATGTTTGGTGAAAACAAGGACAAGATCGATCAACATTAATAACATCAAGAGACGATCTACACCTGTCGCAACTGGCACATGGAATCGTGGTTTTAGTGTGACCTAGTTTCGAAAGGAGTTGGGGCAAATATTAATGAGTAACATATTTAAATTTACTTAGCAACAGGATAAGACGCCTAGCCTGATTTGGCATGCGGTCCGTACGCGCAATAACCCACAATTTTTCCAGTAAAGGAGTCAATATGAAGGTGGTCATGCAATGGTTCTTTACGTTTACTTGAGAAAAAGTAGAGCTCTCGCTGGACAGAGATATCAGGACAAGATTGTGCAACTCATTATTCTACTGCTAGGCTAGAAAACAATCCATTCATATCAACGGTAATGTTCGTATCCATCAAAAAAAATCGTTCTATGAAGTTAGTATTAGAGAAAATAGGGCAACTAGCCAATTCATCGGATGATAACCGAGTAGAATATGCTTGGGAAACTTTGGGAAGACGGTGGTGTTGCACGAATATGCTACAGAAGATGCTTCAAGGGCTACTAAATTGTTGTCAGGAAATAATGGAATATAATTCCCAAAGAATACTCTAATCGAGTCTATATCATTGCTATGCCAATAGTTTTATTGCTCTTAGGAATTATATGCTTTATTAGTCACCATTTTTTAAAGTTATTGCAATGAAATCTTTGGAAAATTGAACAATCCTATATTTTCCATACATTAACGCGCAAGCTTCTATATTCTCCCAATAATATTACATTAGCGTTTGTCCAAACAAGTTTAAAAGCCCAACAATGTATTTAGATACTTGCTTATACATAAATATATAATAAATTTTTAAATTTGTTATCTTTATTAAACTAAATAATGATAGTCCTTAATTATTTTGACCTGCGTATGTTACATTTGGGAGCGAATTATACACAAACATGAATACTAACTACTGCATATAAACATGTATACACATAAAATCTGTCACTACAAAAAAATATGTAACAATAAATAAAAGAAATACACATAACATTAAAATGGGTAGCAAATGCTTGTATCCTTCTAACTCAGAGTACGCATTATTCACTTTTGCATTTTATGATTGCGAATTCATTTATAAAGTGGAAAGATGTGCTGATGTAGTATTTATTTGTTATGAACATAAACTTCATAAGCTAATGTTTCCACGTGACTTCGTAGATAGAAATCTATTGAATTGAGGTGGGAAAATGTTGAAGACCATGCAATTATTTAACGGCTATTCATTTGTTTTGGTAGGACTTCCGAAGAAGATCACTACAAGATGATCAAAACGTTAAGTACTACAAAATATCTGTACGGCAGAGGACCGAAGAACTCAAGGACGACGATGGTCGTGAGAGATTGAAGACTACTTTACGTTGTAAAGGAGAGACTATGGATCAAAAGCAAGACATAAACGTTTTGAAATGTATTTCATTATAATATATTGAAAAGTTTGATGGTCATAGGAAGTTATCTATTAAAAATTACTAATTAACTATAAAAACTAAACTTAAACTTAAAACTACTTAAAAATTTGCTGCAGCACGTTTCACCTGGAAATTCTTGGGGCCTAAAACCAATAGTAAACCCATGAAGTATTTAAGAAAATTTGGCATCCTTGACATCCCCACTAGAATAACTATTACTATGAAATCAAAAGTAGGACTCTTGCTAAATATTAAGCAATGTACAGGCATATTCTTACTATTCTATGTCCTTATTTAATGGCCAACGACTGCATATCTAATGAATTATGTACTTGAATCTATAATCTTTGATATTTAGAGAGTTGTACAGCTAGCCTAATACATAGAACTTAAAACTTGTTATAGTACCAGAACAACTGAATCAAAATACGAATCCAGCAACACTAACAATCTTTATAAAATAGACTAAGACTTATGTTTGCGATTGTACTGCTATATTAGAAACAAACTTGACCCAATTTGTGTGTATTACTTCACATAAAGCATATTTCGGAATATTCCTTTCCGCATAAAATTAGCGCACAATAAAAACTAATTCTATATTCCAAGAGCTGCAATTTCATTTAAAATTTTCTTATGGTTATGGAAAACAGAGGGAACGTATATACAACAGCGAAATAAAAATAGTATTATCGCACATTTTTTTTTAGATGGAATGTCCCGAGTACAAAAAAAATAATTTAAACAATGCAAACTACACATTAGATGAATTTAATAATGATGTGAGTCTAGCGAGAAGAAACTTAAGCGGTACGTAGTGCAATTAGGTACATCCCAGATTTGTGAGTTATAAACACTCTCTTTTATATAACATTTTATAGCTACAAAACCATTTTAGAGCTCTCCGACTTGTTAGCTACTAACTTCAATAACTTATCAAAGTTTGTATTCGGGATTTTATGAATCCCCAGGCGTTAGTTTCGAATACCTCCCAGAACGCAAATTAAACGCTTTCTCGGATCTATTAATTTCGTCTGTTTACAACGCATTCAAGCTAACTCAAATAAACTACGAAATCAAAGCGTTAATTGCACTTGTTTTCTTTGACAACCTAACTGTTTTTTAACGGAAAGAAGAACTATTACCTTTTTATTACTGACCATCTGTTTGCGTGCGTAATTCAAGTTTTAAATTATAACAGATGACGCTTATGCTGCAATGGTGTGTTGGTAGAGGAGATGAGAGAATTAGTAGCTTCCTTTTATTGCGAAGTTATTGTTCATAGACGGAAGCGAAATGTTTACGTCGGTATAAAAATAAGCATCGGAGCGCAACCGCGTAATTTTATATGAGAGGAACGACGTATAAGCAATTATAACCAGTGGCGTAGAAATTACAATGTTATACGCAGATTTGAGTAAGTTGTTGTGACATTGAAAAATGTATGCCTTCGTAGCTCCGACATTTAATTTACTAAAAGCTATACAAATTGAGAAGGACTCTGCATTATCAGAACGAAGGTGACTGACAATTGTTTTTAATAGTATGTAATATCTAGTTCATTGTCCAAAGTTTAAAGAATTATTTCTCTAATGATGATTCATCCAAAATTATTTTCAAATACCTGCTCTACAGTTTACATAATATTAATTATTTTTTAAGTTCAATATATTATTATTTAAAAAGAAAATCCATGACATTTGTTTATTCACCAAATGTATAGACATAGTTTCCCAAAAATATTGTAGTAAACATAATTATTTTCAAATACTTACTCTATTGTTTACACAACTTTAATTAATGTTTAAGTTCAATGTATTGTTGTAGTTCATTTTAAATAAATTTCCTAAAGTTTATTTGTTCAGCAAATGTATACTACTAAACATTGTTTTCCAACGATAATGCCATAATTTTACGTTTCATTTCGTTATGTTGGAAGCTAGCAATAGGATTAAAGATATCGTAATAAACAAACTGTTCCAGAAATTGGACCACGTCATGTGGAATAGCAAAAAAAAAGCAGAAGGAAATGAAAATAGAAAGAAGAAAAGACGGGAATAGAAAGGAGAAAAAGTACAGGAAATGAGAAAAATAACAAAAAGGAAACGCGACAGCAAAAGGAAAGAAAAATGCAAAAAAGGAGAGGCAGAAAAAGTGGAAAAAAGGAAACCATTTTCTTCACTTTTCTTTCAGTTTTTCTTTTTGTTGGTTTCTTCTCCTGTTCTATCCCTTTTACCTCCTTTCTGCTCCCCTTTTTTCTTATTACTTTTATCTACATTTCTCTTTGTGCTTTACTATTTACCATGACACGGTCCAATCCCGGAAATAGTTCATCTATTACCTTCTGATCGTGGAAGCCTACGCATTATTTCGGTTAAAAATACTTATAGTGACTGCATATATGAGAGCTGTTAGGAATACTGCTGGAAATCATGTAACAAAACATAACATTTAATATAACTTAATTGTTTTTCAACGTATTCATTTTTAATGTCAGAGTTACATCAGCTTTAAATTTGTTAGTTTTGTTTATAGGTGAATTTTATTAACCCCACAACATTACTCTATAATACTTTACTAACAAAGTATATTGAATTTCAGAATTCAATACACTTTGAATGGTGTTACGTCCACGGTTCAACTGGTTACGTTCTGTGTTCGACTCGACTGGGTTACCAATCCAATGTCATCTGTGTTTTTTTATACAAAATGGTGTAGAAGCGAACTTGTGCTTCTAAATCAGAAAACACTATATGCTGATTTAGATAGATTTTTTTAGTACTCTTGAAGACAATCTATTAAATTTAAAACATAATGCAAATAGCTACATTATAGTTTTGTGCGGGGATTGCAAAAATCTTATGAAGAAGAATGACTAAAGACTTGGAGCGCTTCGGGGTTTTATTAGAGTCTGTGATACTGGAGTTGCTCTTATAGACAATATTCATAAAAACAAACATAAAGTTTGAGAGTCTACAACAAAACTTGTCGGGTCATTACGGACAAGAAACACATTTTCAATTCCTAGTAGAATAACCAAAGCCCAAGAGAATTCTTCAAAGAGTGTTATCGAACAATGAAGTGATTTGAATACAAGAACAATCGTTACAAGCTGATTAAGACAATTTGCTGTTATACTAACATCCAAATAAGTTCACCCAAACATTGGTTTAATGAGATTAAAAATTAATGTCGCATCAAACGTCATTTCTTGAAGTTATGGTTAATAAAGTGGTTCAAAGGATTTGTACAGAAATTGTGATGAAACAAACATTGAAAATTATGGACCCATTGCATTAATATCTACTATAGCTAAAGTAGTTGAAAAAATCATTTCTTCAAGATTAATATTGTTCAACTCCATTTAACACACAAGGAAGGTCAACTACCAGAGCTTTCTATATGTCCATTACCAAAATATCACAAATAATATTTGAAAAAAATGAGGTTTCAGGAGTTTTCCTAGACATAACAAAGCATTCGAGATTCTAGTCCATAAAATTTTATTTGAGAAAGTGGAATGAATGGGTTTCAGACGGGTGATATATAACCTACTGAAATATCATTTAACAAATGAATACATTGCGTACAAGTAAATTCTAACCGGGATCGATACCAGTCACGTTAGCTTCTTGCAAGGCTCGACATTGGAGCAGATTTTCCAGAACTAACGTGAAAATTTTATTTTTTGCATGCAGCTGACAACTCTATTATTGTTACGGAGAAGAACAGCTTAACATGCAAAAACAAATATAGTAGTTCTCGTTGAAAAGGAACGATAATATGTGTTGTACATACATTATGTTAAGTTTAATTTTGACAATTTCATGCAAATAAAATTATCTTTTCGTGAATTTCTGGTTCATTACTATTCTTATTCTTATTTGCGTTAACAATAATTTAAATGATTGATCATTGTACCAGTAGGTATCTGTGTGTAATGTATCATAAGAATATGTTTCATTAAATACATTATTTAAAGCTTGCAACGAAATTAGTCAAATATCGTTATAGATAGATAATTCCATCTGATTATATAAGAATAAATTTGAAATAGTTCCAGTTGGTCATTACAAGTATGCCTAAGGTAATTCAAAAAATGCGTCAGTTGCAAGAATGTTTTTGTTCACTGATTAAAATAAATATTGCAGTTAAATTATACAAAGCATTATTTTTTGAAACTAGAAAATGAAACAGCAGCTACTAATGAACTTATGTATGCTTGTAAGAAATGTTCAGACGGAAGATTTTTGATCAAATTCTATGACCTAAAGCACTACATACCTTCAAAATTAGTACCTCGTAGAAGCACGCCACTGCCATCTATATATGTATGTTCCTACTACGATAATACGGCGGCTTTATACTGTCTCAAATGAAATCGCGACCGTCGGTGTTGGAAGTGCCTAATAAATGGGCAAAGTTTATAGGAAACTTTTAATTAAAAATTGATGCGGCCGTTATCTCTGAAACGTTTTTTAGGTTGGAGATCTCGGGCGCAGGCGGTTTATTACTTTATGGCAGGAAAAATGAAAATACACACACATATACACACTAATGGGGTGTCGTTTACGATCCACGGTGGCTTGGATAAAGTTACAGACGCGTGCTGCACATATACGTAGCTCGCTTTGGCTCTGACGCTTTGCCTCCTTTTTTATTTTATTGCAACTTCACAATCAGTCGCGCAGTAGTTATTATTCTGCCTTTGATGTTCGCCTACCATTTCGGTAATTTAACAAACGATTTCATTAGAAATATGACGTTATAAAAGTTTCAATTCATCACATCACCCGTTTGTCTCCAATAGTATCGACTGCAAAAAAACAAACGCTTCTACTGTGTTGATTCATACCCTTAATTGTACTTTTATTGGTAAAAAATATAGGTAAACTTGAATATAACGGAAAATATATGATAAATTACAATTTACTTGTAACTACCAATTTTTTTTCTGAAAAATTCAGTCCCAGTAGAATTTGAACCCACGTCCTCTTCCTTGGCGGGGAAGTGTTTTACCGCTAGATCACATTTTTTAAAAAACCTTGGTAATTACGAAGGAATTGTAATTTACCATAATGAATTTGCCAAAGAAACTTTCATTTTAATTTCGATGTTATGCCATGTAAGAAGTAAGGCACATTCATGACAATCTACACATTCCCCAATCATTTCCAATTTTTTGTTGACTCAATTTAAGACTTAGTAAAACTAATTTAATATTAGTTTAATGTCTAATGAAACTTTCACAATAGAGTAAAGCAACAGGAAATTTATTAAAACAGAAAATTTATTTTATCGTGAAACGTAGGCATAACCAGTTTCTTAGAAATATCTAACATTGATGTATCAAAGCCTTCATTTTAAATTGCAATATAGAAAATTCTTAGATATAATAAATAATACATTTCCTTTATCTATGGTAATTTATAACACCGAAACAATAACCTAATCGACTGCAGAAACCACTGATAGAATTTGTGTTGTATTGTGGAGATATCTCTTACATTGCACCACTTTTTCTATTTTCCAGCTGCTTACATTCCTCAAAACATCATTAAATACGTTTGATGTTAGTTAACCTCAAAGAATGTAGTTATTAGGTGCTAGATTTTCAACTTATTTATTGATGTTGAAGCACACGATTCCAAAATGTTGTGATGTGCTATGAGCTGACACGGTATCTATTTGATACCAGATATGCTCAAGATTAATGTTAACTTCATTTAGAGCTGGTATTATTCTTTCGTGAAGCAATACCAGATATTTTTATTCATAAGATCTCTGTCGATGAAAAATAGGCCCACAATACGATTATTAATCAGTTCAGGCCAAACATCAAGACTTTGTAAATTCTGTTTGCTCCGGTGTCGATAGTTTTAGGAATAATCTTCCATGTAAATGAGAAAACTACTGTGAATAATATTTTTCTGGACAGAGTACAGTTAGTTAATGATCCGCAACATTATTTCGCAAAAAGTAATTCTTCATACATCATTATCAGCTACTAGTTTTTGAAGATTTTGGTAATAGAAAACTTGGGAAATTTATGTACCGAAGTTTTACTTACAGGAACCATAAGTCTTTTCTACTAAAAGTATTAAGTAAACAAATGCTCGCTTCGTAACTTCTGTGAGTAGATATTGCAATACGTTTTTCTTTCCATATATTACAATACAGCTTATGATATTAAACTTAGCCAGAACTCTTCATACTGTTGTGGGACGATTGAACAGCTAAATTATGTAATATGAAATAAATCTGAAACTTGTCTTAAGCTAAAGTTTGAACCATTATCCCATTCATATAATTCAGCTTTTTTCGGTTACCTACACTGTAAAGAGTTGGCATTTTTGATAATTACGAGAAACTAACGACACGTTTGTTAAAATGTTGCTTCTCAAAATAGACTCTCGCCGTCATAAATACTTGTAAAAATGGTAATTATAAAAGTGTCGGCTGCATGTTATGATATAAAATAAATTCTCCGTATAATAAAGTAAACAAATAACTTATTTTAATTGAGGTAACTCATCATTATGAGAATTTTAAGATAAACCTGCCTATGTTTTAAACACGTATTAATAATTTCGAGGTTTTAATTCACGTCTCATAGAAACCTTCAAATCAAGCAAACACTTATTTTATGATACTAATAAGTCTCTAGGCGAATTTGTTATAGACACTGCTTTTGAACCGAACATAATGTCTAATATATAGTCAATGTATCCCCACTTAACTTTCCGCGAATGCATTTGACAATTAAAGTTAGGCAGAATTGAAGTTTCTCTGAACAATCTGAACTTACAATTGAAAATTGTTAATCACTGTAGGGCTGGCAAGTTGTCCTAAATACAATCATGGAGTTTGATGAAGAAAAAGAAAAGTAAATGATAGAAAACACCATACCTCCAATACTGTTAATTTTATGTTAAAGTAACACCTGCACGCATCACAAAAATTGTCAACTAACTTACTGTAACATATGTAAAGACAGCAACGTTGTTAAGGACTTAACATTGTTTTTTGTATTTTCTAAATTTTTTTTACTATTATGTATTTTATCTTCTTTGCATTATTATTTTATTTTCATTTTTATATTTATTTATTTTCATTCTTATATTTATTTATTTTGCTCTCTTATATCCAATTTTATTTTAATATGTATGTACATTACGCATTGTATATGTATGCAAGTCAGCCATTCGCATTACGCTAGCTAAAACTGCCTAATTAGAAATCATTCACTGCAACGTCGTCGGATATGTAATGGGAGTTTTCTTGAAATTTAAGGTACACAAGCATAGGCAGTCGTCACCCGCGCGACAGTCGAGGTATTAGCGATCGTGCACTCTCGGTCACCTTTCGTGCCTCGTCGTAACGTGTACAGTAACGTCGTCGTAAGATTATTAGAGATTTCTAAGTTTTTCTAGTTTTGGCGGGAATCGTCGAGGACGTTGTCTATACATTTATTTCTGGCGGGAGTCATTTGGTAACGTCGTCGGACCACACGTATAGATTTTTTAATAAGTATAAATTCTCGATTTTCTATCATCGTACGTCGAGGCTACTGTGTCCATTGTCGCCTATACATATTTTTAGTCTTCAGTTAAGTTTGTGTCGGAAATTATTTTGGTGAGATTGTCGGCGCGCATGTATAGACCTCCTCTACAAGTACGATCACTCCGCTTCTTGCTGACGGTCGTTGCGGCCGCAGCGCCCGTTGTCTTTTGTACGTTTGTTCGGTCCTTGTCGTATCAGGACTTAGAAATTTTTCATTTAGTTGCTCGTCATGGCGGACGAGTGTCACGGACCAGTTTTCTTATGTAATGTCGGCATCATCGCTCCGTTTTACTTGTCGGTGCGCAGTTCGCACATTTGCTGGTTACTGGATTTTTCCCTTCTTTGGGGCGCAGTAGTATAGAGTTAAAGATTGCACATAGCGTAATATTTCAAACGAGAACGCCTGGGTAGCTGTGACATTACTTTTGTATTGAGATCGGCTATTATCGCTACTGTCGCCCTCGACCAGGCGTTCAAGCTCTAAGAGATAGGGTGGGTTCCCTATAAATGTGAATATAACAAACGTATTTGGTCAAGTACAAATACATGCCAATAATACAGGGCCAAGTCCCTTAGGCAAATTTAAAACAAGGAAAGTATATTAGGCTCCCGGAAAGGGACATATAAATAAGCATAGCACCGAGGTGCGCTTATAAATTTAAGAAATAAATAGGGTTGGCTCCCTATAAAAGGTAGTGGTGCATGCAAACAGATAGAGGCATTAGTACATGCCTCTGACAAGCTTCAGCGGAAGCATATAAGAGTTTAACCTTTTAAACAGAATTAAGACATAGCGTTGCAACGTACATGCTGAGGCATTACTTTATGTTGCTACCAATGAAAATACATATACAAATGCTAATGTACATTACATGTTTAAGAGAGCTCGAATAACTGCAATTGTTGCAAATCTATATATCTTACGTACATCGTACATGTACATAGGCAAGAGTGGAAACCGTGTAACCATTTCATTTTTAAATATATTTTTTTTTGCGCATGCGCATTGAGTTTCTCTGTACAACCTTTCCTCTAGTAAATAAGCGAACATACTCTACAAGTAAGTATTGGTCAAGTAATTTAGGAAATTACGAGCAGGCTACAGCGGCGTTGTTCTTCAAACCAGGAGAACGTAACAAACGTTAATTATGAATGTTCATTATCGTTTTCTGAAAATCTTTAAATCACACTTTTTTAGTAATACATTAGCAACTAAAATTACGATATTCAAACTTCCACGCATAATTTGGAAAATTGGAATGTACATTGCAGTCTTTCCTCTTTTACTTCAAATTACGTGTATTTAAATTTTAAAAACTAGATTTATACATTGTGTACTTTAATATAGATAATGTAATTCCATCCTCGGTGTCGAAAGTTTCGAACGAAATATCAGACAATTTTAATTTTCTAAGGAAGCTTCGCTAACAGTGTGGAAAAGAATAAGTGCAACTTACAGAGACAATATAAACTAAGGACTCCATATTTTGAAAAGGAGAACAATAAAATACCTATAAATATTTTCGATTTTGAAGATAAATATTCATTTACAGAATTGACGAAGACAGGGATATTAATACTACTATCTGACAAAAACACTAGTACTTCAAATATTAGTATAGTAGAAATACAACGATTAGAACATGTTTCTGATTATCTACTATGCATCTTCATGCTAATACAAATTAATAATAATAGTAACTGGCTTTGAAAACGAACTCGTAATATTTACATGATTATTCGTAGAATATAATGCTTAAGAATACAGATACATCGACAGTTTCGCTTTTTTGGGGTGTTCATCCTATTCAACTACCTTAAAATTATATTCGTTGAGGGTTTCCTTAAAATTGTAGGAATACAAACTATGAGCTGTATGTTTTGGTTTGGGTAGATACTGTGAAAAAGATGATCATAAAGATGTATGGAAATTATTACATATGAGGGTTATCTTTTAAGTTTTGCATATAAAGCTGAAATAAAACAGTAGATAATATAAGGACTTTATTGTCTGTCGAAGTATTCTTCACGAAGGCTAATGCACTTTTGCATGTGCTCAAACCATCTCTGGAAGCACTAATTCCACCCGTTAGTTGGCACCGGCGAACTTGTCTTTCTGAAGGTATTGACTGCTTCTGCTGACGACTGGAACGTTTGACGACTCAGTCCGCTTCATTTTTGGAAACGTAAGGAAATCGTTGGGGTTTTCTACGTTATGTTGCGTTAAAAATTCAATTGCCTTGCGTGGTGTGTGCGACCATGGTAGAGGATGATTCGTCGTTCGGGGTAGGTCTTTTGAACCTCAGCGATGGCTTGCGGCCAAGAAATGGTTGTATAGCAATCGGCGGTAACAGTTCTTTGATTTTGTAGAAGAATCGTCGCTACATAATCTTCGAGACCATCTTTTTAGAGACCCTTCGAGAACGGCTGATTTTTGTCGGCTTTTCTTCATCTTGGAACACTCAAATAGACGATTGGCGTTTACTTTCTGGCTCTGATGAATACGTCCAAGATTCGTCACCACTAACGATGTTGTATACGTTTTTAGAGTTTCGGATGTTAAACTGGTCTATAGTTTTCCTCACCAATTCATCCTAGCTGCTTTTTGTTCTTCGATCAATATCTAACGGGAAACTATTTTTTACATACAGTTCTTCATGTAAATTTTTTTAAGTTGAGGTCTGAAATTCCCAATGGTGCTACAATCTCTCGATATGTCACGTATCGATCTTTGTTGATGATCTTGCGCACAGCATCGGCATTTTCCTGAGTGACTGCCGTCTTTGGTGCGTCTACTCTTGGATGGTCATAATCCGTCCACGTTTGAATTCTCCATACCATCGAGAAAATTCATGACTGAGGTGGTGGTTCACTAACTGAAAGCAGAAATCAACTCGTCTCCGAAAATTATAAAAAATTATTGCGCGAAAATGTTCTCGGTTTAATTCTACTTTTTAACTAGCTTGTCAACTTTGACAGTTTCTTGTAGTGACAGCACTACACGTATCGGCCTTTCGCTTTGGATATACATACATAAAAAACAAAGACCTTACAAACACAAATTCGTTAGTGGGACAGTTTCTTTCCTATTAATCAATTGAGAAAAAATATTTTTTCAGGGAAAGGGAAAATATTTAGTGAAGAGAGATTTTGCAAAACAAGTGATGTAGTTGTTACTGTTCTTTGCGGCTGCACAAACTGTACAAGCTGATTATAAAATAAAATTGCGAATGAATTTCAAAATATATTACCGGATTGAAATAGAAGCACTAGTTTTTTTTAAATATCTTTAATAAAAATACGAATATCGTATAGAACTCATTGAATTAATCAATACGGAGGTTTGGAGGCATATTCACTAATTATAAGTTAATACGTAAGTATATAGCTGCTAATTACATGCGTAACGGCGTACATCAAATTGAAGCTGTAAGTCGTATAAATACCTTCATAGTACTAATTATATACATTATACACATTTCGAACTAATTATACAGGGAAATCTAATGTTAGGTATGAAATCCAATCCACGAATTCAAATTTTTCCCTTTGACAACCTTTGCAAACCAAAACTCCCTTTGACTGAACACTCGCTACTACTCTGAGCGTGCTCAAACAATCCTTAATTACGTTGATATAGGAACCTGTTCTTTCGGAACTGGGAACGGATGCTTTGTGAGCGCTGGCAGAAGCGCTTCGGCACTAACCAGCCACAGGAGCGGCTATACCTATCTACCTTCGTACCCGTAACCCCTTCTCTCTGTATTTGTGCGTCCCATGTACACTGCCGGTAGGTATTCGTAACTTTAAATCCCATCAAACTAAGCTTATATATCATAATGCGATGGCACAAGTAGAATTTGCTAATTAATAAGAGACTCTTCTTACTGACTGTGTGTGTGTGGCTGTGTACCATGGCGTGTGTATATGAAGCTCGCTATCAGAGCCGGAATACGACATTATTAATTAGCGTGAACTGGTTGTTTTGAACAACGCATTTCTCCATACACCAGTACCTACATATTTGTGATAGCAGTCCGGAGAAGCAGAATCTCCACAGTTCGCGTTCATCAAAGCGAGCTTTCGAACGCAAGCACGTATGTACATATATCTCTAGTGTTCTAAACGATTTTCTTCTCCCCTCGGCAACGCCCAAGGTTTGTTAAGAAGGCACAGATAGACAATAATACTCAGATGAGAGAAGATCGCAAGTCATAGAAATTGCAGGAGAAATTAATACGTCACGAACCGGAGTGTTAAATGAGATAATTTACAGCTTTATCTATTATTCGAATTAAGCATGCAGACGTAGAACAATAATAATATTTCTACCTCACAGTATTTAGGGTAATTTGCTTTGGTTGCTGTTGAAGTGAATCACTCCTCAAAGACATATTGTGTTTCTTAGAAAAATAAAGCCGTTAACGTGGAAGCAGATAAATCTATGATATACAGTTACAAATTTTCTTTTCGTTTAACTGAAAATGAAGATATTATTCGCAACTAGTGTTCTGGTTCTATTAGCGCTAACCGAGCCAGCGTCGCGAAATTGTTTCACAAGGAAATGCTTGTTGTTTGTAGATATGCCCCGGAGGAATTTTACCAGATCATGCTAACCGACAAAGTCCCGCGAAGATGCCTCACTTTTCCCTGTTCTCAGAAGAATTTTTCTTCGTTTGGGAACAAGTTTTGGATGATGGTTTACATCGAGTCCAGCGTCCAGCATGTATAACGGCTTACAAGGCAATTGAAAATGAATCATAGACAAGCAGCAACAACTAGTACCGTGCAAAATGCAATATATAAAATGAGCTTGGCAGACAAGTAACATTATGCACAGAAATTTTATCTTTCAGTGGTTTCTCTTCGATAATGATTTTATTTCCGTATATCCAATGTCTGCGTTTAAATAGTTCTCTTTTTAATGAATCAATAGGCAATTATTGAAGCTGCAGCAATAACGTGCGTCTGAGGGGTTATGTTAATATTTCATGTGACATATAAGAGAGGATGACTCGGACTGTCTCGCGAGTCCCACTTGCACCCTTTGCGTTTATAAACTAAGGATGCTATTGCGAAGATACTCAACAAGGCTGTTACGCGTTTGATTAACGATGATACATCTGTTGTATTATGAGTTAGGCGAATACTTCCCTCTTCAGTTTCGGTAAATGTATCGATTTTAAGTAACACAATTAATTTATTCACCGATGGATATACAGGCAATCGTGTTTAAAATTTATAGTAATAATAAGTTTAATCAATTTAGTATTATGAATAGGCACAATTATAGAAACACAGTGTAATCCCTATTACGGCGAGATATTCAAATAAGTGAAAAATCTGAAAATTTCTAGACATCTCCTTTTCAATAACATGTTAGAAAAACAATTGAGAATCAAAGGTTTTTTTTATTCTAAAATGTGGGTTATACGCTGTTCCTCCATATTGGAACCACATATCATGATGTATATAAAGTTTACAGTGATACTAAAAAGACATTTTTACATACTTACTAAAAAAAATAAAAAGATGAGTGTAAAATTGTTATTTATAATACGGAAAATGCCATTATCGTTCATAAACTCCACCAAATATGTCGACATAATTTTTTAAGCAAGCAAGCTCCATTATTCAAGAACCATCATCCAAAAGATTTAGAGAAACTCAGCAGAAACAAGAAGTTCTTAGTGTTTCCTTTCCGATTTTTCTACCTACAGTCTGACGCCTGGTTTATGTTAACCAGAAATCTCATGTTTTTCAGATAAATTATAAGGTAGCGTTACTAAAACCTACGTTTATCAAGTATGTAAGAAGTTTTTGAAAAACTTCTTGAGTTCGGATCTCGAAGAATATTACGAATTGCAAATGAGTAGAGACCGTCGGAGGAGAAAATTAAAATGTTATAGATTTTATTGGGAAGCTCACAGGACAGGACTCTGTTACAATAGGGTAAAGCGTTAAAGAATCTACTTAAGTGCATCCTTCAATATTTCAATAATTCAGAAGTCTTTAAAATCTCTTTCCATAAAATCTTTTCAAGGAATTCTAATATAGGTTTTGCAAATCCAGGTGGACAGCAGGATACTTGCAGTTATTGCGAAGAATATAAAATCAAGTAGAAAGGACGAAATGTGTACTTCAAAAAATCAAGCAATTCACGAATTTAATGTCTGATGGTATATATTATTATCTACTGCTTTGATCGCAACAAGTTCAATAGCTACCAAAGTTGCCAATCCAAGTCGCGTTTTATTCTTCTATCAAATTGCTTTCTGTCTTTTCGTATAGTTAATAAAGAGTAAGTAATGCTAATGCCACAGATTGGATATTTTGGTGGCGGATGTTACAGTTAGAACAAGAAATGCCGTATTGTTCACTTACCTATGCAAATACCAATAAAATTAAAGTCAGTTTTTCAGTTTCTAAACATTCTTACTTGTCTGTTGACTGAATATTGAATAAAGGCGAAAAAGAATTGAGGAAATATAATCACAAAACTCGAACTCCGTGGCACTGGTACACTAAAGGACTTTACTGTCTGTCTAACCACAATACTTGTGGTGAAGTGTTTCATTGAGAAACCAACTCAAAATACTTCTCTCTGAAGATTATAATAATTTATACAAAAAAATTGGATTTGTTGAAAAGTTTAGCATAGATCGGACTGGTTAGGAACTTAAGGAACTTTCATAAATTTAAAAATGAAGGGATAGGCGATCAGAAACTGTACATAAAAAAGTTTGCTGGTAGCAGACACAGCTAAATGAATACGAAATTCAGCCCCGATTGCATTATGGTGTTCTAAACCAATGTGAGGAACAGTCGGCAGATGGTCACGGCTTAGAAAAGGATGATTAACCAAAGTGTTGAATGACTTGACGGTACAATCTATAGTATTCGCATTTGTTCCTTTCCTTTTATTTAAATCTCCAATTTGACCTTCTCTAAGGTCTGTGATAGATAGGCAAACTATCTACCTATAATAATATCCTATATATGTGCTACTTAAAAAATATCAAGATATTTCAAAGACTACGATTAATATGATGTTTTAACTGAATATACTCGGTAAATGAATGAAACATAAGGTGTCACAAGGACAACAACGGAAAGGCAATCGTATGTTTTGCTTCGTTGACTGGTTAAAACTGTGTATGAGACAATGTTCCTACTGCTAAGGATTCGTTATTAAACAAGCTCAGGTCCCAAAAGTTATTGAGTATTTGATTATTTATCCAACGATCAAGATTTGCCACAGAAGAACGCAGATTGTCCTGTTAAAGGATAGATTCTAAATAATTCTGGGAGATCAAAGTACCTTTAGTGAACAATAAAGGGAACTCCTATGGTTGGTAGTTGCTCCTATACTATAACTGCATCCGTTTAATAAATAGACCTTTGCAGAGATCATTTAACTATCTGGCCGCTGTTCTACATCTCCAAACACTATCCAGCTTGGTCACTGAAAACAATCCCATTTTATTCCGTATTTCAACTGAACTTTCTATGCAACCTGGTCTAGATATACAGCTGTAAATACTAGGACAGGATGGGGTCGGTAAAAAATTCAGAATATCACACTTACAGCAGACCGCTTAAACCAGTCGTAATCAATTGACTTAACTGTAGGAAATTGGTCTCGTAAAGCCAACTGTCTTAGCGACGAACTTGACGAACAATTGTTCCTTTTCGAGTTCAGGCACCTCTTTCTCAGTCTTCCAGCAACGAACTAGTTTTTCTTTGACTAATAATTCTAGTTGTTCGAATTTCGAGTTGATAATTTTTACGTACTTCTATTCTACGCCTAGCTATGAAATTAGAAAAAAGCGTATTAGTAACTTAGTTAACCAAATTTGCAAAAAGACAATCATACCACTATCACTTTATATATGGTTCATCAATTATGTTAACTAAAAAGTGTATTAAATATGGGAATTTCTATCTCACTGAATATACAGTATAACACTATCTTTTCCTAAACCTTCTTCCAGTCATCATAAAATGTGTCAATTTTCTTTTGAATACTATAAAATTCACCTTTAGAAATCTAAATTCTCCTCTAGTAGTACTTTTAATTACCTTGCTATGTAATAATCATCTGCAGTTATACCTACGCTGCAAATACATTTATCTCGCCCTAAAATACCTCCAAACAAAATACACCCTTCCAATATATCAAACTGTTAGCGCGACAATTCGAGCGAAATAATAATCAAAATAAATATCACTTGTTGTTCGTACCAGGTTGACTAATTTTCGTCGAATACACACATATACCGGCCCTTTGGTGATAAGAAATGTAAATAAACGCAAGCTATGTCTACGTTTTCGGCCGGCTTCGCTGCTAATTCCTATCTTCCTATCCTACTATCCTCCTCTTTCACAGCACCTCCGAAGATTTATAGACTGAAGTTGCTGTATATATACCTACCTTGGGTGTCGGCGTACATTTACTCGAACGTATATTGCAGCCTGAACTTAGAATTCTACAAATCTTGATATTTATAGATGTAATTTTAAGAGCAGAGGTGAAAGAGGAGAGGTATAGTAGGTTTGGAAACGACGAAAGTAGTTTAGATTGTGATACATTCTCAACAATTTCGCACTACGACTAACGAAGTTTTTAGTTTCTGAACGAGTCTGCACGTCCACGTTTGATTTTAATTTACAAGTTGCTCTAATTGAATCAGTAAATAGCTCTAGTACTTTAATCTTTTCCAGAAACGGAATTGTATAAACGAAAATTGGATTCAAATATAGTTGTGAAACTGTCATACAGAACAGACAATAAAGTCAAGTGGTATTGCACATAAACTTAATGGAATATTATAACTGTAGAATATTTATACTTACATGTAATGTACGTGTAAAACTCAGAATATGGAATAAATAAAGTGTTTCCGAAATTGAACTATGTTATAGTTAACAAACATATAAAGAAAAAAACAAAAATAAAAAGAAAAAGCAGAGAGCTTAAATTTGAATAATTTCACATACCCTTTTAAGTACGAATCATATAATAATATATCGGTACAATTATGCGTTTTACAAATATGCAGATAAAATGAAACAAGATACCAAAGTATATACACTCGAGAGAAAAAGAACTAGCCCTGCGAAGAATTGATGTTTGCAAGATGTTTTTATGTCTTTGGAATGGGTCAGCAGCTAGCTATCAGATTATATAAAACCAGCACGAAAAAGCTGGAGCTGATGGAATTTTTCCACCAGAGGAGCCAAACCGCTAAGATTTTGTTACAATCTTGGTTTAAAATTGAGCAGAATTAGAGAAATGATAATGAGTCAAAAAATATTAAATTCACAGGTATCGCAGTAAACTCCACTGCACAAATTAATAATTTATTCGGAATGCAACGTTTCAAGAACACTTGGGTTCTCATTGATAACCGAGTTATCGACGGAATTGTAAAAATAAAAATATATGAGCATGCAATATTTCCGATGTAGGCTTAACGAATTCTTGATTACTAGCTTCTAAACTAATTGAAAACATCATTATCCAATTGACCTAATTATCAGCTTTTAACGCAGCGTTTCATAAGCACATGGACTCATTGTCAACTGAGTTACCGACTGAGTTATAGTAATACAAAATCACCGATAATAAATATATTTAATAGTTTCTGAGTTCGCCCTTAGATTAATCTTTTGTGTCTATGGCGCAACCTGTGGCTTACTTTTGGACCAGGCAACTAGTATAGGTGGTGTGGCAATTATTACTCAATTATTATTATAAATAAAAATGAATACAAAGTAATATAAAATACTGCCGGTAGGTGTAAGATATGATGTTAATTTTGGTAACTTTTCCGCCTTCTTAATGTATAACTTATCTTTTCTTCTCTGAGCAAATAGGACATTGTCATTTCGACAGATTTTAATTAAATATGTTTTTAATACAACCACTGTCGTGGTCTGTATGGGTTCACGTTTGGACAAGAAAAGACATCTATTCAACTATACCATTTATTCACTACACTAGTCTTAACTCTTTCAGTGTCGAGGTCACAGAGTCGCGAGGCAAAAATCTTACCGCTGGTGCACTTGATACAGGTCTGCCCCGCGGGAAAAATTACAAATATATAAAGGCACCAAAATCAAAGAGTCAGTTCCAATATTATGGCAATAATGGAAAGACCATCTCTGGTCCTGAGACGAACACGTACATTTTGATACTAGTGAAAAGGTGAAAAGTATCGCTTACCTTTATTAATAATTATTCTTCTTAAATGTTTATTCTTTCTTTCAAAGTTCTTTTCTTGCTAACTCACAAATGGTTTTATTTATTATTTTTTTCACATATCTTCAATGATTACAAGGATTATGTGGTTGCATAATGTAGAGATATCGCAGTAAACTTCACATCACACATAAATTAATTACTTGGTAGCTATTATTACTAGTCGGTAACCTGATTAAGAACGAGAGCTCTTCCAAAATCTGTGATAGGTAAACCTTCTGTCTACAATAATATCCTATATACATATGTTCTATTTAAAAAATATCAAAATATTTCAATAACCATGACAAAGGATTGATATGATATAACTTCATTAATATACTGGGTAAATGAATTAAGTGAAATGAATGAAAGCTGAAGTGTCACAAGGGCAACAACAGAAAACCAATGAGTATGTTTTGCGTCATTGATTGCTTAAAATTGTGTCTGAACAATGTTCTTAATGCTAACAATCAGTTATTGTTGAAGCTCAGGTACGATTCTACAAAAAGTTATTACATATCTCGTTATTTATCCAACAGTCAGCCACTTTCAGGAAACTTAGGTCAAGCCTTGCCACATAGAGACGTAGGTTACCCTTTTAAATGATAGATTTTAGCAGAGTACCTTTAGTAAACAATAAAGCAAGCTTACTCCTATGGGTAATAGTCACTGATACAACAGTGTAATAAAGAGACTTATGAACAGATCACTTAACTATCTGGCGGCTGTCCTACACATTCAAACAGAACCCAAATTCATCACTAGAAGCAAACTGATCTCACTCGGTGTTCCAACGTTCCAATGTGAACTAGTTCTAGGCGACGTTGGTACTTGCTGGGCTATTGTGCCTGTCTTCTTCCAGCTTCTTCCTTTCTGAGAACTTGCTAAGGGCTTCTGGTACTCTTCTTAGAACCCTGAAGTCTTCATTCTGGACTACTTGGCTAGGCTCTAGGCTAGTCAGGTAGTCCAATTAGTAAATAGTTTATCACAGATTAACTAAAGCTACACTAGTTAGTAAATCTTGTAGTTATGCCTTAAACTGACTGAAAAATTGATCATCGCTTCGGCTGCTGTCGCAAACGCTAAGGGGGCCGATAGATTCGCAAAGTCATGGGCTCTAGCTCATCCAGCGCATGATTAAAGATGTGTCTGGCAAATATACCGAAAGGAAGAGGATTGGTTGATTTTTATATTGCTTTGCTTTAGTAAGGTCTGAATTCAGGGAGGTGATATTGTTTAGATAACACGGCTTACTTACAAATTAAACCAATTAATATAAATAATAACGATAATAACAAGAAAATGTTATATTGAACTACGAACTAAAATACTAATGCCAAATAAATGTTACCTGTGTAATGTACCTACATGGCATATTTATCATCATCCTGTATTTACATTTTATATCCCGTCTGGGATTAAGTCCCTCCTAAGAGCAGCTCAATATTTTCCCGCAATTTTTTCCCTGTAGCAGTACAGAATTGTATTCTTATGTTTACTAGTACGTGTATTACAGAATCTAAATTTAACTAATTCTTTATTTCATTTACCAACAATTAGCTCAATTAGATGCTAGCAACATTACAAATCAATTATATGATAAAGTATTTTTCGCAGCTTAAAATGCAATCTGGATACCAAAGAAGGTTTTTGTCAACACACACCCGACATTCCTGTTTGTTACTTAACCAAGAGTTTTTCAATGGCACATATTCTCGATATAAATATAAGGAACCAGTTGTTTAGGCGTTGAAGCACATGCCTAGCATTAACAGGACTTCATCTTTAATTTTCTCGTTCACAAACACACGGTGATATACATCGCAAAGCATAAATATCTATATGTAAATGGTTCTGTCATCACACTACACTATTCAAATTTTCTAGATTCATCATAGGAAGCATGACTCTGCTGATTCCCATTCCACTTTCCCAGATTAGTTCTAGTAGCATCAACTAGCGAAAGTTCCAATTTTGATATTTTCAAAAGCACTGCCACAATTTTTATAAGTACTTTCATGGCATATATACCTATTAGATTGAATATAATCTTCCGTTTACTTTTATAGAAGTTCTTATGTGAACCTCCAAAAAGCAGAAAATGTCAACGCATAGTTTAATTAGCAATATTTGCTTTTTTTTGTGAATTCATGACGACTTTCAGAAACTTAATTAGATTATCAGATACTCTATGTGGCTCTAACCTTATAATATATTTACATTGTTGTTTGTCGTCTTCTTAATTTCAAATTTATAGCCTCAATTCTCTATCTAACACAACTACACCACCATAGCGAGGTGTTCTTTGCATGAAATGTTTGCATAAACATGGGATGCAACATCCAAGGAGCACTCGAAACATATTTGCGGATATTATTCCGCTCCGGTGCAGTAATAAAGCAAGCAGGTACGTAGATAGCTAACATCCCCTGCGCGTTTTGTGTTCTTAAGCCCCAATGGTTTTATAAAAGATTACCAGCGGGCATTTTTTCCGGAATATAATGCGCCGAAGATATATCGTCCGTTTTGCGGATTGAGCAATTTACTATTTCGTAAGCGTTTGCTTTTGTGCTGTATTGAAGCATTATTATGAAGCAGATTATATCGAGAATATACTCACTGCATTTGGAGATGTACTGGAAGATGTAGATCATTTATGAGAAACGCACGAAGGAAAGCACCCAAACTTTCCTGTTCGTGCAAGCATGAGTTTCAAACTGTATGTAGACCACATTTATTGCTTCTAGCTGCATGTTAATGGGATGAAGTGTTTTCTTCACGATTTTTTTGTAAAAAATTCTCTCTTAATACTAATAGTGCGCACTAATATTATGTTTTAAATGCGTATAGATGCTCTTCAATTTTCGACATCTCTACCGTGTAGAAATTTTGTAGAACTTCCGTGACCTTTTTCACTTCTTCAGAATTTCTACATGGCAGGGAACACGAGAACTGAACTGAGCAGCAACCAACAACAGTGGCCGTGGAAGCTTGAAGACTATGTGACTACAAAAATTTGGTAAAATAAATGTCACTCAAGAAAATGTTGTTACGTGTACAATTTAATTTTATTAGATAGGTAAATAACACTAGTAGAACAGTGAAGTAAAACTGTGTTTAGCTATTTCATTGTTTCACTTTTTTAGTGCATATTGAATCTAATATATTTTTTAGCCATTCAATTTTCTTTCCGTTGTTTACCTCTTTTAGATAGGGATACTATAATCAGTAGTATCAGTAGCTTCATTTCATCAAATTTACACACCACGTCTATTAACTGAACTATAGTAGATTATTATAGTATGTTATACTACAACGTAGATTTTAAGGATCCTGCAACGCTGATCTAAAAGAAACTCCGACGCCATCTGAGCATACCATCACATTAGGAACAGGAAAATATTACTTTCCAATTACGTTGAAGTCTTGATGTTATCATCTCTATATTATGAAAATTACACACCTTTTTTAAATAGTGAAGAAATCCCTGATATCAAATTAGTTTCAATAAGAATTAGATGATCTAATCGACGAAAATTCGAAGGTTTAAAATAGAGAGAATTTTTGAAGATTTGAACTTTAATTTTGAACTAATACGTTTTACAAAAACAGCACGGTGTCAATTGAATGAATTCAGCTCGTATCAGCAGGGAGTAACAAGGTTATTCAATACAATAATTTCCCAGTGGAGCAGTATAGGTTGCGTTATCTGTGGTGTCATACCATTTCACCTAGCGTATCGACCTTGGTTGGAAATGTAATTTAAGTCTAACGAAAAAAACTAATAAAAGTGAAAGATCGGGCGCTTACTTTACAGGTTTCTGATGGATGCTTTTAATTTGGTAATTACTCTATTCGATTTCCGGTAGCAAGTTGAAAACATTTTGTTTTTTCATTCTTTTTGCTGGACCGGTGACGTTTAAATCTAGTCAGACTGATAATGTTCCGCAAACAAGTAAGAACTTGCCAAATGATGTTTAATATTAAAACATTTATCCCAAACTATATAATACTGCTATTTTTGTTTAATAAAAAGATTACACAAAGAGAGAAACAAATTTCTTAAACAAATGACGTAAATACGCTTTCCAATTGTGTAAAACTTCAAAATTATTACTCTAAACTCAATTTATTTAGTATCGTAGAACACCGGTAGAGATAAACACCAAAAACTATTTGTACTCTTCCGTGAGACACATTTTATTAATTTCTAGTAACAAGTATACTCTTTTAAATAAGAATTCATTAACTCATATTATTAACTCGAGGAAATTAATTATTACCCAATGAAGGACCCTGCCAGAATACTATTCTAATTTCAAAAACTTTATCCTAATGAACAAAAAAATCACCTGTATGCTCTTCGCAAGGTGGACATATGGACTAAATCTATAATTGCTATTTATTTAATGCTAAGCCCCTCTATATGGATAAACTTTAACGCAGCTTTCTCTATTAAAAATTTAAATTAGCATTTCGATATCATCAAAAACATTTCGTTTAATAAAAACGACTAATCAGGTCCATGAACTTTATCTGTAGTGCTTCTAAATCACATCGACAACTATACCTAATTAATAACAAGAACCGTTGGAACAACATTTGTTTTTGAATGTATTAGATATGTCGACGTTATACTTTGAAAATCTCTCTCATAGCTACCCCAATTTTATATTCACCGCTTCACCGCTTTGTGCACTGAAATTAGCAGTTGCTTTACTATTTAAATAAAGCAATCACCTATACTCTCGATTACTCGATTATATATATATATGTCTTGTAGCGTATGTTTTCGAAGGGTAAAGGATGTCTTGTTATTCTCTCGGGTTTTGTCCCGCGGTCGGCGTTGGTTCTTAGAAGAAGCATGTACGTCCTAACGTTTCGATGTAATGGCATACATCTGCTTCTTGAGGTCGTGATTTCAACTGCGACAGCAAGATCGTAGATCAAGTGATCCGTACGAAGTACCAGAAATCTCCTTTTCTCAACCTCTCCATCGGATTGGAATTCGCTTGAGCGTCCAGCTAATCAATCCATCTTCGGCTCGAACGAATTTTCTTAACGTAGCTAGCTTGGCGTTTTTTCTCGTCTTGAAGTAACTCACCCGAGCTTCCGGCTACTCGATCCACCTTCGGCTGTATCTTCGACGGGGTGGATATGAAGTCTTAACCTCGTCTCTATGCCACTTACCCGAGCTTCCGGCTACTCAATCAACCTTCGGCTCAAGGAAACTGCATGTTCAACGAAGCGTGAGAGTTCCATTTCTGGATGAAGATTAGCAGGTTGGGTACTCTGCTGTTAGTCCTGGTGACCTACAACGACCAGTGACCGTGGGCGACCGTACCCCCATGGGATCCTGGGGTTGAACCAGGGAGCGTTGAGGGCCGTACACAGTATTCGGCTTTGGAACGCCTGGAGTTTGTTCATATGGGTAGTCGCAGCGGTTGCCCATATGGCAGGTGCGTACGTTGTCATGGGCCTAAGAACAGTTTGGTATATCCGTATTTTAAATGAGAGATCCAGTTTCCCTCTCCCCAGCAGTAATGGATAGAGGGTTTCAGACATTTGACGTTTGCTATCGAGGACACGGTGCATATGGGTTCACCAGTTCCCACGGGAATCCAATATGACCCCTAAATATTTAATCTGAGGTCGCCAGGGGATGATGCCCTATTCGGCGACCGTCTCTCAAAAAAAGCCGTGCTTTTATCTGGATGAACGACGATTCTCCACTTTGCATACCAGGCCTGCAAGGTGTCAGGGACTGTTTGGAGACGGCGGTCGATTATCCGCGCGTACCGGGATCTTGAAGATGCAAACGTCGTCCGCGTACATCGCCAGGTTGACGTGCGCGGTTGCGTGGATGTCGCTGGTGTAGATGCTGAACAGTTGGGGTGAGATCGCTGACCCTTGCGGCACTTCTGCTGTAGCTGTTCTGACTGTGGACCGCTGCCCTTCTAGCTTAACCTTGAATGCCCTCTTGCGGAGATAGCAATGGATGAGTCTGACCATTACCTTGGACATGTCGGCCCGATGCATCTTCAAGAATAGTCCCAGGTGCCAGACTTTATCGAAAGCTTTGGCAACGTCGAGGAATACCGCTCCTGTGTATTCCCGTCGTTTGAAGCCTTTTTTTATCTGCTCGACAATGCGCAGCACTTGGGGGATGGTGCTGTGCCCTCTGCGGAACCCGAATTGGCAGTTGGGGATAACGTCAAGATCGTCCGTTTCCTCCTACAGCCTTATGAATATTATTCGAACGGAAATCTTACCCATGACCGGGAGAAGACAGATGGGCCGGCAGTTTTACGGCCAGTTGGCCGGCTGTCCGGGCTTGGGTATCATGACTACGTCCACTTGCTTTCATTGAGATGGGAAGTGGCTCAGGCGAAGCATGACGTTGCTTATGTTTGTTTAATATGCATGACTAGTTTCCTGGGGGTGTGCTTGAGACCGCGGTAGGTGATGCCGTTCGGTCCTAGGGCCTAGTTGGACCGGAGTGACTTGATAATGGCTTTTACATCTTCCGGTGTTGTAGGCCGCAGCGGGTCTTCGTCTTCCTCTGTCTCTTCGGATGGAGATTCTGACGCCCGGATCATGAAGTCGTCCCAGCGTAATTCGTTGAGTATGACCTTGACGCGTCTTGCCATTTGATTCTACTCCGCGTTGGGAGCCGGGTTGAGCGTTCGGAGCCCGTATCAGCTTTCGAATTTTCCTGGGAATGAAGGCTATGGCGCTGACAGCACGAGAAGTGTTGGTTACGTATCTTAGACTGTCAGATATATGTATATAGGTTCTGTCATTTGGCATACTGCTGTTTCGAGTTGGATCTATCGCCGTAATAGGACCGATATTGGTGGAGAGGTGATCCGTGAAAGAGGGCCGCTATACTGTACGACGTGACAGGGGTTCCTCATCTTCTCATGCCGCCTGTCCAAATTGCAGCAGCACTGGGTTGTGATCGGACGAGAGCTCATTGAGAACGATGGAATTGGGCGACATCCTTCATAACCACGATATCCCAGACGTCGGGCTGCCTGTTATGCAGTCACGTAGGTTCGACGGCAACGTCCACCAAAACGGCGTAAACAGGTCCCACTTGCGTTCGTCAATCTCAAATTCCATGACGGCTGCTTAACGTTGAGATCGCCGGCGATAATGACCGCTCCCCGAGTGTCAAATATCTCAGACAGGTCGTCCTCCAAAAGCAGCCTGTTGGGCGCTTTATATGCGGCGACGAGTTTGACCGGGCCGGTCGCCATATTAACCGTGATAGCGATGACTTCGATGCTGTTGAGATCCAGCGCCAGGTCAGCGTGATGGTCGATGGAGGATTTAATCAGAACGGAGGTGCCACCTCGGCGGGTGCCTTCCCTGTCGGTTCGGTACACTCGGTAATTTGGAAGCTAGAGTCGGTTGCTGGCTCCGAGGTGGGTTTCTTCAATCAACATTGCATCCAAATGGTGTTTGTGAATGAACTCCTCCAGCTCCATCTTCTTCGTTGCTTTCTAGAACGCGATGGTCATCGATTACCATAAAAATCCGCACGAACTTATTTGGTTACCTGATAATTTATTCTTTTCAGTAATCACAGCTTCGATTCGTGTCGAAACTTTTTACATTACTCTAAAACTAGACCATAAGCATTTTCTTTTATTACATTCAAGTGGTTTTGACCCATTTCAAATAAATTATTGTAGATTTCGGCTAAGGTGATGAACAATTGCTTTGTTTAGAGAAATATATACAGATTATTGTTAAGAGACGGAACCCTGACCTAGACCTTCAAACTAAATCATCGCAGGTAATGAACATATATAATAACTACACGGTCACGTTACTGAATTTAATAAATATGCACAATTAATACTAAACACAATAAATTACTGAAGTTACTCTACTCAGTTACAAGCAACACTTTTTTTAATACGAGCAAGTAAGTACTAACACTCAGAAAGCTGGCAAGTATAGATTTTCGTAGATTCACCAGAAACATCCGTTCAACGATAGAGCGGTGAAAACTCGAATAATGACTACGAATACGTCAAGTCAGGTTTGTAACCAAGAGCAGTAAATAGCGTTGGAGACTGCTACCCACTCCTCATTCCCGTACGAATTTCTAGAGCTGCGTGGACATCCGCAAACGAGGCGCGAGATACAAACTATGACAAAAGCATAATCCTTTATGCTTCACAACAAAACAATGGACAATATAGTTTTGTTTCTATTTTGCAAGATTGTCTCTTATGGCATAGGATGGATTTACTTAACCTTGTTAAATGTTGTCGATGCTAACTTCTACTTTTGTTCCTTAACAACAGTCCATGGCTAATTTTTCTGATTACCTGCTCAACATATTTTGCCAAGACTATTCTTTTAAAAAAATTGTAGTAGAATATTTGCTGAAGGAGTAAGTCGAAATTATTCGAATTTTTAATAGTATTTATTTTGCCTTTATGCTTCTTTATATTTGACACTATAATCATAAGAACACGCTTTAATATTCTTGTTTATAATTTGATCCACTTTAGTATTTAAGAGTCCCTGCTAAGCAAGTGGACTGACATAACTTCCACCGATCAGTTAATGGGGCAAGAGATCTTTATTTCCTGAAAATAAGATACAGTATAAGCAGGGTATAATGTTGCAAAATGTTACAATGTGTACAATTTGAACAAATACGCTTTTCTTTTTAAATTACTAGTTACTTATTAAATTTGATTTATTTAAATTAATATTGATATTAAACCACCGCTGGTATTAGTAACAATAAAATTACAATTTCTTTGCAATTAAGGAATGTTTTTAAATCCCTGAAAGAATATCAGACTCGATCGAATTTGAGCCCATGACCCATGCATTGAGGTGAGTGCAGTGAGTTGCAATTTATGTGTTGTTTCTTATGCAGTTTAGTTTGCCCTTTGTATAATAAAATTTGTCAAACTAATATGAAACAAAATAGATAAATATATAAAGAAGTAAATAATATAATTAGATTAAACTAACACGAGGCAATATAATACGTATAAATATAAGAAACGGGAGCACTTCAAAGGGGCAAATAACATATTAAAACTTGTGTGCTAAGAACTTTGTAGTGTGCAGAATGATATAGATATGATAGTGACGCGATAGTAGCACTTCATTAATTGATACTTTCGACTAGAACCGTGTTTAAAGCTTTCGTATTACTATTTAATGTTATACAACTTTGGAACGTAATAATTTATAACAGCCTTGAACCTACAGATACGATGGAAACGTACATGTACCTCCTTTGCTTTGCGTAGTGGTGACAAGTGCACTGTTGTGGCTGGCGATGTGATTCTAGGAGACACTGTAAAACATACATTGTTGTCAGTGTCTTGTGTCAATGATAAATATTGCAGGTACTCTATCAAGTATTCGCATACATTCCTTTATTTATTGAAAACACGATAACTTGTTACAGAAATATCTAATATTCCCGGTATATTCACATTCATTGTTTCTTTATGGTGTTGAGTAGAAGTAAGCATACTTTGGGCTTTACTTATGTTTAGTCTTCACTTGTTCGCTTGAAACCACCAGTTTGCTTCTGTAAGTGAAATATGATATTTTGCGTTCTGTTGTTCACACTTTCTGTCTTGTGTAAGTATAGACAAAGATGTGTCACAGGGTATTTAGTAGAAATACCTAAATTAAATATTATAATTAAACTTTATAATTAGGTAAATTCAGGTAATGTGAAGCAGAAAACTTCTACTTTACGATTTACATACTTTTGAAATTAAATAAATGATAGTTCTAGAAATATCAGCGGATTTTTATAAATACAACAAATATAGTATTACTATATTGCGGGAAACACGTACAGTACATAAAATTTAGAATTTCAACTGTTATGTTTCGACATATGCTAGATCTTTCTTAAACTAACAAAAGTAGAAACCAAACAATGATAGTGAGTTTACGTCTTCACTGTTGACGGGAATCTTTTATTATATACACACAATTATATCGAGTGGTAAATGAGTGTAAACTGTAATATGAATCCCATAGAAAAGAAATCTACAAAATCGTAAAAATAAAATATAAAAAATAACGAAATTAGAGGGATTCCTAACGTTGCTTTGCCTCCTACAACAACAAAATGTAAACAAACGGGGGGAATTAAACAAAAGTTCAATGACAAAGCATTGAAAATTAATATAATTGGATATGTTCAAGTACAAAAAATATCATTACTGATCGTTATTATACGATCCGGCATAAAATAAAGGCAAATACAGCTGCGAGCAAATGTTATAGGCAGGGAAACTTTTTTAGCGTTACGATAAGACGAGAATCTCAAAACTAAAAAAAACACATAATTCAGTTTATAAGGTTCTTTTATTAAATAAATCAGTATTTAATGCTGCCTCCTCTAGCCTTTATTGCAGCTTTAATTCTTCTAGGCATAGTAGCTACCAGTTTGTAACATGTTCCTGGGGAAATAGACGCCCATTCCATAAACACTGTTTGCTTTAGGGCTTCTTTAGAGGCATGGTTGTATTTACGAACCCTGTCCTTTAATAGGCGAGAGGTCAGGCGATTGTGGGGGCCAGTCCAAAATCTTCACTTAGTTATCAGTAAGCCATTTCATTACAGGTTAAGCCTTGTGGCAATGGACATTGTCTTGCTGAAAGTAATACTCCTCTGAGTCCATATCATAAAACCTGACAATTGATGGTTCGAGAACCTCTTCCAACATCCCGTTGTAGCGTGCCCCATTCATGCGGCCTTCGCACACACGGACTTGCACTACACCTTGTGCAGACATACACCCCCAAATCACAATGCTTCCACCGCCGTGTTTAACAGTAGGTAAAATACAGTCTGGGGAAAATGGTTCGCCGGACCTCCTCTGAACATAACTTGCTGCGGAAACGCTGTGCATCTGTACAGAATAAACGAAGGACGTTAACTTTTTGAATATTTCTATTTTGGTGAGAAAAGTAGGGGCGCTGAGTTCAACTATGTATATTGCAAGGATTATGCAATATTTTTAAGCACTTACGTCTATATTAGATTCATCGGACCAAAGTACTTTGGCCCAGTCATCTACAGTCCAATGTCGGTACTTCTTTGCCCACGTAAAGCGTTGCCTGCGGTGTGGGTTGGTCAGCAAAGGCTTGTGTTGCGGTTTTCGGGCACGTAAATTCGCCGCAGTTAACGTTTTTCTTACCGTATGCACGGAGATTGGTGCGTCTCGTTGAGCGCGGAGCTCTGCAGAAATCGCCATCGCGGATTTGTGCCTATCCCGGAGCGCGATACGCTCTATCAATCGTTCTTCTCGCACAGTCGTTACACGTTTTCTACCTCTCTTGATGAGAGATTATGATACTCTCCAGTTATTTGTGACAATCCTTGTTTGTGCAATAAAATTATCTGGCCTCGTAAAGCCTCAGATATTTGGGGCTTTTTTGGCTAACTTACAAAAGAAGGTCCGTACTCTAAATGAACTTTTGAAACCGACAAACGACGTTTCTTTCTCTACACACAATATATTACTAAACCTAAAAATTTTAATTTCTGTCTTATATAGTTTCGTAATTTATATTCTCTAGGAATTTCTACTTTAGGTACCAGGTATAGGTTCGCAGTACCCTTGCTCTAAGAAGCGCTACCTGCTGTGCGAAACACATGTTTGATTAGAGTGCCTACAACATTTGCTCGCAGTTGTACATATGAGTCACAAACTGCTTGAATTAGTTATGTCCAATCAAAGTTATTTTGCGACATAATCACCAGAAAAATTGAAATGTTTGCCATGCAGGTGGACGAACTTTTCAATGCCTTCTTCATAGCCACCAACATTTTGAGATAAGTTTCTACTGCAGCCTGAAGTTATACGTTGTTGCGAAAGCGCTGTCCTCTCAGATCTGTTGAAAAGGATGAAAATTAGTCGAGACCAGATATGAGCCCTAGAGAGAACGAACACCTCCCATCGAAATTTCGCACATTGCCATGAAAACCTAACAGTTTATTGCGCAGTTTAACACAAATTTTGACATTGACTTTTGGTAACATTCAAGTATATTTAGGAGGAGGGAACGAAAAATTACTGAATTAGGGCATATGAAACATTTCGATACGCCAACGCAGTGGTCTGGACACCAGTTAGTGTTGAGATTTCGCTGAAGTCGATCGCTGAGATATTAAGTTAACTAAATGGTCGACCATTTTTTTATTTCACATGAATTTTCGGCGGTTAATGATCGGAAAATAGTATCATACAAAATTTCAGAATTGAACGCAACATCGTTCAAAAAGCATGAGATTTAACAATTGGAGTGGAAAGATTTCATATTCAACCCTAAGACCCTTAACATCAGCCAGAGGTCGCGTAAATTCATTTTGAAGTAATTTGACTTTATTTATTTAAGAAAATAGTACTTCCAAAGCTGTAGACTCAAAAAAAATTATTATTGCATGGTGTCTTTGAATAGTCATTAGTGTCATAATTATGGTTGTTTAAGCATCCACGGATCTTGACATTTCAAGAATCTACGTTATACTTTCATGTTTTTAGTACACATTTTAATATTACGGCATATTTTGTAAATGATAACTTTGATATTAAATTTTGATTTGTCTAAGCAACAGAGAAATTGGATATAAGGAAATAGACGCAGATGAAGTAAGTATAAATGTGCAAAAGAAATCCTGTCATCTAGTCATTTCGTCATAATTACGGGAAAGGCTATATTTCCTTTACGAACTGTACTGTGGCGACCACCATCTTTCTGTAGCAGCCAGACAGGGGTTGGAAAATATATTACTACAGATTGCGGGGCTAAATTAGATCTTACCTAGCTTACGGGTGTCTCCGGCACGTCTGAAGATTAGAACCTGAAGTCGATTGGGTGCCGGACAATCTCGGCGGAGAAGCGCTAGAAACGTACGACCGCAGACACCAACACCTACGACTGGAGTGGGAGAGTTTGTCGGTTGCTCTATCAGTTTCTACCGCCTCAGTTTCCGTTTCCGATTTACGAGGCGGTTTTTTTTTCTTGTTCCATTCGATCCACCCGATCTCTGGACCCCCCGAGGCTCGTAACTAACTGCGCCCAACCAGAAGATATACCCTCCCTTACCGCAAATGCTGCGTTGAATAGCGAAATGCGGTCACTATTAAAAGAGGCTCGTTTATTTGAACTAGTCGAGATACCAGCGCAGACATTACTATACCTGAATAGATTAAAGCTGGTAATACCCAGACCGCGTATCTATCGCACCTACCTTTATGTAAGAAAGAAAATTCTTATTTTTCTCCAAGCGTAACGTGGGTTTAAAGGATTTAATGCGCTCGGATAATATACACTTTTACGTAATACGAGGTTTATAGCCGGCGAAATTTTCAGATTTTCTTATTATTTGTAGGAAACATGATAAGCGCTAATGAAATTTAAACAAGATTTCTACTTCACAAGTTTAAATCTACTTAATCCAACATCGACTAAATTAGACAGGGTTTATTTATTCACCACACAGAGAAATAGATGAAAATTGCATATCACGGTAAAAAAAGAGGATCCTTTAGCTTAATAAATATTACATTACAAATGTTGTTGATTGAAATGGGGGCGAAAATGTGTGTATCTGATGTAGAAATTTCTCAAAATCAGACTATGAATAAAACTTAATGCCAAGAAAACAAGAAAGGTGCTTTAAAAATTGTCAAGCTATAAATATTCAATTTAAAAATTTATGAAAGCAAATGAATTATGGAGACAGATTTTTTAGCTAGTTAAGGATTACCATTCGTTTTTAAGAATGGACTTACTTTTTAATTCTTAATACATTATAACAATTTTCAGCCCCAAAATGTTGCATTCTTTTCTTTTCCGTGCAAAAATTCTTCTTAAGGTGCCAAGGGAACATTACTTTGGCCTGAATTTATACATTTTTTACGTGAGCTATTTGAATCTCAATCAATTTCGAGGTGCAGAAAGTTTTGCTACTTAGTTATTATCTTTTTAACTCCACTACTTTCTGAACTGCACTGTAGTCAGCATTAGGAGAAGCTGCTGAGTCAGAATTCGGAAACGCCTCACAATCAAATAAATAGGTTTATTATTTAAGGATTGTGATAATCATTTATAGCAATTCGATGAGAGGATAAATTCGACGGATAAATATGTAAAATTCAATACTTGAAACATTATTGAATTACTATATCTTCTAAAGCTATATCTATTCCTTATAGTAGTAGTACATTATAGTTCTAATTTCTTTCGAAATTCAACGATCTGTCGGAAAACTTTGTAGAATATCTAAAATCATTAAAAAATGCTCTACTTCCGTATATTTATTCCGAACACAACTTTACTTGCATAAGTTCTTCGCTTACGCTTGAATTAGCTACTGGTTTTCAATTATGCAGCAACCTTGCCAGTGTTTTGAAAATTTAGAGACACTGTTCTTAAAACAATATTGAGGTAACTGAGAAAGATTTAAAAAAAATACTAATAGGACGGATTAGTAGTAGTATTAGGACTCCATAGCCCAGAATCTGACACTGGTATTATCATAAAATGGTTAGTGACGTTTTTATCAAGACAATTTGACTTGAACGCACCATAAGTTTGGCAATCTTTTAAGAGAGTTTAAGCATCTGTAGGAGTTCTAAAATAATTCAAGTAAGGGACCAAATCGACAATGTAGTAAAAACAGAGCACTGAGCCTAGCTAAATAATTCAACAGACATAATTTCGATCACAGACAATCGATGTGTAATAGTAACAACCATCGCCATGGGCTGCAACAATACAAAACGAATAACAGTACGAGATCGAGTTACAATAGCAAAAATACCAAATACCGTTAATGCCATAATATCGTTTATGACTAGAGTTACCAAAACGTGTTGGCGATCAAGTGTCCACACGCGTGACGCGTGCATGGAGAAAACTATGCAGTTTATTCATACACTACGGTCTTAGTGCATCATGACAGCTGTGAAAACAATTTGACACTTGATATACGTTATATTGTGGAAACATTTGTGTACAACGTAACCATATCAGATAAGGGTTGTCTTAGTGCTGGAGCTTTTAGGAAAGGTTAGTTTGCTGGGGGTGTATAAAAATTCATAAAGGAATTTCCCGATTTAATATGCGATAGTGTAAAAATAATATGTTGAGCGTGTAATAAACTTTCTTTATGCCGGGACAAATTGCACCGTAAAGAATTCTCTTGGTAGTTTACCATTTGCTTTACTTGTAAAACGAAACAGTTTCATCAATTTTGGGATACATACAACTCCAAATTAAACCTTTGTAACCGTCATTTCACTGTAATTAGCTGATAAATATTAGAAAAATTTACTAATGAAGCAATTTTCAGAGTAACGGTAAATGCACTAACAAAACCTTAGCGCTCGCTAAGTGTTAATGCTTATAACTGATGGAGCCGCGACCATGTTTTATCTGGATCGGTAGACACTGTTATATAGAGATTCAGATTAAATTGCTCAAGAAGCTAAATTTCTTATATCACGTAAACTTAAGAATTTCACACATAATTTCCCTGCATACCTTAACCAACAAAGTTAATTCTTAACGTTTTGGGGAACATGTCATTTGTTATTAAAGAAAGTCAAATAGGACTTTAATACACTTACGATTTTACAAATTATGAACTATTTATAACAACTACAGAAGCTACAAAAGATTAGTTTAGACGGTACAAATGCTACAAAATCTTTCATTGACATAATGATTGTGTTTCTTTTTGTCCTTTATGTAACTTCAAAGATTATTTTAAGCATGTTACAAGGGGAGGTCCAGAAGTGCGTAGAATGGAGGGGATGGAGTGGGGATAGGGGCGCTCGCTAGGTGTCATTCTGATTGGCGACTCATCATTAGTATATAATGTATATATATACATTATTATAGTATGCAAGTTAAGTTGCAGCCCTATAGCGTCAGTCGTTTACGAATAGTTGCCTGCTAAACAAGTCAATCCGGAAGAAAACTGAAACTATGGAGGAAACACCGTACTGTGATAAAGTTCCTTACAAAGCAAGGAAAGAACGCTCAAACCATATTGAATGAAATGGAAACCGTTTATGGGGAACAGTGCCCTAGTAAATCAATGATTTATAAGTGGCATGGTCTTTCTAAACATGGTCGGGAGTCGACTGAAGACGACCCCGCTCAGGACAGCCAGTTGAGGCCACCACATGAGACATCGTCGAAAAAGTGCAAAAATTTCTACTGCAAGATGCTCGTTTGAAGAAAAAACGCATCTGCATGAGTTGGAGTATCAGATACCACCATTTTGCGTATCCTACATGACCACCTGTGTACGACAAAAGTCAGTGCAAGATGGGTACCGAGAATGCTCACGCCGCTACAGAAACAGCAGCACGTCTGTGTGTCCAAACAATTTTTGGAGCTGTGTGGAGACAAACCTGCACAGATTTTGGAGCGGATTGTTACCGGAGATGAAACATGGGTTCATCAGTTTGAGCCTGAGTCCAAACAGGAGTCCATGCAATGGCACAAAAAGGGGACACCACCGCCAAAGAAATTCAAAGTGTCAGAATCGGCAGGAAAGTTGATGGCTACTGTCTTTTGGGATTGTGAGGGGATATTATTGATTGATTACAAAGAAATATATTATATAGATATTAGAAAAATTAAAGGAGCCCATTAAGGAAAAACGTTGAGAAAAATTGACCAAGGGTGTGTTGCTCTTGCAAGACAATGCGCCGGTTCACAAGAGCAAAGTTGCAGTGGCTGCTCTGCAAGAGCATGGCTTTCAATCAATAGTTCATCCACCCTACAGTCCAGACCTGGCACCTAGTGATTTTTATTTGTTCCCTAATTTAGAAAAAGACTTACGTGGAAGAAAGTTTTCCGGCGACAATGGGGTAAACTAGGCAACTTTGGCCCATTTTGAGGCGAAAGATAAAAAATATTTTTATGATGGTTTGGAAAAATTAATTCATAGATTTAATAAATGTATTGTGCTTAAGGGTGATTATATTGAAAAGGAAAAATAGATTTATTGTTTTATTTTATTTAAAACCCTTCCATTCCACGAACTTCTGGACCTTCCCTTGTATGTATGTTTCTTTATATAGGAAGATTTATACATTGTAGAAGAAGATCGCTCAGTGAAACAGTATTGGAAAAACTAAATGCCGGCCTACTTGGCAACTTCAGTGTAACGAGAAACGTGTGATTCATAGCAACGACTTAGTACGATTTAGTTGCATGCGGTAAATAAGAAGCTTTGGCAAGTTTTAAACCAAATAGACATTTTTGCACACATTTTTTACTGCCATCTTTTGAAACACGTTCCGAGTAATAAATTAGAATGCAACCAGTTTAAACCCAAAATGTTTTATCTTGCAATTAGTAAATTTGTGAAACCATTTCTGTATCACAACTGCATAATTCCAAAATATTTGTGGATATTTGTTTCGCTTATTTCTTAGCGAAATTTAATATGCATGTTACTGCAAATCAAGGTATACCTCACTAACATTAATTAAGTTAGTAAAATGCATGAGCTTGAAATCAACTTATTAGATTTGCATTTGTAATTTCCTCGATGCTACTGCAGTAAACGTTCTATTTGCTCGCAGACCTGGGTACAATCAGACGCTTTCAAAATGTTCGCTGTCGAACAGTGAAACTTTATTTATCTATTACACCTTCTGTACTGAGAATATCGTAAAAAGAGGATTAATAGTTGCTAGTAAATATATTTACGATATCGATTGTATAATACCATAGGGCGGCTCAACGTCTAGTACGCTTGGTTATCTCGTGGACCCGGTATGCAACCTTATTATCTCGTGGTCTGCTTATGCTTGTTTTAATTTGGGAAAGCCCCTGGGAGATGTGAAACCATGTATTATTATTACTGAAAAAGATTTATTGTAAATTATTAATGTTACCGCGATTAGCAATGACAATTATTAATAATTATAACACAATACATATAAGGATGTATCTAATACACATAATTATTTCTAGTTATACTGCATGACATTGAAATTGAGAAGGCGGTCGCTGAAGTTGCAGTATTTTTCACCCTGCCGCTCCTTAGGCATGATCAAGGCCTTGAAACATGTTAAACAAAAGTATAACAAGGGAAAACGGTAAAAACTGAAGCAAAACACACAAAACATACACCTGACATTAATATGAGAAAAGGATGCAAGAAGTGTTAGATATGTCATGACCATTGCCAACGTAAAACTCATACGCATAACCCAAAGTTGCACAGAAGCAGGTAATAACAAAACTCTAAAAAAATCTGAGATTGGTTTGTTTACGTATTCCAGGACCAATACAGAGTTGTCCAACAGCTGCAATGAGACGGCATACCACCGTTTCTTAAACTGAAGTTTATGCTGTACCATCCCGCGTTTCTTTGAATGTTAGACAACGACCACAAGGCAAATTATTTTATATTCTCTCAGACAGTCAGGCTGCTTTAAAGGCGTCAACATCAATCATATACACTTAAGTTAGTATGGGGTTGCTTGTGAGGAGACCTAATAGCCCTGTCTAATCACAACAATATTACACTGATGTATAAGTTGTAGACCCAGCAATCAGAGAGTAGATTGCATTGCAGCACCAATTATTTTGAAACTATGTAACTGAACAGAATTACAATAAACAAATGATAGGGATGATATACGAACTGAATAAAGTTTTATTAATTGTAGTCGTTGTTTTTTCCATGGAACGTACTTGCTTGGTATGTTGCCACTCTTCAAGAGTTAATTCCAGACATGTTGAACGGTACTTGAAAATTGATAATTAACTCTTGCACACCTTGGACCAAGGTATCGGTTGTTCCACCTCTATTATTGACTACTCCGGGAAACAACTGTTTTCATTGCCAACGATGTTCCAACTAGAACTACGGTTCTATGGAATACAACTAGATTATGGTATATTTACAACTCCACCGCGGTGAGAAGTTTGTTACCATAAACGTGCATTACCTTAAAACTTTTCAATTCTTTCCTTTTTCTCTCCCTCTTGACATTAAAATGTCACCAATGCATTGTAGAAAGTCTTCACTAAGTAGTTGAATTTTATCCGTCCCCATGTAAATTTTTTTGGCGTCAAAATTTACAATGTAAAAATATTCCTATGTTATGTTTAGTATTCCCAATTAATGTTAGAATTTCAGAATATATGAAAAATTTACCGCTTAAATGTTCAAAAGTTAACTATGATGCCATCTGCAAGATGAAGGAAGGTTTAACTGGGCACCCAGACAGCGTACAGATAGCTATATTACAATTGTTACGTTCTCCTGGTTTGAAGAACAGTGCCGCTGTAGCCTGCTCGTAAATCCCTGAATTACTTGACCAATACCTACTTGCAGAGTATGCTCGCTTATTTGCTAGGTTGAGGGTTATACAGTGAAACCCAATGCGCATGCGCAAAAAATATATTAAAAAAATAAAATGTGAACACGGTTTCCACTCTAGCCTATGTACAGTCACGATGTACGTAAGATATGTAATATTTGCAATAGTTGCAGTTACTCGGGCTGTCTTGTACATTAGCATGTGTATATGTATGCTTTCCTTTACTTTTGCAATATAAGGTACCGCAGCAGCATGTACATTGCCAATGCTATGTTTAAAATCTTATATGCTTCCGCAGAAGCTTTGTTAAAGGCATGTACTAATGCCCCTATATGTATGCATGCACCACTACCTTTGTATAGGGGAGCCAACCCTATTTACTTGTTAATTTTATAAGTGTACATCGGTACTGTGCTTATTTATATGTCCCCTTCCGGGAGCCTAATACTTTTTGTTTTGAATTTGCCTAAGGGACTTGGCCCTGTTTCAATGGCTTGTGTTTGTACTTGAACCAAACACTTTCGTTTTTACACATTTATAGGGAACCCACCCTATCTCTTAGAGCCTGAACGCCTGGTTGCGGACGACAGTAGCGATAATAGCCGACGTCAAAACAAAAGTATGTTATGTTGTTGCTACCCAGGCGTTCTCGTAAGAAATGATATGGTATGTGCAATCTGGCTCATTGCTATTGCCCCCCGAAGCAGGGAAAAAGCCGGTAGCCAACAAATGTGCGAAGTGCGCACCTAAAAGGAAAACAGCAGCGATGAAGTCGACATGACATATAGAAAATTGGTCCTTGAAACTCGTCCGCAACGACGGACAACTAAGTCCCGTTACGACGGAGGACCGTACAAACGTACAGATGATAAAAGGCGCTGCAGTCTCGACGACCGTGAACTCGAAGCGGAGAGATCGTACTTGTAGAGGATGTCTACACATGCGCTCCGACGATCTTACAAAAATGATTCCCGCCAGAATCTCAACAGAAGACTAAATATAAGTATAGACGACAAAGGAAACCGTAGCCTCGACGAACGATAATAGAAAGCCGAGAAATCGTACTACTTAAGGATGTTGCTATATACGCTCCAACTACGTTACAATAAAGGTTCCCACTATACGAGAACCGAGGAGAAATCCGTACTTGAAAATATCAAAAACTCCCAATAGTCGTCCGACGACCTTACAGTTACAATAAAAGATGCCATTATACGAAAATTGACGAGGCTCGAAAGCGGCTGAGAATGAACGATCGCTATTACCTCGAGCGTCACACGGGAGTCGTGAAGCTGCATCAGAGAAAGTTATAGTGTTAGATATAATATTAAGAACCAGAGTACAAAGTGAAGCTGCATCAAGGAAGGTTATAGTGTTAGATACAATATTAAGGAACAGAGTATACGTGTATCTACACAAATCAAGTCATAGTTATAGAAACAATCAAGTCACAAAGTGTCACGTGTATTTCCACCAAATCAGGATATAGTTTCATATACAATATTTAGATCTGAATAGAGTTTTAATTCGTCGATGAGCGGGTTAATTCTTCATTCAGTGTAATAAGTGTATCCTGTAGCTAAACTGTAAATATAGTGTACATACATATTGTATTTACTAGTTTCATTAACACCGTGTTACAGAGAAAAATACTCCTTCAAATCAAGAGGAGTTCAAACACTATTAATTATTTATTTCTTGAAATACTTATTTATGATTAGAGAGCAAATTTGTTAAACCCTTATAGCCTTTAAGCACTTTCTAGTTTCTGAGAAAAAAATCATTTTCCAAAATTGTATATTTTCGAAAGACTCTAAACTCGTAAACTGTAAACACTATTGTTTTATTAAGAATGGTGTTATATTTTTAAAAAACAGCTTCTTAAAAGTCACAAGATCTCTCTCCCATAACTACTTTCCACCCCAATGTGTCTGGTTCATCATCCGTTTTTTTAATATGGTGCTAGGAGAGCTTCCTCTGTTCTACATAACAATACTAATGGCGTTTACTTAACGTTAAATTGTAGTTAAGTAAATTTAAAGAGCAATTGATGGGTTTGGTTCTAGTCTTGATACCATGTGATTAAGTATTCAAAACGAATATCTTTATATAAAAAACTATCGTTATTATATAATGATCAAATTCACAGAATCATCTTCAAAAGAATTTCTAAGCATATCTTTAACAATTTTTCGAAGTTAGGCATGAGCTTCAACATATTCTATTACAAATTCGCTACATTAGAGCACTGACGTGTATAAAATGTGTTTGAATAAATCTTAAATATTTTCTTTAAGAAAGGCTTTAAAATGAGGACGTTAAAACTTTCTTCATGTCAAGGCAAACAAATTGATATAACGCACTTCTGAGCGCAGTTTATGAGAAACCGCATTTCAAAATTCACGGTTTCAAATTTATATAATAGTATACAAGTATAGATTAAGATAGATTCATAATATAAGCACACACGCAGCATAGTTCCATATAAATTAGGGTTTAAATGTTATAAAATGTAATCATCAAGAGTAATGCACAAGAAGTTACTTTTAAGTAAAGAAAAAAACACCTTTCGTCAATCGCTTGCAGAAACAATTACAACTACTTTAGCATATTTCATTAAAAAACTGTATCTACAACTTACGAAATTACACTAGTGCACTTTGAAAGTACTTATTCCGCTGCATGGTATTTTTAGTCCGAAAGATAAGAATTTCATCAACATTCCAGAGGATATTAAATTTCAGCAGATAATGGGATTTCATTCGAATGATTTATCGCATTAGCGTCAACGATTGTTTCTTATTTTCATTCCGATATTGCGCGCATCCTGACAACATCCACCTCGCGCCAAAAATTCAATTTTATAAACGTGTTTCTATTAGCGACGTCAAAGCTTTTTCCGAAATTAAATTGTCAGATTTTACGGCAACGACTCTTTTTTTGTTCGGCACATCAGTCGCCTGTCCGACAACAACAGGGGCCTATTTTGATTGACGCTTTACGTGTTGCCTCTATTGCGTACAGATGTCGGCATGAGTTCGAGGATTTCCATTAAATAATTGGAAAATTTTAAACTCTTAATTGGATGTATTGATATGAAGGTGTATATTTGATGACAGAGCGTGAACGATAATTCCAGCAATATCTGAAAAATGTGAATTTATGTTCTACAGGATATTACCGATCACGTTATTAATACACATTATGGTATAATAACAAGATAATAACTTAACCACTGCTGTGGTTGATCATATATGTGGGTATTAATTACCATATTAATATGTTATTATCACTTGTATATTACTTGAATTCATATTTATGATTTGGTCTAGGAATCAGCAAAAATTTCATTAATTAAAAGCATTCTTTTCTTACTGCAATATAATTTAGAAAATACGTATAAAGACTCAATCAATAAAACTGTGAGAAGATTGCAAAACAGTACATCAATGACAAAATTTCGCAGCACACGAGACTTGTTGTTGAAGGTTATCTAAATGTTCGCAAAAGGTTGCCGTCTATTATGAAATAATGTTATATTGCAATCTTAATTATTCATCTAGTAAGGATTCAGTAAAGGGATATTAAGCCATTAACTGCTTCCATTTTATTTTAGATGTTATGTATTAAGTAAAAAGAAAGGAACAATTTAATAACACAGCAACTGAAACAGCTATTCATTTCCCTCCTTAAGTACGGTGGATTCGTTTTAGATTTTCTTTGGAAAACTATCAATCTATGAAGACTTAAATTCGTTTTCATTTCATTTGTTCCTTACACCACAAGTAGTATATGTGTATTATATTCCTGAAATTACGAGCATAATTCGTAAATATGTCGCATTCTTAGACAGAAGTAATCGAGCAAAAAGTAGATTGTTGTCATCTTCGCGAAAATTATTAAAGCAATTTTGGAGAATTCCGAGAAGATTTCACTACCCTACTTTCGTATTAGACTGCGTGTTCGTACCGTGGAGGATAAGTTTTAGGGGTGCCATATTGTTTTATGCTCGCCAATTTGTATACAAACTTGCGTGTAACGTGTTTGCGTGACCGACTGTAATTTTCCACTTTTCCGCCAAATATTTCACAAATACAATGACTAAATAATAGGTATTAATAACAATAATCATAAAAATTGAAATATAAAATATATGATTAACTTAAATTCATTTATTTTATTAGTTACGATGTTTCGTATTTTTCCTATTTTCCTATTTTACTTGCTTAAATAGAAAAAAATAAGTAAACTTTGCGACTTGACGGATTTCAGTTTTGTCAATATGTCAACAATATAAAGAGAAGATTAAGCAAACAAATATCTGAAGTAAATCCTGATCAAGCTAAACAATTTTATTAGGGCTTTGTAGGTGACCTTACAAATTGAATTTTGATTTAATCGTCCTTATGGTAAAGGTGAACATTTTGAAATTTGTTCTAGCCTAGTTCGCCTCGCTAGTCCATTCGTCCGGCTCAGTGACCAGTTTAGTTTGCCACATGTGCCGCGTATTTATTAGGTGCCATAAGCCCACTCAAGCCCGATGAAAATCTGCCTAATCTATTTGAAATGAATTCATTCTCCAACAAAATAATTTTAGTGGTACAGCAAGATCCGTACAATTATAAAATCAAAAATAGTTTCAACCACAGTTGTGTCGCTAGTCCACTTTGTCCTTTACTCTAACGATGTCAGAATACACAAGACTACAATACTAAAATATTATGAAAAAATCCATGATAATATAAAGTTACAAAGGAAATTAGATTAGAAAGAATACAAAAAACTTCTTTTAGAAAACGTAGGGTCTAGATTTTGAATTTGCAACTGCCTTTGTCAACCAGGATGGCAAACTAGCTGAAATAATGTATTATTTAAAAACGCACGGGTGGTCATATACTTTCTTTCAGCGCATAGTTAAATCCATTTCAATCATTATTCAAGGCTCAAGTGGGATGTACTCCATCCACATTGTAGAAAACAGATTTCAAAAATTTTCACATGCATATGTTATATATTGGGGAAACAAATGATAATACCATTTAGAAAAGAGAAATTCAAGAAATTAATAAAACCGAGAGCATGAGAGAATGTTTCTATGTAAGTACTGTTAACTTTATTTGGGCATGAAAGTCTGAACCTGATCACCTGCCATACCGTACGACTAGCTTCTAAATTCCACTCTCGTAGAAATCTGCCGTGTGATTTGCACGGCTGCTTTGACGTCGTCATTGTGGACATAGCGCTGACAGGCAAGGTCTTTAAATGCAAGAACAAATCACTGTGCGCTAGAGTGTAAGACGATAAGATCTTAGGTTCAATGAGCCATATGTGGACGAGTGTTGTTGTAAATCCAAATAATCCCTGTATTAAGCATGCCACTCCTTTTACTTTGTATTGGACAACGCAGTCTGTTTAAGGTCTCGTGAACGTGTGAGCACTGACTGTGTTATCCTGAGGTGAAAAAAGCCACAAGTAAAATACGCTTTCTCTTCTAAAACACTGCGCGCATGACTTTTTGGGCTGAAATTGTCTGCGTGAACTTTACTCTGTTGGGTGATGTTGGTACATTCCATAGGCTAGTGTTTTGATATCGACGTAACGTGAGCAACTCACATTTATCGAAATATTTATTCAGATTCATATTAAATATTACCTTTTTAGTTAGCTTGAGTGAATGACATTTCCTTTTTCATATTCTGTACCTATCTGATATTCTACTTCCTTGCAGTACTTATTAAAGGAGAACAATGAATATTCACAGGGAGAATACTGGCAATTTTCAAATACTTTTGCATTTAATAAAGGATATTCTTTCTTGAGAACAAGCGATGCAAACATTTGCACAAATTGTTAAGTTTGCAACTGTTTCTTGCTCTCGTAACAGTGTATGGGATTGGCTCTGTAACAAAAATGATCTACCCTTCCTTTTAATAAATTCTGAAGATCTTTCACGGCTAATTTTAGCAAGACTACCTTCTTCTTGATTTGTTCCGGAGAGACACTCGAAGAAGTGGAAGCTGGTTTAGTTTCCTTGTCTATCGCGGGGTTTTGTTGAAGGTGTTCAAGTGTTCATTTACTTAAAAATATGAAGAAAGAAGAAAACAATTTTAGGGTATTCGTTGAAAAGGATTTTGCTTTTAGGGGTTTTCTGTCGCCTTGTACTGATGAAGAAAAATAGACAAATATGTGGTGTTGTCTGTAAAAAATGTTGACATTATTATTCCAGTATATATCCAAGCTATTAAAAAATGTTTAAAAGAGACATTAATATTAAAAGCAAGAGTTCCTCTGCCTTAGAGTTTTGCATAGAAATTTCTTGTTTAGCTGAAACTGAATTTATACATTACTTTACGGATGCAATACATGTTTATCGTTCTCTTCTACGACAGTTTCCACTAAGTGTTAACCAGCAAATATCCGATTCGTATTTGCTTACTATTACTCGAATGTGGTGTAGCCATAACGCAGTGATAGTAATCGTTATTATTAGAATAATGTGTCACCGACTATAAATAAAAACGCGATAATCGGCAACGCAGTCAATTTTGATGTGGTCGTCATTTTAGTATTCGAAAAGGATTATAGGAAAGTGCGCTTGTCGAACATTTATCTGCGCGATTCAATTGTAATCGGTAGCAATATGTAATACAGACACATATTAGGTTCAGTTTAAATCCAGCGTCGTTTTACCGTTTAATTATTGCAATACTCGGTGTATTGGAGCCTTCCACGATAGTTATATAATTGTATCATTATAAATTTACTTATGAATATGTATACCATCAAATAGTTGTTAGGTTAAAGAGAACATATTCGGAATGTGTAGTTTGCAAAATATGATAACGAAAACATGCCACAAATTTTGTATGAGGCGCCAATACGCAGCGAAGTGGTGATTATTTTGAACATTTTTCGGGTGCTAGTAGTTCTTATGTCTGGAAAAATATTTCTATTCTATTAACAAAGGAACACCGGAAACCCGAAAATTCAGAATTCTATGAAATTTTAGGAACCGATAGAATTTTTGTAGCAGCTGAATCGCCCGACATTGAGATATAGTTTGCGTATTTTTTGACTCTTTTTTGTAAATATATAAGAAACTATAACAACTCATTTTTTTAGAACACAGCCTCAAGAATGATGTCAATTATTTTCGGAAAAATATTTACTGCAGTTTGTTCTTTTTTATTTATCAAAAATAAAGTCGGTTTTGGTGATTGTAAGTGTACCAACAAAAAAGTATGTTTTCTTTTGAATATGAATTTCACCAGCCATTTCTGCGGGTGGACGCTTATTTTCGCCGTTATTTTTGGCGTTAATCTACTAGTACGACTTCAAGATGCGCAATCATTGTTTAGACCTATAGGGATGTACATCCCTCCTTTAAAGTATGGAAAGTCACTTCCAATCATTTTAAAACTTAGCTGATAGAAGCACTTCAAATATCAGACCGAGCAGTATCTTATTCATCAATTGCTGAAGCGAAAATTGAGTTACTGAACGTCAAAAATGAGTCCGAGAGGATAAAACTATACATATTTTAAATCGACCGACCCAAAAGAACAACAACAACGGTACATATAAATGAGTTTGGTTTCTGACTGAGAAATGCTGTTAAAACTTTTTGTGATACAGCTATTCTTATGAACTACGACATAGTTTAACCTGCAATCGCTAACCCACAATTACTTCCCTTCAACGATATTTTTGACTCCTTCAAATACTCATAATATAAGAGTGAAACGTGAATGAAAAATCGGGGTTATTTAAAAATGTCTAGACTTTTGCTTTCCAAAAGATACGAAGTCTACGCCCTTGTATAATGTGTGTAAACAGGCAGCTATTACATAGCGTAATTATTATACCGTGAGTGCACTTTCGACGAATCGATAGCCAAAATTATGAGCAAGAGGAGGATGAAATGAGATTTCTAGAAGTTAACATAGTCGAGAGATACGCATGCTATTCTGCAGAGTGTTTACGTGTCAGCAGGTTAGCTCTGTCTACTACTACAAAATCCTATCCTCACATCGATCAATTTGAATCGAGTCAGTGAAGCACTTATTCCGTATTACTGCGAAGTAAGGGGGTATGTCGCTAAACATGCGTTATTCGTGTCGAGTGAAGTCGGTGTTCGATACATTTTCCAGTTGTCCAGAGTGCAATCAATAGCTCACAACTTTTCACACGTATGTATAAGTATCATTCACATTTACAATACAATCGTTCGACTAGCCATCGGAGACGAACCAGAGCGTCCAGAAGAACATGAGCGAAAGCTCGTCTATACGTTGACCTAGTCGAAACGGTTTCTTTCGGGACCAACAACAGACGCGGTCAGAAAATCGGGAATATTATTTCATATGTATATGTATATAACTAAGTGCAGCATATGATTTAATATTCTTATATAAGCTAATAATAATAATAATAATATTGATTATCCTGATGCTATTATACATACATAGAATCACCAACTCAGCACTTGTAATTCTTTAGATAAATTTTTCTACAATTTGTCAGGTTATTAAACTAGCAATATGTTTTTTTTGCCTCTCTTTAACAGAGGTTACTACCATTTTTGTACAGATATACATACGCAGTGTCTTTTTGATTTACTTTGTTTTGCGTGCTACAATGTTAAAATTAAACCGAAAAATATTTTTATGTGTGTCGTATTTCTACTTCTATCGTAATTCTTATTCAAGATGTAATGACTATATATCGCTCGCTATCCCTAAGAGTATGTTGGTGATTTGTATACGACCTCTGTGCACATTGTAAACGTTTCTGTCAAATGTGTAAATATTTGATGATTTTAGGCGAACGTGTATTATGTACATATGTAGAACAAACTCATGTGTGCAAACAGTTGGGTTACTCTACTCTAGATAATTAGGGTGGGAATGGTCAAAGTAAGTATTACAATACAACTCGAATCATTTCATTAGTTATCTCCTTATAGTTGACCTCAATAAATTAGCAGTTCATATTGAACATCCTGGATCGCCTATAAAATGCTTTTGAACAAAATTAATGTTCCAAAATCATTTTTACAATAAATCAACGATTCTACAATTAGATTTGAGGTAAACTTAAAAGGAGAAGTATAAATTGCGACTTAACAATTATTTTGTCAGAAGTTATCTGCTTAAAAAAGTAGTTTATTTATTAATTATCTTGAATCTATACAATACTACGGTACACAAATATATTTAGATTGCTGGGTTGAAATTATCAACACATCGGAGGTGATATTAAAGCATATCATGTCAATGCTTTAATACGAGGAGAAACCGATACGCGACAACGTGACATATTAAATCATCTCTATATACGTCAACATGTCGCTAGTGCTAGTAAAGACAACAACACCAGCTCATTAAATATTTAATATCCCGAACACCAAACGTACTCAAGATAATTAGTTTCCTCTTCCCTTTCCACAATCAACCCTATCAACCTCCCAAAATATAATAAACTTCCCGACGTTGAGCTCTAAACTCTCTAATTTTATTCCTGGCTGTCAGTGTGTATTAAAATCAATAAGGTAATAAAGGATATTATAATAATGAAACCTATATAGTATTATGCATAATTATTAAATTATCTGCGATAGATGTAGTACGCAAATGTGTATCATAGAATGGGATGTTCGATAGAGGTGACGTTTACTATGCTTAATAAAGGGTTAATAAAATTTAATTAATCTCCCTTGCGTACGGTATACGATATTTTCACAATATTCGCAGCGAAGCGAAAGCATAGAGGTTGCGTTGGTATTAAGCATAATGATATCGAATTGATATGAATGTAACAATTAAAATCTATTATTAACTTACACAAATAGTGTAATGTGTGTGTGTATATATATATATACATACATACATATATATAGGAAGAGCACACGTTTTGTAGCACCAGATAATTGTAATTGCAGCGGGCATATAATTCACCCTTCAGTTTGATTAGTACAGTATATCGTTAATCCACCTACTAATAGGAAATGTTTGACAGTATACAATAACATAACAACGCACATTTTATAGATAAATTATCTGAAATTACACGTGGGACCTCTCCATTGGCGGCAATTGTATCTATTTGCATTTATCGTAGCTTTATGTGGTTCCTATTTACGCTTATACGTATATAAAACGAAGACGGATAAATTCCAAACGTTTTTCATTTCAACTACGAAGTATAGCTAACAGTGGAGAGGATAGCTGTTCGCGTAAGTGCATGTTATCCAATTTTACATATACACTAGGGTGACAGAATAAAATAGACACCTACTAATTAAAAAAAAGATTCTATTCTCGTTGTATATACAAAATATTTAAAAGTTTTTAAATTAGACTAATATTTTGTCGATCCATCTTTACTTGCGTGAAGTGCTGCGAGTCGTCGTGGCATAGAATCTATTAAATGATTAATGGTGTCTTCTGGAATATTTAACCACTCTTCTGTAACAGCTGCCACGAGTTCTTCCTTATTGCTGGGTTTTCGGGGTCGTTTCGCCATATTTGTCTGGATTATGTGCCAAACATTCTCTATCGGATTCATGTCTGGTGATTGGCCTGGCCATGGTAAAATCCGAATTCCCTGTTCCTCTTTCCATGTGGTTGTTGTTCTTGCTTTGTGGCAGGGTGCTCCATCCTCCATAAAAGTGGCGTCTTCTTTAGATAAAATGGGGTTGTCGAATATCGGTAGTAGTCCTTCTGTTAATATTTGGATATATTTTGCCGCATTTATATTTCTGTCGCAGATTACTAATTGCTATCTTTCACCATACCATATCGCGCCCCACACCATGACCTTCATACCGCCGTATTTCACCGTCTGATGCAAAAACTTGTCGTCCAGTTGCTGTGACGAACGTCTCCATACCCACGTACGACCACTATCACTGAATTGGCAGTATCTGCTTTCGTCTGAAAAAATGACAGACCGCCAAAACTCTTCGGGCTTCGTTCGCATTTCGATTGCCCAAGCCATTCGGCGCCGTTTTTGAAACGCCGTAAGGAGAGGTTTTTTCTTTGCCACCCTTTTATACATCCCCACACTATGGAGGTATCGCAGAACGGTGCGCTGACTTTTCTGTGAAGTTGCCGCAAGCTCAGCTGTACTTTTTCGCGGTTCTCTTAACACTTCGCGCACAAGCACCCTTTTACTTCTTTCAGAAGGTCCGGCACGACCTGGTCTCGGCTCCACTGTTGTTTTTTCCTTGCGTTTAAATTGTGTAATCACACGGTTAACTGTGGACAACGGAATATTAAAAAATTTACTTATTTCACATTGCGAAGCGCCGCGTTCACTCTGGCCTACGATGCGACCCCGGATGAAGTCGCTAATATCACTCGAACCTTGTAAGCGAGGCATAATTGTAACGATACTAAACTATGACGAATTCCTTCCGATACATCTACCCCTATCCTAATGACAAGAGAAAGTTCTTAATTCGTTCTTAGAATTTAGCTGTTTACATATTTATATCGCTTCACCTGGTGTCTATTTTATACTGTCACCCTAGTGTATGTACTGCTAATTGATAATGGAGCTTAAGATTATGCAGTTTCTTCTTTAGTCGATAGTTTCAGATAGGTCTATCCCCAACGAACTATATTAATAAATCATGATCATGAGAACTGGAAGTCAGTTGCGATCAAGTCTCGACTCCTAGATTTATCAGACATATTAATGTTTATAGGATTTTTTATTGAAATAAATCGTTGTGAAATAAATAGAATGAAAATAAGTACAAATATCTCATTTTATCGGTAAGGTATATTTTATTCTGTTACATTTGTTCAAATAATATATAAATGGACTCCCAGTAGGGTATAACGAAACATGAATATTGGCAAAGTTGAACAAATGTATACCATCATGATACAATTCATAAGCCAATAAAAAGCAAAGTTTCCCCGAAGATATATCGTTGAGCAATAAACAATGATACTATTAAAATATAGAATTAATCTATTTCACTTATAATTAAAGTTACCTGAATCTTTCAGTTAATGCATATGAAATGTACAGTAACCAGAAAAGGGCACAATAAATACAAATTCTCGCCTTTTCTTTAACATTTTGAAATGCAATAGCAGTTGGATAAATTTATCCAAGTGTAGGAATGAGGCGTTTATAGTTACTGTTATTGGGCAGTATAAAATGACCCTTGAGTATATCCTATGTTCTTCGGGTATTGTTTGAATCAAATTATATGGTATGGCAAGGAAGATATATGTTGATATTAAGTCAGAAAAAACAGGCGCAATATCTAATTTCGACAAGTAAGTAAAATGGGTTTCAATTGATTCCAAGTATTTTAATAACGTTGCCAAACGACAACGTTACAGAGTCGAAACTTGCCTTTTTAACCTTTTTTAACTTGCATTAGCAACAAATCGAGTCGTGTACTAAGAGGATGAATAGAAGAATAATGAGGGCGAGAAATCGATTTAGTTTTAAAGACAGTAATTATTAAATTGCCTGACATGCATCCTTCTAATGGTATAACTCGGCAGCATGTTATAACGACGTGCTTTAATAAAGTTTCCATCAAATTTCACTTCAATGACTCTATCAATGTAATTAACCTAGATACGTCCATGGCTATTATACAACTAAAAATTATTATTCACAGGTTGCACAAAATAATATTTAGATATATATTTTTAATATCATTTTCAATACGTCTTGATTGTAGCACATTGGATACTATGTACTGGATATACTGTAGGACGGCGAACTTTGATTGACAGAAGCAATACTTTTATCAATCTAGATCAGAAATTTTGAAAGAAATTTTTTTTTCTGTGTATATGTATAAATATGGTTTGGCTTTGGTGTTTCCGTAATATCCTACCTATTTTGTTCGTTGTACCCTTTATGTACGGGAAATGCGCTTTAGTTGCATAAGTGGTAGTGTTCATTGGCTTTATTTTCGGATGGAAGGCTTTGTTTATGGTATTAGTTGAGAAACTCTTTTTTCGCAGTATGTGTAAAGCATCGAGATCAAACATAACCAACGATTTCACCACCAACACCGTAAATTCATGACACACATATTTCAGTATTTCCTCTCCAGTCAATATGTTTTCAGTACAGTACATAGCACTGCACATTTTTTTTCTGCTTCTATTTGTAAAAGTGTGTTAGATGTACGGTAAGATGCCTACGGATACCTGCTCTAGTGCGATACACACGCGGAGATGTTTACTCCGATGCAGGGCATGCATAAACATACGCGACCTTATCTTATTTAGTCTTCACGGATGAAATACATACAAGACGTAGTACATAGACGAGCATCATCGGGAACAGACATTCTTTTCTATATCATACTTATATTCTTTCTTTAAATATAAGCGTTTTAACGTATACTACGTTTCAATAACCTGCCAACAACAACAAGGTGCCTACAAGAAACGATATTTCACTTTAGTTACATGCCAGAGGGGTTATAAACATTTTTATTTAGTACATTGTTGACAATTATGTTTATATGCTTATTCATCATTAAATACACCATATTAGTGCATTAATTATGTAACAACCGCTTGCAGTGGCAACAACCATCTTCTTTTCAGTAAACTGCTTGCTTACAGTGTTTCTGTAAATTATTGTTTTGCCCACTTCTCCTAACATAGTTTTATTTAAATTTCCATAGCTGTTGTATTGTATCTAAGTTACCAATTGGAATAGATTGGAAAGGAATATAGAGGAATTGAATTGTCACAACATTCCTTTCAAAATCGCATTACATATAATTTATTAGTGAAATTTTTGTGCAGACAAGCGCTATTTCTTGACTTACTATTAGGCTTGATTCTCGAAAAGCTACAAACCAGTCTACGCTTATGTTGACTGTCATACATTCTCTACACGCTAATATTACGGCATCCAAGTTACTCTGATTGAGTTGTGTCACCTGCTGAAAATGACCTCTTTAATTAAACTTGCAATATTGTATCTAGAATGGAGGTCCAACAAAATAGAGGGTGTATGAAATAAAAGCCCTATATCTTGCAGTTTCTTAAATATGTAAGTTTATATAACTAAATATTATTTGCATTGCTATTATTTGTAAAAGCTTGCACTTCTGATGTCTTCCACTAAACTACTTAGTAAATTCATGTGCAAAATTTATAGAGAGGTGTATTATGTAAATACTCAAAACAAGCAATCTTCCTACAATATGAATATAAAATGCCCCGCCAATTGATAACAATCTAATGATTAGTAAGGTATCATTAAGATTAACATTGGTTGTATAAGCTTATTTTTCAAAAGCGCTTTTGTATGCGTTATGGTTCTCAACTAAAGCCTTTTATCACAGTATCTCGAACAAAAATGAAATGTGATTTTATAAATTTATATTTCGAAGCAAATTGCTTTACATTTAATGATACAACAGAAAGCTCGCTTGCTTTACGCTTTTACCTCGTCTACTGCGCTCGTAATATAGAATTCTGTAACGCAAAAATTCCGCTTTATGTATCTTTACGACCCGCCTTGCAGATTCCTTAAACTTTCCTTTTGAACGTTATATTCGGATTATATATGAAATATAGATTGTACTACAAGGTTGGAAATAGTTGATATCTTACCTAGCTTGATTTCTGTTTTATTAATGAGTTTGTTGTACTACTTTGTTAACTATTTACTTATTAGTCTAAATTAAATTATGATGCGGCCGTATTGCTAGACATAAACTATTACATATTAAAAAATATATATGTAGGGTGTATAATACAAATGATGAAATGGTGGAAGATTTTAAGGGGAAAAAACATAAAAGCCCCTGTTACTGAATGACTACAGGTAAATAATAAGTAACATGATAAGACCGAAGTAATGAGAGGCTAGCTGAATACTAATGAAATAACAATATTTTTACAATTACAGAACAATAATGAAAATAGCCATTCAGACTATACAGTTTATTTTAAGTAATGAGAAGAACTTTCTTAAGGATTTTATTAGCCAGGTTGGTTAAGATCGTTTTTGCATATTCTAGTATAGGTATTAAATTAATAAATACATGTCGGGTGGCATTCATATTTATGAAAGTAGCTGTATACATGTGTACGTCGCATCGTAAGCAGCTACCCGTGTTTAATGCTTCCAATTTAATCTCACCCGCTTTGCTTTCTATATAAAATGGTTTCTAAATGAAATATTCGAGGCGAAAGCAAAGGCGTACTAGAAGGAGAGTAAGGGTAGATGACTGGTTGGGGTGTATAAAGGGACGCTCCCGTCTGGTAATGGCCGCTGGGTTAACAAATAAACCATTAATTATGACCTGGCCGAAAGCATCGACCAAGGTGTGAAACGCGTATTCACATAATAAAATTCTAGAAATGTATTTTATTGCCCTCACTATTATAACCTTCTGTATTATTTGCCGTATATTAGATTAAACTGTCTGTACACATTCCAATTTTAACATTTAGTGTAAAAGCACTGATTAACATATGAAAATATTTTTGTAATATAGCGAACTTTCTCGAAGTTTCTGGTGATTCTACTTTCCTAGAGAAATGAAAGCAGAACATAGGAACAGTGCATAAATATAGCTTATCGACGAACTCAATGTTGCAACAGATAATTTGTTCCACTAATGTTTGTGATTGAAGGTACTACCTATTGACTTGAAATATGTAGAAGTTACGAAAACTTTTTTCCTACTTTCGCACCTTGTAGAGGTAGTGTATAATATAATACTTCCATCCCAATGTCCATTGCTTCAGTTTCACTGTATGTGGTATATAGATTTCATTCAAACATGCACACACATCAACATAGATGGCAACAACAGATATCGATCGCATTGCTCTCAGATGGTACTTGACCTCCAGAAACCAAATAAAATTAATCGATGCATTATTTCGGCGTTTAAACCACATTTGAATCACAGAAAATTTTCCAGTGAACGCTCAATTTTTTACTACTTCCTTTCCCTTAAGTACAAACTGAAACTATAGATTAAAAATGAAGAATTGTATGAACATTTGTTGAAAAACATAGGCACTAGTTAAATTACTAGATTCCAAAAATATCACCCCTCGTATATAATCAAAGGTTGACATATCCCTCTTTCTAATTAATGGCACTGTTTACACAATATATTTTTTCGTGTTCAGATACATACCGTAACATGTATAAAATATTTACATATATACTTTATTTAATTTCTTCATTACTAAATTTGCTCTAGCTCGAAACAGCAAACTTTGACAGCAAGAGTATACCAATTGTCACCTCTTATTAAAGCTATCTACGATATTAGAGATAGCCAATTAGATCCATGTATAGAGTTAAAGTATCTTATACCTTATTTGGTTATAACAATGGTATGGCGCAAGTTGAACTAAATCTTACACTCACGCAGAGTTTATGTATGTGAAGCACCCTTCAACAGCTAATGCTTAAGTATTAGATGGGCTGTAGTCAAAACCCTATCTTTCCTTCTTGCAAGAAAATTAGTGCACATATATGCGTATTGCAACTTATTGATAAACTAAACCATATCTTTCTGGACTTGAATGTCTCGTTGGGGTATAGCAACGAAATAATCGGTCGGCACTAAAAAATGTGCAATGTAACTCAAGACTACCCATGCTATCCCTACATATGCTTCTGCGACTGCTCCCAAGATATGTAAAGATTTAATCAACCAAGTTTTGCGCGATGTGCGCACCTATAGCTGGTGGATGGCTCGCTGGCCGACGGTAACCGCCACTTTTAGACCTTCCGAAGACGATATCTTGAGTTGGTAGACTTGTCAACCAGATCATCCCAAACATCTTGGTAGAAATTGTGGTTGAATTCTTCTCTGTCCGACGAAGTCTTTATCATATGTTGGCAGACTAGGTCGTTCGAAACATCTCAGCAGCAATGCTAGCGAACATTCTATTGTTCGACATTATATTGAAGTTAACTTACTAACATAATAATAGTTATGATAATCGTAATAGTCTAATGGTCCTAATAATAATGGTATAATAACAAATAATCATTAAATGATTAAGTAACAATAATAATAATAATAGCCAAAGCCTTCTTCGCAAGGGATATCAGCTGGCCATGAGTTCTTGTTATGGTTGTGCTCGTGGTGTGCTAAAATATTTACTTTCAGTATTCGCTAAGCCATTGGCCCCCGCGAAAGTAACAAATAAAATAGCAAATATATTTCTAATGAATTAAATGTTAAGTCTTTAAGAAATACGCTGCAATATATTTCGACATTTTCGTGGATTTTAATAATCCTTTACGTATTAATGCTTCTGTGTGTTGAAAGATTATAGACTTGTTCTTACACGTATGCTTGTACGATACTTGTAATTATTTCCTACTATTAGCCTATATAGCACTATTCATTCACAAGACAGTTCTTAATTATTTACTTCTAAATACGTTTAATAAATACTTACTTTCTTGTTGTTTCTATTGAGCTACAAATAGTAAGATTTATAGTTATAGTAGAATTAGGCAATACAACTATTTTCGTTGATTTAACGAAAAAATCACCAAGTACGTTATATATGTATATATGAAGATAACCGAAAACTAGTTGAGGAAGTACTAAATTCGTAATTTCACTCACTCATTTATTTAATTATGAAGTTCAACAAGTGGGTATTAGAAAGACTAGTACTATATCATACAACCTATACGAAACGCGCTTATTGCAGACTATTTTCCTCATGTTAGCGTTTCTGGGACAACACATTTGTTTTATATGTTTATACCAAGGATTTAGGAAACTCATTTTATCTTAGACATTTTTGACTCACTAAAAACATACTTCATCGTCCATGGAACAATTTTAGGAATTTAATGTAATTATCCCTTAAACTACTTATTAGTTAGTTAATGGCATAATCTTCTCATTTTTATACGAAATTTTCTACCTTGAAATGAGATACGAAATTTCAACAAGAACTTCGACCAAGTTGGTAATTAAAAATTTAGCAAAATAAAATCTCAAGAGAAGGAAAGATAAGTAGTCCAGCGTAATAAAATCTAATAAAAATGAATAAAGATACTAAAAAAGGCGACCACGGTAATAGCATGCCAGTTAAAAAGGGCAGCCGACGGATAACCGAATTCGATTAGACACAACAAAAAGGAAAACAAGGACGCTTAATTAAAACCCCAATATTTAATGAATTTTAGCTGTTTACTCTTTTGGAATCTCTATTCTGTTTTATTTCATCCAACATTAATCTAAAAATTTTCAACGACTTAGGTTATATAAAACACCGTATAACATTAGATAATTATGCAATTAATTAAGTAATCTTCGATGATAAACTAATTATTTGTGCCCATTTTTTATCAAAACTATTTCTTATACGAAACTCTCAAGCTCTGAACAAATCGTAAGTCGCAATAACATTGATTGGTAGTAGACGATGGAAGGCTTTTAACAATTTACTATTAGAAAAGATAAATCTGAAATAGACAAAATACTACGTTAGTTACTTATTGTAGCATAGAGAGTAGTAATGTATGATATATGCATAAGTCAAAAAACTAGTTTATTAGTTCTTTGTTGGTTTTAACTTATAGTACAATTTTAAAACAAAGCAAAGCAGGAAATTCTTTCAATCCTGGAGTATTTTATTGATGACATTTTTTAATTTAACAAAATTCCATGAAGCAATTAAAATCCACCTCAAAACCATTTAACAAATAATGGATCTATTAGATTTTATTTGTTACTACTTTTAAGGAACGCGAGAAATACCAATATTTTATTATTTATATTACTATTCATATTTTATAACATCACTTTGATTCAGCTTATATTGTCTTGGCTGTACTAAGCTGGAAAATATATAAAATACCAATGCAGATGCGTTGGACAGTCTACCAAGAGCTCCATGTAAATGAGACAGAAACATCGATATATCTATTCTAATTCTACGGAGCTCTGTTTAAAATAGCCTACTAAATCTCACTTGTAGTAATGGATTCCATAACCATTTATATAGATATATTGCATTTAATATAACCTGGTAGAGAACAATAACGTGGATCACTGTTTAGATTGCTTTTGTGATCAACAAAAAGCCAAGGAAAATACGCTTGCAAAATGTAAGAACTTTAGTCTATATCGGTCTTTATCAACGAATCACATTACAAAAAAAATATTGCAAACATTTGCTTTAGCAATTTGCCACATCTTTATCCGGCAATATTATCTTTAATATATAAAACACTGTGGTTGTCACCTATATCACATATTGGTTATGAATACATATTTTAAATTCCTTACAATTTAAGTATCAGAAAAATGAACACGTGGGCTCCCACGGCTAGAACCATTAATAAATGAACTCTTTGAAAATGGAATTGGACTGCGACTAAGAGAAATCAAGGAAATAGAAAAAGAAATAAAAAAAGAGAAATAAATAAATAAAAAGGGAAGAAAGGGAAAAATAGTGAAAAGAAATAGAAAAAGACGGGATTTCGACGTTTCTCCTCCGTAGTAGGAGGCTTTTTTAGGAAAAAGAAACAGGGCATCCAAAGTGGCACTCTTACACTCGTGGTGTAAACCACGCTAGAGATGAAACCACTTTAGAAGGTCATGGTAACTCGACGTGTTAACCACGCTAGCGGCGACAGCTTTCTGATGTCTACCACCGATTATAGCGTACATGAATCTCCATTGTTTCCTTGATTTTTCTACCATAGAAATTAGGATATTTTAGAATAACTGAGGTTTCTCCAAATAGAATGTTGTGGCCCATTTCAAGATGGCAGACGGTGATACATCCGCGGATTTAAGATAATATTTGTGCTTTTTAATGCGGGTCTCGATTTAACAACCTGTCTCACCTACGCATATTAAACTGCAAGAGCAGGGGTATTTGCAGAGACCTTTAGATGATGCATTTGAGCTTGGTCCTTAGGAGAAGGGAGAATGTTGGTAAGTTTCGAAGGAGGCTCAAATACTACCTTAATGATTTGTTTTCAAAGTATTCTACAGATACGATCGGCAATACCGTGAATGAAAGGAAGATATGCTGTACATGCGGAGTTTTTGGAATCTGGAGACTTGTCTACTTGGGTACGATGTATATGTTTATTGATAACCATTTGTATACTCCGATATTTGTAACCATTACTTTGGAGTGATGACTTAGTGTGCTCAGTTCTTTCAACAGGTTATCTGATCAAAAAATGGAAACTACACCACATACTCAGGAATTTACAACACTTAACTTTTGCGTCGGATAATGGTGGGAATCAGCATGAAGATATCAATCAGTGTGCGTGGGTTTTCGATAGACTGAATGACCTAAACCACCATTGGGTTTACGTTTTACGAGAACATAGAGGAAAGGAATTACACTGTTCTTTTCAACTCCCATGGTGAATTTTATGTCGGAATATTGGCTATTTAGATGACCAAGGAAACTATCTAAAGTATCGCCCATGTAGCAAAACCAAGCGCTTGGTTTTAGCTACGAATTTTCCGGGGCGACCGACTCGAAAGATTCTATAGAAATATTGGCAACTACCACCGAAAGCGGCGACCGCATGGAGCCACCTGATATTTCTTAAAGAATTTACCTTGAAAGATAAAATAGGTTGAAGCGGGGCATTTATCTATTAGACCGGTTAAATCGAGAGATTTGTTGTCTTGTCCTGGTAACTGAAGAAGGACGTGACGTCAAAACTGACTAACAGATCTCTAGGTTGAATAGTAATTCGGGAATTAATTCAACGAAATGTGGGGAGTTTAAAGCATGCGATGAGGTCCTAGGGGTTTATTCCTTGATAATTCGGGAAAGATACTTATCAAAATTGTATCTGGGTGAATCGATGGTACTTACTATAAGACGAAGCGGAATACCTTCTTTGTGTATCTTAGGAAGACCATACAACCGAGGCGGTTTGGAGTTTCCTGGAATGAGACGGCGCTAAATTTCTAATGAGATGTTGAAAGCCAAAATTGGACAAAAGATTTATCGTTCAAGTATCTTGGATCTCGTTTTAGAGGAATATAGGTGCCATCCATCAGTAGTTCCATTATTTTTGGCATATATTAATTATAGAGTGGATACCGAGTCGGCGATTTCTCAGGACATTTTTCTTTCTTTTCTTCTCACCGTTTTCTTCCTCTTTGTTTATTTATTTCTCGTCTCCTGTCCTCTTCATCTATTTTCTATTTCCTCGTTTCTTCTTACTATTATTATCTATTTTTACTTTTACATACATTATCATGAGACGATCCAATTCCGGAAGCAGTTCGTTTATTACAGAGGAAGATATTGCTTATGTTCTTATTAATTGAATTAATATGAAACTTTCGTTGGTGTTAGTGATAATAAAATGACGATCTTCGTGCAAATCATAAACGGTTTGAATTTTCTGAAAAAATATCAGTCTCAGTAGGATTGAATCCTCTCCGTTACTGGCAGAATGTCATAACCAACTAGACCAAAGGACTGTTTATAAGTTCAAATCACTTTTAGTACCTAGATGTCATATTGTCTGTACATATATCGCAACATCTCAGCAGACATAATGCTATTAACAACCTCTTATGAAGTGAATTAATATGAAATTAGTATTGTCTTTGCTTTGAGATGGCACTGATTTACTTTCTTTTGCGTATATTGTGAGAGCTATGTATGAAAGCTGACGGACTGTAATAATTTTTAATTTTATATATTTTAGAGAATAGTAAGTAATAGATGAGGTAGGGGCCACAGAAATAAGTTTTTGGTTGGTAGTTCTGTCCCCATTATAGAAGAACGTAAATTATTATAGCCATTCGTATATAAGAGCGGGGATTATGGTTAATACTAACCATAACGAGGAAAATATCTCACAATAAACAATAAATACAGCTTTCTGTACACAGTTTCTAATGATAAAAATTAATTTCACCAAGAAGCATATTCTTATGAATTGTTTTTCATTTCCACGTTAATGTCGCTGTTAACGAGAATGCAAAAAGCGAACGGATGACGAGCATGGCTGCTTTTTGTTACTTAATATTTCCCAGAAAAGATGCTAGCGGAATATAATTAAAATAACCTTGTTGCTTCGATCCCGGAGCTGCCTACCTTCCTCAATTCCTTACCATCCCCCCTTACTCCGCGGACCGTTGGCAACGCTCTTATTAATAATAAAATGCAGTAAATGAGTTTCACTTAGGACATTATAATTTTATTTATCCTACGTTCGGCCTCGGTATTCAAATAAGAAAATATGAATAAGAGATAACATTATATCCAAAAATGGGACTTTTTAATTAAAATAATAGAAGGGCAATATAAAGGAGCAAACATTTTAGTAGCGTTTTGGGACACGGCCGGGTATTTCTCTGAAGCATAATAACGTAAACATTTGTTGCCGCTGTAAGATAATTTTGTTACAGGAGAAATACTGAAATAAAACAGACGAAGTTTATTAGGAACCCCAAACATGTATTAACCTAAAATATCGTTTGATGTACATACAGGATATAGAGCAGTACTTGATTCCGTAGAATATACTGTTTCACATTTAATTTTTCAATATTTGCTGAGGTAAGCACAAATCGAAATATGAAACGTGAGCTCGACAAAGAATGGAATATCGTATGTACAAGTAGAACTTTTAGTCATGTAAGGAACAGCTTCGGCAAAAGAAAGACATCTTAACATTAAATGTTTAAAATTAGTAGTTGCCTGGTTGGACGGAATGATGATTATTATATGTGTCCGCATTGAATTTCATAGTTTGCAAACTAATTAATCTATAGCGTTTATATATTCAGCAGCAGAGTACAAAAATAAAAAGTAATAAATAATACACTTATTTTACTATATAATCTTTATTCAAACCGGATTGGGTAGAATAGCGCAACCCAATTTGGTCTGGCTATTAATTCTTTCTTGATTTTAGCCAACCTTGAAAATTAACACGGCTATTTAAAAAATTTGCGAACCTGATAGGACTTGAACCTACAACTCTCCGTACGAACAATAAACATCAATAAAATAAGTCAATAAATCTGACATAAATTTTTCCACAACGCTTTTTTTTTTGTATGAGTTGTATTACGTACATGTTTCTCGCAATCGCTTTTATATCAACAGATCAAAGGGGTTTCGCAATTATTACACCATGTTCTACAATCATCGAATTTTAAATCAGGATGTTTGGTTATAAACTTATTTATTTTGATAGCCAGTGGCCGCTTTTTTCCCCTACGTGTGTTTAACAAGCTTAATTAATTATTATTACTCGTAATACGACGTATGACTTCTATTGTTGTCAAACAGAGATTGCGAGACAGACGCGGGGAACACAGTAGGTTTCCGCATCGGCCTGGGTGATGGCCTAGTGTGCCAAAGATTTGGCCAACTTTACATATTGCTATTCTTTATGAAATATATACAAATAAACTGTTAAAATGTTCTTCCATATAATGAAGTATAAATAAATTATGTAATACGATGTCCCATATCTTCCCGTTCAACGAACTCGGTTAATGTTTGTATCGGTCGTGCGTGTGGACGAGTGCGTACCTGGAGCACAGAACATTTGGCCAACCCTACTTATCACTGCTATTTTTCTTATTTGGCGGTCCAAACTTTGAGAACCCTCTTTGCAACTGCGTTATGTTTTTCTTTATTATTATTAAACTATAATACTTTTACAGTATATGAATTATTGAAGATTCAATCTTCCTATCGAAGAAATTTGTCGGAAATCTAAATTTTGTTACACTGTACATTTTCTTTTCAACAAATCTACAGGGTTACCAATCCAATGCCATCCATGTTTCTATAATATAACTAGAGGTGTAAATTGCGTTCACATACCGAAGGCATTCACGGGTTTGTAATAATTCAAATAAAATAAAATACGTAATGCAAAGTAGTAATATTTCGTATGTTTTTATAGTTGTTGCAGCGAGTGGAGAAAATGTTCTTATATGAAGAAAACGAGTGTTCGACAGCTAATATAATATGACAAATAATTTATAAATTAGTTTATGGTTTTCAATGTTCTGTTTTGTTTCAGTGTTGTAAATTAATTCGTTAATTTTAGGAATTTGACCGAACCTACCACTCCAGACGGGTGCGCCGACAACTTGACTACGGTATATTACGAGGCTAACTTGAAACCAACGGAAGTCTATGCTTATACATTTATACTTGACATTTAAATGGTGTGTGTAGAGATATTGCAATATATTTGCGAGCATCGGAGATCTAGATACACTTTGTTCATTAAGACTATATGGAAAGTATTCTTTTGAAATAAACAAGTTGATATTCAATACAACAAAATTGACTTCAGTTTCCTCCAGTTCATTACTTTTCAAACATCATCTATTGCATTCTTCAGTAATATGAACAATGCAATTTTAATTACAGCACACTGTTTACCTCAATTGACCTCTTCTTTATGAACCTTGCTTCGTGATGTTATAAAGAATTGTTTTTACTCTATGTGTTGTTATTGTTTCGAAGAAACTAAAATTCTGTTGATCTATACATTGTTTTAACAATTCTTCTCAGCTGCAAGTTAAGAGTCTTTCCTATAATATGTAGGAAAATGAATCACCAACTCACACAGAAATACAGCTGTGGCCATATGTATTCGCCACCCTTTTTTGTTTTTTATTCCGACGAATATATAAGAAATAAAAGAAAATTGATTGATGAAAATGTTTCATTGTGAGTGTATACAGATATATACAGATATTGCTTAATATTTGGTAGCTCCTGGGCTTTTATTACCGCACGAATTCGTCGGGGTATACTGCTCATTAAGTTGTAGCACTGTTCGGGGGTGATTTTATTCCACTCTTCGAATGTTTTTGTTTTTAAGCATTGCTTTGTGGTAGATGAGTATTTAGCTACATTTCGCTTTAAAATGTACCATAAATGCTCAATTGGCGATAAGTCCGGGGATTGTGCCGGCCATTCCAGGACCCGCACGTTATTTTCCTCGAACCAGCGCATTACTTCGCGAGATTTATAGCACGGTGCATTATCTTGTTGGAAGTAATACTCTGGCTCATCATTATCGAATAATTTTAACGCACACGGTTCCAGAACTTTTTCCAACATGTCGATGTACGTCCGACTGTTCATTTGGCCCACGCAGACCAACAGTTCTCCGACGCCTGTTGCACTCATGGAACCCCAAACCATTATGCTACCACCACCAAACTTGACAGTCGGGATGATACAGTCTGGATGGAAGGCCTCTCCTCGCCTGCATCGCACGTATTGAGGCCCAGATTTACCACAAAGCTACCAATAAAAACATGAATACTGTTACATTTTGGAACCCATTAAAAAGAATAAAAACACTGTAGATACCAGGAATTGAATACAGAATACCGCAAATACAATAATTATGTATTACTTACCTCAATATTTGACTCATCCGTCCACATAACATTGGCCCAATTGTCAATGGTCCAGTCGCGTTGACTTTTGGCCCACAGCAGTCTCTTTTTCTTTTGTTGCGGAGACAACCGTGGTTTATGTCGAGCTTTGTATCCACCTAAATTTAATTCACAAAGACGTCTTCCAACCGTGCAAGGAGAAATAGCAACATTATGTAGCCGGAAAAGTTCACTGGAAAGCTGTTTAGACCCTTTTTTCCGGTCTCGCAAAGACATCCGCTCTAAGACTCGTTCATCTCTGCTTAGTTGTCTTCCTTTTTCGACCAGTTTTCGGTTTGTTTGTCAAAGATCCACTCCATTTGTATCGTTTTATCGTCATTGTAACCGTCGATCGCGGACATTTCACTTGTCGGGCAATAGCAGACACCGACAACCCTTGCTTTTCTAACACCACAATTTGTCCTCACTCTACCTCCGTCATTTCGCGTGTTTTCGTCATTACTTTTTACTGTATACTATCGTATTACACAGACAAAATCACAGACACAATATCTTCACTCTAACTAGCTCAACCTAACTCTTACAACTTTTAAGAAAGACTGAAGAAATATTCAGAAATTACAATTTTACGTCTATTTTCTAATTTACTCAGAATGGCCTACAATAAACCATTAAACCCTCATTACCAGGTACCTAGTCAAGTCCGTCATCGACCCTGCTTCTTAGAAATACCATAATACTCGTGTAACACGTTCAAAACGAGAGTGGCGAATACATATGGCCACAGCTGTATATATACACTGCAATTAAAGAATGAGACGAATGTATTGTAATATTGTATGTCATAAATGAAGCACAGTTAAAATTTTTAAGTGGATTAGGACAGATGATTACATAGATGGTTGCTTACTTCCTTGAATGCATAGTTTTGATGACAGTTTGGGACAAACGATATATGTAATTGGTTTTAGAAAAAATGTAGAATAACAACAAGCAGTTCCAAATACATTCCATTTTAAAACCAAGGCTCAACTGAAACGTCAAAGCACGGTTCAAAAAAATAAGTTAAAGGAGAAGATAGCATGACAATTCGGTGGCTGTTATATAATTAAGTAGCTTTACTGATGCATATTAATTTTAGAAATATAATTTAAGTGGCCTTATACTTGTGCGTTAATCTTTCGTAAACGCATGAATGTGTGTTTACATTTGAAATGGTTTAATTAAAGAAAATAATGTTCCGGAAAGCAAATACATAAATGCGTTGATAACTAAACAATTCAATTTCTTACAATAAAAAGACCCACGTACCAAACCTAATTCATTATATAATAAAAACAATGTACGGTATAATATAGTTCATTACCTTGAGCGAGAAGTTCAGTCCTTCCTATCTTAGAATACTATCAAAACTTGTCGACAAGTAACTCTTGTGAAATTTAGTTTAAAACTCAATTTGGAAAAGTTCCTTGCGCACATTTTATTAATAATAGCGCGGACGAATTATCCGCGTTGCAAGAGCAAGTAATATTTCCATATTACCCACCGTATGTTGCACGTACCGCTTATAGGGTGAAGTAGATCGTATACTTTAAACCATCAACTTGATTACTATTTTATTTGATAAGGGCAGTATTATGCTACCACTCTGTTCTACCTTCCTACAGTTTGCCAATTTCTTTAAACTTTCAATATCCTCTTTTCCTTTTAAGTTAGAATTTCTGTTTGATAACTAATTAGAAAATTTACTCCTTTTTTATTCTTCTAGGAAGCTCTTATTCATTTCGTTACATAAGCACTGTAGGGGTAAAACTTTGTGGATTTCAACTATTTTACAAAAAACAATTAAGTTTAAAAAGCAAGAATACTAACTTTCTCGATAACGGAAACAATTAACCTCGTTCCCATATCAAAACAACTTTATACATCCGACCTAATTAACAAATTTTCGGTTTTAATTTTATGCGTTATTTCAAATACACCGTATGTACAACTCATTTTTCCAAAACTTAAAATTTTTATTGTCTTTTATTAATAGCGGTTAAAATTAAAGTATAAAAGTAATTCTAACGAAAAATAAACAAAAACTTCTTAACATCAAGATAAGAAAACGCTGTAAATACAGCTTTCTCATGGTATTAGTGAAATCAATTCACGAGAAAGACATGTGAAAAGCCATAAAACGCTAACACACGGACATGTTTTTGCTTATCCGTCGTCATCAGTGTGGTTTCGACCAGATTTATGCTAAACACATGTAATCCTCTCGCTGCATCTACCGTCATACTTAACCTTACGATACAAGTGAATGTTCCTGGCGCTAACTAGTGCCAAAAGAAAGAAACACTTGTCCGCAAAGTCAGACAGCGAAAGGAAGCGGATACAATTTCCCGCCCTTCTCTCGAGCAACACTTAATTGATTGAATAAATTGATTTCACTAATACAATGAGAAAGCTGTACTCCCATACGTCGGTTCGGAATCTAACAATGGTCGTCTACTAGCATCTTTTGCAAATCAGCTATTTCGTTCCCTTTGACGCCCGAGTGGCTTAACACCCGTCTCAGCGTAACGCTGCAATGTTCCACCAGTTGTTGCAGCCTTTTATGGCACTCTAACACCACTTCGGAGTCAAAGTTGACAGCCTATAGCACCCTAGCAGCGGCTTAGCTATCCGATAGGATTTCCACCGCTTCCAAGTCATGTGCCATTTCCAAATTCCAATACCTGTGCCATTCAAGATTTTCGAAGCGTCCGAAAACCAGCAGGAGATGCCCCGTCTCGTTTGGCGCCCTATTCCTTTATTGCCTCGCCGCCGGGAATTATCACATTGTATCCCCTCGCAAAACTATACACGGGCCGAATTCTGTCGGTCGTCATTGATGTTCGATAGTTGACAATGCTGGTTTGGCTGGTAGAAGATGCGGTTTCCGTACTTGCCGGAAAATTCCTTGCACTCATTCCTAGGTTTCCTTCTGACTTCAGCACCAGCTGCATTGGCGGAAGCCCGAGGATGGTTTCCATCGATGCCGTCGACGTCTAGGCCATGGCTCCCGTAATGCCCAAGAAAGCCGTGCCTTCGACTTTGCCAAGGCTCTTGACCGCGTAGCCCTGCTTGGCTTCTACTCGCCGAGCAAGCTCATGGATGGCCTGCTCGCACGACTTCCCTGATTGATAGGCATGTTGGTTCTCGTGTAGAGGCAGTCTAGAGCCAGAGCCGCGTCCCTTAAATGATTGTCAGTAATCTTCTCTAGAGTTTTGAGAAGGAATAGGTAAGGCTGACGGGCCGCTACGATTTCGCATCGGTGTAGAACGTCTCCAGCTACTTAGTAAATGACCCACAGCAAAGGTTGCTCTTAGGTGGGTGCACAGAACTGGGGACAGTAGATCTAGGCCTGGTTGTTGCAGTGCCGGGAAAATGCCGTCTATTTCGGCCGATTTAAAAGGGTTCTTTTTTCTCAAGGGCAGATTCTCACTAGAGTCTCCGCATGAATTGACAAACCCAATTCAGGCTTGTTCAGGTGTCCCTTTTTATAGTCCCCGGGTTCGGGTCTTAAGTCGCTTAAATCCATATAAGTCCACGAGTGGCAAGGGGACGGTGGTCCACACGCTGCGGAGGCCCGCATGCAGGAGTAAGGCGTTTATACAATGGGATGCGCCAGGTGCCTTAAGGGTTGACCGATAACGACTGATCCTCTATTCAGCAATGCATCCCTTAGGCTCGACCATAGCCTTGAGAATTAGGTTTTTTATGAGGTTGTCTCCTCTCGGACCGGGCAGTTAAGCCAAGGCCCCCCGGTTGTGAGAGGACTCCGAAGTCATCCCCTACCAACATCGTTTGTCCTTCGTTCAGGTTCTAAGCCACGATACGACAGCCGAGCAGGGGAAGCTCTGACCCGTTTAGAGGACCTTTACCTTACGCCTGTTATACGGTAGGACTATTCTCAACAGCCGAACCTACAGGCGAGTTATAACATTTTACTGGGTGTCCGAACTAATATAGAGGGTAGTGTATATCAGAGTATGTACCCTTTTGCAATATGTTTCTTTTTTATCTTGGAGTGCAATATATTGAACTGTAATAGCTCACGCATAAGCACATGGCTGCCCAATTGTGTTTCTTTAACTGGTGCAATCAATAGATTATTACATTCTAGAAATTCGAGTTCCACGCCAAACAATCCGAGGGCATTATTAATTACTTTAATTAGGAATAAAGGAACCCACGGATTTGCATTCTTACAATTTACTAACGAGGTGCGGGTAATTATATATAAACTATAAAGTTGATATATAATAAAATTACTTTTTTTTAATGGAAAACTTTGTATCTTTTTTTATTTTCAAATTTTCAGTAACATTCTAGCCAAAATATTTGTTACGTCAGTAGTCTGAAATGTTATCTCAAGAGAAGCGAATAGTTTATTGGTTCGCGAAAGTCCTCAGATTAGCGCACGTGATATTAATCAGAATAAAAAGCCAAACAAGCGAATGTCTCCATTTCGAATTCAATAAATATGAAGTTAAACGATAACTTACTGAAATAAAGATCTTCGTTTTACCAAAAAAAATCTGTCATCACTACATATTAGATGAAGTATGAATATGTTGGCTGATATTACGTAATAAAATGAGGTTCAGTTCCTTTCAGTTTAGACGATAACGTTTATAAAAAAAATAAGTAGGTACTTTACAGAGTATAGTTTATTTATTGCCGTAAAAGGTGCCCTTGTTATTATAAGCTAGAAGACATATCTCTACGCAGTCTTGTTTTGTTATCAAATGTAACAATACTAAACAATTGCTGATATCTGTTATCGCTAAATGACAAAATGGAGATTGATTTTCGACTAATACATATATGTCTTTCGCAACATTCCAGCCAAAAGAATTAAATACCATGTACACTGTTCCATTAAGCAATGCCTAGTTTAATAGCTCGGCAGTTATGTATCTTCTCATGCGGGACTTGCCACGCCGCGTTGTGGCTTTATACATATTCATACGTGTAGACGGTTATCCATCGTCTTTTTGGGAAAATCATCCAGAGGAAGAATCCGAGGTCAGAGTGTTGTACAAGACCAGAGTGGCGTCCACTTACCAACATCGCTGTATCGCTGGTTATGTTCCACTAGTTCAACGCAGTATCGCGTTAATCTCATCAGTAATTTGGAAGCATGCAATCATCTAGCAAAGCATCTACATTAAATTCTTTTATGCTTAATCCAAGAATCAAAAATCATCGATATGTAATACGCGCCTTTTTAAAAATAAAGGTGTATGCAGGTGTCTGCACTTTTTAAAATAGATTTCAAAGGAGGGTAACCTTTGGAGGTAAAACCTGATCACTTTTTGCTTCAAAAACTAACGAGGATTCGAAAATTGCGAATGATTTATTTTTTGAATTTTTCTGCATCCTTAGTATAAATTATATCATTTGAGTTTACAATGATTGGAATGAATTACAGTGACTTATATATAAGTTATAAGTAAATCAAGCTTTAAGTTTAATTCTTGTAACCTAATTGGAAGTTTCTCTACAACAATAAAGGTATACATTCCGCGCTTTTGTACCAACAAGAATGAGTTTCTGGTTTCTGGCTAGTTTATCTTTCTATACATTAGGCTTTGATACTATTCACGGATAAAATACATACACAATCGATATAAAAATTGCTACTAATAATGGCAATCCATCAATTTATCAGAGATTGAATCTGATTCTATTTATTGTTATTCCTTTGCTGTTTCTAGTCTGACTAACAGTCATTTATTTCTCTTCTGAATTTTTATTTAAACCGCTATTAAACTTTTCTATAACAAAATGATTTTTTGTCGCTTAGGAATTTCAACCGTGAATGTATATCATCCATTATTTGCAGTGATTCTACTAGTGATAATGAAAGATTTTATACTTATCTCATAACCTCAATTACATCCTTGTAATTGTGAATAGCTTCTAAATCTATAAAATCTTGAGTAACCTGGCTCTCACTTTATTTATTGCTTAAGAAATACATTGTAAAATTAAAAAACAATTAAACTAAAACGCTGCCTGTAACCATTACAATATATAAGAATTGGCTGCGGTGGTTCAGGGATGCCGCACAGTGGGTGTAAAATGTACAAAAAGCAGAAAAAATTCAATATCCAGAGAATGGACAGTCCTATCGTACTGCACTTGGTCCCATTCGATTCAGCATAAAGGAGTACACTAAAGTGATACTAAATTAAAAAAGTAAATTAGTTTAATATGGGATTTATAATAATAATGTATTCGAAATATACGTATATTCTACACATTCATAGTCCACAATAAAACAGTATTATTTTAGCGACTAACATGATAAAGTAGGAGTTATTTTTACATTAATAATATACACATGTAACACATAATGTAATACTTATAATAATAGTTTCAGACACTAATAATTTGGGTAAACATTTACTGGGGCAACATTAATTCAAGCGCTTCTTCACTGATGGGAAGGTGTTTCTTCGCACATCTTACGAAATATAACGTAATATAGTGTAGCACAATGTAATGCAATATTGTATAATGCTTTGTTTTTAGTATTTCGATAAAATGAAATATTTCATAAGGAAATTAAGGGGTGTTCTAACTAAAGTTATAAAATTTTAAACAAGGATGATTTACAAAACTGTGGAGATGGTAAGGCGTTACGCTAAGTCAAGAAATAATACAGTTAGTGTTGTGTCTGAGAAAAACAAGTCTTGCTTGCTTAAATAATATTAAAAATAAATAATGTATATCACGCATATCGCGAATTTCCGTTTGGCATTCTGTGTATCCCAGAATTAGCGAAATTGTTTTTAGAATGTAAAGAAAATGGTAGATTTCAGTTAGTATAAAAGTTAAATCAAAAGGAAAGTCATTATAATCTCTTTCACTACTTTTTTTGGGTTCATGTTGTGCACTTAAAGTGTTTTTATTGCCAAACTAATTGTTAATAAAAGTTTATCGCATATATTATTTTTGTATACTAAGCCAAGAAATTCTTATATAAATTTGTATAAATTCTCAACATGACTGGACAACCTAAAATGATAATCGCAAGTAAATAACTACGTTCTTGAAGCAATATTAGTGATTCACAGGTATAGCAGTAAACTCCACTCACACAAATCAAATTAATTATGCGGAACACAGCGTTTCGAGAGCACGTGGGCTCCCATTGTCAACCGTGTTACCGACTGTGTTATCCAGTCGGTAACACGGTTGACAATGGGAGCCCACGTGCTCTCGAAACGCTGCGTTCCGCATAATTAATTAATTTATGTGAGTGGAGTTTACTGCTATACCTGTGAATTGTACATCCACACAGTCCTTGTAATCGTCATTTAATATTAGTGATAGCAAATACTGTACTGTAGTGTAACAATAACACCAGTCGGTGGTACACATGAATCTATGAATGTTTGAATAAATGAATTTCGGCAAAATATTAGATGTGTTACTTGAACTGAGAAATGTTTATATAATTGTCCAGAATATTATTGGTTTGAACCACTAAGTACTATTGTTACCAGGTACGTTTCAATTGCTACGTTGATGTAGCGCCATATTTATCGTTTTAATATTTCTCTATTGCGGTACTTCGAAGTAACATTGTATAATGTTTTACCTATGAAGTATAATCATTCATGTTAATAATATTTGTCGTTCCGAAACAACGTTCAGGGTAACTTGACGCGCGTTAGGGCATCTGGGACAGTTTCAATTTTACAACTGGGCACACACACAGTACGTCCTCTCATATATGCTAATGGAATTGCATATGACACGCCCGACGGCAGGAGGGACGCTGGATAATTGGAGAAGCTTGTACAATGTGTATTATATATACATACGTATGTACGCTTCGTACCGTCGCGGACGCAGGGTAAAGGGAGTATTGATTCGGCTTCGAAATTGGGTTAGTTAATAAACTTCCACTCACTTCATATGTATTCATAGTGGTATAAATATAATATAAACTACCAGAAAATGATTCCCAAATCAAATTACAAAGATCGGTACGTACTGGAGTGTATTATTTTATATCGGCGCAGAAGCTAGGCTATTGGATAATAGATTAGAGCTGGATTTAGTGCCGACGTGTTGCTTATATATTTTTCAAACTAGGCATCCTTGAAATTGATCTTGTTGTTGTAAATATTAGCTTATTTTCCGCCAAATTGTGTACAGGGAAGAGTCACATCTGCCCAGAATTTTAAAAAGATAAACGAAACCAGGGCTAACATAGCAACACAATAACACATGGGCTGAAAAGTCCCGGGCCTAATACATAGATGACGCTAGTTTTATTGCAGTTACCTTTCTTTCAGTTAGTACTAACCTTCAAAAGACAGCTGTTAAAATTTCATGATATTCTATTCATTAGTTTGTGAGTTATTGTGCTAAGAGTCACGCTACTTTTGTTATTTTCAAAACAATGGATCAAAAACAATTTCGTGCTTTAATTTTACACTGCTTCTTGATGGAAAAAAATACCGTTCAAGCGAAGCAATGGCTTGAAAAGTGTTATGGGGACTCCGCTCCATCAGAAACAACAATAAAACGTTGGTTTGCTGACTTCAAACGTGGTCGTAGAGACACCGATGATGCAGAACGCAGTGGACGTCCAAATGAGGCGGTAACACCAGAAAACATCAAAAAATTCCACAAAATCGTTTTGAATGATCGAAAAGTGAAGTTGCGTAAGTTAGCTGACATCGTAAAGATATCAAAAGAACGTATTGGCTTTATATTGGATAAGCCTTTGACTATGAGAGCTCTGTTCAAAGTGGGTGCCGCGTTTGCTCACTGTTGACCAAAAGCAAGAACATGTTGATGATTCTGAGCAGTGTTTGGCCATGTTTAAACGTAACAAACCGGAATTTTTGCGTCGATATGTGACAATGGATGAAACACGGATCCATCACTTCACTCCGGAATCAAAACGATCGTCATCTGAGTGGACAGCAACTAGTGAACCTCGTCCAAAGCGCCCGAAAGCACGACAATCGGCTGGAAAGGTTATGGCCTCGGTATTTTGGGATGTGCGTGGTGTAATATTCATCGACTATCTTGAGAAAGGAAATGCCATCAACAGTGAATATTATATAGCGTTATTGGAGCGTTTGAAGGCTGAAATTGCAAAGAACCGACCGCATATGGCAAAGAAGAAAATTTTGTTTCATCAAGACAACGCACCATGTCACAAGTCAATCAAAACAATGGCAAAACTACATGAATTGAACTTCGAATTGCTCCCACATCCACCGTATTCCCCAGATCTGGCTCCCAGCGACTACTGGCTGTTCGCAGACCTCAAAAAAATGCTCGCCGGTAAGAAATTTCGCACGAATGAAGAGGTTATCGCTGAAACAGAGGCCTATTTTGAGGCAAAAGGTAAATCGTTCAACAAAAGTGGTATTGAAATGTTAGAGTGGCGGTGGAATGATTGCGTTGCTCTTGATGGAGATTACGTTGATGAATAAAGCTAATTTTGAACCAAAAAAAAATGTGTTTTCTTTGTTAGGCCCGGGACTTTTCAGCCCATGTGTTATATATGTGGCTCAGAACCATTTTTACAGAAGCTAGTGTATCCAATCCTATTAAAAGCAAAAAGTCGAATGTAAAGCTGAGCCAAAGATGTAAATTAGAAAAGCATAACCCCGGTAAACCAGGTTGTTTGATGACTGCAACTTTGTTCCCTGCGGATATCCGAGGGCAACCTGGTATGTTTCTGGATTAGAGAAAAAATACACGGTATTTGTGTGGTCTTTTATTTTTATTCTTCGATGTAGTCTCTTCGAAGATAAATACATTTTTTCAAACGGTGCTCTAGTCTCTTCAAGCCGTCGGAAAAGTATGATGTTTCGTGGTCTGCAAAATAGCCATCTGTAGCGGCAAATCTCTTTCCTCTCAGTGATTTTTTCAGGTTTGGGAAGAGGAAAAGGTCGCTGGGGCTAGGCCCGATGAATATGAAGGATGAATGAGTCGGTGCATTGTCGTGGCGGGAAAGCACTTTTTTCCGCTGCAATCGAGGTGTTTCTCCTTCAATACTGCAATCGGGTCATTAAATCGCTGTAGTATTCCCCCGCGATCGGGCTTCTGCTTTCTTCGGAGCCAATTCGCCTGGAAAAGTCCACCGTTGGCAGCGGTTTTCGGGCGTCCACTGCGCGGTTCGTCACTTGTGCTGTGTGGCCACGTTTAGACTCGCTCACCCAGAAGCTGATGGTCGAAAATGATGGTGTACATCCACCATAAACCTCTAGCAAAATATTTCGAGTTTCCGTGGCCGTTTTCCCAGCCATCCTGTGTGTTTTATCACTGCACGAAATTCTATTTTATCAATTTTTGCGAAACCGTCTGATTTGTTACACAAAACGCACTCTTAAACGACAACTATGGACAGTAGACGTCTGAAATTTTGACAGTTGCCATAAAAGAGGTTGCCCTTGCAGACCAATGAATCTACTTCAATCTTCGTGTACCGTCTCTTGCCGATTCCGAAAACATTTCAGGTCACCTTTGTATACATACATGTATTTGTTTACGTATATAAACAGCCACCATACGTCCTGCCATTAGCACCGCCAAATTCATGTTAAGCTTCTTCATACGCAACGGTAAATAATTTATAATTGCTTGCTCTCTAGTAACTTATGATGCAGTTTGAAACACTGATTTTCAGAGTTTTGAATGAAAGGACTTTCAAGCTGCCATAATTATATCAACGATTTGGAAACAATGATTATCGGACCAAATTTATCAGGCGAACCAAATACTTATAATGTTTAGAACAAATTAAAACATTTGGTGATTAATATTCTGGTAGAAGTTGAAGCAGCTTTGAGGGAATATGATATCTACTATAAACACCTAAATTTATGTTTACTACTAGTTTCGAAACCGGCGATTATTTAATGTTCTTGATAGAATTTCGGATCGTAGCTTAGGCATTTTTTCAATTGTAATTTTGCGGAAATGAGCATTGTAGACTGCTCTGCTAAGCTAGCAACTTTGCGTCAGGATCATATGGAAACTCATTGGCTAGTAGATTGTTTTTAGTGACACTTGCTATTTATTTGTTACTTTTGTATACCAATAGCAATTCGTATAAGCAGAAAATTGCAAGAGCGGGTACTGAAACAACACCGCAAGTAACGGTTATTATCTTATTACATTTTTCGCAGCTAAAAATTTTCTGAAAACGATTTGATCTGTTTTAATTAAAGTCGTTGAATATATTTTAGCAGTTCTGTTTGCTTTAAGCCGGGGATCTCCAAACTACGGTGCGCGGATACCATCAATCTGGCCCGAGAGCACCTAATCCGGTCCACAGATCAACATCGGCCCGTGGCTCCCTACAAGACGATACTGTACTAATATAGCGTGATTTGAAATTTGCGCAAAACTACAATATGTTTGTGTGACGAGCTAGCGAGGTCTTAGCTCTTAAAACCTTGTAGAGGAGTCAGTGTGGCCTTTGGACTAAAGAATTTTCAAATTCCTTTCTAACCCATCATTGTGGAAATTATTAGTTTGTCTTAACAGTTTTACATCAAAAGCACGTATATATTCTGGTAGTTATACTGTATTAAACTGTTAAGCTTTAGAGCAAGCTAATCTTTTCATAAGGTATTCCAAATTTATTAATGTATTCTAAATATATGGAATTAAGTTAAGCAAATCGTTCGTGAATTATGTGTATTGACACTAAAGTGTGCATTAGTCAAGTGTAACGTATTTTATATTGCCTAGGAGTTTTCAATTTGATGTATTATGGAAGCCAGCTTTCAAGAAAGGGAAGCATTGTTTAAAACATATGATTGATGATTCAAACATGACTTACCAAGATATTTGTACCTTTAGGACAAATTGATGCTTGCTCACGCTTTATATCCTACATTAGGCAATCCTCCAAAAAATTAGGTCTGTAGACGACAGATGTGTAGCTACGTCAGATTCAAACTTATAACATTAAATGCCCATGATATAAAGATGACACAATATTCATCACTTACTTCGACAAGTTTGGAAGAAAGCTGGAGCTCAGCAACACTTCAGTGAATAATAGAAAATTGCTAATCGAAAGATGTGAAGACTAGAGCTACTTCGTTCAAGCACCAGCGGATACCATGGCAGTGAGAACTGACGCCGGAGTCATAAAGCCACTATTCAATAAGTTTCCTCTTTTATCAACCCAAGGTGAAAAAACGAGAGCTGTTAATTTGTGAAACTACAACATTTAATGTGTGCGAGATACCTCAATACTTTCATCTAATGTAACGCACATAATGTGTGTTTCAAAATAATATTTAATTGAGCATGTGCGCATGTGCATCTGTGTGTATTAGCGGATTAGTCCTAAAACCACTATCATATTTTATAAAATCTATATCGGTTATATTACTAAAATTAGATTTGTATTAGACAGTCTCTGTTAAATCGTAAATGTTTATTCTATATACAAAGCAGGGGAACCCCCTAAATTCTGTGCATAAAGTTGTACGTATGTAAACCTAATATTATTAATTTGTCTTCACTTTCGTAGTGATAACAGATACATTTCGTAGGAGAACAGAGTATCCACATTGGGAATTTGAGTTACATAAATACTTTGCACTTTACATTCCAGTCTATTTCTTACATAAGCATTGCAAAAAGTATTATGCTGCTTGTTTAAAGGAAATTGGAATTTCTAGTGTTTTTAATGTATTGGTGATGGCAGAGTATAGTGTTTGTGTGACGCCAAATTAAGAAGGGAACCAAAATAATTTCCCAAATCTGTTATTATGAAACAATATTTGATCAAGTTGTCATCAAGAGATGTCAGTATACATAAGAAAGTACGTGTGTTTTCCTAGAATACGAGAAGGCTACATTTAAAGCTTATCATACAACTACTGCTGACAAGATTTATTGATTTGGTTCTGCAAAACAATAGCAGTCATTAATATCACTAATTTTAGATTCTCCGTGAGAGTATCAGATGAAAACAAATTATCGATTGACAAAGGTACGACGAAACTAGTGGGCTAAGATCCTAGAATTTAACTTCACAACTTCCAACCGCCATTTCTTTGAAACTCGTTTCTATACGCTAGCAACAATATCAATATTGCATTTCCATTTTTCAAGACCGCCAATTTATATAAACATATATACATGTATATTGGCGTGACGCCTGCGATGGCAGTCGTGTTTTCTGTTTAATTATCGTTTTCTGGATGTTGACGACGCCCCTAGACACTGTCTGGTGAGGCTAATGGACATGGGGTTGGCAGTCCATAATCAAATGGAAGTTCCATGTGACTGTCAAAAATATAAATGTACGGAGTAACCTCATAAATAATGCATCTACGCTAGGAAAACGTCTGAAATATCGATGACGTAAAAGGATGGAAATAAACAAGCGTACTAATTTAGTAAAGTTGTACACGATACATGAATTAAATTTAGAATATCACTGTAACCTGAATACGAATTTATATTTCGCATATTTTGTGGCCGTTTAAATTACATTAAATTTCGATTCATAATACTCGCATATTACTCCTTCTATTAGTTCCATTCTATAGCTAGCCTCCATAATGAATAAAATTCATACCGCTCAATAAAATATCCCTAAATACATCCAGCAAAGATTGCATTCTCTTTACTAATCACAATAAACTGCCGTCCGACACTCTGATTTTGTTCTTTTGGAAGTTATAGTATGAACTATTTGTACCGTGAGGAATTTTCTTTTACATTTCTATTCCTTTTGTAAGTCGCTGCATGAAATTAAGCACATAAGCACCCAGGTAAATATTCAACACAGCTAAGCCCTCACTTCGGGAAATAAGCATCAATTCTTTGGATTGCTATTAACAACTGTAAGATATATAAGTAATCGTGGTATATTATTATAAAATGTATTCATTTATTCAAGTACACTCAATTTCAGAGTCCCCTCTGCGATAAGCCTAAACGTGTTTACTATTACACGTCTATGGTAGTCTATAGTCAATGAAACAGTATCTGCTGAAGCTTCTATTTTCGTCCAAAGCAACAAGAGATCATTACGTAGAAATGAATCCAACGAGATTTCCAAACTTTTACCGCAACTAAAGTTTACCCTTTACGAGTTAACCCAACTCTCGTGAAACTAAATCTAACTAACAACAAGCAAATAAATTTGGTGAATATTTGCGACGAAAAAAGTTCTTCTCAAGAATGCTAAAATAACATAACTTAGGTGTTAATGTACATGAGCAATATGAACATGTACCGGTCTAACCATTTAAACCTCCACATGGTATTTTAGTTAAAAATCACTTACGTAATTGAAAATAACATTTATGTGATCTATTTGTGAATTATAATAATTTTAAAACAAGAGAAAATACGTCGAAACGGATGCAGTTGGACTTCCTAATGAAGAATTTCTTCAGCGCATCGGTGAAATTCTAACGTTTAGAAGGAGAAAAGCACGGAAAAGTTCTAACGCAGTATAATTTTCTGCGAAGCTAACATTATTCTAACCGCTATGGAGTTATAACTATATTATAAAATTTAGCTCCCTCAATTTTAACTACTTGTGTAAATGGACGCGAAGAAACTGCAAGAGGGAGTTGAAACGATGTTACGAAATCTAGAACATTATTTTCTCTATACGTATATACGTAAGTTGTATTCTTGGCTTCGAAAGGACGAGATTATATATTTGCTAAACGAAAAACACTTTTAGAAGAAAGTATTGACGTAGTGTTAACGTTATCTGCTCTCTAAAATGCGCATTTTGAGAGTTGCAGACCTAATTATAGCGAAAATACAACAACGCATCTACCAAGTGACATCATCACATCATATTTCATATTTAATGTGTTTTTTCTTTTATCTTTACTGCTCTAGGTTTTATTATTGTCGATACTTAACATAATCAATTACTACTCTTTATATACTCTAGTATTTACTTCTGTCATTCCGTTTTCCAAGTGGCTGTCTACCTTATGCATTATCATTTGGCTTTTACTTATGCAAACTTGTATTTACGTGGTTTACGTTTACGGCAGGGAAAATAATGTGATTAGCAACACTACATTGAATACTTGATTTGACAAAATGCATTATTATTTCATTTTGTGATATTTGGTGTATTTCTTGTTACGGATTTGACTGTTTCTGCGTTTTGCTGTACAGTTAGATGTTATTTTCTTGCAATTCCTATATTCATCTCTTACGTTATGGTTTTTGTGTTATTTATCCACGTTTAATCGAAACTAAGTTGATATTTTTAGGAAAATACCTAATATATGGACTTACGATGAACTGAACCTTATGTGAAGTTAAAAACGCATCATGTTTGCGACAAGCGGACATGAGAAGGTCAGACTAAGGTAAAGAACCAAGTAGCGCAAGCAAACCTTCCAGCCAAGCTGGCATTGTATTAATAACGCACATCTTTATATAACTATGCATTATTTTATCCTCCCTCTGGTTTTAATACATATCAACTACTGGGCTAAACCTTTGCAATAAAATGACTATAGTAAATTTTTCAATTACTATAAACATAGTGCTAATTTTTTTTCTTCAAAATCGCTTTTTTACTAGCGAATAATGTCACTCGATCAAAAATAGGATACATCTCTTGTATATGCCATACCTTGTCTGTGTTTTGCCTGAGATTGAACTAGTATCTGCAGGAAACCAAAAAAAAAAAATGTGTTCATGTAATTTAAATGGTGAAACATTTATAAAATACCAAACGTTGGATTAATGTAATATTTTCTCCAACTAAATCTGCACTCAACAAAAATAGTAGAATTAATTAGATCGCCTATGTGTTGAAGTAGAACATATTTCCTGCGATGCATGCATTTTCGAATGGATGCTTAGTATTCATTAACATTCAATACCATTCAACACCAGAAGATTGTAAACAAAGGGACGTCAACACAATTAATTGGATATCAGATAGACGCTAACCATTTGACAAGTCGGACCCTTTGATAGAATATTGTCTTAAGAGGTTTGCTTTAGAAGTACGAACACGGGAAATTTTGACGGCAGTTGCAGATTTCTTTTTCAGTTTTTAGTACTGCTGATCTGTGCGAGAGGGTACACTAAATCTAGTTTCAAGTCTAGTTTATATTAAAAAAAATACTTGTTTGTCAATAGTTGTAATATTTATGAGAATTAATTTTGTAAAATGGATCTAAATACTTCTATACTAATACTAATCGTCTTTTGTGCAACAATTTTATAAAAAAAGCATTCTAGAGCACCTGGATCTTCTGATATTTTTTTACCGTTGCCAATGCTTTCAAATCATTTATTTATGATAAAATTGTGCTGCTTGATTAACATATACGAGAATTCTGATATCTTGTTGTTGAATGTTTATAAAAGTGAACCGATTTGTTAAAACTGAAGGCATATTATAATCGATTATAACTTAATAGCTAACTTTCCATTGCTCTTTGAAGATATCTCAGTTGAAGAAAAAAAATCATCGACTCTGCAGCAAGAGGTGAACAAATTTGTTAATAAATCGTTGTCTTAATCTTAACCGGGACCCGGACAATTTAACCGAAGTTTCTATGAGGATTGCGATAAAAACGAAATATAGATCTTACAAGGAAAAGTTTGATTAAATTCTGAGTGTCCTGGTTAGGCACTTTTCCTTGACAGATATAAGAAGAGAACTAAACATATCATTTTATAATGTATTCCCATGGTATACACACTTTTTATTTGTTTTTGTCAGAAAGTATCTCGTGGTATTGCCTTGTTTCGGTGGCGCTTTCTAAATGTTTTTCACCTTGTTTCATCTTTCCTATAGCCTGTTTTAGATAGATAGATAGACAGCTTATTTAGCTAATAAACCATACAATAATACAGAACAAATGAATTCAATATACAATCACTTACAGTGCTCAATAATATGTATGTACAAATGCTTCTTAAAGGTACTAATATTATTAGTTTTAATTTCATATGGTAAACCATTATATAACATAAGACCACTTACAAATATGTTTTTAGAAGTCTGGGTTCTATGAAAGCGAGCGATATAAAAGTCGTTATAGTTTCTAGTGTTGTAAGCATGAGTATCTTGGACCGTTTTCAATTTCTCACCAAGGTAATTTGGAAGTAAATTATTTTTCATTTTATGTATAAGCACTAGACCTTTAAATAAAATTCTTTGGCGGACATTCATTAAATTAAGTGTGAGTAACATATCTTTAACTGGGGTATATCTGCTACATTTTAAAATTATTCTCATGGCTCTATTTTGTATTTTTTGTATCTGCTGGATTTCATTCTTATTTTGATTAAAAAGTACTGTTGCACAAAATTCTATATGTGGTGCAACTACAGATTTATAAACAAGCATTTTTATATACAGTGATACATGTTTGCAAGTTCTACTCATAAACCCTACCTTTTTAACATTTTATTCATAATATGTTTTGCATGATCTTTGAATAGAAAATGTTTATCAATGGTAACTCCCAAGTACTTAATGTAGTTTACCTTTTCTAAATCACTGTTCTCAATTTTTATTCTAATACTAGCTGTATCTATATTATTCAACTTATGCATGCTACCCATAGTCATATATTTTGATTTGATAACATTAATGCTTAGTTTATATATACACAGCCATTGGTATAATATCGTAAGTTGATTATTCACAGTCTTCATCATATCGCCCACACTACTACCACTTATGTATAACATAGTATCATCCGGAAACATACATATATTGCAGCCCTCCATTGACAACCATAAATCATTAACATATATGTTAAACAGTAAGGGACTTAACACTGTGCCTTGTGGAACACCATTGTTTGTATTTAAACTATTAGATATCCTATTATTATACTTCACTTTTCGAGTTCTATTATTTAAATATGAATCAAACCAGTCCACAAATACCATACATTTCTAATTTCTTGAATAATAATGTCCTATCAATAGTTTCAAAAGCCCTACGGAAGTCGAAAAACACAGCTATCACAACATATCCCTTATCCATTTCTTGCAACCACTTGTGACATATATCCACAATAACAGTTTCACATGAATGACCTTTTCTAAATCCTGATTGATTATGATGAATCACATTGTTCTGCTCACAAAAATCATATAATTGGTCTTTTACGCACAGTTCCAGAACTTTTTCGTAACTTGGTACAGTATTAATAGGCCTGATTTCCTCACATACTTTCGTCCCTGCCACTTTGGGAATTGGAAGAATGTACGATGTTTTCCAGTTTTCCGGCAATGTACCTGTATCGAGTGAAGCATTCACCATGTCAAGGATTCTATTTGCAGACATCTGAGCAGCATCCTTAATAATTTTGGTCGTTAGTCCATCACCAGTTACGTCTCCTGTATTTTTCAACGTGTTAATAAAGCCATAATTAACACGTTGATGCCATTCAGAGTTATACTGCGAAATTTTTATAGAATTTATTATAGTTTCTTTCATGTATGCATATAGGTTTCGTAACTGTTATATTTGGTATATTTTGTACTATATCATCTATGCTTTTTAGAAAATATTTGTTGAAATTTTGTGCAATTTCTAAATCATCCCCCACCTCCGTATTATGAAAAACTACATATGTATTGGTGGAACTACTTTTTTTAGGCAAAATGTTTTTAAAGTTTTCCATAATTCAACAGGTCTATGTTTATTTTCATCTAGTAATAACCTATAGTATTTTTATTTGCTATTACGTAGCATAGTGACTGCTCAGTTTCTATGAAACCTGTACTCTTCCCAGTTTATGACGTTGTTAGTAAACATAGCTATTTTATATTTTTCATCACGTGTACGCATTTCTTTTATAATTTCTGAAGTTATCCACTTGTTTGTGCAATTATTACGTAATAACACCTATTGTTTCGGACACATAGTGTCAATAATATTACGTAATGATTTGATCCAGCAATTGGCCATTACATTAACATCTCCTGAATTATTCCACATTGTGCTAAATATTTTGTATTGTAATATTACATCGAAGTTTTTAAAGCACCGTCTTATAATCATTTTATCGTTATGTATATCTTTAAATTCATTAATACGTATTGATAGTATACAGGGATCACTAATTTTTGGTGTTGATTGAACTTTGTGTTCCACTGTTTTATCGTTCTTTATAATATAATCGATCAATGTTCTATTACTGCTTGTAATTCTAGTACATTTGATACAATGTATTTCTAGGAAGCAATTTTTTAATCTTTCTGCTGTAGAATGTGTCCTTATTGCTCCATTATTAAGATTTTTCCATTGAAATCAATTATTGAATCAATGTAATCGATATATAGTAAAAACAAGTTATCCGTTGTTTGTGGAGGATGATATAACTAATAAGATATCTTGATTTTCCATATTAATTTCCGCACTTACCACCCATATATAATTATCAATATAAATATTTCTTACTCGATAATTTAATTTACTTTTTAAATAGACTGAAACTCCGCCTGTTCTTCTATTGGTAGTTAATGCTTTAATTACATTGTATCCATCAATTTCAGTTTCGTTATCCGTTATTTCACTATCTACATGAGTCCCAACAAGACCTAAAACTGCTGGTTTCAATCTCTCATAATTGCAAAATAGAATGTTTGTTGTTTAGGTATCCCTGACAATTAAAAACTAAAATATTGGCGTCAGAATTCTTCTCATAAAAGCTTTGTTGCTCTAATTGCTATATATATTTAACTTTAAACCTTTCTTTCTTGTTTTAACTATTTTCTAGCCTCATGAAGGTACGCGCCTCGCAGATTAAGAATCACCACGTTTCAGTTTTTTTTATACATGTGATAAGCAATATGAACAAAACAAAGGATGCTGTAGTTAAAATTACACACACAAAAATACAGCTTTGCTAGAACATAGATTCGTTTGCCAGAAACTACGTTGTCCCCAATTTAAAGATATGTTCCTGTTATAGAACTACCTATAGAAGAAATGTGTATCAGACTACTTTTATCCAGATAATTTGAGATGTTTTTAATACATTCGAGACACGTACTTCCATTATCTCGCTGTCGTTTTCCGGTTTGCTTCCGGTACGAGTAAAAATTATTGCGAATCGCACCACAAGATGACGCCGCGTCGAATTTGAATAACAGTATTAAACCGTTCGCGTTATGTATTTACACTGCAGGCCAGTTGAATCGACAGAGACCAGAACACGTACGATGTCGATAGAATTTGGCTATTTTAAAGCGAGATGGAACCGGCCGCCAGGGCGTTGAGACTATTACCACAGCTAGCGCCTCCATCAGGTCAATTAATTAAGTTGGTCGTGTCGTTCTCCCCCGGAAAAAAATCCCTACGGTATTTCCTAGTCTGATGTAGTCGTGGAAAGCGCGTGTTGTTATTTTATATGCTCCGTGATCTGGTTCGACTGCGTAGTATTTTATATTAGCGTTTATTTCGTCCGACATGTTGCGGCCTTCTTTGCAGTACTAAGCGTTGCCATGCCTTGTGGATTTTTGATTAAATTTCCTACACAATACCTAAGGAGGGGTGTAATACAATCTATGCGTCTCGGCTGTGTGCAAAATCCAATTTAATACAAGAGAGAATAAGCTCATTGCAGAAAAGATAAAATGAATATTCGTATAACTATAGTGACCACGGTTGTATTTTCTAGATGTTAATACAGTAGTTTTCCCAAAAAATATTTACTTTTGGATTTTGAAATTATTTCGTTGACAGAAATATGGTTTAATAATAACACATACATCTCTCGAAATACTTAACATGAACCTATAAAAGAAATTATTAGTGGACCACGCAAGAATTTAATTGATATTTATATATTCAAGATTTGAGTTTGATTATAGTACTATCCATCCGGTATTGACATATGGAGAGGACACCATGTCACTAACCCTCAAATGTCCGACAAAGTTAAAAACAACACAAAGGGTTACCGAACGAGTTATGGCGGGGGTAAGCTTAAAAGATAAAATAACTAACCATGAAATAAGAAAACGAATTGGAGTGGAAGATGTCATGAAAAGAGTGGCAAACGATAAATGGAGATGGCTAGGACATATAGCGAGACAGGCAGGAGTAAAATGGACAAATTATATTCTCAAATGGGGGCCAAGACCACATAAATGAAACATCGAAAGACCATCTAGGAGATGGGTGGACGACATAAGAGAGAAGACTGATTACAGGTTGCACAAGATAGAATTAGGTGGAAGAAAAAGGAGGAGGCATATCTTCAGCAGTGGACAACTAGATGCTGAGTAAGAAGACTATCTGTCTAGTTTATACATATACATTCCACCAGCTGTTAGTAACGACGACTATAGCATCCTTTTTGATGCCTTGGCTGTATTTCTCTTGTCGTTTTAACAAACCTTTAAAACACACACGTTGCAAATTTTAAAACGAACAATAATTTGCGATATCGCTTTAGAACCACAAATTAGCCTTTGTTATATACAGCGCTATGTGATACAGACTTGCGATACTTGTTGAAAAAATTCCTTTTACAAAAAGAAATCTGTCGTGTGCACGCTATATGTGCTTATAATAATTACGTAAAAAAGGGTTGCGGCGGAGATTATAGGCAATCTAAGATTGTTCTGGGCATTTGTTAATAAGAAACGACAAACTGGGATCCCAGATTACATGCTTTCAGATCAACACAAACTTTCTGGAAACTGTTGAACCGTTTACTAGTAAATTTTCAAAAGTGTATATTCTAAATATTTCCACTCTACCACAATTATTATCTAACAATTCCTCGTTCAATGTAGGCTACATAGAGAAAAAATGAATCTTAAGAGGTATTCATCGTCTATAGACCGACTCGATATATGATGTTAAAATACTTGAAAATACGAGAATTTCCAACTTCTTTTAATAATCCATTGTGTATACTTTCCAAAGACGTTAGTTCTGCGAGGCGTATTTTTACGTAAAAAGGACATTTTATACCTGTTTATCTTTACATGAAAGTCTTGAGCTTAATCTATTTTTTTTTCATCTTTGTTAAAGCACTTATTGTATCGTACTACTAATTTCTAAATTGGATCCACATAAAAGCCTGTCTTCTGATTTGCTAGCTACTCCAATATTTCTTCAACTCCTTCCTACTATACCCTTTTCTAAGCGGAACCTAAGTACTACTTCGAAACTGGTTCCTGAGATATACCTTAATCAAAGGTAATATACGATTGATGACCCCCAAAATATACACCTGAGTTTATACCGTCATATAATAAACCAACAGGTGGATTCAAATTTCCTCTGACTTTAGAGTCGCAACTGCATGAAGAGCTTTAATGCACGAGTAGCGACAATAAACTTTTTCTCATTTAAATACCAGCACATACCTGCATTGAGGATAATAAGGCAATACCCCTGCCAAGATTTAAACAGGTCAAATTCCACTGGGACCAGGGCCTGTGGTTGGCGTGTCTCATAATGCTGCCAAGTTACTCGTCGCTCCACGGATCAAATAGGAATTTCTGCGGGTTTCCAAGGCATTCGTAGGCCTATCTCATGTAAAAGGCGTTTATATTCTCCAACTGAGACAGAGCCCAAAGATTGATAAAGAATTCTGTCAGCGCTCTAAGCGCGATCCTTAGATTTCATGCCTAATTAAGAAATACCTATAGAGAATAGGCCTCAATCGGGAGGAGGAGTGTCTGAAAGAGGAAGTTACAGTTCAACGTATTTTCTGCTGTTATCCTGCGTACGCCGAATCTGAATCTCTCTGTTTGACGATGCTCTTTAGATATCGGACGGACTAGGCGAATCTTGGTAGTATATGCTGCTGGGAGTTTGGCGGTGGGATAGATATACTCAAGGAACATTAATATTTATTTGGGATGGGGCAAGCCAAGCGGCGCTATTAGTATAATGTTGTGTCCTTCGGTTAAAGATTGAAGATTAATCTTAGTAATCTCCTTTGAAGAACAAGTATTCTTTGTGCGCTAGTTGCATTGTCCTATACACAACAATGTTATAACTCAGAATCGAATACACTGAGACGTAATCCTTGTTTGAAGAACTTGTTGCGTCAGGGAACTCCAAATCGATACCGCCAACATTGGCTGTGATGTTTGGAATACGCTTTCTATTAAGAAGTTAAATATTTGCTGACTTATCATCGTTCATAATCAATCGATTCCTACTGCACCAGTTTAAGAAATTGGCATTAACCTTCCGCAATTTCTCCTTAGCTTCTCCCCCATTCCAGACTCCTACAATAAAACTAGTTTCACTTAGGACCTCATTGTTTCTAATTCTAATGTCCATTTTTTAACAATGTTGTTAATATTCTGTCTTAATTTGATTGTTGTAGCCCTGATGAAGCACCACATTTTATGCGAAATAGAAAAGTATAATTTTAGACCATTGTTCCATTTTGTTTTGGTTGTCGCAACCCAAGAAATTCTCACTGTTGTTATCTCAACGGCAACAAGTCCCGTTTTTTTTCTTTGTTATACATTACTGGTGTCGGCACTTTTGACATGGTTAGACTATACCCTGTGGACCTCAAGTACTACTTGAAATCGGACTCTATGTAAAAAGAGCTTACTGTTTCGGTAAAATAAGATTCTTGCGTTTAGATATCTTATTGTTGGAATTCATTAATACCTAAACGAAGCACTAGGACGTAAAATGAACAAAAGTAGTCAATGTCATCTATGTGCATACAAAGAAGATTGCAATGGTCTTTTGTACGGCACAGATAACTGAAGAACATTTACTAAAATCATCGTATCAAACATGATTCATTCTAAACAGAATATATACAGAAATTTGCTCAAACATGTATTTTAACGACTAAGATTGGGAATTACATCCAAGAACTATGGTATCTTGTCCTAATTATGTAGGAGTGCTTTAAATTAGTTTGCTCATTATATAGTAGTTTTAGTATGTAACTGTTTCTAGCAAAATTATATTACAATAGGAAGATGATATTGATTCACCACTGTATCTTCCTTCCCAGCTGCGCATGTTGATATTAAAATACTTTTACGCTTTAAGGGTATTTGCCGTTGATCTCACTGTCATTCCTAGCCGATAAACATGTTTGTAATTTATGCAAAATTCGCACAGAACGGTAAATCAGGTAGCGAACAAACATGTCACGAACAAAAAACCCACGCTCGTGTGCATTTACAACATAGGCATTTACGTACATATATTTACAATGTACGTATGAGTTTGTACGACGATATTTGTGTATTTTGTTGACGTATCGCTTAAAAATATACGCTAGTTCATGAGCTCACGTGAATATTTAGAACACAATATCGACAACGACACACGTATACAATAATGGAGTGTTAAAAACAACTTCTTTTCGAAGCAAACAACCATTTGTTTTGAAAACAGCTACAGGCATAGTTCCCACATTTAACGATAGGTGGAGATGCGAAGTTTGAACGTTCATCTAGCTAACAATTCTGTATAGCGTTAGCAAAACAGAAAACAAGAGCATGAATATCATATTTATGTTAGTACTTCGAATTCATCCTGCATTTGTTCAAAATCGCAATACGTCCTCGGGAAGCTTCTATAAATATAATACGATAAATTTCAACTTATTGTAATGATATAACCTTCCTCATCTAGAATTCAATGATTTCTTCTCTAAAATTCTACTAAATTTTTCACTATTCTTCCTGATATTATTTGGGTCATCTCCTTATTGTATTTTGTTGTTGTTGTAGGAGCCAGCGTACCACCACCTTCTCTTCTAACTTTCAATTTAAATGTTCAGATATTTATTCCATGCAATTTTGTTTCTGAGTATTGGATATTAAAGACATTAATGACATTCGATTTATAATTCAAGATAAATTATTAAAAGAAAAGAGAAAAGTCTCTTAGACAACGTATATAGTGGAGACGTATACTCCACCAATACAATACCTATGTATATGGTATATATATATATATATATATATGTCTTTCAAAATATAAATGTTTTTCTAAATTTTTCTTATACTTCTATTTTGAATATTTTCTCGGCAGTGTATGTTCACGACCTTATTTTTGCTATTGTTGATGTTGCTGTTGAAGGCAAAGTACCGTTAGGACTCCCTGTTCATTTAAATTATTTAAAATATTTGTTCCGTACAGTTTTCTTTTTGTGTATTAAATTTTACAGAATATCTACACTAGTTGTTCATTACTGGTATACAATTTACAATTTTAATGTTTAAAAAAAAAGAATCCCTTCAGCAACATGAGCAGTGGAGACGTAAACTCTACTATCGTTTACTATATACATATATATAATTTCTCCCAAATTTATTTTTAAAAGACGTTTAATGTACTTTACATTCTTATCATATCATTAAAATATGTATCATCCCGAAATTATAACACACTATCTTCAAAATTTCTCGTACGTCGGATGGATAGCTCACCTGGCACCATTACTTGTAAGTAAAATTATTCCATCAAGAGTGTGTTTACTGTGTGGCCTATCATATAAATAAACAAGCTAAATATGTGTGTATCTCCGGTAACGACCTGATATAAATAACAATTGTGTCAAAATCACACATGTCGGAGCAGTCATTTACATTTTGGTCTGTCAATATATTTTTTTATTCGAATTTAAACAAACAAAAACTTAAAGAGAAGAACCCATTTGGAAAATTAAGAGCCTCACATTTTCCACCAGAATATGTTATATACATACATGCTATATATATATATATATGACCTGAAGAAGATATATGCGATTACATCGAAACGTCAGGATGTACATGGTTCTTCTAAGAACCAACGCCGAACGCGGGACAAAACCCGAGAGGATAACAAGACATCTTTTACCCGCGAAAACATACGGTACAATATATATATATATATATATTCCGTGACGGATGTCTTCCCGGTGACCGTATGTGGAATAATATTCCCGTGTTGATTGCCGCGTGTGCTGTTGGTCCCGAAACGGACCATTTTGACTAGGTCAGCGTTTTGACGAGATCTGACTTATCTTCATCTGGACGCTCTTGTTCAGCTAGCGATCGGAGATGTACTGTACATCTCCGATCCCTTTTCGGACCAACAGCACATGCGGCCAAAAATCCGGGAATATTATTTCATATATAAATATATATATTATATATATATTATATTTCATATATAAATTGTGGCAGATATTTTCGCGGGTAAAGGATGTTCTGTTGTTCTCTCGGGTTACATCCCGCGTTCAGCGTTGGTTCCAAGGTTCCTTGAGGTTCTCAAGAAGAAGATGTATGTGGGATGAAACCCGGGAAAACAACAGAACATATATAATATTCCTTACAATATATTTTTTGGTATTTAATTTCCTCTCCAGGATCTCCAATGATGTGAAACATACTGTACTCACACGCACATTATTGAATTAGAATAGACCCAATAGACACACACACTATTTTCAAAATTCCCGTATGTGAAAAGAATGGCACACCTGGCTGTTTTATTAGCAATTAATTTCATTGCATCAAGAGTGTATGCTGTGTAGCCTATCGACCAGGCAAACAAGTTTAGTAAACCATAAAAGTGACATTGCTCCCGGGAACAACGAGTGATTAAATAACAACAGCGTCAGTCTGCCTGATAATTAAGTTGTCCCTTCAAAAAAAATTAACATTATCTTCAAATAAAGCAGAAAATTTGTGATTTAGTTGAAGTTGCCGATGTACTTGCGAAGTTCCAGTCCAACATATCTTAAACTTAGCGCATGTGTAAGTATCATTCAAATAAAAAAGACTTAAAATTGTAAAAATTCATCAAAATTCATTGTTTCTCTATTCTAATTTACATTCCATATATATAAAAAGGAGGCTTTTAGCTGGGTAGGGATTGTTAAACGTGAGGAATTTTGTTAAAAAGCGATATGTACATTTGGTTGCATTAATTATTTAATTTAATACATAGATAGTTTACAGAAAAATTCAAATAAGAAAACCCACTTGACGAAATAAGCGGCTGAGATTTTTCACCATACTACATCCTTACTTAAATATAGATATGAGCAGGAAAACAAATGGAGTTCTTTGGTCAATGCATAAAATGTGTCGCATCGGCAATAAAGTCAAGGCCCTTTGATACACAGAAAATTGTTTTAAATTTATATAACTGTTATTATACCTAAATACGCTTTGTATATATTTTGATACCTTATTCATATATTAATTTTGTTGTCTTTGGACAATAATTATATTCCATTCTATTTTATTCATTTTTGAAACGACAAAGTGCGATACAATGCGGAAAATGGGAATTGTAGATGATTTTACTGTGCAATAAAAATATCGCATATACTATGCTATACATTTCTATCTTCCCAAACGTTATCTCTAAATGGGCGTAATAAAATTCTCTTTTTCGAAATTTATATTACAAACTTTTCAAACTAACTAGTACGAGCAATAACTAACTACCTCCTAACATTGAAAATGTATTATTTCTAGTGGTATGACTGAGATAATTTCAGACTTTTCGTCCCAAACGGATTGGCCGGCGTATATTTCGCTCAGCGTCGCCCCCAGAAAAGTTATTAAATTGAAACTCGACAAACACGGCTCATATCGGGGCAAACTTTGCAACTACCTCATTAAAAGTTGGCTAGTTAAACAAATTTCCCATTAACCAGGAAATACATATCAAATGGAATTACGGTCACATCCGCTATTATAACGGTACTCATTTTCACCCAGAAACAGGAAAAAATGAGAAAATATGCTTAGCATGCAAATCTAATGCTAATTTTTACAAACAAAATGAGTTCGTATACACATTCTAGTAGCGACTACGTAGGTTACTTTGATTTTATGAGAGTATAGCTTTGTCTACACTTATTACTAACATGCGTATTAATACTTATTACACAAGAACAATTAGAACAGATGTATTCTTTCGCATACAACAAAAATTTCTCGTCCACCTGTTTTATTTAATGTTGCTATTGCATACATAGCAACTGAGAGCTTATGCTGGCTTGACTATTATTACACAATTTTTTTAATTATTATACGTGGTAATACAACTGTAATTATATGTACATGGAAAATTTGAAGGGCGCATCTAATCAACTTAAAAAAATAATGAGCTTGCGGAAAATTATTTACACAAATTGAAATGTTAAAGTAATGACAAGATGAGAAATAAGTAAGGCTGCGGAAACGAGTGCTTTCACAGTAGCGTACGGCTCGGTTACTATCAATATTATACATAATGAATTTAATTACTTACTATTTTGGTTTGTTTGTGTTGTTGATGTAGAGTGACGCAAAAATTCGCCGTAATATTATGTCACTAGCATGCCTTCAAATGCGGACACATACAAATAATAATCATAATCCTACGGAGAGGTGAAAATATGTTGAGGTATTTGAAAAAGGAGCGTTCTGTGTATAATGATGTAGTGTTCGCGAATTTAAAAAGGTCGTTCACATCATATTCGCACTATTGGTTTTCAGTTAAACTCTTGTCTATACGCACTATCGTTTGATAATCGGAATTCTTATTTATAGCCGTACACAATTTATGGGTTGTTAATTTCCCTATACTATCTGTTAGAAGTAGCCGAGGCTTCAGCGCGTCATGTCGTTTACATCTTCGGACGGTCTCCATCTTCGTTGTTCGGTCGTCGGGATATTAACGACAATTGGCTTCGCAACATCTTCGGAGCGCATATAATGACTTTCTGTAAAGTCCGCTCTGCCGATAGTCGTCGTCATCATCGGAGCAATTGCTGCCTTTCTTACATATCCGCACTCTCGATAGACGTCGTCGTCGGAGCAATCGCAACTCTCCTTACAACCCCGCACATTCGATCTCCGAGTTGCCGTCGGAGCAATTGTGACTCTTTTGCGAGCCCACACCCTTGATCTCCCAAGTAATCGTCGCAGCAAGCTAGCTACTGTCGTCGGATATACGTGCGCATTTAAGCTCCCGTTGCTACTCAAATGTACATAGCTGCTGTCGGCCGTGAACTTTACTGTTTTCCTTGTCGGTGCGCACTTCGCACAATTCTTGGTTGGTGGTCTTTGCCTTTCTATAAGGGGGCAGTAGTAAAGAGCGATAGAAATATTTAATATATATTTCTGTTACGAAAACGCCTGGGTAGTCGTGACATTACATACATATAGCGTTGGGTTCCCCTATATATATATATATAAAAATAAAAATTCCTCCCAATTTTGTGTGTTGTGGGTACGAAAGGATAAAATAATGCCACAGAGATTTTAGTGAGGCGGCGCTTTATTTATAAATTTCTTATCTCATTCGAATTATTACTCGGACTGACTTCGACTCGCGTAATGGTAGTATTCGTTTCCGCGCGGACGAAGTCTCGAATGTTTCCGCTAGATAGTTTCGGCATTGTTTGTTAGCGCACCGTCAAGCACTCCGTTCCTTTAATAAAGTCGCCCTTCTCGCTAGCAGAGGGTTATTGCGATATAATAAAGCAATAAGGGCGTTATTCTGGTTTAACTGTGACTCAACTAAATGTGAATCATGTCATCAAAATTTGTGAATCGACCGATTTCGGCTAATATTTCCCGAGATCGACTCAAAAAGCTCCCGCGATCGATCGTTTGAGCAATCCTGTTTTTATCTACTTTACTATACTTGAGGGTATTTTTAAATTATTTTTATGCCATATAAAAGATTTAATTTTAATTTGAATTGTTGGTATTCTCGATATTAACCACGTGTAATACTCTGCGACAATCTTGCTTTCGTTCATATTGCTCGCATATACAGCTTATTTTATAAATTCTATTTTGAATTTTATCATTAATCCCTTGACTCACAATGTCCGTAAATGACATACTCAAACTTATGTAATTATTCGAAATAAATTATAAGTTAGGGGGTTAATTCAAGATTCAACGATTGTTAAATTCAGTGAAGAGTATTCTTTGGCTTGCTTATCATGCTTCCAGTTGGTGGTTTTTACTGTTTATTGTTTGTCTGCGATTGCACGACAAATTTAATTATACGACAAAAGTAATTTTTGATTTTCATTCCTTAGTACAGGTAGTTATTCTCGTTTTTTATTATGGAGGACCATCCAAAAAACACCGACAGCAATTTGTCGCTACCGGTTGACTCCTTATTCCATCTGTTTTAATTCATTTATATTAGACTTAAGGGATTCATATTTATTTGATTTTATAGGGCAATAGAGCCGGGTTGAAATCTTCTTCTTCGGCGAACTTTGAAGTTGTTCTGAAATTTGATACCTTTGTTGACGAAGGTGTGTTGATTTTAGCTTTTCTTCAAAAGAATCACAATTCTATGGTATTGTGTACCTCACCGCGTCAGTTTGGAAAAATTGTAAGCTTGACTATGATTGCAACGATTCTTGGAGTTGGAAGTAGATGAAAATGCAAAAGGGAAAATAACGATTTCGGGAGAAAAAGATTACTACAAACTGTTGTATTCAACAAGGTTTCAGTTAAAAGTAACGAAGAATAAGAAGTTTGTAGAAACTCATTTTGGACAATATCCGATTACAACAGTAAGTTTTCACGGCTTTGGTGACGTCGAAAGCCAATATTATGCGCTGCCAGAAGCTACTATTTACAGATGATACAGAGATATTTTTTAAGACCAGCGCTTTGAATGTTTATTGCTACAGGAAGATCTTAACCGTATTGACTCATTTGTGTCAGCATGTCAAACAATGCAGGGTTATAATGTTTACTAGGAGAACAATTACATAGACTGTGAATAAAGTTGGTTTTATAAATCGCATTAATGAAATAATTACAATGTTTTTTTTATATATCGAAATTATTATCCCTATCACCCCTTTGTTTCGTCTAAATTACTACCACAATAACTACCATTAATATTGCTACTATTATTATTATTATTGCTAAGATCATCGGATTCGGTGATTCAATGGTAAGAGGGCATTGGATAGTAAGATATATCTGAATGGGAAAGCGCCGTGAAATTAAGTTGTAGTTGAAAATAGTTTATTTAATAAACAAACCGTTTCTAAAATTGAACGGCGTCATACTGAAACAAGAACGGTAACCAGAGGTGTTAACCGCTCTATAAGCAAAAACCTTGCCTTAGTTATTATTTATTTAACTTTATTGTTATTTCGATTTATTTGAGTATTAGTAATTTGGTCCTAATTTAATAGTTTTACTGCTTACGAAAGAGTGATGGAAAGTGGAAAAAGTGAACGGCAGACAAAATAATTGAAAATTGAAATACAAAATCCGTCATTTATTTATAATAGGCCAGCTACCATTGTGAAAGAAATTGACGATATGTGGTGTGTTTACATGATAATCGCCGTAATATTTCACCAAATAGGTTTGTGGATTTCGGTTTTTGTTCCTATAAATACTTCTTTTCTTCAAAGTTTAATTTCGTGCTTATACATTATAACTACCTGTATTTCGCTGTTAGAGTAAATAGAGAATTCGAAAGTAAGCTCTTATGATCGCTTTAATCCTACTGAATTGCAGTCGGAAGAAAATATGCTCTATGTTATGATGGTTTCTTCCAAAGAAAAGTTAATATTTTCTCACGTTTATATCCTTTAGAATACAAAACCAAACAAAAGCAAAGCTCCTCGAATAATGAACGAAAATATAAGCATCTCGGGAGCTTCATCTTCGTTTTACCTTTTACGACAGTTCAACCTTCATAAATTCTTGTTTAACCCTAAAACATTTCGCTAGTTCGCCTGCTCTGCCGTGTTATTGGAGCCACAATGTAAATAACGGATAGGTATAAATTCTCGGCCTTTGCGTATAGAACAGATTATGTGCATGTAAATATATCATCACTTTAGCATATAAATTGTTTAGATTAAATATACGATCTTATTTTATGAAGGTGTAGATACAAACCGCCCTACATTCAACATATATTATGCAAGTTAACTTTGGTGCTGCACATATACACTTTATTGGAGCTTTATAATTGAGTTTGGCATGAAAACTAGAAAAATGCTGTGCCATATTTTATAGTAACATATTGGTTTGCAGAAAACTGAATGATAAACAACTGTAATTACAAACACTTGCGTTGATGATTATAAGTAAACCCAAAAAAATCATGATGATTATTATAATCTTAAAACTGTGGAGAAAGTAATGATAAAACTATTCAACAATTATTTTTAATTATTAACTTGTTTCGTTTTTAATTTATGCCTGTACAAATCTTTTGCCAGGTGTTTCTTACCCATCTGTAGATATAAAAAAGAGATTTTTGTTAGAATAGCATAATTTATCGAATATCTAATAGAACCAAAAAAAGTTTCGGTATAAAAAGGATATACAAAGAAAATGAAGTAAGATAATCTCGAAGAGTGATAATGTACAATCAAATCTAGTGATCGCGTTGTGCGTGCAAGCGGTATAAGTGATATTTAACATAAACGGAGTAGTTAATATCATAGATACTACAAATATTGCAGTTTTACATATATCAGTGGAAACTCTATTGGTAGATTAATTTATTTCACATATCTTTCACATGCAATACACTTTTTCATAATTACACAAGTTTGTTTTATACAACATTAATAGCTAAACAAACAGCAAGTATAGTCAATAATAAAACGTACAGTCCGAGGCAAATACGAAAAATTGGCTCCGCATTGAAATCTATTTTCGCATATCCTTTGCTTAAATCATCAATCTACTTTGCTAGACCATATTTATATGAAATGATATTTATTTGTATTTTGAATAAAATCCACAGAAACTAATAAATTTCAATTACACTCGTAGCACTGCAAAATTTATTTACAAAGGGCTACTGAATGAATTCCTATGAATTTGAAACCATAAATTTAATTAATATCGTAAATATAAATATGTACCATAAATAATAAACGAACTGTTTCCGGAAATGGAAATGAAATAAAAGTAAGAGGAAAAAGAAAGAGTGAAAAAGAAAGTAAGAAAAGAAAAATTGAAAAAAGTAAAAAGGGTGAAAAAAGGAAAAGGTGAAAAAAGAATAAGAGAAAAAGGGATATGGGGGACAGGAACAAAGGACAGAAGAAAAGCGAGTCCTCGACATTCGCCTCCATCCTAGACGGCTTCTTCAAGTGAAAAGCAGGGGAGCCAAAATGGCAGGGTATGTCGACGTGTAAACGACGCTGGAGGCGAGACCACTCTGGAAGGTCACTGTAACTGAACGTGTAAACCACGCTAGAGGCGAAAACCTTCTTTCTTTGTTTTTCTTTCCTTTTTATTTCTCTATTTTTTCCTCTTACTTTTATTTCATGTTCTCCGGTTATCCCCTATCATGACACGATCCAATTCCGGAAACAGTCCGTTTATTGCTGACTCTGCCCGCGAATGCCTACGTATTCATGCACCATAAATGTATACGCAGTTTTTAATGTGTGACGCTAGCATATTTTTCCATTTAGTATGTATATGTTCTAGTAAGTAATAACGTTAAAAAATATCAATTTTTCCTAGATACAATTTTCCTCATAATGACATCATAAGTTAGCCGCTTGTAAAACAAATTAACAAAGAAAAGATAAGATCAAATAGATACCCACCGCTCCAGACGTCAATCCTCTTCACGGTGATTAACTCCATCGAAAAACCGGTTTTATTAATAAAACCGGAATATTCAGTAAATAGTGTTAAACAGTTCAAAGGAAAATAACAATGAGAAAAAGGTAGAGAATATGAAAAAGACAAACAGGCGAAGACAGAAAAAGATGAATATTCTAAAATTCTGAGAAATAAAAAGAAGGTTCATTTAGCAAACTATCAAAAATTAATAACGCGAAAACCAAGCGTGAAAAGAATTTCTACTAGAGCGTACGTATTCGACTGTATTCGATCCTGTTCTATCCTATGACGATTGCAAGGACTGTGTGGATGTACAATTCACAGGTATAGCAGTAAACTCCACTCACACAAATTAATTAATTATACGGAACGCAGCGATTCGAGAGCACGTGGGCTCCCATTGATAGTTGACAATGGGAGCCCACGTGCTCTCGAAACGCTGCGTTTCGCATAATTAATTAATTTGTGTGAGTGGAGTTTACTGCTGTATCTGTGAACTGTTATATCCTATCCAATCCCATCGATCCTATCCGATCCTACCCGATCTTATCCAATCCTATCCGATCTAATCGACCCTACCCGATCCTATCCGAACCAATCGATCCTATCCGATCCTACCCGATCTTATCCAATCCTATCTGATCAAATCGACCCTACCCGATCCTATCCGATGCCAACTGATCGTAACCGATCCTATCCGATCCAATCCGATCCTCTTCGACCCTATCTGAGCCTATCAAATCGTATCCAATCCAATCGATCCTATCCGATCCAGTAGATCCTATCCGATACTATTCGATCCTACCTAATCCTATCCGATCCCATCGATTCTACCCAATCGTACTCGATCCCATCAAACCTATCCCATACTATCGATCCTATCTGCTTCTACCCGATCATACCCGACCCTACCCGATACAATCGATCCTATCCGAACCCTTCTGATTAGGTGGATTAGATTTTTGTGAAATTTTTAATGAATAAAAATTTAACAGATGAATTCTCCCGGTCCAATGTATTATTAATTTGATTTTATTGATTAGGCAAAAGTCTCAAAAAAAGCAGTTTCTTGATAATTTCAGCTTTCTCGACTTTGGAATAAACGAAAGTTTCATATATTAATTACTTTTAACCAATTTCTTTATAATTTGTAGTAATTTTTTATACAACTCATACTACAATTAACAGTTATTAAATATTTTCTCTCTATAAGGTCACAACCTATTATTATGTTTTCTGCCACTGTTCTCCCTCTCATCTCTTCTTAAACTATCACTGCAAAATTTACAGTTATTACCTGTTAATGTAAGTTTAAAGTAAGAAAAACCAGGCAAGATCTTAATCCGACTATCGCTCGGTCGCACTCGAAACTCTTTTAGAGTTGCTCTTTGTTTCTGTCGCCGTTCAATTGCTCTTTATAGCCTCTTTGCGTGTAATTTGGTCTTTTGTTTATCGGTTTAATAAAACGACACACAATATCCTTCTGAGACGCTTATATTCGTATCTGCTCTGAACGGCGAAACACGTAACGGATATACGAAGTACACAAACAAACTCACACCGCGCAAGGCAAATACAAAAATAGTCGCCGGAGTACGGAGAATAATCATGTAAGAAATTGAGAAAAACGCCGCAGTCTTTTTCTCTTCAAGGGAAAAAGGACAACGACCTATTGTATAAGCCATTGTCGACTTTATATGAACCAAGTGACTATAACGTAGCAGCGTATTATTTTGTACTTTGATTGCAGACAATAATTAAAAATTACTCACTACTATACTAACATCGGTAACATCTTTTAGTTGGAATTGCGTTCGGCCTAACTCTGTAGTACACCCATTTGCTTTATGCTTAAGGGGGAAGTAGCTATTTTACATTGCTGACAAGTATGCAAATCCACAATATAACCTTATCTTACAAGATTTACCTAACACAAAAGATTAGAAAAGAAAACGAAGTAGAGACTAGAATTGAATAAGTATGTTAACATTAAAAGCAAGCTTGAAGACTAAATCAGTAGATCATATAAAAATTTTCGGTACTATCAAACTATCTAACCCAAAAATCTTTGTTTATCACATGTATTTTAAAGTATCACTTACAGAGAAAAATTATTCGACCTATTAACACCTTACTATCCGCACATAGGATGCTCTGTTTCATAAATTACAACAATAAAGTTTTAACAATCTAATCTTTTACACTAATACTACAAAACTTCTATATCATTTCTTACAACTATTACGGTATTCTATAATAATTTTGGTATAATTTTTATATTTTACATTTGGTCATATTTTATATTTCTGAAGGCATAACATTGCCTATCTTAAGCATAGATGGGAAAATCTTCTGCATTGGGATGTAATAAAAATGTTAGAGTAAGTTTAAAGAATACAAATTTAAAAAATCAATAAACTTGATAAACTCCTATTAAAGAACGGAGCAAATTGCAGTTATCTCTAGCACAATAAAAAGCAAAAGTCTTATTTTTTTTATAAAATTAAGCATCAATATTTATTTATCTTGTAGGAACATACATGAAATTTGAACGGAATTGTTATTGTTGTTTGTCTTATGTTGTTCTATCAAGCTGTTTATATGCACATTTGGAATTCTTAAGCTGATTGAGAAGTTGAAAACATCTTGAAAAGTATTCCAATTTAATTTTCTTTAATACAGTTTTCTTAGGTAGAAAGTTAAATTTTAAATAACTCTTTGATGAAGGTTTTCAATATTTTCAGAAAAAAGTTTTGTTCTTTAAAAAAAAACCAATTTGCAGATGCAAAACGTTCCGTTACAACTTTTAACTAACAGTTGCCACAACTAAATTTTTCATAATGCATTTAACAAAAATGTTTTCTCTTTGTTACCAACGTTATCGAGGCTACTATTTTCATATATTTTATATAAAAATAAATAGCACAATAAGTTAATTGTTTTCATTATTGACAATAACTGTTCTTCTTTGCTTACAAACGCTATTCTTCAACCACGTTTTCTTCCTCAATAATTTTGTAGCCCCAAAGGGAACAGAATATTTTGAAAAATTTCGTTTGCTGTTCAAAAATTTCATTCGTTCATTTGTAGAGGGTTGAATTAAATGATATCAAATTACTATCAATAGCATGAATAAAACAAAAGATGGGAATCCAAAATATATCTTATAATCCACAAATGGTCGTACAATTGAGAGAGAACTCTAGCGTTGCTACCGTTACTTTAATGTAAAAATTCGAGCCAAGCGACAGCAGTGTCTCTCTCTAAGATAGATTTAAAACATTAAATTGTAGATCTATGTGAAGCCAATTTTTCCTTTTAATAAATTATAAATGAATCATAATCAATACAAATTAGATTCTCGTCAACAGAAGAGATCTTTAAACTGTACTGCTATCGAAATGACCATAGAAAATTTAAGCGGTGATTTTTGTATATTAATAACATCTCCGAAACCGCGGACCTACAAATATTAACAATATTAACATCATTCGCCGCTGGAAGAATAGTTGATGGTGCTTCACCCTATAGAGACTACTACTACTACACTTTAAGGCTCTTGAGGTTATGACAAGCTAAACTAGTTTATAACTCCACTGGGCCGCTTACTATCAAAAATAAAAACAAAAAACGGCGAAATTATTTTAATATTTTTAAGATGAAAGCTTCATTTTAATCCGATGTTAAGATGCAACTCATGCATACATGAGGTAGTACATTCTTCGTTTCAGATATGTTTTTTCATTTGGAACTTACAAATTTAACTACTTATGATTTAATTATTTTCCTGGGCATTGGTTTAACGCTTAAAAGGAAAGTATAGACAATTTCTAGTGGTAAAGTCAACCCTTGTAAGTTTATTACTCACTCCCATCTTATTCCTCGATTTTTTTACACATACTGCAAACTACATGCCGTGCTTTACAAAATATCTATAACTTTTGTGTCACAGATTCAACTTTTGTCCACTTTCCGTTTTTCCGTCCCTATCTATGATTTTCACAAATTAACGTGTGTTAACATTTGTTACAGCATTTTTGAAGAAACTTGTAGGAACATTCATTAAAAGCACTGTGATTGTACATATACGCGGTTTAAATTGTCAGGATTGTAACGGTACTATAAATGTATAATCCCTAGTGTTGACATATTACGCCATTTCTAAATAATTTACATTAATCACACCCGGATAGAACATAATCTGCTTTCAATTGCATCGCATGTTATATAAGTTAAACACCATTGTGTTGTATTCGCGTAGTTGGTATGTGTTGTTTAGTTGTCATAATTATTCATACTACTAAGTACAGAGGGAATTTCCATCGAGAGATTGCATGTTGCTTTATTAATTCTAGCATTACATTGTTGTTATTTGTGAGCAGAAATTTTGTGACAAGCCATGCGTGAGTATATTCGTCGCGAATGCAACAATATTTATTGAATATTAAGTACTTTTTGCAGGTGTTACCATTTCTCCAATGGCTGTTTTACGAGGGGAGGTCCAGAAGTTCGTGGAATGAAAGGGTTTTAAATAAAATAAAACAATAAATCTATTTTTCTCAATATAATCACCCTTAAGCACAATATATTTATTAGATCTATGAATTAATTTTTCTAAACCATCATAAAAATAGGTTTATCTTTCGCCTCAAAATGTGCCAAAATTGCCTCCTTTACATCATTTTCATCGGAAAACTTTTTTCCACGTAGGTCTTTTTTTAAATTGGGGAACAAATAAAAATCACTAGGTGCCAGGTCTGGACTGTAGGGTGGATGGACTATTGATTGAAAGCCATGCTTGTGCAGAGCAGCCATTGCAACTTTGCTGTTGTGAACCGGCGCATTGTCTTGCAAGAGCAACACACCCTTGGCCAATTTTCCTCGACATTTTTCCTTTAATTTTTCTAATATCACTGCGTAATATTCTCCGGTTATGCTCCTACCTTTTTCTTTGTAATCAATCAATAATATCCCCTCACAATCCCAAAAAACAGTAGCCAACAACTTTCCAGCCGATTCTGACACTTTGAGTTTCTTTGGCGGTGGTGTCTCCTTTCTATGCTATTGCATGGACTCCTGTTTGGACTCAGGCTCAAAGTGATCAACTCATGTTTCATCTCCGGTAACAATCCGCTCCAAAATCTGTGCAGGTTTGTCTCCACACAGCTCCAAAAATTGTTTGGACGCACAGACGCGCTGCTGTTTCTGCAGCGGCGTGAGCATTCTCGGTACCCATCTTGCACTGACTTTTGTCAATTTTCGCAAAATATTTTGGATTTAAGTCTAATGAAATTAGATCTTTCCATTCTTCATACTTCCTTCTTTTATTTTGTGGAGATCGTGTATAAACGTTCTTCTATTTTCAGTGCTTGATCTTTGAAAATAAATAAAACAAGTTATAAAGGTAATATTCGATGACATTGTAACACCCGAGTAGTTCAAAACCTGGTTACTACACTTTCCATGACGTTGTCTCATAAAAGTGGCTATATGTCTCCAATAACACTAGTGATGTTGATCCTTAGGGCAATAATCGCTGGTGGTTTGTCGACAGGGACCACAGATTTTTTGTAGTCCCAGAAAAAAAAATAGTTTAATGGGGATAAATCACAGGATCCAAGTAATGTTACCATCTCACAGCATAATGCAGCTTTCGAACTTCTCTGCCAATAAATGGAGAGTACAGCATGCCTTGTGACGCGTAGCGTCATCTTGTTGAAATCATATATTTGTGAAATCCGCACCATCCAACCTGTGCGTATTGTGGACTTCGCAGGATAGCCATGAACTCCATATATTGAGTACAGTACACAAAACATTTGCCCAATAAAGTAAACGCGCTGTTCAATCGTGTAACATTCCATGACAAACTGTCCACGCCACCTAAATATAACAACTATGTTTCTCTCCTCTTGGATATAAGTTCTTACCAAAAATTGAGCTTTACTATTATCTACATTATCATGTTACAACTATCTAATAAAGAGAAATTTTATTTGAATACACCCAAATGTATTTACAAAAGAAAACTACTTGAACAACTGTTATACAAAGATATGACTACTTACATGTCCCTCCTGCTAATGCCCCACTTGTATGACGTACATACACATACGTATATATAAATTTTCAATTTTCATTTATCATTCCTATTTTCCTTTTTTATTAATCCAAATTAAAAGATGCTCTTCGCAGCTGCTTTAGTTTGCTCTTCCATGTTTTTTCCTTATAATCGTTTGGTGATTATATCAAATTTATTGAAAATTGAAGAAACTTGCTGGTTCACATTTTGTCTATGTTATACATTTTGTTTTCAATTCTCTTGCATTTTTATAAAACCTATAATAAAATAAATTAAATGCATAAATAATCTTCTATTCTATTCTTATTCTATAATGGTTTTTGCTATACGCCTAATGGTTTTTGCTATACGCCATGACCAGCAAGTCTGATTCATACTTTACAGACTTACACTAAGGATCATACAGGGATACACGTTTCTCGTCCAGGGGTTCATTAGGGCATATTTAAATAACACAAACAAAACAGAACCACGGGAGAAGGGAACCCACATGTGATTTCAAACGATAATTTTACTTTTACCTATGAATGAAAATATTTCTTTATAGATTCCAATGTTACGAGAATCTATTAAACTAAGATAATTGAAAGGGCTGATTATCAACCTTGACACGTTATTGAAAAAAATCGAACGCTAATTGTCATACTTGGCACATGACATAATTAGATGTTCCAGAGACCCTATTTCCCCACATTCACATGTATCGTTATCCCGTAATTTAATTCTAAATAAATAGCTATGGCAAAGCCCATGATTACTACGCAGTCAATATATGGTTCTAACAAGGCCCTTAGATGATACACCATTAAACCAAGGTTTTCTGAAGGAGTAGGTTGCAAGGCTTTAGAGAAGTTGCCCGTGTCAGTTTCAACAAAGTATCTTTCAAATTCTGAATAAATGGGCTTTACTGCAAATTGAGCCAAATCAATTGGGAATAGCTTATGAGCTAGACATTCACGTAAGGTACATCCTAATTTGGCAAACGTATCTACTGTTTCATTACCAACTATCCCTATGTGTCCATTCCCCCATAAAAGTTCTACTTCATGGATAAGATTATGAATCTCCTGATAGACCTGAATTATGAAGGGGTCTATTTTAGCTAACATATTAATACTGCCTAGTTTCTCTACCACACTTCTGCAGTCCAGTATGATTAAAAGGTTTTGTTGCAGGTGTAATGTTTTAACTACTTCACTGCCTCGTAAACAGCCATTAGTTGAGTTTATAAGACTTGTGATATTGTACTTGTGGATCATAAAAGGAGCAACCAAAACATTGATTTTTGCAAGAGCCATTAGTATAAATTATATAGGATATATTTCTGTGATAATAATTCCTCAAGTTCTTGGTTAATAAAATGAGAAGTTTGACTTTTGAGGAGTTCCTCATAGTACCAGTAGGGGATACAAGGTGCTTGTATGGAATATCGCAGATAGATAGATAATCTTGCAATACTAAAATACTCAGTGATCCAAATATAATATAATGTGATATATATTATATTTGGATATATATATATATGTATATATATATTTTTTTCTTCAATAATATATTATAATGTTGGTACCACCATCCAGAATAAATCTATTTTGTTTTTATTATTATTATTATATTACAATTTTAGCGTATAATCGGAGTAGGTTTTACTCATTTATTTTTCACGTGTATTTATTGCAATAAAAATAATGTGCTGGTTACTGTTTACTTTTTGTTTCTTTTGCCTTGTCCGCATCTATATATATTAAAAATTGTATTGTTTGGCAAAATAATATTGCGCTATTACACATTGTAGTTGTTATTTTCTTTTTAAATTTAATTTTTTCATTCCAGTCGGAAAATTTGACTATAATCAGAAAAGGATTGTATACATCTACATAACAAAGTACCTACATAAATTGCAATTATTAACATTAACGTAATTTCTCCTAAAAGTATGTGTCAAAATAGATACATGGATCGTATATACGTATACCTAGCTTCATTCAGTAATGTTGCTACAAAATTAACAGATAGAATTCTTAAATTCATTTATGCCTTGTTGCAAAGAACAAAAATGGTCTAATAATCCTGCGTATTCAATGTTGTCTTATTGATTTAACTAGAAGTATTTGGAAAATACTTTGATATATGTATAATTCAATAATTGGCAGAGAATAAAGAGAAAATAAACCTTTCTACATCCTGTACGAAGTTGTACTATAAAAATAAATTTACGTGCTCCATTTTACATCTTCTTATATTAAGGAGACAAAAAAAAATTAAAACAAAAGAAAAACTAAATTTTGACACATAACAAATTTGTTAAAGTAGATTTGATATTTCAGAGATATCATGTAGACAGAAGATAATACATAAAATTAAGTAACATGTTGTTAATTTCATGGATTATGTCGTCGAAAATTTAATTAAATGATTATTTTACTGAAACTTATACATAAGTTGTAGACTACATCCCCAGTACAGAAGATATATTTTTATTGTATGTGATATAAACGTCTGTACCCTTTCTTGTACATTGTTTAACCTCTCTTGTTATAAAAACCATAGAAACACACTTTGATTTCGCGCATGTACAGTTTCATTAAATTAAAATTTATCCAATACGTTCCCTATAAAGTGAACGCCTGCTCTGTTACAGCGACGGAGAAGCCATATTACCAAAATTAAAACCAGAATAGATAAGTAGCCCCGCGGAAAATTTACGCTATCTCGTTCAAAAAGCTTATTAAATAACCATGTGATGGAATATGAGAAAGGGAAGGAAAAGGAGACAAAAAAGCAGCTCGAGGTACGACTGGCGGTTATGCTGCACAAAGCGTTCTTACATATTAAGTTCAACTGTTTCTGATTCGACGAGAATAATAGATATCAAATACTTTTGCCATTATAAATATTTGAATTTTGTAAAATTATATTGGAATATCTGGAGAGCTTGTTAACGTTAAACGTAGAAATACGGTGATAAACGTAATATCGTTATAACTCCCTTTGGCAGTATCCTCGATCGATTTGAACAAGTAGTTAGAATCGACAGGGATAAGATATTGGGTATAGTTTGTTAGCCAAGAACAAAACTGTGCGACGTTAGAGCATATTTATTACAATGAAAAAATGCTTATTTTTAGCTCGACGAAAGATTTATTTTCTTTCGATATTACAATCTTTCTACTAGGATACGAAATCAATTTTAGTAGTAACTTTTAATTTTTAAGAAGTATTAATAAGAATGGATATAAGACTTCACCGAAGCTTTTTAGTAAGACACTTTGAGTTTTATTTAATATCTATCTAAGGTTGGTTTATTATTATTATTATTATTGCGGGTGCCATAGATATAACAACACGCAGTCACCAGAATTTATAAGATGTACAGTACGGTACCCTACTACACCAAGAAATTGAATGTGAGTTCAAATCATTAATACCTTGATGTTACAATGTTTGTAAATATATCACCTTATCTCATCAGATACAATATTATTAATAAGGGCAAATAACATCTAGGCATTAACAGTGGTTTCAACTCACATCCATTCTCATGGTGTAGTGGCAGTGACTCATATTTTTTCAGGAATTTAAAACGTTGGTTAAATGCAAGAAAACCGCAATTTTATCATTACTAACACTAACGAGAGCTTCATATTAATATTAATATTAATTCAATCCATAAGAACTTGCTTCATCTCAATGGATAATTGTAGGACACCAAATCCTACAATTCTGACAGTTGACTTCACCATTTACAGTGTTAATGTTGTTACAAATGTAGTTTCATCAGTAAAAATTATTTTATTTAAAATGTCTTCATTTTCTTTTAACATTTACATTATTTTGTAAAAATCAATTCGCTTTACTCTTCTCCGAAAAGCTGTTGATGGCTTGATATGTATGGTTTACATTTAAATGCTTTCAGGTTTTTGTACACCAAATTGTACAACACTCCAAAACACTTGGCAACATCTACAATTGGTAGAAACATGCAAGACGCTGAATTTATTGACGCAGTTGCATAGTTTTTGGTTCTCACATGAACAAAACATATGTAATCACGGATTCAATTATTGCTGTGTGTTTAGAAGGTCATTTTTAACCTGTGACTTTTAAACCTCTGAATATCCGTATAAACCGTAATAATAGTGTCGATAGTAGCGACACTAATGATGATAATAGTAATAATAATGATATGAATAATAATAACAATAATCCCTGCCTTCGCATCCTCCAACAGCTTTCGCCAGTTATAGAGGGCATCGGCCGACGATGAATTATTATTACGCCTGCGCCCGGAGTGCGTCTTAAAATATTCGTTATCAGCGTTCTCCATGGACTGAGGGGAGCCAGTCTCGGAATGACTTTAAAAATGTTTAGAAATACAAAAAGAATCTTAAATATTGTCAGAAACATGTTTCTTATTAAAAAACGTGTGAAAAGTCGAAACAAGAAAAATATTCGGTGGTTAAAAACAACTCTAACTGATTTCTGAAAAACACAATTAATATGCAGATAATACCCTACGTATTTACAACATAAATTTTAACTCTTGACTTGATATTGTTGACGATGGATTCTCATAAGAACTAGAGTTGTTGTTTATGTTGTATTTCTATCGTTCGTTGAACTTTTATAGTCCGACGTTTCGGCAGTCTGTCTACTGTCGTGTTCAGTGGTGCCCTGAGAAGCGCAGTTGCTTGCCAGAAAAATCATGCTTCAGTGATTGTTTGTCTGACGCATTTGCCTTATAAGCAATAAGGAAACGCTACGGTAATAATGGATGTTGGAACATACAACATCAAAATACAGGAAATAATAAATGAAGGGAAATATAAGGAACTAAAGAAGGATCCCATAGCGTCGGTGGAATCCAAAATACAACAAACACTGAAAAAATATAAATCAGATCTTCCCAATCAATTCAGCTGGCAGAAATTAACACCACGCTACACGAAGCCACCCCATCTTTACGGCGTACCTAAAATACACAAACCGGGTACCCCCCTCCGGCCAATCGTAAGCTCGAGAAATTCTCCTTGTCATCCACTCGCCAAGTTAGTACTAGATATAATTGCTCCACTGTCGGGAAACATATAATCGGCCATCACAAACGCAAACCACTTCATTAACAAGATCAAAGAGATAACGATTGATGAACACAACAAACTGGTAAACTTCGATGTCACAAGTCTATTCACCAATGTTCCAACAGAAGCAGCTCTAGCAATAGTTAAAAGCAGACTATCCAGAGACACCGCATTGGACGAGAGAACATCGTTGAGTGTAGAAGCCATTATAGAACTGTTATCCACATGCGTGAACACCACATACTTCCAGGTGGATAATAAGTTCTGCCAACAAGAATTTGGCATAGCAATGGGCTCTCCTCTGTCACCGGTCCTGAGTAACATCTATATGGAGGAGTTTGAACGAATAGCGACGTATTCGTATGAACTTAAACCGAAAATGTGGCTTAGATACGTCGATGATACCTTCGTAATTTGGGCACATGGGGAAGAAGAAATCAACGGTTTCCTCCAACATCTTAACGGTTTAGAAGAATCCATTAAGCTCATTATGGAATTGGAGGTAGATAACAGGAGTCCTTTCCTAGACATCCTGGTACATAAACAGTCCGATGGCACACTACCGACGACGGTTTATAAGAAACCGACACACACAGGACAATACCTCTATTTTGAGTCTAATCATCCACACAACGTCAAATTGGGTGTCGCAAAATGCCTGTATAATAGCGTCAGAGAGGTATGTTCGGATGATGGAGATAGAGAAGAGGAGTTCCGCTCGATCACAAATTCACTGAAATTAAATGAATACACAGAAAAAACGCTGTCGAAGGCGAAAACAATGCGTACAACTAGGAATGACAGTACAGAACGACAACCGAGTGTATGTACTATAACAATTTCATACGTAAGAGGCCTATCGGAAAAAATCAGACGAATAGGCAACGATTATAATATCAGAACGGCCATCAACACCTCAAACACGAACAGGTCGAAGCTAACAAAAACGAAGCCCGACAACGAAAATCAGAAAACTAATAACTATGTGTACAAAATACCATGCGAATTTGGAAGGCCGTACATAGGAGAAACCGGCAGATCCCTGTCAATCAGAACCAAAGAACACCAGAGACTGGTTTGGTTGGGGGAAACGGATGTCACGGTTGGCTGAACATGCTTGGGAAGAGGAGCATAGGATTGCATGGAACAATGCAGCAATCCTGGATAAAGAAGACAACGCCACAAAAAGAAAACTGTTGGAAGCAGCATGTATGGCCACCACAGCAACCGCCATCAACACACCCAGCCTGGAAATAAAGAACGTCTGGCTCCCTATGATTAGGGAAAGCATTGGCCGACGACCGGCGACCGCCCATGCGCAAAGAATCGATCTACTGCGTGCCACCCCCGCGCAGGTCCAATGCGCATTCCCTTCTGCGCAGAAAATTATTGCTTGTAAGGCAAATGCATCAGACAAACAATCACTGAGGGCGCCCCTGAAGACAGCAGTCGGACTATAAAAGTTTAACATACGATGGAAATAGCCCAAACAACTCTAGTTATTAACATAAATTTTGAATATTCATCTATGTGATCGCTTATAACAATGGAACAACCTTAAAAAGTCCAAAATGTTATAAACGAATTCACAACTGAAAGCAAATACAAACATATATTTAAAGAGATTAGAACATTGGTAATTCACATATCTTCTTACTGGCGTTATTGAGTGTAGTACTACTACACTCCACTAACAATTTGTAATTTTGGAGTTTCCATCTTCTTATGAAAATATGCTAACTCGATTGTGCGGCAATAAATATACGATTTATAGTGCGAACATTGAAAAGCAAGTGAAATTCAGAGAAAAAAGAGTGGATATAACTGTAAAATTCGTCGCTTATTTACTACCGCATTTTTATGAAGAGAATGAAAATAGGAAGAATCGAGCGTGTTATTGTCAGAAAATTATTTTTTATGTTTTTGCAAATTTTTTATGGGCGAAGCTAGTCGTATACCGCGATGTCATAAATTCAAATGCGTTGATTTACGCAACAGCAGATATTTAGACAGAAAGGAGGATCATACAGTCGAATGAACCGGGACAAACGATCTTTCGCCTAATATAAAGTGTTGATTACATTTACACTTTCTGTTTGTGTCAAAGGGGTAAGCGTTAATTGGGTAAGAGGCGCCTTGAACCAGTAGTTAATGAGAAACGCTTCATTTCTGATAGTGATTTTAGGTAGGTATAATAAAATAGCCACTATACGAGAACAACTGGTTTAACAACAATTAATTACGCTACTTATAAAATTGTATGCGCATGCTTAATACTCTAGTTCCTGGAATTAATCGCTAGACATGAGTAAGGTGCGACTCAAAAGAAGCGTTACAGATTTTTAAATGACCTCAACCGTTATAATTTTCTATCAAATGATAGATCTCTAACAAAGAAAGGTACCTGACCGGCAAATTCTGCATTTAATGAAATTTGTTCATCCAACGTGTTTGTAGACTTTATAAGGCTATGTGAAATACTCGTTGCCCTTTCATCTAAAAAAGGAAAAATGCTGCTGGAGGATGAACGTTTCTTTTCTTTTTAATCCTATGTCCCTCATTAAATATCCAAAGGTGTCCTACCAATTTATTCATTATGGGAATTATAGTTTATATGAAAGGGTTGAAAAAATAAAAATTGATTGTATCTTAGGTGTTTAATGAAAGCAGGCTAATTGCAAACAAAACAATGAGGCAGAAACATTACTGTTATCAAAACCAAAATGAACTGAATGGTCGAATTGTTTAGATTCATTTTGCAAATAGCTGATTTTAAACCAAGCGTATGCAAACAAATTTCGGTCTGTAGGTGCAGATAACTGATATATTTAGTAATATACATTCGACACCTAATGAATAGTTAATAATGTGGCTGCTTTACCGAAGTTCAACATCATTTCTAACAAACGATTGCCTCATGCCGGTTGTTTTCTTAGCGATTATTAGTATATGCATGGGCATTTGCTGAAGGAAACAAATCCTTTCAAAGAATTAGGACAAATGCCTGTTCAAGTATCTAACAGTGAAAGACTTCGCGGTAAAGACCTTGACATATATACCAAAACCGTTGACTAAGCAAATCAATGGTTAGTCTCTCGGAATTCAATGATTTGAGTAGATCCTTAAAAATAATATTAGCTTATGTACGAAATCAAACAACTATAATATTCATTTGTTAGTAAACCACATTGTGCTTTTCTGATGAAGTATTATTCCAATTTTTCTTGTATCATTTTTTTAATACCTCTTCGTAATGGTTCTTCGTTCTCTTCTACTATTTCTGGCTCGAGTGAACGCCAGACGTGAGAGATCTCGACGTTTCGCCTTTGTCGCAAGGCCGTGCCTCGGGAGAAAAGCAGGGGAATCAAAGTAGAATGATAACTCGACGTGTAAACTACGCCAGAGAAGAAACTCCTTCGGTGGAATGTCACGGTAATTCAAAGTGTCGACCATGCTAGGTGCGAAAATCTTCTGAAGTACACTGCGGAGCACCAGGCTTATATATAGTGCGAGCGTTGTACCTGATCGGCTCGTTGAGTGGAGGAGGACGGGGATTGTGGGAGCGGTTTCCATGTCGCGAATAGAGGATATCACTTCTCTCTGTTAACATTATCGAAATATCGGTTTGTGAGCCTCTATTAGCTTCCTCTACCATAGAAATTAAGATATTTCGCGGTGGCCGAAGTTTCTTCAAATAGAATGTTGTGGTCCGTTTCAAGACGGTGTTCGCAGACGATGATATGTGTCTGGATTTAAGACAACGTTTGTACTAGCCGCAGGAACAGAGAATTTTCCAAACACCCTTAGAAGATAGCGTCCGGAAAAATTGGATCATTAAGAAAAGATTTTCGAAGATTTGAATACTACGATAATGTTTTGTTTTCGAGCAATTGTGCCGATACGTTTAATAATACCGCGGATGAAAGAAAAATTTGCCATACCTTCAAAGTTTTTGAAGTCGCTGAGTCTGTGTCTACATGAGAGAAATGCAGGTACTTGTTAACCTTCACTACGTCCCAGGGAATCCATAAGATTTGCGTTTTACGCCGAATGATAGTGAAGAAATTGGTATGTTGATGTATGCAAATTTTCGATAGATTGAATAACCCATGTGACTATTGTGTTTACGTGTTACGAAAGCATCGAGGAAAGGAATGACACCGTTATTTTAATCTTCCATAGTGAATTTTATATCGGCATGTTGGCTATTTAGATGATTAAAGAAACTATCTAAAGTATCCCTGCTGTGAGGTAAAATGTTGAAGGTATCGTCCGCATATCGCAACCATGTTTTCGTCTTTAAATGCGAATTTTCCAGAGCGGTGTAGTCGAAAAGTTCCATAGAGATATTTGCAACTATCGGCGATCCTCATGGCGGCTCCTGACGTTTGCTTGAAGAATCTTTCTTGGAAAATAATAGGGGACAAGGCCAGCCAAACAGATACCTTATCTATTTGGAGGGCTAAATTGAGAGATTTGTTGTCCTATTCTAGTAACTATTCGATGATACTGAAAGAATTTGGAGGAAATACTTTAGTAATAAGTGACGTGACGTCAAAAATAACTGTAGCATTTCTGTTGTCAGCCGGAAGAATTAGAGAGGCAGAATCAGACCGAAGATTCCTCAGGGCTATAGTTTCCTCATGCGTCAGATTCGAAAGATTTGTTCGAAAAATGACGCTTGGTAGAGTGCGTATAGAAAATTCCACTTCTGCAATAATAACCCTCTTGGAAATATTTTCAGGAGATATAGCAACATTTAGCTTTTGGCAAAAAGTAGTTCTTCACTATCCGATAGAGGTCTAGAAGGTTAACAGGGACCTTTAGTTTCGGACATGGCTGAGGCTTCTTCTTCTTAGTTCCTCTTCCTCTTTTCCATGGTCCCCTTCTCTTTTCGCTTTACCTTTTGTTTCCTCCCTTTCTCATCTCCTCTCTGTTACCGCCTTTTTGCTTTTTTCCTTTATATTATTTTTATTTTCATGTCAGACTTCAACCTTTGGAGGTGGCTAGCGCACTTTATTTTCAGAACCGATTTCGACAGAAAAACTTTTCAAGGGAGCAGAAACACTGTCCAAAATTAGAATAATAAAGAAGTGAAATGCTACGTACAAAAAATATTGCTTTTTACTTGGCCTGCATTAAAATTTAGCATATAAAGTTAATCGCTATTACGCTGAGCTGCAGAAATACTCAAAAATCCTAAAATGTGTTTAACATAACGCGAAAAATATATTATTTGAAGTAAATCCAAAACAATTGCAATCACAAAGAAATGTTGCAATAAAACAAGAACGCTCTCTCGATGTTGGTACATAAATTATATAAAATGCATACACAGACATATAAGTCAATAGGTCTTTTGTAATTTAAACTACTGTAAATTACTTTAGCAAGTGCATGTAAAACTTTGTACCTCATCATCTTTGATATTTAGGGTTCATTCAATAAGGTTCGTATAGAATAGTATAACAACGAAATTGTGTGTTTATAGCCTAGCCGAAATATATAATTTTGTATTAATATAAGTAATGTCTCCTTGGCAAGATATGCGATAGATAATTCTTATGAAATAGCCCTCGATCGTCCAGAAATTCTGATATAATTCATTAAAACTAGATCTGGCTATCATTTAGGTATCTGACGTGTTTTCGTTAGTATTAAAATTTTGCTAATTGATCCCGTTCAGAATCTTATTACGCTTCCCCTTCTTTAATTCCGAAGATGATTAGAACACGAAGTTGCTTTTCTTTATTGATTCCGAATTTATGACTGCGCTCTAATAATTAAACCGAAACAGATTGTGGGAAGTTCTATCGACATGGAACAATTCGCCACTTCGTTCGATATCCAATAATGTATCAGTCTACTTGTCAATGGCTTTGGCAACTTGCCGTCCCAGTCCCGAAGCCCGTTGCGCTTTACTCGTCAGCATAGCGGTGACGGCCTTTGTTGTACCACCCCAACGACCAGAAATATAATAAACTTCTTCTTCGAAGTGATGTAATCGAAAGAGTATTACAGCGCGGAGTTAAATGGTTTTCGGAAGCAAACCTCATTTGTCTTGTTGTATTTGGAGTAGTATCCGTGTTTCTTCCACATAAATGTGGTCCCGCCTGTGTGACTAATAGCATATCTATATATTACATTATAAATCCAATCCGAAGAATTTAATTATAATGTTGTAAGAAGGAAGCTTCCTTGGCATTACACAAAAGTTGCATGTATGCAGTATACAAGCTACAATTTAAGTGCAAATAAAACCTAACAACTGGTTTTAGTAGCATTTGATAATAAGTACGAAACACAATACCTTTCTTTTAAGGAGCGGTTTTACAATCAGGTGCTAAAAATTTGTCTCGTAATAAATATTATAATTCGTATACAGTCCCAAAGCAAAAATTAAATCTGTTGCAGTATTTCTTTATCGGCTGATTGACATATTTATGTCTTGTACATATTTACCGTTGAGACTTATCGTAACGTACTGGAAACGTTTTAAAACGGTACTAATTACTGAGTGTTATCATATCAAAAACACCTGACTCCCTATGATTAAAGAAAGTACTAGGCGAAGACCGGCAACCACGATACGGAGGACTGAAGAATAAAGATACGCAGACCAATCTCGCAGAATGGGGAAAGATTAACGGAATGCAAAACTACTCATGCGCAAAAATTATTCTACTGCGTAATCTCCTCTATGCAGAAAATTGTAGCTTAAATATAAGTTTAACACAGTAACTTCGTCCAGCCTATTAGCTTAGTGGTCAAGTCCATTGAAGTACGAAATTCGAGAAAAACAAAACGAAGTCGATTCCCACACGAGGCAGTTACACTAACAAAAAATAGGGAAGACAAGATGACAAATACGTCGGACAAATCATCGAACGAATAATGAATCTGACGAGTAACAGGTCTTCTCAGGGCTATCCCGAAGATGACAGTAAATACACTGCCGAAACGTCGGACTATGTAAGTTTCACAAACGATGTTAATAGACCAAACAGCAACTCTAATGTATATAGTGACATACAACAAAAAACAAATGAATAACTTTTATATAATCAAATGGAATATTAACTTATATTTCACAAAACACTGCATTGCATATTTTATAATTGGAGTGAAATAAAATTAATAATGACATATATTTGGTTTCTAATGCAAAATGTAAGGCAATAACAATAAATACATACAGTTATCTATTTTCCAGAAATTTTAATGTAAGTTTATATTTTCCTTGATGTGGTATGGCCATTAGTTAATTCTAAAACTTCATACGGGGCTGGTGGCTCAGTGCTTTGTGCGGTTGGGTATCAGCGTCGGGGACCCGGGTACTAATCTCGGGGCTGATGTTTCTCAGAGTTGAAGTTTTCTGTAGTTTTCCTCTCTCCTTGACAAATGCTAAGAACGAATATCTTAAAGACGCACTACAGACGTAAGTGTAATAACCCATAGGCGGTCGATGCTCCCTGTAATTGACGAAAGCTGTTGGAGAATGCAAAGGCATGGATTATTATTATTATTATTATTATTATTATTACAATTGTTTCAGCGATTACATGTGTTATTGTATATTACTATCCCTTCTACAACCTAATTATTGCAAACAAATTCCACTTACCACACTTCCTGTAGTTTACTGTACTATATTGTTATATAATCATTTGCGCAATCAAGACTCTACTACTCCAGAAGTCACCCTTTAAGCAATAGGATAAAAAGTTAATGAATAATAATCCAATTCATTGGTACAATATTAGAAGCCTAGATATCCATCAGCCATCAATCGCACACTTATCTTAATATAATTCTTCAAATATATGGGTGTTAAAATCTGTAACATCCCTTATGAATTTAAAAGAACATACGGTTTCAAATCAAGAATAGTACAACTTCCAAGCTTAAAAGCCTTTCTAATAATAATAATTTTTGAGGAATCCACCGTACCAATAATTTAACCAATATTTTAAGTCAAAGATCGTTTAGACGTTCATTATTATTAGCAGCCTCAATATGACTGTAATTTTAGGTTTGATTTAAGTAATAAATTGCATTTGTAGCTACAATATTGATGCTATTTCTATTATCTTTGTCACATTTTATCTTCATAGACTAGGTTTTTGGGCTTTGCTATATATAATGCTACTTACACCTGTCTCTATAATTTTAAACTACCTACTTTTTTTTAATTTCAAAATCACCTCAATGTCATTCAAAAGTCAATTAAAAGCATCTATAAGATTACTAGTTATTTCAGGTGTACTGAACGTACACCAGAGACCAATAGTATAGTAGAAATGCATAATTATCTGTGCAACAATGCTGCGCGCCAGGATGAAGAAATAGTTATGAATTATTCAATTTGACGATATAAAAATACTAGAGTGGAGAAGTGAGACGCAAGAGAAATTGATTGCAGTTGAGAACATAGTCGGCTTTCTTGTGTTGACCTATAAAAAAGAAACATATACTCCTGTTAATGAAGAATGCGATGATGAACCTGTACCATTTTGTAAAAGGTATTCACTCTAGATGGTGAGGTATGATGCAAGGATATGTACAAATTCTATTACTGTAACAAACGTGCATATACTGGTCTCGTGAATAAAACTCACTTGGAACAAGGCAAGTGGTAGATGAATTGTTTTCAAGTTTTATTATGTTAAATTTTAAATAATGTAAAGCAGATAAATCGTTTTGTGTGTGATTATTTGTCCAAGATTCAAGAATTGGTTTAGTAAATTTGGAAAGCTGCAGAAATATATCAGCAATCATTGAGTACTGATTTTGAGAACCTATAGTTTATTGCACTATAGTAGTTAATACTTTTCATCAAACGTGGCTGCTATCTGATTACGTAGCAATATATTTGTAATTCCACGACCGAGAAGTATACCAATTTTAACGTACCAATGTCCAATACATACTTTAAGTGTTTTAGTTTAAGGGGCACTGAATACCAGTAGAAAGTATAATACCCAACACCTAGATGGTAATCGCAGTGGCAATGATGCTGTTGTCCTTTTGAAGTTGCAGGTATTGTATTAGTGTTTGAGTGGTACTAAACATTACTTTGTTTTGAATTTATTAAGTAACAGCTTATTCAACATCGCCATTGGTTGGTATTACTTAACATAGGACTCGAATTAGACTGAATACTTGGATGACCTTCATTCACAAGTAGTGCGATGTCATCAGCAGCTACAAACTAGTACTGTAACAAATTAATATCATTCACAAACAAGTAAATAATAGAGGTGATGATATTGTTGTCTGGGGTAAATTGATAGTTGTTGTCATAGATTGGAGAGAAACATCTCTTGATACTTGATATCTGGAAAACTGCACTCTAAATACGAAATCATCAGATCCCATGCAAGATTTCTAAATAAATCGCTTTGAACACAAATGGCGAACGATATCAACCATTAAGCATTCCCTCTAGGAGGGTGAGGATGTAGTTACAGATAGTAAGTATTGATTTCTCCAGTTTAACCATATGTTAATTTCTTGGAATGATTTTCCACTTTTCCAAAGAATAACTCAGATAAAGCAGCATAAAATACTTCATACATTTTCCTATTTAAGAAGTTAGACATACTGGATAATTTAAAATAATGAATGGATCACCTTCCTTGAATAATGATATAATAATGAAAAATAGACTTCTTTATATATGTTGGAAATGCACCTTGTTTAAAAGAGGAGTTAGTTAAATAAATGTAACAATGTATTGTTTTGAGTATTTTAGTAAATCAGCATTTGTGCTAAATGCACTTTTGCCATTGAGTTTGTTAAATTTACTAGCTACATGCACATAAAGCGATAAGCTTAATTTAATACCACATTGATTGCATTTTAAACAGCAAGTTGACTAACTCACTATTCCTCTCTACGTATTTAAACTATTAGTAACACTGCAAACGTTGCGCTCATGTACACATATTATATTCTAGTATAATATAGAACAGAATTGATTAGTTCTCCAGTCAGCTAAACTTGTCAGGTTGAATAGGTTTGTTAGACCCAACTTAACCTATGAAAGTCCGGCATGAATTTGATAAATTGAGTAAAATATTTAAGCTTGGATCGTGTGAGGCAGACCATTCGCTCTTCATGTGCATTTAGACTGTAATTTTAACGTGTCTGTTCCTATCAGCACTTGCTGTAGTTCAAATTATTCAGCACATGTAATAATACAAAGAAGAAGTTGCTTTTAATTTTATGGAACAGCAGATACACACGACAACGGTCCCTGCTAAGAAAATATATGTGCTGAGGTTAGTTTTCTGCAGTGCAAGAAATAACTGCAACTGTAAAGCGTCAAGTCATCATCCTGTAACAAGGATACAATAATAGCACGCAATTCAACTCCATTGATTGTATTCTCTTTTCGGTATATTTTCCTGTGAAGATGCCTTGCCGATATATATATATACATATTTCCAATCGTTAGAGCCCCTCAAACTAATTAATACTTCGCTGTGTTGCAGTTGGTAATTAACGTAATTATACACTATTCCTAACGAATTACGACTGAATAGATATACTGCACTACTTCAACACTTTCGCATTTGCAGTAGGCTAGCCACAGGAAATTCAAAACATATATATATATGTATATACGGAAAGTCTATCTATACGGAGATTTCCACTAAATTTATTACCTGAATTTAATCTATTTCAATTATCAACTCTTGCACCCTCTAATGAACACCCTTGGAACAAACAACGAAGGCAACAACAACAGTAATTAGCTGACAGATCCTCCCACTCCGTTCGAGTCGAAAATTTTCGAGCTCTATTCGGATACGATACCCTCCTGAGGAATATCTCCTGTCAGTGACGATCCAACCATGCTGGATACAGTGAACTGGCACGTATATGTGTGCGTGTTCATTCTAGAGAATATTCAGGGATTTATGTTAGTTTCCCGATAATTTAGAGAGTTAGATGAATATCCATTGAAAGTTGGTTATATCGCGATGCCATATGGTTGCAGCTTTTACGTAACCGAATTATGCGGAAGTTGCGGATGATAGTGTTTAATACAAATACGAGAATAGTGCGGAACGATTCATGCTTTCTAAAAGTCGAATGGTATTTTTATAAGTTTAAAACGTTCTTCATGAAGCTACAATATACAACTGACCGGATTTTACTAAAACAATACCTGTTTACATAAATTTAAAAGAGGAGTTAAGACGTTCATAAGAACTGTATATAATACAGTTTAAAATGTATGAAACTCTGAAACTGATTACATGCAACGTATGATACCCGGAAGTGCAACGATGTTTGGAAGAATGTGAATGCTAAAACTCTGCACATTTTGCACACTATGAGCATTACTCATATTTTGGTGTCTGTTACCTCCACAATTGTACTAGTTGTGTAAGTGGGTATATTGTTATTATTTTTTAATAATCTAAGTCTACTGTCTAAATCTACTGTACTCCATCAGTTATACGTTTCGTAATGAGCTGTGCCTCTATTATTCGAACACGCATTCTTAAATTATTTCGACTGGCTATACTGAGCAAGATGAGTGAATTTCATACTTGTAAGGTTTTGGTTTTCTTTCACTCCGTTGATAACTCACTTGAGTATTGTTCACAATTTCATTCTAATTAAGGATTATATTTAAAAATCTTTGTCTTCTAACTCTAGGTAAATGGAAACTTACTACGAAAATTGTAGTTGTTGAGGTGTTGCCGTGCTATCCATGTGACCGTTACCTCAGGAAAAGTATGCCATGTTACGAATCTGTGCTGCACAATTTCCAATAGACGCCTATGAGTTGTGTAGTAAGGGGTCCTGATGAGAGCCATGTTGCAAACGGGATCGAATGAGAGTGTCATTGAAAAATTTTCTGCAGTTCGGCAAAAGAAAGCCAAGAGGTCTTCTCATCAGAATGTACACAAAACCTAAATCTTATGACAAAACGCGATAGAACATGCAACAGCATCGACAAAACACTTGTTCAATACAATTTGTTTAAAAACTGCAAAGTACTGACAAAATTTCCGTATTACCAAAATCTTATTTGAAAGATATAAATCCAGGGACATTTAATGATGAGCGTTCTAACCAGGGATTATATGTAGTCTTCCTGTCTACCAATATTCACTCAACCTTACATGATTTCTTAGGAAGTGCATTGAAGGACACGCTTCTGATGAAATTGTACTAAAAATTAAAAGAATCATTTCCGATCAGTATTTATACGTGAGCGCTAAAAGGTTAGCAGACATCTTCAACCATTATATAGTGAATATACTACAGTTATATACTGCATCCCATTATTGAGCAAATTATTTTGTCTAGTAGGTTAGTACAATATTAGTTAATACCATCAAATAAATTTCAAATATTTTTCTTGATTTTAGAGTTATTCAACGCATTGCATGACTTTCGGCAGCTTAAATCTGAATGATTGCTACACTACTCACCAACTCCGTAGCGTGTTCCCTTAAATCTGAATGGTTACTAAAATTATATATTTAGCATATCTTCGTCAGTCACCCCTGATCACTCTGATATCGATATTACTCGATGAGATATAGTTAGGAACTAGCCACTTTTATTATTGTTGTTGGGATGAATTACAACAACATATTCCCAAGCTATGGGATGATATCATGAGTACCAAGAATTTTACCAAATGACAACTTATTATATGAATATTACATAATAATTATTCTAAACACTTAGCGACAACAACGGTGCATTCAAAAGTGACATATTCAACTATAAGAACAGACGACACTTTAACTGAAACAATTTGTTAATTTGTTTCAAGTGATATTGAACATTAGTTGGATCATACTCGATTTCGTATCATATCTTAATACCACTTCACTTGCTAACTATGACATTGAAATACCTTTTTCTGTTCTTCAAACCAGAAAATGATTGATTTGATTTTGTTGAAACCTACCTCTATTTAATTAATGTATTTATGTATTACTTCAATATTAAGTCTTCTACTATGTCTTTTACCAATGTCTGCATCTCTACAATGAAATGAATACACTGATATCACCCACACGATCTCCTAACTTCTCTAACCATTGTATTAATGCAGATCTAACAAGTGCAAGACAAGAATTCCAGGAGTATCAAGATTGGAATCTATGTTCTTGTCCATACAAAAATTTTGAAGAACCGACGTGTAGATTTGCTAGCAGGAAAAATGAATAACAACCAAAGGAAGCCATTGTTTTATGTTTTGGACATCCAATTCATAAGTTTAGGTATGTATGTATGTATGCTATTATTATGCCGTAATCTTAGGCTTACTTATGGGCCTCCAAAAATATCGACTCGAGTATCAAAAGATCGTTTACCATGCCCGATGAGGTTAGGAAGAAATTAAATTTAATCTAAATTTTGAACAAAGGATCACTTGAAAGACGAATTGTAGTGATATTCCTTGTTTGCACTCGAGTATATCAAATTTCACTCCAACATTTTCAATATTTTCTGATTCAACTTTTTGTTATTGCAGGAAAACAAGTAATGTTAGAGCTAATTTCATTTAAAGTAATTATTTCTACGATTTTCGTGTATTTCTTTTCTATGCTATTCATATCACATTTGTCTACATTTACCGGTATTCGCGATTAATTATTAAAGTAGAGTTCAATCAACTACCTCCACAGTAGATACGTAAATTCCACTATCTTATTGTTATATATATGTACCAATTTTAAAAAGTGTTTTATGCTATTGAAAAAAATATTATTAGAAAAATATTATTTACAAGTTACAAAGCAGTATCGTAGGATCACACATTTTTAAAACTTTTATATCACAAATTGTCTTCTGTCATTTTAATAAATATACCAGTATTTAATTTAACAGACACTAGCATTCGAATTTCTAGAAAATTAGCATCTTGTGGAAAAAGTAACAAACGCTGTAGTCAACATTTAAATAAGATCTAAAGTTAACAGACAGTCAAAAAGTAACTGCATTGTTAACTTTAGAAATATACACAACAAAAATGTATGTGTCGTTTGACCCGCAAAGTAGTAATATGTAAAGCAGTTAGCGATTCCGATTCCCCATCACTTTGTGCGTAGCCGTAATTTTCAGTCAACAAATGTTTTAGGTGTGTCATTCTAGATGTTTTTTTCTACTATAAACTTTAGAATGGGAGCGTGATGCAGTTCGATTATTGACAAAATGCGATGTTAGTTTCTTCAAAGTCTACGAAAGAAACTAGAAAGTCCACATTCTATTATTATAAATAAATTAGCCCATCTTTAATAGGGGATGTTCTTATGAATATCATCAATTAAGTAGACATATTTATTGTAACACGATATCATCCATCATCATTGAGTCAAACGCTCCTAGAACATAGAAAACCAATAATTTTATGAAATTTACTTATTGGGAAATGAACGTTTCTGGGAACCATATGACAGTTCAACTTGTACATAACCATTAATCTCCGTTCTCTAATAAATCACTCTTTACACCAAGTCACATATTAACTGCCACAGAGACGAACGCACACATACACTAAGCAATCATTACTACTACACTATTCTATTTTCCACTAGTTTCCAACTCACCCTTTCTACCCAACACGCATCAATGATCCCTCACCTCACCGCCCTCACAAATCCACGCTGTGTTAACCCTCCGGCAAACGGACTTACGAGGGTGAAAGTGTATCTATCTATCCGTCTTTGATTTCACCCCATATTTGCAGACTTAATGTTCGCTCCTGATCCGGCTGTTCCCATACCATCAACGGTGCGGTTCCGTTAGGAGAGAGACTCCCACTTCTCTGCCGAACCCTAAAAACGGTCGCGTGACACATACACTCTCTTTCCTACACCTTCCCTACTCCTACTCTCCTAGTTTCGTCGTTCCATTTCAGCTCTTACTAAAAGCGCGTTCGTAATTTACAGCTAGATTAGAATGAACTGAATTGCGACGATGAGGACGATGAGGGGCTGCGTACGGTACGTACACGATAAGACCAATCTTCGTCGCCAGGTGGTGTTGATAACGTGATTGCCGAAGAGTGGAAAACTGTAAGGATGTAATGCATATTGATGAAAATATCTACATATATCAATGATACGAGCACAATCATAATTCGCGAGAACATTACGGTAGTTGGCACATGAAAATTTTTCGGCACTAATATAAGTTTTATATATAACAATGTTTTGAAGAAAGAATTAGCTAAAATAGAGAAAATTTATAGTATAAATAGTTTGGAGGATTTCATGTTATGATAATAATAGTATATAATAACAGTTGGTGTCTACATATTGTGGTGAAAAGCTCAGGCTCTTTAATTTTTTAAAATGGGTTCTTTGATTTAAAATTTTGATCTATTTGTTTTTAAATTAAAACACGATGTTTTCTAATTAAAATAACCAAATGTAAAGTTGAAAAGATAAATATATTAACAAATTAATTAATATATACCGCTTTTTTACAAAAAAATATGTTTTTTACGGAAAACCTAAGGCTATCCCTGTCTAGCTAATCTTTAAATATTCTAATTAATTTACGAAACAAAAATGAGATCGATAAATACAAATAATTTTGAAGAACTTAAGAAGATACAACGTCTTTAATCTTTGAAATCGTACCCACTCTCACGTGCTTTCTTGCCTTTTAGATGGACTGGTCTTCGGTTTCCAAAATATGTGTCCGGAACTTCCAGATTTTATATGTAGTATCAGCTGATACACTTTATGAACGGATATCAAGATCTTTGTAAAATTATAGAGTTATATAAGAATTATAGAGTTATATAAGAAAATAACTAATTATTCTCAGGCGAAACGATGACAACATGTCTGACTTTGACACGATCCTTTTGTGTTTTTTCTTTTTTATATCCATAGCAACACATTTGTTTGCCTATATGGTAGGCCACACAGTACACACATACTTGATATGAGTGAGATTATAAGGGTACATGGGGCCAGTCGTGCCCTCCTTCCGTACGAGAAATTTTGAGGTTTATAAGTATACATTCGTAATGACGCATATTTATACAATGTGATTGAAATATGTGAGTATAGTATATTAAACGTCGGTTAGGAATGAAATTTTGAAATATTTGATTTATATAAAAAAATATGTTTACAAAAAGCGATATATATAATAAACGATAGTAAAGTTTACGTCTCCTCTAGTGTTGTTGAAGGGACTCTTCTTTTTAAACAGGAAAATTGTCAATAATCAGTTAGTAAAGAATACCCAAAGTAGATATCTATAAAGCTTTAGAAAGAAACCTGTACAGATTGTATATCTGTGCTAAAAATTCATAAAGAGGGAGTACTAACGGTACTTTGCCTCCAACTTCTAACATCAATCATAATAAAAAATAACGGCATGCACCAAACAGTGACGAGAAAAAATCTGGAATAGGTAAACTAGTCAAATTTAGAAAAATTTATCTTCAATTAATACACAATATTTCATATCATTACAATATATAATAAATATTGTAAATTGGTCCTTGAAACAGTTGTATTGATGCCAGTAATTGGTGTTAACTTACTGGCAGTTGTACATAGAATTAGTCCTCCGTCTACCGACCCAGTGGACTCAAAACAATTTTTGAGAGTTATTATTTTTAAACTTACGATAGTGAAGCTAATGTATTCGTATTCACAGACTTCTCAAGTTGGAGGTATAGCTTTATAATGTTTGCCAAAAGACATTTTCTAATAAATAGATTTTGTAGTATAAAAATACTTTCGTGTTGTTGCAATTTCCTGATAGAGTGAGATCTAAGATTCTCAAAAATTGTAGGAAAACATATACCAGCGTGTCACGTCGAATTTAATTCAGTTCTTCCTCGTATACCTTGATACTATTCTGACGGTGAATGGATATTGCATTATGTTCATAACATGCTCCTATTTTCTTCCTATTTACATTTGATAAATTATACCGAACTTCTAAGTTTAGCACAGATGCCACACGTTAAAATAGTATCAAAATGTAAAATAAGAAGTACATAACCTTTCCGAATGAATGTATCAGGAGCTCTTAACATTTTGTTGTAGACACTGTTTAAAAAACTGCTAATGTTATTATTTTTTCATATGTCTTAGTTATACACGCACAAGAAGTAGGTACATACTTAATTCAACATTTGAAACTTAATCGGAGGAATGGTAATAACGGACTCAGTTAGATATACTATCAGGAAAGCGTTTGCGACATAATTTTGTTGCATATTGTTCTCACACCATAACTGTCCAAAGATACGTTCAAACTCAGCTAACAGTCAAGATGAACGCCTATCTTAACAGATTTACCCAATTGGTGTCGTGCTGTATAGGTTTGTACTAGACCTGCTTATACTATGTGTGAAGTATGTCGGTGAATTTAACATCCAAAGGGACCATAAAGATAGAGATATTGGTTCCCATCCCTGCTAGTCCTCCCTCAGGTTTTTGTTCTTGGTTGCACCGTCTGAATAGTGAATTCGCCAACTGTACCAAAACAAGTTTTCGCGGTAAAAAGATCTTTGGATATAGTGGGATCTTGTACTACGGTATAATGCACTAAGGTGAGCTTCAACAATATAAATTGGTAAATGTTTACCAGCTGGATTAAATGAAAAAAAAACAGTCTATGACGCTCATTAAAATACACGTCATAATATATGGCATAAAAAGTATTAAAACAATGCCCAAACGATTCCTGTGCTTATGAGCATAATACACTCACTGCAACTAACATATTTTCAGCTTTCAGTGCTTGAGCATTTTTATGTATTTGAGAAGCTTTCTAGAAAGCAATTTTATCTTACACCAGAAATATGCCAGTTGGATGATAACAGCATTTGGATAATATATTCACTGGTTGTGGGCCAGTTAATTTGTCGTGAATGTCGTAACCTGTATTTTTTGTAATTATTATTTCGCGTTTTCTGTGCCTTCTCAGAGTTAACCAGTAAATAGAACTTATTCCATAATATTTTTTCCAAATATTAACACGTTGCGCACAGTTACTGGTACATAGTACCAATTAGCAGCATTGATTCCACTGCCTACAGTGCTAGAATATTTAACAATATCCCAGCTTCCATCAAGAACTGTAACATGTTTCGATCATTTACAGTGACGTAAATAACTTCCTGCTGCAATATTATTTTTACTCTGTTAGAGAATTCTTTAATTTGGAACAATACCACTGCCCCAATATCTTAGCTGCTTTATGGTTTTCTCTCCTTCGTGCTTGGTATTGTTTAATATAACCTTCATATTACATTTAACGGTAATATTACTTTTCACGTTTATTCTAAACGATTTTTCAACGTTGTGCGAGACGCTACTTGCCACGCACTTTTGTAAGGTATGTTTATTCAACTTTTGTAAATAGTATCAAAGTTACATTTAAAAGTGACGTTCCTTTTACGTTGATTCTAAACAACTTTATATTTCTTCTTATAGACGGTACCTAACATTTTCCATTATGAAACGATTTCGTTCCATTGCGTAAGACTTTTTCTACTAGTTTCCAATTTCATCTCAAAATACTTACACATATCGCCAGTGGTTTTCACTTTTCCTACACATTTCTCTACTGAAAAACTATACTCCAAAACCTTTTTTCAGTACTGTGTTTTCAGCATCAAAACTGTGATTAAATTTTCTTGCGTATAACTTCTAATTTTAAAAGCCATTTCTTCGTCTTTCACTCATCTCACTCATTACTTTAATACTAATTACATTTTTTGTTCATTACCGATAATTCAAACGGAAACGCAATTCGATCAGAGAGCCACAGAATTGAGATCGCAACGTGAACTTGTTGTAATATTGACGTTGATATTAAGGAAAACCGTATAAGATCGCCTTGGTGAAGCACCCATACGAGTAGTCGTATTCCAGTTACAACAAAGCAGCTGATTTAAATAACGAAATCATTTTAGTAAGGATGAATATTATTTAAAAACAAAGTAATTGAATCACTTTATCACCTATTAGCAATAAATCAAGTGTTTTAATTTTGGACGCATCTGAAATAGAAAATAATTTACGCAATGGAGCTGAAGTAAAGTTATAGTTTAGATAACATTAGACTAGCCAAACCATGTTAAAATTATATCTTTTTGAGTATGAAATTATTATATAATTGTTAGATAAAGTTAGCGAGACACAATATTATGACTGGGATTTCCATTGCTGTGGAGGAGATATGGCCTATGTAACTAAATAAACCCGTATAGTAAACTACATATGCAAGCAGATTACATGTATAGTCCCTGCCCATCCTATTAGGGCCGCCTTATAAATTTAAGCTTTTGCGTGTTTCCAACGCGGTAATTTACAATTTCTTTTTTAATCCTACGTCCTTTGTACCTTGCGATGTCAAACTATTCATTCTCTTATTTTTGTCTTTCTCAGGTTCCTGTTCTGAGCCAGTTCTTTGACTTCAATCCATTCCATACTTCTTTTTTTTTTTAAGTTATTACTTGTATACACTTTATACTTTCTCGCTTTCGGGTAAAGAAAGGACATACCAATGAGAAAGAACTATGTATTGGGGTATTGTTGGGTACAGGAGTGTATTCTCAACGCACAATTACAAAGAAAAGTATACCGACAACAGTACAATGAATCGTCGTTTTAATGAAAGAAAAGATACCCACTATAAGTACCGGAAGAGCGTTTTGCGGCAAAAAAGGATAACTACTAATCGAGATAATCGACGTATCCTGCAAGTAGCAACTGAAAACCGAGGTTTATTCGCCAAAGAAATAGGAAATGTAATGTCTCAACAAGGATTGCAAATATCGACGCGTACAGTAGGTAGACGATTGTACGAACCCAGATTAAAATGCGGACATCCTCTAAAAAACCCAAGATTAACACAGATGATGAAGTCAGTACGTTATGAATGGGCCATACGTCATCAACATTACACAATTGAAGATTAGCGAAAGGTAAGACAAAATAACTTAATTGAATATGTAAATCAAGCAAAAATTTTTTGTTTGAACAATGAGTTTTCGTATTCAACGATGAGTCAAAACTAGAAGCCATGGGCGAAAGACCTCAATTTGTTAGACAACGTCCATTTGAATGGTTTGGTGAGGCTAGTGTACTAAACACGGTGAAACACCCTCCGTCAGTTTTGGTGTGGTCTTATATATCAGTCGACGACCCTGGACGACTGTATTTTTGCCAAGGTACCATGCATCAACACCAATAAAATTAAAAATTAGTTATATAGTTCTGACGATGTCTATAAACAGTTGTGAATAAATTTATGCTTGTTCAATACATTTTTCATTATATATTTTAAGAAAATCGCTATTTTAGCAAGTGGTCCTAATAAATTTGACAGGTACTATATATGAACAAATGTGAAGTACAAAAGTAAAGTGGGAACAATTAATTTTATTTGAAAATAGTATAATCTGGACATCTTATAGAACATATGTGGGCAACAAAACCCAATTAAAAAGAGATAGTAGACTACTTACTCATACTCACTCCAAATGAGGGAGATCAAGTTGGCCCACAACATGTCAAAAACTGCCCATACTTGTCATAGAAGAACATAAGAATTATTAATTGGTGAATATAATTGATTAATAATACATTAGTGAAATTCTCATTTAAGATAGTCGATTTTGAAAGATATTATTAGGAGCAAGTAATTATACAACTTTTATTTATATACAAATTCAAAATTTATAACAAAGTTCTGGATTTAATGGTATTGAATACAAAATTTAATGTAAGAGGCAAACATGGGTATACATATATATAATCATACGCAAGATACACATAGAAAACAAAAAATAACATACATTTTGACGTTTCTTTATATGATCAAGTTATTTATGAATATAAATCAAGCAACATTACAAATACATGGTCCCATCCCATTCTATATTCAATACGCGTATTTCCTCTGGCCATCTAATATTTGCGAGAATACTTCGTCGTCCTATCAGATTGAAATAAAATATATCAGTTTATTATCACATAGTATACACACAACTTATAAGAAAAACAAAGTTGTTTGTTAGGAAAAATATATCAGTTAACGCATTCACAAACTTTGGAAATTACTTCTGCACGTATGTTTTCCCCTAAAATCGAATCCGTTCATTCCGTCCTTGTTCTGCTTACTCTCATCTCATTCTACTAACTGACCCGCGCGACACAAACACGTTTCTGATAACGAAAACAAATTTAAAAGCATCGAACCTATTATAGATGCTATCGCTGGCGATTTGCAAACTGCAGATGGGGTTGGGTTTTTGAAATTAGACGTAGTGGGAATTTGACGTTATAAGATTTCCGCGTTCCTCTCAGCTACCAGGAAACGCTAGCAGTGAAAGAAATCTAGATAAATAAAACTCATCAAATAGATTCAAATCAACATTAAAACTCCGTTCCATGCCAGATCTGAAATGAGATCAGGGATCACGATAGGATAGCCCCGCTAACATCCAGACAATATGTCCTTCGCCTTATCGGACCAGTTGTTAACAAGTTTTCCGATCTCCCTCTGCCCTTCTATTCCCTTCTCTGTTAGATCTCCTTTTACAAGCGTCTTTGGCTTCTAGCTTTCTCCGGACAGTTGGCGACACTGTCGACGCGGTCATGCGGCTATCTAAACGAAATGACAGCATCAGCTGCAGTTGTCAAGTTTTTTATTTTATCAGCTAGCGTGTTCGTCGGTCGTTTACGACCATCTTGCCTCTGTCCGCTCGTCTGTCTTTGAAGTAGCCATTGGCTAACTATAGGAGGGTTACCGATGTTGTCATGCGCGCTTTCTTGATAAGGTGGTAATTGTGTTTACTAACCCTTGCCATTTATGTCTCGTACTATCTCTTTTCTACTAGTGTTTGTGTATTTATGTACATCTATCTTTATTGACATCCTTATTTTTCTACCGAGTTTGAAACTCAACTTTTCTAGTCCTTACCATAAACAGAGTACTTCGAATATCTATCGAATTATTATATTTTTGCTGAAATATAAACAAGTGTTATATGTTATGTAATAACTTTTCTATTACAAATTACACATTGACTAACGACAGAATAATTTGTTTAAAGTATCTTAATTATTATTTTACCTGATTTATGTTACTAAATACAGTGTTTTCTACCACAGTTATAACTATTGCAATGAGCGTGTTAATATACCAAAGTGGAAAAGTAAAAACCACTCTTGGATCAAACATGTTATGTGTCTGCTGAAAATGTTAAATTAGTTACAATATCTCTGATATAGAGAATACTTGCAGTATCCTAACTAGTAACTAAGGCGTTTCCAGACATTATACCAACTTAAACCTAAAGCTTAATAGGAAGGTAAAGAAACTTAATTTATCTTTTTTATTGATACTAAAATTTACCAAACTCTGAACACTTGATGAATTCATATTCTTTTAAAGAATTTAGGTTTCCGAGTTGAAACCGCGTCGTAGTGGCATGAATTTGCCGACGTTTAGCTCTCAACTATATGGAGTTTATTCTGGGCTATTTTTTTTTCAATCCTTCACAGACACCCCCTATATCCTGAAAAGATACACGCACGACAGTACGAACATGCTCCACGGGGGTTTCTCATGCGAGACAACTCGTTGCAAACGCCGCCGCAGCCACGGAACCAGACCAAGCGGATGTGGATGATAATACTAATAATAATAATAATCCCTAAAATAAAAGATACTATAAAATTATTAATACATAACAAAATTGTAATAAAGTTCATAAAATTAATTTTAGTATACTTTGTGTATGGTAATACTTATCTATGTAGTAGTTTTGTTCGGTAATGCGTGGAATGGACTTTTTACATCTATAAGTATACATATACTGGAAACCCTCCAGAAACACTAATTCGGAAAGCACCAAAAACTTTAGCGTCCAAGATAACAGTGGTGATTAAAACTTTAATTTCAAACGGCGGGTGTTCGTGGGATTATCGTCGTTCTTTGCTGGTGGCGCCCGACAACACAGCTTTAGTCGAACGGCAAAGGCCGCAAGGCAAGCTGAGGTAGCTAACTAGACGCTCACACATTTACGGAAGGAGTTAAAGTAAAGAGAGAAGTGAGAATCTGGTTCGCGTTACCTCGCACTAATACACGTGCATCCCGTTGTAATTAATGTTAGGTTAGGAGCCGGTCGTAGTGGGTGGTTTGTTAAAGTTTTCCAGAAGTTTCCCGGCGTGTTCAAGGAACGACAAGAGTTTCAGACAAGGACTCGATACGGTCCTGTACCGAAAAGACATTCTCTGAAGTAGCACGTAAATGCTATTTGCCAATCATGTATGTAGGTTACGTATACTAGCAAGTTTTGGTTTACTAATTTTTTATCAACCATCCGCAAAGCACGAATGGTCGAAGTGAAGATTTAATATTGTAAATTGCAAATGTGTATAAATTTTGGAAATGTTGCTTTCTTGTAAAATCAAATCAATATATACATGTATAGCTAATTGTAAGTAGTACGATAATTCTGATAGAACCGTAAAAGGGATTAAACTGGATAGGAAAGAAAAAATTCTGTTTTGCAAAAAACTCTCAGAAGCTATTGTAGAAAGAGATTTACAACAGAATTTTTTTGAACTTCCTTTCTATTTGTTAATTAGTCGAGTCTTTTTTGAAGAATTTAGGTTTCCGGGTTGAAAGGAGCGTCTTAAAGAGAGTTTCAATAAGAGCACAAGATTTGAATTGCCCACCGCTGTTTGACAGTCATAATGATATGTGATTATGACGTGGCAAATCGAAAGTTGACAGATGGGAGTTATTAAAAATTGAGTATTACACGATATTTATATCAAAGTGAAAGTTTGATTGCCACCATTCGAAAAGTGCATCAAATCTTCGGCCTGCAGAATGTTCCTAATTCACTTACTGTAAAAAGAATAACCAAAGAATTCGAGAGAACTGGTTCGGTTAGTGATGTGAAACATACAATACGAGCTCGCAGAGGTCGTTCAGAACAAAATACCACACCGAAAGTCCAGAGATGACGATTCGTCATCATGTATATACAGCAGCCACTTCTCAGCGTATTCTAACTAAAGATTTGCACCTCCACGCCTACAAAGTCCGATTGACTCAACAACTTCTGCCAGCAGACACTGCAGAGCGAAGAGAGTTCTCCAATAGGACCATCGAGCAAACAGAAGTGAATGAGGCCCATTTTTGGATCGAAGGCTTCATTAATCGATAAAACTGCCGCATTTGGAGCTTAGAAAATCCACGAATTAATCATCAGAAAGTAATTCATCCAAAACGCGTCACTGTCTGGTGTGTATTGTGGTCTGGATGAATAATTGAACCGTATTTCTCTGAAGATGAAGAAGGTAATGCAGTAACCGTGAATGGCGAATGTTATCGTGCTATGATAAAGCAGTTTTGTTGTGCCTCAATTGGAAAATATTGCTCTTGACGGTTTGTGGTTTCAGCAGGATGGTGCCACATGTCATGCGGATTTAACACCTTTGAACTTCTGGATGTGGGGTTATCTGCCTGGAGAAACTCCATATAACTAAGAGTGAAACGGGCACACTCATACAACTACGAGGCGCTTACATAATATCGTGTTTGCTAAACATGATAACAATTCTATATGCCGACAAATTTACTAGTTCGGTCAATCCATTTGTGCACACAATACATACTACAATTTCCAAAATCCGAACCTTCACAGTCATTGGAAGAAACTACACTTGGTAATTTGGCGGAGATTCTAGCAGTGATGAATAATTTGAAGTAACTGTATACACTATGTACGCAAACATTAATTTATTCATAATGTTTTTTACAAGTGCTTATAAATGGTTATGAGGCCTCCCTTCTATTAGTTTTATTGCGCTGCTTTAATATGGGTTACGCGGTTACTGCAGTTCTATTTATTGTTTTTTTTGTGTGCCGTTTATAGAACATCATTTTACTGTGCTTAATCTACTGTTTATAATTTTCAAACTAACGAAGAACTGTTCCGATTAGACAGTTTCCTACGAAAATTAGAAAATACGCGACTTTTACTTGCATCTCCCTGTTATAGACAAGTTTCACTTTTTCTTGTTAACTTAGCTTCTATTTCCACGTTGAACAGGTTTCTGCTTATTGAGCATTCTTTAGATGAAGATCTCATAATGGTTTGCACTTTAGTTCCAATATACTGCCCTTTCGACAGTTTTCTAGTATTAGTTCATAACGATACCTTTAGATAAATGATCACTTTTATGCAATACTTTGTAGATAATTGTAAGCTTTTTAGAGTAATTTTGATAAAGCAATGAATAAACTGCGGTAGATCGGATACTAGTGAATTACTTGTTTATTTTTAAACCATTATTTATTATAACGATGTATGGTAATATTCTTATTTCCAATACAATAATACACTCACTAACATTGTTAATAATCTAATGGTTCTTATTAAAGTAATAAGATACCAGTGACAAAAACTTCCTTTTCAAATTATTTAATTTCTAAGTTTCTGTTTTCCAGTGCCCGCATTTTGAAATATAGATCCCTACCTCAAGATCATAGTTACTCTCACTGGATTTCAGGACTGACATTCTTCTTTTCAACAAACTGTTCGATGTAATACTCTGACTTTAGATATAATGTAAACTAAGGCATCGCAATCAATTTCTTTCATCTTTATAATTAAAAAAACGAAGAGACCTTTTAGTGACAATTTCCTAAATTAATGATAAAATTACGATTTCCTTGCACTTAGCAAAGTTTCAAACGGTTGGGTTTGAACCTATGACCTCTACGTTACCGGAGCTTTGTGCTACTAACTGCACCACGAGACTGAATATGAGTTCAAATCGCTTTTAATACCTAGATGACACATGATGTCTCTTGATATATCGTAATATCTCCTCAGACGCAATATTATTATTAATACCTAGATTTTAATTGGTAAGAACTTGCCTTTAATAATTTTGTGTCTGCTGAGATATTACGATATATCAAGAGACATGATGTGTCATCTTGGTAAGAACTCGTGGTACAGTTTTTAGCACAATGCACGGGTAACGCAGATACCGTGAATTCAAATACCACCGTGACTGGTATTTGTCAGGAATTTAAAAACATTGGTTAAAGGTAAGGAAATAGTATTTTTATTATAATCAATTTGTGTTCGATTTATTAGACAATTTTATCATTTGGAATGGTCGTTCTGTTCACACAAGAACATTTTTCCTTACGCGGTTTGCTGAAATAACTGTGGAAATATTTTATCGATCTTACCCAGTTGTGATAACACGGGAGACTGCTTAAAAAGTCGTTTCAAATGTTTTATAAATTATAATTTGCTATTTATTCTAACACATGGGCTGAAAAGTCCCGGGCCTAACACATAGATGACGCTAGTTTTATTGCAGTCACCTTTCTCTCAGTTAGTACTAACCTTCAAAAGACAGCTGTTAAAATTTCATGATATTCTATTCATTAGTTTGTAAGTTATTGTGCTAAGAGTCACGCTACTTTTGTTATTTTCAAAACAATGGATCAAAAACAATTTCGTGTTTTAATTTTACAGTGCTTGTTGATGGGAAAAAAATACCGTTCAAGCGAAGCAATGACTTGAAAAGTGTTATGAGGACTCCGCTCCATCAGAAACAACAATAAAACGTTGGTTTGCTGACTTCAAACGTGGTCGTAGAGACACCGATGATGCAGAACGTAGTGGACGTCCAAATGAGGCGGTAACACCAGAAAACATCAAAAAATTCCACAAAATCGTTTTGAATGATCGAAAAGTGAAGTTGCGTGAGTTAGCTGACATCGTAAAGATGTCAAAAGAACGTACTGGCTTTATATTGCATGAGCATTTGACTATGAGAAAGCTCTGTTCAAAGTGAGTGCCGCGTTTGCTCACTGTTGACCAAAAACAAGAACGTGTTGATGATTCTGAGCAGTGTTTGGCCATGTTTAAACGTAACAACCGGAATTTTTGCGTCGATGTGTGACAATGGATGCAACATGAATCCATCACTTCACTCCTGAATCAAAACGTCATCTGAGTGGACAGCAACTGGTGAACCTCTTCCAACGCGCCCGAAAGCACAACATTCGGCTGGAAAAGTTATGGCCTCGGTATTTTGGGATGCGCGTGGTATAATGTTCATCGACTATCTTGAGAAAGGAAATACCATCAACAGTGAATATTATATAGCGTTATTGGAGCGTTTGAAGGCCGAAATTGCAAAGAAACGACCGCACATGGCAAAGAAAAAGATTTTGCTTCATCAAGACAACGCACCGAGTCACAAGTCAATCAAAACAATAGCAAAACTACATGAATTGAACTTCGAATTGCTCCCACATCCACCGTATTCGCCAGATTTGGCTCCCAGCGACTACTGGCTGTTCGCACACCTCAAAAAATGCTCGCTGATAAGAAATTTCGCACGAATGAAGAGGTTATCGCTGAAACTGAGGCCTATTTTGAGGCAAAAGATAAATCGTTCTACAAAAGTGGTATTGAAATGTTAGAGCGGCGCTGGAATGATTGCGTTGCTCTTGATGGAGATTACGTTGATGAATAAAGCTAATTTTGAACAAAAAAAAACGTGTTTTCTTTGTTAGGGCCGGGACTTTTCAGCCTATATGTTATTTACCTACTATCACGCCGCACGGGTATTGTGCCTCGTTTAATCACATCCTTCTCCAAAATAATTAAAAAGATTAAAGTGGGGACGCTAGAACGAATCAAATATTTCAAGCTGGAGTAACAAAAGCTAAGTTAGTAGATTTCATAATGCGAATACTCATTACGAAATTTTATGTACATATATATATTTCCAATACGAGTATTAAAAATAAACACTGGCATACTATTCACTGGAAAATCAGTTGGTTTTTATTGCTTAATTGAGAAATTTAAGTAAAACGCAATTTCTGTTTTCATTATTTTTCTAGTTATTCTAATTTAATTGACGTTACCAAGACGAAATGTCATAAGTGCGAATGTAGGGATTATTAAAGGTATAGAGATTCATACAGCCTACACATAGTTATCGAAACTATAACTATACCACATATTCCTCAGTATTAAAATTTTAACTTCCAAATATATATTTTTTTTCAATTTCGCTATAGATATTTTACGAGTGGCTAAAGATGAATATGCTAAGCTTTATTCTCAAAAGCAATAACTTGTCGTCGATTATATCGCCAAAGCTTCAAATGCGTTTTACTTGTAACGCTTAAGCAAGAGAGGTGTGGGGTTTAGTCCTACGAAATACTTCAGCGAAGGCCTCCATTCCATACTGAATCGGTCGGAAAACTACCAGGCACACGGGCGAATATTATCGCCGCCATCATCCCGACGACATCGAAAAGATTTTGTTACATAAAAGTGCTTTATCGTCATCGAACGATGGAAAAAAAACGACCTTGTTTATACCGAGAAAAAGGCATCTCAGATATTGAAATGATCAGGATACTGTCGAAGAACTCTAGTAAGATGCTCTACCGCATTTTCAATATCGAAAATGTATTTCCATTATCCGCCGAAGATGGCTTTTAAGGCAAGTATTATATTACCTGCAATAGGTCAGAAGCGAATAAAACCTAGGAATATGAGATACCGTTTGATGCAGTAGTTAACAAATGGGTTCAATCTATGGTAAAAATGAGTAATTAAACAAACACAATATAGAAGAATACACGTTCAATTTATTATTTGTATAAATTGTACGTAAAGATATATATGTATGTCTGTATGTCTGCCATCATGTAGATTACGTTTCTGTAGCCATTTATCTGCAGTTTTCCTATAATTTAATTATATAACTTTTAATAGCACACTTGCATTTTTTCAGGTAATATTCAAAACTACAACTATTGACCATTAAATTAGAACCACCTCAAATAATTTAGGAAGTACGATTTAAGATATTTTATGTTAAACAAATAAATGCATTATACTTTTAATAATTTTGTGTAGACTAGTAAGAAATTCGCACTAAACTTAGGTCTTTTTATTAGGATTTAGGAATTACTTTTAAGACCCCTTTTTAGGTGGCAGGCAGGTAAGTACTATCCCTCTTGAACCTATAAATTAATTTATTTCTCACAGGCATCACAGTAAGCTCCACACCACAGCAATTTAAGACAACATGGGCTTTCATGGTAACTTGGTGGGCAATGAGTGTCCGTGTGCTTACAGCTCAAATACTGCGTCCCGAATAAATTATTCATTTGTGTTGTGTGGAGTTTACTGCAATACCTAAGAATTGTACAACCAGACAGTTCTTGCAATCGTTTTAATTTAGCTCTGACTATTACAGGATGAAGATAACGTTTTATCGACAATAGTTATCTTTCTGCTGTGCTACGAAAAGAAGCTACTTCCTATCAAACTATAGCAAGAATTGCTAAATGAGTTTCCGGTTATCTCTTAAGGTTAGTGAACGCATTCTTTTTTGATTCTATATTTCAAGTGCTCGCTTTTTAACTTTCATCCGCGTCCAACACCACAGTTATGTTTTTGTTTAATTAAACCATTTTCTTGAACTTAAAGCCTACCAAATTTAATCCCCGTGGGTTAATGAATTGATGTAGCTATAAGTTAATTGGACAGTGTTACTGCGGATCCTACTGTTATAGATACACAGCAAAGTAGTGAAACAGCTCATACGCCTTTCGTATCCAACTATAGGCAACTTACTTACGAAGTTCCTCCTTTCTAAGTGCATATTGAAGCTCCCTACGATAAAAATATTGGCCAGTTAAGAGGCACTTGTTTCAATGAAGACCTGTTGCAAAATAAAGTTATGTGAGTCAAACAAGTAGAACAGAGAGCAAGAAAACAACAGAGTCTCTATCAAGTTTCGCTCTTCTGAAGACGCTAATGGCTTCATTTATTTTTGGTTTTAGAGAATCGCCACTACAAAGCGTCTATTAGAATACAATTGATCACCTGCAAAGTCATCATGCGCCAAGTGCACCCATACATTTTAGAATAAGTCACTATTGAGTCAGATTTCCATAGAAAAGTTGTAAAGATAATGAGAGTTACCAAAAATAAAGACTCTATCGAGTACATCAATACAGCGTCTACTATTCTTAACTTTTGAGGGATAAGTTTCTGTCTAAATCTATTTCGCGTTTCATTATTGTTAGAATGTTTGAGTCCTATGTTACTATTAGTTAGTATAGTTAACTTCTCACGTAATGACTAACTTGATGTGTTAGCGCTATTATTACTACATCGGTGGACTCGAATTAACAACATTTTGCTGGTTATATATATATTGGTTTCAGTAATACTGAACCTAACTTACAAACCACTTCACATTTTTCGTATAAACGTGCGCTCCTTTTCCAATCCATTTGTAACTTTGATGTGAGTAAGTTCTAAAAGGAACTTTAATTTAAGTGAAAGTGGGTTTAAAGTATGTTCCAACTTAATTAATAGGGGAGGTTTATAAATATTTTAGTGCTGTATGTACGAATTAAGTTCAAATCGAAATCTCAGAGTTTTACGTCGTGCTTAATAATTTCAGACAAGCTACATCAAATCTTAATTAATACCATAAAACACCAACAGTAGCATTGACCTTAGACATGGATCACTTCTACTGCTTGTATAATGATGGTTCTTACGTAAATGCTACAGCCTTTTACTTTCATGGACTCTAAAACTACCGTAAACAAGTGCGACGAGCAAACACGTGGAATGAAGATGGTCACTTCCTACGTAGACTTATACATAGAAACAGTGGGTAGAGCGTATGAAACCGGATAATGCATTAACGTAACGACCCAACGAGAAACGAGGATGGTTTCGTTATCCAAATAAGGTAATTGAAAGGAGACGCTACTATGCGAAGGAGGCACTAAAATCCCTCGCGGTAATCATCCCTAGGGGTAGTTATGTGATTCAGGGCTCGAGTGCAATCGGAGAGGGCAGTGAGTGCTAGGCATCGTAAAATAAAAGCCGACAGTGACGTGCACTTAGGTGCGGTACGCTGCCGACTTGTTCAACGGTTAAGTCGCTAATGTTATTGCAGTCGGTGAGTAGGGCACATTGTATTGCGGATGTAGATAACATGTGTATTCCTGGACTAGTGGAGATATGTAGTATGTATGTATATGAGTAAAATGGATGTAAGTATTCTGGTAATAATCTCAGAGGAGAAGTAAGTAAATTGCTGGGTTCTTTGAATTAAATTTTCTTAATATTTTATGACATAAAGAAAAGATTTTAAATAAGAATATAGAAGAAATATATTAAATGACGATTGCAAGGACTGTGTGGATGTACAATTCACAGGTATAGCAGTAAATTCCACTCACACAAATTAATTAATTATGCGGAACGCAGCGTTTCGAGAGCACGTGGGCTCTCATTGTCAACCGTGTTACCGATTGAAAGTAAAAACTGTATCACACATGCAAATTATTTTCTACGTAGGCTCTGAAATTTCTAAAACATATGGCTATTTACAATCTACTCGGTGGTCTAATGCCTTTTACGGGAAAGGATGGACCGAAAGCGAACCGTATCTTTAACAGGGCCTATGGTAATAAATCCATCAAACTCGAGTGTGCAATTGGGCGTGGCTCTCTGTTCAATAAGTTTCCGTTCTTTTTCATATATACCGTTTCGTACGCGTCTAATTCTCTATACGAGTTCACGTTTTTAAGTAGTGTCAGATTTTTTAAATCAATCTTATGTCCGGATTTTACCATATGCTCTGTTACGCTTGATAGTTCAGGTTTGTCGAAACGATAGTGTTCTAATATGGTAAAAAATAAAAATATTTAGTGATAGTGATTTCCTTTCGATTCCTAAGATATAATGTTTTAAAGAACTTAAATTAAATTAAATTGGTTGTCTAAATTAGCTAACCTGCTTAGAACATATCAATGCATTCAACAAATACTGCTTAGTTTTCAAATAGACATTAAGAAATACATGAAATGGCAGTGGAAAACTATATTAAACTTATTGCCACAAAGTCTTTTTCTAGATCAGCTATCAATAACAGCAATGTATTAGCTGTTCGTTACAAGATACAGCTTTGTAATATATTCTTTAAATCAAACTCAAATGCAAATGCAACAACAAATACGACATACTCTAGCTATCTCCAAAGTATATTTCTGAATACACATATCTATTGCTCTACATAACTTCCTTGGCAAACATCGTAACATATTTCAGAATTGGGGTGACATTCGGTTTCTTAAATACCCTAATGTCGCGATGAGTATACGACTAATACCATGGATACAAGTGACGTTGGATTCTGCGCAAGAGAGCCTGCGCGTGCACTCATTCTCACACGTATGAACACAATTTCAAACAGCATCCACGAACGGTTCTTCCTCAAAAGATAATCCTCGTGTGTCGTCGTAATACTAGTGCGCAATTTTTCAGATAAATATAAATAATGTCGCTGTATGAGTTTCGACGCACATAAACTTTCTTTGAATTATGACATTTGCAAGAGAATAATAAAGATGTACAGTGTACTTGCACGTGCGGACAGGGAGCGCCCTGCATAAATTAAATATAGAATTGTTGCAATAACACTGCTTTTCTGGCGACCTGTGCTAAATATAAGGTTGCATACAGACAAATTTTTATATGCGAAAATGTCTACTGTTTTTGAATAATATATCTAACACCAATTACAATTTAGAAGTTCCATTAAAAATGAAATAAACTCTTAAGCTAATGCAGTGCACATGCAGATATATGTATATTTCTCCTGCTTAAGATTGTTTCCATAAAAAGCAATTGCGCTATTGATCGAATATATTTGCAACAGTTTTAACTTCATTCTTGGAAAAGATTGATTTACTAAGATATTTTAACAGTATTCCAATAGGTACATAAAACAAAAAGGAGCTTTACAGCCCTTCATTATTTTCTTCATTATCCAAAGGTGTTAACGCCATTACATCGTACAACTTCCGCAACATCGCTTTACCTCCGTACAGTAAGAGCGCCCCCATAAAACAATCCGGGCAAATCAAATCTCGTTACGGCCGGATTTTAATAAAGCTTTCGCCGGTTCCCAGAATAAACTCTTTCATTACATAAATAATAAGGGACATTTTACCATCATCGCCATCGTCCGACTAATAGCGGTGGATTTTCGACGTCGGATAGCTAATCTCCTGTCAAAATATCTCGCAGCATGGCAGCCGAGGTACCCGTTCCTTTCGCCATCTAGAAATATCCTGCCGTGAATATCCTTGAATTGCCGGGAATCATAAACGCGCACGTAAAACGTTGCGGATGACAGGATATATCCCAGCGACTGTGCCTTAAAACAGAGAGGACACAAATATGTAAGGGTTTTCGTTGATAAATTGAAACATAACCGAAATGTAGGCCGTAATTGTGACAATTATTACTATAAATAATGCACGTTAAACAACAGAGGTTGCCGTAATTTTAAACTATTACTATAAATAACGCACGTTAAATAACAGAGGTTGTCGCAATTTTAAACATAAATCTTTCAAAGTTTTCTTTGTGTTTGACAAGGTCTTTCACAGCAGACTTCAGGATGGTTACTTAAAACGCTGGCAAAAGAAGTTTCCTTTGCTAAAATTTTAATAAGGTTATTTCAATTACTAGCTGTACAATTTATGTTTCACAATTACTCATCTAAATAATATTAGTAATTAAAGAGGCAAACAGAAGATTCATTAGATTTTAAGAGTAGAATTAATAACAAGCTTTCAAAGCAAATTAACTTGTGAATCCATTAATGTTATAAAATGATAGTAGGAATGAACAATAGCGCTACATGAGCTTTAAGAATTCTAATGTCCTCTAAAACATACCGGCAAAATCCAAAGTTATTGAATGAACTTGTGGTAATAATGATATTTCTAACGAATTATACACTAGTAACTTATACGAATTCAGCGTTAATAAACCAATCTCAAAAATTTAATCCGTTGCATTCTCTTATTTAGGCTAGACGGAACATTAGATTGTATGATATTACACTGAAATTTATCATTGTTATGTCTGTTATTCATTTCATTCAAGTTAACTTCGCTTGGTTTTCAGTGTTCCAAGTTGAGAACGTTTGGTGGATCGCCGATCATTACATGGAAGAATTTGTACCTTAATCTCTCAATTGTTAGACGAATCCTTAATTAGGCAGGAAATTTCAATATGTTGCTTAAATAATATCTATTTTTAGAAATAGCCTTACCGTTCCTAAGAGGTGGTCTTTTGTATCAGTCATCTCATTTCAAGCTTTAAAGTGAGCAGGTGCATATATTGTTTACTGTAGTGATTCCAGTATGATCGCCGTTCGCTTGCGCTTCAAGGTGACTTGGATGTCAGATCCAGCTTGACAACCGGAGTCTGATGGTCATTGTGATTCCTTAGACGCTCTATTTTGTGTATGTATGTACACTGCAATCTTTTAAATGTAAACAATGTAATTTCCAAAATGGGTTAGAGACGTTTTATTCTCTTCTAAATAGAGAGAGAAGTATATGGAGAGATTTGAATAATGTAATGAAATCATTTATCTTTCTTCTGTTTTTTGTGAGTTAAAATAGAAATCAACGATATTTAGAAAATTTATGTGCACATATGTACTCTAAAACGTTTCGGTCTATTCTTTCATTAATGTTTTCTTTTTGAAACTCTAGATACTCTAGATAATGCTGCCATACTCTAGGTTGCCTAATATCAATTATATAAACAAAGAAAGCATTTTTCTCCATAAATCCAATTATATATCCTAACATTCTAAGAGCAGATATTGCTGGCGTGGACATCGAATAGATTACACCGTAGTTATACCTGGTAAAGATTTGCTATCCATCTACAATGACATTATAACAAACAAACAGTTATTTCAAATATAAACGGTTTTTACTCCAAAGTTGATGTATGAATTGCGCACGTAGACCATATTGGCATCAAGATAGTATATTTCTTATCTAAAACTTTAAGTACTTGCGAAATTAACTGAAATTCAAAATAATGAAGTTCACTCTGCATTTCACAAATTATTTAGCAATCTAGATGTATGTTTCAGTAAACATACACTGTCAGTAGATGTATAAAACTACCTTTGTAAACTGGAGAAGATATTTTATGTATGCCTTCGATATTTTATGTATGTAGAACAACTGGGGATAGACGAACTATGTAGAAATATATTGATTTTGTCGCTAAAACATTAAGAAGGAACCAACGGTTTTGAAGAAATTTATTTTAAATTAGCAAAGTGATTTTCTTTTGATGCATTATCGGTACCATCATTGTCTACTTCCTCTTCTTCTGTTACAATATCCTCTTGAACTGGTATTCCCACATCTAAAAAGTTTTCTTCTTCATTAATTGCTATATTATGCGTTATTATGTTGCATCTATACCCGCTATTCAATATCCAATGATAATTTTATTCCATTTGATAGGACGAGGAAACATCTTTTTCACACTCCAAACAAATTACGTACTTTAGATTCATCTGAACAGTATTTCTGCTCATAAATTTAACAAGGATATTATAAGACAATTTTTATAGCCTAAACGCTGTCTCTTGATAATAATCCATTACACATTTCCAAATCTTGCTTTAATTCTGCTATTGTTATACATAATTTGATCGTGAAGTCTATCTGGCTAACGCGCTGATCTATGGCTCTCAATTTGTCATCAGAAACCACCTGAATATTCCAAGCGAAAAATTCATTACGATATCTAAATTTTTTTGTTACTTCAACTCCAGGATATTATTTAGGTGTGTGTACATGTGTGTGCAATCGATAGCATCTAAAACACTTGGAAATCGTCATATTTCATAGGACGATTCCTCTTGGTTTTCTTTAACTTCTACAGTTAATGAAAATTTTATGTATCTATTTGCTGAATGAATGTGTTGTGGCCTTTGATGACAGTTTTACAAAACGCGAGCACTGCTTTTGCTTACTCCGATAAGGTCTCCTACTACTACCACTATCAACACAAATCCTGTAGCATAAAATCTTAATGTTAGTAATAACTTGATTTACGAAGTTTCAGCATTATTTCGATCTGTGGATGATTACAATTCTAATATTTCATCTAATAAGTGTCTGCAAGTGTTTGAGTTTTTAAACGAAAATGTTTAAAAATTGCAAGTTAAATGTTCATATTTTTTTCTGTAAACATACGCACATATACTTATTTTAATGTACACAGCAGATAAAACAAAAACTAAATATAAAAAAAATATATAAATTACATCAATTTTGTTTTTTAGTTCTTTTTTGTTACAATATAGAATTTAGAATGTTGGTGTATTGTATGTGGGTATATAATTTCCAATGCTTCAGTGAATGGATTATTACTTGTAATACAGTTCTACGCTATATTTTTTCCTTAATGAGCCTAATATTTAAATTTTTGTACGTTAAGGAAAAGTTTCTTTTGTGGCAGTAATCTTTAAGAAGGTTTGATTCAAGCTGCGTGGTTTGGTAGGCCGCAACACAAGGCGAACCAGAAAAATTTGGAAATAGTATTCATGTAGGCAATAAATAAGAGAAATAAGATCGGACGCATATAACCCACCGAACTTTAGCCTTACCCTACTCACCATAATAGACTGTATGAATCAATTCACCTGAGTAAGACTTCATGGAAGCCAATGCATTTCATTTAATTAATCAATAAATTACTACGGATAAATAATGTTGATATCTAATATTATATACACAACAAATTTTCGAATGTATTGAACATCGTATCACAATAAATTGTAACTATAATACGCATATCTGACACTAATGAGAACAATATTGGTTTTTAAGGCGAATGAAGATGCAGAGATAATCTCACATAACATGGCCAAGAATTAGTTCTCTGTCAAGGATTCAGTTTGTTTGATTACAAAAAGAAATCAAAGGAAGTATAGTATCTTCACCAAGAGAGCGTCTTTCTTTCTTTCAAGTAATTGTTTCAATCTCTTGAAAAATAAATCAATGCTAAGTGGAATATTGACATCTATTACACAGGGTAGAGTGTATTTTTTTTCGATCAAAGGAAGTTTTTAATTACTATTCTTTCATTTATCTCAACTGCGAATAAAATTGGCATATCATACATTTAGAGGTGGTACTGTACTTACCGTTGTGATAATTTATCAGCAACATTAGGCTGTTTACTAGTCTTTTAATTTCAGTTGCAAGTTTAGCTGTAACCGTTTCTTTATTTATTTGTTCGCGTTATTTAAATTATTTTGTTCCAATCAATTAAGTATATTTCTCACCAACCTAGTGAAGTGCTTATCAACTAAACCTTTTAACTAACATTTTAGTCTCACTATCAAATTGCATCTTCAGGATAACGCATTTGCCAATATTGTGTGTTTGTGAATTACGTTAGTTTTCAGTATTTGTTTATATTTCTGGAAGGGGACATTTCATAGAGAAATATATTGGATCACACTGTCCGCAGAAGCAGACAGTTAGCTTCAGTTAAAGGGCGTAATTAAAGCAGCAGACTGAAACGTGCAGATGGCACCAGAAGGAAAGATCATTGTTGCGAGATTACGTAACACGCAGGCAAAAGCGGGTAATATTGGTGCAGGCAATAGCTAATAATCCCTGTCGATGTCGGATTGGCATGTGGTTAAAGCGGTCGCCGGTCCGACAAGCACCCAAGCAGCGATCTTTTCCGTCCCATAGTAAACTGCATTCTCCTGCGTCGCCAGTGATAAGCCGCTTAGGAACCTGGACGTGAGCCGGGATTGTCTGATAGTCGGAAAAGAGGGAAGGAAACGCGACCCTGCGGTTTCCCAGAGAACGCCTGAAACATGCGGGCACGCCAAGTAAGGTATAAAAAGGTGGTAAAAGTTTCTTTCAGAAATCAAATGTTAAAAATAGCGGGATTTATTTATCCTTTGTAGTCTTTCTCTATGTTCTCGTTTTTAGTTGTTTAAATTTAAAATGTTAAAAACATTCAATTTTTTACGATTACCAAATTTCTATAATCAAAATCAGCTCTAAATCTTCCTAAACATTAATAAATTTGTGAAACTGTAAAAATAATATGATTATTGTGCCCGAGAACGAAAAGATTACGTTTGTATCGAGAAATATTGCTGTAGTGAGAGTATTGAGCATTGACAGTTTCATTGAAATTGCTTACTCAAAAAGTAAACCAATACTAACAATAGTTTTAGTAATAACAAAAGAAAAACCTTAGAAACGCATTTAATACAGGGTGTGTATACATTGGCTCAAAAGCTACGGCGGCGATATTCTCCGATCCTATCTAAACCTAGCTGATGCTAGCCGATCCTATGCGATCATATCCGATGCTATCCGGTCGTGTCCGATCCTATTCGATGTTACCCGATGCTATCCGATGTTATTCGATATTAACCAATGTTCACAATACTCTTGATATTTAAAACACTCCATGCTATCCGATGGTATCCCATCGTGTCCGATGTTACCCGATGCTATCAGATGTTATCCGATGTTCACAATACTACGTATTTAAATGATTCACATAACTAAATATATTTTCATTTTTTTTATTTCCAATAACGACGTAATATAACAGGATCCCTCGCCTATGCACTGAAGAATGAGCAACTTTAGTAATTTCTCATCGATTTGTGTTAGTATTGTATATAGAGCATTTCTTAAAACAAAAATATAACAACTAGTATATAAGGCGAAGCAATTGCTGTAAGCATATTGGTGGGGAAGAAGCTGTTAAAGGACATTTATGATTTTACGACATTCTGCCACTTCTAAGGATTTGGAAGTAATTTAGATGTTTGCTGAATATATATTATACGTAAGTATTGATGTAGTCCATAAAATTTAAGTATGACCAGAGTGCAATAAAATCACTCGAGTACAATATAATTTTCCCTGGGTTATTCTAGTACTGTCCAACAATGAGAACATTCGGTTTATACGAATTTTCCGAATGTCCTGGACTGATGTCTGCATCTTGATCTGACATCCACGCGTGTTTTTTTCAATTTCCTACTCATTTAGTACGGGTGTCCTATAACAACAAAACGGAATGTACACAAAAAATACGCAACGGACTTGATCGCATTTGACGATATTAATTTATATAAAGTTGGGACTAAAAGTTATAACAAACTGCTTTAAATCCTGTGTACAAGAGTGTATAAAGTAGCCGAGTAAGAAGCTTATTTTAATCTAAATAGTTGCAATTCTCAAGTAGCACGTACGTATGTAGAGTGAACTATACGATATGTATACCTACATATGTTGTACTACCATCGTATCTGTACTGCACATTTATATAGTAATGCCACTGCTGGATGTTCAAAAAACACATGGATTAGAAAAGTAACTACATACATGAAGTTGCACGCGAGATTAGAAACCTGAAACAGTTGCTTCAGTCAGTAGTAGCTAGTTTTTAGGATATGGTAGATTTTGTAACGAAATCGATGCGTATTATATGCGCGAAGTTGGAGTGGATTTAGTCTACGGCTACAACAAACACAGTTTGCAGGAGTTCTAAGTAGAAGGATGAAATGGTGTACAACTTACAGAGAATACGAGATTTGTCGGATTATGCTCTTATTTTTCCAATTATTCTGTGTTCCTTTTTTATAACGCAGCTTAAAATCAAATCAGTAGAAGAGAATACTGCATTGTAATTTCTTAAAAGTTTACTACACGGTAGATATAGTAGTTAAAAAAGCTCGGTGCATTCACGAGCATTTAATGAGGTTCAATAAATTTATTTATCTCTCTTTTATTATTTTTTATTTTAATTTTTCCTTTTCCAGAAGGATTATCTTTTGAAGGATAAATACGAATATTTATTTACTGTTCTTACTTTCAGTAGAGTGTTATTGTTATGGATTGTATCCATCTTTTTTATTTGATACATATTTGTATATCACCATCCTTTAGCTTTGTCAAATTTTATAATAAGTGTATATATTTGAACACCCACATGTCCACTTGGAACTTGCAATATATTAAATGCCAATATTCATTTTAAAGTTATGAAAATCTTTCAAGCTAGTTAAAGCTTATCACATACAGTGTTAAAGATTGCGCGATCAACTCTGTTACACTCTCTTGTGCACATGTAGATTAAATTGCTTATTTATATCAGCGACTTTTATGGTATTGAAGAAATATACTGTAATAGTTAGACTTGAAAAGAGCAGATAATTTGCTTACCAAATTTATAAAAGTTAGAAATGAAAATGTTTCGGAATTTTGGTAATCGAATAAAGAACTTACTACAATACATAGTGTAAGGCAAAACGACATATGCATTGCAATGCTTCTAGTCAGTCATGTGTACTGTCATAAAAGCTATTAAAACTTTTATATCTCATTGAATTATTTCTGAAGATTTTTAAAAACATACGCCGTGTTTCGCTTAATTCTTTCGGTGCCTTCCTAGTGCTACCGTTTAATCTTCTCCTCTCTCTGCAGGTACTTTGAGATCATCTGGTAGTTTATACCAGCAAAAGATGCCAGTTTTGTAAATGTGTAAACAAACGGTTCAATCAAAGTTAGCTACAGAGAGCTTTTGGTTCATTTTAAATTCAGAAGACCTCACAAATCTATTGTTACCCTACATGTTCCAATGAAACTCCTCGAGATTTTAAAATAAATATCTCTCTTTTGCTTATAGCAGCTACTGCTTTTTAATAGTAGGATATTAATTTTTCGATCCAAAGAAATATTATATTAATACAAATAATGAAAAGTTATATAATATACAATGGAAATTTGATAATCATCTACAACAATCAACGCACATACATCACTACATGCAGTTCACCAAGGACGCCGACGCTACGGTTGAATGTTTTGCCAAAGTATGAATTTTCGATCGCAAGACACTGAATAGATTAACAGTAAAAACGGTAGCTTTGTAAAATTTCGCGTATGTAATTTAGAAATACGAAGAATTAGAGACTTCCACACTATCTACTTGCTTTCCATCAACAACCCAAGCTAACTCTTTCTTCTCGAGAAAGCTTAGCTACCAGACAACCAAGTCTACTTGATCTGACATTAAGGCAACACTTGCCCTGGAATTTTTATCGTGGCAACGAGAATGGATTCTCTTTTATTATCAAAAACAGCTAACTTGAAAAAATGTAAACCACAATAAATAAAGAAGTCTACATAATATCTTAGTGAAATACTAACACGCAGGGGGAATTCAGCAGTACTTCCTCTTGTACAATAACATTCATCAAGAGGAAACTGGAAATAATAAACAAGCAACGTTAAATGGTAAGTATAAGTAAAATAAAGTAATTCGGGAGATGCTCTTGAAGAGAAAAGGGAATTCATTAGTAATACTATTACAATATACTTGAAGGGAATCATATGCTGACAATATAAGTCATTAGTCATGGTTCTTAATTAATATTTTAATTTTTCCAAGCCCGGTCTTAAGAATACTTTGACTTATTTTCCATGGATTAGGATCACATATGGAGAGGTGATATTTTACATTCTTGATACTAGAACGTGGTCAATAATTGAATTTTTGGAAAAGCTAAATTCCATATTTAATTAATAATTAGTGAATTAATTAATTCGTATCCAGTAAATAACATGAGGCTTTCACGGCCGAAGTTTGAGTTTGTAGTGGCTAATTACTCAGACGACTAATGAATCGTCCTGAAGATGCCAACCGCAGTGTTTGGCGAAACGTCGAAATATATCAATTCAAGACCACGGCCTACAATCCCTGCCTGTACTAATTGATTTCTTGTTCGTAAATAGTCTATTTAATTTCCCTTCAACCAAAGGTAGATATCAAAACGATTAATCATCTAAACAGCAAAAATTTTCCGAAGATGTAGTCTATAATCCTATTGAAAAACATAAGAGCAGAATGAGAACTATTAACATTAACGCATTTGGAAAGAATTGCATATTCTTGTTTTATTATGTATGTACTACGATGTATAACATGAAGAAAAATTGGAATTAAATTGAATAGTTCCTAATGTTTGATCGTAATTTGCAAACATATTTCAATAACTCAAAGCTGGAAATAAAAGTTATTAACAACAGAATTTTACGTAGGTAACGGAAACAAACAGAAAATTATGGTAAGAGAGACCTAAGGAATTTCAGAATGGGTATGAAACTCATAGTTAAAGATTGTAGAGACATACATAAATCTTGATGGATTCTCAGTAATATTGAAAAAGTTATTGGTAAATACATGTACGAGGTTCAGATAATAACCGAATATTTTCAATTACGCACCAACAGAGAGACTTGTCTTGAGAGTGACATGTAGTTGGCAACGCTCTGTTCGATATAATGTTTTCGAAGTTAGTGTTCGCAGCAGTTGTTGCAATATACGATTTTCATGAACAACAACGCAACGTAAAATTTTGCGTAAAACTGAGGAGAACTTCCATGGAAACATTTCAACTTTTGAGCAACGAAGATGATGTTGTGTGTCGTACGTAATGCTATGAATGATTCACGTGAATCAAAAATCGTCACCACTCAATTGAAAATAACTCTCGACCAGTAAGGCCGTCAACTTCAACTGACGACTCCCACGTTCAGAAAATTAAGGATTTGGTACGCTGAAATCGTCGTTTAACTGTCAGATAACCTGCAAAAAATTTAATATCCCAATATGATTGCGCCATGATATTTTAGCCGAGAAACTGAACATGCATCGAATTACAGCAAAGTTTGTTGCTCGTTTGAAAGCTAAACAATTGGAAAAGAATTAGGTTGAACATTTTCCGGCAACTTCTTGAACAAACCAACAACGATGGATGATTAATGCCAAATATTTTAACGGGAAATTATTAAGATTTACAATACAGGTTAAATGATCATAGAGGATTCGAAAAGAGTTTCCAAGAATTTCTCCGCCCAACAAAAACATCAGTCCTAATCCAATGAAATTTTGCCTGAAGGTCAAAAAGTCAATCACATAAAGATATTTTACAATGGTTATGGTGAGATGGCTACGATTCCTTCACCTACGTCTATTCACTCTGTTTTGTCAATTTGCCAACGTTACCTTCCAGATCTTCCCGAGACCGTTTATATGGTACATGGATTAGTGGACTATAACACATGGGCTGAAAAATCCCGGGCCTAACACATAGATGACGCTAGTTTTATTGCAGTCACCTTTCTCTCAGTTAGTACTAACCTTCAAAAGACAGCTGTTAAAATTTCATGATATTCTATTCATTAGTTTGTGAGTTATTGTGCTAAGAGTTACGCTACTTTCGTTATTTTCAAAACAATGGATCAAAAACAATTTCGTGTTTTAATTTTACACTGCTTCTTGATGGGACAAAATACCGTTCAAGCGATGCAATGGCTTGAAAAGTGTTATGGGGACGCCGCTCAATCAGAAACAACAATAAAACGTTGGTTTGCTGACTTCAAACGTGGTCGTAGAGACACCGATGATGCAGAACGCAGTGGACGTCCAAATGAGGCGGTAACACCAGAAAACATAAAAAAAGTCCACAAAATCGTATTGAATGATCGAAAAGTGAAGTTGCGTGAGTTAGCTGGCATCGTAAAGATATCAAAAGAACGTATTGGCTTTATATTGCATGAGCATTTGACTATGGCAAAGCTGTGTTCAAAGTGGGTGCCGCGTTTGCTCACTGTTGACCAAAAACAAGGACGTGTTGATGATTCTGAGCAGTGTTTGGCCATGTTTAAACGTAACAAACCGGAATTTTTGCATCGATATGTGACAATGGATGAAACATGGATTCATCACTTCACTCCGGAATCAAAACGATCGTCATCTGAGTGGACAGCAACTGGTGAACCTCGTCCAAAGCGCCCGAAAGCACAAAAATCGGCTGGAAAGGTGATGGCCTCTGTATTTTGGGATCTGCGTGGTGTAATATTCATCGACTATCTTAAGAAAGGAAATACCATCAACAGTGAATATTATATAGCGTTATTGGAGCGTTTGAAGGTCGAAATTGCAAAGAGACGACCGCATATTGCAAAGAAAAAGATGTTGTTTCATCAAGACAACTCACCGTGTCACAAGTCAATCAAAACAATGGCAAAACTACATGAATTGAACTTCGAATTGCTCCCACATCCACCGTATTCGCCAGATTTGGCTCCCAGCGACTACTGGTTCGCAGACCTCAAAGAATGCTCGCCGGTAAGAAATTTCGCACGAATGAAGAGGTTATCACTGAAACTGAGGCCTATTTTGAGACAAAAGATAAATCGTTCTATAAAAGTGGTATTGAAATGTTAGAGCGGCGCTGGAATGATTGCGTTGCTCTTGATGGAGATTACGTTGATGAATAAAGCTAATTTTTAACCAAAAGAAACGTGTTTTCTTTGTTAGGCCCGGGACTTTTCAGCCCATGTGTTATGTATAGATCTTCTGCACATGGTGTCTTTCAATTTTTTTATTGATCTCGAAATTGAAATCAGTGGCGAAAAAACATCGTTTTAAAACTATTGGCACCATTATAACAAATTCCGCACAGACATTGAAAGAGATTTGAAAAGAAACTTCCCAGGACTACTTTGCGAAATGCAAGCACCACAGGAAAAAGTGCGACAATAAGGGAGGGAACTACAAGAATACAAGGGCCATTAAATTGTAAGGTTACTGATAAAAGATAAAAGAATAAATCTCGGTTATTTTCTAAACAAACTTTGTATACTGTTAAAATATTTGAATTGGACAAATTATCGAAAGAGCACCTTAATCAAACTCGTAAAACAAGAAGTGCAAAGTCCATTAATTACAAAGTACAAGATCAAAGCGACTTATAAAACGGAGCGTTTAAACTACAACAAAATGTAATGAATTGTATACGTAGTTTTAAGTTGATTTTTCTCCATTATTTGTACATTTCTGACGATTACAATTATTTAATATTTACCCATATAGTGAGGGGAGCTCTGATATATGTAGTAAATTAAATATATTTACTTTTCGTCAATATACGTTTATAATTTAGATGCACTATAAATTTGCGTGTTTCTCTTTTTCTTATTTCATATTTTTTTTGTTAGATTACATTAGTTATATTATGCATACAGTGTAAAAAGAAGGCACAATTTTTAAAAGAATCAGTCTCATTACTTCGCATCAATAATTAATAGAATATAACGTGCATTTTCAGCTTCGGTGAAATCTAGGTTTCTAATTTCTATTACTATTCCTTAGATATCAACCTTACTAATCGTGCTTTTTCTAAAAATAATTCTTGTAAAAAAGTCGGCGACTTTTCAACACGACATCTTAAAAATTCAACAAACGTTTTCTTTTTACTTCCACCCCCCTCCCCTTCTTGCTTTCACCTTTCATAAATTTCCGCGAATCTTGAATTCAATCTTATAGCAGTAGCAGAGAGCGAGAGATCCGGCAAGCCAGAGTTATGAGGTGTTATAAAGGAACCGAGCTACATAGGCTAGGTAGGTAAGATTTAAAAACTGCTACGTGATGAAGCGATTCACAAATTTTGCTCTCATTTAACTGAGTTGCGCGTCACCGCCGAGAAATGATTAATGGATCGACTTCCAGGAATAGCTGTCTCTTTAAAATAAGAGCCGTTGAAGTGCACCGGAAAGTTCGCTTGGTATATTTCTTTCAATGCAATTTATATTCCAATTTCCTTTTACTCAACGTTAACTGGTTAAATTTCATATGCGGCATAGTTTTCGTGTTACCTTGTTTCCAGACATTTACACTTTGATTATTTAGAAAGCATAGCCATTTTTTTGGGGAAATGAACAAAATAGGCACTTTCAAACTTGAAGAAATTCAAATTAACTGGAAAGTTATATTTGTATTTAGTTTTGAATCGTTATGCTATCTGGCATTGATTAAATCATTTTTTAACGGTAATAAACTCTTGATTAAAATGGCTCAGATAAAATATTAAGACTGAAGCTGTAATTTAGCACAAGGAGATTTCAAATTTTCTTTCCAAAAGATTCGCGGAAATTCATGGAATTATTTGAATTACAATGAGTTGTCTTTTTTGTGTTTTACTATTTCTTTCCTTAAAGCGAGATTACACAAAATGTGAAGTCAGTGTGTTCAAAACTGTTTGGTATTTATAAAGTTCGTTAGTTAGCTGTGTTGTACGTTGAGAAAACGTTTCAGTTTTGTCTTTTCTTAAATGACAGATGACGCAAGAAATTACGTAAGAGAAACACTAAAATACACTCATATGTGTATATATACAGTGAAATCTCTCTTGAACGGACACCAACGGGACCAACTGAAGATGTCCGTCCAGGAGGGGTGTCCGCATAAAAGAAATATGCAGTAGATACAACAAAAATCGTGTTTTAACGAAAAATGAATATATTAAAGAAACTGGTACATTTAAATCGTATATGTATATAAATATTTTTAAAATAAATAAGAAACTATAAACTTAAGAAGAAAAAGTTTATTTCCTTTAGATATATACATACAAAGTATAATATATCTACATAGATGTGGTATGTAATACAAAACAATGAAATGAATAGTCACTTTAAGGACGCAAAAATTCATATATTGTTGTTTGTCTTCTCTTTTTCTTTAAAATGGCGTCCTGAAATCGTATTTCTAATTTAGAAAGAAGCTCCAAAGACTCTGTATCTCCGTGATTTTCGACAAAACTTTTGAGCTGCTTGGTCAGGGTAATAGCTTTACCATAATTTGAGATAGCTTCTGTGGGTACTGGAACCTCATCGACATCAGAATCTTTCGAAAGTTCTTGTATTTCAACTGGATTGGCAATGTCTTGTTCTGAATCTGGATCTTCATACAAATCTTCATCTGCGTTCAAAAAATCATTAAGGTTTTCATGATCCATCAATTTCAATAAATTCTTATTTTTGAGGATATCTGAAAGTACACTAAGAGGCAAACCATCTTCTAGGTCAGATGTATCAGCCTCAGTTAACTGGTCTTCACTTTGCATATTTACATGATTGAATCCTGCTTTGCGGAAGCAATTTTGAACTGTCTCTTTGGTTACTTGGTCCCAAACGGTTTTTGCCAAATAAACTGCATCCAGTGGTGTAACTTTCTTCATTAATTCAAAAGCTGTACCAACAGTATCAATGTTTACTACCAGATGTTTGAGTGTTAGACTTTGGTAATAAATTTTAAAATTCTTTATAATCCCCTAGTGAAGTGGTTGACAAGTTGATGTGCAATTAGGGGGTGAAAATAATCTTTTTATATTATTTAAGCGAAAGTCTTTCGGATGAGATACCGCATTGTCTAAAAATAACAAAATGTTCCTTTTTTCTTTACCTATTTTCCAATCTAGGTCTTGCCAACACGCTGTCATAATTTGTCCTGTCATCCAAGCTTTCTTATTGTGTTTCCAAGTTACAGACAGGTTATTTATATAACTGTTTTTCAAAGCTCTGGGTTTAATTGCCCTACCAATGACTAGGAGTTTTTCTTTTTCACCCGCCATATTTGCACAATACAAAATTGTAAACCTCTCTTTGGGATACTTACACCCAACACATTTTTGCTTCTTTAATGTGAGCGTTTTATCGGATAGAGCCCTAAAATACAGGTCTGTCTCATCGGCATTATAGATGCCTCTCGGTGAATATCCCTTAATCAAAGAAGGATATTTTTTTGAAAACGATGAAACATCTTCAGCACTAACCGAAGCTCCTTCCCCCGAAATCACTTTAAAACTTATATTGTGGCGGATTCTAAATTTATTGAGCCAACCAGAAGAAGTACTGAATGTAGAATGTCCCAAAGAAGCGGCTATTTCTCTTGCTTTACATCGTATTAGCGGACCTAAAAAATAATAAGTCTTTTGCGTTTTTGTCACGACAAACCTACTGGTAATCTCACTTTCTTTATCTATTTTAGAATTTAATATGAAATGAAAATCAACGCATTAGTACAAGAAAACCTTATCTAAAAGATCATATGCATACCTGTTAACGTAATCCCCTTATGCCGAACTGCTGTAAACCAGTCATAACACAATTTGTCAATTTTAGTACCATCACCCGTCAAAAAGTTTCTTGTTTCATTCAAATTGCTGTTCGACATCCATTTGTTTAGAAGGATTTCTTTATGTTTAATTATATCTGCAGCTTGTGTTTTTCCAATATTAAAACGCTTGGATAAGTTCCTTACACTTGATTTCTCTTTGCTGTAAACTTCAACAATTCAAATTTTTTCGTTTAAGCGTGAGAATTTTTCTATTTGGAGCCATTTCTACAATGAATGTGTCGCCCACTGTGTCTTTTCCGCATAGACATCAGACTAATATTGAAAGCAGATTCAATCGAAAGCGTACACCCAAAGAATAAGAACGGTAAATCCCCGACCAACTTGGGGAAGTCCCTAATTCACGCCAGGCAGAAATGCACGACATAGGCTGCGTTTATACGGAAAGATTAAAGTCGGTAAATCTCCGGTTTACTCGGGAAGTACCAGCGAAATTGAGAAATGCAATAGCAATACTCTCGATATAAAAATAAGATAAGGCGTTTCTTTTTATTTTATTTTATGCTTTGTCCGGTTAAGAGAACATTTTCTTGTTTCCGCGTTCGTTCAAGAGAATGTCCGTCCAAGAAAGAGTTAATACAATGGAAATTATATAAGAGCCGGTCGGGACCATGAGAAACTGTCTGTTTAAGAGAGGTGTCCGTGTAAGAGGGGTGTCCGCGAAGTGGAATTTCACTGTATATATATTTATATGTCTAAATTATATATATATATATATATGTACATATAATATATATATATATATATATATATTATAGTGAAAAATTTTGACTTAACCGTCTTAAGATAAAAAGATAAAAGTTGATTAAATAGCCAAGTAACATTCTTGAGTAATCTGGATAAATATTGCTAAGAAAAAAGGCAAGATGTTAAGCCTAAAAATTTATGATGTATTATAAGAAGGTATTTACATACTCAAATTTTCTGTTGTTAGAAATATCCATAGCAACCCTTAGTGAGCTAGTAAATGCTATTTTCAGTTTATTTTTAGTTTGTTTTCACGGCGCTGCTTGCAGTTTGACTCAACTTGCTTTCTTCGAATTTTCCACTTTCTAATGTTCCATGGCCATGACGTATTTATGCGACGAATCCGTAACATTAACGTAGGATTTCTTTTCTTTGTTCGCTCCGTTTCAATAGTTGTTTGCATATATATTTTAAAATATTTTATCAGTGTATGTATGTTGTATGATATATTCCCCTTTACTTTCATATGGAGGTGGTATTATTTCTTTACCACCTTCTCTTGAGCTTCAACCGAAACTTACTGTCAGTATCATTTATAACAACCTACTATTGGTTAGCTAATTAAGATGTTAAAACAATCTTGATAATAAAATCCATGCCAGTTATGATGTTTTACATGTTTAAAATGATGCATCTGAGTATTTTCTACATTTTTACCAATTAATGCTATGCGTTATATCTGAGTAATATAATTTACAGGAAAATGGTAAAATTTAATACTCCTTATTTGCTGTCACCACAGCGACAAAATTAAACAAGGGTAAATCTATGTTTGTAGAGAAATTTCAAGTGGAAACAGAATCATTAGACACACCAAGAAAATCGCAACTTCATCGTTTATGTCTGTAGATATGAGGAAGCATTTTAACAGTGATTGGAAAAATTCCAGATAAAAAAAAACAAGACCTTCCACAAATCCATGGCAATATATAAGAGCTGCTCATATGAAAAATAATTATTGGTCACGTTTGCGAGCTATCTGGGATAATGTACTTCTTCTTAATAGGTTACTCTCTGCAGAAGTAAGAAATAAGTGACAACAAAAATTAAATTCTAAATGAAACTTATTTAAAATTTATTTACTACGTTAAATTTAGTAGATTCCCGCAGATTCTCATAACGTAAGTTGGAATTCAGTTAAAATGCTAGACGTGCATAGTTTTTTCGTTGATTGCAATGATATAGTTTAAAAATATACGTCCCATACCAAAAATAACTTAAAAATGTTAGTGAAATTAAAAAATTTGAGTTGTTAATCAAACTGTAGTTTATCTCTGTACAGTGCAGAAAGTTCAACGTTATTGCTTTCAGTTTCTGAACGCGCTAATACACTACTCTACATTTTGCAGCATAAAAGAGTCTAAGATTACTGTAAGAGTAGATTCTCAATGCAACATATCAATAAAACCTCAAAATTCTGAATAAAATATAAATATTTATAGATGGCCAGGAATTGAGATAGATATTTGTCCCTTCTTTTCAATTGCAAAATCGTAAAAAGCTATATATTATTGGCAATATACTCTATATATTTTTTAATAACACGTTTAGAAGATCTTTAGGTAAAATAACTTTGGTATTATCTATATATATATGTGAGGATTTGAACCTATGTCGGCCGTTCTCCGGACGGGCGCTTTAACTTCTGGATCATGGAGACGCCTAGAGAACGACAGACGCATGTTCATATCTGGCAGAGACCACAAATTTCTCGTTGAAAAATTTAGCGTTCGAAGTCACAAGAAAAATTATAATTTGTCATTATAAAAGTCAAGAAAAGTATAATACTAATTTAGTATATAGTTTAATCCTTTAATGCTCACAGTCAATACGTGCTAAACTTGTAAGTAAAATTATATATACGCATAATTTTCTGGATCTTGTAAGCGTCATTGATATAAAGTTCAAATTTACGCTTCCGTATCGCAAAAAAGAAACTCTAAAGCATTCCATTTGCACAATCGTCAAAACACATAAGATCGAACGATGTGACGGAGCAGCAGAAGCAGCATCAGAAAAAAATAAAAATGTTAAAATTTCTGAAACGGATGATGAACTGAAAGACATCAAATGAAATTTTATATCGAACCGGCGAATATAAAGTTTTATGGACAGAGCCTCTTACTGGGACGGGAAAAAAATGTATTTCGAAAAGAAAATATCTATCGGTTTAGTATAGACCCCTAGGGACTTTTCCATTTATAAAATCTCCACTTCATATTTTGATATCCTCGGGTAGCCCATTCTACCGTCTCCACGTGTGTTCGTATTTTTATATGCGAATACAGAATCGGGAGGAAGATTCCCTCTAAGACAGGCCCGTTCTGTTTTTGTGTTATATCGATATGACTCATACATCATAGCTATACATACCGTACATACATATTCATGCATATATGTATGCCCCTATCCCTTTTGGTAAAGGTTTTAATTATCTAAATTACTTAGCGCAATTTGTGTATAAATTAAACCAAATTAAAAGGTTTAATTATTTCCTCAATTAAATATCATTAGAAGAGCATTTAATCTAATAAACTATAAGGTGTAACTAAGGTAATTTTTTGCGTATTTTAACAGCGTGCATATACACATATTACCTGAGCTAGATTTTTTTTCTAGTGTATATTTATGTCATAGTAGTTATCTCGGAACTAGTATAACATAAATACTTTAGTACCTATTTAGTTGAGACTTACTTTTAATTTTAATGTCTTATCAGTCATCTCGTTTTCTTCAATGGATTTCGCGTTATATTAATCCAGTCATGTTGTGTTATGTTCATTATTGACATTTGTGATATTTGTACGATCCTGAACTGCGTTCGTCAATTCAGTCACAATCATTTGTATGAAGCATGTGCAGTACAGAGTTATACTATGATGAATGTTAATTCTATGCAGATTATATTCTGTATTATTTATCCTCTGTTTCGTTTTATATGTAGAAGCAGTATATTCACTAGTAAACAGCATGTAAATATACAAATAAAAAATGTGTGTTTCTATAATAAATGTTAAATGTAGGTCGAGACTGTTTTCCTTTTATAATTACGCTACTCTCAATCTCATAGGCTGGACGCTTGTCATAAAATCACCACAGGTCATTTACGTTTCCTTGTACTTCATATCCGTTAAATTTGTTTACTTAACTAATACACGACAAAGCACCAGGGTAAAAACTATAGGACCTCTTCTTTGGAACAGCTCCAGAAGAGCAGTATTTTTCTCGAAACGGTATGGTAACGCATTCGTAACGATTTAAAACTGAGAGTAGATTTTTCCCAAAAATAGTTAAAATAACCCCGTTTACATGTTGATCTCTTTAAACCCGCGCCTACCAATTTTAAGTCATTGGAAGTAACAACGCGTTGCATTACAGCATCGACTACAAAATTGTTCAAATCTATATTCAGATTATTAAGTTTTAACCGAATACTGTACTAGTCAATATGACACGGAACATATTTCACTGACTATAAAAAGGGAACCTACTCAAGTTACTAGCTTTCATTTATTTAATTAAAAAAAAATAATTATTTTAAAAACTTATAATTTGCAAACAATAGTAAAATATTGTTATCAAAAATTTGTCTTTAGTTGAAGGACAAAGTTTACAACTGTTGCGTTTTACAGTGAATGTTTGTGGTACATTTACTACGGAAAAAGTTACGTTTTAAATGTTCTGAATCCTTCGTATAATAGTTTGTTCTGCCTATGAAAAATCTCAATTCTCAATTTTTTTTTTAAATAGCCTTTTCTTAATGTGCTTGTTTGCGTTTCAATTTGGATCTGTACTCCTCCAGGGAGAAAAGGTTTGATAAGCGTTTTGTTCTGGACTTGTGTTTTAATTATAAGTTGGTCTACAGTATCTACAGCTGCTTTGTAGTGTGTAGTCTAATATAATTTACAGTTTTTTTATCATGCCTGGATTAATTAGTTTCTTGTGGTGTGGGGTAAACATCAAGACTATGTTCTTGTTTCTTCTTATAAATGTAGTTCACTATAGTAGCTGCATTCGTAAAATAAAAGGAAAAACTGTATATTCCTTTATTTACCATAAGCTTTAGAAATTCTGGTTTGCTTTTTCTTACAGTACCCAACATCATCACCTGCCCATTTAAAATTAACTGGCCCAAGTTATAAGACGTAGAGAAATGGTGACAACTGATTTCGTTATCAAAACCTCATACAAATTACATACCCTCTCGGAAGATACACTTTGCTATTTTGCTATACATGTTTATAATTTTAACATATTATTACAAAGTATTCACATTTTTATTTATTACCGGTTTGCTAAGAAGGCAGTGCATGAAACAGCACCTCTCCCTAATTCTTCAATAGCCGTAAACCTTTTACTGATGCGTCTTCAATATCTCAAATCGGGCAAGTATACATATATGTATACTAGTATACTTTCTCCCTTAACTTGTGTTTATGTCGCCAAATCGACATATTTTCATGGCATAATAGCTTTAAATATTTCCCTATCTCATAACAAATTAACAACAGTCGTAAACTTTAAAAGCTACAGTGTCTGATTTTTCTAATGCTTACCATAAACATTTCGTTCGTCAAGATTTCTTCTTTCAATTACCCAATATATATATATAAGCTCAATCCAATTGAACTGTAAGTCGTCAGTGTATGGTTCACGGCCTTATTTTGTTTCTGTTGATGTTATTGTTGGAGGCAAAGTACCGTTAGGACTCCCTCTTAATGATATACATAATATAATATATATATATATATACATTATTACGTATATATAACACGTTTGTCTTATATCCGCAGCTTCGACCTGTTAGGACTTAATTCACTAGATCTATGCTTGTTAACAATCTTGATAAGACCTCATTGTAAGTTACGTTTTGTAATGCTGTAGAAAACATGGTAATTGAAGGAAGAAATCTTGACGAATCAAATGTTTATGGTAAGCATTAGAAAAATCAGACACTGTAGCTTTTAAAGTTTACGACTGTTGTTAATTTGTTATGAGATAGGAAAATATTTAAAGCTACTATGCCATGAAAATATGTCGATTTGGCGACATAAATACAAGTTAAGGGAGAAAGTATATATATATATAAGTTCAATTGGATTGAGCTTACGGTAGCATGGAGGTAAACAAATAACAATAATGCTTTTTGACTTTATTTACTTTTGACCGTGTTTACAAAGTTCAGTCTTGTATGCTCATGCTCTAATCATATCTTCTTGATACTCTATCCTCTTATTCTGTAACCAATTTTTTATGTCCGTTTTTCTCCACATTATTGTTGGTGTCTTTTCAGCCTTGCGGTTATGATACGGTGCATTATCCTTCACTACGATAGCATTCTCTGGTAAATAACGTAATGTTTTAGTAAACCATTCCTCGAAAACTTCAACTACAGAATTGAAATTTCAGTACTACTAAAGTTCTCTATATTTGCGATAATTACATAATCTATTAATTTTCAAATCAAAGCTCTGAAAGGATCCATACCGCAAAATAGCTAAGGTAATAATAATTATGAACAAAACTACCGAAACGCAAACGTGATGTAAACAATGTTAAGAAGCCAAAATTTTCGACAATATACAGCAAAAACGGAATATTGTACGGTGTGATTTCGCCTTACTATTAATCAATAAGAAATAATTGTTACTTGGGTCTGTTCAGAAATTTCTCTCTCTCTCTTTGTAATATATGATATACAATTTTCTGCGCAGTAGGTTAATTTTTCTGCGCAGCAGAGGTTATGCACTCTGTCAATCTCTCTCTATTCTGCGGGGTTGGTCTGCATATACTTGGTATTTTCATCTATCTTTCGTATCCTAGTTGCTCATGTGCGGCTGATGCGTTCGCAGTTTGTCATTTTCTAAAAAAATTGCTTGCATCTCAACGTTTCAGTATAATTGCATAAAGAACATTAGTACCACTGCGCTTCGCATTTCTGAACTCCGTTTTGACGTAGTTCAGTTCTCCTGGTCTTTGAATTCGGCTGCGTGCCGTTGTTTCGGTACGTGTATTATTACGTACGTTTATTAAATGTGGTATTCATGACGGCGGGATTTATTGCGCATCGTCCAGTTTATTGAAATTGCTTAGCTGTTTTTCGATTTCGATCACTTCTCTAGTAATTTTTGCTGTTAAGTTGGTATTTCTAGCTAACACACTGTTGTGTTAAAATTTATTAATAATACAGAAATACTCAAATTCCTTGGGTCTGGAAAACTGCAGAAGCTTACGCAATGGAGTTTTACTCAACTTGTCCTCTCTCAAAAAGACAGTACCAAACATAGACCTACGGATTCACTCCAAGTCTTTCAATTTATAACTTCTCACTGCGTTAATGTTGTTCCTGCGGTCAGCTACAAGTCAAACCTGCCCCAAAATTTCAATTGGTCTGTACTTTAGATAGATGTATCCGCATAGAAACGTGCTAATTGAACAAATCTGACCTTGAAACAAACTCCATCGCTTTACTGTAAACGGAAGCGATCATCCATCTAATACCAGTACCTCTCCTAACACTGTTATTAAAGTTTATGTGAAAATTCCTTCATCTTTCCTTATATATCTTTCTATGCATTTGTAGCACGAGTATTGTTCTAAAATTAGTTAAATATTTGTTACATAGTGTTAAATTATTCTCACAAGCATTTGCTTATAACAATAATCTATCCTCACGTTAAAAATCATGCATCAATATTAAAACATGTACCTTTATTAATAAAATTAGTATTTTATAAGTAATACGTATGTATATATAACACGTTCGATATTCGTCTAAATTTAAGATTTAAAAAGAACACTTATGTATTTAGTTCATATACGAACAAGTTAGCCGTTTTCTTTTATCTTCATTCAAACATTTCGAATCTCCAACCGTATAACGCACTAGTTTGTAAAATCGCTGCTGTCTGATTATTATTTGAATAGCACTTGCTCATTTAACTCTGTTCCATTGTATAGTATGAAATCTGCGACGAGCAGCAAGTGTTTAGCCGCGGGGTTTGCATTAATATAGAGACTCGTAACAGAACGCGGTAGGGTGGACAATGGCAAACGAGAACAATACAATCAAACTTGACCAGCAAGTCACTTGGTTGACACTATCAGAGAAATAGAGAACGGGGGAGATATGGTTTAGAAAATGACGGGCGCAAACTAAACAGGCGAAGAAGGGTGATGGAACAAAGTAACGTTGAGGTGTAATCACGATTCAACTACGTCCGTTTAATAATAATGAACTGGGCTTTCTGCGGCGGTATATTTAGATTAGTGATATTTTGCACCATACTTACAGACCTCTAAATAATTAATTATCAAGAATTGCTTTTATGCGTTAAATGGAGCAATAACTTGTGAGAAATATCTTCCTACCAGTAATAAACGGACTACTTCCGGAATTGAACCGTGTCATGATGAGATATATAAAAATGAAATAAGAGTAAAAGGAGAAAGAAATAAAAAGAAAAACAGGGGGGAGGGTAAAATAGAAAGAAAAGGTGAAAAAAGTAATAGAATGAAAGAGAGACAGAAGGGGGGGAGGGAGAAAGAAAGAAAGAAGAGAGAGAATAAAAGAAAAGAGAAAGGTGGGAGATCCTAGAAGTTATTTCACCCTCCCTACCCCTTTTTTCATTTTTCTTCTTTTTATCTCTTTTTCCTTTTATTTCTTTTTCCTCTTACTCTTATTTCATTTCTATATAGCTTACCATGACACGGTCCAATTCCGGAAGTAGTTCGTTTATTACTGACTCTGGTCTTGGAAGCCTACGTATTCATTTCATCTTCCTACCACTGACCGATGCAATGATTAACAGTCGTTTCGATGTTTCGAAAACCTCTAAGGTATAAAACGTGTCGTCGTTACTGCCTAATCTGTCTCGGTTCTAACGTGAATAGTTTTCACTGGAATTCCTGGTATATACGATAAAAATAAAATATATACAGTAAAAGATATATATTTTACTTAAAATCTAGGTGCAGTACATATATTTTATTTCTATGCGTAAACTGGGTACGTTGTATTTTTTAAACATAAAATGTTGTATTTTTGCTACACTAGGCGGAATATACTTTTTCTTAGACAAAGTTCAGGCAAATAATATTCGATAACTGTCGAATTGCCTAATATTGTGAAATTGATAGACGGCGTTCGGAGAAATACAAGCCGCGCAATTGTTTAGCTATAAATTTTACGAGAAATAGATCCCCGGAAATGATGTATTTCTATAAATTTTCGGATAGAAGTCCGTTACAGTTAGTATTGAAAAAAGGAGGGGTTAAACTACAGTGGTTGGCTAGATGTCACCCAAATAGAGAATTTTGATAACTTGCAAGCATTTTAATCACTAATCATTAGTAATTGGTGCCTAAGACTAGATGAACAATTAAAATTTAACCTTGTATTATCGCGGTTAAAGAATTACGCTAAGCTAACCACACATAAGAAAGAAGTGGTCTGCAAGGTAGCAAATCATAAATTTAGTTTTTAAAAACTATTCACAGCAAAAGAATACCCAATGGAAGTATGTTAAGAAAAAAATAAGAAAAACCGTTCGATTTACAACAATAATAATAAAAAGCTACATAAAGAATCAATTTCTCTACACTAGTGGTGTTGAAACAACTGCTGGTGATGATTATATTGCATATTCAGTTGGTATTCTAAATCAAGATATTTTACTAAAATTTTGAATAATTTTGTAGAGTTGGTACATAATAGTTGGAAAAACTAGTTTAGAAAAAATAGTTTGAAGATTGTTCGCGATATTAATGAAAGCTCAACGATGTTTCTTGCTCCAAATACTCCAAATATATTGCCAACTGACAGAATTTAGTACCATGTATGATTAAAGCAGGGACTAATTCACATATTTTTAGCGATAATCACATTCACGTTCTTTATTTACTGCTTACAATAAGCTGATGAAATTACGTTACAGCTTCCATCAGTTCTTTAGCAACAAACATAAAAAATATGTCTCCACCTTAGCTCATTCAAATATTTAAGGAAAAATTGACAAACATTTTCCTTTCCTTTGAAGATCCGAGAGACGGAGAAGTTGACGTATACTAAAGCTCATTATAATTCCTTGTAGAGTTCAATCCACAAACTAGGTTTCTGTTATAAACAACTTTATTTTCTAATTTATTAAAAAATGTTCTACGTAGAACTGTATTAGATAAATTTAATAGAGTAAAAAATGATGCATTTTGAATATTGTTTGCAAAAAATGATTAAATGTCGTTTATATTTCTGCATCAAAGTACTCACAAACCACATGAATTAAGAACATCTTCGACGTACAAAATTATACAAACTCATAAAAGAAGAGGATCTAGAAAGATGTTTAACTATTAATTGGTATGACATGTTAAATATATCTGAATATGGAAATAAATAGCTTCTATATAACTTATAAGATAGAAGTTAGTTATTTTTTTATTTACCAATATTTCTTTAGCCTATTTATAATTGTGCTATTGTTGTCTTTCTTGACCTCTCAGGGGTAAAATGGATCAAAAATAAAGCAAATAAATGGTACCAGTTATAGATAAAAAGCATGTTTCCATCATTTTCCTTGAAAGAGGATAACATATTTGTAACATTTTTTATGTACAAAACTACAAACTCTAATTATTAGTCACTACCCAAACTCACCTTTTTTATAAATTCTGTATACGATCCATATTTTTTTGAATAGATATCATTTCCTTAAACGTATTCTATCCTATTGAAATAATAAAAGGCATTAACAACTAATATTTAATTAATAAACTAAATGCTGGACTATGTTTGAAGGATATGTAATACATAGTAAGTACGCAATTAGGTTATGACAAAATGTATTTTACAGGGACATTGTAACCCAACGATTAACATTAATTTCCTACTAATTTATTTCCTCACAATAACACTTCCAACAATGTCTCGCATCTTAAAACATTATCCACATCGCCGCCCAAGCTTCTTCTTCTAATCCAAATTGGGATTTCTACAACCCTGTCCAACAATCGAAATTGTAAACTGTCCCAAACTATTCAGTTTCCTAGCTAATTATTGTTAAGTCGGAAACTGACTGAAAGTTTTCAACATTATGCACATAATTGTGCGACTGCCTTCCGTACCGAGCGCGTTGAAACAAAAGCAGTTCTCCTTCACCATGTTCTAAACGGAGCCGTATAGTTCAGCGTTGTTCTCTTACTCTCGACTACGCTATCGGTCGCAGTTAGATATTGCTTCGATACGTATAGTTCTTAGACCTTAAACTCTATATGATGTCGTTTCATGGAACATTATCCAGCTTTTAAGCAGACTTTATCGCTTTGAAGGATTCTTTCAAGCTTAATTCTCTGTTACAAATACTGTACGGACGTTCGTGAATGTACTAGGTAATATAAAAGCCGTAGTTTATGGAAAATACAGGGAGGCATTAAATAATATTGCGAATAAATGCAACAATCTTATAAGTTTAGCGGGAAATATTGCATCCACTTTGTTCATTACACGTTGCAAATGGGAAAGACTAATACTACGTGTTATCGTAATAGCGTAAAGGAAATGCAAGAAGTTACAGATATTGCAGTAATAATATCGCATACATGATTACAGTATAGTTTACGTGAATAACATGAGCAGTGTGACCAATAAGTATTTATTTTTCGTTGGGAAAATAGCCAAAGGTACATATATACATGCCAAACATCATAATATCCTTGAAAGAAATTAACTTTTACCGAAAACATGACAGATATAAATATGTGATTATGCAATACCCTAAAAGTCTAATACTTATGTAACAAGGTAGTATCACTATTTATTACCGTAAATATACTGTAATTCCTTCTGCTGCTGAATGTTAAATTTTGAGATTTGTAATGCAACTTAATCAAATCTGAAATTGTCTCTCCCTGCAGCACTTTTCGAAACATAACGCCAAAAAAGAAACAACAACAACAAAGCAATTAATAGTATGTAATGACAGCAATTTGTTTCTGTCGCTTACTTACTATACTTTATTTCGCTCAACATGCCTTGTGTACAAAGACTGTGCATGAAGCAAGTGTTCTTAGTCCAGCTTAAAACCACTAACTTAATTTTTCTAACTACAGCAAATTTTTATGAAAATAACAGAGAAGAAAGATAAACAGAAGTCGTATTAACTTGATTGAAATTAGGTTCTACTAACACGTTACATATTAGTGGTGTAGTGTTTAATAAATTATATATTAATAATAATGAAATTATAAATTATCAAACAGTTAGAAATTATGAAATAAATTCGAAATCACAATCACGATATTTTTATTGAAATAAGACTGTTGGCTAACAGTTACTGTTTCAGCAACCATCTCGCTAGTAACCCTTATCGGGCTCCAAATATTTTATAAATCGATTTTGGGTACTGCGAAATGTGTGCTTACGTAATGATCACGTGCTGCAGAACAGATTGCATAAGTATATTGTATGTGGTAAATATGGTTTGTTTGGCCAAGTAAAGCTGTAAAAATATCCCTTTACTAATACGAAATAATAAATAAAGAAATATAATACTGTTTTAGCTGCCAAATATTTTGCTGTACACATTTCCATTAGACAAGGTTATTCATACTTCGTCTGAATTTGTTATATATCATAGTTTACATAAAAGCGCCCTTACTTGTGGTTATTAGGACAAATAAATTGAAAAAATATAGATGGGGTGACTCGCCCTTACTATTAATTTTCCCAACAATTATTTACGTCGTGTCTTAAACCCTGTACTACTTTAAATTCTTTCCTATATCTGTTATAATTTCATACATATATATGTGTGTATAATGTATATTTATATCTATACATATACACACTTTCTTGGCCTCACAACCGTTTGGGATAAATTCCGTTGGGGTTGTCCATCTATACCTCTCGGAAGATTACCCCTTGAAACGTCGGAATTAATCGAAACAAACGATGGAAATAGCCTGCCCAAGACTCCAATTAACAGCCCATCACAAAAAAAATATTACGAATACAACTACTCTATTGGTCGAAAGAATAGCACAGAAAACAATAGCCAAAATATAATTGCACTAATACACTTGCTCATGGTATTGACGGAGTCATTCCCTGGAAAGACAATGTGAGGAGGCACAACACGGACACGTTTCTGCCTACGCGGCGTCATCAGCGCAATTTTAAACGTTTTACTCAACTTCAAACTTAGATTCCCCCTCTGCTTACATCACCACTCTTCTAAACAATTATCCAAGTACGCATTTCTTGGCGCTTATCTACTAAACTGCTAAACAGAAATATATCCGCGTATTAGCGTTTTCTCTCCTCACATTGCCTTCCCCATTAATTACCCCACCAACAATACTCACACATTGTACACAATTGACAGCATAATTTTTTGAGTGCTCTGTGACCACCAAAATAACTCGTCTGAATATATTGCTATCTATTACTATATCTCTTGAAACAATTATATATGTGCGTCAATTTGAATCTTTGCATATAATTTACTACTAATTCAGTTGTCAAAGACTATCTCAAACATAATTTGTGCTAATGGTAAATTCCTTATATAAAATGTCACCAAGCATCTCATATTTTACCATACCACAAATACAATACTCCTGTTGCCTCGTGTTGCCTTTTACATAAATCAATATTATCGTGACGTGCGAGGCCACTTTTTTATTCTATAGATTCGGCTTATTGAAATCATTTATTTTATTTTCGCTCATAAGTCAATAGCGCCCGGACCGAAGAGACATCGACGCGACAAACGGAATAGACAAATAAGTGGATAGAAATGACAAAAATAGAAGCAAAAACCGATGCGACGGCGCTTGAAGAAGCCGTCGAATAAAAAATATTTATCCACATATCAACTCGATGATATATAAAAATAATTTTATCCTTGGGGGAAGCAGAAAGATCATCATCTGATATTTCATCAGTAAAAACGCTTCTCGGAAACTCATGAAATAATACATACGATGACTATAGCATTGCTCAAATAGATATGGCGTTACCATTTTTATTTTTGTTAAAATGTAACATTTGAAAATGAAAGCTTCAGTTTTAAGACAATTTTCTATACTAACCTTTTACTGAACAATTTGTATACTGCAGGAGTAGATATGCTACCAGTGCGAATAAGAACTACTTTCTTGTTATTCTTTAAACTTTGTTTTATATTAAGTATTTTATTTACATAAATATTTACGTTTGAACTTGAAGCAAATCAAAACATACTTTGGTGGAAAATTTTATAATAAAAATAAATACAATCTTGAAACAGTATAAAGAAAAGATACAGAAAATATATTGAATACAATTGTATCAATTTTATAGTATCTAGCAGATAATTAGCTGAATCTGTCCTTAAACTAGCCAACATTTTGTAGATAGCTATAACTTAAGTTTAAATTTACTTACGCAAGTACACTTACACACCTTATTTTAGAGTTCTTGTACGGAGATTACGGCTTATAATTTTGACTATTCAAAAAACCAAACAATTCTCGAACATTGATGTAATCGAAATATTACAGAGCGCCTTTATTCTTAGTAAATTCGAATATGGTTGTGTTACATGGAGTCCTATTTATATGCCTCATACTTTATATCTGGATCCTGTACACCGAAGATTTCTAAAATTCATATCATTCAAACTGGACGGAGGGTATCCGTCGAGGAGTACCTGACAGAATGCATTATTACAGTCTCTATTTCAACGACGTAATGAACATAGTCCTATGTTATTATACATCTTTCATAACAAAATAGACTGTGAGTTTCTACTGTCTCAGGCTTTAAATTTTCTATTTACTACAACTCCTATAAATTTGCTATTGCAGGCACCAGTTTTTGCTGTGTACAAAAGTGCTAATAAATAGTTACAAAATGTCTTTATGTAATTTTGCTGCGTATCATACTTACGTTACCATCGATTTTTTTGTTTATTATGACTTTTATTATTATTATTTTTTATTATAATTTTTTTGTTTTAATTGAAAACATGCTTTATGGGCTTTCTGGTCATGTGTGGATAGTGTCCTGATAAGGACCGTTTTTTCGACGTTCAACGGGATCACAAAGCTAGAGCGACAGCTCCAGAAAATGAGGAATATTATATATAATTTCCTGTTATTAGGTATTTTTTGTCGGGATAATGGACGTATGTTATTAATAGTCAGATGTCATTTAGCACCAGTTTTGCAATGTACATACGTTTTACAAGTCAGGTATATCGAGAAATAAGGGCGGGTTATGCCTACAGAATTTGTGGGCAATACTATAAATATTCTTCTGTTCCTCTCTCTAATACCTATGCTGTAAGTTTTCTGTCATTTCGCTGTACTAAGTAGTTCTGTATATTGTAAAAAAAAGAAAACAAAAGTAAAATGGATATATTTGGTGTGCCAATGTTTGGTGATGAATAACTAAGAATATATAATAATATGCGCAAATTTGGCAAAACAGGTTAGTTTTATCATTGATTTAATGTCTCGTATGGGGATTCCGGAAGCAAACGCAGACCTGTAAATGGGGAAAGGATTACAAGGTCAATCAAATGAGTCTTTTGTTTCTGGCACAAAAGGGCGACTACCTGGATTTTTTGTTATTATTATTTTGTTCAATGCTCTCCCATTATTAATTTAAAAAAAGGAAGGTAGAAAAGAATGTTGTAAATATTCTTTATTTAAGCTATAATGTTGGGGCATGATAAGAGAAATATGTTTTTTAATAGAAACTATAGTTGGCGATAACTTCATAAGAAAAGTCTTTTGGCTTAAGATAAGCGCAGGAGCCTTAAGGTGTAGAAAAGTGTATGCAATACGTTCTTCTTACTGCATCTCCTCACCGTAAAGAATGAAGTGCCGTTAATTATTTTTCCAACGGCGAATGGTTACTCGGGAGCATACCGAATCCGCCAGAAAAGTAGCGCTACTGTACTTGTCGAACCCTGGTTTCGCACGCACGGCATATGAGTTGCCATATTCAAGTAGTGGCCCTCTTATCACTGGGCCACCGAGCCGTTTATTGGCATAGTTATTTATACAAATGCTCAATGTAGTAAGCCATGCAATCATCTGATTGCTCGTCGCGTTTGATAACAAAATTCAAGATATTTATTAAAAATTATTTTGGTGTGAAGTGGTTAGTCTGAAATGAACAGAGAATCACAAACGATAACTTAAGAAACAATAAAGGAAATTAGAAAACAACTAAAGTAGTACCTAAACAACGTAATTAAGGTAAGTAAAGTATTTAACACTAAATATCTATAAAAGGTGATTAATCCGCATGTTACACCTGTTGAATTTGCTGCTTTTCTAGCGTCCATCAATACTAACAAAAGCTCCAAATGTAGTTTCTTATCATTACCCATGAATAGAGAGATATACAAATCGGGAGATCGAGTTAGCCATGCAACCGGCGCATTCTGTCATGTCCACGAGTTCGGCAATGGTAAAATGATTAAATCATTTCGTACTGTTAACAGATTAAGCGATGGTACCCATTCGAGCATACCACGCATCTGTAAAGATAACTCATCTTGTTATCAAAATCTCTCTGCAGAAAATGAAAACCAAGATCACCAGTGTGTGGTGTCAGCTCATATTCCTGTACAGTTTCATTTGATTTCAGAAAAGGGTTTCCTTCTAAACTATTTCTTGTCTTGCTGTTAACTACACCGCACTGATGCTGTTTGACTACACCGCACTCCAAACACGTGCCTGGAATTACTTTTCCAACGACCTGTAGTAATAATCCTTTTCTTGTATTTTGTGAATAAATACTGCAGTCATGATTTTCCTGAAATATAAACGTAAACGTATTTGAACCTAACAGTTGTTCTAAGTGAAAAATCAGTAACAGGTAACGCGATGATTTAACGTGATGATGTTACATCATGTGTTTCGCTATTATACATGCACCTCCGTTTCAAGTGAATTCTAGAAAGTAATTAATAAATTACTGTAGATATCAACAGCGTTCAGTAGAAATGTTTTTCATGATAAATAGTATAAACTTTTACAACAAGTACAGTTTTCTTGAAACAGCTTATAGATATGCAGACGTAAAATTTGATCCAAATCAGAATGTAGCTATTAGTAAAGAAACGGAGTATTTTTGAAATAGTCAGCACATCTTTACAAATTCTCGTTTTAGGTAGCTGTTGCCTCTGGAATTTAAAAATCTAGAAACACAAATTACAAATTCAAAGGCTTCAAAAATAGATAACACTAATATATCAATTGAGAAAATTATATTATATAGAAAGTGAACATTTTCAACTTGAGAGGTACTGAACGGTTATCTAGCGTTTGTGTATCACAAAAACGAAAATAAGATTGATTTGTTTGTTACTGGCAATATTCACATAATTAATTGACAGTAATCGGACTATTTGAAATATGTAAGCATTGACGTTTAGCACTAGCGTATACTGTTTGACCTAATATTTACAAAAAACTAGTTGCTACTTTACATAAATTGTTTAAGGTAAAGTGTGAAGTCTAAATATTCTTTAGCAATTCTAATCACCTGCATCACATAGCAGAACTACAATAATAAGGATATACGTTCATTACGTGTACATACCTATGTTCTCTGGAATATAGAAAATTAGCATTAGAACTAACTGCACGAATTTAAATCTTACGTTATAGTATTTACAGTTGGTTAACTTAGAACCGAAAATGTTGCTTATTGAATACAGAAGTCGTTCCAGTGAAATATTAACGTCGAATAATTTCAAAGTTTGTTCGAAACGCCACTACCGTTGCTCTAGTATTATTCGCCTGTTGCAATTGTATTTTCGTTATACATTGGTTGCTACGTAGCGTTGCTAGCACCAACGGCGAGATGCTCAACAACCGGCACCCACTCATTAGCGTCAAATGAGAAACTGAACTTCTCCATTGCTGTAATTGTCGAAGTGGAATAATTAGAGTTGTAGTAAAGGAAGTGTGTATGTGTGTAGCCGTAGGTGTTGTTTTATACAAATCGAGAGTTTTGACTCATCTAATATGCTAGTACCTTGTCTTCAGCGGATAAATCTTTAAAGGCACTCAACTTATTGAAATAGGTAATTGGAAATATATATAGATATTATATAGATATACAACAAATTCGGGATACGTGGTACATTTTCATGAAAAATAAATTAAAGAGAATTCTAATTCAGACTAACTTTATCGTTGTCATACACTTCGCTTTTTGTAACATAATAATATTTACAATTAGGCAGGGCTAAAAGTCACATTTTCAGTTACCTTTTATACAAATTTACCATTGAAACAAAACACACATTATCTGGAGACCATTGCAGATTCCATTTATACATTTTTATCTGAATTCATAGAAAAGAAATCATTTTTGATGACAAACGACTTGTAAAAGGAGCGTAACGATACACAGGAAACGATTGGTCTCGAAAAGCATCTATCCGTTTACCCGTAGCAGACTTAAATCTGCTCTTCGCTGAACAAAAGAAAACCCTCCCCATCCGGCACCCACTCATTTGTCTCAAATGAGAAACTGAACTTCTCCATTGCTGTAATTGTCGAAGTGGAATAATTAGAGTTGTACTAAGGGTAGTGTGTATGTGTGTAGCCGTAGGTGTTGTTTTCTACAAATCGAGATTTTTGACTCATCTAATATGCTAGTACCTTATCTTCAGCGGATAAATATTTAAAGGCACTCAATTCATTGAAATAGGTAATTGAAAATATATATAGATATACAACGAATTCGGGATACGTAGTACATTTCCATGAAAAATAAGTTAAAGAGAATTCTAATTCAGACTAACTTTATCGTTATCATACACTTCGCTTTTTGTAAGATAATAAAACTTACATTTTCAATAAAATTTTATACAAATTGACCATTGAAACAAAACACACATTATCTGCAGACCATCGCAGGATTCCATTTATACATTTTTATCTTAATTCATAGAAAGGAAATCTTCATTTTTGATGACAAACGGCTTGTAAAAGGAGCGTAACGATACACAGGAAACGATTGGTCTCGAAAAGCATCTATCCGTTTACCCGTAACAGACTTAAATCTGTTCTTCGCTGAACAAAAGAAAACCCTATCATTAGCCGTGTGGAAGCGCCGATGTTTCCGTGTACGGTCGACTCGATTCGTACACATAACTCCGAAGCCCAATGGTCCGTCACGGACTCAATGACAGAGAATTCTTGGCTACCGAACTTTTCGAGTTGGTTTTTGCGGTTTTCCAGCTGTTTGCTGGTATAACCTGTATAAATGGTTGTCTAGCTGTAAACCTGACAAAAGAGCAAAAGTGTATTTTCCGAAACATTTAGTTGCGAAAAGAACTTCATGGTATACACCTAATATGTAATATTATAAAATAGTCGAATAAGACAAGGGGTACCAATTTTGTTTCTAATTTACTTTCACCATCATTAAAATAAAACCGGTTTTTACAAAAATATTTAGTACACAAACAATTGACACAATAACATTGCAACCAATTAGGTAAAGAAGAAAAATAAAGTAACAGAAATGGTTATAATTTAATTCATATTTATAGCTGACATGTTTGTAGCAACAACTATTTAAGGAAACAGTGACACTAAAGAATATATAATCCTTATAGAAGATAAAATACGCTAAATACGAGCAATGATACAAATACGTAGACTTCCACGGCCAGAGTCAATAACAAATGCACTGTTTTTGGAATTGGACGTTGTCATAATAAGGTATAAGAGGAGAAAACGAAATAAAAGTAAGAGGAAACAAATGTAATAGAAAGGAGATAAAGAGGACAGGAAAGGAGAAAAGGAAAAAAGAAAAAAAAAGAGAAAAGAGAAGAGGTACAGAAACAAAGGAAAGAAAAAAGGAAAAGAATACGTTTTGCTTCGTTCTGTCCTCTTTACCTCCTTTCTATCTTCTTTGTTTCGTCTTTGATTTTATTTTTTCATTTTATACTTTATCATGACATAGTCCAATACCAGAAACACTTTGTTTATTAATGGGTAACGATATCCACAATTTGGTATGCTGTTGTAGTGCTACTATAACAATTCATATGATACTGGTGGTCAGTGAAAGTACTGAAAATACAGATTTTACCACGAAGAACGCACAATGAGTTTTTCTTTACAAATATTGTATAACAATGTAGAATCAGTATTTTTTGGTAATATAAAATATATATGATTTCTTGATAATGTGGGTCTTCCATCTGAATATTTTTCCCGTACACGAAACATGAGAGTATTGAAAATCCTTGATAAAAAAAATTGATGATTGTAGCTTAACAGCACCGTTTCTCTGTATTTTAAGGGAACATTGTTGTGTCGCTATGAGCGCATATTAAAACGTAGAAAAAAAAATTAAAACGGGACAAATCTATCATTTTTTTCCTACATTCAGAATTGTTTATGTTTAAGACCAGCTGTACTATTGCTACCATTTAGCTCCAGAATGTTTACAATTTTATTATAACAGAACTTCTATAAGATTATTGTAAGTTGATGCTTAAAACTGGGCACTATAAAGACCAACTGTACTTTTAGTAGACGACTGCAGTAACTAGAAGTATTAGACGCCTTTCAAAAAGACAGAAACTTTAGAAACTGCTGCGATTTAAAAAAATATATAATACATAAAATATGTGAGTATTTCATACAAATTAGTTCATTTATCGCAATAGGATGTACTGCAGGTATTGGTTCATATGCCTTCATATGCCGAAAATTAAAGAAGCCAATTTGAATAGATAGGCTACGTTTGAAAGTCGCTCCTTGTACTTGTTATTTATTTACTGAACAATTAGTTTATAGTTTAAGAATTTCTTACGGCGCATTTTCTATGCCAAGAAATGAATATATACAAAAATGTACAGCTTGTTTCAATTACTTTTTTTTTCGTTTTTATTTACGAATATATTTCATTCTGTAAACACTACTTCTGTTACCTATGTTAATTGTACGTAACAGTCAAGAGGCTGCAAACTTCGTTAAAAATGAAGAGGCCGAAAGCAACAAGGAACTTTTGGAGGATATGTTGCCTTTGTTTTGACGAATTCGGTTGCAATATGTTCTTAGAAATTCACTGTCTTGACTCGCGGTAGAATTTCCTTCCTGATAACCGCGACCAGGTCAGTGATGAGCACGGCGAATATTTTCGCCAGAGCATTTCAATGATATAGCAACAGTCCACTATTCCGATAACATACTTCAAAAGATGAAATAGTGTCGACTATTAGTATGCAAACTAATACATCTCAAAAAACTAGATAAATTCAACTTTATGTGTGTATCGCATTCATGCACAATATTTGTACATTCATAAAATATCCATGATGCGCCCCATTTTTTCGTGGCTACTGCGTCTGTTGTTCCCCATAATATACGATAATAGCGGCAGATTAGCATAATGGTTTTGGCATTCCGAAAGGCTTTAACCAGAAGAACCGCATGAAATAGACGTAATTTTCAGTTATATGTGTGCGGGTCGGTGTGATGGATGTAACGAGATGAGGACGATGCTGAATTTATGTATATGGTAATGCCGCTTAATATTCAAATCACAAATCTAAAATATGTACATATTCGCTTATTGTACGCTATTGAAATGAGAAAATATACTTGGATCCAGCACAGCGCTTTACGGCGAAACAGAGTATTAAAACTAAGTACAGCACGCATAAACTGAGAAAATCAGGCAGCGAACTTTTTGAATATGAGAAATGATGAACAATCTAATTTTTTGTAACCGAAGCAAGTGAAGCTAAATCAAATCCTACTGTTAATACAAGCAGATTAAATCCCAAGAGCAAAACCTAGAAACACCGCGCAATACAAAGGGATCTCTGCGTTGAAGGAACAAATAATTATAACGACACACAGTGAAAAATGCCGGCTAATAACCTTTAATAACTCTTTTATTGTACTTGAGCAAATTTGTATACGTTTTGACTTTGCACTCAAAAATATGCATATGTATTTCCTTAGCTACAATGGTGGTTGCGCATATTAATACGGTCTTCTAACAAGATCGACTGTGTGTATCGTTTTGTGGGGAGCAAGTGTCTCGGGTAAGCATTATTAAATTTAGCAGGGAATGATAATTGTTATGTATCGGCAGTGTACTTGAATTTTCAGAAATCATTTATTATACATAGAGTATTTGAGAGTAATTTTGGATGAGAATCTTAATTTTCGGCCTTATACAAATTACATTGCGAACAATATGTCACCAAAACAAGTGCCTTTATGTAAAATAAGTAACTACTTGTCAATGCAGAGAACTTTAGTAATATATAAGGCAATAAGTTTACATGAAGATATGAATTTCGTCTCTTCATTTCCACTAAGTTGTAATTAATAATCTCGACAAAGAGGGACAAATTTCAGTACCGTGCGGAGGACAACATGGAGGGGTGAAGCTCGTGGCCCGGAAAATCAAGTACTCATCTCAAAGCACGCTTATTCAGTATTATTCGACTGGTCGTTGGGAGTGTTTGTCAGTACACACATACTCAGAGAATGTCGCATTTAGGTACGTTTCGGAAACGGTGTATTTCGAATAAATTAGAAAACGTAATAACGAGTATGCCGGATTTAGAATACGAAGGTGATAGAATTAAACGTGTAAAGTACAACAACTATTTGACGTGTACTAGCAGGTGGAAATGCGAACACCACCTAAAAAGTATAAAACACTGTTCTGCAATCCATGGCAAACGATACAGCGAACAATTAACATTTCATATAGGTGTTTGTTTTATTCCATGTAATGTACCGTTCACTTTACTAGACCAACAAGCCTTGCTCTCCTTCTGGAGCAAGTATTCGGATTACACATTACCATGTCGGACATCATTAAAAAACTTAATGCCATTTCTCCATGACTACGTTGAAAGAAGAATTAAAACAGAAGGATAAAAGATTGTAGTTATGTATGGACAAAACAACCGATCGGCGAGTATGTAAACGTTACTGAACACTCAATTCTATGTCCTCGACATTCTGTGTTAGTGGTTGTGTAAACCGTGCTTGCTTAGGTCATATAATTAAAATTAAACTTCTAAAGAAGAATTTAAAGCCGTTATTCATTTATAACAATACCAAAATATAAAAATAAATGACTAATATCATTTATCGGATATTAATTAAATTAATAATCATTTCCTTTGTTTTACGCCTGATGTTTTAACTAACACCGATTTACTAAAAAATTACAATCGCACCGCGCGTACTAATGCTACGTTTAATTTGACTGACCCCACTGATTATCTTTGAAGAAAAGGTTCACTTCTCAGTCAAATATCTACAGGTCATTGACGTCTTTTGATCCAAATCTGGACGGGTTAACTCACAAGTCCAAAGTGTCCTTGTAGAATTGCAACAGATTTTGTAAGTACACTTGTGGATCATCCACCACGACGATGTACTTGCTATATGTGGTAAGACCAGCGATAACGGAGCTCTTGTTCAGCTAGCAGTGAACCTAAAACTCACACTCCAGACAGTTGCCAGATTGGTCCTGGCAATAATTCTGCATCTTACTTGCCTTTACATGTTAGTGGGCAGAGAGGACTGCTAGCATAGTGCGATACAATCATCATAGAACATATCCTGCACATGGATGGAAGCCCCCATTAATCTTTCCAAGGACCAACTCATGTATATGTCATGGAATATATTAAGAAAACGCTGTAAATACAGCTTTCTCATGGTATTAATGAAATCAAATCACGAGAAAGACATGTGAGGAGACATAGAACGATAACACACGGACATGTTTCTGCCTACCCGGCATCATCAGCGTTGTTTCGAGCAGTTGTTTTGTGCTAAACACATGTGATTCTCTCGCTGCTTCTATCGCCATACTTAACCCTACGATCCAAGAGAATGTTCCTGGTGCTAACTAGTGCCAAAAGAAAGAAACACTTGTCTACAAAGTCAGACAGCGAAAAGAAGCAGGTACTTCTCTCCACCAACACTTAAAATTGCTAGTTCCGAGAGGGCCTTTTGCACCAAGGGGCAGTGCATAGGGAAACTGCACACGCGAATGATTTCTCAGGCTAACCATGACGTATTTAAAACACGTCTAAAATACAGCTTTCTCATGGTATTACTGAAATCACTTGGCGAAAAAGACATGTGAAGAGACATAAAATGCTAACACCCGCTTTTTTCGCTGTCTGACTTTGCGGACAAGTGTTTCTTTCTTTTGGCACTAGTTAGCGCGAGGAAAATTCACTTGGATCGTAGGGTTAAGTATGGCGAAAGAAGCAGTGAGAGAATCACATGTGTTTAGCATAAAACTGCTCGAAACCACGCTGATGACGCCGGGTAGGCAGAAACATGTCCATGTGTTAGCGTTCTATAACTCTTTACATGTCTTTCTCGTGAATTGATTTCACTAATTCCATGAGAAAGCTGTATTTACAGCGTTTTCTTATCTTGGTGTTATTTTCTAGGCATTCTTTAAGATGGAATATGTTGTCTGCTGTGACATCAGTGGATATACCCTTTAGTTCATGTATACCAGGCAGTAACAATTGTTATAGGTCTCTATACTGATGGTTCACACCGGGATAAAATATGCTGCCTCAAACCTTCGATTAGGCAGCGTAAGCAGATTTGCTACAGTCTTTTAAGTAGAAACTGTCGCTACCCACATAGGGGCTGGATTGTTCATATCGTCGATTAAAATATGGTTATCAAGCTGCACTACAAGCCATTAGCGCAGGTAGAACCTCCTCTGGATCTGTAGCTGATTTCAGGAAGATTCCTAACGCATTCAGTAGTAACAGTAATGTTACTCTCCTCTGGATATCGAGGCACACTGGCATTGAGAGCAACGAAATAGTCGATACCCTGCGTACCTTAAGTACTGCCAAGTTATACATACATTGCTCGTTAGGCTGAGCAATTTTTTGCGGACCTTGGGTGAATTCGTAAATCTATCCGATGTAAAGGCGTTTGTATTGAATAGCCGAGATAGAGCTAAGTGGTCAATAGAACTCTGACAGAGCTCTAACTGCGATCCTTACAGACCACTCCCCCATCAGGAAACACCTGCGTAAAATGGACCTTACTCGAGGAAGTATCCTGCTGTGTGCAGAATCGGGGTTCCTCTATTTGGCAATGTATTCTTAACATTAAATAAAACGAACAAAACTCCTTTGAGTAAATTTCTGGAGTTTACAGGGAGAAAAGATTTAGTCGAAGAAAATATTACTTGGCCGAGTGTTGGGTGAAGATATAATGGTTGCAGCAAAGAATTTAACGGGTAGTGATTGCAGAAATGGGGAAGTGATTTCAAATTTACTCCAAATTAAATAAATCTTAGCAATTACATACAATACAAATATATAACTGTGAAAACATGATTTAATTTTTGTAGTTTTCGCAATTTTGCTTTTTCCTTACTTAACTTCCATTTTGTTATACCTCCGAATGTCCATTGTACTAAACAGTGTTTTTCACTTTATCGCTAAGATCTTTATATGTACAATGGTCGGAGAAATAGAACTCAATTTTACAAAATTTCCAATATATTTATCACAGTATTAATATGGCATCCGCTATCACTGTAGCGTCATCAGATATTCTACTCCTACTGAACAAAAACCTTATTTATAGTCAAACTTAAGGTAACCTTATCTTATGCTAATTAAGTTTTACTTCTCCGACCATTTATCAATATGGATTTGCAACAAGTGTCGCCCGATTCAATCTAAATTTCTTGGCCACTTGGTATTTTAAATTACTACTCAAACGTGCATTGTGTTCTCAAAACCTATGGTCCTTGATCAATGCACTAAAAATATGTTTCCGAAATATATGAAACTGAAGGCTAACGATAGAAGCAGATCAGCATACGTAGGCTATACATCGGGACTCAAGAAATGGCTTACAGAGGACAAGAAAGTACAATTTCAGAAGAGAAGAAAATTTAGCGTTCATTTAATGGTAGTACATACCGAATTATTAAACAATTTAAATTATCTAGAATTTGTAGTATTAGATAATAATACTAGAGAGAAGGTGAAGTTTGTAATCAATGATAAATTTCAAAAAGAAAAACTTCTACAAACTCACATCAATTCTCAAATCATCAATTTTCGGATAGATTTAGAACATTAAAATCAATTATAAAGAAATCAAAAGACAACAAATTAATTCTCACAAAAGCAGATAAGGGAAATACAGTGATGGCACTAAAATAAAATGATTATATCATTATCAGACCAGTAGTTTCCTTTATATCACCTCCCACCTATAAACTATCGAAAAATATTCTAGAGATTATTAAAGAGAATACACAATTTTCAGCCGAATTCACAATAAAACATTCACTGGTCTTAGTTAAAAAAATAGAGAACATAAAACTATCAAATAACGCGAAATTAATTTCTCTCGACGTCACGAATTTATTTCCAAGTATCCCAATAGATGATACTATTAACTTGGTTGTAAAGCTTTTGGAAATGAAACATATTAATAGTTATCAAAAATAAAGAAAGGAAAAAAATCGAGAATTTTTAAACTAACTTGTTTTGATTGCCCAAAAACGTATATCGGCCAAACAGGTAGGAGTTTTGAAAAAAGAATACATGAGCACTTCATGAGCTATGTACACAAAAATAAAGATTCCAATTACGCGCGCCATTTCTTGGAAAACAACCACAATTTCAATTGAAATTTTACATTCCGAAAGGTCCACAATTAAACTTACTCGAATCCCTAGAGATAAATAAACTTAAATATTCATGCATTAGTTAATGATCAAATAGACTTGAATAATTCACCTTTGTTGAATTTGTTTGTGAACTCTAGTACTAAGAATTTAGAGACATAATCAGTCCATTATGAAAATACATATGTACACATTATTCTTAATTAGCATAAGATAAGGTTACCTTAACTTTGGGTATAAATAAGGTTTTTGTTCAGTAGGAGTAGAATATCTGATGAAGCTACCGATAGCGAAACATGTCGTACTAATACTGTGATAAATATATTAGAAATTTTGTAAAATTGAGTTTTACTTCTCCGACCATTGTTCAATATGGTTTTCCAAGTATCGGCCGACTCAATCAAAATATTTATATGCAATTTAAATTATGCGCTATAAAATTTAAGCTGAATGGATATTTATACTATGATGAAACCTGCGAACGAAAGAAATCGAAGTGATACGCAATTCGACATTTACAAAGAGTGATTGATAAGTGTTGCACAGATAAATTAAACTAATACAAATATTAATATCAATGTTAATGCTAAACCACCGTTGGCATTTGTAATGATAGAATTACCGAACGTAATTAAATTACTGAAAAAATATCAGTCTCGGAGAGACTCGAATCAAAACGTTCGAGTCTCTCCGAGCCTGATATTTTTTCAGTAATTTAATTACGTTGAGGAATTGCAAGGACATTTTATTAATTACACGGATGTTGTTGATGTCCCAACTCTTAGTCGTTTTACTCTTGTATGTAACCACTATTTGCGGTCTATTGCATTAACAATATACTACGTATCCATATATACATATATAAACCTCCGTGGTGTTCTTTATGAATTGTACGTTACAAACATACAGCGCGTGTCTCCAGTGGCGTTATTTTCACGTTATTGTCTTTACCTTTCCTCGCCATTGCCTGCTACTATTAATCAAGAATAAACAAGAAGCAAACGCTCCAGCACAGCAGTCTACTGATGCGAAACGTTGGTACATACCAACGCTCTAATTAATATCTACTTCAACATACATCCCTGGCTTCCTTGGACATTCGGGTTTTGCCACGGCAAGTAAAGGCACCCAGAGCTCATTGTTGATATTAGGGCATTCCGGTGGCTTTATCAAACGGTAATATGTGCTATTATAAATCTAAATTCGCTCTCTGTCTGCATATATATATATATATATATATACGTGAATTACCGCGGGCTCGCACGGTTCCTTGTACTCATCGCGCAATGCTGTGTATTACCCGGTATTCACATGCTAAATTAATAATTTCCCGTACATTCCGAGAGAGATGGGGGAAGACGGGCGAGCGTAAATAGATGGAAGGGAATTGCAAGATAGCTTTATCCACTTTGTGCTCGGCTATAATATTCATGTATGTGGTTCCACGTGGTTTCCCTGGGTGTATGCCTCTATACATACATGTATTTCTATTGCTATACTACCTTATAGCCGGAAACGGTAACATTTGCATTTCCATTTCAGTGAATAAAGATATTTCTTTTAACTAGAATCCGTTTAATATGAATGCAAGTAGGCATTTCTGCAGTATTTGAACAAACGTAGATTTTTATTCAAGATAGTTTCCGTTTCCAATAGCTGTATTTTAAGAAATCATTCACAAATGCAATTTGCTTGCAAGTTTCTAGGTTTTGATGACAAATATAAAAGAAAAGTATAAAATGTTGAGAGTATTTGTGGGGTTGCAAAAAGCCTTCTCGGGACCAATTGCATTATATTTAAAAGAAATGCAAAAAATATCACTACAGTAACGCCGAATGAGGAAGGGATAGTAGCATCTTGATAGAAGAATAACATCGAAAATGTATGTTCTGTTATTATATTTTTGTCGTACCATTTTGCTGCTTCTTTATTGTTAGGAAGCGTCCAACCCAACTTTTTTATATTTATGCTTAGTAACATAGAAATTCCATAAAAAAATAAGTGAAGTTTCTGTGGATAATCTTGGTAAAACGTGAAAGCCATATATAAAGTTTCAGTGGTGAAATTAACATTTTATGAATCTGTAAGGAACAGGTAAATGTATGTACGCACTAAAAAGATTGCTGGTATGGTGTACCTTCTAAGCATGATTTCCTCGGACATCCAAATTGAAGCATCCTCGGGAAATCCTCTAGATGTTAAACGTATTTTCACTTGCCAAAGATCCTGTTTAAGAAGCATCTTCCATCCAAAGAAAAGAGACATACACAAAAATTTTCAAAAAATTCAATATAATTACCTTACCTAGAGATACATACGGGTATATATTGAGACGGATGCTTTCGCGGTCACCGTATGTGCAATAATATATGATCGGACACATCGTGTGAAAGAATAACGGCAATACATACTAGGACGAACGACAATTGGAGCATTGATCCAAGCATACCGAGTCGATGAAAACATTCAGAAGTTAACACGCCCTTGTGTGCACATATACAATTATCCACATGTAATATGTAATAAACATTTTTTAATTAACTATGTTTTCAGGCTGTACTTAAACGTCTTCAAATTTTGAATTTTATAGTGCTGAAGATGATTGTATATTTATGAGGTTTGAGTAACCGCGCTTTTATGCACTGTCGCGAAACGTGGGTCTTGAGACTAATAGGGATATAGTCTCGTAAGATCTTATTAAGACACCATAGTGCGTTTCAGCAAAACATGCGCATTCATTATATATGTATGTGTGCATGTATGAAATAATATTCCAGTGTTTCTGCCCGCGCATGTTGTTGGTTCCGAAAGGGACCGTCTCAACTAGGTCGACGTTTCGACGAGATCCCATTAATTTTCTTCTGGACGCTCTCGTTCAGCTAACGATCGGAGATGAACTAACTCTCCTATCGTTGGTTGGCTGGACTTCCTTCTTCGGTCCGTCTTCCTCTCACGAGGGATTGGATGTGGCTGGGTGCTGCCGTGACCCATGAGGGGATGGCGTAAATCAGTATGGGGCGAATGTATAGCTTATACAACGTTATGCTTGTTCTAGGATTAAGGGCTGAGTTGAATCAGAGAGGGTACAGTTGGGATATTCTGCCGATTGCCTTTGTTTTTGCCCTTTTCAGATGTTCGGAGAAGGTGAGCCATTTATCCAGGCTCATTCTAAGATACTTGGAACTCTTTAGGAACGCGGTTTCGCTCTTTAATCTTGTTGACTATTTCCCTTTGCAGGATTTCTGCATCCGGGAATTTTGGTTTCAACTCCGACATCTCAGTGCCTCTTGAATCTGCGACGTTGTGTTGCAAACTGCCCGTTCAAGGTCTGTCTCGGTCTCTATTCTGGGGTTAGCTTCTATCGTTTCCGATATTAGCCGTTAGTACAACGTCCAGTTGTGGAATTTGGCCACTGTTCCTCTTGCAGGCGTTGGCAGAGTGAGATAAGTCTCCGTGAACATAGGGTAGTGATCGGAGGATAACTCTTGAATTGCGTGAACCTTAGAGGGAACGACCAGTCTTTTAAGATCAAGATATCGAGCACTTCTAGGTCAAAGGGATCTGTATTGCTGAAATGTGTGGGATCGGACAGCGAGACAACGTTAAACTCTTCCTGTAGGTCCACCGAGGCTCGTATTAGAGTGCCATTCCTGTTGTCCACCCTCGAGTTCTATGAATGGTGTTTATTGTTCAGGTTTCCAGAAATCAAAACATGGTCGGCTTGGTCTGTTATTCTTCCCAGGTCCAAAGTGCTAATGGCCTGTTGAGGCAGATTATAGCAAGCTACAAATACCATAACTTTGCCGGCCTTCCGGGTCGCTCCAAGCTGTTGGCAGGGAGGCGGAACTCCAAGTATGCTAGGCACCTTTTCACTAGGTTAGCGCATCCTCCCCCTAGGAGGTCTACGCGGTCGGTCCTGTAGATGTGGAAGTTTGCGATCTTGAACTTCTTGTCGGGTTTCAGCCATGACATTAGGGCGATGTCGCTTCGGTGTTCGACGAGAAATTGAGCAAACTCAAGTTTCTCGTTCAAGATTCCTTGCGCACTCCAGGCTGCGATCCTTAGACTTCTTGGCGCCGTTCCATTCATAGTGAGAAGATTAATTTGACCATTTCCATGAGGAGTGCAAGTTTCTCCATGGGGTTACTAATATTTTTGATCTTTCGAAGGCCTAAAACCATTTTTCTCGCTACCAGACGAAAAAACTTGAAAGCAGAGAAAGAATCTTTGTTATATATCTCCGTCTTCTCGTTAAATTTGGCGTTTATCATCTGAGACTTCTGGGCGGAGTCTTTTTTGATTCTTTTGATTCTTCTTACTTCGCAGGGGGTTACTGTTCTTTCTTGGGGGTCCTTTGTTTCTTCTTGCTTGAAACCCTTTCCCCTTTCGTCTCGGTGGGCTTCATTGGTTTCGCTAGCTCTGGAGAGCTCTTTTGCACCTTGGAATCATTCCGTTTCTGCGTGCATTTTCGTGCGCTTTGTGTGCTAGAAACGTTAGTTTCGCTCACGTCAGTGGTGGGTAGTTCGCCTTGAGGTTCTATGATAGGATCCACTTTGGTTTCGTAGCCTGCTGTATCTCTTTCGCAGGTTGTTGGCTTGTCAGTTTCTTGTACACATGACATCGGCGGTACGTTGCGGGATGTGAACCGCCGCAGTTGGCGCACTTAAGCGTACCTTCTTTATCTAGCGTGTATGTATTAACTACGTGGCTTCCGCTGCAGCGCGAGCATCTCTACACTAGTATGCAACGCTCTGAGGAGTGGCCGAATCACTGACTCTTAAAAGGGGTTACGGTAACTCGCATACGGCAGATATCCGTCACCTTGTAGATGACTTCAATCTCCGTACACGGGACAGTAATCATGAACACCGAGCTGGCGGAGTTATCCGGTTGTTTCAGGTTCATGACTCTCTTCGCCTTGAATCCCTTATTGATCAGAGCACTTTCGATCTCTTTCTCCTCCATCGAGCGAGGCGAATACTTTGACAGGACGGGTGCTCCGCAAGGTATAAGTATAAAACTGTACTCCCTGTCCGGCTAAAAAAGTGGTTACTTCAACCCAGTCGTCCTTATTCCCAGTTTTAATAATCAAGTGGTTATCCTTGAACTAGAAGAACGACTTGGTGCTGCTGTGTGCTATGATATCTCTCACAGCTTTTACGAAATCTACGCCGTAAACGTAGATCACTGGGCTTTTTGCCGAAGGTTTCCTAAGAATGTCCGGCGCGTTAGGATTTGGTGAATCGCCTACATGAGCTTGATCACCGTTTTCCATTTCGTCGTTGGACTTCTTTTTCTTCTTCTTCCGGTCCCGCTTCCTATCTTCTCTCGATTAGGTCCATCCTTCCTCATCAGAGCTGGCAAATTCCGATTCTGGCGTCGGGAGTAGATCATCCTCTGGGAGGGGCCCCTTCAGGGAAGCTGCGAAAGTGCCGCTGCTTCCAGAGGATCCGAAATCGACTTCCATTACGGACCGGTACCCGAGTCTCTACTGGGTACGCTTATTTTTAGAAAGCTTTTGTTGAACGATAATAAGAGAGTATCCCTTTCTTACGATTAATTATCGGCTTGCTGGACTCCCTCAAAATGCATGCACCGCAACCTCAACTGCAGCATGATGATTTGTTGGAAGAGATGATTCGTTAAGTTACCAGAAATTTATGTGCTTTATTTGCTACTCAACACATCGATTACGCTAGCTAAAGCTCCCCGTTTCGTCATGTCTTTTATATCCCCTCGTAGCTATTGTGCGTGGACCGGTCTCCGCTTCCAGCCGGCGGGAGATGATATCCGCAGCACGCGATGCCCGGGCGTCACTGTCATTGTTCTGCTGGTTCTATGTTGCTTCTTGCAGCCCATCTGTTGGGATATATTTTATAATGGTTCTCCAGGTCGGTAGTAGGCGTTGCTAGTCGCCTGCTTGTTGAGGTTGTTCGAACGCTTCTCTGTCTCCATGGCTTCCCGGATAATCCTTGTCGGAAGATTTTACTCGTGCTTATCGTTTTTGTTTTTTCGAAGTATATTTTGTATCCAGTCAATGGGACGTGCTGCGCTAAAGCTGAAGTTGTTTGTTTTGCTCGTACCACTAGTTTGTGTTCTTCTCTTCTGACTAAGGAGTTCATCAAATACCGGAAAAAATCCTCAAAGTGCCCAAGGTATACAGTTTGTCGAAGATACATAAACAAGAGCACATGACCTCCTACGTTAAGAATGCGTGCCACTTCATCGACAATCTACAACATGTGAAGAGCACAGACATGTTAGTCAGCTTCGATGTTAGCAAAGTTACAGTTCACCAAGTACAGATCAATGAGACAATCGACATCATCCATTAAAAAATAGCACCAGGTGGAAGACTATCTGTTAAACCTAATGGAGAATTGCCTGAAAGACAGTTATTTCACATGCAACGGCCAGAGATATAGACAAACAGGAGAAGCGCCAATGGCATCGCCGGTATCACTCATTATAGCTAATGTCTTTTGAAACTAGGGCCCTGAACACCGTCAAGTGCCTAGTTTTTCAATTAGTTTTATGTTTGATATTGTGTTGTATGCTTTTCCCATGTTTATGAATATGGTTACTACTCTATTTTGATCATTCAATTTTTTATCAGGTTAATTAGATCATATGCTATAGATGTCGTTCCTGAACTTCTTTTGAATGCATATTGTTGTTGATGTACTATGTTATCTATATAATGTGAGACTGTTTTTAAGAAGAAACAATATAGTGTTATGTAAACTACGTATGTAACCATGTTTATTGACGAGTCGTGCATTTTTAACATAACAGTTGTTATTATTATTAGTTTCATTTTATGATAGGATATTAGTTTTGTAATGCACCCAGTAATACAGTCTAACAATCAAACGCAAATTAATACGAGCGAGCACCCCAGAAGCAGCACGATTGCGAATATTCCTTCTATTTGAATCGAAGATAATTCCTTCACGATATTCTATCTACTATGCTTTCCGACAAATTACCTGACGTTAATAATAAATGAATAGATTCACGTATAAATGTTTTGCATAGGTACAAGTAGATATATATTTCCATCAACACTAATTATAAAAACCGAGATAAATGCAGCATTTTCATAAAAGAAGTTGTTTTCCGTTACCGGTAGTAATGAGATTCACTCATCTAACGAAGATAGAAAAGATAAAAATGCTAATTAAGATTTGCTTATCTACGTAATTAATCTGAAAAAGAAAGTTAGTCGAAAAAAGACCATAAATCTTAGGTTAGCTTTAAAACTTTTGCAGCGATTCTTCCAAAGAAATTAAGTGAAGCTTCTCTACAAAACATTTAACGAAACAAAAATGTAACAATATACTTTAAAAGTCTACTATAAAAGGTTAAAGAAGTTGGTACCAGGATAGTTTACATTTCTAATTTTCAATGCATTGTTGCATAGTATGTTGTGTGTAGGTATCTGTGTATGCAGCTTTTTCTATCTCTGTATGCATCTACACATCCTCTAACCCTAGGGGTAGCTAGCGCTGTACCATGAAATATCTACTCCTGAATGCTAATCGATAGGAACTAATATAACGAAATTAGCATATCATGTAACATTAATACGGCGTCGTGGTTTTCGCCGGGCTACTTGCTGTGGAGCTGCTATTGGTATTAATTATAAATTCCCCGGTACTGGCGGATGATGTTGACACAAGTTCGAGATTGTGCAAAAAGGTCAACTTGCAAATTTAACATAAATAGATATTCGGTATGTACACAGAACTTTAGTTAAAATGGCGACGCGACTAATGTTGATATTTTGGATTTAAGTGCTACTAACATTAATATGTCTCATATTCACTTATTAATTTCTATTACCGTTTATAATGCGCCTTTTTAATCGTTCCGTTTGCACTTTTACTCCATATGTAGGAATCAAGCAGATATAACTAGTACTATACTGTAATATTTTAATCCTTTAATTACCCCACTTTTTCCTAAATTGGGTTAGTTTAATGCATGATAGCAAATAAATAGAATATAACAAATAAGTAGTAATATGACAATGAGGATTCTTAAAACGCAGCGTTCCGAATATATATTATTAATTTGGGTGGTGTGGAGTTTACTGAGATACCTGCGAATTACACAACCATACAGTCCTTGAAATCGCCCCCGCAAACAGTGGAAGTATCAAGACGGCAGATGTGTGACAGTTCCAGACCCAATAGCTGAAAATAGCGCTGTTGGGCCTGGGACGAGAGACGCCGCCATCTCGGACTGGGCATTGCCTCGACGGCGTCGGGCGTCACGCCGCGAGACGTGAGGTTCCAGGACGAGCAAGGGCGCAAATTTTCTTGTGTTGTTCTGGACTCTTCTTCGACAGCGGAGAGAGAAATTAAGAGGACAAGCTGCGAAATGGGCAACATGCTAAACATATATTTGTACGGGAAAGAATGAATGTTGACAAATTTGCATCCGCACACATGAATGCGAGAGAGAATGATAGTAAGTATGATTTCCTTGAACATTGTGACTCCCGGTCTCCCATTGTTTCAGATATCTCGTGACGGCAACTGGCGGCGGAACGACCGTTATTCATCAACCCGGAGAAGAGACACGATCGTGAACGGACACCTTCTCAATCCAAAGAGACCACCAGCGAGATAAATCCCCAATACTTAAGAAGCAGCGGACATTAGAGAAGACGCGAGTTATTACTGTATTATGTTTGTAATAATGCATATAATAAAATATTTATGTAAAGCGTTCAATTTATTCGGATCTGCTTCTGTAGGGTTAGGAGATATGTCAATATCTAAGCTAAGTAAGGCCGCATTATTCTCATTCTTTAGGTTAAGATTAGTATGGATTTGCGTTAAGTTGAGGACATCTGCTGTAATGCCGTCTCTGATGACGCACCGGTACTAGGACATGTATTGTCAGTTAATCAAGTTTTACGAAATAAAGAGCCTGGACGCAGGCGTACATAGGGACCGAAGGGAATGAGAGAGAGGACGAACTCGCGAAAGATGTTGCAGTACTAATGCCACCACGGATAGCGGAAGCGTTAAAAACGGCAGTGAGTAAGACCGTTTCGAACCCCGGATAACCGCAGCAGCGCTGTTGGGGAACGGAACGACAGACACCGCGCAGGTTGCGCAATTTTGGAATGGGTCTTACCTCGACGGCCTTGGGCTTCACGACGCGAGGCATAGGGCTCTGCTGTCTGAAGGGCGAAGGTCGGTTTCGGATGGTTCTGAGCAGGCGTCTTGCGGGATAGAGCTTGCAGCTCAGCGGTACTGTGTGATCTTCCTATTTTCTTTTTCAGCGGGGGAGAAATGGCCTGATAGGGGTGACGTGATAAGTATATTTGTATGAAAAAGAACGAATGCCGCCAAGGATATGCATCTGCACACAAGCCGTATGATTGCGAGCGAATGTTAGTAGGCAAAATTTATATGAGTATGGTTATACCATTTGTTTCAGGAAGCTCAAGACGCCAACTGACGATGGGGCGACCGTTATTCATGATCCCGGAGGAGAGAGATGACCACTTGGATAATCGCTTGCGGAGGCCTAGGACCTTCTCAAACCAAAGGAACCACCAGCGAGACGAACCAACTCTTGAAAACACCGGCCATTAGAGAAGATGCGTGTCTTCTATTGTATTGTATCGTTGACAATGAATAGAATGTAATAAATATTTATGTTAAGCATTTATTTTATTCGGAACTGCTTCTGTGAGGTTAGGAAATATATTACTAATATCTAAATTAAGTAAGGCGCGGGCTAGGTCCGCATTATTTTTATTCTTATCTTAGGTTAAGAGTAGTATAAATTTAGTTAGCTAGATTTGCGTTTATTGTGTATAGTTAAGTTGAGGATATCAGATGTAGTGAATCTGGGGAAGCACCGGAGCTAGGGCAATTATTGTCAGTTATTTAAATTTTATCAAATAGAGAGTCCTTGAAATCGTTGTAAATTATAATTTATAAAATGTTGCAACATAATTACACTTTTAACCATCGTTTTTAATTTGTCGCAAACTAGATAAAATGTTTGCTACCTTGTGTATGCTTCCACGTTAGTTTCAGTAAACCGAGTTCGCCGTGAGCAAACATGATCCTATATGAAGAGAACGACCATTTCAAATAATTCATCATCTGGTGAATGAAGCGATAGATCACATGTTATCATCAACTATAAGTTGGTTATTCGGTAATACAGCCACTTTTTAATATTTGGAACTCAATAATGTACTTATTAACTTTGTCAGTAAATCGTCGTTTGTTTAACCTAACATAATTAATGTAGCGCACAAAATCCCGTTACACAATAGTCAACAAAACGGTATGAACCAAATGTGCTACGGAATATAGAGTGAGGCTATCGGCGAGAGATATTTTCGAATGTTGTTGAGCATATAGTATATGTTACCGTATATCATTTTCGATCTATGCTATAATTGCTGTTACAATTGTTTAAGAATTTACCAGTAATGTATATGTATTAAACACTAGATAATTTTTACATATTGTAACAATTTGCACGCGCATTACTTAAACTCACATAGGATTGCACATAATATCTAAGAGAAATGTAAAGATTAAAATGTTTACAAAATACCTATTAATGAAATTTCCCGAAAATCATCATTCATATCCACGGTAATACCTTACGAGAATTAAATTACATCTTAGATTTTGGACAAATAATTTTCCCCCAAAAACTATTAGATACACTTGACAGCATCAAATAGATTTTGATAAAGAAATATTTTTTCATAAGTGTCGATGTCACTTCTGGAGAATTTCACTCAAATATTGCAGGAATTCTACATTACACCATTATCCACTTAGTATATGCATTATCTTTGCATAGTCTACTAGTCTGACGTATCATTCAATACAAATACTCAATAAATTTTACTAAGAATGTAATCAAAGTAACCTTCATTTTTATTTTGTTGTTTTTGAACTTTATTAATAAGAGATCGATAACTCTAGTATTCTTCACATTCCTCCTCACCTCACAATAAGCTAGCATGTGATCGCTCTTCACTCAGACACATGTTTTAGTATTGATTTTTATCTTTCCTGTTTTCATTCTCGCGTTCAAGTTAAGATCCAATTTCAATATTCTGATCCTTTCAACATAATTTTATTTTTTGTTACCTATTTTGTTTCATACTTACAGAAAAGTTTTTTAATAAATTAAATCTCTTTAATATATCATCAAATTTTATTAATTTTATATCTGCATATATTTGGTAAAATACTTTAATATGTGTACATTTTTAGACTTGCTAGAAAGCAACAATTGGTTGAAACCAGTTTTAAACTGTAAGGAATTGTGAAAACATTTAATATGTGTTTATAAAGTAAATTTCATGTTCACTATCCTTCAGGACAGTGTGTGTAAATCTGATCACTGTTAGTAGAATTGCCAACTTATATTGCCCGAAAATTAAAAAAAATGTTTACTTTAACAAATTCCTTTCAATTTTATCGACGTGGATAACTATATCAGACTCCACTTTAGTACACTAGTATACTAAGCTTCAATTATGTATATAAATCGGTTATACAATATTTATTACTAAATTTGTAAGATATGCGAATTGTAAAACCTGATGATGTACTACTGCAAAGTTTTCTCTTAGCTTTTATTTTATCAATTAAAAGCATGGTATTCGAACATCATTGGAACCTGCAAATTCTAATTTAAAATTGTTAAAAAATCTTGCATGTTATACATACATCTTTTTATAAATGGAATAGCAAGGAGATAGTAGGATATATAAAATAAAAATCTCACGTGTACGCAAATTTAGCAAAATTCAATAAAAGTTGCTCTCCTCGTAACATCACCCTTCAATCCGTCCCAAGCACCTGCAATCTTTTGTTTTAAATGCTCCATATCATTAGATTTTTTTCTTAGACGATATTTTTCAAAATTCCTCGCAAGAAAAAGTCCAATAGTGTCAAATCTGGGGATCTGAGATGAAATTCTAATGGACCGCAAGTTCCTATCCACTTACTTCTATATTTTGTATTGAAGTAATTATCTGCAAACATAGCAAAGTCATGGCAGGGAGCCCCATCCAGTTGAAGTCACAAATGTCTTCCAATTTGTAGTGCTACAGTTTCCACTAAAAGTGAAAGTTGTAAAAATTCCAGATATCTTTGTTCAGTTAAGATGCCTTGACAGGTACATAGACCCATTAAATGGTGCCCAATTATCCCACATCAAGCATTTATGCCAAAGTGGCCCAATCTTTGAATTACTCTCGCATTGTGAGGGTTTTCATTGGATCAATAAGAGGTGTTTCTTTTATTTGAAAGGCCATAGTTAATAAAGTGACTCTCCTCTGTCCGCAATATGTGATTATATAAATTTGCATCGTCATTTAAAGCGACTAAGAACTAAAAGATAAAATGTTATCACTTTCAATATCCTCAAGACACGATTTATTAAGGAAAAAACCACATTGGTACACAAGAAGAACCTCTCCATATCAATATCAAGGATTCAAGGATTCTAACAAAGAGAATGCATTTTTTCTTGCAAGGTATACGTAACTGATCACCCTGTATGTTTAAACTTTATCTGAGCTTAGAGAAAACACTTAGAGAAAAGGTTTTCTTTTATCATACGAAGTGTATTTTGTAATTTGGAATCAAATTAATATCACCGTATTGTAGTTTTTACTCCAGTAGTAAAATTCAATTGTGCAACTAGATTTACATTTTATGTTTTCAGTATATGCAACTGAATATTTTTAGATTTTATCTTAGCCAACCAGTAAGCAAGAAACTGTCACAGTAATACTGATACGTCGCTATAAATTTTCTATTTGCGATTTATCAGCTACTACATTAACTGTGGTATACGTCTTTTGAAATGCGTAGGATTTCATTCAATCCACTCCGGCATCACACATTGCGCACAGCATATGATTCCCAAATGTGGAAAATCGTGAGTCGAGGGAACGATGATAATCGAGCCGTAGGCATGTTCGATCGATAGGGATGAAATCGACCGTGATAGGTGACATTTAGAACCAGACATGTGCATTGTACATGAATTTGCAGCAATCGCATCGAAATCAGTATACACGGAACGGTTGTTACGATATTAGTTCATCATTATGGAAGGCTAATATAGTAGATGGATTGTGACATTGTTCTGCTAAGAAACAATACATGTAATAATAAAAGACTCTTTATCTATAATAAAGGAGAATTAATATAAAACATTAAATATGTAGAAGACACAAGACTCAATATTTCCATGATTAATTTAAACATTACTGATCTGACGTCAAAAAACATATCCGTATCTCGTAATAAGCATAAGGAATAGTCTACATAGTGGTACGAGATGGTTTTGATCTTATATTTAGAACAATCGCAAACGAACTAGAATATTAGGACATATGAAGCACAATAATAATTATTACACCCACTGCTTTGGTAAATGGCGTATGTATTGAATCTCACAATAGTCACCTGCCTACTTTCCACGACAGTACTAACTTTACGATAACATTTACTATACCTCTATTACACTTGCAGAAATTAAATCAGTAATCAAACAATCGGAAGATTCTTCTACGTTAGGATCAGATAATATTTTGGTATTTTCCATAATTGTGGATATGTACCTGCTAAATCCTTACACGTCACATTCAATCTTGTTTTCAAGCATTCTAAACTTCTAACAGTTTAGAAGTTGGCCGAGCATTCAAGAAAATCGGTTCCTCTGAAATCAACAATTATGGTCCAGTTTGTTTACTTTGCAATTTTTCAAAAGCTTTCGAGCACATCTTTTACTTATCTTTTCTGAGTGCTGCGTGGATGGATCTCTTAGAAGCCACTCAGTTTGATATCGTAGCGTTCCACCGCCACTAATCTAGCTTGCCTTACGCAATACGTGTCTGAGGCAATAGATTGTAGAAGCCAAGTTGACACTATTTACTTGAACTTTCAGAGGATGTTTGATCAGATGAACCATTACATATGTATTCTTCTACGAAAACTAAATTCGTTCGGATTTACCATTGCGTTCACTCTTACAATCGTACCTGATCAAGCATGCTATACAAACTATCCAAGCACATTGCTACCTATGATATATCGCAAGGATCTAATTTCGGACCTCTACTATTCCTACTCTTCATAAATCGACATCGCTAGTGATGAAAATGGAATGCACGATGATGAATATGTATACCGTATATTTCTTCAGTGGTATTGATTGTGTTTCTAGTCGGTGTAAAGTTAATAGATTGTCGCTGAATATATTTAAATGCATTACTATAACATTTACTAAGCGACAGCAAGTTATTATCTATCATTATAACGTTGAAGAAGTATTAACTTCGGTCAAGGATTTGGAAGTGCCTTTTAATACCACCCTGTCTTTTTCTGATCACATAGCTCTGTTACTATCCCGATGATATAAAATATGTAGATTTATTTATCGTAAATACAGAGATTTGCACAATATACAGGCTCTATCATCATCATTTTTAGCAATCATTCAATCCCAATTACTGCATTGGTTTCGTTTCCTATTTATGAACAATATACAAAAAATTCCTGAAGTTTCTCTATTTTTTGTCAGAAGGGTGTTATCACTATCGAGGCCATACATATAGTGTTCTGTTGCATAAATTTAACTCTCTTTCTCTTTCTGCTGGGAGAACCAGTTCTTTGTTAACTTTTTATCCTCTTTGATACATAACAAGATTTAGTGTCTCTGGGTCCTAAATAAGTATAATTTTTTTATTGCCAGAATTAACTGCAGATCGTCATTTGTCTTCTACTGCGGTCACACTCGAACAAATATCCTCATGAGGTCTCTAGATACTTATATTGTAGTAACTTCAACAGGATCTCGCACAAGGCATTGAGCCAAGAGTCCTGGTTTATTACGTAAAGTAATATTGCTTTCGAGAATAATTTGCTGTATTAGTTGAAGGTATCTTAATCCGACTATACGTTCCTTTACAACATTGTAGTAATTGCGTAAAATAATAATGTATTTGCAGGTTTTCTGTTTTATTTACGAAATATTCCCTTAAATATTGCTATCTACTCATATTTTACTCTCTTCTGGTGGTAACGTTCACCTTTAACAACATTTTAAGAAAATGGCGTGTAAATTATATGTACAAGTACACAGTGCTCAGAATCCTGTGTATTTCAGATCTTGATAAGTCTAGCTTTCCTCGAAATCCTTCTACTTTCCTATTCTTAATTAAAAAATATTTCATCTTGAGTTAATCAATTTATTCTATTCATTGTCTTGGAAATCTGCAATAATTATTCCCCATAATGCAAATTTTTAGTGACATCGCACACTTTAGTCGATTATGAAGTGCGTTGCTCGTAGGTATATTGTACAGCAATGCGAACAGATGTGTAACTACCTCCCTCACAATTTTATGCGGAAAGAAGTATATTATATCGGAGGAGAAAGATAATTCCAAAGTTTCCGCGACAGGGGTCGTTACTTATATCTTCCAACGTATGTGCGAGGTTCACCTACGTGAAATGATAACGAGATTATAAGTTAGGGAACTCGTGTAAGTCTGGATACGTTATTTCCGGATCGAGCATATTCTTCGCGTGGATGTGGAGAAATGCGGCGACGTTGCGAGGTAATTTCAGTTTGGTAAACACACTTGAGCTGTGCCTCGTCGGTTAAAGTTGTAAATTGTTATTTAGTATTTTCGGTTACCTATACGAAAGCCTATGCTTGTTTAACGACTTTGTTGATTCTTGTAAACGGTATTGTTTACTATACAGACGTACGTACCTACTTTATATATCCATTAAATATATAGAATTAACAAATTCCAGGATTGTTTAATTAGCTTTTCCAAGTAATTTACGTGTAATGTAGTGGAAAACTTGCGACCTTTCAAAGACGAAGTTTACTTTGTATGCAAGTATATGTACATGTCTACACGGAATAGACGTTTGTCGCTGGCCACTTTTATAAAATTTTACGTTTACTACTTTTATGAAAATGTCTGAAAATCTGAAGTTTTGGAAACTTTGTAGTCCCTGGATACCCGACACTCTTACAAAATAGTATAAATTGAAGCGTCATGCCAGTTTACTTAATTCTTGACTAGGCACCATAAAAATGAAATGTCTTTTTGTCCGTAGTCTATAGAGTGGAAGCACATTTATTCGACAATAAAAACCAAAGTCAAACTTTCATAAAATCCTTTAAAAATCACATGTACAGTTTTGTGGAACAGGCAAAACGTTTTGATAGATTTATGCTTATTGCCAAACGCTTAGAAAACTATGTCTTACAGTAGAGCAAAAAGTATGTTGCGTGTCTAGCCACATTACTGTTCTCATTCGCGATATTATTTGCCCACAGGTGCAAAAATAACAACACAGCTCCTCCAGGACTACAACTCGGACAAATTTTATTACCTGCTTATAGATTATACTTTGTACATGGTAACTTTTATCGATCTTTGCGCCTAAAATTTGTCCTTTCTCCGATGATGATAACGAGGTGAAAAATAGTTCATATGTCCTTTCCTTAAGGAGTGGTATCATTTAGTTGTTTCTAATGTTTTAGTGCTAGTATCTCTTCTTTCGTTTCTATTGGTATCCCGAGGTGCCGTATATATCATTCAATTTTATCTAATACCTTTGCCCATACGTCAACGATGTGGTGCATGTTCTCTTTCTTGCTTCTCTATCTTATCATAGCTTCCGAATATATGCGCTTGTGCCTTAGTCTATAACGCTATATCTATCCTTTTAGATTGATTACTACATTCTGTGATTACTAAGTTGACATAGAATGAAAGTAAAAATGCACCAAGTACTCCTTTTTGTATCACTTCCGGAGTGGGTGCAAATGGTTCAAATTAACAGATTTCGGTCCCTAGCCTAATATTGTTTTTACGGTACAAAGATCAAACTACTTTTATTAGATTGGTGATGCTTTCTATGTCCATAAAAGGAGATACAAAAGGATCACAATGAAATTGGTATTGGAATCGTAGAGTTAGGTTAACTTTCTTATGAAACAAACTATGAAATCAGTCAAAGTAAAAAACGTACATAGAACAGACAAAATATTAGGGCAGAATAATAATAATGAATAATTCAAATACACTCAGATTATTTTAAAATTGCTTAAAACAAGTGTATTAAATTAATCCCATGAAGCTAGGACATAAAATATTCTATTTCAAAATATTTACTCGCAACTTTCTATGTACGTTTCGTTTTTAATATCTCCATAATAATTACCGCTGCATTCACCGAAATGTGACTAATTATAATTTCCTTAGTCAAAGAACGTTACTGAGACCGCGAGGACCTCTTTTGCTTACTCACTGTACGCACAAATTTTAAGCTTTGAGTTACTAATTTATTTACGCATTCACTTATATCCTTTAAGCAATATAAATCCATCGCTTCTGATTTGTTGCCTTTCAGTGGAGGATTGACGTCTTTAAGACGTCAACGATGAAATTAGAAAGTCGACCAAAGCGAACCTAAGGATAGGGGGAAGATAGGATCTTAAGAATTGGAGAGAACAGAATAGGGACACCAGCAAAAGGACCCATCGCTATAGTGTCGGTTCGGAGACATTATTCTCCAGTATATATTCGGGATTTTGCTGCCAAATTGAAGAGGATCTCTGGTGGAAACTTCATTCCGGTGTACTTATAGCTTCGGTCGCGTTTTATATGCACGTCTGGCAACGGTTTCGCCTTCTAGCGCCTCCCCACTTCCCGTCGAACCGCTTTCGTACGATTCCTACAGCAGCAAATATATTCAAATGAAACTCGATCCCGAGACACGGTCAAATGTTAACTTCCGGATCAAGAGAGATCGCGTCGAACCCCTTCGCCCTAGGATTAGGACGTCTAGTTGTGTTTCTTAACGGATGCACAGAGTTCCCTTTTGAATGAGACGGATTTCAGGCCGAAAATCATCCTTTAACGTCACACGTAAAATGACTTCGGATCATCAGAAGAATGGTAGCGAAATAGCAACGGATTTCAACTTCTTGCAGGAGTAGAAATGATTAAAGCTTATGTGCCAGTGGTAAAGAAACAACACACGAATATCTTTTAACTATTATATACATATAGAAAAATAATGTGTATATTATATGAGATAAGTAAGTGAATTCTTATTTGTCCGCTCTAGCTGCTGTATCTAATTGCGTATGTTTAAGGATTGAGGTATTATTAATACATTATTAAAATCTCTCAACCTGAAATTGCCTTGTAAACTATTTTAGTATATAGAAACATTACACAGACTAGAAAGATCTCTTTAGTATATGGAGAGCCGCCCAGTGGGATTATAAACTATTTACAAGGGATGTCTCCTATGTTCTGCGAATTTATGACTTTTTTATTTTATAAATTTTCAACGTAATTTTTGAACATAACCGACAATTAATTCAGTACATTTATCCCAAGGATAAACTATTCTCTTCTTCTGGTGTCTCCATAATCAACTTATTTATGGCTCGTGTTTTGACACTTAAACTCTCAAATTGAACAGCCTGTAAACATTTTTCCAAATCTGGGAACAGAAAATAATCACTAAATGCGAGATCCAGTGAGTAAGGATCGATGTGGAAGCAATTCCCATCATAAATCGTTCAAAACGTCTTTCATTTTTCTTGCGATGTACGGTCTTGCATTATCTTGTATTACACTGATTACAGTTAATTAGCGTTAATTAACTTTAATTAGTGTAAGACATCTACAAATAGACGTAAAATATATTAAATAAATAAAATCAAATATATACACTTTGCATATAATCCGGTCTCTAGTTATATATGTCACTTTTCGTAAACATATTTTTGTATGTATAAATAACTTTTTCCAAAATCATTTTTAAAAGATGTTTAATGTACTGTACTCACACATATTGCTAAAATATGTATCATCTCGTAATTATATCACACAAACTCCGATAACGAGGGATATAAACAGAAATCGTGTCAAAGTCACATATCGAAATCGTCTCTCCTGAGAATAATCTATTATTTTCTGAGAAAAAACTTTAATTTATGAAAGTGTTCGTATATATTTAGTCATAAAGTATATCAGCTCATGTTATAACAACTAGGAAGTTCCGGACACATTTTTGGAAGCCGAAGGCCAGGACACCTAAAATAGGACAAATTACGTGTGAGTGAATACAATTACTAAAATTAAAGACTTCAAATCATCATCAATTCTCAAAATTCATCAAACTTATTTTATTTCGTATCTTATTTAGAACATTTAAAACTAGCTAAACAATAATTGCCTTAGGTTTTCTGTTACAAAAAGATATTTTGTCAAAAAAGCGGTATACATATTTTTGATTTTGTTAATATATTTATTTTTACAACCTTATATTCGGTTATTTTAATTATAAAACATTATTATTGTATTTATAAACAAAAAGAACAAAATTTAAATTAAAGAACCCATTTAAAAAGATTGAGATTTTCCACCACAATACGTACGTTGTGCATATATGCGCGATAGATTTGTTTAGTATACTAGCAACTGACAAACGCGCAATTACCACCCTCCGAATATGTGAAATCTAATCCCTTAAGGAAGCTTCATTAGAGGAATTTCATTAATTTATGTTGTAGCGTCCAGTAACAAACACCGCCTGCTTCACTAATTTATTTTATAACCAAAATACGGTGTTCATGTACTTATATTGCAGAAATATGGATTGTTTTTGTAATTGAATTTATATAAAAAGCGTATTGTCCATAATTACATTCTGTATCTCGATAAACCTTGAATATAATGTTTAAATTAGAATTTCATAGTAAAAATTTCATTCGTGATGAGAGATTTCTCAAAATGGTTTCATTTTTCTTTTACGGCGAGACGTTTTTGACTAACGGATGCTGGGCTTTTGAAAGTCCTAGTAATTTTGTAATCTTCAAAAGAACTGAACTGAAAAAATAATGTAAAGTGTGGGGCTTACCATGATTGAAATAGTAACCCATGATTGCAAGGACTGCATGGTTGTATAATTCGCAGGTGTGGCAGTAAACTCCATACCACACAAATTAATAATTTATTCGGAATGCAGCATTTCAATAGCATATGGACTCTCGCGTTAGCCCGTGTCCAATTTGGAATTTTTATTTACTGCGAGAGCGGAAATGTGACGTGTCATATACGTATATTGGACTATCCGATTTGTTTTTAAGGCTAAAATATTGCATATGAATCACACTCCTGGGAGATGGAATTATCAAAAAGAGACAGCCTAATAATTGTTTGGCAATTGTCATTTGACTAAGATTTCTATGATTCATACATTTGCTATATTTGTTCAATTGCCAACATTATATTTAAAAATTCTGCTTTACAATAATTTCAATGTCTATTCGTAAAACATCACTAACACTAAAAGCTTGTGAAACGAATTTTTAGGATCAGTAAATAAATCGTTCCCGGTTTTTCCTTCTCTCCTACCAACATTACTTTTATGTTATCTACTGCAAATCCAATAATCCCTTTAAAAACATTTTATTTTCTAACCTTAAAAAGTAATTATGTATTTAGTGGGATATTTTACCAGATAGTTGCATGAGCATAACTTAAGTTGTATAATATTTGTCCCGCGGTAACAGCAGCAAAGGTTACCAAATTTTTAATACAGGGGTTACATCAAATACTAAGTTGGTAATTCATACCAGTATTATGTAGTTTTGATAAATTTTATTGGAAAAAGTTTCCATACTAATATAATTGTATAAATAGTATAACTTCCTTTACATAAAATGTATTCAGACCAAATATAAATAACGAAAATTCCGCTGTCTAAGTTCTTTTAAATTGTTATTGACACATAATCCGAAACAGTCTTATTCTATCTACTACAAGAATAATAAATGCTGATACGTCAATAGGTTATTTATAATCTAAAATTTGACACGTGACAAAAACGATAAACAAAACAAATGTAGTACGGTTGCTTGCTCACGGTAGGTATACATGCGAGGGGAGGCCCAGAAGTTCGTGGAATGAAAGGGTTTTAAATAAAATAAAACAATAAATCTATTTTTTCTTTTCAATATAATCACACTTAAGCGCAATACATTTAATAGATCTATAAATTAATTCTTCTAAACCATCATAAAAATATTTTTTATCTTTCGCCTCAAAATGGCCCAAAATTGTCTCCTTTACCTCATTGTCGTCGGAAAACTTTCTTCCACGTAAGTCTTTTTTTAAATTGGGGAACAAATAAAAATCACTAGGTGCCAGGTCTGGACTGTAGGATGGATGGACTATTGATTGAAAGCCATGCTTGTGCAGAGCAGCCATTACAACTTTGCTCTTGTGGACCGGCGCATTGTCTTGCAAGAGCAACACACCCTTGGTCAATTTTCCTCGACGTTTTTCCTTGATGGCCCCCTTTAAGTTTTCTAATATCGCTGCGTAATATTCTCCGGTTATGATCCTACCTTTTTCTTTGTAATCAATCAATAATATCCCCTCACAATCCCAAAAAACAGTAGCCATCAACTTTCCAGCCGATTCTGACACTTTGAATTTCTTTGGCGGTGGTGTCCCCTTTTTATGCCATTGCATGGACTCCTGTTTGGACTCAGGCTCAAAGTGATGAACCCATGTTTCATCTCCGGTAACAATCCGCTCCAAAATTTGTGCAGGTTTGTCTCCACACAGCTCTAAAAATTGTTTGGACGCACAGACGCGCTGCTGTTTCTGCAGCGGCGTGAGCATTCTCGGTACCCATCTTGCACTGACTTTTGTCATACCCAGGTGGTCATGTAGGATATGCAAAATGGTGGTATCTGATACTCCAACTAATGCAGATAATTGTTTTTTCTTCAAACGGGCATCTTGCAGTAGAAATTTTTGCACTTTTTCGACGATGTCTGATGTGGTGGCCTCAACTGGCCGTCCTGAGCGGGGGTCGTCTTCAATCGACTCCGGAGCATGTCACTTATAAATCACTGATTTACTAGGGCACTGTTCCCCATAAACGGTTTCCATTTCATTCAATATGGTTGGAGCGTTCTTTCCTTGCTTTGTAAGGAACTTTATCACAGCACGGTGTTCAATTTCCTCCATAGCTTCAGTTTTCTTCCGGATTGACTTGTTTAGCAGGCAACTATTCGTAAACGATTGACGCTATAGGGCTGCAACTTAACTTATATACTAATGATGAGTCGCCAATCAGAATGACACCTAGCGAGGGCCCCACCATTCCACGAACTTCTGGACCTCCACTCGTAGCTAGGTAGGTTGGTTTAATTTAATGCTTTCTGTTATACTGTCGCTTAACTTTACGCTTTTAACTATCTTGCAGGGTGTTTCGAGTTAAGAAACTTTACGTATTTTAATGTTCCTAAATTATGACCTGTCACATGACGAACACTGAAAGCGAGGAAATTTAAGGTATTGGACGATGTTGTGAAATAATAGTGGACTGCATTTTTGTATTGAATTGTGTATATTGACTGTACTTGCTGTTTACAATGTGATCACAATGGCGAACACGTTCTGAATGGCCTTGTGTTTTCGCTTAATTATAATTACTATGTACAATGGTTGCATCCTTCGCCACTAGGATGAAGGCGCGTAATATGAAATTACAAAATACGTAACAGATGAATTTATAAAAAAGAATGAATAACACGTGAAGGTTAGCAGAGAGTAATTAGAAAACAATTTTGTTTTGTATTATTCACCATTAATATCAGTAACGTTCAGTGGGAATTACTTTTTTAAACATTCCATACGTCAAGTGTGTTCTCCAAACTTCCTCAAGCAGCAGAATTTCGTCTTCTAAAATACGGACTTTAAAAGTTTTTTCTCTTTACAACCACATTTGTGAATGTATTGTTCTTATCTCCTAGTAAAAACTCCATTAAATAGAATGTCTTTGGGTTTGCCACAATATACTGTATATAATTAATACTTCTACTAAATAAAAGATCAGCGCTCCGTTAAAATTTTTCTGGCAAATTGTTACTGTACCTTATGCCTGAACGAACATTAGATAAATTATATTAATCTATTTATTTTTTGCACAGTTACCATTTCATGTAGCAGAATCACAAATATACTTCTACTATATATGATGATTTGCATATGAGTAAAATAAAACGCGCACAATTCTGCCTTCTATTAGTTGAGAAGTCACATAGATTTAACAACTCCAATATTTTAATATACAGCTTCCATAACACTACATTATAAAATCGGAAACACTTTGGCTTAATTTGATGGAGTTTAGCAGCGTTATATTGCAAGTGCAGAGCAATTCACGGAAAACGAATTATCAATAAATGTAAATCAAGGTGGCCTCCACTGCGACGCCTCCCGTTCACGCTTGAAAGTAGCAGAATCAAATCCACTTTCATTTGTTACTCGAGATACATATGGCCATTGGGAAAATTAACTTTGAACATTAGCTTAATTGAAATTTTACAACGTGTTGCTCGGTGGGCCGCAAGCGATGGTCGATAAAGGTACACTTACGTTAATTTTCGAGGAAGAGAGGCGTTCGGGGAATCTCCAAAACAGCTCTATTTGCTAATATCTTTCGAGTGCTATATGTACCGAGTATTTCGTAAATGATAGTAATGCGACATATAGTAAACTAAATTCTGCGAAAAGAATAGAAATACCAAACAAATAAGCAAAACAACAATTTTCGTCAGTCGCTCCATTACTCAGCGCAAAAATTCTCCATGTCTTCACACAGAAAAAATCGCTTGGAAAATATTACAACAGTTTTCTATGAAAAAACTGTTGCAGTTTGTACTATAATAGGGTCAACTTTTACAATAACTCTGCTGTATCAAGTTACATGTGATAACGATATTATTCCTAGGTGTTGTTTAAAAAGATATAAATTTGTGTATTGCTTGCTTATTCCTGGCTACTTTTTATTGTCAGTCATTTGTAGCTGGCGTGTACAAGCTGACTACTTTAGCATGTATTTGTATATATATAGACATAAAGTATACTATATATGTGTGTATATATATATATATATATATATATATAAATATATATATAGACGTAATCTGACCAAAGTCAACGGTTACAATGCGCATGTCTCCTTATTCTTTCTCGCTGCAGTATTCCTTTGCAATCAGTCTATCAGTCATTCGCCGTAAGCAGTACTTCGGTGTTGTCATATTACACCATGGTTATAGTTATAGTGGGGGAACGTAGGAGGTAGATACCTCCCCGTCGTTGACTTTGCTCATATTATATCTGTCTATGTTGGTTGTGATATTTCCGCGGTTGTAATCTATTGTTTTAGATTCTTGGATGTGAAGAAGCTTTCATCAAAACGTGGAGAAACAACGTCACATTACAATGCGGACCAGCATCAGACACGGTGCAACACCCAAGAATTTAAAACAAAAAAGTTCCTTCCTACTTAAAGCAACTGTAAGGCTAATGCCATAGTAGCACATGCACTAACGTAGTTGCTACATCTAGAAATTGAATTTTGGATTGTATTGTGAGTAATATCTGTATTCTGCAATCAATACTATAATCCTGAAGTGAGTCAGGTACCCGCATTTCAAAAGTGGGTGTGATATGCATAACGCGACAAAAATCCCATAAAAGTTACGCAGTAACAAAAGAGCCTGGCCTACAACCGTTACTCTTAAACGGACACGCGAGATTGGCGGATAAGAGATGGACGCAGAATGAATGTAACTATTATCACAAGATATTTGACGGTTTGTGGAAGGACTCTATCCCAAAGTAGTGCATAAGCAGTTCGACAGCTACTTATCAAATTTGTAAACGTGGTGCCATATGTATGTCATTTTAATTTTGCTTTTTTGTTAAAATTGATATAGTGGAATGTAAATAGTGCAACGAGGAATACGCATTACTGTATAATAGAGTGAAATACAATTTATAGCTAAATGTTCTCTAAATTATAACAGCAATTCTGCGTGACTCTTTTATATCTTCTTTGTACCTATCTGTCTCAAATTATTGCGGAGATTTTTAAATTTCTTTGAAATTTTCATTTTTTTCTGTACATATAGGAACCAAATATGAGTTTTATGGTCACTACGCAGTTAGTGAATTAATGTATGTGGGACAATAGGATAGTATGGTGTATAAAGTATTGTTTATTACCAAATAACGTACAAAATTGATCTAATATTGAATATTGATTAGTATACTTGAATATGCTTCCAACCACCATAGCGCGTACTCCGAACATCTCTTCCTATCCGACTCGGATGAATTAGTTTCGAGATCATCTAGGGGCTACTTTCGTGGCTTCATATAGTCAACCACAGTAGTTGTAATGCCAGAACCATCTCCGGTTGATGCTTTAAGTACCTCATAGCAATCGTGAGGATTCATTGCAGTAGTTCTGTATAGTCCTATTTGGTATTTTTTCGGTTTCTTCTACTTTTTATTTTATGTCCTCTGTTTTCTTTTCTTTTTTTGCCAATCTGGCTACGCGTGTCATTAATTCCTTCTTCTTCACGGTCATTTGGAAAGCTAAACAATGAGTAATAATTTTGAAAGCTCCTCCAACCAAATACACTCGAAATTTTGATAGTGCTTTTATAATTGCTCGGTAATTGATGTCTTCCTGCTATAATAATATATTGGATGGAACTTCTGATCGTTCGGAAGTCGTTGTAACATTATTGCCACAATACCATACTTAGAAGCATCCGTATGTAATTCTGTTTCTAAACCAGGTTAGGCTGCTGGTCCAGCTAATGCCGACTTCAAAGCTTCGAATGTTATGCGTTGCTTCTCATCAAACTGAAATTTGGCATCCTTTTCGAGTAAGTCGCTAAGCGGTCTACTTATCAGCAAATAACCAGGGATAAACTTACGGAAGTATCCTGACAAATCCAAAAAACTGTTAATTTGCTTCATTATTTTAGGTTCTGGAAATATCATGACCGCCTTAATCTTTCGATTGGATGACTTTATATTTCCATTTTCTACCTCATCGCCAAGATATTCAATCTGTCTTTGAAGAAACTGACATTTTTCAAATTTATGACCAATCCAAACGCTTCCGCTCCAGGAAGTACCGTTTTCAACTTGGATAGTCCTTTTTCCTCATTTTTTGCGGTTATTATTAAGTCGTCTAATTATGTTATGAGAATACTACTTCGGATCAACTCTTAGAAAACGTCCCTTATAAATCGTTGAAAAATCGAAGGCAAGTTGCAAAATCCAAAGAGGTCTTTAAAAATACGTATTGCCTACTGTGAGTGACAAACGCAGTATACTTTGACCTTCCTCACTAACCGGTACATGGAAAAGGCCGTTCCTAAGGTCAATAACACTGACGGCTGGTTAAAGTTTTACCAGTTTTACCGATCTTTAACAACTTGCTTATTCAACTTTCTATAATCTATACAAGGTCGTGTTGAACCATCCTTTTTCATAGTTCAGACTACTGAGCTACTGAATTCTGAATTGCTAGACCTTATAATTCTTTTTTGCATTATTCTTCAATGTGGTTTTCTACTTCGTCCTTTTCATAGGTTGACATTCTTCTCCGTATGTGACTTATAGGTGTCTCATCCTTCAATATAATTTTAGTTTGTATCTGAGTCTTCTTTGTGCATTCCGGCTTATATTTTTTTATTAACATTCTTATAGGCTCAATACAGCTTTTATCTCCAATTTGGTTTAAATTGGCATGTATTTCTTCTTCATCGTTTAAAGTAATCAACATCGTAAAATCTTCTTGCTCTAACTTTTTCAACTTTACACTTTCAGCTGTTACTCTGGCCTCGGCTTGTTTGAACAGTGTATTTCCAATTATTTGCCCTGATCCTTCGGGCACTAAATCAACCAATGTCTTGAATTTATAGTCATCAACTTCGATTTCAGTTTCCATACTTCCTCATAACTTCACAAGCGCCTAATCCTTTCAGCACCGTTAAAACAAACGTAAAATGTCTTACCAACTTTAAAATGCGTTTAAACAACTTTGAAATGTCTTTAAACAACTTTAAAATGCCTAAACAACTTTAAAATGTCTCTCAACAACACCAATTCAATATAATTTGTCTTTTAAATAGTCTTATAACAACGTACAGCACATCACTTCGTCACCGCTTAGTTCAACACGCAGTTGTCAACTTAGTTTCCTTTTTCAGCTTATTTCTTCATTCACGTCTTCTTTTAACACGTTTTAATTACTTTTTAACAACACTAATCATTTTTCGAAAGCACGTTGTCGTATTTTTTGATAATCGACGTAAAATTTGTTTGCAACGTTACAACTTAACCTCATAATCTTCTTCTTTTGTTACTTCCAATCCCGGACGAGCCCACATAATTTGTGGGACAATGGAATAGTATAGTGTATAAAGTATTGTTTATTACCAAATAACGTACAAAATTGATCTAATATTGAATATTAATTAGTATAGGCGAACATGCTTCCAACGACCATAAAGCGTACTCCGCGCATTTCTCCCTATCTCTCTCTTCTTCTCGCCATGTTCTATTGGCGCATAAAGTATTGTGTTCTCAGCGCCCTCTATTCCCACATGTATATATTTTCTACTTTGTTAATACCGTGGCGATAGTGATATTCTATGTAGTCACGTTTTACCTAAATCTATGTCAATGTTTAAGCTACACAATTTCAATTTTCAGTTACATATCTTCACAATGAACAACGTGTTTGCTTCAAAATAATATTTGGTCCTAATCTGTCTCTAATGGTTATCTATCAAAGCTTTGAAGAATCATGGCGCTACTCATTATATACATAGATATACACGCACGTACACGCTTCTGACAAAAAATAAACAAATTAGGATACTTGCTTTGTGCAATTTAGTTACTATCTAAATGTAAATTTAAGCTCGCTGGATGTAACATGGTGTGTGTGCGGTGTCCTGGTCGTGTTATCAAGAAATTGCAGGATCGCATATGGGACCTACATGTTCGATAATCGGACAGGTTATTTAGTGCGCCTGTGTGCCGCTGGATGTCGCTTTGGGAAGTACTCGTCAAGCTGTAGCGGGCAAACGACGCTGCTAATTTATACTGACTGTGCCTCTATCGTCCGGCGGCATTGGCTTGGGACTTTGAAACCTATGTTTCTTTTTGTTGGCTTCGTATAGTCGACAGTTACGACGACCAAACATATTCACCGTGATCCAAAAGCGACCGGAAATTTATCGTTTCTTATCCCTCAAAATAGTGTTTGACAGAAAAATGTACGACATATTCTTAAATTTAAGACTTTGTACGTTTTGTCAATGTTTAAATTATTTTGGGTAAAGATAAAATATTTAAGGTATTTACCAACCTACACAGTATCTTGAATTTTTTGCTTTAAGGGAATCCATAAAAAAATAGACACAATTAATGCATTTCCTCAAATCTTGCTTTGGATTTGATTGATGTACATTGTGTCGCCCCTTCTTTTGATATTGACAGTTTATTTATAAATATGACAAATGAAAAAATGTTTAACTCTCACGATAACCACATATCCAGAAACTTTGTAACAAAAGAAAAGACTACGAAGTTAATAGTGGTAACGAAGTAATAAACTATTAAAACTTATTTGGAGCCGAATTTCCGCTCCAGCTTTTACGTTAGGACATCTGAAGTACAATGTTGTACACAAATTTGGCTATTGTGAGAATACGCACGAATCTCCTGTGAAAATATCCATTAACGTTTGTGAAATTTCAGAAGGAAGCCTTTGAATACATTATATTTAAGAGCCAAAATTGAGATATTGATTAAAATTATCACTTTATCAGAAGTTACTTCATCCAATAAAGTTTATCATTTGCTAGTTTGCATTTTGTTTAACTTTCTATTAATAGTTGACCACGTTTCTTTCATCATATCACTTTCGTATCTTCAAGTACTTTACAGAAATATTCCATTTTTGTACGTCCTCCAGTGAAAAAACTTAGGTAACAATATAAATGAGTAGGTTATTTCTGATAACTACTAGAGCTCAACTTAATTTCTTTCTGCAGGACTAAAAAGACCTCCCTTACTTAGAAAGGGCGCTGTGTGTGTGTTGTGGCGGAAGTATGGTTGTGGAAGGGGTAGCAATAGATAGCGATGTACGTGCCATTTTCAGTAGTCGCAATGGTGTAGTGCGGTAAGCATTGGGTGTTTGCTGGCTAGGAATATATTCGTAACGACGGTTCTGTGATCAGAAAAACTATTCAAATTTGTGTATCAAACTTTAGAGCAATAGGTTCTGCACAAAAACTCACTTGGCCGACCTCGAACCATAACAACATCGAAAAATGTGGTGCGTGTGAGAGCATCCATCCAGCAATCTCCAAAGCGTTTAGCACTTAACATCCAGCTGCCTTGGGATTGTTATATAGGAGTATAAAATGAACCTTGCACAGAGATCTTCACATACTCCCACACAAAATGATTGTTACTCAAGAATCCAGTGAAGGAAATTTGGAACTCGCAAAACTGTGTGTTCTGACGCTGTTTTGATTTCGTTTGAGGAAGTCCACCTCCACGTGTTAAGTATTGTAAAACGAAATTACCACTACAGGGGAACAGAAAACCCTCAGACTCTTCACCAACGACCTCTCTTAACTTAAATGCAGCGTGGAGACGTAAATTCCGCCATCGTAGTAACATATATGATATCGTTTTTCAAGACGTACTTGTTTATATTTAATTTCTTGAAAATTATTTCCATAAACGAAGAGCATGCTGTACTCACCCACACGTTGTTGAGGGAAAAACACAATCTTTTAAATTCTGATACGTGGAAAGGAAGGCACGACTGGCAGCTTTGTTCATAATCAGTTAGGCAAACAAGTCCAGTATACAATCGATGAGATATTGCCTTGGTAACAACAGATACTTGACAGAAGAACAATACCAAGAGTTACTTATTTGAAATTTCTTCAACAAAATAATTCAATTTCATCTTCAAAAATAGTATAAAAGTTTATTAACCTTCAAAGTATGCACCAGGAAGTAGTTTATCGAACAACTATCTGACCGAAAGTAACTGATATTCTTGCGGAGATCCAAATGGAAACTGGTTTAAATCAGTGCGTGTGCTTGTGAATAACATTCCATAAAAGTTAAACTAAGAACTCATCAAAATGTTCAGTTTCTTTCTATTTATTTGTATTTAGTTTAAAAAGAATTACTAGCTGTCCGGGATTAATTTAGGTGGTTGTCACTAATTTTGTAAGAATGCTATATACAATTTTCGATAATACTTTACGTAAATTGTGTATTTGGTTATATTACTTAATTTGGTATACAAAATATTTAATTAATTGAGAAGCTCAAAACAAAGAACTCGCTCATCAAAATAATCGCATGAGATTTTCCACCACGGAACATACAAAAATCCACAGTTGAAGTAATCTTCCAACACTAGCTCTCACGTTGACCTACCGATGTCTGCCAAAACAATAAATTTTAATCCACCTACGAGCAACCTTCCTTATGCCATTCTTTCAGCTTTCTAATTTTGACATATGTCGTATATAGTCGACGTAGTCGGGTACTGAGATCGCAGAAGATGCTATGGGGCACTCATTGGTCTCGACGAAGAGTTTATCGTCAAAAAAATGAAGTTGTAGATCTATTCTTTTTACAAAAGTTACAAAAGTTGCGCAATAAATAATTAACACTAGGACAATAAGAAAAGGTGTTGCTTGACCTGACACGAGAGATCTAACTCAGGTCTATGATCTACGCAAAAAAATCTAGAAAAGTCTGGCTAGAATTTTTTTGACGATTGCAAGGACTGTGTGGATGTACAATTCACAGGTATATCAGTAAACTCCACTCACACAAATTAACTTTTTGTTGTAGTATGTTATTTTCATAGATATTACAACTTCCAACAGCAACTATTTTTTGCAACGTTAAAGTAGCACATGTATTAAGCTAATACAATTGCAACTTTTTGTCGCTTATCGGTTATGGTAAACACTTTTTATTTTCAACGTCACGAACCACCTACACTTGTGCACCCTGAATATTTGTTAAAATTCTATTTCGCTTTACCGTGCGATAAGCAGCACATTGATTCGAAAATATTATTGTTTACCTTACTGATAAGTAACTTACAAACTTCGTAAGGTACTGAGATCTATCACGAAACACGCTTCGACTCGCTTAGTGCGAGCTCCGTTTTATGTATGTGTTTGTGTATACCTATATGTGGGGTACACGGACGTGTACTTCGCGGTTTTGTAGTACCGCATTAATAAGCGTAAACATCCGGTAAAAGCAGATGCCTTGAGCACAAGATCATAAACTGAAGGCAGCGGAAGCAGAGAATCATCAATGCATGTGCTATATAGGTGTCCTAGGTAATGTCTAATGCAGGACGACCTCGCCTGTTATGGAAGATACATGTTTGGTTAAATTAGGCAAATGAACTTTAGAAATTGTATTTAAAAAGTAACGAATTCCCTTTGTAGTAACTCTTTTATGGTAATTAATACATCATCTTCTTCAGTCACTTTTTCATATATAATTTGAGTATCTTTATTGTTTTTTTTTTACTTTTTGGATTTCAGTACCCTAATTTAATTTTTGAGATGGAAAGCGAACTGGGTTTTGTAATAGTTGAATGTGCTTTCTTGTTCGATCTCTATAATATACCACACACAATATTTATTTCATTGGGTTAGATTCTACCGTTGTTTTACATTTTCTATTTCTGTTTGTTCTCGTTTTCTTTTATCTCTAAACAGTTTGTCAACTGCTATTTTTTTTCAAGATATTCACCAACTATTAGCCAATAATGTAAATATCAGCAAATCTGATTCAAGTTCGATGGTTCTTAGAAGATAATTTTGAAGAGGAGAGAGAATGACGAATGTCAAACAAGACTCAATAAATAGATGACGTTATAGAGCTTAATGTAAGGACGCATAGCGACCGGTTGCTGTTTGAGTGTGCTTTCTATCATATTCAATTCAGTTATAGGGCTCGATACTTTGCTACGAGTTATGGGAAGTTTTGCGTTCGGACATTTCAGGTCACATTCGAAATATACCAACTTATTTTATATACTATTTTTACCCGATTTCGCTCGTTGCCGAGTAATTTTATAAAAAATTCTAAAATCAGTCGTATATCAATAAGAAGCAACCGGAGATAGATTCGTTTAGCAAACAATAGATTATCACTGTAGCAATGTGAAGCAGCAAAGAGTATCATAATAGTATTTTATATAATCAAGAGTAGTTTATGCAACTCATAGAAATTTCACTTCAGCAGAATAAAAAGCTTCACAATTCAGAAAAAGGAATGATACACCAATCAGCCATTTTTTGATAATTTCCACCTTATTGTTTATGATGGTACACGTTAAATCGCCTCTACAACTTTTCATTCAACATCTTATTCTGCAAACAAACCAACACGCACCGCCCAGTTGCATTTTATTAAAAAAAATTACTGATTTCACGGGTTGCTAAATTAACTCGGAAAGGAATGAATTGCAGAAATAGAAGGTATTTTATCTTGCTTTTGTTGATAGATTGCTTAAATTTCTCAAAATTAATACATTTTTACGTGGCTAAATAACTATTTATCAAAGCCAAGAGTTAAAAAAATTGATACATCTTAAATCCATCATATCATTTTATGTTTATTGTTACGTTCTCCTGGTTTGAAGAACAACGCCGTTGTAGCCTGCTCGTAATTTCCTAAATTACTTGACCAATACTTACTTGTAGAGTATTTATTTACTAGAGGAGAGGTTGTACAGTGAAACTCAATGCGCATGCGCAAAAAAAATATATTTAAAAATGAAATGGTTACACGGTTTCCACTCTTGCCTATGTACATGTACGATGTACGTAAGATATATAGATTTGCAATAATTGCAGTTATTCGAGCTCTCTTATACATGTAATGTACATTAGCATTTGTATATGTATTTTCATTGGTAGCAACATAAAGTAATGCCTCAGCATGTACGTTCCAACGCTATGTCTTAATTCTGTTTAAAAGGTTAAACTCTTATATGCTTCCGCTGAAGCTTTGTCAGAGGTATGTACTAATGCCTCTATCTGTTTGCATGCACCACTACCTTTTTATAGGGGAGCCAACCCTATTTATTTCTTAAATTTATAAGCGCACCTCGGTGCTATGCTTATTTATATGTCCCTTTCCGGGAGCCTAATATACTTTCCTTGTTTTAAATTTGCCTAAGGGACTTGGCCCTGTATTATTGGCATGTATTTGTACTTGACCAAATACGTTAGTTATATTCACATTTATAGGGGAACCCACCCTATCTCTTAGAGCTTGAACGCCTGGTCGAGGGCGACAGTAGCGATAATAGCCGATCTCAATACAAAAGTAATGTCACAGCTACCCAGGCGTTCTCGTTTGAAATATTACGCTATGTGCAATCTTTAGCTCTCTACTCTACTGCGCCCCAAAGAAGGGAAAAATCCAGTAACCAGCAAATGTGCGAACTGTGCACCGACAAGTAAAACGGAGCGATGATGCCGACATTACATAAGAAAAACTGGTCCGTGACACTCGTCCGCTACGACGAGCAACTAAATGAAAAATTTCTAAGTCCCGATACGACAAGGACCGAACAAACGTACAAAAGACAACGGGCGCTGCGGCCGCAACGACCGTCAGCAAGAAGCGGAGTGATCGTACTTGTAGAGGAGGTCTATACATGCGCGCCGACAATCTCACCAAAATAATTTGCGACACAAACTTAACTGAAGACTAAAAATATGTATAGACGACAATGGACACAGTAGCCTCGACGTACGATGATAGAAAATCGAGAATTTATACTTATTAAAAAAATCTATACGTGTGGTCCGACGACGTACCAAATGACTCCCGCCAGAAATAAATGTATAGACAATGTCCTCGACGATTCCCGCCAAAACTAGAAAAACTTAGAAATCTCTAATAAACTTACGACGACGTTACTGTACACGTTACGACGAGGCACGAAAGGTGACCGAGAGTGCACGATCGCTAATACCTCGACTGTCGCGCGGGAGACGACTGCCTATGCTTGTGTACCTTAAATTTCAAGAAAACTCCCATTACATATCCGACGACGTTGCAGTGAATGATTTCTAATTAGGCAGTTTTAGCTAGCGTAATGCGAATGGCTGACTTGCATACATATACAATGCGTAATGTACATACATATTAAAATAAAATTGGATATAAGAGAGCAAAATAAATAAATATAAGAATGAAAATAAATAAATATAAAAATGAAAATAAAATAATATTCTAAATGAAAATAATAATGCAAAGAAGATAAAATACATAGTAGTAAAAAAAAATATAAAATATAAAAAACAATGTTAAGTCCTTAACATTTATTATATTTGATATATTATCATATCAATTTATGGTTTATCCGAAATTACTATTGAAAATATTTTTAGAAGATAAATATCTTTTAGTTCTCAAAAATATGACCCTCCAATTTCGAAATTATATTCTGTTACTTTTTGAAATATGTGTAAGAAGCGATTATCGTAATGGTCTTGTATATCTAACAAGAACCTGTAAAAAAGATTAGACAAACATTTATTTTCTGATCAATTCGTTCATAGATGTAAGTCCAATTGTCACGAGTAAGCAATAATATTTTTCTGTTTTCGTTACAATACCAGTAAATGCATACATAACATATAGGAAAAAGCTTCGCTGGTAACTAACTTGCAAATGGTACGTTAACCATGTTTAGTGAAAACATATTAAAGTATTATATATCAAACTTATTTTTATGAACTGCCCGTTACTAAAGGAATTGTGGATAAGGTTACCAGATTATGTGTGTTGTGAGAACTGTTTAATATATATGCACCAAAATATAAAATGTAAACATCTGGTAAACTTTGATGCGGATGATTGTTTATTATTTATAGGTACGTATGTTTGCCATCTGTGTAACGTTATAATGAATATTAATATAAAATATAAACACAAGTCTTCCATACTTGCACGCTGCGCTTAATTCCACACATGCAACTAAAGATTTTGTTGCGTGTATATTAATAAATCCAATTAAAATGCCTATTTTATATTTATCATCAGGTATTAAAATGTACATGTAAATTTACGCGCTTATAATATATCGTCGGGACTGCGCAACTGTATATGAACCAACTAAATTATGTACGTACATGTATGTATATGTGCTCAACGGCGTTTGACAAACATGAATTTAATTAGGTGAATGTAATGAAACGTAAGCAATTATGGGTGTAGTTATTTGTTTGCTCGTGGACTAATTTGATGAACATACCTTTGTAATTCGGAGCAGCATTGTTTTGTTTATCAGTGTTTATTTTAGCGGCAAAAGGTTAACTGCCTTTTGTCTTTATGCTTCTAATTTATAATTGAAAATATCTTAAACCTCATTAAGTCACCAATGCGCTGCTTATAAAAGGCACCGACAACAAACTCGGGAAACAGACAATTTTCAGTTAATTTACATCTACCTTCCATATAATTGTACATTCGTTATCATTACAAAAATATGTGATAAGCTACATACAAATGTATTAACGGCATAGGAATTTATTTATTCATTAGTAACCATGTATAATAAAAAAATAAGAAAGTCACATTACATATACGACAAGCCTCTTGTGACAGTAGTCAATTATTCTGCGCATACTATACGCCCACCCCTCTTATCAGCACAATCTCACCTAATTCCTGCTAAGCATAAGAGAATTTAGTTCCCAACTTCTTTTACCAGTACGCAATTGGATTGTACCATAATGGTGGCTTTATATTGTTCTAGATTATGTCACCTAGGTTTCTAAATGTCAGATTTTATGCAGTAGAGACGTGTTTTATTACTTTATGTAAATTCATATGTAACTGCCTTTTCTTGAAACTACGAACGTGATACACTTGTTTTGTTCATCTGTCAGATTTTGGACTATGAATGACCTACAAATACATTTATTTTTCTTGCAAAAAATAGAATAACATTATGTTTCAGTTATATATCAATAAAAATTTAAAGAAACGTGCATTTTCGTCCGTCCTATTTGTTCATGTTACATTTTATTCAAACGTAATTTATACAAAATTAGTTCATCATAAGTATTACTAAAATTGTTTCTAATAATATTTTGAAAATGACATAATAATCACACGGAGTACCAACTTATTATTTTAAATAGCTCTTATATTAGAAATTTGGCAACGTGTGTTATTTGCATGGGAACAATACTCTAAAGCCTGGGTGACACAGTCTATCAGAATATTCGTTCTTCTAAGTTACTGATAATCTTTTCTTTCTTCAGTATGAGTACTTATAACATGCAATAATAAACATACCGGGTGAAATGCTGCAAGCTGTGGGCGTCTGGAAATGGAAAGGACTCCAGCTGTAGACGTACACAGGCACGAGGCCGTAGAATAGCATGCGTATTTCTCGACGTTGTTAATCTTATTTCATCCACTTTTTACTCACAGTTACGGCCATCGTCAGGTCAAAAGTGCACTTATGGTATACTGTTTTAGTTAAAACACAAGAACATCTCATCACCTTGTATTTTTTTGCGTAAGCTTCTTAACTTTCAAAATGATTTAACAAACATTTTGCAAATTAAGAACACGTTCTCAGCTGTTTCCTATTCCTCTATTACTTGAGATGTCGATTTATAGCACCGCAGGGTTAGTGCAAAGTTAATCAATTTATATAAACCCACAAAATTGCACCATACTATAATTATGTTCCTTATAATAGAGTTACGACTGTAATAGGTTTATGATACTTTTTGTTGGAACTTTAGTTCAACACTAATAATAATTCGATTATACGAATCACGTCACACCACCATATTGCTTTTGTATATGCATGTATGGGATTTTTCTCCTCGAGAACACTTCGAGTTTGTTGAATTATTATTTACTTGCCTTTGTTATTTTTGCTTATTTTCTTACTAGCAGTATTCTTTAATCTCATAGTGTTGTGAGGGAGAATTCATTGTTGGACGTTAGCATTTTAACTTGAAGCTAAATCAGGAGATTTTTTGTGTAATCGGCGATTATAGTTTTCTTGTGATATAACTCTATATTTAATTTATTTTCCAAAATTCCCTTTCGTCTTTATTACTTAAAAGGTTCCCTTTCTCTTAAAAACAAAAGAGTCCCTTAATTAAAAGGAAAAGAGGAGCAAGAAACTAGTCTATCGAAAAGTTTATATCACTTAAAATTAATTAATGTAAAATATAAAAATATTTGGCACACGCATGCACACATGGCAATTAGCGAATATCAGATCCAAAGCCAACATCTCCATTTCTGGAAACACATGGGAAATGTTTTTGTTGTCATGATAACCTACAGATGGCAATTGCTAGCTAGCATTGGGATCTAGTGGCGATATACGAACGTAGTCGCAAAGCGGTGCGTCAAATAAAAGGGAGATAGCGTGCCTAGCACATCAACATAACTTGCGAGTCCCTTATTTATCCAAATATCCCGGGTTATTTAGAAGAAATATCTCAAAAAATTATTATGAAATAATATTCATAAATACTCAATAAATTATTATTATAATAACCGGAAAAACACCGTGGATCCCGACAAAAACTTTGGAATAATCTTAGGCCTTCCATCGTCGGCGTCCTATTGGAGAGACTGAAGCTTCGCCGATTTACAAACATCAATATTACGTAGCTCAGTAATTAAAGAAAAGGAGGTTCCTTGCATCAAAATTGTTTATTAAACTGTTTTTCAAAAATTTAACTAGCCAGGGATTACAATAGGTTTTTGTTGAACTCACTCTCCGTCGTAAACGACATGGCTTTCTATTTTTAATATATTCTTGCTCTAAATTTCTCTCCCTCTCTCTGTAATTAAACTTCCCATCCTAAGCATCAGGATATCAATAAAAATGTCTTAAAACATAAAAAGTATTATCCAGAGGGACAAGTTTCTATGCTAAAATTTACTCACAAATTTTAACCCCCTGCCCGCGGGATTTACTCCCTTGAAAATCTTAAATGAAAAAGAGTACCGAGTAATACCTCATTTGTCTTTTGAACGAGTATATTTTGGCGTTTATTTATTTTTTTGAAATTGAACGATACGTTTCGGAGTTTTTTATTTTTGTTTTAGGCTTAAACATCTATTACTCAAGCACAGTTTAACTGCTTAAAATGTTCTATTTTTGTTTTCAAAGGTACGTAAGAATTCAAATAATCTTTTGCAGAAAAAAATAATCCTACAATTGTTCAAAATGTTGTCTATTGTTCGCTAAACAATAGTATAGCCGTTGTTCAAGACTGCGGTGTACAATTTCAAGAACATGACTTCTATGACAGATTGCCGTAAGCTTTTAACCCATTTCTTCTAAATTTGGGGGTTGAGGGGTAAATACAACAGACTTTAAATAACCTCATAGTGTTACAAACGTTAGATTTACGTATTAGACATATATATTATATTATTGTATATTTATATATATATATATATATTATTTTATATAGCACTATGTATTAGTATTACTAAATTCAACCATTATTCATTGTATTTATCATAATGTTTGCTTCTCCCGATAATTTAACACTTTGTGTATTTAAGTTTTGATCCTTAAATCTTTGCTTCGTTAACTTGCCGATGACGTGTACCTTTAACAGTTTGTATATCTATTTTTCTCATTCATTTCATTAATTATTCCACTGTATATTTTCAGCGTATCTGTTTAAATTTTGATTATTAAATCTTTGTTTGGATAATTTGTCGATGACGTATACCATATGACACATTCATCTCAATTTGAACGTTACATTAGTTATTTAGATAACTGACAGTATAAAATCTTTAACAATTTTAAAATCTTAGTCAGTAAGAAGTAAGAATTCTGCTTGAGTACATTGTAAAACCACATTGTGTATTTTAGTAAATGAATTAGTGTTAGTAGCATCCATTCTCTTTCTTTGAACATAACAATAGGAAATAGTTAAGTGGCATGAAATCAGGCGATCTGGCTGACCATTCGATAGATCCTCTTCGTCCCATCCATTTATTTCGCAATACATTGTTTAACCACTGACGTACTGGAAAAACATAGTGAGGAAAGGCACCATCTTGTTAAAAATGTAATTTGCCCTCACCAACTAGGATATTTCCATCTACATATATCTAGTTGATTTTCGAGGACGTCAGTAATAATCGAATTGTCAGCATTTTCCAATATATCCAAATATGCTTCGCCATTTAAATTTCCACTGAAGACCAATACATCAATCACTTATCTAAAACGTGTATTTTTATTTACTAAATTACTGCAAAGGGGATGACAAATATTCTGCATTAAACATAACTTAAAATTTAAATAATATAAGATTATTTATTTTCCTTGATTTCGAGAAATTTAAAAAAGTTTTTAATATTGGTTTTTGTTCTAATGCCCCTAAAGTAGACTGACCAGCTACAAATACAAACAACCAAAAAAAATTTTCCCAAAAATCTAGAAAACGATTCGATCAATTTCAAAAAACTAAATGCCACAACGTACTGTTTTAAAAGACCATTAAAACATGATATTACTCGATACGCCTTTCCACTTAAGATTCTCAAAGGATTTGTTCCCGGCGACCGGAAATTTTTTCATAAATTTCCAGTTCTCCAGAAATTTATATAGACTGTTATAAAAACACGGAACTTTACAAGAACAAACATGTTTTAATGATTTCAAATTTACGACTCCTAAATCTCAGCCTTTCCTCTTTAAAATAAATCGCGCATGACTGCGGTCTACCATAACTTGAGAGATGTATAAATAATGCAGTTTTAGTTTAGGTTGTTATTTCAGCATTACTGCTAAGAATAATAACTTAGTCATCGAAACGTGCGTGCAATATTACTGAACCGTAAGGGTTTGATTGAACTTCTTCTGTTTTCTAATGTGCATGATGCTTTATTTCAAGACTTTTCATTTTCTCATTTTTTGTTATCACTAGGCCGTGAAATGACGGCTGTCTCTACCGACTATGAATTATACGACATCGGCAGGCTGCACTCGTTTGGCTTTGGTATGCATATACATACGTTAATGATTGAGATACTTACATCGGCTAGCACTACTTACATGCTCTGTGCTAGCGAAATGTAATTTTTCATGTCGTAGATGCGTATTAGATTTATCTTACATAAAACATGAAATTGTACTTTGCTTAATAAAATAAAAAGTAATGCAAATGTGAGTTACGTTAGGCATTATTTATTCACATCAATTATTAGCATTATTTTAAATTTTGTCGTCAGAAATTGATATACATCAAGGTGCGTTCATTAAACATAAAATATTTAATTCGCGAAATAGAAATTTGATAGACAAAATATTAAATGAAAGTAAATTACGTTGAGAGTGATAGGTTGCACATAGTTACCACAGTAAATTACGGATATTCAAAAGTGTAGAAAGTGATTCAAATTTAAAAGTTGTAAAAAGAAGAATATAGAATATTGATGGAATATATACAAACATTATTTTATCTAATTTTCACTCATTTATCGCATTAGATATGATTTATCTGCATTTCTTGTTAACATTTTACTTAAATTTTCTGCTGCTACACTTGCATTGCTACTAATCAATACCTCTTTACAGAGAGAAATATCTTTTCACATAGCAGCTGGTGCATATTATTCAAAATTTAGTTTTCTGAAAACGGTATTTAAGATCACAGCCATTATTTTCACTGTAGAAATTTTTTAATGTAACAAAATCAGGACTCTGAGCAAAAATCGTATCAATTTTTTACTTGAAGAATCATCAAAATTAGTAGAAACATTGTTTAGTTTTCTTTTAAGGAATATAAAAATTGTGAAGTAGTGGTGATTATTTATCCAAGAAGTCATGATTTCTTGACAAGGATATTTGTCGGAGGTCATAATAGTCACAGGAAAATAGGAACAAGGGGTACTGTTGCTATTTTCAACAAATAAAAATAGATACAATACTTTTAGTATAAAAGTAAGTAAGAAGTGCAGCGACGTGTACTCAAAAAGAAATAAAATAATTTCTAGAGCTAGAAGTCTGTAAAAAAAACAGCCCTAAACATAAACTAAAACGAGCCAAATAAAGTACTCGGAAGAAAAATAAAATAATAACAGAAAAAACCAACACTTGCTAATCCTAAACCGAATAAGTAAATTGCATCCACTGAAAGTTTTATTAACAAAGGATTTTGTAAATAGGAAACAGTCGTGGATGTAAAAATGATAATCTGGAAATTAAAGCGTAACTACTCTATAGCATTTGCAGGTATTTCATACCAGTCTCTACATTCTCCTCATAGTTATCACTAGAGACGGGATTATATGCAAAGTGCATATATTTTATTTTATTTATTTATTTATTATCTTACACTGATTAAAGTTAATTAACGCTAATTAACTTAATCATATAGACGTAAAATATAATAAATAAATAAAATATAATATATGCACTTTGCATATAATCCGGTCTCTAGTTACCACTAAAGATGACAAAATCGCGCGCCAATCCATTCAGCATGCATCGAGCACATATCCAATATCATTCGGTATTTCTCTCTGACAGCGTCAGTCTATATTCCACAGCATACCTCGTTCGCATAGTTTTGTTGACTATTATGTTACGGAGTTTTGTGCGTTGCATATAATTATGTTGCAATTGTGTAGATCGAAGAAACGACGGTTATCTGACAAAGTAAATAAGTTTGCGAGGGCGAATTAAATATGAACCCAACTTTCCTTTTAGCGCCCTCTACGTAAAGTGGGTGGCGTGACGTTCTGATATGTGTTGGGGGAGCAGATGGCCTGTTAATAGCGTCATGTCTGAGCAAGAGGTACATACGTCTGGTGAGCAACTTATTAGTATTAAATTTTTGGCGCGGAAGGGCGTAAAACCTGTCGAAATGTTGTGTCGACTAACTACATAGTCTGGTTAAAAAGCGCTTTCAAGTACCCAAGTCTACGACTGGAACCAAAAATTTTCCAATGGCAGATAGTCAATGGAAAACGAGATCCTTGCACTCCGACCGCGGACAAGCACCAGTGAAACGAAGCTTATTGAATGCTGCTAACTGCTTGATAAAGTGAAATCGGCCTAGCGACGAAAAAGACATGCCTGTTCGAAGTGCGATCCTGCTCCATCACAATGCTTGACCACACACAGTTGCATTGACCGAAAATAAGTTAGACAAAATTCATTGGGAAACACTGGAACATGCGCCCTATAGTCCCAATCTGTCACCGTGCGACTACCACATGCTTGAGCCATAGAAGTGTGAAAATACCCCGTGCGCAATTGGTTACAGACGCGACCACATTCATTCTTTGATAAAGGAATTAAAAAACTTCAAATGGGAAAAACGTGTGAATGGAAGATTATACAGAAAAATAAGGTGTATTCACTTTTTACTGTACCAATAAATGTTTTAAAACAATAGTCCTGTTCATATTTGATTCGCCCTTGTGTTAGGGAATTTCCCATAGAGCAAAAATTAAACATTTACTTCGCAATAGACATCCAGCATGTTCTATAAGTAAACGAATAACAAATCTAAATTCTATAGAAATTTAACAATGGTTACGTGTAATCTGCCGTTTCATTAGTGTTATATTCAAAAATGGATATTGTATTAAGGAAGGTTTAGGATTTCACCACATCAAGACATATACATTTGTGTTGATAGTGGGTCTATATATCCGCTAGGTATTAGAAGAAATTCTTTTAATTATACAAATACTAATATCTTGCAAATCTTTAATCGATCTAGTTATGATCAGTTTATGATAATATTAAAAGCGATCTGGATCTGTTCGGATTTTATTCCGAATTCATGATCTTTAAAGGCATAACGTACGCGTTTTATGATTTACAATTTAATAACTAAATATAACAATTGTTCCACCACACAGCGGCTTCTTCATATTATTCATAATAATTCAGATTATATCTGAAGAAGTCACTGTCTGGTGAAACAATAATTTTTAGTTACTAAAGTGTAAATCATAATGCGTGCGTTTTATTCCTTAAAAAAAAACTAAAAACTATGCTCAAAGAAACAAGTATTTGACTACGTTTCATAAATTATAATTTACACTCTATTTTGTTTTACTTTATTTACCTACAATCAAGTGCATGTCTGTGGTGCGCTGCTCATTTTCCTTTTTCTAGTTGTATTGCCATTACTTTGGAAAAAAAATTTCAATCAGCGCTAGTTCTTCATTTATATACCGAATCAAGTTTTATTTGTAAACTGTAGTAATAAATGATATTGTATTAGTTTGTATATACCAAGCCGAATCAGTAATGTGTATGCTTGCGTTGTTCTTACACACGCCGTATTTGAATAACCTATACCTTCATAAAATTAATCACAAGGTATATTCATTTATTATTTAAATTGACGAAGAGCTTTTGTTTTCGTGTAATATTCTACACCCTCCAGCAATTAAAATTTAATCTAGCATTATGATTCTGTCAAGTAAGTTCACAGCCGTTTTCTGCGGGTATAAGTGTATCTACGAGACGACAAGAATACTGAGAATCTTTCCCTAGATCACTTAAAATATTAAAATTCATCAATTATCGCTATCGTGGGTCATTAGTCTCCGGTAATCCCCAGGTATGATGAAAGGTAGTGTGGTAACCTTTACAAGGGAAAACTGACGATATTAAAGTTGAAAATACGGGCATTATTCGAATATTAAACAGTCGAGTCTCGCTTTGGTAATAATGCAAGTTAATTTTGCTTCATTAAAAGTTTAGTTCTCTTGATGCTCTCCTCTATTTTCTTTTTGTATGAAAGCGGAGGAAGTGATGTCTTCTCCCTCATCATCGTGCGGAAAGAAGTGTTCTTTGCTACAGCGCGTCGACTAATAGAAGCTTGTATATTAAATTTTAATAAAGCGTCTAAACGTACGTTTTTGCAACGGACTTTAGATTAACGAAAATATATCAATAACAAGCATGGTGGGCATGCTTCTCATTAATATATTATCATCCTAATAAATTTCAAAATTCTTTACTGGTATCGAAACTATAGTATTGGTAAAAATCCGTGGAACTTTAAAATATAAAGAATACAATTTGAAAGAATTAAAGAGAAGACATTAAGTACAATTTAAATTAATCTGATATCTACCAGAACTCAGAGGAAACAGGAAAATGCCAAACCAGAGCAAAGTACGTAAACTGTTGGAGTTATAAATAACCATTGGTGACCAGCAAATTTATCAACAGTTCAAAACTATTAAATAATGCCGAGTTTATATACGCAAATACATATACATCTAAGCAGGCCGGAAGTAATATTAAATTATGTTAGTTTATAGTATGTAGTAAGGGTGTGTTCCGGAATAGTACCTGACGATAGTTACGTTTTTTTTGGGTCTGCTTGTTTTTAATATCTCTAAATACTGAGTTTGACACCTTTTGACATTTGTGTTCGAAAATGTTAGAAGTAAGCTAAAATTTGTATTTCTTGATTCTAAATTTTAATTTATTAAAAAATTAGTCCAAATGCATGCATAGTGCGTTTACATATATTTTATAAACCTAATTTAAGTGAAACTGAATATATCAAATATCTGTTGTAAAATAATGGTACATAGTTAGGAATTGAGTATTTACAATTAAGTGTGTTGATATGCTTTAACTAGAAATAGATTTATAGATGCGAGGACTACGTGGTGTTCAAAAATAAAAACACATCTAAAAGAATGCCTAGAAAATAACACCAAGATAAGACATCGCTGTAAGTATAACTTTCTCATGGTATTAGTGAAATCAATTTACGTGAAAGACATGTGAGACATAAAATGCTAACACACGGACATGTTTCTACCTTCCCGGCGTCATCAGCGTGGTTTCGAGCAGTTTTATGCTAACACATGTAATTCTCTCGCTGCTTCTATCACCACACTTAACTCTACGATACAAATTCGTGGATTGCTCTCCCGAGAGGGCGTTTTTACACCAAGGCAGTGCGTAGGGAAACTGCACATGTGAATGATTTCTAAAGGCTTACCATGACGTATTTAAAACACATCTAAAAGAATGACTAGAAAATAACACCAAGATAAGAAAACGCTTGTAAATAAAGCTTTCTCATGGTATTAGTGAAATCAATTCACGACAAAGACATGTGTGACATAAAACGCTAACACACGAACATGTTTCTGCTTTCCCGGCTTCATCAGCGTGGTTTCGAGCAGTTTTATGCTAATACATGTAACACATTTGTATCGTAGAGTTAAGTATGGTGATAGACGCAGCCAGAGAATTACATGTGTTAGCATAAAACTGCTCGAAACCACGCTGATGACGCCGGGGAGGCAGAAACATGTTCGTGAAACTTTCGTTAGGTATTTAATGAGCAAGCTCCACTGAACTTAGTAATCCTCTAGATTTTCAGATTTTGCCTAATTTCCATTTTCCGTGGATTGCTAATAACAGTTCGTAGTGCAAAATTCTGTACTAAATATTATAAATGAATACTATTTAAATATATTTTCTGCTACAGAATTTGTGCGCACTCTATATACGATTACTTACACATAAATTTAATTATTTATTAAATACTTGCGGAAATAATTATACCATACCAAAATGTTATACTTTGCATGACATTTTCGTCATTTCCACAGAATATATGTGTGTAATGTTTAAAAGTGTGCCCAGGAAAGGCAAGTGAATATTCAAATCGATATTATATACATAAATGTTTATGCGTAAACCTATACCGTACTAGCAATATTTTGTTCAAAAACAGAACTATTATTGCGACCGCAGTGGTCGGCTCCCGAAGCAGATATAGGTGTAACAGACACTTGAAACGTTACAACCAAACACAATTGCTATCGCAGTAATGTACATTCCACCCTATTTAGCCTCGTTTATTTCCCTTATGTCTCACGCAGCCTCTCCCATTCCAACAAAATATTTTCCTTTTGCTATATATCCATAATCTGTAGTGTATGTACTTGTGTATTTACACACAAATTTTACGACTAGGATATGTGTAAGATACTAACCACCTATCTTTGTCGTTACGTAATAATGATACTTGAGTAATGCGTTAAATAAGACAAGTACCTTATATTTTGAAAAATATATAAAAAAGGAGAAAAGACAGTATGTGTTACGTTAAATGTTTTGATAATACTTAAAACACCAATCAAAATATGTGGAAAAGTTGAAACAAAGATTGGAATTTTGATAATGGCGATTAGTTATTTTATGTACACATTCTTTAAGCATTGTTGTCCTTCAATGCAGTTGCCAGCGTTTTGTAAAACTCGTTGCCAATGTTGCGGCAAGCGTAGGATATCTCTCGCAAGGATTGTCCTATTGATCGTGCGGGTAGAGAGATCTACTGCCTACAGTACGTCCAGTACTGTTGAATAACGAGTGTTGTGCAGAGGTCTGTCCAGCTTGAGAATCAAATCGAAACCTCAGGGCTTTAAGTGCGCGCCCAAGTATTATCACGCAAAATGATAATTTTAAAAAATGCCACTTTTTCCTCTTCAAAGTCGATCGTATACTGCTTTCCAAGAATGAGCGGAGCGTTTACGGTTTGCCTTAGAGGTACTGTGTACGTTAGGATAACGCCATTACGGTCATACATCAGAATCACCATAGCCTTCATGTTACCGGGTTTTCTACAGGTCTGAAGATCTGATCCAGGTCTCACCAAGCGTAACCATGCGTGACAAGGAAGCTTCTCCTTTGTACCCATTGTGCTGCGGATGTGTATGAGGTGCCCATATCGTTACCATATCTGCATTTTTGTTAATATCTACAGAACACATTACGCTGCATTTTTTCTCATTTTCAGAAGCTCTTTCGAAATACGAAGCACAGTGTTATGGACTAGACAACTCGCGAATAGTATGGTGTCAATCTGTTTCCAGTAACACATACACTTGTTCTTCATTTACTCTTGGGCACGTCATTTATATTCTGGCGTCTTCTGCCTTTACCCATCGTGCAACTGCTTCAGAAGGTGAAGCAAATTCAGCGTAAGCCTCTAGCAGTACTTGGTGATATTATGGTGCTGTTCGACATAACATTTCAGAAACATTCAATTTCTATCTGACTTCGCTGCCCTTTGCGCAAAATTCGAATACACTAGATTAGACCACCGACTCCAAATTATGTTATCCTACTGGCAATGTATATTTGAAGAAATACGTTTTTCTCAAGAAGAAGACAACAATTTTCGCAATGCTTAAGTTTGGTATGAGTATATTCTTGGCTCACCTAGGCGAGAGAGTTTCTTAGGATATTATCCAAAGGCTGAGTGAAAATTACAGTTTCATTTCCAAGATATGGAATGTATAATCTGTAGGGGTATTGAACGTAGTCAGATCTATTTATCCTGAATAATAGATGTGGAACTATATTTCTTAGTATGGCGATAAACATTAACATAACACAAGGCAAACTTTCTTTTATCGTAATCTACGCGAAAATACGCGTCTTTTGATATGTCACTCGACCCCATTCGGAGCTCCTTTAAGGAGTTGAGTTTTGCACCCCCTCAACCTTCAAACGTCCATATCTCCCAAACGGTGAGGGCTAGGGGGCTGAAATTTCTCAGGCGTAATACACCCATATATGGCCACGTTCCGGTAGGGTCAAAACCCCGAAATTCCGACCCTCGATTTTTCGGGTCGAAAAAATTTCATCGTTTTGGTCAGAAAAAAATGCGACGTTTCTGCTGCGCGTTAACGGGAAGAGTTAGACGTTCGCTTATCGGCGCATCGTAAGGACCCCTACGAGGGTTCTAAACAGGCGAAAGAAGGACGCCCTAGCTCAACGCGTTCCGACGCTACTGCGCTTCAAAGTTGGGATTTGTTTTCTCTCTCTTTCAACTTTGACGGGCCGTAGCCGCTAAACGGTTAGAGATAGGACGTCCGCAGCGGTCGCAATCGATTCCGCGGACATTTTTCTATCGGAAACCGTCTAATTCGTCCGTCCGAACGGCGTCGTTAACGCGCGACACGAGAAAACGTCGAAGGATGTCGTTTTCGGGGTCGATTTTTTCGCGTTTTTTCGAAGCCCCGAAACTTCAAACGCCCGTATCTCTTAAACGGTTAGAGATATCGAAGCGTGCTAAAAAAATTCTTGTTCGGCGCGCAAAAATCTACCGGATAGGATGATAAAAACGGTAATTTTTGGACTTCGATATTTTACCGAAATTTCTCGACCGAATCTCCGTATCTCGGTTACGCGTGGTCGCAGCGCGACCGTTCGGTACTCATTCGAAAGATCTCGACGCGTACTTTCGAACGGCGCAAACCGGGATCCCCTATCTATAACCGTTTAGGAGCTACGGCGCTTCAAAGTTTCGGAGTCAAGCATTTTTGGAAATTTCGCAAATTTAAACGCGATTTTCTCCTTAACGGTTAGAGATAGAGAGGCAAACTTTCTTTATCGTAATCTACGCGAAAATACGCGTCCTTTGATATGTCACTCGACCCCATTCGGAGCTCCTTTAAGGAGTTGAGTTTTGCACCCCCTCAACTTTCAAACGTCCATATCTCCCAAACGGTTAGGGCTAGGAGGCTGAAATTTCTCAGGCGTAATACACGCATATATGGCCACGTTCCGGTAGGGTCAAAACCCCGAAATTCCGACCCTAGATTTTTCGGGTCGAAAAAATTTCATCGTTTTGGTCAGAAAAAAATGCGACGTTTCTGCTGCGCGTTAACGGGAAGAGTTAGACGTTCGCTTATCGGCGCGTCGTAAGGACCCCTACGAGGGTTCTAAACAGGCGAAAGAGGGACGCATTAGCTCAACGCGTTCCGACGCTACTGCGCTTCAAAGTTGGGATTTTTTTTCTCTCTCTTTCAACTTTGACGGGCCGTAGCCGCTAAACGGTTAGAGATAGGACGTCCGTAGCGGTCGCAATCGATTCCGCGGACATTTTTCTATCGGAAACCGTCTAATTCGTCCGTCCGAACGGCGTCGTTAACGCGCGACACGAGAAAACGTCGAAAGATGTCGTTTTCGGGGTCGATTTTTTCGCGTTTTTTCGAAGCCCCGAAACTTCAAACGCCCGTATCTCTTAAACGGTTAGAGATATCGAAGCGTGCTAAAAAGATTCTTGTTCGGCGCGCAAAAATCTACCGGATAGGATGATAAAAACGGTAATTTTCGGACTTCGATATTTTACCGAAATTTCTCGACCGAATCTCCGTATCTCGGTTATGCGTGGTCGCAGCGCGACCGTTCGGTGCTCATTCGAAAGATCTCGACGCGTACTTTCGAACGGCGCAAACCGGGATCCTCTATCTATAACCGTTTAGGAGCTACGGCGCTTCAAAGTTTCGGAGTTAAGCATTTTTGGAAATTTCGCAACTTTAAACGCGATTTTCTCCTTAACGGTTAGAGATAGACAGGCAAACTATTTTTTATCGTAATCTACGCGAAAATACGCGTCTTTTGATATTTCACTCGACCCCATTCGGAGCTCCTTTAAGGAGTTGAGTTTTGCACCCTCAACTTTCAAACGTCCATATCTCCCAAACGGTTAGGGCTAGGGGCTGAAATTTCTCAGGCGTAATACACCCATATATGGCCACGTTCCGGTAGGGTCAAAACCCGAAATTCCGACCCTCGATTTTTCGGGTCGAAAAAATTTCATCGTTTTGGTCAGAAAAATGCGACGTTTCTGCTGCGCGTTAACGGGAAGAGTTAGTCGTTCGCTTCTCGGCGCATCGTAAGGACCCCTGCGAGGGTTCTAAACAGGCGAAAGAAGGACGCCCTCGCTCAACGCGTTCCGACGCTACTGCGCTTCAAAGTTGGGATTGTGTTTCTCTCTCTTTCAACTTTGACGGGCCGTAGCCGCTAAACGGTTAGAGATAGGACGTCCGTAGCGGTCGCAATCGATTCCGCGGACATTTTTCTATCGGAAACCGTCTAAGTCGTCCGTCCGAACGGCGTCGTTAACGCGCGACACGAGAAAACGTCGAAAGATGTCGTTTTCGGGGTCGATTTTTCGCGTTTTTTCGAAGCCCCGAAACTTCAAACGCCCGTATCTCTTAAACGGTTAGAGATATCGAAGCGTGCTAAAAAAATTCTTGTTCGGCGCGCAAAAATCTACCGGATAGGATGATAAAATCGGTAATTTTCGGACTTCGATATTTTACCGAAATTTCTCGACCGAATCTCCGTATCTCGGTTACGCGTGGTCGCAGCGCGACCGTTCGGTGCTCATTCGAAAGATCTCGACGCGTACTTTCGAACGGCGCAAACCGGGATCCCCTATCTATAACCGTTTAGGAGCTACGGCGCTTCAAAGTTTCGGAGTTAAGCATTTTTGGAAATTTCGCAACTTTAAATGCGATTTTCTCCTTAACGGTTAGAGATAGAGAGGCAAACTATTTTTTATCGTAATCTACGCGAAAATACGCGTCTTTTGATATTTCACTCGACCCCATTCGGAGCTCCTTTAAGGAGTTGAATTTTGCACCCCCTCAACTTTCAAACGTCCATATCTCCCAAACGGTTAGGGCTAGGGGGCTGAAATTTCTCAGGCGTAATACACCCATATATGGCCACGTTCCGGTAGGGTCAAAACCCCGAAATTCCGACCCTCGATTTTTCGGGTCGAAAAAATTTCATCGTTTTGGTCAGAAAAATGCGACGTTTCTGCTGCGCGTTAACGGGAAGAGTTAGACGTTCGCTTATCGGCGCGTCGTAAGGACCCCTACGAGGGTTCTAAACAGGCGAAAGAAGGACGCCCTAGCTCAACGCGTTCCGACGCTACTGCGCTTCAAAGTTGGGATTTTTTTTCTCTCTCTTTCAACTTTGACGGGCCGTAGCCGCTAAACGGTTAGAGATAGGACGTCCGTAGCGGTCGCAATCGATTCCGCGGACATTTTTCTATCGGAAACCGTCTAAGTCGTCCGTCCGAACGGCGTCGTTAACGCGCGACACGAGAAAACGTCGAAAGATGTCGTTTTCGGGGTCGATTTTTTCGTGTTTTTTCGAAGCCCCGAAACTTCAAACGAACTTATCTCTTAAAAGGTTAGAGATATCGAAGCGTGCTAAAAAAAATCATGTTCGGCGCGCAAAAATCTACCGGATAGGATGATAAAAACGGTAATTTTCGGACTTCGATATTTTTCCGAAATTTCTCGACCGAATCTCCGTATCTCGGTTACGCGTGGTCGCAGCGCGACCGTTCGGTGCTCATTCGAAAGATCTCGACGCGTACTTTCGAACGGCGCAAACTGGGATCCCCTATCTATAACCGTTTAGGAGCTACGGCGCTTCAAAGTTTCGAGTTAAGCATTTTTGGAAATTTCTGCAACTTTAAACGCGATTTTCTCCTTAACGGTTAGAGATAGAGAGGCAAACTATTTTTATCGTAATCTACGCGAAAATACGCGTCTTTTGATATTTCACTCGACCCCATTCGAGCTCCTTTAAGGAGTTGAGTTTTGCACCCTCTCAACTTTCAAACGTCCATATCTCCCAAACGGTTAGGGCTAGGGGCTGAAATTTCTCAGGCGTAATACACCCATATATGGCACGTTCCGGTAGGGTCAAAACCCCGAAATTCCGACCTCGATTTTTCGGGTCGAAAAATTTCATCGTTTTGGTCAGAAAATGCGACGTTTCTGCTGCGCGTTAACGGGAAGAGTTAGACGTTCGCTTATCGGCGCGTCGTAAGGACCCTACGAGGGTTCTAAACAGGCGAAAGAAGAACGCCCTAGCTCAACGCGTTCCGACGCTACTGCGCTTCAAAGTTGGGATTTTTTTTCTCTCTCTTTCAACTTTGACGGGCCGTAGCCGCTAAACGGTTAGAGATAGGACGTCCGTAGCGGTCGCAATCGATTCCGCGGACATTTTTCTATCGGAAACCGTCTAAGTCGTCCGTCCGAACGGCGTCGTTAACGCGCGACACGAGAAAACGTCGAAAGATGTCGTTTTCGGGGTCGATTTTTTCGCGTTTGTCGAAGCCCCGAAACTTCAAACGCCCGTATCTCTTAAACGGTTAGAGATATCGAAGCGTGCTAAAAAAATTCTTGTTCGGCGCGCAAAAATCTACCGGATAGGATGATAAAAACGGTAATTTTCGGACTTCGATATTTTACCGAAATTTCTCGACCGAATCTCCGTATCTCGGTTACGCGTGGTCGCAGCGCGACCGTTCGGTGCTCATTCGAAAGATCTCGACGCGTACTTTCGAACGGCGCAAACCGGGATCCCCTATCTATAACCGTTTAGGAGCTACGGCGCTTCAAAGTTTCGGAGTTAAGCATTTTTGGAAATTTCGCAACTTTAAACGCGATTTTCTCCTTAACGGTTAGAGATAGACAGGCAAACTATTTTTTATCGTAATCTACGCGAAAATACGCGCCTTTTGATATTTCACTCGACCCCATTCGGAGCTCCTTTAAGGAGTTGAGTTTTGCACCCTCTCAACTTTCAAACGTCCATATCTCCCAAACGGTTAGGGCTAGGGGGCTGAAATTTCTCAGGCGTAATACAACCATATATGGCCACGTTCCGGTAGGGTCAAAACCCCGAAATTCCGACCTCGATTTTTCGGGTCGAAAAAATTTCATCGTTTTGGTCAGAAAATGCGACGTTTCTGCTGCGCGTTAACGGGAAGAGTTAGACGTTCGCTTATCGGCGCGTCGTAAGGACCCCTACGAGGGTTCTAAACAGGCGAAAGAAGGACGCTCTAGCTCAACGCGTTCCGACGCTACAGCGCTTCAAAGTTGGGATTTTTTTTCTCTCTCTTTCAACTTTGACGGGCCGTAGCCGCTAAACGGTTAGAGATAGGACGTCCGTAGCGGTCGCAATCGATTCCGCGGACATTTTTCTATCGGAAACCGTCTAAGTCGTCCGTCCGAACGGCGTCGTTAACGCGCGACACGAGAAAACGTCGAAAGATGTCGTTTTCGGGGTCGATTTTTTCGCGTTTTTTCGAAGCCCCGAAACTTCAAACGCCCGTATCTCTTAAACGGTTAGAGATATCGAAGCGTGCTAAAAAAATTCTTGTTCGGCGCGCAAAAATCTACCGGATAGGATGATAAAAACGGTAATTTTCGGACTTCGATATTTTACCGAAATTTCTCGACCGAATCTCCGTATCTCGGTTACGCGTGGTCGCAGCGCGACTGTTCGGTGCTCATTCGAAAGATCTCGACGCGTACTTTCGAACGGCGCAAACCGGGATCCCTATCTATAACCGTTTAGGAGCTACGGCGCTTCAAAGTTTCGAAGTTAAGCATTTTTGGAAATTTCGCAACTTTAAACGCGATTTTCTCCTTAACGGTTAGAGATAGAGAGGCAAACTATTTTTATCGTAATCTACGCGAAAATACGCGTCTTTTGATATTTCACTCGACCTCATTCGGAGCTCCTTTAAGGAGTTGAGTTTTGCACCCTCAACTTTCAAACGTCCATATCTCCCAAACGGTTAGGGCTAGGGGCTGAAATTTCTCAGGCGTAATACACCCATATATGGCCACGTTCCGGTAGGGTCAAAACCCCGAAATTCCGACCCTCGATTTTTCGGGTCGAAAAAATTTCATCGTTTTGGTCAGAAAAATGCGACGTTTCTGCTGCGCGTTAACGGGAAGAGTTAGACGTTCGCTTATCGGCGCGTCGTAAGGACTTCTACGAGGGTTCTAAACAGGCGAAAGAAGAACGCTCTAGCTCAACGCGTTCCGACGCTACAGCGCTTCAAAGTTGGGATTTTTTCTCTCTCTTTCAACTTTGACGGGCCGTAGCCGCTAAACGGTTAGAGATAGGACGTCCGTAGCGGTCGCAATCGATTCCGCGGACATTTTTCTATCGGAAACCGTCTAAGTCGTCCGTCCGAACGGCGTCGTTAACGCGCGACACGAGAAAACGTCGAAAGATGTCGTTTTCGGATCGATTTTTCGCGTTTTTCGAAGCCCTGAAACTTCAAACGCCCGTATCTCTTAAACGGTTAGAGATATCGAAGCGTGCTAAAAAATTCTTGTTCGGCGCGCAAAAATCTACCGGATAGGATGATAAAACGGTAATTTTCGGACTTCGATATTTTACCGAAATTTCTCGACCGAATCTCCGTATCTCGGTTACGCGTGGTCGCAGCGCGACCGTTCGGTGCTCATTCGAAAGATCTCGACGCGTACTTTCGAACGGCGCAAACCGGGATCCCTATCTATAACCGTTTAGGAGCTACGGCGCTTCAAAGTTTCGGAGTTAAGCATTTTTGGAAATTTCGCAACTTTAAACGCGATTTTCTCCTTAACGGTTAGAGATAGACAGGCAAACTATTTTTATCGTAATCTACGCGAAAATACGCGCCTTTTGATATTTCACTCGACCCCATTCGAGCTCCTTTAAGGAGTTGAGTTTTGCACCTCTCAACTTTCAAACGTCCATATCTCCCAAACGGTTAGGGCTAGGGGGCTGAAATTTCTCAGGCGTAATACACCCATATATGGCCACGTTCCGGTAGGGTCAAAACCCCGAAATTCCGACCCTCGATTTTTCGGGTCGAAAAAATTTCATCGTTTTGGTCAGAAAAAAATGCGACGTTTCTACTGCGCGTTAACGGGAAGAGTTAGACGTTCGCTTATCGGCGCGTCGTAAGGACCCCTACGAGGGTTCTAAACAGGCGAAAGAAGGATGCTCTAGCTCAACGCGTTCCGACGCTACAGCGCTTCAAAGTTGGGATTATTTTTCTCTCTCTTTCAACTTTGACGGGCCGTAGCCGCTAAACGGTTAGAGATAGGGCGTCCGCAGCGGTCGCAATCGATTCCGCGGACATTTTTCTATCGGAAACCGTCTAATTCGTCCGTCCGAACGGCGTCGTTAACGCGCGACACGAGAAAACGTCGAAAGCTGTCGTTTTCGGGGTCGATTTCTTCGCGTTTTTTCGAAGCCCCGAAACTTCAAACGCCCGTATCTCTTAAACGGTTAGAGATATCGAAGCGTGCTAAAAAATTCTTGTTCGGCGCGCAAAAATCTACCGGATAGGATGATAAAACGGTAATTTTCGGACTTCGATATTTTACCGAAATTTCTCGACCGAATCTCCGTATCTCGGTTACGCGTGGTCGCAGCGCGACCGTTCGGTGCTCATTCGAAAGATCTCGACGCGTACTTTCGAACGGCGCAAACCGGGATACCCTATCTATAACCGTTTAGGAGCTACGGCGCTTCAAAGTTTCGAAGTTAAGCATTTTTGGAAATTTCGCAACTTTAAACGCGATTTTCTCCTTAACGGTTAGAGATAGAGAGGCAAACTATTTTTTATCGTAATCTACGCGAAAATACGCGTCTTTTGATATTTCACTCGACCCCATTCGGAGCTCCTTTAAGGAGTTGAGTTTTGCACCCCCTCAACTTTCAAACGTCCATATCTCCCAAACGGTTAGGGCTAGGGGGCTGAAATTTCTCAGGCGTAATACACCCATATATGGCCACGTTCCGGTAGGGTCAAAGCCCCGAAATTCCGACCCTCGATTTTTCGGGTCGAAAAATTTCATCGTTTTGGTCAGAAAAATGCGACGTTTCTGCTGCGCGTTAACGGGAAGAGTTAGACGTTCGCTTATCGGCGCGTCGTGGCGACCCCTACGAGGGTTCTAAACAGGCGAAAGAAGAACGCCCTAGCTCAACGCGTTCCGACGCTACTGCGCTTCAAAGTTGGGATTTTTTTTCTCTCTCTTTCAACTTTGACGGGCCGTAGCCGCTAAACGGTTAGAGATAGGACGTCCGCAGCGGCCGCAATCGATTCCGCGGACATTTTTCTATCGGAAACCGTCTAAGTCGTCCGTCCGAACGGCGTCGTTAACGCGCGACACGAGAAAACGTCGAAAGATGTCGTTTTCGGGGTCGATTTTTTCGCGTTTTTCGAAGCCCTGAAACTTCAAACGCCCGTATCTCTTAAACGGTTAGAGATATCGAAGCGTGCTAAAAAATTCTTGTTCGGCGCGCAAAAATCTACCGGATAGGATGATAAAACGGTAATTTTCGGACTTCGATATTTTACCGAAATTTCTCGACCGAATCTCCGTATCTCGGTTATGCGTGGTCGCAGCGCGACCGTTCGGTGCTCATTCGAAAGACCTCGACGCGTACTTTCGAACGGCGCAAACCGGGATCCCCTATCTATAACCGTTTAGGAGCTACGGCGCTTCAAAGTTTCGGAGTTAAGCATTTTTGGAAATTTCGCAACTTTAAACGCGATTTTCTCCTTAACGGTTAGAGATAGAGAGGCAAACTTTTTTTTATCGTAATCTACGCGAAAATACGCGTCTTTTGATATATCACTCGACCCCATTCGGAGCTCCTTTAAGGAGTTGAGTTTTGCACCCCCTCAACTTTCAAACGTCCATATCTCCCAAACGGTTAGGGCTAGGGGGCTGAAATTTCTCAGGCGTAATACACCCATATATGGCCACGTTCCGGTAGTGTCAAAACCCCGAAATTCCGACCCTCGATTTTTCGGGTCGAAAAAATTTCATCGTTTTGGTCAGAAAAAAATGCGACGTTTCTGCTGCGCGTTACCGGGAAGAGTTAGACGTTCGCTTATCGGCGCGTCGTAAGGACCCCTACGAGGGTTCTAAACAGGCGAAAGAAGAACGCTCTAGCTCAACGCGTTCCGACGCTACAGCGCTTCAAAGTTGGGATTTTTTTTCTCTCTCTTTCAACTTTGACGGGCCGTAGCCGCTAAACGGTTAGAGATAGGACGTCCGTAGCGGTCGCAATCGATTCCGCGGACATTTTTCTATCGGAAACCGTCTAAGTCGTCCGTCCGAACGGCGTCGTTAACGCGCGACACGAGAAAACGTCGAAAGATGTCGTTTTCGGATCGATTTTTCGCGTTTTTCGAAGCCCCGAAACTTCAAACGCCCGTATCTCTTAAACGGTTAGAGATATCGAAGCGTGCTAAAAAATTCTTGTTCGGCGCGCAAAAATCTACCGGATAGGATGATAAAACGGTAATTTTCGGACTTCGATATTTTACCGAAATTTCTCGACCGAATCTCCGTATCTCGGTTACGCGTGGTCGCAGCGCGACCGTTTCGGTGCTCATTCGAAAGATCTCGACGCGTACTTTCGAACGGCGCAAACCGGGATCCCTATCTATAACCGTTTAGGAGCTACGGCGCTTCAAAGTTTCGGAGTTAAGCATTTTTGGAAATTTCGCAACTTTAAACGCGATTTTCTCCTTAACGGTTAGAGATAGACAGGCAAACTATTTTTATCGTAATCTACGCGAAAATACGCGCCTTTTGATATTTCACTCGACCCCATTCGGAGCTCCTTTAAGGAGTTGAGTTTTGCACCCTCTCAACTTTCAAACGTCCATATCTCCCAAACGGTTAGGGCTAGGGGGCTGAAATTTCTCAGGCGTAATACACCCATATATGGCCACGTTCCGGTAGGGTCAAAACCCCGAAATTCCGACCCTCGATTTTTCGGGTCGAAAAAATTTCATCGTTTTGGTCAGAAAAAAATGCGACGTTTCTGCTGCGCGTTAACGGGAAGTGTTAGACGTTCGCTTATCGGCGCGTCGTAAGGACCCCTACGAGGGTTCTAAACAGGCGAAAGAAGGATGCTCTAGCTCAACGCGTTCCGACGCTACAGCGCTTCAAAGTTGGGATTTTTTTTCTCTCTCTTTCAACTTTGACGGGCCGTAGCCGCTAAACGGTTAGAGATAGGGCGTCCGCAGCGGTCGCAATCGATTCCGCGGACATTTTTCTATCGGAAACCGTCTAATTCGTCCGTCCGAACGGCGTCGTTAACGCGCGACACGAGAAAACGTCGAAAGATGTCGTTTTCGGGATCGATTTTTTCGCGTTTTTTCGAAGCCCCGAAACTTCAAACGCCCGTATCTCTTAAACGGTTAGAGATATCGAAGCGTGCTAAAAAAATTCTTGTTCGGCGCGCAAAAATCTACCGGATAGGATGATAAAAACGGTAATTTTGGGACTTCGATATTTTACCGAAATTTCTCGACCGAATCTTCGTATCTCGGTTACGCGTGGTCGCAGCGCGACCGTTCGGTGCTCATTCGAAAGACCTCGACGCGTACTTTCGAACGGCGCAAACCGGGATCCCCTATCTATAACCGTTTAGGAGCTACGGCGCTTCAAAGTTTCGGAGTTAAGCATTTTTGGAAATTTCGCAACTTTAAACGCGATTTTCTCCTTAACGGTTAGAGATAGAGAGGCAAACTTTTTTTATCGTAAGCTACGCGAAAATACGCGTCTTTTGATATTTCACTCGACCCCATTCGGAGCTCCTTTAAGGAGTTGAGTTTTGCACCCCCTCAACTTTCAAACGTCCATATCTCCCAAACGGTTAGGGCTAGGGGGCTGAAATTTCTCAGGCGTAATACACCCATATATGGCCACGTTCCGGTAGGGTCAAAACCCCGAAATTCCGACCCTCGATTTTTCGGGTCGAAAAAATTTCATCGTTTTGGTCAGAAAAAAATGCGACGTATCTGCTGCGCGTTAACGGGAAGAGTTAGACGTTCGCTAATCGGCGCGTCGTAAGGACCACTACGAGGGTTCTAAACGGGCGAAAGAAGGACGCTCTAGCTCAACGCGTTCCGACGCTACAGCGCTTCAAAGTTGGGATTTTTTTTCTCTCTCTTTCAACTTTGACGGGCCGTAGCCGCTAAACGGTTAGAGATAGGACGTCCGTAGCGGTCGCAATCGATTCCGCGGACATTTTTCTATCGGAAACCGTCTAAGTCGTCCGTCCGAACGGCGTCGTTAACGCGCGACACGAGAAAACGTCGAAAGATATCGTTTTCGGGGTCGATTTTTCGCGTTTTTTCGAAGCCCTGAAACTTCAAACGCCCGTATCTCTTAAACGGTTAGAGATATCGAAGCGTGCTAAAAATTCTTGTTCGGCGCGCAGAAATCTACCGGATAGGATGATAAAACGGTAATTTTCGGACTTCGATATTTTACCGAAATTTCTCGACCGAATCTCCGTATCTCGGTTACGCGTGGTCGCAGCGCGACTGTTCGGTGCTCATTCGAAAGATCTCGACGCGTACTTTCCGAACGGCGCAAACTGGGATCCCTATCTATAACCGTTTAGGAGCTACGGCGCTTCAAAGTTTCGGAGTTAAGCATTTTTGGAAATTTCGCAACTTTAAACGCGATTTTCTCCTTAACGGTTAGAGATAGAGAGGCAAACTATTTTTTATCGTAATCTACGCGAAAATACGCGTCTTTTGATATTTCACTCGACCCCATTCGGAGCTCCTTTAAGGAGTTGAATTTTGCACCCCGTCAACTTTCAAACGTCCATATCTCCCAAACGGTTAGGCTAGGGGCTGAAATTTCTCAGGCGTAATACACCCATATATGGCCACGTTCCGGTAGGGTCAAAACCCCGAAATTCCGACCCTCGATTTTTCGGGTCGAAAAAATTTCATCGTTTTGGTCAGAAAAAAATGCGACGTTTCTGCTGCGCGTTAACGGGAAGAGTTAGACGTTCGCTTATCGGCGCGTCGTAAGGACCACTACGAGGGTTCTAAACAGGCGAAAGAAGGACGCTCTAGCTCAACGCGTTCCGACGCTACAGCGCTTCAAAGTTGGGATTTTTTTTCTCTCTCTTTCAACTTTGACGGGCCGTAGCCGCTAAACGGTTAGAGATAGGACGTCCGTAGCGGTCGCAATCGATTCCGCGGACATTTTTCTATCGGAAACCGTCTAAGTCGTCCGTCCGAACGGCGTCGTTAACGCGCGACACGAGAAAACGTCGAAAGATGTCGTTTTCGGGGTCGATTTTTTCGCGTTTTTTCGAAGCCCCGAAACTTCAAACGCCCGTATCTCTTAAACGGTTAGAGATATCGAAGCGTGCTAAAAAAATTCTTGTTCGGCGCGCAAAAATCTACCGGATAGGATGATAAAAACGGTAATTTTCGGACTTCGATATTTTACCGAAATTTCTCGACCGAATCTCCGTATCTCGGTTACGCGTGGTCGCAGCGCGACCGTTCGGTGCTCATTCGAAAGATCTCGACGCGTACTTTCGAACGGCGCAAACCGGGATCCCCTATCTATAACCGTTTAGGAGCTACGGCGCTTCAAAGTTTCGGAGTTAAGCATTTTTGGAAATTTCGCAACTTTAAACGCGATTTTCTCCTTAACGGTTAGAGATAGAGAGGCAAACTATTTTTTATCGTAATCTACGCGAAAATACGCGTCTTTTGATATTTCACTCGACCCCATTCGGAGCTCCTTTAAGGAGTTGAGTTTTGCAACCCCTCAACTTTCAAACGTCCATATCTCCCAAACGGTTAGGGCTAGGGGGCTGAAATTTCTCAGGCGTAATACACCCATATATGGCCACGTTCCGGTAGGGTCAAAACCCCGAAATTCCGACCCTCGATTTTTCGGGTCGAAAAAATTTCATCGTTTTGGTCAGAAAAAAATGCGACGTTTCTGCTGCGCGTTAACGGGAAGAGTTAGACGTTCGCTTATCGGCGCGTCGTAAGGACCCCTACGAGGGTTCTAAACAGGCGAAAGAAGAACGCCCTAGCTCAACGCGTTCCGACGCTACTGCGCTTCAAAGTTGGGATTTTTTTTCTCTCTCTTTCAACTTTGACGGGCCGTAGCCGCTAAACGGTTAGAGATAGGACGTCCGTAGCGGTCGCAATCGATTCCGCGGACATTTTTCTATCGGAAACCGTCTAAGTCGTCCGTCCGAACGGCGTCGTTAACGCGCGACACGAGAAAACGTCGAAAGATGTCGTTTTCGGGGTCGATTTTTTCGCGTTTTTTCGAAGCCCCGAAACTTCAAACGCCCGTATCTCTTAAACGGTTAGAGATATCGAAGCGTGCTAAAAAAATTCTTGTTCGGCGCGCAAAAATCTACCGGATAGGATGATAAAAACGGTAATTTTCGGACTTCGATATTTTACCGAAATTTCTCGACCGAATCTCCGTATCTCGGTTACGCGTGGTCGCAGCGCGACAGTTCGGTGCTCATTCGAAAGATCTCGACGCGTACTTTCGAACGGCGCAAACCGGGATCCCCTATCTATAACCGTTTAGGAGCTACGGCGCTTCAAAGTTTCGGAGTTAAGCATTTTTGGAAATTTCGCAACTTTAAACGCGATTTTCTCCTTAACGGTTAGAGATAGACAGGCAAACTATTTTTTATCGTAATCTACGCGAAAATACGCGCCTTTTGATATTTCACTCGACCCCATTCGGAGCTCCTTTAAGGAGTTGAGTTTTGCACCCTCTCAACTTTCAAACCTCCATATCTCCCAAACGGTTAGGGCTAGGGGGCTGAAATTTCTCAGGCGTAATACACCCATATATGGCCACGTTCCGGTAGGGTCAAAACCCCGAAATTCCGACCCTCGATTTTTCGGGTCGAAAAAATTTCATCGTTTTGGTCAGAAAAAAATGCGACGTTTCTACTGCGCGTTAACGGGAAGAGTTAGACGTTCGCTTATCGGCGCGTCGTAAGGACCCCTACGAGGGTTCTAAACAGGCGAAAGAAGGATGCTCTAGCTCAACGCGTTCCGACGCTACAGCGCTTCAAAGTTGGGATTATTTTTCTCTCTTTCAACTTTGACGGGCCGTAGCCGCTAAACGGTTAGAGATAGGGCGTCCGCAGCGGTCGCAATCGATTCCGCGGACATTTTTCTATCGGAAACCGTCTAATTCGTCCGTCCGAACGGCGTCGTTAACGCGCGACACGAGAAAACGTCGAAAGCTGTCGTTTTCGGGGTCGATTTCTTCGCGTTTTTTCGAAGCCCCGAAACTTCAAACGCCCGTATCTCTTAAACGGTTAGAGATATCGAAGCGTGCTAAAAAAATTCTTGTTCGGCGCGCAAAAATCTACCGGATAGGATGATAAAAACGGTAATTTTCGGACTTCGATATTTTACCGAAATTTCTCGACCGAATCTCCGTATCTCGGTTACGCGTGGTCGCAGCGCGACCGTTCGGTGCTCATTCGAAAGATCTCGACGCGTACTTTCGAACGGCGCAAACCGGGATACCCTATCTATAACCGTTTAGAGCTACGGCGCTTCAAAGTTTCGGAGTTAAGCATTTTTGGAAATTTCGCAACTTTAAACGCGATTTTCTCCTTAACGGTTAGAGATAGAGAGGCAAACTATTTTTATCGTAATCTACGCGAAAATACGCGTCTTTTGATATTTCACTCGACCCCATTCGGAGCTCCTTTAAGGAGTTGAATTTTGCACCCGTCAACTTTCAAACGTCCATATCTCCCAAACGGTTAGGGCTAGGGGCTGAAATTTCTCAGGCGTAATACACCCATATATGGCCACGTTCCGGTAGGGTCAAAACCCCGAAATTCCGACCCTCGATTTTTCGGGTCGAAAAAATTTCATCGTTTTGGTCAGAAAAAAATGCGACGTTTCTGCTGCGCGTTAACGGGAAGAGTTAGACGTTCGCTTATCGGCGCGTCGTAAGGACCACTACGAGGGTTCTAAACAGGCGAAAGAAGGACGCTCTAGCTCAACGCGTTCCGACGCTACAGCGCTTCAAAGTTGGGATTTTTTTTCTCTCTCTTTCAACTTTGACGGGCCGTAGCCGCTAAACGGTTAGAGATAGGACGTCCGTAGCGGTCGCAATCGATTCCGCGGACATTTTTCTATCGGAAACCGTCTAAGTCGTCCGTCCGAACGGCGTCGTTAACGCGCGACACGAGAAAACGTCGAAAGATGTCGTTTTCGGGGTCGATTTTTCGCGTTTTTTCGAAGCCCCGAAACTTCAAACGCCCGTATCTCTTAAACGGTTAGAGATATCGAAGCGTGCTAAAAAATTCTTGTTCGGCGCGCAAAAATCTACCGGATAGGATGATAAAACGGTAATTTTCGGACTTCGATATTTTACCGAAATTTCTCGACCGAATCTCCGTATCTCGGTTACGCGTGGTCGCAGCGCGACCGTTCGGTGCTCATTCGAAAGACCTCGACGCGTACTTTCGAACGGCGCAAACTGGGATCCCCTATCTATAACCGTTTAGGAGCTACGGCGCTTCAAAGTTTCGGAGTTAAGCATTTTTGGAAATTTCGCAACTTTAAACGCGATTTTCTCCTTAACGGTTAGAGATAGAGAGGCAAACTATTTTTTATCGTAATCTACGCGAAAATACGCGTCTTTTGATATTTCACTCGACCCCATTCGAGCTCCTTTAAGGAGTTGAGTTTTGCAACCCCTCAACTTTCAAACGCCCATATCTCCTGCAAACGGTTAGGGCTAGGGGCTGAAATTTCTCAGGCGTAATACACCCATATATGGCCACGTTCCGGTAGGGTCAAAACCCCGAAATTCCGACCCTCGATTTTTCGGGTCGAAAAAATTTCATCGTTTTGGTCAGAAAAATGCGACGTTTCTGCTGCGCGTTAACGGGAAGAGTTAGACGTTCGCTTATCGGCGCGTCGTAAGGACTTCTACGAGGGTTCTAAACAGGCGAAAGAAGAACGCCCTAGCTCAACGCGTTCCGACGCTACTGCGCTTCAAAGTTGGGATTTTTTTCTCTCTTTCAACTTTGACGGGCCGTAGCCGCTAAACGGTTAGAGATAGGACGTCCGTAGCGGTCGCAATCGATTCCGCGGACATTTTTCTATCGGAAACCGTCTAAGTCGTCCGTCCGAACGGCGTCGTTAACGCGCGACACGAGAACACGTCGAAAGATGTCGGTTTCGGGGTCGATTTTTCGCGTTTTTCGAAGCCCTGAAACTTCAAACGCCCGTATCTCTTAAACGGTTAGAGATATCGAAGCGTGCTAAAAAATTCTTGTTCGGCGCGCAAAATCTACCGGATAGGATGATAAAAACGGTAATTTTCGGACTTCGATATTTTACCGAAATTTCTCGACCGAATCTCCGTATCTCGGTTACGCGTGGTCGCAGCGCGACTGTTCGGTGCTCATTCGAAAGACCTCGACGCGTACTTTCGAACGGCGCAAACTGGGATCCCTATCTATAACCGTTTAGGAGCTACGGCGCTTCAAAGTTTCGGAGTTAAGCATTTTTGGAAATTTCGCAACTTTAAACGCGATTTTCTCCTTAACGGTTAGAGATAGAGAGGCAAACTATTTTTTATCGTAATCTACGCGAAAATACGCGTCTTTTGATATTTCACTCGACCCCATTCGGAGCTCCTTTAAGGAGTTGAGTTTTGCACCCCCTCAACTTTCAAACGTCCATATCTCCCAAACGGTTAGGGCTAGGGGGCTGAAATTTCTCAGGCGTAATACACCCATATATGGCCACGTTCCGGTAGTGTCAAAACCCCGAAATTCCGACCCTCGATTTTTCGGGTCGAAAAAATTTCATCGTTTTGGTCAGAAAAAAATGCGACGTTTCTGCTGCGCGTTAACGGGAAGAGTTAGACGTTCGCTTATCGGCGCGTCGTAAGGACCCCTACGAGGGTTCTAAACAGGCGAAAGAAGAACGCTCTAGCTCAACGCGTTCCGACGCTACAGCGCTTCAAAGTTGGGATTTTTTTCTCTCTTTCAACTTTGACGGGCCGTAGCCGCTAAAGGGTTAGAGATAGGACGTCCGTAGCGGTCGCAATCGATTCCGCGGACCTTTGTCTATCGGAAACCGTCTCAGTCGTGCGTCCGAACGGCGTCGTTAACGCGCGACACGAGAAAACGTCGAAAGATGTCGTTTTCGGGATCGATTTTTTCGCGTTTTTTCGAAGCCCCGAAACTTCAAACGCCCGTATCTCTTAAACGGTTAGAGATATCGAAGCGTGCTAAAAAAAATCTTGTTCGGCGCGCAAAAATCTACCGGATAGGATGATAAAAACGGTAATTTTCGGACTTCGATATTTTACCGAAATTTCTCGACCGAATCTCCGTATCTCGGTTACGCGTGGTCGCAGCGCGACCGTTCGGTGCTCATTCGAAAGATCTCGACGCGTACTTTCGAACGGCGCAAACCGGGATCCCCTATCTATAACCGTTTAGGAGCTACGGCGCTTCAAAGTTTCGGAGTTAAGCATTTTTGGAAATTTCGCAACTTTAAACGCGATTTTCTCCTTAACGGTTAGAGATAGACAGGCAAACTATTTTTTATCGTAATCTACGCGAAAATACGCGCCTTTTGATATTTCACTCGACCCCATTCGGAGCTCCTTTAAGGAGTTGAGTTTTGCACCCTCTCAACTTTCAAACGTCCATATCTCCCAAACGGTTAGGGCTAGGGGGCTGAAATTTCTCAGGCGTAATACACCCATATATGGCCACGTTCCGGTAGGGTCAAAACCCCGAAATTCCGACCCTCGATTTTTCGGGTCGAAAATTTCATCGTTTTGGTCAGAAAAAAATGCGACGTTTCTACTGCGCGTTAACGGGAAGAGTTAGACGTTCGCTTATCGGCGCGTCGTAAGGACCCCTACGAGGGTTCTAAACAGGCGAAAGAAGGATGCTCTAGCTCAACGCGTTCCGACGCTACAGCGCTTCAAAGTTGGGATTATTTTTCTCTCTTTCAACTTTGACGGGCCGTAGCCGCTAAACGGTTAGAGATAGGGCGTCCGCAGCGGTCGCAATCGATTCCGCGGACATTTTTCTATCGGAAACCGTCTAATTCGTCCGTCCGAACGGCGTCGTTAACGCGCGACACGAGAAAACGTCGAAAGCTGTCGTTTTCGGGGTCGATTTCTTCGCGTTTTTTCGAAGCCCCGAAACTTCAAACGCCCGTATCTCTTAAACGGTTAGAGATATCGAAGCGTGCTAAAAAATTCTTGTTCGGCGCGCAAAAATCTACCGGATAGGATGATAAAACGGTAATTTTCGGACTTCGATATTTTACCGAAATTTCTCGACCGAATCTCCGTATCTCGGTTACGCGTGGTCGCAGCGCGACTGTTCGGTGCTCATTCGAAAGATCTCGACGCGTACTTTCGAACGGCGCAAACCGGGATCCCTATCTATAACCGTTTAGGAGCTACGGCGCTTCAAAGTTTCGAAGTTAAGCATTTTTGGAAATTTCGCAACTTTAAACGCGATTTTCTCCTTAACGGTTAGAGATAGAGAGGCAAACTATTTTTATCGTAATCTACGCGAAAATACGCGTCTTTTGATATTTCACTCGACCCCATTCGGAGCTCCTTTAAGGAGTTGAGTTTTGCACCCCTCAACTTTCAAACGTCCATATCTCCCAAACGGTTAGGGCTAGGGGCTGAAATTTCTCAGGCGTAATACACCCATATATGGCCACGTTCCGGTAGGGTCAAAGCCCCGAAATTCCGACCTCGATTTTTCGGGTCGAAAAATTTCATCGTTTTGGTCAGAAAATGCGACGTTTCTGCTGCGCGTTAACGGGAAGAGTTAGACGTTCGCTTATCGGCGCGTCGTAAGGACCCTACGAGGGTTCTAAACAGGCGAAAGAAGAACGCCCTAGCTCAACGCGTTCCGACGCTACTGCGCTTCAAAGTTGGGATTTTTTCTCTCTCTTTCAACTTTGACGGGCCGTAGCCGCTAAACGGTTAGAGATAGGACGTCCGTAGCGGTCGCAATCGATTCCGCGGACATTTTTCTATCGGAAACCGTCTAAGTCGTCCGTCCGAACGGCGTCGTTAACGCGCGACACGAGAAAACGTCGAAAGATGTCGTTTTCGGGTCGATTTTTTCGCGTTTTTCGAAGCCCCGAAACTTCAAACGCCCGTATCTCTTAAACGGTTAGAGATATCGAAGCGTGCTAAAAAATTCTTGTTCGGCGCGCAAAAATCTACCGGATAGGATGATAAAACGGTAATTTTCGGACTTCGATATTTTACCGAAATTTCTCGACCGAATCTCCGTATCTCGGTTACGCGTGGTCGCAGCGCGACTGTTCGGTGCTCATTCGAAAGACCTCGACGCGTACTTTCGAACGGCGCAAACTGGGATCCCTATCTATAACCGTTTAGGAGCTACGGCGCTTCAAAGTTTCGGAGTTAAGCATTTTTGGAAATTTCGCAACTTTAAACGCGATTTTCTCCTTAACGGTTAGAGATAGAGAGGCAAACTATTTTTTATCGTAATCTACGCGAAAATACGCGTCTTTTGATATTTCACTGACCCCATTCGGAGCTCCTTTAAGGAGTTGAGTTTTGCACCCCTCAACTTTCAAACGTCCATATCTCCCAAACGGTTAGGGCTAGGGGCTGAAATTTCTCAGGCGTAATACACCCATATATGGCCACGTTCCGGTAGTGTCAAAACCCCGAAATTCCGACCTCGATTTTTCGGGTCGAAAAATTTCATCGTTTTGGTCAGAAAAAAATGCGACGTTTCTGCTGCGCGTTAACGGGAAGAGTTAGACGTTCGCTTATCGGCGCGTCGTAAGGACCCCTACGAGGGTTCTAAACAGGCGAAAGAAGAACGCTCTAGCTCAACGCGTTCCGACGCTACAGCGCTTCAAAGTTGGGATTTTTTTTCTCTCTCTTTCAACTTTGACGGGCCGTAGCCGCTAAACGGTTAGAGATAGGACGTCCGTAGCGGTCGCAATCGATTCCGCGGACATTTTTCTATCGGAAACCGTCTAAGTCGTCCGTCCGAACGGCGTCGTTAACGCGCGACACGAGAAAACGTCGAAAGATGTCGTTTTCGGGATCGATTTTTTCGCGTTTTTTCGAAGCCCCGAAACTTCAAACGCCCGTATCTCTTAAACGGTTAGAGATATCGAAGCGTGCTAAAAAATCTTGTTCGGCGCGCAAAAATCTACCGGATAGGATGATAAAAACGGTAATTTTCGGACTTCGATATTTTACCGAAATTTCTCGACCGAATCTCCGTATCTCGGTTACGCGTGGTCGCAGCGCGACTGTTCGGTGCTCATTCGAAAGATCTCGACGCGTACTTTCGAACGGCGCAAACCGGGATCCTATCTATAACCGTTTAGGAGCTACGGCGCTTCAAAGTTTCGGAGTTAAGCATTTTGGAAATTTCGCAACTTTAAACGCGATTTTCTCCTTAACGGTTAGAGATAGACAGGCAAACTATTTTTTATCGTAATCTACGCGAAAATACGCGCCTTTTGATATTTCACTCGACCCCATTCGGAGCTCCTTTAAGGAGTTGAGTTTTGCACCCTCTCAACTTTCAAACGTCCATATCTCCCAAACGGTTAGGGCTAGGGGGCTGAAATTTCTCAGGCGTAATACACCCATATATGGCCACGTTCCGGTAGGGTCAAAACCCCGAAATTCCGACCCTCGATTTTTCGGGTCGAAAAAATTTCATCGTTTTGGTCAGAAAAAAATGCGACGTTTCTGCTGCGCGTTAACGGGAAGAGTTAGACGTTCGCTTATCGGCGCGTCGTAAGGACCCCTACGAGGGTTCTAAACAGGCGAAAGAAGAACGCTCTAGCTCAACGCGTTCCGACGCTACAGCGCTTCAAAGTTGGGATTTTTTTTCTCTTTCAACTTTGACGGGCCGTAGCCGCTAAACGGTTAGAGATAGGACGTCCGTAGCGGTCGCAATCGATTCCGCGGACATTTTTCTATCGGAAACCGTCTAAGTCGTCCGTCCGAACGGCGTCGTTAACGCGCGACCCGAGAAAACGTCGAAAGGTGTCGTTTTCGGGGTCGATTTTTTCGCGTTTTTTCGAAGCCCCGTAACATCAAACGCCCGTATCTGTTAAACGGTTAGATATATCGAAGCGTGCTTATAAAATACTTGTTCGGCGCGCAAAAATCTACCGGATAGGATGATAAAACGGTAATTTTCGGACTTCGATATTTTACCGAAATTTCTCGACCGAATCTCCGTATCTCGGTTACGCGTGGTCGCAGCGCGACTGTTCGGTGCTCATTCGAAAGATCTCGACGCGTACTTTCGAACGGCGCAAACCGGGATCCCCTATCTATAACCGTTTAGGAGCTACGGCGCTTCCAAAGTTTCGGAGTTAAGCATTTTTGGAAATTTCGTAACTTTAAACGCGATTTTCTCCTTAACGGTTAGAGATAGAGAGGCAAACTATTTTTTATCGTAATCTACGCGAATATACGCGTCTTTTGATATTTCACTCGACCCCATTCGGAGCTCCTTTAAGGAGTTGAGTTTTGCACCCCCCAACTTTCAAACGTCCATATCTCCCAAACGGTTAGGGCTAGGGGGCTGAAATTTCTCAGGCGTAATACACCCATATATGGCCACGTTCCGGTGGGGTCAAGACCCCGAAATTCCGACCCTCGATTTTTCGGGTCGAAAAAATTTCATCGTTTTGGTCGGAAAAAAAATGCGACGTTTCTGCTGCGCGTTAACGGGAAGTGTTAGACGTTCGCTTATCGGCGCGTCGTAAGGACCCCTACGAGGGTTCTAAACAGGCGAAAGAAGGATGCTCTAGCTCAACGCGTTCCGACGCTACAGCGCTTCAAAGTTGGGATTTCTTTTCTCTCTCTTTCAACTTTGACGGGCCGTAGCCGCTAAACGGTTAGAGATAGGGCGCCCGCAGCGGTCGCAATCGATTCCGCGGACATTTTTCTATCGGAAACCGTCTAATTCGTCCGTCCGAACGGCGTCGTTAACGCGCGACACGAGAAAACGTCGAAAGCTGTCGTTTTCGGGGTCGATTTCTTCGCGTTTTTTCGAAGCCCTGAAACTTCAAACGCCCGTATCTCTTAAACGGTTAGAGATATCGAAGCGTGCTAAAAATTCTTGTTCGGCGCGCAAAAATCTACCGGATAGGATGATAAAACGGTAATTTTCGGACTTCGATATTTTACCGAAATTTCTCGACCGAATCTTCGTATCTCGGTTACGCGTGGTCGCAGCGCGACCGTTCGGTGCTCATTCGAAAGACCTCGACGCGTACTTTCGAACGGCGCAAACCGGGATCCCCTATCTATAACCGTTTAGGAGCTACGGCGCTTCAAAGTTTCGGAGTTAAGCATTTTTGGAAATTTCGCAACTTTAAACGCGATTTTCTCCTTAACGGTTAGAGATAGAGAGGCAAACTTTTTTTATCGTAAGCTACGCGAAAATACGCGTCTTTTGATATTTCACTCGACCCCATTCGGAGCTCCTTTAAGGAGTTGAGTTTTGCACCCCCTCAACTTTCAAACGTCCATATCTCCCAAACGGTTAGGGCTAGGGGGCTGAAATTTCTCAGGCGTAATACACCCATATATGGCCACGTTCCGGTAGGGTCAAAACCCCGAAATTCCGACCCTCGATTTTTCGGGTCGAATAAATTTCATCGTTTTGGTCAGAAAAATGCGACGTTTCTGCTGCGCGTTAACGGGAAGAGTTAGACGTTCGCTAATCGGCGCGTCGTAAGGACCACTACGAGGGTTCTAAACGGGCGAAAGAAGGACGCTCTAGCTCAACGCGTTCCGACGCTACAGCGCTTCAAAGTTGGGATTTTTTTTCTCTCTCTTTCAACTTTGACGGGCCGTAGCCGCTAAACGGTTAGAGATAGGACGTCCGTAGCGGTCGCAATCGATTCCGCGGACATTTTTCTATCGGAAACCGTCTAAGTCGTCCGTCCGAACGGCGTCGTTAACGCGCGACACGAGAAAACGTCGAAAGATATCGTTTTCGGGGTCGATTTTTCGCGTTTTTCGAAGCCCCGAAACTTCAAACGCCCGTATCTCTTAAACGGTTAGAGATATCGAAGCGTGCTAAAAAAATTCTTGTTCGGCGCGCAGAAATCTACCGGATAGGATGATAAAAACGGTAATTTTCGGACTTCGATATTTTACCGAAATTTCTCGACCGAATCTCCGTATCTCGGTTACGCGTGGTCGCAGCGCGACCGTTCGGTGCTCCTTCGAAAGATCTCGACGCGTACTTTCGAACGGCGCAAACCGGGATCCCCTATCTATAACCGTTTAGGAGCTACGGCGCTTCAAAGTTTCGGAGTTAAGCATTTTTGGAAATTTCGCAACTTTAAACGCGATTTTCTCCTTAACGGTTAGAGATAGAGAGGCAAACTATTTTTATCGTAATCTACGCGAAAATACGCGTCTTTTGATATTTCACTCGACCCCATTCGGAGCTCCTTTAAGGAGTTGAATTTTGCACCCCGTCAACTTTCAAACGTCCATATCTCCCAAACGGTTAGGGCTAGGGGGCTGAAATTTCTCAGGCGTAATACACCCATATATGGCCACGTTCCGGTAGGGTCAAAACCCCGAAATTCCGACCCTCGATTTTTCGGGTCGAAAAAATTTCATCGTTTTGGTCAGAAAAAAATGCGACGTTTCTGCTGCGCGTTAACGGGAAGAGTTAGACGTTCGCTTATCGGCGCGTCGTAAGGACCACTACGAGGGTTCTAAACAGGCGAAAGAAGGACGCTCTAGCTCAACGCGTTCCGACGCTACAGCGCTTCAAAGTTGGGATTTTTTTTCTCTCTTTCAACTTTGACGGGCCGTAGCCGCTAAACGGTTAGAGATAGGACGTCCGTAGCGGTCGCAATCGATTCCGCGGACATTTTTCTATCGGAAACCGTCTAAGTCGTCCGTCCGAACGGCGTCGTTAACGCGCGACACGAGAAAACGTCGAAAGATGTCGTTTTCGGGGTCGATTTTTTCGCGTTTTTTCGAAGCCCCGAAACTTCAAACGCCCGTATCTCTTAAACGGTTAGAGATATCGAAGCGTGCTAAAAAAATTCTTGTTCGGCGCGCAAAAATCTACCGGATAGGATGATAAAAACGGTAATTTTCGGACTTCGATATTTTACCGAAATTTCTCGACCGAATCTCCGTATCTCGGTTACGCGTGGTCGCAGCGCGACCGTTCGGTGCTCATTCGAAAGATCTCGACGCGTACTTTCGAACGGCGCAAACCGGGATCCCCTATCTATAACCGTTTAGGAGCTACGGCGCTTCAAAGTTTCGGAGTTAAGCATTTTTGGAAATTTCGCAACTTTAAACGCGATTTTCTCCTTAACGGTTAGAGATAGAGAGGCAAACTTTTTTTATCGTAATCTACGCGAAAATACGCGTCCTTTGATATTTCACTCGACCCCATTCGGAGCTCCTTTAAGGAGTTGAGTTTTGCACCCCCTCAACTTTCAAACGTCCATATCTCCCAAACGGTTAGGGCTAGGGGGCTGAAATTTCTCAGGCGTAATACACCCATATATGGCCACGTTCCGGTAGGGTCAAAACCCCGAAATTCCGACCCTCGATTTTTCGGGTCGAAAAAATTTCATCGTTTTGGTCAGAAAAATGCGACGTTTCTGCTGCGCGTTAACGGGAAGAGTTAGACGTTCGCTTATCGGCGCGTCGTAAGGACCCTACGAGGGTTCTAAACAGGCGAAAGAAGAACGCTCTAGCTCAACGCGTTCCGACGCTACAGCGCTTCAAAGTTGGGATTTTTTTCTCTCTTTCAACTTTGACGGGCCGTAGCCGCTAAACGGTTAGAGATAGGACGTACGTAGCGGTCGCAATCGATTCCGCGGACATTTTTCTATCGGAAACCGTCTAAGTCGTCCGTCCGAACGGCGTCGTTAACGCGCGACACGAGAAAACGTCGAAAGATGTCGTTTTCGGGGTCGATTTTTTCGCGTTTTTTCGAAGCCCCGAAACTTCAAACGCCCGTATCTCTTAAACGGTTAGAGATATCGAAGCGTGCTAAAAATTCTTATTCGGCGCGCAAAAATCTACCGGATAGGATGATAAAACGGTAATTTTCGGACTTCGATATTTTACCGAAATTTCTCGACCGAATCTCCGTATCTCGGTTACGCGTGGTCGCAGCGCGACCGTTCGGTGCTCATTCGAAAGATCTCGACGCGTACTTTCGAACGGCGCAAACCGGGATCCCCTATCTATAACCGTTTAGGAGCTACGGCGCTTCAAAGTTTCGGAGTTAAGCATTTTTGGAAATTTCGCAACTTTAAACGCGATTTTCTCCTTAACGGTTAGAGATAGAGAGGCAAACTATTTTTTATCGTAATCTACGCGAAAATACGCGTCTTTTGATATTTCACTCGACCCCATTCGGAGCTCCTTTAAGGAGTTGAATTTTGCACCCCGTCAACTTTCAAACGTCCATATCTCCCAAACGGTTAGGGCTAGGGGGCTGAAATTTCTCAGGCGTAATACACCCATATATGGCCACGTTCCGGTAGGGTCAAAACCCCGAAATTCCGACCCTCGATTTTTCGGGTCGAAAAAATTTCATCGTTTTGGTCAGAAAAAAATGCGACGTTTCTGCTGCGCGTTAACGGGAAGAGTTGGACGTTCGCTTATCGGCGCGTCGTAAGGACCACTACGAGGGTTCTAAACAGGCGAAAGAAGGACGCTCTAGCTCAACGCGTTCCGACGCTACAGCGCTTCAAAGTTGGGATTTTTTTTCTCTCTCTTTCAACTTTGACGGGCCGTAGCCGCTAAACGGTTAGAGATAGGACGTCCGTAGCGGTCGCAATCGATTCCGCGGACATTTTTCTATCGGAAACCGTCTAAGTCGTCCGTCCGAACGGCGTCGTTAACGCGCGACACGAGAAAACGTCGAAAGATGTCGTTTTCGGGGTCGATTTTTTCGCGTTTTTTCGAAGCCCTGAAACTTCAAACGCCCGTATCTCTTAAACGGTTAGAGATATCGAAGCGTGCTAAAAATTCTTGTTCGGCGCTCAGAAATCTACCGGATAGGATGATAAAAACGGTAATTTTCGGACTTCGATATTTTACCGAAATTTCTCGACCGAATCTCCGTATCTCGGTTACGCGTGGTCGCAGCGCGACCGTTCGGTGCTCATTCGAAAGATCTCGACGCGTACTTTCGAACGGCGCAAACCGGGATCCCCTATCTATAACCGTTTAGGAGCTACGGCGCTTCAAAGTTTCGGAGTTAAGCATTTTTGGAAATTTCGCAACTTTAAACGCGATTTTCTCCTTAACGGTTAGAGATAGAGAGGCAAACTATTTTTTATCGTAATCTACGCGAAAATACGCGTCTTTTGATATGTCACTCGTCCCCCATTCGGAGCTCCTTTAAGGAGTTGATTTTTGCAACCCATCAACTTTCAAACGTACATATCTCCCTAACTGTTAGGGATAGGGTGATGAAATTTATCAGGAGTAATACTCACTTTTATGTACACGTTCCGGTAGTGTCAAAACACCGAAATTCCGACCCTCGATTTTTCGGGTCGAAAAATTTCATCGTTTTGGTCAGAAAAATGCGACGTTTCTGCTGCGCGTTAACGGGAAGAGTTAGACGTTCGCTTATCGGCGCGTCGTAAGGACCCTACGAGGGTTCTAAACAGGCGAAAGAAGGACGCTCTAGCTCAACGCGTTCCGACGCTACAGCGCTTCAAAGTTGGGATTTTTTTCTCTCTTTCAACTTTGACGGGCCGTAGCCGCTAAACGGTTCGAGATCGGACGTCCGTAGCGGTCGCAATCGATTCCGCGGACATTTTTCTATCGGAAGCCGTCTTAGTCGTCGGTCCGAACGGCGTCGTTAACGCGCGACACGAGAAAACGTAGAAAGAGGTCGTTTTCGGGGTCGATTTTTCGCGTTTTTCGAAGCCCCGAAACTTCAAACGCCCTTATCTCTTAAACGGTTAGAGATATCGAAGCGTGCTAAAAAAATTCTTGTTCGGCGCGCAAAAATCTACCGGATAGGATGATAAAAACGGGAATTTTCGGACTTCGATATTTTACCGAAATTTCTCGACCGAATCTCCGTATCTCGGTTACGCGTGGTCGCAGCGCGACCGTTCGGTGCTCATTCGAAAGATCTCGACGCGTACTTTCGAACGGCGCAAACCGGGATTCCCTATCTATAACCATTTAGGAGCTACGGCACTTCAAAGTTTCGGAGTTAAGCATTTTTGGAAATTTCGCAACTTTAAACGCTATTTTCTCCTTAACGGTTAGAGATAGAGAGGCAAACTATTTTTTATCGTAATCTACGCGAAAATACGCGTCTTTTGATATGTCACTCGACCCCATTCGGAGCTCCTTTAAGGAGTTGAGTTTTGCACCCCCTCAACTTTCAAACGTCCATATCTCCCAAACGGTTAGGGCTAGGGGGCTGAAATTTCTCAGGCGTAATACACGCATATATGGCCACGTTCCGGTAGGGTCAAAACCCCGAAATTCCGACCCTCGATTTTTCGGGTCGAAAAAATTTCATCGTTTTGGTCAGAAAAAAATGCGACGTTTCTGCTGCGCGTTAACGGGAAGAGTTAGACGTTCGCTTATCGGCGCGTCGTAAGGACCCCTACGAGGGTTCTAGTAAGAGGTTTCGAGTAAATACTAGATGTGATCGATATCCAATGGATGCTACGCTGTATACCACTGCCTCGGATATTATTCCGATAGAATGGCCTTTAACAAAAGAACTCAATTTTGATTTCTTGATGAAGTAACTTTCCACCTTTAATCTGCTTTCTTGTCGTCATAAACAAAATTTAGATTCGCCACTAGGCGCAACATATTCCTATTCTCTCTGACCAAAGCGTTCACACATAAACTATCAGTGTTCTCTACTCTGAAGACAGAACTGCGATTTCATTTTCACCCTTGGGTGATATTTCAAGCAGATACACTTACCTCAAGTAGAGCGACAATAGATTTCTGTCAAGCTTTTATCTTTTCGCAACTTTTTATTTTCCTCATATACGTCATAGTGATACAAACAAAAGGACAGATAGATCTTGTCATACTTTTCTGTAAACATGAAACTAAAATCAGTTTCCTTGTTACTAAAGTAACCGCTAAGACTATATAATCTACAGTTTCTTCTCTCTGAATTTTTGATCTTTGAATAATCTATTGGTCAATGGGTCAGACAATTTGATTTATATAGATCAGTTCGTTTTAAGCCGCGAATTATACAGCAAAGGATTTGGTTCATAAGAAGTGGCAATTTGAAAATTTACAGTGGTGGTATTCTTGAAACTAAAGAAGATATGACAAATTTCTCACCATCGTTTCTGAGGTATGGAAAAAAATTACGATATTAAAATAAACCATTTCTGAATTAAAATAAAACTCTTCTTCTTCTTCTTCTTCTTCACTTCACATTTTAAGCACTTTGCTTGTTACGATACCCGTATTTTATTTGGACTGCCTACACTTCTTCCTAAACTTCTATAATATCTAGCTCTGGCTGGTAAACTCGTCACTTGCATCTGTTCTGTGTGTTCCCTCAACTTATCTTTGTTTTCCTTTATTCTCTCATTTATGTCAAAGATGTTTGATTTTGTTTTTATATCTTCATTTCTTATTCTATCCGATCTTATGTAACCTTTCGCTCTTCTTGAAAACTTCATCTCTCGTGTCTGTATCCTGCTTTCTTGCTTTTTCGTTGTTGTCTATGTTTCACGACCATATAAGGGTATTGGTACTGTTATCGTCTTAAAATTTTGTTTGTGTATCTTCTCTGGTTTTGCTTTTTAACGTTCTACTGATTGTTCCACAAGTATGCGTAAATTTATTCAGTTTTTTCTCTTTGTTTCGATTATAAGGTACACCGCAGCTTATATACTTAAAGTGTTTCACTTGTTCCAGTACAGTATCGTTTATAACTATCTTTTTGTACTAATTAGATATTTACCCAGGAAAGCCGTGTTTAGGGTGGTGTTTTGATCTAAATGTATTCCTCTAGGACATTTCTTTTCCATTCCTGTATAATAACATCAATATATATGTTAAATAATGTTGGCGACATATACTAGCCTTGTCTAACTCCTTTGTTTGTTAGTATTCCCTGGTTAATCTTCCGCCTATGTCCCTCTGCTTTTCTATAATTTGTTGTATGGTGAATATTCCATCTTCCCTTTTTTCCATTTCCAGGCTTAATACCCAAAAAAATACTCTTCAACCCAATTTTGTGAATATCTGCTGTTATCACACAGTCTAAGTAGTAGACCGCGCGGACACAGAAGCAGTTCTTAGGCTTGCTTCTTATAAAATTGCAACGTGAATGATCAAAATGCCGAAAACACGAGAGCTATCCATTATTAAACATACAACAATATATGTTTTATGCGAAGAAGAATATTCAAGAGGGTAAGTTGCAGTTCGGTTAAAAATAAAAAAGCAGTATATGCTATACTAAACCGCAAAAACCAAACCGAACTTTTAACTTCTCGTAAGTGCAGTAGTCGAAAATATATTACGAGCAAATTATAGGAACTGCAGAGTTAACGATTGGAAACTTGTTTTCTGGATTGACGAGTGCTAGTTAAAACATTTTGAAATACAAGGGGGGAGTTTACGTGCGACGATATAAAGGTGTTAAGAGATTGTATAATGCCAACTATCAAACAAGGAGGTAGTAGCGTATTTATGCGAAGATATTTAGATAACAGTGAAATCTATTGTCAAAGGTTGAGGAAAAGCTGGTTAAAGAAAAATAAAACACCTATTACCACGCGATTTTTGTCTCTATGGATATGGATTTGTTTTCTAGCAGAACAACTACATTAAAGCACGCTTCAACATTATGTCGGGGGGCTTACTAACAGAAAAGCAAGAAGAGCGAATATTAATGAGAATGGTGGATAATGAATTCAAAAGACGTTAAGGAAAAAAATACAAAGTGTCTGGAAAGCAATATCCTTCGAATTATTAAATGAATGTAATGAAAGAGCGGAAGGTCTGCGTCGCTGTTATTAAAACAAAATGCAGGCATTTTAATGAACAACTATAAAAAGAACAAACGAATGATTAAATGAATATATTGAATAGAAAATAGTTAACGTAGAAAGCTAGTAAAATGTGGTCCTAAAATTCAGTGCTTTGTTATTACTGTATTATATACTTTCATATTTAATCCAGTTACCATATTTATAGCACGTATTGTATGTATATCCCTTAAACAGTGGACATTATTTGATTGTAACTGTATTAATATTTCATAGAAAATAAACTGAATTTTCAAAGATCGAAGATGGTGAAGTTCTGGCGTGGCTAGGGCTGAGAAGATTGAGAGATTCATTTTGTTGTTGAACTTCTCAACTTGACTTGAACATTTTTTATATCTTTTCTAGTTTTTTCAATTTAAGCATATTAAGTTTTACACGATACAAATTAAAATACTTTTATCTTGCAATGAATATTTCTATTAATATTAATCCCACAGAAAGTCTAAATTAACAAAGAAGTGGCACTTACCCCGATTCTTTCGCATTTGTTATCAAACTAAGTAAACCCCTTTTCTTAGCTTGCTCGGGGAAGCGCAGACGAAAGCGATTCGGAAATACCTATGGACCCTCCACCGTAGGAGTGACCCAAAATGGAGGACTATGTGTATAGAAATGGGAATACTAATTATGAAGAATAATTTTATATTTTCACGGAAAACTTGAAGTAGATTGATGTCGCGGTGGGGTTGGTATGGATAAAGTTTTTTTCACGTAGCAAATATGCTCGCTTAAGAATTAAAGTATGGGTTAGACAGAGTTAGGTAGAGCTATTTACTTTCTCTGATCAGCTGGTATTTGGCTTAGCGGCGCTGTGTTATTTATTATATTCAATTTATTTAGTTTAATCAGAGGTGCATGACAATTACTTCAAAGTTATTCAAGTATATTACAATGAGTATATACAAATAAAATGACTACGAGGGATGTCTTTTAAGTTTTTTACGCATACTGGGACATAGATGGCGCCTCGAACCAAAAATGAATACTAAAAATTAATCTTCATTTTCAGTTAACCTAAATCCAAAGGTTCAGTGAGGTAAGTGTACTGTTGTAGCTACAAGGAACTGTCAAAGTTGACAAGTTAATTGAAAAATGGAATTAAACCGAGAGCATTTTCGCGCAACAACCTTTTATAATTTTGGAAGACAACAAGAATGCCTTGCCGGGTCGATTTCTATTTTCAGCAATGTAGCATCATACGTCGATGCTGTGTACATGATCATCAACGAAGATGTGAGATATCACGAGCTTCAAGCATCACAAAAGAATATCAAAAACGTCAATTGAAACACTTTTGCATAAAGCATTGAGTGTAAAGTAATTTTCCGTTGGATACCGCATCTCTTGTCCGAAGAACAGGGAGCAGCTAGGGTGGATTGGTATTAAAGAACTCTAGACCGCTTCAACTCTAGAAACTCTAAAACGTGTACATCATCAGTGGTGGTGAATCTCCAAGTTACTTATATGAACCAGAGGAGAAAAGCTAATCTGTTGTTCCAAGGTGAAGAAAAAATGACAGTAATCCGTTCTCGAAAAGTCCCCAAAAAAATTATCACTTCATTTGTTTTGAAAATAAGTCACCAACACCAAACGACGAATCATTCTCCACCAAGACAACTTCGCACACAGCGCGCAAGACAATTGAATTTTTAACGCAGCAAAACGTCGAATTGTTAGACCATCCTCCGTACACTTCAGTGCTAAGTTCCAACAATTTCTTTACCTTTCTGAAAATCAAGATTGAGCTGCGTGGTTAAAGGTTCCAGTCGTTAGAAGGAACACCCGATGCATTGTAAAACGCAATTTTGACTGTATCAACAAACGAGTGGAAAAACTGCTTACAGAGTTGATCCGAACATATGCAAAAGCGCATTAATCTTCGTGGAGAATACTTGGAAAAGAAATAAAATCTTTGAAAGCTATTTGCTGTTTTATTCCGGATTTATATGCAAAACCTAAAAGACAACTCTCGTATTAGCATTCTTTTTCATTTACAAGATTAAAGTTCTAATAATAATTGTTAGAGTAGCTATTATAGTAGATGTTGGGAAATGAAAAATTTTGTTATTAATGTCAAGGAATAGTCAAGCGTATCTTACTTTTAAAGTAAAAGCTCTGGTGGATGATGAATATAGATATTTGTATGTAAAAAATTCTTTGCCTTTGTATTTGGCATTATTTTTTTCCTTAGTATACAACATGCTTAATAGAGTTGTGACTTTATACATCACATTTAGGACACGCATAAATTTGATCAAAACAATGGAAAATGATACTGAATCTTGATGTAAATTCATCATTGTTTCATTATTTACACTTTTACATTCGTTTAAAAGTGTAAATCATAAAACGTGTGTTTTATTCCTTTAAGAATGTAAATTGATATCTAATTACCTTTCCATTCCATAATATTCGTTACTTTAACGTTCTAGGGCAATTGCTTCTTATAATATTTTGGTATCGGTCTTCTATGCTCATGGATTTTAACAAGTTTCAAAGCACTTCGTAGATGTCTTCTAGGCCGTAAAACATCTCTTGCGACGATATGAATAATGCGATATGATTGCCTCATACATATTTAATGTTAACCCCGAATGACGTTTCGCATTGAGAAAGAGCAGATGATGTGACGAAAGTGGAAATCGTTACGAGCCCTTTTATTTCCCCTTATTGTATATTTTCAATATATATTTCTCAATCAATATGTAATTGAACACTACAATTCTCTGTAGTAGAAATTACTACAGTGCAAATGGTTATGAAATAAATAGAAAATCAAAAAGTAATATAATTTAATCGCTCATTTAAATGATAGAATATTTTTCCTATATAATTTGGGCTTTTCCTGAACAGTTCTGTGTAATTATTGCACATATATTTCTATTATTTTATTGTTTGAACCTTAGAGTTTGTAGTACTGAACGGCCACTAATGTTTTTGAGCCCTACTCTTACAATGTCACATATGTTAATTTCTCTCGTCTCATACAACTAACTCTTTAATTCTGCAAATTGTCTTCTGAACATCCGAAATTAATCGGACTCCAACAGATCAAATTGTTATCTTAATGCAAAACCTCTCTTTGGCTCTAAATTTGAAAATACTTTCCCTCTGTAATACGCATTTTCTATCTAATAATCTAATAATTGTGTACATAACGAAACAAAACTAGGCAATTGGTCATTTAGAAGATTGAGCTTAGTTTATCGTACAAAGAGCTACAATTTCATATATAATCTATATGCGCAACTAACAGAGGATGATTAAATTAATTACGCCGTTAACAGGGATTTATTGCTACGCAGAAATGGTACTAATACTGCATTTATGAATGTGTAATGTATTAAAGTCATATAATACCGACATTACTGTTATAGTTGTTGTTATTAGTACTAATTCACAATGCTCCACGAATATATAGGCCTTATCGAGCTAAATTAAAATACTCTGAAGGAGAGGTATTGCAGTTTTGGGTATATATTCAATTATCTACCTACAATATCTATTTTGTTACTAGTACTAATAATAAAAATTTTAATGTACCTAAAATTATTATATATAATTGTATGTTTTCTATTATTAATTGCATTAGAAGAAATCTCTGCTGAATCATTCACTGTTTATTTTATCAAATTATGTTGTGTATGTGTTTAACTACTTCTGGAATTGGACCGTGTCATAATGAGATAATATAGAAATGAAATAAGAGTAAGAGGAGAAAGAAATAAAAAAGAAAGAAAGAGAGATAGAAAGAAGAAGAATAGGTGGGGGGATTGAAGAAAGAAAGAAATGTGAAAAAAGTAAGAGATAGAAAGAGAGACAGAAAGGCGAAGTGGGAGGGAGAAAGAGAAAGAAAAAAGAACAAGGGATCTCGATGTTTCACCTCCGTCGTAGGGGGCTTCTTCGGGAGAAACAGGGGAAACCAGAAGGTTACTGTGACTCGGCGTGTTAACCGCGCTAGAGGCGAAAACCTTCTGAAGGTTTTCAGAAGTCTGTCTCTCTGTCCTTCTCTTACTCTTTTCGCCTTAAATATTACATTTCAATGAAGATGACATCAATAATTTATTTTATTCTTTAGAATTTACCTAGGAGTAAAAATGCTCAGTAGCGCATTTATCTAGAGAATGCAAAAAAAAAAAGAATAATGCAGAATATAGCGTGTTCTGATAAAATTTAGAATAAAGTACTCTGTAAGAGATTAATTTCTTTTCGTATTCCAATCGTCTTCCAAGACTTTAAGTCCAGCCTGCGACACTTTTTTAGTATTTGAGAGAAAAAATGCTAAGAATACGATTATATTTGTTTTTGAAATTTCTTTTATGATTAAGAATACGATTATATTTGTTAACCGGAGACGTTGCTAACCATTTCCCTTCCTCAATGTGTTTCGCCCGTCATCATTTTCCTGTAGGAAGAATTTAAGTTCTCCGATCTACATAATTACACAGATGAGATTAACGAAAATACAATAAAAAGAAAGATTTAAAAGATTTCCTAAAATATTTTGTAATGCAATCGAAAGAAAGATTTTCACTAACATACGTCCCAAAAATCACTGTTTTCTATAAATGATAAAATATTTAGGGGAGAGTTTTCTAGTTTACAACTACAGTGAATTTGTGAACAAGAGATTAAATAATTAAAATAATAAATAACAGAGCGTTAGCAAATTCTATATGCTAGTAACAACGTTAGATGAAGCAAAATTATGATATATTGCAGAACCCTGATTTGTATGAGAACTGTGAATATAATAACTAGAGACCGGATTATATGCAAAGTACATATATTTTATTTTATTTATTTACTATATTTTACGTCTATTTGTAGATGTCTTACACTGATTAAAGTTAATCAACGCTAATTAACTTTAATCAGTCTAATACATCTACATATAGACGTAAAATATAATAAATAAATTAAATAAAATATATGCACTTTGCATATAATCCGGTCTCTAATAATAACCATTGCTTAATACACTTAAGTGGAAATCGTCTAATAAATTAATAAGACCAGCAGTAGCTCTATTATTGTAAGTACAACCCTAACAATTATTCAAATCCCATTGCTCGCAAATATTTTCCTGGCTCGAACTGATATCATGTAGATTAGGAGGCTTATAAACTGCATTGAGTTCAAAAAAATTGCACAATGTATAGCGCACGCGATTATAGTAGGATTGCAGTTGTTATGAAGACTAATTTCAGATAAAGTCAATTGATTAGGTATTAAAATCATTGATTTTTGCAATCCATATTGGAAATATTCCCAGCTTCCCCGATTTCTGTTGAATTACGTAATCAAAATATGCAATATGAAAACTTACTAATATCTCACACACTCATAAAAAAAGAACAAAAAGAAAATATGTTTATATATAACCAGCATAAACAAAACTAAGGAGAATGTGAAAAGGAAAGACGAGAAAGAACAAAAACACACAAACCTGGTTCTCAAAACAAAATAAATCTATAGAAAATACATGAAATAACAGAATCAGCAATAATTCTAAAGAAATGTAACACCATATATCACATGTACTACCTCGTAGCACTACACGTATCGGATCATGCTAACAGCAGTTGCCCTTCTAGCAGTCACTCTCAAATAAATGTATTATTATATTTAATTCTTTTTTTTTCTAAATGTATATTTTATATTCCGATAAGCTACCCATAACAGTATAACTATATTTTTCTGTTACTAAAGTCATTTAACATTACTTAACTCAAAAGTAAATCTTATTCTACTTTGCAACTGTTTTTATCCAATAACCATTTCTTGATTGTAAATAATTTCCTTTGATAACGTATGTGTTTTTCATTAGTAAACTTGATTTACTACTAAATAAACTTTTTGTTCTATGTACTTTTCCGGCTAACCATGTATATTTCCCATCTATTTTTCCCTCCAAACATGCCACATATCTGCTTGCGGGATTATATCGGAAACCCAACGCTTCGATAAAAACGGATTACATTGTGAAATAGTTAAACTGTGGGGCTTTGTAGACATGTACGCAAGAACATTACGAATTCGGCCATTAGGCCCTTTTTGTACATTACGCGCTTAGCTTCGGCGATTATTTCTGCAGGAGTCTACTAGAATATGCGCTTCACTTAAAACGACGTCGCAATTTACTTCACTTCAAGTTTTTAGTTCAAAAACGTTTCTAATAGCGTACTTAATAGAAAGATATACGTATACGAGGGTTTAAACTGTGGCCTAAATGTCCAAATTTCATAATTTTTTATTTACAGGTTTCAATCGCAAAATTGAAAAATGTCGGTTAATTACCACTGCTTGTAATCGAGTGTTTATTGTAAAACATGTTATTCTGTATTAAAATTTCAGTGACATGTTTTAGCGGAACCTTTAATCTGAAGAGTGTTTATTTACTCCAATCATTGGTTTTTGGAAATTTGGGCTGGTATAGCATCATTTCGTATTGAATAAATACAATTAGTTTTTCTTGCCTTGATTAGTTAATTTCTGATAAGCGGGATTACTAGTATTTGTGTAGGATACCTGTCAGAATATGCATGTAACAAACAAAACATTTTCAGTTAAATAGTTACAAATACCCTTAAAACAGTAAAGTCTACCTTCCTGTCTTGTCGAGGACTCCCTACGATAACTTGCTTCTAAATGGCGCTTTGTTGATTAGTGTTTCGTATACCATTAAAAAATATAAACTCTGGGCATGTGGCAATGCCAAAGAAATAACAATTAGGGCATCACAAGGAAGAAAATATTGGGATTGCACCTGAGAAGACCAAATCAAATTACTCCATTTCTAAGATTTCAGTATATTTAACCTTCATTACACCCCAATCTGTAAGAAGTATATGAAACTATAAAATCTCCATTAATCAAATCTAATTAACAGCAATAGAATAATTACATTTCTAAAAAATTGATAACTTCTTTTTAAATATAATTTATTAAACGTAAAGTATTCAAAAATAAACAAAATTTTATCTACGCATTTGACACTATTTACAAAGATCACTATTAGCTAACTAATGTGCCTAATGTATCGAATGTTACTGGGCTGAATGGTCATTAATTGCTCCATATCAAATATGCTACTTCGCGACATGAAACGACTCCTTTGAAACATCTTTTTTTGAACACTGGGTCTCCGAAAAGTCTTCCTCGATGTGTTTTATTCACTGCCCGAACACAGTCGTCGAGTGCTGAATGAGCCCTGTCCTTTGAAATTTAGTTGCAATGGAGCGTTTTACGGGAGCTGAGCGTGCATGCTATATGCGCGAGCTTTACAAGAACAATAATTCTATCACCATTACGTGGGGAAACTTTTCTAATCTCGATCATTTGCATCATATTAAACAAGCACCGTGTACACAACTCACCAAATACTGGGTACAGAAGCTCGAGAACGTCAGATCAACAGTGGACAAATCTCGAACGGGACGACCAAGGACGTCAAAAACCGTGGAAAACGTATAAATCGTGCACCACTTGGTTCGCGAGTCTTTTTTTCTGTCTGCAAAAGAACCAGTGCCTTAAATAATCCTAAAAGTTCCATACATCGCATATTGAGTAAAAATTTGCGTCTCCGCCGCTACAGTTTGCAGTTAGTGCAAGAACTAAAGCCAATTGATGCTGCTGAAAGTTTCAACTTCGCGAATGGAGTGATTCAACTATTTCGGTCCTTCGACAAGATTTTGTTCTCAGATGAGGCGTATTTTTACAATAATAGCCACAGCCATGGAAATAGGCAGAACCGCCTTTATTGCAGTTCAACAAATCCAAAACAAAAGCATAAGAGGCCACTTCACTCGCCAAAACTGACTGCTATTGTTATTAGTTCCATGTTAATATTATCTTCGCCAGGTTTTTTTCCGTTCTAGTGCTTTTGGTTGCTTCTTTAACCTCTTCCAAGATTACTTCTTGAATATCTTCACCCTGTTCTATATTGTCCTCATCATATATTAATTCTATCTTCTCTGTTAGCAATTCTTAGGAATATCTTTCCATATAACATTTACCTCTTGACGATTTACTGTTATTTGTCCAAATAATTTTTTTTAACTATTCATTTTGAATTTGGTTGCTTCTTTGTTTGTTTATTATGTGTTAGAACTTCTTCAACATGCAGCTGTTGTTTTCTTTCTTTATTTTTTCCAGTACCTTTGTAGCCATATTTTTTTTGTACCTTTTTTGATCGTATTAACGTAATTTTATTTATTATAGCAATGGATTTATATATTCTATTTATTGTAATTTTAATGCGGTTGTCCAGTTGATTGCCTGTTTTCATTTAAATCGTTCAGCTAAGGGATAAGTTGATGTGGAGTCTTGGGACGGGATATTTTTACCCAGAAATGTTAAACGTTATTATCCAAGTGTTATCAACTGTAAATCTAAGTGCTCTACTTTAATGTGGATAAGAAGACGAAAATCCGTTGCAAACGTCGTTAAAAAAATAGAAGTTTGAGATATAGATTTAATGCAATAAGAATTCCGTTCTTGAACAAAGGATTTTTTAAAACGTTTCAAACATGTTGTGAATTGGCTGCCTGGTTTTGTTTGCTATGCAACGATGGCGCAACTTAAACTGCGCACTAAAGTACACCAATGGCATTGGCCAATTTCTAATTGTGCAGAAAACAATTAGAGGTAATATTAGCAACACCGACACAATGACGCCGGTATAATTACTTAGAGATGCTAATGCGAATGCTACTTCACGCCCATTTCGTAACATCAGGGACCATTTTTTCCACTTTTCCCTACTCCCTTCGGTTCTATCCAATTTCGACGTCCGAACAGTGAATTGCCAAGTCGTCCTTCGAGTTCTCTGAGTGTATCTGCTGGCCACAACAGCGCGGTACGCCTCGACCAAAATTTAAATTGAATTTTAAATGCAAGGACGAGATAGAAGCTCCAAGTTTCCCCATTTGACCCGCTTCACGAGACAAAAAAAAATGAGCGAACACACTTTTCGACCTTCAGGGTAATTTCAGGGAGTATTAGCGGATCCTTATTAAATTTCGTACATGCGCTTCCACGGTAAAAGGAACGTAATAAAGGAAACTTCTTTTTCATGTAAATTTGCCGAAATTGCCTACGTAGGCAATTAATAAAATATACAAAATGTAAGCGAAACTTTAACGATATAGGGAAAGTAGAAATTTCAATAGTAGTGTTATGAACGTTCAATACCATTTTGTATGTAGTTATTTTGAAATAATATTTTAAAAACTTTAAGATTATTTCTAAAGGAGACTTCACACAATATACGTATGCTTTTACATGTTATTAGTTCTATTTCTCTTTAGTAAGTTTTTGTATGTACAATTCAAAAATTACAAAGACACCGTTCAATATTTGATTCAATGTCTTAAACAAGTTTTCTCCATTCATCAATGTAATATTAGTCTCAAGCAATTTCTTTCTTCTACATCAGAATCATTTTCTCTTAATATATTGAATCGTAATGAATTATTTATGAATTTTAATAACATATAAAATACTCTACAAAAACAAGCACAATTATCTAATACAAATGGTCAAAAAAAGTCCAAGGACATATACCAAATGGTCGATCACAGTTCAGCAGATCGCAGTAGGTCGCATTAAAGATTTTAAAAGTAAATACACAGAAGAGTTTTGCAAAACACAAGAAGCAAGAAGCTTTAGGAAATATGAAGGCCAACATTCTTAGTGGATCGTTGCTGGAACCCTGCTCTAGCTAGTAGCTTAGTAATGCTGTGCCTCAGTAAATGATATTTATAATCGACTTTATTATTCTTTGATTCATTTACTAAAATTGTAAATATCTACGTGGTATCGTACTTAATTCTCACAAATGCGTATAATTATTTATAAACATTTATTTGCGCAAAAATTCTAATTTGATGCTAAGTGTATTATGGATCTATTGTAAAGTTCTCTAAATAAATAATTGCGCTTCACGCTTTAGGATTAGGGAGTCAAGTAGCCATTTTATGCAACAGTTTATACTACACCTATTTACATCCAAAGCTCCTGCGGATATGACAAGCTGAAATAAGTTGTAATCTTATTAGACTGGTCATTACACGAATAAAAAAATGGAAAGGATATCAGCAGTATATACATCAGTAAATATGAAAGTATTTAGGAATTGCTCTAGCAAACACAATATGTTCATAAATATAATTTCAGTTAAATACGATATATTTTAATGCGTGCAACATGGCGTGCAGTTTATTCATTTTTGACCCAATAAGGATCTTTATTTACTTCAAAATGAGGTTGTACATATATGAGGGCAACCCGTACTCAAGAAAGCATTATAAATTTCAGATTAACAGTTAACAAAATTGGAAAAAAACTTTTCTTAGAATAAAGTGTAACTGAGAACGTACGCACAGAAAATGCTTTTAAGCCATTGAAACTAATGAATTAAATGGAGTATTTAAGTCACTAAACCAAATTTGATTAAATTAAATATGACGTAATTTGCGTACTACGAAAAAGTATTTAGAAATTTAAAGTGTAAGACCGATTTCTAGCAATTGCAGAAACGCGTAATATTGGCATGATTTCTCAATCCAGCTTTAATAGGTACTTTAAACTCAATTAAGCTGGATGATGGCAGGAAAAACAAAAATGTGCCATCGTCAGGTCACGTCTACCAATACCATCAACCGCTTATTATTACTGCAAATGAATTGGGGTGGGTAGAGAAATTAATTAAATTCTGTTTATGTCACGCGCAATTCCCTACTAAACGTGTAAATTGCACAATCATCTGCATAACAATTAAATTTTCATCTGCAAGTTATCGATCGTCGATTCAAGATAATTTTTGATATCTTTTTGTGAAAAATATCAGCAGGAGTTGGAATGACGATTGAAATGTTTTAAGATAGTAAGGATAAAGGTGAGAAATAAAATGATTCCTTACTTCTGCCTAATATATTGCTTTATCTCATGTTTAAAGCGTTTGTCGGTAACATAGGGGATACAAAGTAAGCATGCAATCCTCCAATTTAGCATAACAAATTGTGACAGACGGTAATGAAAAATAGTATTAATATATATATGGAAATAATTTAATGTTACAATTCACGCAGGTTTTAAAATAACGTAATGGTTACACCAGAAAGTGTTCCTGACTCAAACCGCTTAGATTCACATTAGAAATTTAAAGATTGTTATAGATGCTCTTCTTTTTCATATATTGCATCAAGTAAATTAGATTCCCAATTTGCATAAGTTGCATACTGCAATTTGTAACATTTTAAACTTAGTAACACTCAAAAAGTGTGGAAAAAATGAATACATTATACATTTCAAAAATTATCATTTTAGTCAACGATGCGTTTAAAAAGCAAGTTATAGGTGATGGCAACCAACAGGATTATATATAATAAGCTGTTAGAATAGTGTATTAATCACTAAATTAATCAATAAATTAATACATTTGTATTTACGGGAAGGAGCTCGATAGACTAAATGTTAAGGACTTAACATTGTTTTTTGTATTTTCTAAATTTTTTTTACTATTATGTATTTTATCTTCTGTGCATTATTATTTTCATTTAGAATATTATTTTATTTTCATTTTTATATTTATTTATTTTCATTCTTATATTTATTTATTTTGCTATCTTATATCCAATTTTATTTTAATATGTATGCACATTACGCATTGTATATGTATGCAAGTCAGCCATTCGCATTACGCTAGCTAAAACTGCCTAATTAGAAATCATTCACTGCAACGTCGTCGGATATGTAATGGGAGTTTTCTTGAAATTTAAGGTACACAAGCATAGGCAGTCGTCTCCCGCGCGACAGTCGAGGTATTAGCGATCGTGCACTCTCGGTCACCTTTCGTGCCTCGTCGTAACGTGTACAGTAACGTCGTCGTAAGATTATTAGAGATTTCTAAGTTTTTCTAGTTTTGGCGGGAATCGTCGAGGACGTTGTCTATACATTTATTTCTGGCGGGAGTCATTTGGTAACATCGTCGGACCACACGTATAGATTTTTTTAATAAGTATAAATTCTCGATTTTCTATCATCGTACGTCGAGGCTACTGTGTCCATTGTCGTCTATACATATTTTTAGTCTTCAGTTAAGTTTGTGTCGGAAATTATTTTGGTGAGATTGTCGGCGCGCATGTATAGAACCTTCCTCTACAAGTACGATCACTCCGCTTTCTTGCTGACGGTCGTTGCATGCAGCGCCCGTTGTCTTTGTACGTTTGTTCGGTCCTTGTCGTATCGGGACTTAGAAATTTTTCATTTAGTTGCTCGTCGTAGCGGACGAGTGTCACGGACCAGTTTTCTTATGTAATGTCGGCATCATCGCTCCGTTTTACTTGTCGGTGCGCAGTTCGCACATTTGTTGGTTACTGGATTTTTCCCTTCTTTGGGGCGCAGTAGTATAGAGCTAAAGATTGCACATAGCGTAATATTTCAAACGAGAACGCCTGGGTAGCTGTGACATTACTTTTGTATTGAGATCGGCTATTGTCGCTACTGTCGCCCTCGACCAGGCGTTCAAGCTCTAAGAGATAGGGTGGGTTCCCCTATAAATGTGAATATAACAAACGTATTTGGTCAAGTACAAATACATGCCAATAATACAGGGCCAAGTCCCTTAGGCAAATTTAAAACAAGGAAAGTATATTAGGCTCCCGGAAAGGGACATATAAATAAGCATAGCACCGAGGTGCGCTTATAAATTTAAGAAATAAATAGGGTTGGCTCTATAAAAGGTAGTGGTGCATGCAAACAGATAGAGGCATTAGTACATGCCTCTAACAAAGCTTCAGCGGAAGCATATAAGAGTTTAACCTTTAAACAGAATTAAGACATAGCGTTGCAACGTACATGCTGAGGCATTACTTTATGTTGCTACCAATGAAAATACATATACAAATGCTAATGTACATTACATGTATAAGAGAGCTCGAATAACTGCAATTATTGCAAATCTATATATCTTACGTACATCGTACATGTACATAGGCAAGAGTGGAAACCGTGTAACCATTTCATTTTTAAATATATTTTTTTGCGCATGCGCATTGAGTTTCACTGTACAACCTCTCCTTTAGTAAATAAGCGAACATACTCTACAAGTAAGTATTGGTCAAGTAATTTAGGAAATTACGAGCAGGCTACAGCGGCGTTGTTCTTCAAACCAGGAGAACGTAACACTAAACTAATTATTAAATGTTTTCTTAACAAAATTCTTTATCATTCTAATAATATAGATCCCACATGGAAAATTACTTTTAAATCAAAATGTAGAAAATAATATAAATATAATATAAATAACATAAAGGTGCTTAGTTTAATGTACGTTACCAATGCTTCTTTAAACGAAATACATCTTTATTTTATTTCTGTAACAAACATAGTTCTATAGAATATGATATGCAAAACATAACATGAAATAAATTAAATTAAAATGTGTAAATATCGAAAGAAATAATTACGTAGGACAATCAAAACTACATTTAATCTGTGTCTTCGCTCTCGTCTTTTGATCCACAATTTACCGTCAGAACAAAGTCGTTTATGTTTGCTGCACGTTAGTACCACCCCTTAATTATTTTATCTGAATAATTTATGCAATTTTCCCAGATGTCTGGTGTACAGGTGTCCAAACTTTCTTGCCACATATCTAACACTTGTCTATTGCCGTAATCATCTCAATCAACATGTTTATTATAATATCCTTTCGCATGTGCCCACGTAAGTTCAATTGGATTGAAATTCCAGTAGTACGGAAGAATTCTTAAAACGTCATGTCCATGTATCCGAAGTAATTCGTCTATAACATAAACCTTCTCTTTTTTATGCCTCTTGGTTATTTCTATTCACTCTTATTCGTTGTATTTTCATGGACAGGCTTATTATTTAGCCACGCAATAATGTTTCCTTTGGACCAACTTAGATTTGCCGCCTTCTCAAGCAAAACATTATGATACGATTCACTGGCCATTAAAATTATTGATGGTTCTTCTATATTAGGGAATTTGAGTTTCGACCCACTTTGTAAATAAATCGCTATTAATCAAGTTTGCATTTCATACGAAGCCGTTTCTCTTATCTGCATGCAACACAATAAATCGTTTACTATCATAACGTTCGGGTTTTCTGATACTCTTTATATTGTCATCCTGCCATTACTTCCTTTCACTTCTCTTTGAAAATACCCTGGTTTCATCTAAGCATACCGTATATCTTTCTAAAGGAGATGATGGCGACATTCTATTGTGCTTCCTTAGGAAAACAAATCGTAATGCTGCAATATCATTCTTCCCCATAAGAGTTCTGCGGTTACCATCTTTTTTAAACTTAAATCCCAAAAGCAACGTCGCAGTGAGGTAATGTTAGTATGTAAAACATTTCTATATTCAAGCACTTCCTGTAACACTTTTACTGTTACATGTTTTTCTATAGAAATTTATTAAGTTAGAATTGAAATTTAATTGTGTAAATGAACTTACACGAACATGCATTTTAATCCTCTTTGGCACATCAAGTGTTTTGGGCATCAATCTTGACTTACATTGAACTGTTCAAGTACTGGATTAAGAAACAGCACATATTGTTACTTTCTTCTGTTTTATGTTCTAGATTCTAGACCATATGTGGGCAACAACCGGCCCGCTGTAAGATTTGACCGGTCCGCGAGACATTTTGAAAAACCCAATTAAAAGAAATATTACACTACTTACCCGTACTCACTTCAAATGAGGAAGATCGAATGATGTGGGGTTGTCATTTCATTTTCTTATTTCAATAAATTGCATTATAATAACATTGTCGTATTCTTACATGTCTGATATCTATCGCTAAAAATTATGAACACTACTTTAAAATGCACTACTTTTAAGTGCAGCCCGCGAACGTATTTGCACACCAAAGTTTGGCCCACAACATGTCAAAGGTTGCCCATGCTTGTTCTAGACGGTACCCATCGAAATCCCCAAAGCATTTGCAACTCTTTACAATTTACAATGTAAACTTTGATTTAATACTACCCAACTATAATTTAGTTCATGGACCGAATCCACAGATATTAGAGGACTTCCATTTCGCTTTTCCTTCTCGAAATGCACTAGTAAACGACAAACTAACTCTCGGCAACAAAAACTAAGTCGCCGACCGCAATTCTTGAACTGTAACGTTTAATGAAAAGCTTTTAAGTCTTTGCATGCTTCTTTAACGTCACTAAACTTACCAGAAACTAAACAATTTACTTCACTATAGCTCTGGAAAGAACTTCCAACAAAGGAAATAGTGGATTTACATAAAAATAAACGTTGAAAACTAAGGGAGCTCGAATAAACAGTAAAAAGCAGATATTAAATGTTAACGGAGAGATTTTCTCTGTTATAATTATTAGGGTTGCATGCACTGTAGTAAGTATTCCTATCCATGCATTACTCGACCGTCTTCTATCTCACTTCAACTAGTTCATTGATCCTGAATGACATATGGATTTAAGTAGCTACGACTTATATACTTCTATTCCACTTGTCTATACGTATGCTTCTGACTTTTATATATAGCACTTGTCTTCACTTTATCGATGAAACAAAGATATAACTACAAACTTTCGTATGTTGATTTTCCTGGCCCGTTTGTGGAATATTACTTCTTATTATGGTACATGCACACCTTAAATGTCTATATATAAATATGTGCGGTATACTTACAGAGTACCTACTCATGGAGTCTAATTTAAAATTTTAAGAGTTAAAATGCTTTTGAAAGAAAATAGCATTCGCCATACAGTAAGAACTCCGTATTATTCTGTTTTCCACTTTTTAATTTAACTGTTAGGCTTTTATTTTATTTAGAGTGCAAGTCATATATCGTGAAACTAATGCAGCAATAAATTTTCAGTCAGAGTGCATAATTCGAAAAACGAATTGAAATACGATCTAGCTTGCAAATACGTTACACTCTATAGTAAAAAAGGAAAGTGAAATGTTACTTAAAGACGCAATTTAATTACTTTTAATCTTATGCAGCTTACACGTCCAATTCTGTGTAAACGATTAAAGATTAAAGTACTTTTTTTAATATATCTTCATGTTAATTCGTAGCCAATTACGCCATTTATAAGCAACACCCTCTGCGTATGTTGATTTCGCAAGATACGACCCGCGCTTCTCAAGAAAACGAGTGATTCTTCATCTTCAAAACGTAGGTTTCTAACTATATATAGAGCAAAGCATGGAATTTGTTGTCACGTGTGTTGGCCTGATGATATGAAAGCAATGCTCATCCTGACGCTCATGACGATAGTGAAAACCTACACTAAAAAACACATATGTTTCAATTTCTGGCGAATCTAATAAGTACGACTCGGTGTTGGTATGGTTTTTACTTTTATTTTTCGGTATAGTCTCCTAGAATGCACTTTATCAAACAGTGCTCCGGTCTCTTTAAGCCGTCGAAAAAGTAGGATGTTTCGAGGTCTGCAAAATAGTCACCTGTAGCTGTCTCATTTGAGACAAATCCCTTTCCTCCTAGTGATTCTTTTAGGTTTGAGAATAGGAAAATTTCGCTGGAGGCCAGGTCCGCTGAATATGGAGAATGAGAGAATATTGCGTAGCACAACTCATTCAATTGGGATACGACGATGCGGGATGAATGAGCCGGTGCACTGTCGTGCTGGAAAAGCACTTTTTGCTGCAAGTGAAGCCGTTTTTCCTTCAATACTGCATCGAATCGGGTCAATAAATCGCTGTAGTATTGCTCCGTGATAGTTCTTGTTTTCTGCAGATAGTCCATGAGGATCACACCTTGGAAATCCCAACAAATGGTCGCCATAACCTTTCCGGCAGATGGAACGGTCTTTTCTTTCTTCGGAGTCGATTCGTTCGGAAAAGTCCACTGTTTCGATTGTTCCTTGGTCTCCGGTATGTAGTGGTGGATTCAAGCCTCATCCACGGTTACGATGTGCACGAAGAAATCCCTCGGATTGTGTTGGATCTTGGTCACACACTCCTCCAAAACGGTCACCCGATTTCGTTTTTACTCCGGTGTGAGCAAACGCGGTACCCGCTGCACCAAAAGCGTTTTCATACCCAAAATTTCATGTAAAATATGGCCGGCGTATTCTTCTGAGATACCTGTTGTCTTTACTATCTCTTTTAGCTTCAATCGGCGATCGGCTATCACATCATGAATCTTGTCGACCATTTCATCGTTGGCAGCAGTTTTTGGTCATCCATTGTATGGTTCGTCACTTGTGCCTGTGTGGTCACGTTTGAACTCGCTCACCCAGAGGCTGATGGTCGAAAATCATGGAGTACATCAGCCATCCGCAAAATATTTCGAATTTCCGTGGCCGTTCTCTCAGCGTTCCAGAAGTGTTTTATCACTGTACGAAATTCGCTTTTATCCATTTTTGCGAAACAGCCTGACTGGCTACGTAGAACACACTATTGAATAACAACTATGGACACTAGGCGTCTGAAATTTTGACAATTGCCATAGAAAGGGTTGCCCTTGCCGACCAATCTCTTGCCGAGACTGGAAACATTTGAGGCCGCTCTCGTACTGTATCGCTATCGCTGTTGTTATTGGTATCGTTATTACTGTTGTTGTTTCTTTCTAATTTTTTTTGTTATCAATACTAAACCACCGTTGGCACTAGTAATGATAAAATTACATTTTTTTTGCAATTTCCAACGTAATTAACTTTCCGAAAAAGTATCGGTCTCGGAGGGGACTTGAACCCAACATCTCCAAGTCGCTTTAAATCCCCATAGATGCCACGATGCCAGTAGATATATTGTATCTCATGGACACTATATTATTAAACGGCAAGTGCGTAATAGTTAAACTAACATCCATATTAATAGTAATATTAATATGAATATCAATACTAAACCACCGTTGGCATTAATAATGATAAAATTACCTTTCACTGAGGTTATTCTCTGTTATTATATTATTATTATTTATAGTCTCCTCTAATATATGTATTTGTATTATTAGGGAGAATACAGTGTTGGACTTCCTTTAAGATCGCTTAGCACCTTAATATTAGATTAAATTATAAAATATCTTAATGTAATCGTAGATTACAGTTTTCTCGCGATATATTTTACATTTGAATTCAATTTTTTAAAATTCCCTTTAGTCCTTATTATTAAAAAGAATCCCTTTCTTTTAAAAAGAAAGAGTCCCATAAACAAGAGGAAAAAAGAATAATGAAATTATTTCTTGTAAAATTTATATCACAAAATTCAATATAGTTAGGGTAAAATTTTATACAATAATATTTAATAAACACGGCAAATAGAGATCACATCCAAGGCCTACATCTCCATCTCTGAAAACGCATAGGCAATGTTTTCGTTGCCATGATGACCTTGCCGTAGTTATTTGTCACCTAACATCAGTAGTGGCAGTTTATGAGCGTGATCGACAAATGACGTGCGAATTAATTGACGCATATCGTCGCTAATTAACGGAGTTTGTACGCTCCTTGTTTATGCGAATTTCGCAAGTTATTGAGAAGCAAATACCTCAGAATTTATATAAAAGTTGTAGTGGACCGTATCGCCACAGTATATTACCCGGATACCGGAGGAATTACCGCCGATGCAATAGAAAAACTGCAATATAACCTTCGACTTTCCATCGTCAGCGTTCCTATTGCGGAAATAGAAGATTCGCCGACCTAAAGTACCAAAGCGCGTGTCTGAGCACAAAGAGGAAAAGATTTTATTCTTGTTAAAATCATTTATTAATTAAAATTTTTAAAAAGGGATAGCTAGGGATTGCGATAGGTATTGGTTGAGAGCAGTATCCGATGTTATTTTTTGATTTAATTTATTCCATTTTCCTCATTAATTTCACTAGAGTGATTTAAATTTATTGTATAAATGCAAAATCCCTGATAAAAAAGAGCTCGTTATAATACATTACGAACCCTGAGAAAAATTTCACTACAATATATATGTTGCTCCTTCCTTATTTGTAAACACTAAGCTGTAAGAACGTCTAATGTGCAGGCTTACACTGAATAGAATTAACTTTTTTAACCTTACTTTCAATATATTGGCTGTGTCCGCTTGTATTGTATTGCTTTATGTATTCCTAGTTCAACAGTTAATAAACTTATGTTATTGTTATTTAAATGCTTAGTTATAATCAAGCGCAGTTTGCTTAGCCTGATGTTTGCTTTTGCAAATAGAAAATTTACTTTCTAAGCAACAAACCATATTATGTTTGTCTGTAGAGCTACTCAATGTTTACCAATATCGCATCATTAATGTGTGCAGAGGTGCCATAGCCAAATATAGTATTGTTGGTCCTTGGGAAATATTTAGACAAACCATGATCTACTATATCAATGGCATTAACATAGTTAGTAGAATAGCTGAGACTTCTTATAAACTTTTGTATCAGTTTAGCACGTTTGTCCTTTAATTGATGTGTTACAAAGTCCCTGTTCAAGCATTTGCGTCGTGGGCGACTGATGACATCGCATGTATCGTTTTCTTGAAACTAACTACAGCCACAACACATACCTAGCGATGCGCAATTTAGAATTTTTCGTAAATAACTTTTAATCAATATATCCATGTATGCTATTGTTTCCCACGTTTCTATAATTTTCAATAGAATCTTTGCAATTGAAGTATTTTATAAAAAATGCAGCAACAGTGTAAGAATAAAATGCTAAATTGACTGATTTCGAAATATAGCGTGGAATACGTATTCAATACGTTATATCAGGTGATACAGCATAAATAAAAACGGAATATTTTGGTTTCGTGTTCGCTGTAAAAATTGATGATATTATGATTCCTACAAATGTATGATTTATTTCAAATGTAATTTTACTTTCTAGTCTATATTTTACTAAATTATGAAATTGAAACACCGAAACTTCAACTCTTATTAATCAGCAATGCAAATAGACGTTGTTCTTCCTGACTATGCAAGAATACTCAGTAAATTACTTTTACGACAGAAAATTGGAGGTAAGTGGAGCATTTTTACACTAATTAATTATTATGGCACTACTTGCAAGTCAATACTTTAGAGAAGGGTCTAACTTTGTGCCATTTTTCCTAAATTGAATAAAAATATAAATCTGCGCGAACTCTTCATGAGAAAAAGTGCGATTTACATATAACGAATTTTATGCATTTTGCAAATTATTAACGAATTTTTATAATTATTAAAAAATGTCAAAGATACAAATTCCATGTAAGTTTGAAAATCAATTATTATATGGAGTTAACGTAATAGGAATAGATTTTTTTAATTGTTATCTTGCAAACATAAAAATATAAAATATACAAAGGGCATTTGAAAAAAGGATTCTAAATGACAACACCTATAAAAAAATTTTTGAATGTAAGACATAATAAATAAATACTCTAAATATAATAATAACAATAATGCACACTTCAAAAATAAACTTGCATAATTCAAAATTGTATTTACCATTAAACTGAAATTGGCAGATTTAGAATATATATGTTGTTATATATTATATTATATACAACATTTCCTTCCTTAGTTGATTATAAAAAGTATAACAAATTAATTAAATTTATTTTCAGGCGGTCCAATTCCAAGAAGTACTGCATAATACATCACTCAATTACCGAAACGGAATAAAAATTTAACGACATTCTTGCGAGGGAAGATTGAAACAACCCTCTCAAACTTAAACATCTAATTTAAAGACATCATTCACCACCATAAGAGATTAAAATTCTTCTTGTACATTTAATTTATTCAAATCGAATATAGACGGAAGTAATTCCGATCTATTTCCGAGGCTCGATCTTTCTCCACTTTTCTCCGTTTCTTTTCGTTCCTCTTTAGATTTATAGTCGAAGGTTCAGCATTAATCTGTTCGGCAAAAACAAAGATGAAAAGTTATCGTTGACATTTTATTTCCAGTTCAAGTCAATTTCAGCGTCTAATTTTTTCTCTAGACTCTCCTGAGGCAATCCAATTCTCTACGGTATATCTTTAGATCAGCAGCGCCAACTCGGATATTACAGTTATAGAACACTATGTTTAAGAAAAGAAGGTGATCTGCAACTGCACGCATTCCCAAGTATTGCGACGTCCCTGTTTTCCATCGATTTGTTAAGAGTAAGATTAATATCCCCACCATTCCCTTTTCTTTCCGCATTTCTTCCCCAGGTGCTTTTGTATTCTCAATATGTGCTCTGTGTTAGTGAATTTCCTTTTTTTCCCAAACGCTTCAAACGGGAAAGAAATTTTACATGCACTGTCACAGGACATGCGTTTTTCCGAAAAAATATATCCCCTATCAGTTGTCGGTCTCATGAAATCCATACTCATAAACGGCAAAATTTCGCCTTCTTTTAAAAGATAACGCTTGCGTTATTTCTTCCTTGTGCCTTATTTTTTTTTTTCGGCTCCGTTCTTTCACATTTTTAAAGTCGCTCCATTTATTTGGCCATTACCGCAAATTTGACCACTTCTTCCTTCGCCTCGTCTTGACCTCTATTAGATTTAAAACTACTGCTGCGTAAAATATTCGCTTGCCCACTCTAATCGAGGGGCCATTATTTATGCCATGCCCATTTAACTCTAATGTACATAAGATTAATTCCGAATCTTTTCAGAAAATAAAGATTACCGGTTACTACTCTTATCTAAATCATGCTACATATTAGTATTAAATTAATAATGTAACTTCAGTTGACTTTCTAATGTTAAAATCTTAAACATCAAGGAAAATTTAAATTCCTATACGAGTAGTGTACCCAATCTCACAAAATCTGGAAACGATATTATGTAATTTTGCAGTGGAGTTTCTTGCAATTATTTTACTGAGTGGATTATTTGTTTTAAAGTTTTGGAATAAAGTTTCGATATTAAATAAAATAAGAATGTGACCAGTTAAACAGTTAAAAAAAGGTAAATATCACATTAAATTATGTATATATATATTGGTTCTTTACATAAAATGAAAATAACTTTCTGTCGCAATCCCTGACTAGCTAATTATTTTTTAATACAAAATATATAAACACTATGAATTTTGACGAGTTTTTATTATGCTTTTGCATGTAAAAAGTTATCACGCACGCACTACTTTTCAGTTATCCCTGATCTTCGGTTAGATTTCAGCAATTTGGAAAATGGATGTTCAAAGTATCAAATAGTGCTTCTACGTTCATCCTTTGAAGTTTAATGTTGATTTATACTATCTTTGGAAATATATTTATTTTCGTGAAGGAAATTTTCAATAAGTTAGTTTGACTATGTTGTTCTTTTTAAGTACCTATTGTTATTGAGGCGCTGCCCTTACCAATGTGAACTAAGCTTGTTTAGTCGGTTGTTAGACTAAACAGCAAACACTCTCAATCAATTAAAAAATTATAAATAAAGTTGCAAGTCGTCTTTTCCACGTGTACGACATTTTGGATTATCGTACATGTTTCTTAATACCTTAAACTGTAAAAAGCTTGCTTGTGAAAATTTACTAGTTGCTGTAGGTTTTCTAAATTAGTTTTTGGAAAGTGTTATCTGCTATTTTTGACACTTAAGTGCTTCTATGTATTTATACATACAGGAATAGTCAAATGAATATCCATTCTTTAATCATTTATGTTGTGTTAGGAGAAGTCTTAAAACCTATGTTCCCAGTTCCTTAATTCTTATAGCATCTTACCATTTCGTGCACACCCTGCACATACAAAACGAAGCCAGAAATTAATATAAAGTACATAAAGAGGGACAAAAGTTTTTATGCTTCGGTATTCATTAATATTTCACGTTGATACCGTTAAGTAAGTAGCTTTGCGCCAAAGTAGATAAAATTAATAAGCGCTTTTTTGCTTCCACCTCTCGGAACTTTATCTAAGCCCGAAGCGGTACAGTTTGTTCCCTAATAAAAATTTTTAATTAACATTTTGATTGCGACTTCATGACCCGTAAGGAATCCTTTTGTCGTCAACGGCGAAAACGTCTGACGACCTCCTCGACTCTCATTAATTTAAACAACACTCGAAACAAGTCAGGAGTAGGTACGCAGAGAACGTAAATATAACAAACAATATAAAAGAAGACGGGTCAGAAAAACTGAAAGACGGTGGTAATTAGAGGGAAGAGAGTTGAAATCGCGCGTAGTTCGTTTCGTGGAAGTCGGTGCTGCAGACTGTAGATGGCGCTGGTAGAGCGTATAGTACACGGACCTTCCTTAATGATAGCAATCCAATTATTATTTTTCGCATGAGGAACCTAATTGCGATATATATTTCCGGGATCTATTCGACGAGCTATATCTGTTGCCAAGGGGACCCTTGTAATTTGGTAATGCGCTTCGGCTACGTAGGCAGCTTTGGACAACATCACACCTAACGAAAATTATCAGGCAATTTCCTTCGACCTCTAGCATTTCCACAAACAAAGTAGGAGCTTAGTTTCCGCAATGCCAAATTTCTAACTAAACCTTCAAATTTATCGATACTAATAAATCTAAATTTCAATGAAAAGGAAAAAAAGTAGTTACGTATGCTTTATTGCTCTACAATAACGTTTCAATTTATTAATTATAAATCAATATAATAATTTATAAATCTAATGTTCTTCGACAACTATTAGAATGTCCTGCATTTCTTAATTTTATATTATTTTTTGTTAACGTGAGCCAATAATAAACACGGATATGCGAGATGGTATTGAATATTAATAGACATATGCTTACTGGAAAACTATTTATGCCAAAATTGCAATACTGTTTAGCGTCGCCAATGAAAGTTGTTTAGTTCAATATCCATCCAGTTTACTTACAGAATAAAATCTTTGCTCTTGATAATTCTAAAAATCATAGATTATTTTTGATTGCATAATAGTAATTTCTATCTCTGTGTAAATCGATGATTCAATACTCTAAACTTTGCGATCACACATTTTTACCACTTTCTTTGCATCGATTTTGCAACTAAGAAGTAGGCATTATTTAATCAAACCAATTTTTATATAATCGCAGGTAATTTCAATATTCAAATTTTTACTCTATATCAGAGATTTTTCGTTACCCTTGGCGTTTCAATATTGAATTCGTAAGTACATATTTCCAAGCTTTTTCTGTATCACCTCATTCCACAAACGGTCCTCTGGAGGAAAACAAACAAATTTCGATATCCAGTTTTCTATTATGCTATGCAACGTTCTTCATAAATCAAAATCCAATCAGCGAGAAACCAATCGCCAAAGGAGAAGACGCGGACGACACGTCGTCATATAGTTCGATACAGCTATGATAGCAAAATCGAGCAACGGCAGGAAGAAGGAGAAAGAAACAGAACTTCGTCGAATTGATACAAAGATGATCGCCAAGTGACGAATGCAAATAACTCTATTAAATATTGAGAGACAAACGCAGAGAATATCTCAAGCGATCTTATCAAACAACTTGCTAAGCTCCGTGATTTGTTTATTACAAAAAAATAAAATTCTAGACTATAAAATAAGTAAAATATTACACTAGGTATCTAAGTAATCGAATTCACCACATATCGCTTGATTTGGATTAGCTTGTATACCAAGCTAATTCTTTAAAGTAGCTAGTGGGAAACTAGAAAACTAGCAGTTTTTTTAATACCGATTCGAATCAAAGAAAGCTAAATATTTAGCATTTGTTTAGTGTTTATTTTTAAGGGTTTTGAATGAAAATGGAACTTATGATGGAGATATAATTTTTTTTTTCGTTTTATTTTCTATATTACAAGCAATCAATAAGAAATATGCTCATATTCTTAGCTTCTGTAGTAGATTCAATTCAAAAGGTTATTTCAGGGCAAAGGGATAATGAAAGAAACGTCGAAACAAGTATTAGCGGTTCGAATTGCTGGCCTGGATGGAGTAGCAATGTTCTAACTGCTGAACAAATCCATTCAATCAGTTTTGTAAATGATTACAAGTGATATTTCGATTTAATAATTTGTATCATGTTAATATACATTTTTGATTTAAGGGATTTTCAAATATAAAAGCCAAATATTTGCAAATCTAGCGATCTTAAAATTCACTCGATGATCTCCTGCTTTGTTGCGAGAAAACTAAGTAAGTAGTTCCACCTTATTGTAATCAGATATAATTATTAAAGATGCAACGCATATGTTAATTACTGTTAGTAGATCGGCGCGTTTTCCGTTTACGCCATGGGGACTGCATAAACAAATCTCTATTTAAAGGGCCAAATTTTAAATGACTACTTTAATTACCTCGGTGTATTGAAATTAAAACTTAATGTTTGTGATACCAAGGAAATTAAATTATCATTTGAAAACCAATGGAAGTCACTAAAGACTAGTATTACGGTTATCTGCATAATTTTAACATTTATCTTACCACGATCTTAATATTTTAAAAAATTCCTTCTTCTTAAGAAGAAAATCCCATCAATTACGTATGTAGATAGTGGAAACGTAAACTATGCTAAGGAAACACATATTGTGGCAATATGCTGTGTTTTGTTATTGTGCGCAGCATATTATTTACCTGAAAATATACATTCTAAAGTCAAGCTATTATTTTGTCATCAGATATATCTGTTGTTAAGGACTTAACACTGTTTTTGTAAATGAATTTTAAGTTTCTAAGGAAATGTATTTTGTTCTATCCATTTTTTTACTACTTTATTTTATTTTATATGCTTTTATCTTATTTGCAACCGTATGGGTTAGTATATTACTTTATTTTCAAGTTTTTATCATTTTTTATTTTCTTCACTTTATAAAATATATCGAATTTTATTTTAATATGTATGTATGTACATTACGCATTGTATATGTATGCAAGCCGGCCATTCACAATGCTCTTGCTAAAAGCGCCTAATTTAGGTGTCATTATATACAACGTCGTCGGACAAATAATTAGAAGTTTAGTTAATATTTAATATATACAAGTACAGGCAGTTGTATCCAGTGCGATGGTCGCGGTATTAGCGATCGTTCACTCTCTGTCACCTTTCGTACCTCGTAGTAACGTGTACAGTAACGTCGTCGGACGAATATTGGAAGTTTTTAATAGTTTCAAGTTTTGGTGGAAATCATCGAGGCCGTTGTCGTCTATACATTTACTTAGTCTTCTGTTGGGATTCTGGCGGAAATCATTCTGGTAAGGTTGTCGGAGCGCATGTATAGATTGCTTTATTAATTACAAATTCCAGACTCTATTATCGTTCGTTTAGGTTACTGTGTCCGTTGTCGTCTATACATATATATTTTTAGTGTTCTGCTAAGTTTGTGTCGGGAATCATTTTGGTAAGGTCGTCGGCGCGCATGTATAGATATCTTCTGCAACTACGATCACGCTTCTTGTTCACGGTCGTTGCGGCCGTAGCGCCCGTTATCATCTGTACGTTTGTTCGGTCCTCTGACGTATGGGGACATTTTTTCATTTAGTTGTTCGTTGTAGCGGACGAGTTTCACGGACCAATTTTCTATATGTTATGTCGACTTCATCGCCCCGTTTTCCTTGTCAGTGCGTATTTTGCACATTTGTTGGCTACTGGCTTTTTTTGGGGCGCAGTAGCAAAGGGCTAAAAATTGCACATAGCGTATTATTTCTAGAACGTCTGGGTAGCTGTCATATTACTTTTGTTTTGAGACCGGCTATTATCGCTACTGTCGCCCTCAACCAGGCGTTCGAGCTCTAACAGATAGGGTGGGTTCCCCTATAAATCCGCTATAAAAACGAAAGTGTTTGCTTCAAATATAGACACAAGCTATTGAAACAGGGCCCAGTCCCTTAGGCAAATTTAAAACAAGGAAAATGTATTAGGCTCCCGGAAAGGGACATATATATATAATAAAATAGCACCGAGGTGCGCTTATGAATTTAAGAAGTAAATAGGGTTGGCTCCCCTATAAAAAGGTAGTGGTGCATGCATGCATATACAGGCATTAGTATATGCCTCTAACAAAGCTTTTGCGGAAACATATAAGAATTTCAACATAGGTTTGCAACGTAGATGCTGAGGCGGTACCTTATATTGCTACCAAAGGAAAACATACATATACACATGCTAATGTACATTACATGTATAAGAGAGCTCGAATAACTGCAATTATTGCATATATATATATATATATATATATATATCACGTACATCGTAACTGTACATAGGCTAGAGTGGAAACCGTGTACACATTTTTTAAATATATTTTTTTGCGCACGCGCATTGAGTTTCACTGTACAACCTTCCATCTAGTAAATAAGCGAACATACTCTACAAGTAATTATAGGTCAAGTAATTCAGGAATTTACCAGCAGGCTAGAGCGGCGCTGTTCTTCAAACCAGGAGAACGTAACATCTGTAGTGTAGTCTAACGACCACACAGCAAATATAGTACATATGTTGACGTTTTCAAAATGATCAAGAGTCGAATAATAAGATCGTTAAAATGAAATAGTCCAAATTTTTACATTTACTATGTTTTCAGAGCATGGCGTGGATTAGGGATGATCTGGGAGAACTAGAAGACCATGGTATGTGTTAATTAACTAACAATATACAATTTTAATAAATAGTACACAGAAAATTATCAGTATTATACTTTATCATTTATTTTTTCCAACTAGTTAGGGATTGAGTTGGAAATTTCTTTATTTATTTGTATCGTACTGTAAGAAGCGATATATTTCGATAATATACAGTGTAACGAGAATAACAGAACTTAAGTAATTTTTACTCTCTAATATAAACATGTAATTATTTTCTTGCTGAAAGTAATTTGGTTGTTGGAATCTCGAGAAATTATATACTTTTTAGAAAATATTCCATTGTTGACAGAAAGTAACCGTTCATTCGAGAAATTTTAAATGTCATATTCAAGTAATTTACTTTCTCCTAATAAATGTTACTAAGATACTACAAGAAAATAGTATTTTGATGAAGATAAGTACTAATTTACCTTAATTCAAGATTTTATTGTTTCTTAAAATAAGAAGGCAAGTGGCAAATAAATTATTGGTATAACTTTTGTAATTTTTTGCTCAAAATAGATGGGTGTCATTCTCTATATGGGTGGATTTGAACACTGGCGGCATTAATTGCCACCACTTTAGTAAAGCTACAGAAACAACAACATTTTAGTAAAGCTGCTCAGTTATAAAAATAATGAATGTAATTACCTGCTTTAGTGTATTCTAATGTCGGAAATCGGTTAAGAAATCTATTAACACTCATTCATACACATACTAACCATACCCGTGTGAATCCCAACTTCGGATATGTCCGACCGCTTTCGAAATGTATCATCGCCGCCAATGAGTGCGCATTCGTTTCTGCGGGCTTAAATTTTGGTCGAGAGGCATATTCTTACGCCACGAAGAATATATTATCGGGCAACTGGTCGCCAAGGCAATCATCTCTGCCAATATCGGTAATAGTGTGTTACACTTAACATGCGACAAGAGGCTGTAGGAATACTATAAAAAAAGAAATTACTTGGGTGACGTACATAGATTGGTATTTTTAGATTATATTATATTATGTGTCTGTTATTCTTTAATCTTTGCACAGTAGCAGTGATCCATCACCACTACTGTTGAGCCAGCCGCACACTTATCCGATATTATTTGGTTGATATGTCAAAAACAGGTTTTCAATATATTGTTTTGTTTGACAGCACTTTAATTTATATAACAGCTTGTACAGCAAGCAAGGACGACGTAAACACGACACAACGCTTGCATCAAAAAATGTTGTACGGCACAGTCTGCTTTATCTGGAAGATATTTCTTTCGGGTCACTGTCAATGAACACATACCATTCCTAGCTACTACAACACATAATAGCAATTCGTCCAACGATATGCCATATTGAATTGATGCACCAAGTTTAATTTATGGCATAATACATATGGGACCAATGTTAAAAACATGTCGCCGATAAAAATATATAACCTTAAAAGCAGTTTTTACCAGGGAAACTTACCATCGCAAATAATTAGCCATAATCAACGAAAATTATTCTTTTTGTATCGAAATTCCGAAAAATCATTAGTATATTTCAACGAATCATAAATTTTAACACGAACCTCATAACTAAAAAAAATTGGTTGTACACTCTAAAAAGTCTATACAATCACGCAAAAACGTATTATGTATGCATACCGCTCAAGCCCCGGCATTTTAAGTATCTCACTTTTTCCAATTATGCTCAATTTTGGCCACGGCCATGCAAATCCATTCTAACTTATTCGCGTAAGGGAAAGTTAGCGCCGTTCAAAACGAATGCCCCAGTGCGAGCTTTAAAATACTAAATTTCAATCATATCGGGGCCAGCCCTAAAGTAATGAAAATTTATCTTCCTAGTGGCAGTAACGAGGCAATATCGCGGACCCAGGCAGCGCAACAACGGCCAAACAAACTGCTAAATTGTAAATTATGGGTTTGCGTTTTGGTTTTTTTGAAATTCATTAAACGAATATTATTGTTGCTATCGTGTATACATACAGGCTGCCACAAATTCGGAAGGTACTATAGCAATGTCACTTGATATAAGAGATAGGATATATTCAAGGTTAGCAAATTTGGCTTTAAATGAGAAGTAGAAGAAAAGACTTTTCATTTTCAAAATTTGCTGGGTTACAGGAGAGAAACAGAGATTTCATCAAACGCAAAGGGTTATGCTTGATATTTTGAGAATTTAATAGAAAAACAACAAGAGAATGAAATTTCTGTTTCCGCGATATAACACTGCACAAACTGGAGAAAAATCAAAATACGAGGCACATCCAAAAGGTAAATCCCGAATGATAAAATAAAAACCTGGCATATATTTTGAAATATCATTGCTCTGGCATTTATCACAGCGTGGCACCATGGTTTGTATCTTTTTTTCGTAAAAGGACATCAAAAATATTGTAACGGCATCCTTATCGAACTGGTGATCAGAAAGTAAATATTTTAGGTATAAAAAGAAATGTAAATCGCTAGCTTCAAGATCCGGGATATAAAAGGTAGATCAAATTTGTCTCGATTATGTAAAAATTGTTTTGTCACGATTGGAGTGTGTGGATCGGTATTACCACGAATGCGAACAATGACGTGACTTACTTGTTGTTTACATTGAGTCGAGCCATGCAGGTTTCTAAACGTTTTACAATAAGAATTAGCATCAACTGCCTCCTTTCATAGCATGAAATTCATTGGTAGATCGTCTTGTGGCGTTTTGACCCAGGGATTTTATGGGAAACCTAGATCTTATCTCTAGTGGCTATACATGTTAGTGCTTATTGAGGACGGTGAAATGGTAAATCTTCTGTTTTCTCTACTCTGTCACCAACTAAATAATTTCTAACCAATAATGGACATTCACTCCATTTTTTATCCTGCAGATTTTCAGGTTCTTCATTAAATTGCCTATCCCTCTACGATTGGATCACCCACAGCATTTTGTTCATTTGTTGGTGAATTTCAGTCTATTCCTTAGAGGTACGATATAATAAGATAGGTTTTGACACCTCTGTAGAATTGTTAGGTGAAAGAATAACTTCTGGAAAATAATCACAGCCTCACTGCTTTCATTCCCACTAAAGATGCTCTATGATTGTAACAGTAAATGCATAAATAAATGCGATTTTACATGCTTCTATATAAATTTATTCACACATATTGCATTTGTGTATATATTTACATTTAAAGATGGGAGTTACACATTTTTGTATATATATTTTACAAGAATTATTTAAAAAAGTTTCGATTACTTACCTATTGTATTTCATTAAGAAGGCAACTGACCAAGTTGGTGAATACACCTTTCATGGCAAGTACTGATTCCACAAATACCACAAGGGCACTTTCTATTCACCAAACGAGGATAACGCAACTGTTACTTCCTCGAAATTGAACATCCAAACAGGCTGTACCATACGATAAAAATAGGATTAGCGCTAAATATAACCTTATTGTATATTTTCAACGATTTCTTATATATTATTATAATTCATGAATTAATATATTCCTTAAGTGTTTATAACATACCTCAAAATTATTGTGCAGCGGATGTGAGTAGATTATTTCCACAAATGAAATTTATTCGTTCTAATTACCTGATAGAAGACCAGAGTTAGTAGTAAATTTAAAAAGCAGTTAGCTGTAATTTACCGAACGAAAACAAAATTTGTCCTAAGTTCTACCTGTCCTTGACAAAGTGCTTGCCTTTCGTCGTATACGCATACTTAAAACTCAGATGGCGAGAAACGAAAATTGATTTGTTAAAAAAATAACCGTTACCAAAAAGAACACTATGTATTAATCCACCATATATGTATATTGCTATTTTTTAATAATCAATCTCACATTTGCAGAGTGCAAGGTGCCCTAGACTCTGTACTATCCGTCGATGTTTGACTTAATAACTGAAAAATTATAAGAGCTATTAAAAAAGTTAAGACAAGATTTAAGCTATTTTACGCTCCCGAAATGCTGCCGTAAATACCTTTCCTATAGCAAATATTTGTTTACGAAAGCAACATCCGACCCCCCTATTTTTTTGTAAATGTGGGTATTTGTAGAATCCCTTAGCGCACTTTCCATCATATTCACTTCTAGGCTTAACGAATTTCGGTACATGCGAACCACCCAAGTCTTAAAACTCTAGTGCTCTGTTTCGGATGTAAAGAAAGGCTATTCTTAAGCTCCTTCAGTGATATTCCTTAAAGCATTGTATAATTCTTGATCGTCACGTATAAATAGATGTATGTTTGCAGAAAGAGATGTTGCATGTAACAAATTCACAACATTGTCAATGCTGATTTTCATCAGCTTTAACTTCCTCTAAATGCATATACGCTTCTAAAAAGTCCACTAGTTTGTTTATGATAAAATGATAAGATAGAAATAGTTAAGCTGGATTAAATTTAATTAATATATCAGTGATGTCACCTACATGTGAAGCGGTATGCTGATATTACAAAACATTTTAATATCATGCATATCGATCATGGCAAAGAACAGTTGAGCTACAGATTAACGTTCCCAACACGTGGTTGTCTCTATTAATTTTGCAATAAGCATTTCAATAATTTATCATAAAGATGATGGATCCAGCGCGTGGATGATATCAGATTGAATACGTTTGAAAATATGTCGTGAAAAACCTTTGATGATAAATTTAGTGTTCTAAAAAGTATCAAATATATCTTAAGATAGACGGTTATACAAATCTAATAAAGTGAATAAAAATATCTAACTTTAATGAATTAAAAGTTAAAACAAAATTAGGTCCGATTTTATTACGCATTGAAGTAATCCACATTTAACTTTAATTTTTGAAAAAGTACCTTATATGAGAATACTTACTATCTAGTAATATTATTAGCTGCAATTATTACTTTAGTAAATGGCACACCGAAAGAATTTTCCTTTTTACAATTCCAAAACATAATAAATATGGAATTTAAAACTACAGTAACCTTGTAATCGATGAATTGTTTGTGATCTAACTTTAGCATTTGTGTAACATCTTTCCAGAAACTTCATTTCTAATTTTCAACTCATAATCAATTGTCGTCGCCAAAGTTGTTCAAACTATTTAAGTATACTTGGTACAAAAAAAAGGGCACCATATTCTGAAAATCCTGAAAAATTCTGCTTCCCGAAGGATACACCAAGCATATCACAATGTGGTATTTGTGACAGGTCTACGTTTATTCGTCGTGCATGGTGCAAGCAATTCTTTTGTTGTCAACTTCTACAGGGATTACTATTCTTGCTGTAACTATGCAGCGAATAAAATATATTCCACATTATACCACATCTTATTCTTATTGTTACTGTAATATAAAATCTATATGCAATGTACATCGTAATGTATTTCCTAACTTATTTTTTAAGCAGTCGTTAGTAAATTTTAAACTCATACTTAATTTATAAAATCATTTTGTAGCAACAAATGTCCTCTTTGTTCTTCTTCTAGATAGAATCCATATTTTTGTAATATAGAAAAACTGTTGCAGAAAAATAAGAAATGTGTTTGTTTCCCTAAATAAATATGTGCTATGTGGAGCATATTTATGCCATTGTTTAGAGCATGTTAAACAGGTTAAATCTCGTTTCTATTGGTATCTCTCATAGCTTCTGAGTTACTAGCTGAAACAGTGAAGAGCAGTGTTGAGATTGGGATGGTTTACACTCCGCTAATTAGTTGTTTTTGCGATATATTTCACAAAGTTTTCAAAGGGAAACGGACACTTACCTATCTTTGGATGTTACACCAAAATGTTTACATCATGAAATCGCCGAGATAAAATATATAGATAATATATGAAATAGCTAAATATGTAAAACAGAAAATTGGCATAAAGCTCTACTACATTACCGATCTAAATTCAATTAAATTCAACTGATTTGTATTAACTGCATAGATTACTATAACGAAAACATCGGTACCATATCGTTTAGACATCAAAAAAGAACTAATAGAAACCTAGTTTCAAGGTTTGGAGAGAATTGATGGTAGTTACTGACAAACATGTATTCAGCACCATATAGAGAGAATTTGATGATGGAATTGTAAGATATCGAAAAACGCTTCCATCTAATGGAGATGTAGCTAGCTATTATCAGTATAATGGTAGTGATTCGGATATCCAATAGATTTACAATCAGATTAATAAATCGGCATAATTCCAGTGAATTCGAGGTGAAGGGAACGTATGAAAATCTGGGAAGCACAATAATTAATGATAGAGAAGACTACATCTTAAATAACCGATGGAAAAGTAAAAAAAATACATACCTACATGTAAAATAAGGATTAGTAGGATAAGCAATAAAAGAAAGAATAGAATAAAAGAAATCAAAAGATGCTCATGACAACGCCCTAAGATGATTTCAGAAGAAAAAATTCTTGCTTAGCTTATACTTAACTTCATATTTAGCCACGCAAAAATATTTAATGAGCTTCGTTTTATGTAAAACAGTGTATCTAAGGTTCTTTACGTTCAGAGCTGATTTATAATTCGCTGAGAACTAATTAAATAAATTACTTGCCTTAATCTATCGTGTGCTGGTTAATATTTAAGATATAGCACCCGAACGTAAAACGGGAGTAAAACAAATAATTACTTGTACTTTTTACCTTCATATCGTCCTGATTTTGGTCTAATTTTAAAGCTAGATTCCTAACTCTCCTTACATATACTTAAATAAATACGCTCTCCACATTCAACTTCAGATATTCAAATTGTAACACCACCACCTTTGAAAGAGCTTTTTGGTGGCGGCGATGCTTCACAAAAAGCGATTTCTGTCATCAGAGGAATTCGCGCCGTAGAATTCAATAAGCCCTCGCCAGATAGCGCCCACACGTTGCACGCTAGGCCAAATTTAAACTATTTTATACTTGCAGATTACATTCATGTGAGTACGTACGTATTGGAGGAACGCTATCGACTTGAATAACTTTGATGCGTTTCAATTTGCCATGCGAAAAAGTTGAAAAGTTAAAGTGAGGGGAAATAGGGGAACCCTTTTCGATAAGAACTTTGTGATATAAAATGCTAGTGTATTCATTCAGCATGGAAGTGAATATATTTTTCTTCGGATTGGTTAGTACTACTCGTATTTATAATTAATTACGGTCTTTTTTATATGCCGAGATTAGAAAAGATTAGGGAAAACCTTAGGATTATATGACTCGATAAATCAGACGTTACAAACAAAAACTTCACAAAACATTCGAGTAATTTGGTGATTTGTGTACCGATTACTTAAACTTTATAGATTGCAAATATCTGTATTAGTATATATATATATATTCTATAACTTATAATAAATTAATTTACTGCTTTAGACGCATTGGTGCACATTTTATATCTAACCATGTCAACATCACTAGAAATTGGTTTCCTATGCAGTGTTATCATATCCGTTTAATGAAAATATATTTTAATGATCAATACAGTGTTACATATCCAAATTACAGGATGTTTAACCAAAGTTATTTCTGGGTTAAATATACAAATCCAAACAAAATGGAGAATTAAAATAGTTGCAGTGGTATCATGTGATTAGTTACCGTTTTAGAATGTCCTTTAAAGGTAGATATAAATAAAACTATCCTAAACCATTTTACCGTCACCACCCAATAGGTTTTGTCAAGGGAGTTTCACCCGACTACTAGTTATAACGTCTGCATTCATGGTTATTCAGATTATCGTTCTTGACATTTGCAATGGAATGCAGAAAGTAATGAAAAACCTCATTTCTGAGAAACACTGCCAGAGCGTTCAAACCTAGAACCTCCTAAACTACTTGCTTATTAATTTCTCGTAATTTGTTTTAAATTTATTAAACCTTCGGTACCTAATGTTGGTTATACAGTAGTAAAAATAGCATTGTTTATTCTCAAAGTAGTCAGAATAGACCGTAAAAACATAAAAAGTTAATAGAAGGAATCGACGTCGTCCTTATTTTGTATCTTACAATTTTGGAGTCGCATAACTGCGTATACGAACATACTGGATTAGTGATATGAGAAATTATGACAAAATATCTCTGGCAACTTTTCGCAACATACAAACTGAAGAATGTTTCAGAAATTTCCATTCCAATAGTTGTACAGTTGATAGAAGAAATCCACGAGTTTTCGAAACACATGTTCCGAATACATTAGTCGTATGTATGTAGTGTATACCTTTCCTTTCAATTAAATTTTTGTAAAAACGTATTGGCTCGAAAAAGTTGTCCGCATAATGAACTAGCAAACATAGAGCTAAACAACTTTAATATTAGTATTTGGGTTCCCTCTTAATACCAAATCACTTTTATTCGAAATGTTTTCTTAATGCTCTTTTCCCAAAATATTGAGCCACCTATAGCAAAATGATCATTTTGTGTATTCAAATGGTAACCAATAACGACGTTTTAGTTTTTAGAGCCACAACTATCATTGTCACTGTCTCGGACTGTAGGTTCGGCTGTTGAGAATTGTTCTACCGTATAACCGGAGTGAGGTAAAAGTCCTCTAAATGGGTCAGAGCTTCCCCTGCTCGGTTGTCGTATCGTGGCTTAGAGCCAGTACGGAGGACAAACGACACCGGTAGCGGATCTCTTCGGAGTTCTCTCACTACCGAGAAACCAGCCCTGTAGCCTGCAGTATAGCTGGAGGGGGGGCTTGGTTTAAAGGCCAAGTCGAGAGGAAACAACCTCACAAAAAACCTAAATCTCAAGCCTATGGTCGAGGCTAAAGGATGCGTGGCTGAATAGACGGTCAGTCGTTATCGGCCAACTTTTGGGGCACCTGACGCACCCCATTGTACCGTTACCCCTGTATGCGGGACTCGGTAATGGGTGGACCTCAGTACCCTTGCTACTTGTGGGACTTATATGGATTTGACCAATTGAAGGACCGAACCCGGGGACTCTGACACTTTGGGTGTCTCCTCCCAAACAAGCCTAAAATAGTTTTGTTAACTCAAGCGAGAGACACTAGTGAGAATCCGCCCTTGAGGAAAAAGAAACCCTCAGGCGCCGAAAAGCGGGAATGCAAAGCTGCTAGGGAAACCGGGCAGCAATCGCAACCTAGTAAAGGCCATTAGGGAAGCCGGAGAGGCTAAACGAGGCATTAGCCAAAGGCAGCATAAAGCTGTCAGGCAAACTTCTAAGGCTCAACCGGGCACCAACCAAAAGCACAAAAAGGCTGTCAGGGAAGCTCCTAAAGCTCAACCTGGTACTAGCTACTCTAAAGCTACAGCAGTAAAGCGAAATCTTTCTGATGGTAGCACTCCAAGTGCACCCGTGAAACGTCCAAGGACGAACACTGAAACCCTTACTGATATTCGGATGGCCATTGTGCCTGAAAATTATGCCGAGAGTTCCATCTCCCAGGAGCAGGCGTAACTTATCCGAAACTGCATATTGCAAGAGCTGGATAAGTTGAACGTAGGAGGACCCGAACCAAGGTTCGACACCTGGGTGGTTGAGGGCCACCTGTGTGGACGTGGGCACTTGCTCGTGGCTTGCCGGCGTTGCCAAGCTGAAATTAGTCAGTGAAGATGACCTGCCTAAAGTTATTAGGGCTCTGGTTTGGATTCCGGCGCCCCAAATGGAGAGCGATCAAATCCTTCATCGACTTAAAATACAGAATCAGAAGTTTCCGAAGAGCTCTTGGAGAGTGGTCGTAGGCCCTAAAGCTGACTCAAAAGGAGAGCAGATGGTGGTAGTCATGGACGGGAGCTCGTGGAAAGTCCTGCAGGATATCTACCATGGTAGACTGTATTTACAATTCTCGTCGGTCTCATTTAGACTTCTGAGCCAGAGGGCGAAAGAACAGGCGGAAGCGCAGGAACGGATGGATACCACGGTGGGACCATCCAATCTGTCAACTCCGGATTGATATTGTTCTTACAGAAGAACCTTGGATAATCGAGGGTGCTTGTAAAGAGGAATCTGAACTTCCTAATGCTCAGAGATCACTGCTGCAGACACCTGACTACTGTAAAAATCCAATGGATGTACAACAATGGGACAAGAGACCTTTTACTGGGATCAGCCTACCTCCCGTACGACCAAGAGCGCCTACCTCCCACTTCGAAAGTGAAAACCTCAATGCATTTTCCGGGTTCCAGGTTATTCAGACCCAGTTCGGGGGTGAATGTAAGGGACTGAGTCCTCAGGTACCTGACTCTAGAGCACAGAAAATAAAAGTAGACTGGAACTTTGCACGGAAATTATTCAAATCTCTAAAATTCGTTGAGCCATCGAATCTTTTAATCCTTTTAAATCAGCCGGAATGGACGACATTTTCCTGGCACTGCGACAACAGGGCCTAGATCTGCTGTTCCCAGTTCCGTGTAGCCTACTAAGGGCAACCTTAGCTGTGGACCATTGAACTGGAGAGAGGCCAGGGTGATGGACACTGCGCATTGAATAAACACGCATGCATAGCATGGGTCTAGCAAACTCTCCTTCAGGTAGAAAGTGTGGGAGAGCAGAGAAAACTCCTCTGCATCTTCTTGTTGACTGCTCGGTAATGTACAGGGAAAGGTTCACCTTGGGAATGGTCAGCTTGACGAACCCAAGTTAGGAAAACTACCGCTCTAGCGGATTATGGACTTTGTTGCTCAGGTACAACCCCCAAAATCACATGGGTGCACAATAGGCGAAGTACTGGCCGAGTTGCTCTTCGGGGTTAATAGCCCCGCCCATGGTTATACAAAAAAGAATTACTGTCATTGCTATTCCTGTCGGTGTTGCCGCTACTATTATTGTTATTGTTGCTGTTACTGTTACCATTGCTATTGCCGTTTGTACTGTTGAAATTATTGCTGGCGTTACTAACCCTAGTGTCGTTGCTGTAGTGCGCAGTAACAATTGTTATTAGTATTGATACTGCTACTATTATTGCGAGCGATGCTACTGTTGCCATTCCAACTACTGTTGCAGCTGCTGCCACTAGTATCATCGCTGCCATTACTGTTAGTGCTGCTATTGCTGGTATTAATACTGTTGCTGCTATTGTAGCTTCTGCTGCTAGTGCTATTATTGGTGTAATTACTATTATTGTTGCCATTGTCGCTTAGAAATATGCAACTCTTGTAGCATTCAATATCCAATAATTTGCGGTTATTATTTGTTTGAAATTTATCGAAAGTAGCCAAGCACGAGATAGCTTCCTAGATATTAGAGATATAGATAGATTCCTTAGATAACAACTTCACTTCTGACATCGAAAGCAATTATACTTTTAACACAGTATGATATTGTAGTAACTAATTTTAAATAATTTATAAAGGATTCTACAACGAAGTTGTAACTTGTCTTACAATTACATAAGTATATAGTACACACTTTTACTTTTTCAGTTTACCGGAGTTTAATATCGTATACCGCCAGCAGTCGTGGTTTAATTTTATTTTTGATTTTATTATTAACGTTAGTAAGGCATTTTTATTATCGGTGGTAATTTAATAAAACAACCACTTTTTACTGCAAGCGGTAACAGTTGGACGCATCATTATTCCTTAATAACTCACTTCTGAAAGCATTTAGTTTTTGTCCTACTAATTCCAAAGGGGAGATCTGCATGAAGGAGCGATAAAATTAGTACGGACAGAAGGATGGGAAGTGAATAGTAACAGTAGGGTAGTGTTATTTGTATTTGTAGAGGTTCCGCTTCGAAGTCGATTAGGTTCCAGATAAGTATCGGAAGCGAAGGGATAATGTTTGTCTATTTACATACTCAGGAAATTACCTCGACTATACTGTTATAAGTTTTAATGAAAGAGATATCGATTCTCGGCATGTAAGGGATTTATGCAATTGCTGAAAATACAACGCAGATAGAGCAAAATGTATTAATAATAGTAATACTTTATTGCCCAAAAGATAAAGTAAATATCCAGTTACAAGACAAATACAAATACATTCAATGTACACCTGTGAGACTAGTTACCTACAAGTAAATACAAAACTAAAAAAAACCTATCAAGTCACAATATACTTATATAACTAATTTACAACACACTATGACTATCTATAGCTATATCCAAATTGCAAAAATCTTTTCACCGGTGGTTAAAAAAGAAGCGAGAGGACAAAAAGAGAAAGAATTCTGTTATGCATAATGTATCCGCGGTCTACATTTTGCAAAAAGTGATGGCAAGCAGCAGGTATGTATATCCAACTCACTAGTATCCATAGAGTTGAGTTCGCACACATGTATTGGTTTGAAACCATTAAGTAAATGTAATAAAAAAGCATTCCAATGCTTCAGCTATGTCATATACAAAATACACATGTTCGCATAGTTGTTAGGTTTTCACTGTCATATTAACGCAAGATATAGAAAAAGAAGTTAGAAATTTGGATTTTAACGTTATCAAAAGAAATTTCTTGAAACAATTAATAACTAGAGACAGCGGGCAAAAGGGATCTGTCTCCCAAATCCTTTTTCTTATATATTGTATCCCTACCTCAAATAAATATCAATAAACACTATAAATTAGTTATGGCTTTGACAGATTCGAACAAAATTTTCTACAATATTTTAAGCTGGATTCTACGTATTTTGATTCCTTTCTTATTTCATACCTTTACCTTATTAATAATAAATTTTGCAGATTCTGGTTGCAGACAGCCACTACTTGAAAGATAGTATGTTCAATAAATATATATTAGTTATTTTATTTATTTGCTTCAATTCTTTTTAATATATAATTACCGGACCAACAGCCAGAAACCCGGTATTCCCGGGATTGCGACAGTGTATGTTGCTGGTCGTGAAAGTGACCGTTTCTGACTCGGTCTACAATTCGACGAGATTCCACTCATTTTCTGGGCACTCTCGTTCAGCTAGCGATTAGAGATAAACTTTCGGACCGAGAGCAGCGAAATCAAAGATATACCAACTACTTTCATGTGAAAAAGGAGCCAACGTACGCTACTACTTACCTAACCAAAGCATATCTCTCTTGCAGCAAGTGTACACCGGACAAAATAGATAGGATATTAAGGGAATTTTCTACCGACAGAAACATTGGACAAATTCTGAATAATACGATGGTTAAGACACCACTGGAAACTCAAGGAGTGTACGAAATACCCTACAAGAACTGCAACCTTTCTTATATAAACCAAACAAACAGGAAAATAAACGTCAAAAGACAACACGAAGTAGCAGTACGAGCAAAACAAACAACCTCAGCTTCAGCCCATCACGTACTGATAACTGACACAAAATCACCTTCAAAAAAGAAACAAAAACAATAAGCATGAGCGAAGATCTACTGACAACGATTATAAGAGAAGCCATGGGGATAGCGAAGCGCCCGAGCAACCTCAACAAAGGAGACAACGCGCAACGTCTACCACTGGCTTAAAGAACTATTGTAAAGTATATCCCAATAGATAAGCGGCAAGAGGTAACACTCAGGATCGTCAGAACAATTATATTCGCACGTCGCGGGCATTCCTGCGCACGCGCACTGTAGACATAAAGGACGTGCTAAAGCTGATAATTGGAGATTATTTAAGGAAACTACTTTTTACTCCTATAGGAATATTTATATTATTAATTATTAAACTTCAAGTACGAAATAGATCAAAATTTCTCTGTAATATTCAGTGTGTACGTAATCAGCCGACTGGCATTAAAACTTCATAAATGATCCATTTTGTGGATCTCGCACGTTCAGGTAAACGGATCAGATAAAAAGCAGTTTCTGAAATGTTTATCACGACCGCCATAAAATACGAAAATAGACGATATGAGCATTTTAACATAGTGAAAAATTTAGTTTACGTTCAGTTTTCGTATTGGACACAATGAATAGTAAAGAATTTGTGCAAAATGTTTTAAAACATCAAGTAATGTCGGCAAGAAAAGGATTATCTACGGAAATGCGTGCTGAAATAGTGGCATATGGCAATAGATAAAAGTAACCGAGAAATTGTTAAATTACTGAACCGTGGATTACAATGATGCAAAGTATCGGTATATCCAAGAAATAGCGACACAAAGGGCCAAAAATAATAAGATCAACAGAAGATCGCACAGTTGTAATCACGAGCAAACAAAATAGGCGAAGAACAGCGCTAGAAATTGCTGCCGAAGTGAATGTTTCGCGCCCTAAACCAGTTAACGTCACCACGATAAAAAGGCGTTTGCGCGAAGCTGGTTTGTATGGAAGAATTGTAATGCGAAAACTGTTATTACACAAAGCAAACGACACTAAACGGTTAGCATGGGCGAGAGAATACAAAGACTGGACGTTGGAAAATTGGTTCACCTTTGGTTCAAACAGAAGAGCCTTTATCCGTAAATTGAAAAAGCAACGAGCACTTGAATCCTATATTACACCAACAATAAAAGATGGCGGAGGATCATTCATGATTTAGAGTTGTATTGGTGGTACCTCTATGGACGATTTGGTCAAAATAGATAGTATCCTCAGAAAAGGAGGTTACAGGGAGGTTTTGAAGAGGAATACCATCTCATCTGGAACACAATTAATCAGTGAAAACTTCGTATATCAGCGCAATAATAATCCAAAACACACTATAAAGATATCCCGTGAGTACTTGGAACAACTGAAGCACAGAGAGAAAGTTGTTGTTATGAAGCAGCTGTCCCAAAGTCCAGATCTCAATCCGATTGAGCTTTTGTGGAAGGAACTCCAGCGACAGGTTCAAAAATCTGTTTCAAATTCGACACCCGTACTTTGAACTCAACTACAAGAAACGTGGGGAAGAATATAGCTGCTAACACTGGCAAAGCAAGTTAGAGAGAATGCTAAGATTGTGTGTGGCAATAACAAAAGCGGAAGAGGCATACAATGACGAACAGAAAATTTTGGTTAATTTATGATTGTCTTTGTTAGCAAATTGAAAAAATACGTTGTTTTCATAACTATTACAGTTCTTTCTATAATTGCAGAATAAAGGTATATTTTATAATTATGGTTTGGTATACACTTATGGCCAGCTTTTTTGTTTCAAAACTTGATGATTTTAATGAAGCAATTGACATGCGTAACAAATGTACTACCTAGCTTGCTAGTTTAATCTATTCAATAATTTTAAAAATAACAATGTTAGTAACAGTGTTTCTTGGTTGTAAAATAAATTATTCTATAAACGACTAACATGCTTATATCTGTTTAGAGAATACTTAATAGAAATACATGCAAATATTTTATATATGTATATATGTATATATACATACATATATATATTGTAATGATATGAAATATGGTCTATTAATTATCAATGAATATTTTTACATTTTACTAGTTTACCTATTCCAGATATTTTCTCGTCACTATTTGGTGCACGCCATTACTTTTATTATGGTTGATGTTATAAGTTCGAGGCAAAGTACCGATAGTACTTCCTCTTTATGGAATTCTAGCACAGATATTCAATTTATACAGCTTTCTTTCTAAAGTTTTACAGATATCTACTTTGGGTATTCTTTATTAACTTATAATTCATAATTTTCTTGTTTAAAAAAAAAAGGTATGTATATCCAGTCATGAAGTATATCAGCTGATACTACAAATAAAATCTGAAAGTTCCGGACACATTTATTGCAAGCCGAAGACCACTAGATAGTAAAGGCGAGAAATCGCGTGCGAGTGAGTACAATTTCAAAGATTAAAGACATCGAATCTTCATAAATTCCTCGAAATTATTGTATCTGCTGCTCTCATTTTGTTTCGCATATTAATCAGAATATTTAAAGATTAGCTAGACAGGGATTGCCTTAGATTTTCTGTAAACAAAAAACATATTTTTGTCAAAACGCGGTATATATTTATTAATTTGTTAATATATTTATTTTTTTAATCTTACATTTGGTTATTTTAATTAAAAAACATTATCATTTAATTTAAAAACAAAAAGAACAAAATTTAAATCAAGGAACCCATTTAAAAAAATTAAAGAGCCTGAGATTTTCCACCACAATATATATATATATATATATATTAGTATCTTGGTAACGTACATGTTAATAGGCAAACACAATTTTTCCTTAAGTGGGAGTCCTACTCTTGTACGTTAATCTAAGCAATCGCTAAAGAGGTACGGTCTATTAATTTGATTTCCAAAAAAAAATCGCCATATAAATTATTTCTTATGTGTCTAGCTTTTCATTTACTTGATACAAGTTAGATTTGCTTAAATTACAACAGTAAATTATCTGTACGTGTGCGTGCAGTATTTGCTACATTTCAAATCGGTATGCTGTACATGTAAGTATATCAGAAAATTCCTCGCTTTCTTATTTTGTATACTTTCAGTGCAATTTTATCTTCAGTTGAAAGTATACTACTAATTCAATTTTCCCCTCTTCCTAGTATTCTAGCTGACCCCAGTTTAAAAATTATTTCAATTTTATTTGTTTACGCGAGTTCAGTAACTAAATAAGAAGTTGCCCACTACCTTTGTAAAGACGACACGAAAGGTCAACATAGGGCACGACGTTCTACGACATTAAATTTTTCCACCAACTTTAATTCTTATTACGTAACTTTCCATGGTGATAGAAGGGAAATGGCAACCTAGATCCTACTAGCGCATCGTAAAAGAGGGAGAACGAGCGTCAACGTCCGCCTCTTGCCAACCTCCCTCATTTTTCTTCTTGTGAAAAAAGAAAAGGAAGAAGGAAAAACCTCGAGAGTGTACCGACAATAACAGCAGCAGCAACTCTGACATACCAGTAGTAATAGCAGCGCGACCCAGCTCGACGTAAAGGGCGACTTTTGCCGTTACAAAGTGATATGATGATTAGGTTAAATGGTGGAGAATAATACCTCGTTAGACATTCATTGAAAACTTTCAACTCGTTCCATTTTGTCGGCGGAACGATTTCAGCTTTTCTAATTTAATGTTCCACCTCTCTTCTATAGAATAGAGTGCGTCTCGTCTCCTTCGAACATTCTTCGATAAAACGGAAAGAAGAGCGAAAATTTTCATTGTTAAGCGACGACGACATCTTCCAGCGACATCTATCGACTCTTCCGTGAAACTACGCAACGATTTTAATTAACTTCTTTCATCTTTATTCTTGCTCCTTTATTTGTTCTTTTTAATTAAACGGGGCAAATTTGATGAAGGCCGATCGGTGGCAGAAAAAGCGAAGTCATGCATCTCTTATAGCTAAATTTTATAATTGTTTGTTTTCTAGTGCTGCATGATGACTTCCAAAACGAAACTTCACTGCTTTTCTTGACTTTGTCTTTAATTCCCTTATGTACTCTTCGTGATTACTTTCGTGCTTAGAAAACGACTATCGGGAGTGACACCCTAAATCATCTTATTTATTCAATCTTTAGAGCTTTCTGGACCGAAAAATTACTGACAATGTAAAGAATTGCTTTAACGTACATTAGTAAATATTACAATAAATTAAATATAATAGAAGGCAATGTAGAAAATTTACAAGTGGTAATAGATTTGTAACGTGTAATTATAAATTCGTTTTGTATTTTTCTTTATAAATTAGTTCTTTATTAGTTCTTTATAAGTTCTAAATTGAGCATTTTTCGCACTCTTTAAATCAAAACATACTGTTACGTTCTTCTGGTTTCAGGAACAATCTTCTCATCCGGCTCAAAGACAAATGTTTTGTTCTTACTCGACTTTTTTTAGTTCGAAGTACCAAGTAACTTAATCAATTTAATTTACTTGGTTTACAAAGATTCGTCGTTGTCTCTTAGTTGCTTCCGAATTCAACTATATGAGCAATGCTGTCGAATTGTGACTTATAACTGTTCCAAGTGTTTTAGAACTTGATATCTTCCTTTGTTGAAGTATTCTGTTGAACTTATATTGTGTATTCTGTGTTCTGTATTACGTGATATGATCTTGAGGTTATGCTATAGAAGGCCTGTATGACGTTGTAATATGGTCTCGATGTATAATTCTTGAAGTGGTCATAAGAAACCTCGGTTTTGCATTATTGAGTTATAATAATAATAATAATAATCTTTATTACCCAACAGAAAATAATTCCATTTACAGGATAATGTGACAATAACATAAAATAGTATAATACAGCATAATGTAGTAATGATATAATATATACAGTGCAGTAATAAACTTAAATTACAAAAATGATACAACTGAATCATGAACATAAAAATAGCTCAGTGACACCAGAATGCAAGAACAAAGTAGGACGACATTGTAAATTCATGTAGACACTTCAACAAAAAGGATCATCGAGTAATTCATTGGCATTCCTAATCATATGCGTAATGGGTGCTTTAATAATAATAATAATAATAATAATATCTTTATTGCCCAACAGAAAATAATTCCATTTACAGGACAATGCGAGAATAATGTAACCTAGCATATATATGTAGTAACAATATACAGCGCAGTAATAAATTAAAATTAGTCGAAAAAGATACAACTGAATCATAAATATAATAATGGCTCGGTGACATCAGAATGCAAGAACAAAATAGGACGACAATGTAAATCCATGTAGGCTCTTCAACAAAAAGGATCGTGAAGTAATTCATTGGCATTTCTAATCATATGCGTAAAGGGTGCTTTAAGCAGAACATTAGTTTTGCATGACGGGACCTTAAAGTTAGGGAAGGACCTGGTATCGTGCTGAGGTACCACAAAATTAATTTTGGAGAGAAGGGATGGAGCGTCAATAGCGTGATTAATTAGTTTAAGTAGAAATTGACTGCTAAATTCCTTCCTTCGATCCGATAACGATACAAAGCCTTGTCTCCTCAGCAGACTAGCATAATCAACATCGCGTCAGGGTAAGTGCCATCAATTCTGAAGGACAGGTATTTCAAAAATCGTTTTTGCACTCTTTCAAGTAGTACTTGCAGATGGAGATAGTGAGGATACCAAATTATGGAGGCATACTCCAACCCAGTGCGGACAAGCGAATAGTATAATGCTTTTAGCGAGGCAGGATTATTGAATGATCTGCAGGATCGTATGAGAAATCCTAAGGATTTCATCGCAGAATTTCGTATGGATAATATGTGGTCTGCAAACGACAAATTTGCATCAAACTGCACGCCCAGGTCCATCTCAGACGAGTGTCTAGGAACAATAGCCTGACTTACAGCATAGTGAAAATTGTATAGCCTATGACATCTGGAGTAGCTTACAACAGCACACTTATCCAGATTCAAATGAATTCCATTCTGTGTACACCATCTAACAATTGTATCCAGACTGTTCTGGAGAAACAGACAACCTGCCGGGGAGGTTATGGTATTGTAGATCTTAAGATCGTCCGCGTAAGCCAGTACATTGCAGTCCAGCCCCTGTAGGAGATCATCCAAATAAATATTAAACAAAAGGGGACCCAAATTGGATCCCTGGCACACACCAGAGGAAGCAGAGAATGTTAAGGATGTATATCTATTGTAGTGAACATAGCATGAACGATCAGTTAAATACGAGCGGATCAATTCTGTTACACTTGGCGGAAAACCAAAACTACTCAGCTTAGATACCATAAGGGAATGATTGATAGTGTCAAATGCTTTACTAAAATCGGTGTATAATACATCTACTTGTTGACATCGTTCCATGGATTCGGCAATATGCTGTGCTAACTCAGCAAGGTTGGTTGTAGTAGACCTTCCTGGAATGAAACCATGTTGTCGCGAAGATAAGTAAGGCTTGACACTAACGTAAATTCTGTGAGACAGAAGATATTCAAAAATTTTTGCAAAGTTGGATAAAATATTTATTGGTCTATAATTTTGGAAGTCAGAACGATTACCTTTCTTAAACACGGATGTAATTCTGCTAATCTTCCAAGCGTCAGGAAAGGTAGAAGAACTTACGGCCAAGTTAAATATTCTAGCTAGAGGTTCGCATAGTACTACACAACAATCACGTGCAAAAAATGCGGGGAGGCCGTCATGACCAGCAGTAAAATTAGATTTTAACTTCTTAGATGCTTTTAAGATATCGTGTGCTGTAAAAGATCCAATCAAAGAACTACCACTAATGAGATCCCTATCAAGAGGCCGGGGCCCCAGTAATGCTTGTGAACCAGACACAAACACTCTAGAGAATTCATCTGCGAAGGTCTGAACAATGTTGCTGGGATCATCAACAGTGGAGCCGTTCAAAGTGAGACATCCAGGTATTCTTGATGCATTACGTCGCGCGTTTATGTACTGCCAGATTAGCTTTGGATTTTATGCTATATCTTCTGCAGCCGCCGTCTGATATTCCACATATACAACTCTAATTTTGTCTTTAACTGGTTTCCTCAAACGCTTAAATTCAATGTGGTAAATCTCGCGTCCACTCTTGTTCCACCTACGAAGGTAATAATTCTTTATTATCCCAAAACTACCCAATTATAATGACATCAACGCACTTGCTTTTTCTCATTAGGATAACTTTTAATATTTCACCTATTGCAATATTAATTCTTTCATTTCATAAACTCAGAAAATGTGAATTTTACAGCAACTGACCTTAAATTATTTATAATGTTATAAAGGTATAGGCAGTAAAACGAAAATTGTTCGTATAAAGAAAGCAGACTTCAAGGAAGACACGATGTAACTTTCTTAGAAACTAAGCATTAGAAATTGATTTTGAGAACTCTTGGTTCAATTATTATGACTTTTATACAACAAAATAGTGTTTTCTACTTAAACTAAAATATATCACATTTTTATTATCCATTTAAGATATAATTTTTCACCTCAGTTTTAGATGTTTACTGACCGCAACTAACTGAGAACAACATTGTTGAAAAATGAATAATTTAGTTCTAAACAGTTGAAATAGAGACTAACTGATATGTGCGAAAAACAACACATACAATAACAATAGTCTAGTTCTTTAAAAATATTCAATTTTAAAAAGTGTAAACAGTAAGTTTTTATTTTCTTATCTTTTTTTAAAGAAGCAATACGTTTACTTCGTTGGTACATACATTTTAAAAAATAACTAGAATTGTGTCGGATATTCGACACATATACAATTAAAATTGTCTTATAGCTACCATCAATACTATTCGGCATTATTCGAGACACAATATTTTTTACTCTTTTTGCTTCTACAATAACATTTGTAGAAGGCCAGATAACTTAGCAACCACTCTCTAACATCAAAATAGCAGTACAGCTTCATCTGACAACTACTGCTACTAACAAAAGCAACAATAGCAGTAGCAATAGTAACAGCAACAGCAGGAGCAATAATAATAACATAACAATAGTAAATAAAGCAAAAAGCAATAAGACCATAACAATAAAACAATAACAATAAAACAATAACAATAACAATAAGACAATAACAGTCAAACAAAAACAATAAAACAATAACAGTAACAATCTCAATGACAATGGCAATTCCAAATTTGATATGCACGACTACAGGTTGTTATTTTTTTTTTACTAGTGTATGGTTCGACGGTACAGCTTTGTAAGTTTCTTTTTTAAAAGTCGGAGAATGTCGCTATTCCTTCAACTATGTACCCTGCGTAGCTCTCATTATGCAACATAAGATAGTAATGTAGTTACACTTGCAAAGGAGCATTAATACATACATATCACGCCGTAAATAATATAAATAGCGATGTTACTTTGCAGTGTATACTATATACAGAAAACATAAATAATCAATTAACTGCGCTAGAATTCAAAATTAAAACTTTTGTTTGCATGTTAACTCACTATAATTTCCTGGGATGTATATTACTGTTTCTTTTTTTCGTATTTGCTTTATAATTAGTATGAAAAATATCAGTTTGCTAATGAGGATTTGTTTTGGATCAGTATGTATCTTTGCTTGAATTAATTATTACAATTAATTCATCAAATTAAATACTACATAATTCCTTAGTACATGGCGTAATCATTAGAGGTAATGTTAGCTAGTCCTATCATTAGCGGTGAACTTATTATTCGGATAGTCAGATATTGTAATATTTTGATATTCGGGTCGTAGTAGAAAAGGTAATATTTATTACCTGGATAATTGCTGCATTACGGCATAGGATCTATAGTGTAAAGATAAATATCAAATTCAACCGATTTATCCGTCTCTATCACAAGCGCTTGGCTCCACGGTTAAATGCTATAAACATGTATCTACGCTATAACACACTTTTACCATTAGAGAGTCGAGTGACTCTTCCGGCCGTACACCGGAAACGAAGCAAATATAAACTGCCGACGGCAAAATGGCACAGTCTATTAACGCAATATGCTTGCACTCGCGACATACATATTTACTACTTTTTGCTTCCTTCCACAATGGTCAATTTTTCGTTTTCAATAACAAAAGGGACGGTTATATATTTTCCTTACTATTGTGGTACAAATGATCCTATTTTCAATATAATTCTGTCTCGTTTATTCCAAATTATTTAACGATAATTAATTTTGGAGTTTTGTTTGTTTACGATCAAGTTGCAGTTGGAGGCAAAATTCACTTAGGAGTCCCTTTAATTTTTCTTAAAATATATTTGTGCAGATGTCTTCACTGTAAGACTAGTCTTATAGTTCACCTGCATTACTTTACATCTTCCTGCATTTACGACCACATTAAAAAAATGTTTTTGGTTAAAAGTGCTCCAGGCTAGGTACACAGTGGAGATGTAACCTTCACTATCGCTATTACGCATACCGTTTTACATTGATTATTATTTGTGTAAGTTTGCCAGAATTATTTCAGAACGCAAAACATGATAAACTGACGCGCACGTTATGGACCAGTTTACTGAGAGACATTTACTCTATGTGAGTTTTTATACCCTTCCCAGAGAATTCTGCCTCTCATAATGATAGCCAGTTATTCACGATTGTTTTTACCTCATCGACTGTATCGAAGCTCTTACCGTCTAGGAAAGTTCTCAGGTGTAGGAAGATGCGGTAGTTGCTTAATATTGCTTAATTATGCTATCAGCTGTCTACATCAGATCGTTGTTGAGTACAGATGGTCGGCCACCGAGTGCAATTCATGGATACATATCACCGACCTTCACTGAACAATCTCACCAATTCTCGCACTTTACTGACACTTCTTGCATTCTCAAGCGCACCTCGGTGCTATGCTTATTTATATGTCCCTTTCCGGGAGCCTAATACATTTGGCTTGTTTTAAATTTGCCTAAGGGACTTGGTCCTGTATCATTGGCATGTATTTTTACTTGAACCAAATAGGTTCGTTATTTTCTCATTTATAGGGGAACCCACCCTATCTCTTAGAGCTTGAACGCCTGGTCGAGGACGACAGTAGCGATAATAGCCGAAAAGTAATGTCACAGCTACCCAAGCGTTCTCGTTTGAAATAATACGCTACGTGCAATCTTTAGCCCTCTGCTACTGCGCCCCAAAGATGGGAAAAGGACAGTAGCCAGCAAATGTGCGAACTGCGCACCGACAAGTAAAACGGAGCGATGACGCCGACATTACATATAGAAAAATGGTCCGTGAAACTCGTCCGCTACGACGACCAACTAAATGAAAAAATTTCTAAGTCCCGATACGACAAAGGACTGAACAAACGTACAAAAGACAACGGGCGCTGCGGCCCCAACGACCGTCAATAAGAAGCGGAGTGATCATACTTGTAGAAGATGTCTATACATGCGCGCCGACAATCTCACCAAAATGATTTCCGACACAAACTTAACCGAAGACTAAAAATATGTATAGACGACAACGGACATAGTAGCCTCGACGGACGATGATAGAAAATCAAGAATTTGTAGTTATTAAAGAAATCTATGCGATTCGACAACCTTACCAGAATGACCCTCGCCAGAAATAAATGTATAGACGACAACGTCCTCGACTATTCCCGCCAAAACTAGAAAATATTAGAAACCTCCAATAGTTATACGACGACGTTACTGTACACGTTACGACGAGGTACGAAAGGTGACCAAGAGTGCACGATCGCTAATACCTCGGCCGTCGCGCGGGAGACGACTACCTGTGCTTGTGTATATTAAGTTTTAAGAAAACTCCCATTATTTATTCGACGACGTTGCACTGAATGATTTTTAAATTAGGCAGTTTTAGCTAGAGTATTGTGAATGGCCGCCTTGCATGCATGTACAATGCTTAATGTACATATATATTAAAATACAATTGGATATATTCTAAAAGAGAAAAATAAATAAATGATAAAAATGAAAATAAAGTAATATTCTAAATGAAAATAAGGTAATAATGCTAACCCATACGGTTGCAAAGAAGATAAAATATAAAACACATAGAGTAGTAAAAAAATGGATAAAACACAAAAACAATGTTAAGTCCTTAACAACATGTTAAAGAGAATTGAAGAATGAGTCAAAGTTTGTGTTATCTGAAGCAAAGTGTTCCTAAGCCATAAGAGGCGCTAGTTTGTTTAGAATCGAATTACACCAATCACACTGCACAGCTGACTATTTACCGCTTGAACCATGTACGATCTTCTCTATTTCAATCCAGATATCTTTGATAAGTGTTTCTTTCTTTAATTTGCAAGCAACATTTTAAAACATATTTGCTTTTCAAAATGAAAATTTGTTTGTATATAGTGAAATTTTCTAAAGTGGGAGATCGGTAATAAGTAGCTAACGCAACGTTAAGATTCGCAACAGCGGGTCACTTTACCACTTTTTAAACATTAAATGTTTACTTTTGTTATTTTATGTGAAGATGCTGATTCTAATTACTGCGTTTACATATTCGACAGAGCTACTGTGCGAAAAATTATTTTAAATCATGCAGTCCGAATTGTGTATATTTATAAGGGATCCAAATCTGTTTAAGACCTGTTTTCTCCAAATTCAAATTTACAACCGACAGAAAGTGACAGTTTTTCAAATTGGGTTCTAAATTCATATCGATAACTAAATGGTTTAGACCCTAGATATCATCTATAGTCTTTCACAAAATGAAGGTTGGTGATATATGGTGCAAGAAGTAACATTGTTGATGACAGCGAAATAATAACAAAGTATACGAGCAATCATTTACGGTGATCAAGCTATTACTTTCAATCGCATTTAGCAGATTTGCACCATTTGATTCAGAAAAATTATTACGCCATGCGAAATGGTGTATATTAAAGAAATACACTCAGTTTTCAACCAGTTTTTGAATATTTCGCTGGTACTGTGTAAGCACCTAAATCTACTATACTCGAGGCAACTAAAACGCTGCTAATACCTTCATTTCACTTTGAATTGGACTAAGTAAAGCGATAACAGCCAGTAAATATGATAAGTAAAGCATATCATTATCCTTAAGAAGAGTAATAGTCTTTAAACGTATTGCTAAACAAAACAGTTTTATTTTTAGCTAATATAAAATAATTGCCCTTCTTCTTGACATCCATTAAATAATGTATTCCTAATGTTTCTCCTAGACAGTAATTTTAATTAATCTGACTCAATTTTACGGTCAGTAATTATTACAAAATCAAGTGGTTTCACCGTCGTTTCAGTATTATCACAAATTGTAACATTGAATCCATCTCCTTCTCAAAATACAACTGAAACAAACGCATTGGGCCAAATATTATTTATTGTCCGCCTAACTGAACCGTATAGACTGTCATCCGTGCATGATACTCGCTGCGAGTATGGTGTATATTTCCAACTAGTCGGGCACCAAACGGGTCCATGATGCGTATTTCACGGGCAGTTTCTCTGTCTATATTTCCGAATGAATACATGCAGGCAGGGACGTGTATATATGGATGAACTGTTTATATGCGTATCTAATTCGTCGCATTCGATGGAAGGTTTTTTATATATAAATAAATAACAAATTTCCAATATGAAAGCATTGTAAAGGCAAATCTATTTTTAAAATATCTAAAATGTTAAAATTATTACAGAAATCCTGAAGCAATTAAAATTAGACTATTAACTATTAATTAAACAAACTACAGATGATAATTTTAAGTGATGAATGCTGCGTGGTCCTTCTTAATATTTTGTGAATTGTGAATATATATATAAGTAAAGTCTATAATACTACTCAAAATGATTGAAACCCAAAGCTCGATCTTATTTTTTCTTTCGATGTACCCAAATTATTTTTTATTCATTGAGGTGTGGCTGATTGAGAAAAAGTGCGAAGAAATCTTGTTCCATCTAGTCCTCTCATTCCATTTATTCTTACAAGGCCTACCCGAATAAGTAAATAAAAAAAACTATTACTATTAAATACTATGTATTAGCGCTCATTTAAAGTACCACAGTCGTGTAACTAATTTCATAGTACTAATGAAACACTGCCTACATAGTTCTATTTGCTACTTCTATTACATATTTTTAATATACGTTTATTAACCTAACAGGAAACACCCAATAAAAGGACATTGCACTTGTAATAAAAAATTAAGTTATCTTCAGCTACTACTATACTAGAATAACATATATACATACACGTACATATATACAAAAATAATAATAAAAAAGTCAATGACAAAGTAAGGTATAATATGTTGCAAATTTATAAAAACATATTCAAAATATTTGCTAACATGCCTACACATAGTAGGAACTGGTGCTCGAAATGGCAAATTTGTGCAAGCTCTAGGAATTAGAAAGTTTGGTACATATCTAGATGTGAGACGTGGTACATTAAATGGCACTAGGGATAATATAAATTCAGTCTATTTTGTTGTCAAAGATATATAAAAATTTAGCAACATCTTCAACACGTCGCTTTGATAGAGACTGTGATTAATGCCGTTATAATAATGCATTCTGGCAGGTACCTCTGGACGAATACACTCTATTTAATTTGAATCACATACATTTTAGAAATCTTAGGCATATACTTATCCATACTTCAATTTACTGAAAATAAGGGCCTTGCATAATGCTTTGATTACATTGATGTTGAAGAAAGTGTTAGTAACTCTATAAATGAAGCCAAGGGCCTTGTGAGCTGATAAACACAATCGCTAGATGTGGCTGATGAAACCCATATACGTGTCAAATGTTATTGATGCCAAGATCGTACACTGAAAGGACTCGTGAGAGTTGATAATTAAAGTTTCAGTGCGTTACGTGTAGTTTTGTAGCTAGAACGAACTGTCAAGGTTGACAAGTTTGTTGAAAATGGAATTAAACATTTGCGCTCAATAATTTTGTATAATTTTCGATGACAATTATCACAAGAAGAATACCTCGCCTATGTGGTTCCTGTTTTCGACAATGAAGCACCACATTAGTCAATTTTTTCTCGCTGGTATGGAGAACGTCGATGCTATGCGAAAGATCATCAATGAAGATCGAGGTGTGACATATTGCAAGATTGAGGCGTGACTGGGGGTTTCAAGTACCTCAATTCAAAAAATTTTGCATGAAGAATTGTGTGTAAGAAGATTAGTTCTCCGTTTGATACCACATCTATCGACTTAAGAACAAAAAGCAGCAAAAATAATTTGATGTCGCAAAACTCTATACTGCTTCAACGCAGGAAACTCTGAAAACGTGTGCATCATCAGCGATGATGAATCTTGGATTTACTCGTACGAGCCAGAAAATAAACGCCAGTTGTCTATTTGGGTGTTCTAGGGTGAAGAAAAGGCGACAAAAGTAATCCGTCCTCGAAGTGTGTCCAAAAAGATGGTCGCGACGTTTGTCTCGAAAGCAGGTCATGTAGTAACAATTCCTCTATAAGATCAAAGAACTGTTACCGTCGATTGGTACACAACCGTCTGTTCGCCACAAGTCACCGCTGAGCTTCGAGAAACTAACCGCGAACTACGAATCATCCTCCACCAAGACAATGCAAGTTCGCACAAAGCATACAAGACAATTGAATTTTTAACTCAACAAAATGTCGATCTGTTAGATGCTTCATACAGTCCGGACCTAAGTGCCAACGGTTTCTTTACTTTCCCGAAAATCAATCGTGGTCAAAGGTTCCAGTCGTCAGAAGAAGAATATGTATTTTATTGCCACTTTAAATAGGGCAATTCCTCATTTAGAAGCTGCTTTGGAAGATACTGAAAATACGTTAAAAACTTTATTCCATACTTTAGTACTGCCCTGCTAATTTAATCTTATCTTCAAAAAAAATGTTCTCCATACAAAACCTTTAACTTCTCTCTAAAAAAGTTAGAAGTTTTATATGATGAATTCTACCGCCTTTATTCCAAATTAGAAAGTACGTTTTATGTATTACTTTTATTAAAGTTTGTACTCCTATGGTGTAAGGGGCAGTTAGACTTGATGGATATTTTCAGTATCTACATCCGGATTTTAACCAGATGTACCATGGTTGGATCAGACGATATTTCTTCGCAAGACTTTAGTTCCGTATAAAAAGCTACCAGTTTGTAAGACAGACTTTTTTAACGATTACTGTAATCTGTAACTTCTTCTTTTCTCTGTTCAACGAATTTATTGAGGTAGGGCATTTCCGCTTATTATTTTTGAAACAATCGAATTTTACTTTTTACTAATGGCGTATTCAGAAATGCGAGAAAACAGATGTTCAACAAGATGTGAGTTAGACGTACTTAGAATGTTGAAGGGAATTCAAAAATAGCAAAATCTACAAAGTACAGAAAAGTGTGGCCGTTATATTGCCCATTTGTTAATAGGAATTCTTCATGAAGATATTGTAGGTAAATCATATTTAATTTATTGTAAAGAACTTCAAAAAATAATTAATGTGACAATTGCCCAATTCGTTCAAGAAGGTTTATCAAATTTCTTTTTACCTGGAAGTATACCTTGTGAAAAAACTTTACTAATGTTGTCCGACGTTGCACTGTACATGATAAAAGGCGCGCAAAATTTAAAATTTGTTTATAGTAACTAGAAACGCAAGGGATGTCGCTCTCGGAATCAATCGAAATACTAGACGAATTCGATATGCTATGTAAGAAGGTTAAGAGTACAATAGGTAATTCTATATACGATAAATTTAAAAAAGTGATCGAAACATATGTATTCGGATAGAAGACAAAACTTGCTTTTACACAATTTTGAAAAACATTTAATTATAAATTGGTTTAGAAATATGTGCAATAAAGTTAATGTTTAAATTTCTGCTCTTGTTTATTTTATGTACCAATTTTGCATATTGTCGCAATTTTTTTGCATATATGTCCCAGGTTTATGCATATTTTTTCAAAAATCGATGCATATATATGCGCATATATTCCAGTTTTTCTTCGCACATAATCCGGTCTCTACTTATTATTATTATACTACATTTATACTATTCCTTGATATTTCAACATTTCAATTCGGCAATCCATTTAGTCGTCTGTATGTAAATAGAGGTCTGTATTCATATGCCTATATTAAACATTGAATCAATTCCAAGTACGATTTGTCTATCATCAGATCCAATTAAAATCATATTTAAGCCTTAAATACGTATGTGAGTCTACAGCAGGAATTACTGGAAATATTTGTATAATCAACAGGAGTTACTACGTTTGAATAAGCACCCATTAAGCCCAGAAGCTCTGACAGACTTAATGGGATTCATATTTGTACGGTAAACCCGTATGATTATTAAATAAACATAGCGCAACAGCACTCCACGTTTCTGAATTTTGTTTGATGTGAAGTAGAGAAAACCATCGGCAAATTAAATTACAATTATATAAACATAGAAAATCTGGCGTTAGATTTTGTAACGCTAACTTCAAGTCCCTCCTACCTCGAAGCTTTCCGGTTTCGTTTTTATTTGTACCGTAACGATTTGTGTCTTCCACAATTAAGAAGTGCGATTAATTAATTTAAATTAAATTAAATTGTACGTACGTAATATAGTTGAAGGAATGTTTCTTTTACCTCGAGTAAAGTACATATGTAAGTATTGCTAATATAAGAAATATGTAACTCTATTCATAACATTCTTGATGATGTTCTTGTAATTCAAGTGTTAAACGGTCTACTTTCATTGTTTACTTGTCAGCTAATTACCAGATTTCAACGAATAATCTTCTGTCGCTTCTACAGTAGCCCTGAGACGAACTCTTGCTTACCACTCATTATAGATGAGATGATTTGCCGGGGGCGAGGTACGTATTGAATATACACCGCCCCCACCAGTGTAATGTAATAAAACGGATGAAGCGTAGGGTTACAAGCACAGATAATATAATGTAGGTAGGCCACTCTCCACACTCCCGCCAGATATGTATTAATTATGACTATAGTCGCAATAGCGCTGTTATTCAATTGGCGGTTTTTATTTAAATACTATTACTTTTCTTATAACCCAACAAAATTAGTACAATATTAATTCTAAACTCATTTTGTTAATCGAGAATTAACTAGGAACTGATTCTATTAGCTAATGAAACAATAATAATTATTACTTAATTGCAGTAAATGTTGATATATTAAAATCGTATAGTGGTATAAAGGAAACAACATGCATATAGTAAATATAATTTAATACAATAGTTTGTTGCCTAAAAAAACATTATAATTTCAATTACTGTACTAAAAAGATGTTGGATGCAATAAGCAAAATAATTTATGCATCAAAATAGTATTGATGCTCCAGTAAGCTTAATTAATTTAATAATATATACAATTTCAATACATCTATGTATATATATATATATATATACAGTGAAATCTCCCTTGAACGGACACCAACGGGACCAACTGAAGATGTCCGTTCAGTAGGGGTGTCCGCATAAAAGAAATATGTAGTAGATACAACAAAAATCGTGTTTTAACGAAAAATGAATATATTAAAGAAACTGGGACATTTAAATCGTATATGTATATAAATCTTTTTAAAATAAATAAGAAACTTTAAACTTAAGAAAAAAGTTTATTTCCTTTAGATATATACATACAAAGTATAATATATGTACATAGATGTAGTATGTAATACAAAACAATGAAATGAATTGTCACTTTAAGGATGCAAAAATTCATATATTGTTGTGTCTTCTCTTTTTCTTTAAAATGGCGTCTTGAAATCGTATTTCTAATTTAGAAAGAAGCTCCAAAAATTTGGGATAGCTTCTGTTGGCACTGGAACTTCATCGACATCAGAATCTTCCGAAAGTTCTTGTATTTCAACTGGATTCGCAATTTCTTGTTCTGAATCTGGATCTTCAACATACAAATCTTCATCTACGTTCAAAATATCATTAAGGTTTTCATTATCCATCAATTTCAATAAATTCTTATTTTTGAGGATATCTGAAAGTACACTAAAAGGCAAATCATCTTCTAGGTCAGTTAACTGGTCTTCACTTTCCATATTTACATGATTAAATCCTGCTTTGCGGAAGCAATTTTGAACTGCCTCTTTATTAACTCAAAAGTTGTACCAGCAGTTTCAATGTTTACTAGCGTATCTTTGGATATTAGACTTCGGTAATAAGTTTTAAAATTCTTTATAATCCCCTGGTCAAGTGGTTGACAAGCTGATGTACAATTAGGGGGTAAAAATGATATTTTTATATTATTTAACCGAACGTCTTTCGGATGAGATCCCGCATTGTCTAAAAATAACAAAATGTTTCTTTTTTTCTTTAGCCATTTTCCAATCTAGGTCTTGCAACCACTCTGTCATAATTTGTCCTGTCATCCAACCTTTCTTATTGTATTTTCAAGTTACAGGCAGGTTATTTATATTAATGTTTCTAAAAGCTCTCGGGTTAGCTGCCCTACCAATGACTATAAGTTTTTCTTTTTCACCCGCCATATTTCAGAATGCAAAATTGTAAACCTCTCTTTGGGATAATTACCCCCAACACATTTTTCCTTTTTTAATGTGAGTGTTTTGTTGGGTAGAGCCCTAAAACACAGGCCTGTCTCATATAACAATCAATAATCAATATTAAAACTCTTGGATAAGTTCCTTACACTTAATTTCTCTTTATTGTAAACTTCAACAATCTCAATTTTTTGTTTAAGCGTGAGAATTTTTCTATTTGGAGTCATTTCTACAATGAATGTGTCGCCCACTGTGTTTTTTCCGCATAGACTAATATCAGACTAATATTGAAAGCAGATTCAATCGAAAGCGTACACCCAAAGAATCAGAACGGTAAATCCCCGACCAACTTGGAGAAGTCCCTAATTCACGCCAGGCAGAAATGCACGACAATGACTGCGTTTGTACCGAAAGATGAAAGTCGGTAAATCTTTTTTTAAAAAGCAATACTCTCGATATAAAAATAAGAAAACGCGTTTATTTTTATTTTATTTTTTGTCCGGTTAAGAAAACATTTTCTCGTGTCCGCGTCCGTTCAAGAGAATGTCCGTCCAAGAAAGAGTTAATACAATGGAAATTATATGAGAGCCGGTCGGCACCATGAGAAACCGTCCGTTTAAGGGAGGTGTCCGTGTAAGGGGAATTTTACTGTATATATAAATCATAGTTTACTTTCGCTGTTTATAAACAGATTAGTTAATTTCTATTTATTTGTGTGAATAGGAAACGTCAATAATATATTAAGAGGACGAGAGAGCAGAAATGTAAATGATTGTATTAAAACTTTAGATTTGTTAAGACAGAAATATTAGCAAAGGAGGACGTGGGAAGGTAACCTAATATATATATATTACATGTAATATATATATATATATATATATATATATATATATATATATGTATATACATTGCTTGAAATGGACAAAAGTTGCTGTTTTATTCATCCTGAACCTAATTATAAATGTTCAATGTATACACGTTGGGTTACCTTTCTACGTCCTTTCTGTCTTAACAAATCTAAAGTTTTAATACAATCATTTACATTTCTGCTCTCTCGTCCTCTTAATATATTATTGACGTTTCCTATCCACACAAATAAATAGAAATTAACAAATCTGTTTATGAACAGCGAAAGTAAACTGTGATTTTTATACGTAAAGTCATTTTCAATCAATCCATATACCCAATTAACTAATTTACGTAAAGTTTTATTTGCGGTCCACCTTTATGGTAGGAAGAAACGGAGAATACCATTCCATTTTCCATTCAATGTTACAAAAGATTTACCTGTTTATAGTAATTTATCTGGTGTGTACGCTCTTATATTTATTAATTGACGCCGTTTCATACTGCTCAATAAAATAATTTCACCGCCACATACTTCACATTCTTTCACCATTTTTAAAATGTGTTTTGCTAAATAGCCGGCTATATAACTTTGTGTTTCTATCACCGTTTCATCGTAGACGGTAAATGGAAAGTCAGTAACACCCGCTCCTTCAACTGGACTGGGGGAAAGATCTTCCTCTATTACCTTCTTACTTCCTTCTTTGCTTGTACTTCTGATATCTATTATGAAATGCTTTAAACATGCAGGTACTATCGAAGTGAACTCTGCATACCTTGTAATTTTTTGGAACAATTTTAAATTATTTCCCTATAAAGTCATCTTTGCCAAGAAAGACAAACCACCTTCTTGCCATCTGAAAGTATAATTAATATTCTATTCTTGCAGGCAAAATACTTTTCTGTAACAAAATGCTTAGAATATTTCACTTACCTCTAATTCTTTTGGAAATGAGTACATTTTTTGATCTTTGTTGGTATTTGTGCAAGTTCGTACACAAGTAAATACCATTTTGAGCTTAATAGAAAAATTTCGTAAATTGTACCTTATTGTAGGTAATAAAATAAACACGTGTCAATTGCCGCCTTATATTCAAATCAGCGCCACCAGAGCTCTAGCGATTATAGTGGAACTATAATAAAGTGCGCGCGAAACGGGAGAGTGAATTAGGTCTGGTTATAAGTTAGTACCGAGAAGATGTATGACGAACTTATGGAAGCAAAAATGAGACCATTGGGTTATGCAGTGCAAGAGTTTATTGATGAATTTCCTGGATCATATTATAATTGTGTTAAGATATACTGTCAAATTGGCGATAAACTGTGCTTATGTGCTGGGACATACGCGACTGTAGATCCATGTGAAGAATGCACAACACCCAAATTAAGAAAAGTAACATGCCACGTAAAACGCAATTCATGTTTGATCCACCGCTGATGATAATCTGCTGAAGTTTGAAACTTCATATACTTAATACGCAATCGTTTCATGGTTTCTGGAATAAATACAGTCTCAATTGGAAACTACCATTCTAGAGAGTGTTACAGAACCGTATTCCAACGGTGCGTAACGATATCGAAAACATAATCAAAGTTGTAGTAAAAAATAAACAACCGTGGTTACGCGCCGACGAAACGACAAATCGAAAAAGTATTCTATTTTGAATGTTATGGTGCGTGCTCTAGATTATGTTAAAGCGACATTTTTCATTGTATTAGCTAACAAGAGATACGAAATTGCACCGACGAAGAAATTATGAGGGTAATGCTAAAAAGATTCAACTTCCAACTGCTTCAACTGTTTGATCTTTTGGAGTGAAAGTTCAGCAACAATATGTAGTGTAGGACGTTTTTCATGTGACGTGTATAGTCCATGCTTTACACTTTGCAGCACTAAGTATTCGACAATACTATCCAGAGGTGGATGGATTAATTTCAAATACCAAAAAAGTGTTCTTGAAATCCAAACAAATTCGACAATTCTACACATGGTGCCTTCATATTCCTGACCGATCAGAGCCAATTCTCACACGTTGTAGAACATTGTTGAAATCGGCTTTCTATTATTGTGAGAATTTCCAATAAATGAAATCTGTGGTTCTGCGATTTAATGGTAACAAAGCTGCGGCAATTAAGGAAAACCAGCAAGAATTACAAAGATTACAAGGACTACATATGTGACACTGCCTTCTCGGGTTTATGACTGCGTGTGTTGTTGGTAAAAATAAAATTAAATGTTTAATAGTTTGCTGTCACGCCGAGAATAGATGGCACCTACCTCGTACATGTTCCTTGTTTTGAAGTTTCTTTCACTACCCAGTTAGCTTCCCTTGATTCTTTTAGGTGTTGGAAGTTCAAAACGCCCACCAGTGACCAACGTACTATGTTACGGATCTCCAACGATGTTGGAGGAATTTATATCTTATTATCTCTCCGTAAGGGACGTATTTAGTAGCGCAGGAAATTCCAATAGGTTGTATAAATAGTATTTATTTTTAAAGATACCATTACTAGTACGTGGTCTATATTGTTGCCTCTTGCAATCCAAGCCACGCGTTGACGCCTATTGTGTCAATCCTCCAAAGTCTCACTTGCTAGTACCTTGCATCCGAACTGACTAAATTCATAGATAACTTGATGCGATGATACCAATACGAACGCTGTCCGCTTGCCCTTCAAGATTTAGATCTATCTTGACAATTGGGATCGCATAACAACCGTGACACTTTAGACACCCGATTTAATGTATGGGAGTGGTATTGCATAATTCTAAATCGCTTTTACATGACATAATTGGAATAATAAATGAATTAGAGAAATTTTATTCTTCGTAACTGTGACCGCTTTAGGGAGTCTTTTTGTACCTCGGAAAGGCGACTGATATACTTCTCAATCACATGCGTATTATACGGGCTATCAACAGAAATTATGATTCTTATCAATTTTAAGTTAACTTTCGTTTAATTAATTTAGAATTTTAATAAATTGCCTCTTCCATACTATCTATATCCAAAATTTGTCTCATAATAATCAAGCATAGCCAACTCTCCATTGAGCTGGTTGTTAGACAACTTGTGCGCACTATTCACTTTGAAATATAATGCTTATATTTCGATAAAATATATATACTTCATTATTGAAAGGTAAGTAGGCACTGTAATAATATATAAAATGGTAATGGTTTATTAGAATTACATAGAGTATAAAATAATATGTAGTACCAACACCAATTACAAAAACTAACCAAAAATGTGGAAAAAAACGAGGTGTTAAGGATTTAAAGTTTTATTTTGCAAGAATATACTTATCCATATATGTACGCATTCACAACTAAAGCAATCACATATGTCAAACCAATCATACGCATAAAATATTAATGTTCAATATTTAAATATTAAATAACTTCGTCAGAGCAACAACGAACTTATGGTACAAGGATTCGATTGTGTCCCGAAACCTCATTTAAGAAACGGCTAATCCGACGATACCATTATAGATATTCAAAACAACCTAGTCGACACTATCTGGTTGCGGCTACGAATGCTTAAGGTGCGAAAAACTTCGTTGGAGAAACGGATGATCGAATAAGCGAATACTGTATTAGACAAATTAAACATTATTTAGTTAAATCAACCTATAGACAATGTAGAATTGCACTTCAAGTATTAATAAAATTACTTAGAAAATAACTGCATCCTCAACCTCATGCAGCTTTATTAAAAAAATAATTATGTAGGAACCCACTTGATAAGGAGAGCACAGAATCCTCAGAAAGAGGCGTTATCGGCTTTGTTTTAGTATTTATTATATTCCGAATTTTGAAGTAAACAGTTTGCCATTTTTTTGTTTTTAAAAAGGCAATATTTTCATAAACACTCACCAAAACCTGCATAAACAAATAGAACTCGTAAAACGTAATAAAACATCATTAATACGTTATATGTCTTTTTAGTAATAACATTGTTATATTTTCTATTTCACATTACATTGGGCCGAAATTTCAAAAAGGTACATTATTTTATATTCTCTATTTTTTCTTAATCTTTATTTATTTATAATCTTGTTTTATAATCCTAGTGCAAGCAATGGTACTCAATCGTTGACCATTTAGTATCAAAATGCTACAGTGAGAATTGTAAATACTGAAATTCTGATATGCAGCAAATACTCAATACAGACGGTCGACGAATATGCCCAGATCCTTTTTTGCATATCACAAGGAAACAATAGGGATGATATAAATAATTACCAAGCATATATAAACCACGCACCAAGATCAATATGCACATTTGCCGTGGATATACGAGCGACATCTAATATGCAATTTCCAAACATTGCTGTTGAGAATCTATTTCAGAAACCTGCAAATGCAAAAAAGTTCATTAGCACAAAGTTGGAGGATATTCACACTAGAGGGAGTATAAAACATAATCACCAGTTTATATCAATGTTGATTTTATAAATATAATTTTTTATTTGTCCTTTAATTACAAACAAAAAACAAGAAATGGAATATTTTATGTTGCAAACATATCTTTGAATTAAAAGGCCTTAATAAAAGCTCTATTGCCAAAGCAGTTTGCAAACCTCAACCTGTGCGATAATTCTTTCTAACTTTAAATATTTTTTGTTACAAATGTAATAAATTTATGCCATTAAACGTAGGTTACCACACACGTAAAGCCAGCGCAGTAACAATAACTAATATGACATTTCCAATTAAAGTGAGTAACGAATTGAAATATGGTGTAGGCTAAATGAAAAGTAGAAGAGAATTGGTTTGTGTACAAACATCACTTTAAATGTCAATGAATTTCCAATAATTTTGAGTTAACTGAACGTACAGACATCTTATTCATTGGCCAAGACATTTTTGCAGAATATTATAATTGATATGCATAAAAATTAGGATCAATGACAAATCTTCTGCTTGTTTCAGTTTTTACTGTTCATTCTTTCCAAATTTTATATTTCTAACGGAAGATCTTCACAAGTACATTTAGGATTCATTACTTTACATCACTTTACAACTTCTAAATTGATGTATCATAACTATAAAAATAGATGCTTTATAGTACACTGCTGCGGAATATCTAACATTAAGAATTAATACCCGGAGTTTTTCATAAAAGAGCAAAAAAGTTGAAGGACACAAAGTAGCTCGCATACATGGGATACGTAAGACAAAAATTACAATATTATCTTTGCCATAAAAACGTAGGAATATTTTCCGAACGCTTGTCGGGGAAAATAACATTTGACAGTTGTCTTTAAAGGCTTATATGGTTTTATAACGTACCCATTTATACCGGATAACTTAAAAGCAATTACAGGAACTTGCAAAAGGTTACAATAAATTACAAAATTCACCATAAACGAATAGTCTTTCGTATTTACGTTTCATGTACATTTACAATGTTTTATTTTCTAATCAACAGCATCGTACCAACATTTTACTATTATCATATTTTGATTTTATTACAAATTCTAATCTGTGCTAATCTATTGTCCTATGAAGAAGAAAAAGGAAATCGCGAAAAGGTACAAAGATCTAAAATATTATTATCTGAACTAATAAAGCTCTGGAAAAATTTTGGAAAATCGACAACACTTTCTTCAATGTCGGAAACTGACTTTTTCATTATTCTCTACTTACATACGTAATAGTATTTTGGATATTTAACATTATTATTAAAGAAAATTTATTTTCCATTTCTTTATACCCCTTTAATTCTCTATTTGTTTTTTTAAAATGGAATCTTTGAAGTATGAGTAATTACAGTTTTCTATAATAGTTGTCGTCTGAAATAATTAATAATAATAATAATAATAATAATCCTTTATTGCCCAACAGCCCAGGGGCCAATTACAGGACAAATTACAATACAATTCTTATATAAAATAAAATAAAATAATTCAAATCGTGTTGCCTACAATAATAATACAATAATAATGAAACAAAAAAAAAAAAGAAAGACTCACAAAAATGGCTCTAGATCCCGTTTGTTTGCGTTCCTCACCATGTGACTGAGAGGTGCCTTAAGCAAAATGTTGGTATTAGCTCTAGGTACTTGAAATGTATTAAAGTAGCGAGTATGATGAGTAGGTACGGTAAAGTTTATTTGCGCCAGAAGGGCTGGCGAGTCGACAGTATTTTTAGGATCCTGCAAAGAAACTCCACACTGTTACGCTCGCGGCGGTCAGCAAGAGATAGAAAACCATGCTCAACAAGTAAGGCTATAATACTCGATACCTCTTGCAGGATACACGTTGTTCATTCGAAAGGAGAGATATTTTAGAAATTTCTTTTGAACCCGTTCGATCATAAGCTCTTGGTATAAATAACGGGGATACCAAACAATGGAGGCGTATTCAAGCTTAGAACGAACGTAGGCATAATATAAACGTTTCATTACACCTAAGTCTGAGAAATGCCTGCAAGAACGCATGACAAAACCGAGAGTTTTGGAAGCAGATGAACACATGGACGAAATATGTTCCGTAAATGACAGTCTATTATCAAACAAAACACCAAGATCCAAAGTTTTGATATTGCGTGGTATGGCTGCATCATTAATTTGGTAGTTATAGTATAAAGTAGTGTGAGTGTTATTGTAGGAAACCACAGTACACTTGTTGATGTTCAGAGGGAGATAATTGACCTTGCTCCAAGTATTAATGCGAAGAAGATTGTCTTGTAAATGTTTACAATCGAAAATGCTACCAACAGTATTAAATATCTTTACGTCATCTGCGTATGCTAAGACGTGACACGTAAACAGAGATAGTAAATCATTTATATAAAAATTGAAGAGAAGTGGTCCAAGATTTGAACCTTGAGGAACACCTGATGTTGGAGAAAACGGCGTAGAGGAATAACCATTGTAGCAGACATAACACTTCCTTCCAGTAAGGTAAGACTCAATCAACGTTAATAATAATTAATGGAAAGTGTTTCTCTTTTTAAGAAACAAATGGAGACCGGTTACGTCCACAACGCAGGTGTAAATTCTATTAATATTAATTATTTTATTGTTCACATGAATTACTCGTTATATTGTGAGTCAGGTGATGGCCGAAATAAAACCGGCTAAAAATTCAAAACTCTATATATTTCATAACGCACTGTACATAGCAAAGCATAACACATAACTGTCCTAAAGTACCTCATTCCCCACCCGGGGTCTAACTTTCTCTAAGCGCGCCAAATTTAAAATATTACCCTACAATATAAAGAATGTGAACTTTCAATTATTTACTTGGAAACAAGATTACTCGAATGGTGCAGCAGGACACATGAACAGGATGGTACAAGTAGTTGTTTATAGTAGTATCTCATCTCTAGGGCTGCCTAACACAAACGCAAACAAATTAGGGGTTGGATATTGACACGACATAGAAACGATGGTAACTGATATATAACATCAAACACATTTGAAACATCGTCAACCAATTCAACCAACGTTTTTTACGAAGAAGCTGGAGGAAGTGTATGTACGAGGGGAGGTCCAGAAGTTCGTGGAATGAAAGGGTTTTGAATAAAATAAAACAATAAATCTATTTCTCCTTTTCAATACAATCACCCTTAAACACAATACATTTATTAGATCTATGAATTAACTTTTCTAAACCATCATAAAAATATTATTATATCTTTCGCCTCAAAATGGGCCAAAATTGCCTCCTTTACCTCATTGTCGTCGGAAAACTCTTCCACGTAAGTGTTTTTTTAAATTGGGGAACAAATAAAAATCAGTAGGTGCCAGGTCTGGACTGTAGGGTGGATGGACTATTGATTGAAAGCCATGCTTGTGCAGAGCAGCCACTGCAACTTTGCTCTTGTGAACTGGCGCATTGTCTTGCAAGTGCAACACACCCTTGGTCAATTTTCCTCGACGTCTTTCCTTGATGGCCTCCTTTAATTTTTCTAATATCGCTGAGTAATATTCTCCGGTTATGCTCCTACCTTTTTCTTTGTAATCAATCAATAATATCCCCTCACAATCCCAAAAAACAGTAGCCATCAACTTTCCAACCGATTGTGACACTTTGAATTTCTGTGGCTGTGGTGTCCCCTTTCTATGCCATTGCATGGACTCCTGTTTGGACTTAGGCTCAAAGTGATGAACTCATGTTTCATCTCCGGTAACAGTCCGCTCCAAAATCTGTGCACGTTTGTTTCCACACAGCTCCAAAAATTGTTTGGACGCACACACACGCTGCTGTTTCTGTAGCGGCGTGAGCATTCTCGGTACCCATCTTGCACTGACTTTTGTCATACCCAGGTGATCATGTAGGATACGCAAAATGGTGGTATCTGATACTCCAACTAATGCAGATAATTGTTTTTCTTCAAACGGGCATCTTGCAGTACAAACTTTTGCACTTTTTCGACGATGTCTGATGTGGTGGCCTCAAATGGCCGTCCTGAGCGGGGTCGTCTTCAATCGACTCCCGACCATGTTTAAAAAGATATTGCCACTTATAAATCATTGATTTACTAGGGCACTGTTCCCCATAAAGGTTTCCATTTCATTCAATATGGTTTGAGCGTTCTTTCCTTGCTTTGTCAGGAACTTTATCACAGCACGGTGTTCAATTTCGTCCATAGTTTCAGTTTTCTTCCGTATTGACTTGTTTAGCAGGCAACTATTCGTAAACGACTGACGCTATAGGGCTGCAACTTAACTTATATACTAATGATGAGTCGCCAATCAGAATGACACCTAGCGAGCGCCCCTATCCGTACTCCATCCCCTCCATTCCACGAACTTCTGGACCTCCCCTCGTAAGTGATTGAAAATATAAATTTAATAATAGAATTTCAAAATTCTCAGTTAAAAAGTAACTTTCGAATTTATAATAACGATATACTATTCATAATAAGTATATTTTGTATACCTTCTGTCAATACTTTTCTTCATATTTACTTCACATATTTAAAATTTTAAATCAAAACTCGACACAACAATTTAAGTATTTATCCGGGACAATTCATTATAATTAATATTGCGATGTGCTGCATGATTTAAATGCAAATCTGATTTCTTCAATATTTCGTAATTTATTTATGAAGCGTATTTAAAGTCAAACAAGTTAAAATTAAATCTAATCTAAGAATCTCAATTTCTAATATAAATAGTTTCAATTTACATTACATAAGGATTCAAAATTAGCAGAAGGAAGACGAGTCCCATTTACTGCCAGTTTAATGCGTCTCATGTACATTCATATACATTTTAGTTTAATCTAAAGTATCCTGCAGTTGAAAATGTTTTCAGAACTTTAACCACAATATAAAAATTTTCAGTCAATTCTAGCTTTTTAGCGTTGACTAATAATACTATTTGATTAACCTGTTAGCTTGTAGCTTTATGTGCAGCTTATTTGTATCAGTCTATACATGAATTTAAAAGAATAAATTAAGACCAATTCAAGTCTGAAGTTTTCTCAGTGCTGGTTATATCACAAAAGTCTAAGTTTTCTATTACTTGAAGAATTGTCGATTAATAATTGACAAACGATAGAAAAAGAAAAGAATTATGAAAGCAACTGAGTATTACGTATAAATGTGGAAGTTTCCATAGCTCGATATCGAACATCTAAAATTGACAAAACATCCCACCTTCATCTTCTATCCTTTTCCCTCCACGGAGAGGCCTTGCTTTCAGTCGTTACGACGTCCTATCACACTACACCGGCGTGATTTTCACGGCGGGCCAAGCGCAGAAACGATTCTGATATTGTGTAAAAGTCGGATACCGTGGTAAAAACGAAACTCTTTTTGAGAACAGAAATTAAAGAAATAGTTAATTCAAATCCGTTATTTTGACATGGGAAGGTGGCGAAAATATCCGAGAGTCCCTTCGGAAAATGACTTGACAAGTAAGTCCAATGTTTATGTCGTATTGCCCGATGCTATTCGAAGTAGTAACATCTCGGTTCAGCCTTAACCTCAAAATACTTGGTCCTTCAAAATAATTAACACGATTACAATAAACAATATAAACGAATTTACGTTCTAAATTAATTGTAAAGATAAACAGTGGAATATTTGGCAAGGGTATCGCTTTCGCATTTTATTAATTTTGGCACTACTCTATCGTTACAGATTACCAATTAAATCTATGCCGTTGTTTAGACTTACAAATTACTATTCGTATGACGAAAACTTCAGATCAATTTATTTACATTTGTTCAGAATGTTTACGTAATGTATTACGATCAAGATAATACGTGCTAATATTTGCTTTAAACAGGTTATTTTTGAGATTGAGTTATATTTATTTAATGTGATCGGAAGGACTTCCCTACTTTCAATGTTTCGTTTTGAACTTTTTGATTGTTACTTCTATATTTTGAAGTTAAACGTGCGTTCCATAGGGGACATTTTTTAGCTGTCCTTTCAAGTTAAGATCCAAGTAGATAGCGCCATAATCGGCGTCCGTATTACAATGGCAAAATTTAACTCGATTAAATAATAGTAGGTAATTCTAAATGTAAAACGTTAGCTCAATGATACCCTTTGCCGAAATCTTTTAAGTAAATTAAATTAAAATGAAAATTACCTCAGCAATATGTTAAAAAACGATATAAATGTAATTATTTGTACCCAATTATAACTTTCACGTGTTAAATTATTATTAGTAAAAAATATCAACCTATCTCGAGTAGTTTATTTGATCTAATCATAGCAAATACAGGCAATTCCATTTTAGGTATTCTAAATATTTTATTACAAATTCTATAACAGTCTAATTAGAAATAATCGAAGTAAATCATATACAAATATACAAAACAATTTGAAGTAATAGACGTTTCTAGAAGAATAAACAAATTGTACGATTTTATATTTAATTTGATCATCAAATACTTCCTCTTGTTAAATATCGAATTAAGCAAGTTCTGATATGAACTATTTATAAGGCGATATGGTAAACAAATACTAATAATATAACGAATAACGGAGGAAAACACGAAATGATAAGCCAAACACAACGAAGGAATTTGACAAATGGGATTACAGAAACATATTAGTTAGACATTTCATTTTATTCAACATAAATATTATATCCAAAGTAACTACTTGCCAATTGACCAATAGTGAAAAATTATCAGGCATGCTTCAATTGCATGACTATGGAATATTCAATGATAATGTGGTTTATTAAGTAATAACACAAAATTCAGCTCAATACACTTTTCCTTGCACACTTCTTGCAACATTTGCTGTGGTTCTGCCATTAGTGCTGCTAATTAGCTTATAAACGTTTCCCTACAATTCATTTACGTTTTGGTATCTACCATATTGATATTATATAGTTCTAAAGAAAGCACTCTAGTGACGACAAATTATACGATTTTGGCAGTTGTACAATACACTATCTAATTTCAGGTTACTGAAACAAGGAGGTAATTATTATTAACGTGTGTAATATAACAATTAATAACAGTGACTGGATACAACTTCAATTATTGCTCATTTAACACTAGCATTAATTTATCACACTGCACATTTATTGCACATTTTTACTTTAAATTATGATCTTGTCCTGTATTGAAAGCCATTAAAATGTTCAAGGTATTCCATTCAAAAACATCTATCCGTTTATCACTGTTTAAAAAAGTCAGGCTGTATTGTTTTTAAATGTTCTTGAAATATGCGTCAATATTTAAGCGATTCCGCAGCTTTCAAATAAAAAATGAGTAAACAACAGTCTCCAGATAATTTGGAGCGCCATAAAGTTTATAAGAAATGAATTTTTTTTTTATTTCCACTTTCTTGAGGTAATTATGCTGTTTGTAGTTTCTATTTATTTAAAAACTAAATAGATTAAGTTAACTCTAACAAACCATTTTTTTTAATAAATAATATTCTTCAGATTGGTAAAAATAAAGCTATTTTTGAAAGGTATCAAAGAGTCTAGCTAACTTCCGTTAAGAAAGTTTGAGAATTAGGATTTCATATCAAAACCAAAATGAATTCACCAAAAATTGCTATTTGGTTATTAGAATATTATGATCTCAACTTCTGCCGGAGTTTTGATTGCTTGCATACGCGTTATTAAGGTGCAAGCTACAAATAATAATTTATACAAACAAATTCTTGAATTTCAATATTAAAATAAGTTGATGCGATATGTGAGGCCTTTCGTGAGCAATAATAACACTATAAAATTCCCTCTGGACTATGCTTATTATTATTTTGGCAGAAAAAAATATAAAATAAAACTCTACGTTTTCTCAAGTCAAAGATCGCTAATGTACCCTACTGCTGCTGTTATTTTTAGTCAACGCCATCTAAGTAAAAAAGGATCATCAACCCAAACCCATCAACCGCAAAAAGACTTAAAAGACGGATCCCACCAGCTACTTTTAGTTTTCAGTATGAATTATGCCATATGATTGAAAAATTCTGTAACAAATTGTCGTTTACCAAAGCATGTAAGCTTCCACGGCCAGAGTTCCTTCTGCACGTTTTATTCGCAGTTACGGTGGAATATCTTCAACGGCAAGGGCGAAGTACTCTTCGTGATAACTCGGGGTCGAATGGCGGTGGATTCGTCGGTCCTCTAATTCGGCTCCCTTCCTGTCCTTTTTTTGGAACTTGCTGGGAATCCCTTTGGTTTCTTCTTGAGTGCTTGAAGTCTTTATCTTAGACATCCTTACTTCTTCTTTTACCTAGAACAGAGAATGTATTAGAATCGGTAGATTTGAGAGATGAGTGATGCGTTCTCACGTGTTACAGTTTCCTGAAGGTTTCTGCTACTGTCGTCTACTGTCTAGGGTCTTCAATGGTTCTTACTGGTGAGAGTTTTCTCAAAGAAATCCTTGGTTCGCTTGTCTAGGAGCTCCTCCAAATCTTCTCTGACGGATAGTGCTTTCAACGTAGTGCGAGGGACGTAAAGTACTAGCTGCAACAATGATTTTGCACTCCCACACGTGGGGTTGGGATTGGTTAATATGGACCAAATGTGCAATTTGTACATTTTACCCGTTTTGGGATTAATAACTGAGGTGGGAAGGAGAGGTAGAGCTAAAATATTCTGCCGATTGCTTACTCTTGTTCTTTTTAAATGCTCGGAGAAGGTGAGCCATTTATCGGGGATCATGAAGATGCGGCGACCGGAGAACCGGCGTATCTTGCCCAGGATCATTACGGCAACTCGGCGAGAAGTTGGCCGCTAAAGTATCTGCTCGCGCTTTCGCGTTCTTCAGCCCAGGGTGGCGCGGATCGTTTTTCAGAGACCTGGCCAACCTTGTGTATTTTCAAGCAGTACATCTCGATATCTTTTTGAATCTCCCTCCTTAAATGGTTGCAAACCTCCTTCAACGTTGGATAACTAGTCTGTTGGAATGGCTTCTGGGTGCGATTTCGCCCTTTAGTTTTGTCAACTATTTCCTTGGAAGAATTTCCGCATCCAGGAATTTTAGTTTCAACTGTGACCTCTTGAAAACCTCCTGCATCTTCGACACGGTTGCAGATGTTGCCGATATTAACCGTTTGTACAGATTCCAGTTGTGAAGTTACAGCGCTGCATTCGTCTCATGCGTCGTCACCGTAAGGTACGTTTCCGTGATCACTCGGTAGTGATCGGAGAATAAATCTTGAACGGAGTAACACCTTAGAAAGAACGTCCCGTTTTTTAGGAGCGATATGCAGCACATTCGAGTCAAAGGGAGAAATGAGTAGAATCGGACGACGGGGCAACATCAAACTCATCGTGCAGGTCTGACTAGGCTCGTAGAGGAGCCTGTTGTCCACCCTTAACTTTCATGAACGGAGTTTACTGCTTCGGTCTCCAGAGATGAATACATGGTCGGCTTGGTCCGCGATCTTTTCAGGATGCAAGGTGTTGATGAAGTGTTAAGCTGGACTGTAGCAAGCTACGAATATCACGGCCTTGTCGGCCCTTCGGATCACAATCGCACTCTCCTCCAAGCTGTTGGCAGGAAACCGGGATTGAGAGTACACGGCGCATCTTTTCACGGACGTGGTAGTTTGTGATCTTGCACTTCTTGTCAGGTTTCAGCAATGTCTCAGATATTAGAGCGATGTCAATTTTCTGATCGACGAGAAATTGAGCGATCACAAGTTTTTTGTTCGAGAGCCCCGGTGGATTCCAGATTGTGATCCTTCTTGGTACTGCTCCATTTATGGTAAAAAGATAAACTCGGTGTTAGTTCCATGAGGAGCGTGAACTTCTGCATGGAGTTGCCAATACACTCGATCTTTCGAAGACCTATAATAGCTTTTTTCAGTGCCTGACTCAGGAAAAGAGAATCTTTAATAGAAACTTCTTTCCTTCCATCAGAGTAGATAGTGATCGTCTGAGACTCCTGTACAGCGTCTTTCCGTGCTACCCTTTTGGGGGGTGGAAGGTTTTCCTTCATCATTCACGGCAAGTGACTGCTGCTCGTTGGGGAACTTCAGCTTTTTCTGGGAAAGGACCTCCTCCTTTTTCTTGGATTCCTCTGGATGGATCTTCGCCTGTTTAGTAGAGCTATTTTGTGCCTTAACAACCGCGGCGTAGCTATGTTTCACCAACGGGGACCCGTTCCGACTCTGCGTACATTCTGCGAGCTTGAGAGCTTCACTTCATGAGCGTCAACGGTAGGTGGTCTCGAGAATACCTTGGGGTTCTGTGTCACGGGCAACTTTAGCTTCACTGCCTCTATTTCCCAGGTTAACGGTTCGTCAGCGTTATACAAACCTGAAATCCGCGGTCTGTAACGGGATGTGAACCGTCGCAACACTTAGAAGTGCTCTCTTTGTCAAGCGAGCAAGCAGATACCGCGTGACCTCCGCTATAGTAGACACGCAACACACTGATGATTGGCCGAATCACTCGCAGCAATAATATTGTGGTGGTCCTGTGCTACTTCTATCTCAGTACGCACCGCCTGAATACCTGGGTGAGAGTGGAGATTGATTTGTTGCATTTGCCAACAATACTTGCGCTTGCTTCGACTGCTCGACAACTTATCTATGAGCGTAACGGTATCCCGAGACGTTGGATTAAATAACGTCGCAGCCAGGCTTTCCGGAGTAGGACTCGTGTCTTGACGCATTTTTGACTCAGTGGATTCTTCGAAATCTTGTGTAGGTACCAGTTTTCTTTCTGTGTATTGGATATTACAGATATCTACTTTAGTTACTATTTACCAATATTTGATTTTTAAACTCCGCCATCGTAATCTATATACATCATTTTTCTTAAAAATGTATTTGTGGTTAAATCAAATTCGAAACATGCTATACTCACACGCATTTTATCTTCAAAGCTATCTGAAGAAGGATAGTGTCCCAGCTGCTAAAACTTCTATTAATTGGAGTTGCCGATACACTTGCGGAGTCGTAGTCCTGGATATCTAAAATACAGTGAGTGTGTGTAAGTACTACTCCAACACTAAAAAGTTAAAATTGTAAAACTCTTAAAATTTCCTTCTTTTCCTATTCTAATTCCACTTTTGATAGCGGCGTGTACTGTTATATCACATTCATCTTCGGTTCTAATATCTTTTACACTATATTTTAGGTTGCCTTACCATGAACTACCCGCATTTCCACTTTTAGATAATCAGGTTATGACCTAAATAAACAAACTCAAAAGGATGTGTACATATATTTTTAAAGTATTCTTCCAAAAATATAAATTTCATTGAAATAATAAAGGGTTATTCCGTAAAATTTACCCTCTTTTCTCAAATGAAAACCAATTTTTCTTAAAATTTTCCTGAGATGTACTTCCTCTTAAGGTCTGGTTATCTTCCACGTTCCCATATAAGAAACTGTATTTTGTTATATATAATATATTGTATCTCGAATTGTCACTTTATGTGCTTGGGTAGTGTTAGCTGCTGAGATACATTTAACCTTATCCTTATTAACATTTCGTATTCCACTAATGAAAATCCTATTAAAGTGATAGAGTGATTACTTTATTATCGTCGTATTCATTTTATTTATGCAAAATTTATGTTTCTTCAAATATTTTTTGTTGTCTTTATTATTATACAACTAGTGTACCTTCTGTGTGCCGCTATACATATATGTTTCACAGTACCTATGTCTTTTAAACTTATTACTAATAAACATTACTACCATTACCATCGCTTATGATCACATGAATTACATTTGTCAGTAAGAATAAGATGGGAGGATGAGAATATAGTACACATTGTCATATAAACAATTGTATTACATAATTTGATCATTCCCGTAACCTATGCTCTTATATTCTATTTTATTTGCTAATGTAGTTATTCAAAATTATTCCTTTCTACAGTTATGAAGCTATATACTCAAAACGTTTGCGTGCAGGATGTAGGTTTCCTACCGCGCAAAGTTACTGAGGTAGTATATTTATGTAGAGGGAAATAACAAATTTAATGTCGTTCGTATGTAATAAACGATGCTGTAATTTTTTAGTAGACTACGTACGTATGTCCTCTACTCCTTGTTTAGCAAAACACAAAACACAATAATAGTTTTTAATAACTTTAATTTTAGATGATATATCCGCCATTATATGTACGTATACATAGTCATAGATAGTCTGCATAACTTGCTTCAGTTTCCTTATCCAATTCCTTTCGTGTGGGATTTTAGTACGTACATTTGCACTATATTGTGAATCTGTATTTACTGTTTTCTACGAAATTGGTACCTAACTCCCATAGATAAGACCGCTTGCGTCCAAAAATTTACTTACTTTTGGTGTTAGCATTAAATCGAACTTGTAATGACGAGATACTTGTTTATTTGAACTTGATCGTTGTAGAAATATTAATATTACACGAATATGAATAGAATAAACGTATCAATACATATTAATTGGAAATGATTAGCGTTGCTTTGTAAAAATATGTATCTTATTTTAATGCAGTAAATATTGAACTTGCTACGTGACACACAAATTATAATACTTACTGTTAGTGAGAATTATCATACTTCAATTATTATTTGTAACACATATGTAGATACATATTCCAAAAATAAAGAGAAGAAACCAATTTCTCTATTTTTTTAAAAACACATCCCTTAGTTACTATTGATTCCATGAAATCATAACAATATACTGCACGAAAGTTATAATACATTAAAGAAGCAAATACAGGCGAGTTTTCATAATGGTTTGCGCAATTACTAAAATGAAACAATAAATTTGGCAAATTCATGCTTTTGGAATGCGTTGGGACTATTACAATAATATGAACCAAGTAATCGCGAACACTGTAGTACCGTCTATTAATTAGTAAGATTGTAAACATAATAATATTATTAGACTCCCAAGATGTAAATTGTTCATAATGGTGTATCGAGGATTCTTTTTCAGTCAGTGACAAATTATACATTGCCAGCATTGGTTTTCTCTTAAATTCAGTGAGATAATTTGAAAAGAAAGAATATTTAATAGGATTATCCTTTTTATAATATATAAATAACAAAATTTGCTGAACCTTCCATGAGAATACTCCTAGAAGTTTTTGATACCATAATTTATACGAAGTTAATGATTGAAATCCCACTACACTATATATTGCAAGACAAGTACATATCGTACAATCGTCGACAAGTGCCTAAAAATAATATATCTTAATTTAGAATAAAGGCTGCGTTGTAATAGGGTATTCTGATAGATAAACTTGTCAAATGTCGCAATCTAAAGAGTGCTTCTTTGCAATTCTCGATAATCATGAACAGCTCGCTCGAATGCATTTCACAACTAAGTTTGGAATCAATGAATATTCTAATAGCTAAATTAAATCTAAATCTTTCAGCTGTCCTGGTGTCTGTAGTAAACCGTGTAAACTTTTGTATTCTCTACACTAATTAGCAATGTATTAAAGCTCAAACGATAAATACAAATATATGGTATTGTTCGTTAACGTTGCTATGCTGTTATTTTAGCTACCCGTTTGAATAATTATTTTGAACGTGTTACAATATAGTTTAATAGAAAAATGATATTTTTATATAACAATCTAAACTTCTATCTACCTCTCGTAAGAACAAAAGCTAATAAATAGCGAATTATATAGATGTCAATTCCTTGTTTACAACCTTATTATGACCATTTGGAACACTGAAGTATTCTATTCTATTTCTTGCATTGAGGGATAAATCAGACAATTTATTTGACGAAGAATAATTTTCTTTACAGCATTTGTAATAGACACGTTATTTACTAATGATATATGCAATGGATGTTTGATTTTAAACACTTAGTATTTCGCAATCTTATTGTACGTTTTGGCCGCTGACTTTAGATTTAAAAGTAACTTGACCTTCAATTCATTGCTGTGTAATAATATTTGTACATAAAGAAGTATATAAACTCATTATCATCGCTTATTGATTCATTAAAGGTTTAATTTAGCAGCGATTATGCAAGGAAACCGATTATTACGTATGTTTTATGGCTTTTTGTTGTTGTTTTATGTATATGTATGTTGACTCTGCATTTTTATTGTTAGTATGTTTTATTTTCGTAAATCCATGTTTTTCGAAAAGTACTCCACATTTATTCACATATTTAGAATTATTGTCTTTTAATGGATAATATCATCCGGCAATTATATCTATTTTTACCGGTGTATCTAATGATCGTATAATTTTCTAACGTCAATTAATCTCTTAAGTAATATAATTAACAGCATCAATAGTATTTATATTGTATTGTATTCATTTCTGGAAATTACATGTTTTCAAGGAAATTTTACGTAATCTCCTGTTTTTCTCTTCACTTGTCAATAGTAAATAATAAAAATAAAATAACACGGAAGGCACCATAAAAGAATTGTATTGAGCAATTAAGATTTACGCAATCGACATAGAATATTAAAGTTCGGTCAAACCCCACAGAAAAAGAAATACAAGTCTCGAACTTTTAGTGTTTGCGTTTTAGTGTTGACAGTATAAATCTTAATTCTAGATGCTTCAACGTTTTTACTTGGCGAGATATTGCAAAACTTGTGTACATCTTTACTAAATAACGCTTGGGTGGCTAGGCATTATCATACGTTACATCTTTCTACATTGCATTAACGATCCAATCTTCGACATTTAACGTTGATAACAAAATTTAGCATCTCATGTATTTATTTATAAAAGGAAAACAAGAAAAAAATACGGTATAAAGATGAAATGTTAAATTCAGATACAAGAAGTATCTACATTAGTATTTTGATGTAGCGATGGATATACTTTATGTGGAAATGATATTGAATTTCTAAATAATATAAACTGTTACAAAAATAAAGATTACAACCTACGATATATTTTTATTGCATATATTACCATATATATTAAAACCATTAAATACCGTGCTAAAAGTAACTAGAAATTCTGTTATGCACATACAGGCTATCGTTAAAGTCCATGTATGCACGTTTTCTAAATTATGGCACTACCTGCCAAACAAAAACCATTTTTGGTAAAGATCAATGCTAACGTTTTGTACACTTTCCACATGTTAGTGACTGTTGCAATAAATCCATGAGTTTTAATTAAATTCTGTATATTCTAGTGTAGTACTAGACTCTATCATATTTGTTCAAAAAATATATATATATCAAAAATTATAGACACATTGACACAAGCGCTGATTAATATCAAATTTTATTTCAAAAAGTGACATATAGTGATAGACAACGTCTAGAAATGTTTGGCATTTTGAAACGTGACAAAGACCTTTGGCTTTTTGGAAAAATTATACTGTGTCCATGTCTAATTTTCAAAAGTAAGTTATTTTTTTAATTATTTTTAACAGATTCCTTTTATATCGATAATAGATGGTATTTCTAGATCTGACGACCTTGAAATTTATGTCTTATACTTTACTAACTCTTTTAAAATGGGGATCTCGTAGAAAAATATCAGCTATGTTGTAGACTTTGTAGCGCATATCCTTCACGCAATATTACGTAGTTACTAGATATTGTTATATTTGCTTGAGAATTTATTTCTTAGTAGCAAGTGTTATAGTACAAAATGCAGTTACGAAACCTGTACTTGTTGAGACGGATGTTTTTGCGGTGACTGTATCTAAAATAATATTCCCGAGTTTTTGACCGTTTTGTTGTTGGCCTCGAAAGAAGCCATTTTGACTAAGTCGACGTTTCGACGAGATCTCACTGATCTTCTTCTTGACGCTCTCGTTATCGGAGCAATCGGAACTGAACTGTTCAAAAGTTCATCTCCGAATTCGAATTATTCGGAAGTAAACGCCGCACTTTTGGCCGTCGCTGCCCTGGAGAAAGAATGTTAGACGAGTGTATTTCAAAAACAGTGAAACATGGAGGAGGACAAGAGATTTATACTTGAGAATCCAAAAAAAAAGGACGCAGTGTTAACCATTGTGAATTAACTAGGAAGCAATCCATTAATCACCAAAATAACCACCCTAAATATACTCCAAAGGTGATTGAAGCTTATTTTCAAGACATCTTCTGAAAGAGTTCTATCGATAATGGAGCAGCCACCACAGAGCCGTGATTGCAACCCAATTGAGCTCTTGTGATCACTTGGGTTGTGAGGTCCGAAAAAAATCTTCGACTGGCAAAGCAGCATTCTGGAATGTTCTGCAGGAAATGTGGAATACTATAGACGAATCATATTTGAAGCGATCTGTTCTAAAGATGCCGCGAATCTGACAGGCGATTAACTAAGCTAAGGAAGGGTTACTTTCAAGAAACATTATTACAGTGTGTGTTTTATTAGAATGTACTATTTTGCCAATAAATTGCTATTTTATACAATGCGATCAAACTTATGAACGGTATTATATATATAATATAGGTGTCGTAAATTCTGGGTGAAACTCCAACAAACGATATCAATAGCCAAATAAGATTCGTTTTAAAGAAAATATCCATACAAGTTTTATATAAAGTAACTGAGAAATTGTCAAAGTTGTAACGGTTGTCGGGGACAAAAACCTAGTGACACGGCGGAACCCAACAACCGTTACAACTATGTCAAACGGCCGTGAAAGTCTGAGATACTATTTAACTGATAAATTACATAGTGTTCAATTTATTGTATGGTTTTAGGAGCGCTAGTTGGCTTACCTTATAATTAGAGTGAGAATTAAATCTTTTCCTAACACCTGGACGTGAAACGCTGAGGTACTCGTACCACAACTTATATCAAATTCTAGCTAGTTTTAAAATTGCCGCCAAAAAGTAGCTTGAAAAATTCTATTCTGTAAACGCGTCTTTTCATTAGGAGTAAAGTGAATCAAGTAAATAGAGAATAGTAAAAACCTGACAAAAAGAACGATGTGCAAATCTCAAATACCTGAAAAGACTGAAATACATGCGTGAAACATGCTGAGCTCGCTATACTGTTTAATGACAACCCACTGCATACGCGGTACTGTTCAGAATGTTCATCGAATGTCAGAATGTCATCGGCATCGGCCCGAGAGCATAGTGCACTACATCATGGGCTGTGATGTTATATAAATACACGAGATTTACAGGTTGAAGGAGTTTCTTTCTATGGTTAGTTCGTAATTTATGCAGAAGGCCCTATATCTGAGGGATTCGTGTAAAAACGTACACGATCGACACATTTCGATAGATAGAAGCCCATTATTGGTTGATTTGTAATCATCTTGCATAGTTTGTCAAGCACTTGTGCGCTTCACGCTTTTAGAATTTTGTCCTGTATCCTCCATTTTTTTGTTTCCCAAAATAGTTATTATAGTGTTTCTCTGTGTATAGGTGATTGTGTTTGTGTAAAATTCTATGTTAGATTTTAAATAATATTAGAGTGAAATTTGTTTTGTAATTGGTATGCAGATTGTTGTTACAATAAGTACCTTAAGAACAGAAAGCACAAGCAGAAAATTGTATTTGCGAAATCTTATATCTTGTTTAAGTTATACTTACAGAACTTCTATACATTTTTATTAAATCAATAAAACGATTGCGCTGATTTAACTTTTTTTTGTAAATATAATATATAATGTAGTAGCATATGTGGTCGCATTTCTTCCCTATGTTGAAATCTTAAATATTACTTAAGTTCTTCAAGTTAACCCGATGTACATATAGAATATTAGATATTTTTGGAGTCATTAAAATGTGAATATTTCAAAACGTGTACTGTGCCATCAGACTGATTTAATTTAAATAAACGTACATTGCTGCTTCAGACATTTTGACTGAAAAATAGTCTTTGAAACTGCAATAGGCGTTTATATATAAATCTAGCTTGGACTAAAATATCCATAAACAAATAAAGATTGACATTTAAATTACCCGCTAACATCTTCAGAGCCATCTATTCAGGTAACTTGAACAATCTCACGCTTTCATTCTACATAACAGTGACCTAAGGGTGTATAAGTAACCGATTTCATTACATTAAATTGCCATCCTATTCTAGTTTACCTATTGACTACGTCTATTCCCGCCCTACAAGTAAGAGATTCAAAGTTACGTCTGTTAGCTTCGCTTGGCGTATCGCTACACTTACTATCAAAATGCTGTTCTAAATCTTATATTATTATTTACTTGATCTTTGTCAAAATCCTTTATATATTAATGTATATTACTGTCAGGTGTTCTGTACTACATATGAATATGTCATAAAATTATTGCACAATAACATATATGAAAACTCCGTATTTTGCTTAGATAACTTTTGATATGTAGTGATGGTGGGTAATGATTAAGTCGTAAAGCCTGTGTTAGACCGCGGACGTATAGAGACGAGTGAAATTTTCCTAATAGCATGCACAGTACGAATAAAAACTTTTATTGGGCATATGTCTAAGATGGAAGAAATTTAACAATCGCGTAAAGAATACCAGCCTGCAGATATTTCAGTTCGTTCGATGTTAGCGTATTTACTCACCTCTCTTTACGTCCATGGGTCTAGCACCATCTTATCGAACCTTAGTAATGATACATAGTTGCTGAATTTACTCTTTGATTGAATTACAACGCTAGTACAACCAGGCAAGACCGAAAGCAAACAACTAAATGTTGGAGTGACGCTGGGAATATTTCCGAAATTTAGTAGTTTAGGTGATGCCTTTGGTTTTCAACTGTCATATTAATAACAGCTTAACATTTCTAACGTACAATTCAATTGAAAGAAACTATTTTTAAGCAATTACTTTTTGTAATTTTAACGCCTGCTGATTTTAACACATGGGCTGAAAAGTCCCGGGCCTAACAAAGAAAACACGGTTTTTTTGGTTCAAAATTAGTTTTATTCATCAACGTAATCTCCATTAAGAGCAACGCAATCATTCCAGCGCCGCTCTAACATTTCAATACCACTTTTGTAAAACGATTTATCTTTTGCCTCAAAATAGGTCTCAGTTTCAGCGATAACCTCTTCATTCGTGCGAAATTTCTTACCGGCGAGCATTTTTTTGAGGTCTGCGAACAGCCAGTAGTCGCTGGGAGCCAAATCTGGCGAATACGGTGGATGTGGGAACAATTCGAAGTTCAATTCATGTAGTTTTGCCATTGTTTTGATTGACTTGTGACACGGTGCGTTGTCTTGATGAAACAAATTTTTTTTCTTTGCCATATGCGGTCGTTTCTTTGCAATTTCGGCCTTCAAACGCTCCAATAGCGCTATATAATATTCACTGTTGATGGTTTTCCTTTCTCAAGATAGTCGATGAATATTACACCACGCACATCCCAAAATACCGAGGCCATAACCTTTCCAGCCGATTATTGTGCTTTCGGGCGCTTTGGACGAGGTTCATCAGTTGCTCTCCACACAGATTACGATCGTTTTGATTCGGGAGTGAAGTAATGGATCCATGTTTCATCCATTGTCACATATCGACGCAAAAATTCCGGTTTGTTACGTTTAAACATGGCCAAACACTGCTCAGAATCATCAACACGTTCTTGTTTTTGGTCAACAGTGAGCAAACGCGGCACCCACTTTGAACAGAGCTTTCTCATAGTCAAATGCTCATGCACTATAAAGCTAATACGTTCTTTTGATATCTTTACGATGTCAGCTAACTCACGCAATTTCACTTTTCGATCATTCAAAACGATTTTGTGGATTTTTTTTATGTTTTCTGGTGTTACCGCCTCATTTGGACGTCCACTGCGTTCTGCATCATCGGTGTCTCTACGACCACGTTTGAAGTCAGCAAAGCAACGTTTTATTGTTGTTTCTGATGGAGCGGAGTCCCCATAACACTTTTCAAGCCATTGCTTCGCTTGAACGGTATTTTTTTCCCATCAAGAAGCAGTGTAAAATTAAAACACGAAATTGTTTTTGATCCATTGCTTTGAAAATAACAAAACTAGCCTGACTGTTAGCTGTCTTTTGAGGGTTAGTACTAACTGAGAGAAAGGTGACTGCAATAAAACTAGCGCCATCTATGTGTTAGGCCCGGGACTTTTCATTTGGCTTTTGGCAATGGAACTCCATTCAATCCAAGAGCAGTATTTACAGTACGTTTCTCGGATCCCAGCATGGACGTACCACCCTCATGGAAATGTTTTATGAAGGTTGTCTATCGACATCGGTTGTTGCAATTCGTGCATTCTTGAGTACTGACATGAAAACGGCACTCATGATTTTGCATGAAAATATATACCTACGGTAAAAATGTTCATGCAATTTGACACAAGCTCAAAAACAAGACCGGACCAAGAAATGCAAGAAAATGCTCAATAAGTTCAACTAACGTCGTTGAAACTTAGTCCACAACATCGTTACTAGTGGCAAAACTTGGATTGATTCGTACGCTAGATATTTCAAAGTGGACAAGAACCAACAAAAGAATTATTCACTCAAGCCATGCTGTGAAGTAAATAGATGCTGAAGATTTTCTAGATAGCAGAATGTTAAATTAATGACTCATTTTTCATACTCACCAGATATATCACCTTGCGGTTTACTTTTATTTCTAAATGCGTGGTAGGCGATTTTCGTCACCCGTAGCAGTTGTTAAAAGGTTCCTAATACTAGTTACCACAGTATCGACTACAGAACGGAAAAAATGCTTCAGAAATTGATACCAGCGTATGCGAAGCTACATTAAGATCAAAGCCAAATAACGATAGCAAGGACTGTGTGGTTGTGTAATTCACAGGTATAGCAGTAAACTCCACTCCACACATATTAATTAATTATTTGGAACGCAGCGTTTTGAGAGCACGTGGACTCTCATTGTCAACCGTGTTACCGACTGCATATAAAAACTGTATCACACATGTAAATTATTTTCTACGCAGGCTCTAAAATTTCTAAAACATATGACTATTTACAATCTATGGGTGGTCTCGGATATGTGTGTATTTTCAGGAAAGGATGGAACGAAAGCGAACCTTATCTTTAACAGTGGCTTTTATAAGTTTCTGTTCTTTTTCATAAATGTCGTTTCGTACGCGTCTAATTCTCTACACGAGTTTTTACGTTTTTAATAAGTTTAAGATTTTTAAATCAACTTTATGTCCGGATTTTACCATATGTTCCGCTACGCTTGATTGTTCTGGTTAATCGAAACGATAGTGTCTAACATCAAATAATTAATTAATTTGTGTGAAGTGGAGTTTACTGCTATACCCTTCAAAGTCGAATACTTTGAGAAACAATAAAATCCTGTATTATTTGTGGTTCTTACATCGTTTTCAGAAATATTCCGATGATATGCTCAAAAGATTCAACTGATGTTCAAATTTACACTAAATTATCGTTACTATTAAAGAACTTAGGTTTCCGGATTGAAACCGGGTTGCATGAGTCTGCCGACGTATCGCTCTCAGTTGCATGGAGCTTCTTCTGGGCTGACTCGTGCAATTCCAATGTGAGTTCAACAAACCTAAATTCTTTAAAAGAAAACAGATAATGCCAAAGCCTACAGCAAGATATTATCGTTACTAATTAGTTGATTCGTACAAGTCTAAAAATTAACAGCAACCCACTTCTTAAGTTACAAAGTAAACCAAAACCAATAAAAATTATTCGCTTGCGCGATCTTGTGAACCAAAGAATGATAATTAAAATTCGGGAATTCCAAGTACTGTGCAAGAGGCATTGAATGTTTAGGGAGTACATTGGTAAAGGATCTTTTATGTACCTAGAGTTCTTAAAGAAATATTAATACCTATCAAAAAGGCCGAATGAACTTCGTTCACTGTAGAGCCACTAAAATAGGTATAATTCAATGAGTCTCTATGCAGCTCGTACATGTGACGTACATATGTATGTGTATTGGTAATCTTATCGATTGGGCAAAGTTTATTCAACCCTATTTATGATTCGTTTTGATTTACGGAAGATATTATTACTCCAACACATTATAGTAGTATTGAACATCGTTGCACTAATAGACAAACATCCGAACGCGGAACAAACTTTCGCCCCTAAATACCAAGAGATTCAAGCCTCCATTAGTAGAGGAAAAAAATAATAAAAAAATATTAACCTATGATTATATATGTTATTTAAAACAACGTTGGGCCAATGCTAACGTAATATTTATTACATTAACAAACTTTTCTATAATTGCGTACCTATTTTGTTAAGTGTTTTTCAATATTAATGCACCTCCTCTTTATGTAAGTACATATATAAATTCCTTTAGTATATTTACGAACGTATACGCTCATTAATTTAATAAAGAATCTTTCATCAAACTAATATAGAAATCTGTTGAGCTAATTTTATTTAAAAAATTATTACATGAATGTATTTTTCTCCTCTATTTACGAACTTCCTTCATTCAGTGAATCTTGTAAAGATATATTTTCAAGATTGAGCATCGTCTCTTTTATAATACACGAACATACACTTTCTTATGTATTATATAGAAATTCGGTTCTGGCCTACTTATAAATTCTTACTAAAAAACGTCGATTAGAAATATAGTAGATTGTTTAGGACTAAGTGTTGATAAAAGATAACTTTTCTATCGATTTTCAACTTTTTTCTTACTACTACTAAGCATCTGAGTCACCTATAGAACTAAATATGTGAAAAAGGTGGTTGTGAAAACTTATCACTCAGGTGGGATTTGAAATAATTATAGACACTGAAAATCATCTTGACGTGATATTGTAGACGATAGATTCTCATAATAACTAGAGTTGTTGTTTGGGCTCTTTCCATCGTTCGTTGAACTTGTATAGTCCGACGTTTCGGCTGTCTGTCTACTGCCATCTTCAGGTGCGCCCTGAGAAGGGCTGTTGCTTGCCAGAGCTGTCATACTTTGATAATTTTTTGTCTGCCATATTTGCGTTATAAGTTAAAATTTTCTGCACAGAAGGGGATGCGCATTGAACCTGCGCCGGGGTAGCACGCAGTAAGTTGATTTCTTTTGCGCATGGGCGGTCACCGGTCTTCGGCTAATGCTTTCTTTAATCATAGGGAGCCAGACGTTCTTTATTTCCAGGCTGGGTGTGCTGATGGCGGTTGGTGTGGTGGCCATATATGCTGCTTCCAACAGTTTTCTTTTCGTGGCGTTGTCTTTTTTATCCAGGATTGCTGCTAATTGTTCCATGCAATCCTATGATCCCCTTCCCAAGCATATACAGACAATCATCACTTATCCGTTTCCCCCAACCGAACCAGCCTTTGGTGTTCTTTGGTTCTGATTGACAGGGTCTGCCGGTTTCTCCTATGTACGGCCTTCCACATTCGCATGGTATTTTGTACACACAGTTCTCAGTTTTGGGCGTTTACTGTGTCCTTGTTCCATTTATTGTAAAAAAATATGTAAATAATTTTTCTAAAGATAGTTTTTATTTGACGAGTGGTATCATTTGTTCGAGCAGTCTCCTCAAAATGAGGAGCATTCCGTGTATCAGGTATATTACAGTTGGACAACAGCTCAATTAGTGTCAACTAAATTAGATTTTATTACTAAATATGCTTTCAGAATTCTTAAAACTTCTACATAAGTCATTATTATCTTCTCGTTGTTATTGCATCCATCCAATTTTTGACCAACATTCCATTCCATTCATTTCCAACATTCGACTGTATTTGCCTAATCTTTCCTTGGTTTAAATCTACATTTCATTACTATCGTTATCATCTTTATCATAATGTTAGTTTTCATAATTTCGCGTTCAACTTAAGTCATCTTCTAAGTGAGCTTAATCTAACGAAAGCTTGGCCTCAAATGAAAACACTTGTTGTATAATGCTACTGATGAGACGATAAGACAATATTGTTTTGCAATTTCCAACGTAATCAAATTTCCGAAAAGTATCGGTCTCGGAGGGGACTTGAACCCAACATCTCTATATCTCCGGTATAGCGTGCTAAACCCTTGCACCACGAGGCCATTGAGTCCAAGTCGCCTTAAATCTCCCTAGATGTCCCGATGCCAGTAGATATATTGTAATATCTCACGGACACTATATTATTAAACGGCAAGTGCGTAATAGTTAAACTAACATCCATATTAATACTAATATTAATATGAATATAAATACTAAATCACCGTTGGCATTAGTAATGATAAAATTACATCTAGGGGGATTTTTACTTTTGTTATTTTCATATTTTAAGTAACCATGTGTTTCTCCTTTTAAAGGTATACTTTTAGAGAGAAGGTACAAAAGCAAAAGAAAACGTGTCAAATATATCTTTCGGCAAATCAGAATTTACAGTTGTTTAGTAGATTTTTATAACCATTTTGTCGTTTACATTTTACGCCAAAGAACATAGTAATAATAAACTGTTCCCTTGATTTCGCTGCCATAATCAATCAGTTCTAAGAATAATCAGTCTGTATATACGTTTGTTTGAAATATACGAAGACAAAATATGAGATATTTTCAAATTAAATACTAGATTTTTCTTGTTATTTCATGTAAGAGATACGATCATAGCATACTGTGGTCAATGAAACCGATTGCAAAACAACACAAACTAAATGTATGACTTGTACGCATTTAAGCATTCGACTATCACATGCAAATGCGAGTGTTTGTAAACAGAAGTATTATATGTGTTTACAATATAACCTTTAGAATGCGTAATCTGTGTGTATGCAGAGTAACAAAGCACATTGCGAGAAAAACCAAAAAAAGAAACTCTGCGATCGGAGTGCATGCTGTGACGCAGTAATTGGTGATAATTGTGCCTAAATATGATACTTATGCAACAGCCTTGGTCATACGTATTGATACCTTATTTATTTGTTCACATATACTTAAAACAAATGTGCAAGCTCCAAGATTGGTTAGTTTCCGTGAGTTATATTCACTTGGCTTGCTTCGAAATATGTTTTGATTTCTTAGATCTCTAATTTGATGATTGATATTGGTACTGTGATTACTATTCGCTGGTTATTAATAAGTAAACTACTTCACAATTTAGGGGTTTGATTAATTAACAACCAGAATATGAAGCGTTGGCCGATTATAAATATCAACTGTGTAATGAAAACTTTTTAAATTGAGATTCCTTATATTTAATTAAGAAACAAAAAATTTAAATCGACTAGTAATTACTAGAGACCGGATTATATGCAAACTGCAAAAATTTAATCCAATTTATTTATTATATTTTACGTCTATTTGTAGATGTTTTACACTCATTAATGTTTTCAATTTTTCACCAAGGTAAGTTGGAAGTAAATTATTTTTCATTTTATGTATAAACACATAAAATTCTTTGGCGGACATTCATTAAATTAAGTGTGAGTAACATATCTTTAACTGGGGTATATCTGTTACATTTTAAAATTATTCTCATGGCTCTATTTTGTATTTTTTGTATTTGCTGGATTTCATTCTTATTTAAATTAAAAAGTACTGTTGCACAAAATTCTATATGTGGTGCAACTACAGATTTATAAACAAGCATTCTTATATACAGTGATAAATGTTTGCAAGTTCTACTCACAAACTCTATTTTTTTTGACATTTTATTCATAATATGTTTTGCATGAACTTTGAATAGCAAATGTTTATCAATGGTAACTCCCATGTACTTAACGTAGACTACCCTTTCTAAATCACTGTTCTCAATTTTTATTCTAATACTAGCTATATCTATATTATACAACTTATGCCTATAACCATATATTTTGATTTGATAAGATTAATGCTTGGTTTATTTATACACAGCCATTGATATAATATCGTAAGTTGATTATTCATAGTCTTCATCATATCGCCCACACTACTACCACTTATGTATAACATAATATCATCCGCAAACATACATATATTGCAGTGTTCCATTGACAACAATAAATCGTTAACATATATGTTAAATAATAAGGGACCCAACACCGTGCTTTGTGGAACACCATTGTTTGTATTTAAAGTATTAGATATCCTATTATGATACTTCACTTTTTGAGTTCTATTATTTAAATATGAATTAAACCAGTCCTTAACTTTGTCACAAATACCATACATTTCTAATTTCTTTATTAAGAGTTTTCTATCAATAATTTCAAAAGCCCTACGGAAGTCCAAAAACAGCTATCACATTTCCCTTATCCATTTCATGCAACCACTTGTGACATATATCCACAATAACAGTTTCACATGAATGACTTTTTCTAAATCATGATTGATTATGATGAACCACATTGTTTCGCTCACAAAAATCATATAATTGGTCTTTTACGCACAGTTCCAGAACTTTTTCGTAACTTGGTACAGTATTAATAGGCCTGAATTCCTCACATACTTTCGTCCCTGCCACTTTGGGAATTGGAAGATTCTACATTATTAACATCCTCTATATCTAATCCAAGATTTTCTTGTGGTAAACTTATTCATTTGACAAATAAACAATATTTTTAACGAATGACAAGAATGGTTTCGCATGGTAAAATTGTTAATAAATTTTCTTCTCTCATCGTTTATCTTGTGATAAAGTTTGTTGCTCTAAATCGATCATACATCATAGTTGTTTATACTATAATGTTTAGTTTCTTGGGGTAATAGGGTTTTACACCATATCCATAATGCTAATTTGAGTTCCAATCTGCAATGGCGCGGAATTTTGAATAAGCAAGAGCAAAGCTATCTGAAAACCCTTCAAAAACTTGAAATAGTCAATTTTTCAATTACGATGGATCGTCAACAGTTTGGATTACTTGATGTTTGATATTGTCCGAATTATCAACTTATTCGAATTTTCAAATGTCATAGCTGATCTGTCCGATCTGGTACCTATAGTTCAGTAACTTCACTATCAAAATTATACTTGCAGGGATCTACAAAATATATCATATTTCGGCATTCCTTTCATCAAATCAATCCATTACCTTCGAATTACATTCACGACTCCTGCTTTGTCAATAATCCTTTTCTAGTCTGTTATTAGTTAATTAATTTAAAGAAAGTAAAACATCACCTTACGTATGATAACAAAGTTACCACGAATTATAATACTTCCAAAAACTAAATGGTTGTAGTGACACCATACTTAATAGAAGTTGTATTGTATCAAACAAAGATGCGGCTGTTAAGAAATACATGTACACCACTTAGGATTTTCAACATGCTTATCATTAAGTGAAGAATATTTGTTATTGTCCGTGAGTTTTGTGATGTGTGATAAATTAGGGTCATAGTTGTGATTTTTTGCTTGTGTCGACTTATGTTCTTGTATGTTGTACGCAATTCTTCTTAATATTAGGGTTTATTATATTATAAAAAGATATATAAAAAGAAATTAGATTAGATACTTTTTCACTTTGTTAAGTGCAAATTACTATAAGTACTATCGATTTTTCTATTTAAATAGGAATTAATAAAATCCACTTCTTTGAGGGTATTGTAAATCTTTTCCAAGGTCTCCTTGCTTCATTTGTTCCAAAATTTTAAGATGGAAGGCTTTACTTCCAATCCAAACTTACCATTTCGAAGTACATACATATTTACACTAGGGTGACAGAATAAAATAGACACCTACTAATTAAAAGAAAGATTCTATTCTCGTTATATATACAAAATATTTTAAAATTTCTAAATTAGACTAATATTTTGTCGATCCACCTTTACTTGCGTGAAGTGCTGCGAGTCGTCGTGGCATAGAATCTATTAAATGATTAATGGTGTCTTCTGGAATATTTAACCACTCTTCTGTAACAGCTGCCACGAGTTCTTCCTTATTGCTGGGTTTTCGGGGTCGTTTCGCCATATTTGTCTGAATTATGTGCCAAACATTCTCTATCAGATTCGTGTCTGGTGATTGGCCTGGCCACGGTAAAATCCGAATCCCCTGTTCCTCTTTCCATGTGGTTGTTGTTCTTGCTTTGTGGCAGGGTGCTCCATCCTTCATAAAAGTGGCGTCTTCTTTAGATAAAATGGCGTTGTCGAATATCGGTAGTAGTCCTTCTGTTAATGTTTGGATATATTTTGTCGCATTTATATTTCCGTCGCAGATTACTAATTGCGATCTTCCACCATACCATACCGCGCCCCACACCATGATGTTCACACCGCCGTATTTCACCGTCTGATGCAAAAATTTGTCGTCCAGTTGCTGTGACCAACGTCTCCATACCCACGTACGACCACTATCACTGGATTGGCAGTATTCGTCTGAAAAAATTACAGACCGCCAAAACTCTTCGGGCTTCGTTCGCATTTCGCTTGCCCAGACCATTCGGCGCCGTTTTTGAAACGCCGTAAGAAGAGGTTTTTTTTTGCCACTCTTCTATACATCCCCACACTGTGGAGGTATCGCAGAACGGTGCGCTGACTTTTCGGTGAAGTTGCGGCAAGCTCCGCTGTACTTTTTCGCGGTTCTCTTAGCACTTCGCGCACAAGTACCCTTTTACTTCTTGCAGAAGGTCCGGCACGCCCTGGTCTCGGCTCCACTGTTGTTTTTTCCTTGCGTTTAAATTGTGTAATCACACGGTTAACTGTGGGGACAACGGAATATTTAAAAATTTACTTATTTCACATTGCGAAGCGTCGCGTTCACCCTGGCCAACGATGCGACCCCTGGTGAAGTCGCTAATATCACTCGAACTTTGTAAGCGAGGCATAGTTGTAACGATACTAAATTATGACGAATTCCTTCCGATACATCTACCCCTACCCTAATGATAAGAGAAAGTTCTTAATTCGTTCTTAGAATTTAGCTGTTTACATATTTAAACCGCTTTAGCTAGTGTCGTATTTTATTCTGTCACCCTAGTGTATTTGTAAACTGTTAGTAATTTTAGAGAATTCCAACTTCAAATACTAACATTGGTAACTTTCCCTTTAGAAGTTTAGCTAAATTGTTTAAGCGTTTTTATGATTATATTTAATTAAGAAACTTATCTACCGAAAATAAACAGTATGTTATAATTAGTATCAACCAAAATGAAGTATAAGATACTAGGAAATTTCCATTCAAGTTTTTAATACATACGTCACGATTATGACTAATTTACGGGAACATTTAGATTCCCATAGACCCATAGACGATGTGCGATATATACACCACCGCTCACAATAAAATGGACACTTTACATTTTAATATTTTTTTTTAAAAGGAAGTTCTTTTATTCATGTAATAATTCTATAAGCATGTGCAGAATTAGCTAATTAAAGAACTAAGTTAATAAAGAGCGAAACTGGAATATTACTTTTCAAAATCATGAAATAATTAGGTACAGTACAAACAACACCAGGTATGGACATTTTTGAAACCCAAATGCTAAGAATTAACTGAGTTCCTGCAGAGATGATATGTACTCCATACAGCATGCATAAAGTACATTAACAGTGAGTTTAGTTTATAATTAGATACCGTTACGTGTAACTCGATATTGTTATTTCTGTGTGCGAGTTAATAATATAATTTGTGTGTAAAAATGCCTCGTGGAAAACCGCTTAGTGTTAAAACACGATCAGCAATATTATAACGCTACATTAAGAAGGATATTCTGTAGGAAATATTTCGGGGACTTAATGTAAACAAGTCAACAGTAAATTTAACTGTTTGTTAAACTTACTGTGGATTTTTGGTACACTTGCTAGCAAAAATCATCTAGGACATCGTTGAGCAACATCTAGGGACGACGATGAACGCATTAAATTTCTTAGTAAGAGAAATAGAAGATTAACCGCTCCTGAAAGTACAGGGAAAATGAATGAAGACATCCGTTAGTACAGTGAAACGTCGTTAAAAAAAAACAACCTCCACGGCCATATTGCTACAAGAAAACCGTTCCCACGTCGCGGGAATAAACAAAAACATCTACATTGAGCTAACACTCACAAAGACTAGACAATAGAACAATGGCGAAACGTACTATGGACTGATGAGTCCAAATATGAAGTATTTGGTCAACACCGCAGAACATTTGTCAGGCACTCAAAAGACGAGAAAATGCTTCCTGAGTTCTCAACAACAAAGAAATGTGATGGTCCCATTCTTGTATGAGGCTCTCTTTCATTAAGCGGAACAGGAAACCTGAAAATTAACGGAATAATGAGGAAGGAGAATTATCTCCCTATATTAGAAGAAAATTCTCTACCATCCGCATTCCCCTTAGTAAACAACTAGTTTGAGTTAGTGCACAACAATGATCCGAAGCACATGCCGTTATTATGTAAAAACCATCTCGCTGATACAGAAAATGGAAGAATATTAGAAATAGTGAATTAGATTCCCCCGGATTTTAATTCGATAGAGTTTCAGTGGGACGAACTGGACACACGAATTAGAAGAGAATGTCCAACATCTAAAACTTCTCTCTGGACAGTATTGCAGAGGGAGTGGAACAATATTCCTCAAAATACACTGAGGAAATTCGTAGAAAGAATGCCACGAAATGTGCGAGCACTTGTTAAATCAAGAGGTCGTTTTTTCGACGAGAAGAAACTATAACTTACTTTATATTTTCTAATTTTAATTATTGCTTCTTCTTTTGTGTACACATGTGCAATAAGTCGTAGATGAGTAAATACTTTTCTTAGAATTGTTTTGTTTTAAAGTTTTGAAGCAAGCGTCAAATTTTGTATGAAATGAAAAGTGTACATACTATTACGAGCGATAGTGTACATGCTATTCATCATTATAGGAAGTTAGAATCTTAAATTACAATGCTTGAATAGTTCCGATGCATTAAATCGACAAGCGATTAAAAAGGGTATTGTACATTACGTAAAATGTCACATATGAAGTCCAGTATATGTCCACCTGATCATCGCCTGAAAACTCGATCATTTCATTCGCTGTAATTTATTAACACCAAGATAACTCTCTGAGTTTATGTATAAATACAACTTAAGCAGTAGCACAGTACCCTGGGTCGGTATGTACACGATAGTAGTGACGTGATACAATTCCGTAAATAGAAAATCGAGTAAGAAATATACAAATCGTTTTTTTTTGTACATATTTGTTTTATCGAATCTCATAACCAATTATATTCGAGGCGAAACGGAAGTATAGGAAGCTAGAATGGTTTACGAATTAATTATCCAGGATCAAGGGTTTTTTGATTTCGAATGTGATTATGAAGGTAACTTTTCGCTGATACATTTTTTTCATTACTTTCAACATACCTCATTAGCTTTATATATTACGCAGATGCCCCAATACAGTAATGAATCAATACTATTGTTTATAGCCGTCAATGTGATATATATTTTATTCTTCATAGAGCTATTTTAATAAGTTTTTCAGAATTATTTATTTAACTTTTAGATTTTCATTATTATAACTATTTTAGTTGGGAGATTATGTTGGAACTTGAAGAATTCTGAGTGTGTAAATCGTAATACTTTACTAACAAATTTAGCTAACTTTCAAATTTTGTATAAACTAAAACAGAAATACTAGATGTGGCTAATACAACTCCACAAGCTAACAATAGATACTCTCCTCAATACTAATGATTATTTCAACATACAACTTAATGCTGCTTCAGTTTTCAATTCTACTGGTGTTTTAGGGAAATAAGGAAAACAAGCTTTTTAGTTGCGCAGTCATCAATTGCCAATAAGTTGCATATTTAACGTTGTAACTATTGTGTACAGTATTAAAACGCGTACTAGTGAATCCTTTAAATCGTTGATTAGTAGCAAATTTATATGTATAATGAAAGAAATCTATTGATTTACTGTCTTTTTTAACAAATACGAAATATACACCAACATCAAATTGGTACTAGAAATTTTATATACAAAGGAATGTAACGTTTGAATCCCTGTATATCATATTTTATTTGAATTTAATTAATTATCTTTTTTTAGATACTAGATTCTAATTTCTATGTTAGCTGATACTATGAACATTTTGAAACGGTTAACAAAACTCATTTGTTTACATTGTATCATTATTTATTATGTTTGCCTTGCGCATTTCTGACTTGGATAATTAGCTATATTTATGCCGCATTTAAATTTGAACAAACCTTATTTATCTATGATTGTGACTATTCATATAATACGATGTATTTCGTAAAGATGTAATGTTTATTCGATTTTACCACACAACATGCACGCGCTAAGTTGTTAAGACATGTGTTGATAATTAAAGATTCTTTTTGCCGCATTTACTGCTTTAATCAGTTTTGAAAAGCAGAAAACAATGAATTTGTTAAACTTCAGGTTGTATTCCAATTTGCAAACGTAATTAACACACATAACAGTGGAACTTTTGTTTATTGCTCGCTATTTAAGCTCACCATTCATTATTTTTTTTGCATAACTGTAAAAGGAATATGATTTGTTGATGCACCATTATTCAAGAAGTAATTTTACAAGTTACCGCCACAAAAGGAGTAACAACTACTCACCAATTTTACGCTTTCTTGTCTATCATTAGCAGACTTATAATGATTTATCTGCACAGAGTTAGTTTATACTTCTTACATTAACCCGGAAAAGTCCATTACGATTAAAAGAGACATTGTTAAACAAATTTGTAAGGTTAAATATTATCCATTATACCGATGATTTAGTATAGGAACATATATACCTTAACGAGCCTTCAAACTTGAAACGCAACGTACGCTGCGCAATAGTTGTTCTAGTTTGAAATTTCTTACGTATGTAGGAATGAGGAAAATTTGCAACGCATAGACCATCGCAAAAAGTTAAAAAATGTGCTACCCATTCTCATGATCAATTAACAGATTATGGACGGCGATCTAAATACATGGAAACACCATTTAGTGTCACCCAAGGGTTTCACATAGTTTTCTTTGTTTTTTCTCGTGTCAACAAATAATTTATTCTAAATGTAGATGAACTAATTCTTACAAATAGCTTTATTAAAAAAAATAGGCAGTTTCACGTAAATATTACATATCCTCAGGCCAGGTTGTCTAGTCTAAAATACTTGCTCTAAGTATGTTTAAAATTCAGCCATTGTGAAAATTAGTGTAGTTTACTTTTTATCTGCATAATACCATGAACTCACACCGAGTCAACAACTTGATTATAAATAATTTAGGCTTACTATTAGATCCAAGTCCAGCAATTGTGCTGGTCAAGACATGATATGTATGCCTTTCTTTCTATCTTTAGAACCGCTCTTATGTTGAAACCTGTGTCCCATAAAGATTAGATTGTACACTTTAATATCTCCCGGTGATTTTTGGCCTTTGTTTTCTTGGCCTAGTAAGGAAATCTAGTATCAATACAATAAAGACGCCCGTAAACCAATGTCGAACCTACCTGGCATATCTAAAATCAAATTCTGTATTTAGAAGGTGGCATCCGTAAGTTCCTTCATTTTCTACACATATTAATGTTCATCTCATAAATACAAACAGCGTTTCTTCAATTTTGTTACTTCAACGAAGTATGTTTCTGAATTGACAGTGGCCTTCTTTGTTCTTGGGTTAAGAAAACATCAAAAATATTTAGCAGGATGTATAACAAAATTCAACACTAAATTAATCCTTCCCGTCACTTTCGTTTGAAAACACTGTTACATGCAGAAATGCTTTGCAAAATGTTAAAAACAAATTTCCAGTAAAATATATCAAAGATGCGGGTTTTATTTTTACGTATTTATGTGTTAGCATGATTTATCATACTAAATAAATTGACACCAAAATATTATAGAGATTTTTTACATTTCAAGAAATTATTGAAATACCATTCAAAAGCACATTGCAGATAAGGAAATAGTTCCTAAATCAAAAGATAAATACACAACCGCAACAAATTTTAAAATTAAGGATAAATTTCTTCGAAACATAAATATTGGTAAAGGTTTAATAAAATAGCTAAGCCTTATTTTAAACAAAATTATTTAAGCACATAATCGATGAGTATTTCTTTAAAATGCAAAATATTCTAAGAAACATTTGAGTTTACACCATTTTAGTGCTATATTATGCAGAGAGAGTACTTTTGGTGAAGGGCCCTATTTTTACTATATACGTTAGTTAAACAGTTTAGTATTATTCATATAATTGTTACCTTGTCGAATTGAGCTGATTTATCCGTAGTTTCTTGTAAATTGTCTATGTAAATATCTTTTCTTGTAAATCAGCGTGTGTATTCTAACGTTTAATAAGTTAATTAAGTGTTATATCTGTCACAAGCAATTAACTTTAGAATAATGTTTCGCAATTTGTACTGTCCAAGAGGAAAGGTATTCAGAAATAGTCATGACTGATGGATTACGCACTTCATGTTAAAATATTTACTATATTTTGGCAAAGAAAAGGTAAACGGTACAGTTTTGTAAGCAGAAGAGCAGTTAATGGCCACGCAGATAGATTTAATATAACAACGGCAAAACGGAGCCGACGACTTATGGCACCAGATATCGTAACGCGCCTTAATACCAACGGAATACAAACGTATCTGTTACTGCTGTAAGAAAACATTTATTGGCTTGAGAGGATGTATTCCGAAAAAAGTTATTAAAACGTGTTCACAAAAGATTGCTGTGGTAAGAAAACACTTAAATTGAATGTTAAATGAGTGAAAAACTCATCTCAGATTCAGTTTAGGCTGCCAAATCAAAATTTGAAATTTTTCGCTTTAAACGTGGGATTTTCATTCGTTATCAATTGGGAAAATGTAATGCGGCTTGTTTATTATATTTAGTGAAACAAAAGGATGGAAACATAAGAATGGTATAAGAACAGATGATTTGGTAAGAATAACTGGAAATTGCAAGAAATAAACTATTTAGACATCCTGAAAACAACGCATTGTCATCTAAAAGTCGTATTATAGGTCAAGTGTTTATATTCCAAAGCATACAGCTACGATATCTTGAAGTACCTTTTGGAATAAAGAAAGCAGCAGATGACAATATTAATCTAGCCCCTTCAAAGTTTTGATTTGTCTTCTATTGAATTTTTGTACCAAATACCTAAAAAAGTTAATGGGCAGAATGTCCCGAATTTGCCTGATTGAGCCAACTCAGCCATACTCAGGAAAGAAATTGTAAACTAAATACATACACAAATGTAATTTTTTTGGAAGTATTCTTTGCACCCATTATTGTTTTTATAATGGTTGGTAAAAAACGAGACGGTCGAATAACTTAGTTGTTTGAAATGTATTTTTTTTTAATTTTGGTATGGATATATTGTTAAAAATAGTGAAATTGTCACAATATCTTTGCACTTCTGTCTTCGAAGGAAGTGCTTCCCACTTTTTTAATGCGAGACCTAACGGGCTCAAACACTACTTTCAAAAATATCAACATTTTTTTTGTTGATAAAAATGCAATACGAGAAATAAAAAGGAACTATTCAATAGCGTAAAGTTTATTTGCAAGCATAAAGAAATTTGATTGAGGTTACAATAAATGTTTAGTCATCAAAATATCTCACTGAATTCTATATCGGTTGTGGCAGAATATGGTTGGTTTCTTCAGTTATCCGCTTTTCATACACCTGCCATTTCAAGTTCCCCTACAAAAAATCGATTGCTCCTCTGCTTCCAATCCAGTATGCAAAAAATATCTCGTTAGACAAATCACAAATATTGCGCGCAAAATGTAGTGGGGCTCTATTCGGTTGGAATTATATATAATAGTTTCATTTGCTGTAAGTACAACTTTAAATAGCCGTCACCATTTAAAGTAGTCCTATCAGATCAGCAACAACAATTGCGCCTGTTATATATATAAACCTTTACCAATATTATATATATATATACCATTAAGACAAAACGGTGTTTCTACAGAAAAGACTTTGTTCCAGCAAATTAGGCTGTTCTCTGATATATTCTGTCATTAATTTGCAAAAGTATGGTCTGCAATCTGGATCATCTTCAGTCAATTTATAAACAATATGCGTTTTGAAGGATTTTAGTTTTGTAATTTGTCCCAATTTCACAGATATGTAATTATTTCCTTGAACTCTTAATAGAGGATTCATATTGGTGACTGTATTAGTTGCTGTTTTTGAATGTCAACTTCTTAGTAAACTCTTTACTTGCAGAAATGCTTTATACTTTTGAATTGTTCAATAGATCTAACTTTTACTGATTTGGTGATCCAGGTAAACAGTGTCAAAGTGCTTTTTCAAAATAGTTAACGTAATATCAAGATGTCAATTTGCCCAGATTCTGGAAGTCCTACTATTATATTTCACTAATCAGAAAGATCGAAAGATAGTGATGTCAATATCTTGTGACAACCGTCTAATAAATAACAGCAGGCTTTTTAAATATATTTTGATTTTACATCATTAGGTATTTTTTTCTTTCGCTGCATTCCATTTTTATCAATAAAAATAAATATGTTCATACTTCTTAAAGTAGTTTTCCAGTCTGCTTCCAGAACTGTAGCAATATACTAAAAGAATACAAAGGAACACGATTAATTTCTTTTAATAATTCATTCACACTGCGCATAAGTTCATCATCTGAAACATTTTCGACTTAACACTATTTGGTTATTTTATTTTATAACTGTAGTGAAGATTTATGTATTCGATATAAATACGTAAATACATATGTCCATAAAGAATATGTTACGCACACTACTTGTTTATTGTGTGAGGTTTCCAAATAGATTTTTTTTGTATTTCGTCATTCGGTAGGTTGAAAGAAATTCCAAATTTTTAATTAGTTCAATAAATTATTATTGCGATATTGTCTATCAGTTGATAAAGTAATAACGGCAAATAAACTAGTTCCCATTTATATAAATGTACATCTTAGTCTACGTCGCAGAATAATGTGCTTCAAACTCATTTCAATTGTCGATTATACCTGAAATGAATTCTTCTAGATTCTTTTTAAAAATAAAGTCTATGTAAACTGGCTGTATGTTTTATAATTTATATTTTCGTAAATACCGTTGCTCTTGTATTTTATTTAAAAAAACTATGTATGTACAAATCTCAGAAGATTAAATAAACCTATATTTTTATTTTAAATTGCTTTGCTCCAAATTATGTTTATGAAGTAGTTAAAATGAAATTGTTTACGGATTGACTTTTAAATAAGCATTCAATATGTATACACATACTTTCAATAATGCAAACAGGTACGCTGTCCAATTACATAATTATAAAGTATAAGTCTCTCGTAACAACCCGCGCGTTAAACCATTTACACGGCAACCTGAATAGAACACCTATTGAGGTAAAGGTCGAATAAGGTCTAGGAGAGGAAATCCCGCACTGATCACGTTGTTACATCGTGATTCTTGACTCTTGAATACATGGATGTGTGAACTTTGCAATCTGACATTCTCTGGCAAAGAAAATTGGCGAAGGTTCTATTCTTCCATTGTGTATATAAATGCTTTGGATAACATAACACATGAACCTAGTCTAGTTTTAAATTCTTATTCTAAATGTAGCGTAACGCCTAATACATGCACTTTGCGCATGATTACAATATTATAAGCGTATTTAGAATTATATATTTGTGGCCAACTAATCCCTGAAAATTATAAACTCATTCTTATGTAACCTTCCGTTAGGCTTCTTGAACGTTGATTTTTTAATGCCTTTGATAATTTATGTTCAAAGTTAACATTATATATTTCTATATGCTCCCAACGTAAAATATTTCTTTAATTTCAATTAAGTATTTCGTAAAGCAATTCTAACCTAACAGCGTGTAGTACACATCTCCTTGTGATATGATGTTGCGGAAAACTTAATAGACATTCAGAACATCCAGATAATATTTTGAATATTAACTTTTCTGCTTCATTTGTAAGTTCCGCAAAATTTCAAATTTCAGTAGTTAATGTACTGATGGTATCTAATACTGGGCGTTCCAACTAAAACGGTTTTACCAATAGCTCATGTATCTTATATGTTTAAAATACATTTCAATTAAAAGGTGTTCCTATGTATATGCTACATAAACAAGGAAACATCTAAACTTGTGCAAAGTCATATCAACATTATTGTCATAAGTTTTTAAATGGTTACTTTTATTGAAACTGTCTATCTATATACTCTTATTTTTCATTTATATAAGCGCTGAAATTGAATGAAGTTAAATAAACGTATAAATGTTAATACCGAAATTACCTTGAAAAAGTGTGAAGAATGTTTTGAATATCAATAATATTTTTTCAAATGAAACATCCTATATTGCCTCCCTAAACCTAATAATCATATGAATTTCCTGGTAAAGTAAAGCAACTAACGAAAGTTGAGATGCAAATCAATATAAAGAAAACTATAAATGTATCACAATAATGTATTTTCCGATACGATTACTATAGCTAAGGCGGCAGCGTAGCTTCAGACTATGAGATATAAAATTAAATTTCAACAACCGCATGTCTGTAAAACATACTTGTGCTACTGCACGTTTACCGTTAAACAATTTAAGACACATTAATATGTGAAAACTACAACTTTCCAGTTATTTAGTTTGGGTCTTAAAACTCGTTGTCTAGACCACTGTAATAGAAAACTTTAAGAGAATGTTTTGCTCAAAAATAAGGAGACCTAGGTGGAGGGTATTATATAGGACACAAAACAATAAAGCGGAACGTGAATCTTTGAAGAAGATAATCGAAAAGGGAATAGTTGAAAAGATGAAGTTAAAGTGACAAGTATGAACGTATTAAACCGCGGTAAAGTATATCGCATAACACGTACATATGTAGTTCATGAATTTATCGCTGGCTCCAACAAAACGTATTTATTAGAACTATTACCAACCACAATTTTGTATTTCCGCAATAATCAATAATTTACTTTTATGGTGCTAATTTTCATGGTGCGTCATATTTTCTGTAGAAATGTAAAAAGAAATAAAAAAGTTATATCTCAAATACTTGATTTGTGAATGATCTGTTACGGTAAAGCCTTTAGATACGTAGCTTATTTTTAAAATCCAGTTCAGACTCTGTTTAATGAAAGTATGTCGTGGGAATGCCCAGTAATTACACAGACTGTTATTGATAAAATTACGTTCAAGTTAATGTGGTTATATGGTTTAATTATGCTCACTGGAATAAACCGAAAATCAAATACAATTACAGCCGATCATATTCAACATTACGTATTGCTTTAAATCTGAACATGTGTTTTGAATATATTTTAGTCATCTTTACCATTCCCTGTTACTTTTCATTTGGCATAGAGGAAAATGGTTCAGCACTATAAAGCAAAGCAACAAAGGGTGTCAAAGAAATGATAAAGTAAGGCATCCTTGTTGGTTTTAATTAAAAAGAACTTGAATACTTGGATTAACTTGTACCACATAATTAAAAGCATAAATTAATTTTAATATTTCCTTGCAATAGAGTATTTCCAACACCTATATTATCCGTTACTGCTATAATGGTGAAATAGTAATTGCATCGTTTGTAGCCATCGTAATTAAATTTCATGAAACTAAAGTTATGTGAACCGTTATTATCTTTCGTTTGTTTAATACTGGAGCGTACCAATTGCAAACAATAATAAACATTTCTATATACATATATTACTATTATTTTAATTTTTACGCAATATAAAATATTGTGGCATGAAAACGTGTTAACGGTCGTTATTACCACAACTTACTTCCACTTAACACGATTTGTAAAGTAGATATAACAAATACGTGAATTATTCGTGGAATCACCTTTCCAAAACGAAAACGTTAATTAAATCTAAAGGTGTAGAGACACATGCCATATACATACGAGTCGTGTATGATTTATATATTCATTGCAGCCCTGATTCTAATTTTTAACAGAAATTATTAAGAATGGTGCTTCCACAGAACTATAAGCCGTAACCCACGGCTGTAGTTGATAGAGGTATACACATATATTTTAACACAAACGGATTATTTTCCATCTGTAATATTTAAAAAATTAATACTTATTATTGTTTGCTAACTTTACAAGAAAAATGTTTACATAGGAACTAACTCATTCGTAACTCATCACTATCCTACCGAGTGTACAACAAAATCGCGTCAGTGATATATTGCTGCAACAGGATGACGTTTGTACGTACACAAAAACATACATGGATACATACGAGTCGGTGGCGTCCACGCTAATCTGTTGACCCCAGGTCGATTTCAGTAAACTTTGTCCATTCTTGCTTAAGATATTAAACATATATGCGCGGATAGCCAGTCCGAGATAGACTGTTAACTAGTTTTCGATTTTACGCGTTTTGAACTGACGAGAAAAATAAGCTTTTGCCATCTATTAATATTTCTCTCTTACCACTGTAAATTTTTAAATATACCATCATGGTTGCAGATGTAGTGTCGTCTTCAGGGAGTATGATAGTGGTCTCTAACCGGCTACCGTTCGTCCTTCAGAGGAATAAAGATGGGAAACTCGTTAGAAAGGCCAGGCAAGTCTACAATACTTTTAATTTACAATCCCATCATACCTTAGAATACTATCACTTTGGATAACACGCAGTAATTTCAATTAGTAACTTTATTAAATTTCATAAATTTTCCATGTTGATATTTTATGGAGGGTTAATTAGTGATAAGTTGCGTGAACTTTTAAAAAATGATAAAAATAATGTCTTATTCGATCAAAAAAATATATAATAGCTTCTCTTGTTGATAACATTATCAATTTCAAAATATGACTGACCCATCTGGATGTTTTACCTTTGAACCAAATTAAAAAAAGAGATTACGTGCGTATGTAAATTTTTTTCTACATATTGCACTAATTACAAATGATAAAAATTGTTTTTTACTTCTTTAATGCGTTAACGTATTTTCCCGAGATTCTACATTTACGTACAATAAATGATTGCCCAGAAACAGTCGACTTGATTTTAGAACTGCTAATAATATTCGATTTAGTCTCTTTCTACATTAATACATTTTCCTTCCGCTGTGCAAATCTCATTATCCCTTTATATAAATGCCCATCAAGGTCCACGGCCGACGATAGCTCTTCATTGTTGTTGAACTTCTTTTCAACAAGCAATAATTTTAAATTTCAAAAGCAAAGATCCGATGAATTAACGATTGCAAGGACTGTGCAGTTGTACAATTCACATGTATAGCAGTAAACTCCACTCACACAAATTTGTATGAGTGGAGTTTACTGCTATACCTGTAAAAGGTCCGATGATATAAAATCTGGTAAAGTGAATGCACATTGTTCTAAATACACTATCTTTCCGACTATTCGCAACCATATTTCATTATTTGTTATTTTTAAAGGATCTAAGACACCAGAGCGATGTTCGCCATTTGTTGTTTTATCCCTTTATGAATAATATAATAACAAAATACCTCTTGCATTCTAGAAAGCGACGCCATCACTTCTCCCGTCAGTAAAGCGAATTTTACCATCTAAAAACACAGTTCCCATACTTTTTCTGTACTATTATGGATATAGTAACCAGTCCTATCACAATCACCAAATCGTCACAAAAATAGTTTCTGTTTAATCATGTACGGAAGTTGGTAACGAAAGTTGAATTATTGCATGGCAAAGGGAGCACCCTTCTTGCGGATTACTTCTTTATATCAAGTAGGTGATGCAAAATACAAGGCATGCGCTCTTGCCGAAGTGCTCGCATTGCCTGCTATTCCAGATACGTTATTTACACGATTGTTTAAGACAATAATATGAACTTTATCCCCTATTTTTGATATAGTAGCCTTTAGTCGACAACTGGGTGGATTACCTTCAAAGCAAGAATTTTCATATTATTGTGAATTCGAATCCTTTTTTAAAAGGAATTGGTTAACAATAGGATGCTTGAAATAGCTCTCTGTCATAAATGCATTCAACCCGTTTACTTCATGACTAGATATAGTAACTTACCATTTACTTCATTACAGATATTACTAGTGCAAAAGAATGTTGTAGGTTAGGCAAATAATAACTGCGGGAATAAAGCTTCCCTCTATATATCATCCCACAATTTAATCATATAACAAAATTTTATAGAGAGGATTGAAGAAGAATGTAAAACGGAAATAGGGGCAATCATGACACCTCAATGATTTTGGTTTGAAAAACTAAACGAATGAAACGAAAAATATACTGCTTAGCAAATTCAATCCAACTTTAAATACAAACCCAACACTTTAATTATAAATAATTGCGGATTTATGTTGTTGTAGACTTCCGCGGTATTTGTTTTCTTTTAAAGAATTTAGGTTTCCGGGTTGAAACCGCGTCGTAGTTGCATGAGTCTGCCGACGTTTCAACAAAGAATTCCACACATCATTTATATCTAAAACGGCGATTGCCTTACCGCCTTTCTAATCATACGATAAAGTGCTACATTTTCAAATAAATAATGTTGATCATCTCTCAAAAGTTTCTAGTTTTAAAGTAGTGTGGTTTTTGAGTGCAATGTTAGTAACTTGAAATTTCTGATTCATCGTTCTACTACTTATACATAACGAAATACTTCTTGACTTAGTTACTGTGATTCGTGATCATATATTGTCAATATCATAGTTTTTCACATGAATTATGAATGTAATTGTACAGAGATACTCTATAGGTAATTTCTGAATCCATTAACTTGATTTGTAAATTTCCAGAAATGGGAACTAATTGAATGTTAGTACGTGGTATTGTACATAAGTTTTTGTGAAGTAACAATTTCTGTAGAATAAAAACTAAGCGTAATAACATGTCATTGTTCTCATTATAATATTGTAAAAATCATAATGATTAAATGTCAAGTTATATGTAAAACTTTCTAGAAGTTACGTAAAAAGTATATCTTAAGCAAGTAAACAAATTTACACATATATACTTATCATAATCATTATTTCATTTGATAACAATTGGTCTCTTAGGGAAGTCTTTTGTTCTCAAATTATTTCTTAGCGCACAATTAAAACTAGTATGCACAACAAACGCATCATCAGAGATTAATTTTATTTTTCTGTAAAATTAATGACCAAACGCGCAACTATGCCTCCAGATTAGATTTCTTCTTAGTATCAGTAGATTTTTGATAAATTGAACTACTTACATTTCACATAGACATGCATTTTAATTTTTTTTCTATACTCTCTAATATTCACACAACTTGAAATGCTTAAAATTTTAACTAAAAATAATTAAAGCTTTGAAAATAAAATAACTACAAGAGAAAAATATGAGGGATATAACTAACTACAACAGTTGCAAGTACTACGTGTATGCTCGTCAAACGTCATTATCAATTCCATTTAGTGAATATCTGCTTGTCTATATACCATCCAATGCTCTTAAGACTTTAGAATAAAATGAAGTTACGTAACTTCGGTAACCTTGAAACGAAATTTTCTCAAGATCAGTTTCTATTTAACTTGTCACCACAACCATTCGCTACTACTTGAGAGACACCTTGCATGACGGGGAATTACCGACGCAAATTCCAAACGATCTCCCCTAAGCCACGCCCATGTCCAAAACCGGGTCGTTGTTAACCTGTCTTCTAGACCTCTACCCAATAACGAAGAACTAATACTGGCCAAAGGTCTAAATTATGCTATATCCCCCAAAAGTATTCCCAAGGAGGGTATTATTGCTGAAGTGGAGTCTTCTATACGCTCTCTATCGAGTGTCATTGTCGACCACATCCGGTTTGAAACAGCCAAATGCCTCATCTCGGACAAACCTCCCCGTTCGAACCTAACGTATGAAGAAACCAAAGCCCTGAAAAATCACCGATCGGATCCGGACTCTATAATCCTTCCGGCTGATAAGGGAAATGCCACGGTCATCCTAGACAAGACCCAATATACGTCGAAAATATAATGGTATTATTAACGGATGGCACCTACATTCCTCTAAAACGTGATCCAACGCTAACGCTTGAACGGGAAATTTCTTCTCTGATAAAGTCTTATATAATATATACATATAATAATATAAAAAATATCCCTACGGAAACTCAACGCCGTCTCATTCCCCGAAACTCCAAACCGCCCCGATTGTGTGGTCTTTCTAAGATACACAAAGAAGGGGCCCCACTTCGCCCTATAATGCGCACCATTAAACAAATATCAGGAGCTGCCATGGGTCCGCCGCTTTCTCCTGTTGTTGCAAACATCTTTATGGAATCTTTTGAGTCTGCCGCCCTGGAAAACTCAGACCTAAACCGAAAGCTTGGTTTCGATATATAGATGACACCTTCATCATTTGGCCCCACGGGAGGGATACTTTAGATAATTTTCTTGGTCATCTTAACACCCAACACCCCCTAGATAAAAATTCACCATGGAAGTGGAAGTCATCCAGTCTACCGATACCCACGCATACGGAACGATATCTACATGCCGATTCCCACCATCATCCGGCGCAAAAGTTAAGTGTGGTAAATTCCCTGGTACGTCGTCCAGTTTCTATTTCTGAACCTGACAATCTGTCGAAAGAACTACAGCACGTCAAGTCATCGCTTCAAAATAATGGGTATCAAGGTCGGGATATACAGAAGGTCATCAAAAGACGCATACATCCCTCTCACGCAGACAAGTCCCAAGATTCCGAAAACTCTGAGGGTACGGTGTATCTTCCTTTCATTCACGGTGTTACCGAACGCATCGGCAGAATCCTCAGAAAACAAAACATCAAGGTAGTGTTTAAGCCTCCTTCAAAAATTGCCAACATTTTCCCTTCCCCTAAGGATCAAGTTCAGACCCTATCTTCAAAAAGGGTCTACAAAATCCCCTGCTCTTGCGGTCTAGTATACATTGGTGAGACAGGTCGTTCAATAGAAACCCGCATTAAAGAGCACAAACGTTAGCTAAAATCGGGGCACGTATCATCGTTTGCGGTAGCCGAACATCACCTGGAAACGGGTCACAATATTTTGTTTGAAGAAACCTCGGTCATCGCGAAAAATCCTCATTTCTATGGTAGAAAAATCAGGGAGGAATGGAGATTCAAAAACACCCCGGTAATATTAATAGGGAAGACGGATGCCATATATCCGCGATTTGGAAACCGCTCCTGCAAGCCCCGTCCCCTTCTAACCAATCAGCCGTTCAGGCCGCCGGTCGAGCGCGTCCTATACAAACCCGGTACTCAGCGATACACGTCAGAAGGTTCTCGTCTCTAGCGCGGTCAACACGCCGAGTCACCGTAACCTTCTGCCAAAGTGGTTTCGCCTCTAGAGTGGTTTACACGTCGAGTTACCGTGCCACTTTGGTTTCCCCTATTCTCCCGAAGAAGCCTCCTACGACGGAGCGAAACGTCGAGATCCCGCCTTTCTCTTTTGGTCTCCTTCTTTTTTCTTTTTTTCTCTCGTATCTTTCTTTCTATTTCACGTCCCGCCACCCTTTATCATTTTTTCTTTCTTATTTTTCTTTCTCCTCTTACTCTTATTTCTTTTTTATATATATCTGATCATGATACGGTCCAATTCCGGAAGTAGTTCGTTTATTACTAGCTCTGGCCGTGGAAGCCTACGTATTCATTTACCTTGCATGTCGTATACCCGATACACTAGTACTATTTTTAAACATTAATCAACATAGATTGTTCTTGGTCTTCTCCGCAGATTCTCTCATGCACAGTTATTATGTGTTTGCTTTCGTTGATACATTTTCTCTTAACAACTAAAGGGCGCCAGACGCTTAATTTTCAAAATCCAAACTTATTTCTTCTTTCTAAAAGTGAAATCATGAAGCTTGCTCATTAGAGCGATTAAGAGTGCATCCGCTTAATATTTCTTGATTTACTTAACTGCATTATAATCAAACATATGTCTTATGTTATCAAATAAACTTTATGTAGATTCAGCACATTCAAAAGTGCAAATGAACTCAAAAGGGAAACTTGATAACGAACAACGCTTTTACTAAAGGTATTTTTATTACACACGCATCTTAGTTTTCATTTTTTCTTATTTGCCTTTAATTTTCTACAAGTGCTCGTAAAAATCTCAACATGATATTGTGTATTTTCCACGTGGAGCATAATTTGTTTGTTACAGTAGGTTGCATGCAACAACACAGACGTGTGTTGCATAATAGAATTAATGAATATGTGGAATTTGTTAGAATTTTTATTATTTTGAAGCTTATGCGAAAGTGATAAATACGTCCTTGTCTATTTAAACAGCACTAGTACTTCATAAAATACAATCTGGTCATTGAACTTAATATTTACGTTTTGTTTTATGTATTTATATACATAAGTTAGTATGTACTTAATATGCGATATTGTAACATATGCTAAGAGGTACACTTTCTTTATCTCAATATGTTTCAATAATATCCAACGAATAGATTCTTCTATAACAGAATCACGAACAAAAGGACTGTGTTTTTATATATTTATATTTTTGATTGAAATATACAAACTAGCTTCTTTTTTTATTCATATCTCGTTCACTAATTTTTGTTAATATATGTATCCACTATCTGCAACAATATCAACATTATCTATTCGACGCCAATGTTGTTCGGCAATACTTGGACTAGATGTACAACTTACTGCACAATCGCTACACCATCAACAATATTGTTCAATATTCAATATTGGTGCGTAAGGCCCACTTTGGAGCACTATTTCTATGTGTGGCTTTTGTCATCATATCTTTCGCCGTTACAACATATGGAAACAGTTCAACTTTTTAACTGACAATTTAACATAAGTTATTAAAACCTTTCATCTGTAATTAGTTCATTGTGTCATGTTGTTGTGATCACCTGCATTACATTTGTTCTGGAGCAAATTGTCAGACGTTGTTAAAATTGGGCGTAATATGGATTAAGAAAAAATATGTTCTCTTCTGCTTACTAGAGATTTAGCTTTCAAAATAGAGGTATTTAAACTCTTTGGAAATGGTCCGTATAGAAACATCTTCCTTTATGATATTTGATTTACGCGCAAAAGTGAGTAAAAGTGATCAAAGTGATTATTTTTATAAAATCAAATTTCCATGATACTCGCACCGTTAGTAGCAGCAGGATTACAATCTATATTCCAGATATAATGTACACAATTCAAGTGTACGCCATATGCTACTTGAAGGTAGTAAAGAGTTAGTCTAAAGTTCACAAAATCTGACCTGTTTATGTTATATTCCTTATCGTTAATTTTCAGTGCTGGTGGTCTTGTAACGGCCGTAGCCCCTGTTGTGATCAATGGAAATGGATTGTGGGTTGGTTGGCCCGGCATACATTTGGACGACCCCAATGAACCTATACCCGAATCAGATCCAAATGACATAACACCGACAGCAGGATTAAAATCGAACAAGGTTAATATAACTTTTGTGGCATTTTTCTCTTTTATCACCTTCAATTATTACAGGTAGTCTCAGTAAGAATCGACCCAAAAATCTTTAATTCATACTATAATGGATGTTGCAACGAAATATTTTGGCCATTATTCCATTCTATGCCCGATCGAGCAACATTTAAAGGTGAACATTGGAAAAATTACGTAATAGCGAATAAAGAATTTGCTAATTGCACAATGAAAGCACTAAAATCACTCGCCAAGACTGATGATACAAATGCTTCTTCCGGACATAATATACCCCTAATTTGGGTACACGATTATCACTTAATGCTTGCCGCCAACTGGATTAGGCAAGTAAGTACTTATTTTCAATATTTGCTGCGCTTTCAACTACACTTGATTGTTGTATTTAGTCAGCAGAAGAGGAAGGAATTGCTTGCAAATTAGGTTTCTTTCTTCATATACCCTTCCCTCCATGGGATATATTCAGATTATTTCCTTGGTCTGATGAAATCCTGCAGGGTATGTTGGGTTGTGATATGGTCGGCTTTCACATAACAGACTACTGCCTTAATTTCGTTGATTGCTGCCAACGCAACCTCGGTTGTCGTGTAGATAGGAAAAATCTGCTTGTAGAACATGGCGGAAGAACAGTACGAGTGAGACCACTTCCAATTGGTATTCCCTTTGAAAGATTCGTCGAACTAGCGGAAAAAGCAACAAAGGTGCTTTCTACTACACAGAAAATTATCTTGGGGGTCGATAGATTAGATTACACAAAAGGGTTAGTGCATAGGCTATTGGCTTTTGAAGCGTTGTTAGAAAAACATCCCCAACACAAAGAAAAAGTGTCACTTCTTCAAATAGCTGTACCATCCAGAACTGATGTGAAAGAATACCAAGACTTAAAAGAAGAAATGGATCAATTAGTCGGAAGAATAAATGGGAAGTTTACAACGCCAAATTGGTCGCCTATCAGGTATTGGAATTATACTGATATATTCCGCAGTCCTTTCTGTATCACTTTGAAAGTAAAATTTGTTTTTAAACTAAAATTATTAGAAATTTTTAAGTTTAGTTAAAATAAGCTATTATTTTTGTGAGCATTTAGTGTAAACTGTTTCCTAAAAAACGCTAGAAGCCGTAACCTCTTTATATTCAATATTCGATTATAAAGGAGTAAACAGAGCCTAATATTAATTTTTGTTATAAATTTTCCGCTGTCGATAGCCAAAATTTTTCCTAAATAACAACGTCTTTTTATAACATTTTTGATTAAGTTTTTTCTAAATTTAATGATGACTACCAAGTTAAAGAAATAGTGGGTAACTGGTATATTTGGTGAATGATGGATGGGGTCTTCCAGACCTGTTACATGGCCCACACGATTCTCACACCTTTTGCCGCTCAATTTTTGGTTTTAAAAGTATTTTCAAAACAGAGATACTTAAAAAATGATTTACTTTTTAAGTACTTCGTAAACAAAGATAAATTACTTCAATGGCAAAGTACCCTTTTTTAAAGAAAAGTTAAATATCACTGGTATCAGATTTGCCGTTGAAAAAGTGTTTAACTTGGGCCCTGTTTATAATTCTTGTATGTAGCATCGTCTCATTTGTATACAGTAAAGGAATTACTGCTTGTAGAGTTTATCTTTTAGATCCTTTTAGAGGCAAATTTCTTATGATTGCACTCTGAATTTAGAAACTTATTTGTTCTAATCGCCTTAAGTAAACACAGATATCCTTGTGGTAATCAATCTGTAGCTTGTGTGATTTACATCTCCATAATTTAAATCTATTGAACCAGTCATAACATAACGTGGGCAAACATATGTTTAGATACATCTACGGTGCTGTTAGTCAAGATGAATTGGCCGCATTCTATAGAGATGCAGCAGTTGGTCTTGTAACTCCTTTAAGAGATGGAATGAATTTAGTTGCAAAGGAATTCGTAGCTTGTCAAATTAATACCCCTCCAGGTGTCCTTATTGTTTCGCCATTTGCTGGTGCTGGAGAGACTATGCACGAAGCTCTCATTTGTAATCCCTATGAGATAACCAGTGCTGCAGAGATCATTCACAGAGCCCTGACTATGCCGGAAGATGAACGAATCCTACGTATGAATTACCTTAGACGCAGAGAGAAATTAAATGATGTTAACTACTGGACAAGGTCATTTTTGTCAGCGATGGGTTCTTTGGTAACGCAAGATGACCATGATGACATTGGAGCCGTTACTATGCCAGCAGTCACCTTAGATGATTTCGACGAATACCTTGCCAAGTGAGTCAATAAAATCTAATGCATGTATTTGTACTAAACGCAAAAAGGATCAAGAATATGGAAGGCTGTGACTACTATAGGTGTTAGCATTTCTAATATTAACGTTGACAGTGGGATTATGGTACAATACATGATAACATAAATGATTAATTCTCATTCAAAAGTTTAGTAAAAGTTTGACTAACAACGATAGCACATCTTTTAGAACGCCATTGATAGATATTTTGAGCAGTAGTTGAGTCTCAAGAAATTTTGTATATTATTTTCTAACTTTCGTACTTATAAATTAAATTTACGTTATGGGTGTTTTACGATTATAAATTGATGCCTTTGTTATTTTGCGGGAGCAATAAATTTGTAAAATTTATCACTGAAATGGTAAAAAATTTAAAGATTATTACTTCTTAGTGAAGAGCTTGAGTTTAACTGAAGTGCTATTCTTATTTTGGTTATCATCAAACGAAGTTGAAGTGAATTAGATACAAAAAAATATTTTACCAAAAAATTACATTTGTTGATAGAAATTGTCGTCACAATTTTAAGGACACCTTAAAAATATAGTTTTTAATATCAAATCTAATTCGAAAAACAATTTGAAATGATTCCTCTCGCTTTCGAATTCGTTTGGGATCAAGACTGTAATAAGTATGTTTTTCTTTTACATTTACAATACACCCATTTAAGTATTCAATGACGTTTCAAATATACACACAGATTAACACTTACATGAACAAACATAATAATTTACATATTAATGTAACTAAATGAATGACGTAGGGCTTATTATGCATGAACAATTCAATACATGAAATGTTAAAATCTGTGTACTAACTTGAAGTGTAAGTGATCTTATTTATATAAATGTTTTACAACTCTGAATTATTTTGTGTTTTAGATACATTGGAAATACGCATAAGCTGGCTTTATTGCTTGATTATGACGGAACTTTGGCCCCAATTGCACCGCATCCAGACTTAGCTGTTATACCACCCGAAACAAAGAATATACTGTTGAGACTATCGAATATATCGGACGTTTATATTGCTATAATATCTGGGAGAAACGTCGATAACGTAAAGAAGATGGTGTGTGTCACTTAACGTAAAAATTGTGCACAAAGTAATAGCTGTATCTGATTTCAGGTTGGAATAGATGGCATAACGTATGCCGGAAATCATGGATTAGAAATCCTACATCCAGATGGTACAAAATTCGTACATCCAATGCCGACTGAACACGTAGGAAAAGTAGTAGAATTATTAAAAAATCTGCAGGAACAAGTTTGTAAAGATGGTGCTTGGGTAGAAAATAAAGGAGCATTATTGACTTTCCACTATAGAGAAACGCCTGTACACTTACGAAAAATTTTAGCAGACCAAGCCAGGAGATTAATTGAAGACGCCGGATTTAAGGCTGGTGACGCGCATTGCGCAATCGAAGCCAAACCTCCGGTGCAATGGAATAAAGGTAGGGCTTCAATTTACATCTTGAGAACCGCTTTTGGCGTGGACTGGAGTGAAAGAATAAGAATTATTTACGTTGGCGACGATGTTACGGATGAGGATGCAATGCAGGTATGTAAATTCAATTTTCGTTACATTTTTTATCAGTGACAACATTCTTCAACAAAGTACGATTATGTACTTTAATATACATATGATATATCTATATTCATTTTTCAAAACTTTCATTCTACAGTGACTTCAAAGAACATAGATTACTTAATTAAGAATATCATAATATATAAAATAAATTATACAACAGAAACATGACACATTAAAAAAAATAAAGACTTTGTAAAAGGAATAGAAAAACCAAAAAATAAATAATACTTCAAAGTAAGAGCACGTTTCTGGGATAAAAACAGGATTATAGATGTTACTACATATTTAAGGAAGGGAAAAACAAGGGTACAAAATAAAACTAAGGAAACTTTATTGAAGACAGCAATAAAGGAAATACCACGAAAACTGGATACGTGATTTTACATGTCTCATTCATATAACAAAAAAATCATGGAAATGTTGAGAAAGAGCTGAAAGAGTGGACTTAGTAATGATTGAGGAATGTGACAAAATGAAAGGATCAGGAAGGCCGGATATAACACGATATGCTAAACCCCTCCTCTCAATCAACCGATCAGAAGTAACGCTTCCGTTGTATAGCCCGGTACTCTGCGGTGTATGTCAGAAGATTTTCGCGTCTAGCGTCGTTGACAAGCCGAGTTACCGTGATCTTCTTCCACAGTGATTTCACATTTAGCGTAGTTTACACATCGGATTACCGTATCACTTCGGTTTCCCTGAAAAAGCCTCCTATGACGGAGGCGAAACGTCGAGTATAGAATCTGGGATGATTCTGTACTTTATTTTATCATGACACGGTCCAATACTTCCTTCTGCGCCAAAAAGAGAAACAAATAGATTTTTATAGTAAACTGTAGAATGAAGTAGATGAATAATTTTATAGCGATGGGTTATTTAAATGAAAAGATGGAGAATGTTCACAGGAAACAAAGAAAGGTAAGATGAAAAATCTAAACGTCCAGGAAAGCCTACAGATTATCGTGTTAGAAACAAAGAATAGCAACGATAGCTGGAATGCTTGGGTTATACTATAGGAAGAAAGAGAGTCTGTTTGAAAAAAACTTAACGAAATAGGAAAAATAGGGGCAACGAAAGATACAATAAACTATAAATGAAAACGGTTTGAAATAGGAACAAATAGAACAAATAACCAAAGGTTATACCAACATAGGCTTCTACCGTATGGTAAAAGTTAATGTGTAAATGAATTATATGGATCTATAATATAAAATTCATAGGTTTCCTATTCTGCAAATGAAAATAAACACTATGTTCTTCGAAACGGTCAAAAGAATACTTGGCGAATATTTTATCAATCAAAAATGATATTGGAAAATGACGATTGTATGAACTGTTTTGTTGAACGTATCACTAAAAACACTATCTATTAATATCTTTTCGAAATTTCTAAATATATTTTATTAAAACAAATTGTATCAGAAATAATTATTTTTTAGAATCTTGTGTAATGTTAACATTATTAAAGAATTATTGAAGAAAATATTACAATTTGAATTTCTTTTTCACAATTCTTTATTGATTACATTTTAATCAGCATTAAGAACACTACTTCTTCAGTTTAAGCTACATTGCAGCACTGATAGCAGTTATAGCAATAGAGCCCATTTCATTGTCTAATAATCGTTTTTACCTAATTAGCTTTTTCCAGTACCTGTACATAACTACCATAGTTTACTACCTCAACTATTTTAGGACACCTATCTTCAGGGCAACTTTTTATATCTGTTTCATTTATTTTAGGCTCTAAAAGGTATGGCGGCTACATTCAGAGTTACATCATCGCAAATAACAAAAACATCGGCCGAAAGAAGACTTCCTTCAACCGATTCCGTACTTACCATGTTGAGATGGGTTGAACGTCATCTTAGTCGAAGAAAACCGGCACCTATCGATTCGCCGACGTATCATAACTATCGTAGAAATTCTAGAACAAAGACAACAGATGGCGTTCAAATGGAGATGTCATACACGACGAGCCCCAGAAATTCCACGCACGAAAATGGAAAATAACTTCGTCTTCAAAATCATTGTTTTAGGGATCCCAATGGGATATAAAATATTTTACCAAAATATACTCTACGTAATAATGAACATGCAAATATTCAGCATGATATTGTTGTGATTGAATTAATGTGACTGCTCGAATGTAATATGTATATATTTTATACATAACATATTTCAGTGTAAAATAAATTTTAAACGCGCAAAATAAGGTGAAGCTAAATATCTTAGGTCATAAGTTAGTATATCATCAAGTATATGCTGAGTTTAGCAATAAATTATTTTTAAAACAGACTGAATAAGCTAATAGAAGAAATGCCAGTATGTCAATAAGCTGTAAGCAGTGGTAATGATTATTGTTGAATTTAATTTTTATATACATATACCAATTTCACTGCAAAATATGTTAAGCAGTAAATGTCAGTGTTCAAGTAAATTTAGCGTCGAAATTGTTTGGCACACAAGGTTTTACGCCTTAGAATAAACATTATTGCAATATCAAGAACCAGTTAAACTACCAAATTTGTTACACTATATTTAGTATTTGAATTTACAAGGATGGAATACATTTAGATAACGTATTTTACATTTATAATACCATGAATTGTTTCGACGTTGAATTGGTTTAAACACTTACCTGCGGTTACCTGTTGTAAATGAGGCTACAGAAACGAGTGCTGTTAAAGATGCGTGCGGCTCGATTACTATCAATATTTAAAATAACGAATGTAATTAATTACTATTTTAGTGCGATTGTATTGTTGATGTAGACTCTACATCAACAGCAGAATCAAAGTGAAACAGTAAGTAATTACACTCATTATTTTTAATATTGATAGTGACCGAGCCGTACGCTACTGTGAAAGCACTCGTTTCTGCAGCCTTATGAAACTAAACGAGTTTTGCAAATATGTATATTTAAATAAATAAATATTTTGGTAATGTTGATTATTAAATTTTTGTAATATATTTATATTAATTATAGCTTTGGAATTATTATTTTATTTTTTTTTTTTTGAATAAAATACACCATGTATAATAATCACTGTTATTTAAAGGAAGACGCACCTAACTGTCTGAAATGTTTTCGCTATCGCAAATAAATTAATGTTTTGCTTTTTTTTCGAATTTACGATGGAACGTTTCCTAATATTGTGCAAGCTGTATTATCACGAACTGTTAGACCGTAACTTGGGGGCGTCCATCGTTACTCGCAATAGATTTAAAATGAGTTCATGATGTAGAGGTACTCACCTTGGCAATTTATAAGTTTTTCCAATGTACAACTACCTTACACTAACCTGCAATACGAGTGAGTGTCCCGATCTACACTAACCATGCTCCTCTTTTCTGCATTTCTCGGCCGTAATGTTGAGTTAGCGTAAATTGGTCAACTAATCGTCTGTAACCTAAAAACCTATAATCTATCCAAACAACACTATAGCTACTCTCGCCCACAAATAATGTTAAGGCAATATTTATTTCGTTGCGTTCCCCTTCCGTCTGGTATATGTATCTTGATTACAGTTGACTTAAGGGAGATGTCACGAGGAGGACTACGATTAATCTACATCGGCCAGCATACCGTGTTTAAAGTAAAAGCCTATAGTCTATCCAAACAATACTACAACTACTCACAAATGATTTTAACGCAATTACATATATCAAACCTACATTCCGTGGTAGTATCCCTGTCTTAAATTTCCTTTTTGAATGACTGTTTGAAAAGCTTGAACTCGAGTCTCTAATGAAATCAGTGGTGGCCACTGCAGATACCAACATTTTATTGTGCAAAGGTTTCATAGAAGAGGAAACAATTAAAACTTAAATGTGGTATGCTAAGCAAAAATTATGTTATGTGAATTATATCAATAAGTTAAATTTCATACAAAACAAGAAACCAAAGCTATGTAGTAGACTGCCTATGCTCTTTCATTCCTTTACATATCTTTCATGAATTATCTAATGACTGATGACACTTTTGTCGATATGGCGACAGTTCACATTGTTACTGCTGTTAGAGGTAATATTTTATTTTATTGTTGTCGACTGAAATGGAAACAATTGCTAACCATGGTAACCAAGAATAGATAGCGTAAAAGGTTGCACGAATTTCGGATCGCATGAGGCTGTCATTTTGTTGTGTGACAGGTTCGTAATAAAATAATTTAAACGAAAACCAGAGACGTAGCGCTAATAATATAAAATCTGAAAATTTGCTTTGATAGTAGAATGATAGGAACAGTGTAGTCAAAAGTCATGAAATTCTACTCTTAAGAAGATGATTACCATGAAACTGCAACGATAATTGCCGAATTAAAGAAAACATCTTTGAGAAAACATGACGTTTTTGGGAAAATATACTAATAAAGAAGAATTAATAAATTATAATATTAAAGAAGCAGATGTGAAATAAAATTGGTATGTAGTGGTACACGGTCAACAGAAAGAGTGCCCAAAAAAGTAGTTGCTATTATTAAGTCAAAACGTTATACTAAATACTAAGCAATTTACATGTATATTCATTTGTTTCCATACTTATTAGCAGCACGTTTCCCGATATATTGCTTAAATATTCTAAATGATTGAAATTTAGATTATGTATTTATTACAGTTTTAGTAATTCCGCAGTTCCTTCTTATCAATATTGCGAAATAAATTGTCAAATATTTTGGCCGCTATAAAATCGTGTCCGCTACCGCCAAGGTAACGGTATCAAAATGGGCTAAAAGAGAAATCATGACCTAGCCATTATATATGTAAAACGATAGCTATACAGTTTTCATGGTCATATGATGGAGTGTTATCACTTGCAATAGATTTTTTCGAAGTTTCTATATGATGACAAGTACGTCTATTTATCATAACCCTAAATATGAGCAGATTTAGTATAATTTCAAAAGTGACAGTAATAGACTTTCTCTGGAAGAAAAAAATAGAATAAGAGAATGGAGTATACCATCACCTCAACTAAAATTGAGGCAAATAACTGTAGGAGGAGGTGAAAATAGAACATTCGCAGAACGTTTGTTTATGGAAATTTATAGAAAAGTAATTGCTCAAGTGAATCTGAAGTTTCTAATTTATTATACTGTTTTCTATTTGTGGTTCTATAATACTGCATCTGGATCATCAGATAGTTACGTTGGAATCGATACAAAAGATCTACATTGGATTATAACGGGAAAGTTACAGTTGCTCCCTCCTCCCCAAAAAGTCACGAACAGCCACTAATTTATAATACAGTATTGTATATAAAATAACCCTAACTCCTGGTAATCTTAATTTAACGGCCAACTACTATATATGTTCTATTTTATATTTACAAATAATTTTCACAATTATTTATTACATTTTTGGCTACATAACAACTTCTTGCTTAAAATGCCCGCTGCTATATAACGTGTTTGTTCCGTCGATTATGACTCACTCTATGGAATCTCTTCGTTTCCCAATTTCTTGCACGAATGCCACGTATTTGTCATTATTTCACCATTTTTTTTTTGTTTTTATCTGAGTTTATTGAAATTGAAAACTAATAGTAATTTTAACCTTTAACGCAAAGCGTGTTGTCAATTACTAGTTAATTGTTAAATTTCGTGAGATATGGGTTTATTTGGCGATTATTTTATATTGGTTATTTAAATTGCGTTCACCAGAACAATAAAACATAATAAATTTATTAATAAAAACATTAGATCTAATTATACACAGACAGGACCAGAAGCAGTAGGTTTCCAACAAACAATAACAAAGTAATTATTCAACTTTATTTCAACTCAAGATAAACAATATGTAAAACAAAAAATACAGTGTTATATTACATGAGATCAACAAAAATATTTGGATTTTTCCACTATCAGCATAATTTTATAAAATATAAAAAACATTTAGTATTGATTACTGGTTATAATCAGCAATGTGATTTTTCTATTATCGTTCATAAATGATATAGTAATAAATGGTTGAAAAATACCTTTGAATAAGTACATACATTTTGAATACAGATTGGTAAACGTAGTTTTTATTCTTAGCTTTGGCAATACGACGCAGTTGCTTTCTATGGTTCTGCTAAATTTCCAAAAAATTTACATACAATATTTACAATTCAGCCCTTCTTATCTTATAAAGGGCGGATCTTATACACTAACTTGGTAATATTTCTTTATATTTGTTTCTTTAAGCGTATCACAAAACGGGTTACATATAATTCAAATATACATTCATACAGTATATATTTATATGTATCATTTATGAGAGTATTGCACTGAAACCAGTTCAGTAGTAACATTAACATTTCGTTGCCAAATAAAGAAATAATTGTAATTAAGATCAGAAGCTACGAGGTAAGTATTGACATACAAATATGATATGAAGAGGTTTTTAAAATGAGTACACGTTTTTAATACTATTATTGGAATTGTGTAAGTGTAATAGAATCATGTATAATTCGTTTATTTCAGCAGGAACCGACAGAATTTCCGAACTATTAAGTTGTATATGTCCTTTTATCAATTCAATGTTATATTTGAGAAATAATAATGTTATTTAAGACAAAAATAATTATTTAAAATTAGTTTCTCTGGCCAGTAGCCAAATTATGGTCCTTACCATTAATTACAAACTCAAAACTTTATCATCGGTTTCTACAATGGAAATACAGTTAAATACAAAACATTTTGGAATGTATGGCAATAATGTTAAAAATCAATCATTAATTTACATCAACTGTCATAGTTAGGAGATTAGCTAATTGCTGAATTACACAATTTTACTAATAAGATACATTTTTAATTTTATTACATATAACATGTTAGTGCTTGACTGTATTGACATCATCTAAAGTAAATATAATCCATTTCCATCTATTCATCACTAGTTTCTTGAGAAAGCTTATAAGAATCAGTTTATATATTCGCTTACTTATACAGATAAAGGTAGTTTATCAACAGATTCTATACTTTTTAGTTTGAATAGTAGAGAGTGGATTTATGTGCACAGACGCCTAGAAAACGGGAAGTAGTAAAGTTTAACTGGAAGACGATTTCAAAGATCAAAGACAAACGAAGGTATGTGATGTCAGAAGTTATGAAGATAAATATTAGCCGACAGGTTATGTGAAATAAGAAAGCGTATTTATTTTTAAGGTAAAATAGAAAATGTGTATTTTTGGGTGCTTTATGTTTAATCCTAACACTTCGTTTGGTATTCGTGCTTGTTTAATGCTTAGTATGAATAACCCAGCAATTGACATTAAGCACTACAAAATGAATGACAGTGAAGTAACATAATTAAAGTTCTGCGTTTTTGTAATTATTTCAGCACACTTGGTTGTGCTCAAACTCAGAACTTCCCATAATATTTTTGCTAATAGACTTTAAATTTAGTGAAACATATTTGGTTAAGCGAGAAATACCCAAACCTCATAGACATTTTTACTTTCATTTCGAATCAAATTTTAACTATCACAGTTATTGGACACCATTTTTAACTAACTAAACCCTATAGCTTAAATTTAATTTATCCTTCAGGTAGTTAGGAGTACTAAACATACTTGATAACGTGACAAATCCTGTAAGCGGATACGCGGAATAAACCACAAAATATGTGAAAATGAAGGTGATTGTTAGTTAACCAAACAATTATCCATGACATTATTAGGATAGTAGAAGCATGTGCATATATTGTGAACAAACTATACGACGGTTACTCAGGAAATGAACATTTCTTCCTTTCCCTACATTATTTTCCATCGTAGTCGTCGTTCAAATTCAAGTCATTTAGTTAGTTAGTTTAATTATAACCGTTTTTCTGTATCTGTCCCATGTTTGGTTGTCACTTCGTTATTCAATTAATCATTAACTTTCGGTGGCGTCCAAAAAAATCCTTTTAATACTTGATAACCATTAGAGTTTTTCGCGGTTGCACATCCACATTGAGTTACGTTCAAACAGTCTTTGCTTCTGGATTTGCTGGTTTAGGTGGAAAGTTTTTCTGCATACAACATATAGCCCTGACTTGGCGCCTAGTGGTCATTATTTCGAACTAAAAGAGTCTTGTTTCAATCCCCCAATTAATAAATGTATAAGAAAGAAATGTTCTTTACTTCCTGAATGACTGTCGTATATTCCAAAATAAATATACTGATTTTCTTTCTTTATTTTTCGTTAAATTCTATCAATAGTAAGAAATACAAAAAGGCGAAGGAATTGTTCTCCCACTTTAAGTTTAGCGACTTCCGTATCTTGATGCTTATTTAATTGTAATCGTATACAGTAAGAAATTTAGAAAACAATTGAAGCACATGAAATATATTTCAAAATCACAATATAAAGTATGTTACAGATTTCCTAACTTCTAGATTTTATATTAGATATTTCCCCGAATTGCATTTCAAGTATATACAATCATAATGTAATGAGCAATCTGTTCAGCCAATATTGATCCTTTGCACTTTTCTGGAAATTTGTACCCTTTTTACTCACACTAACTTTTAATGTGTAAGACAATAAATGAATATCTTTTCTGTAATAAAGTTGCTATTTTTGGTTTATGTTATTGAAGGTCTTTTCATCTTTTCTTATTTTAAATAAATTACTTTGTATTTGATTTAAACATCTTATATACAGAATAGATAGATTTTTATATAATAAACATTAATTTATAAATAACACAGGATATAATTTCATATAGTCAAATATAGCTCTTTCTGTTATATATAATACCTATATGTCAAAAATTATTATATTTAAAGCATTCTTATCATTGGCGACAGGGAATCGCATGTCTACATAGAATATTAACATTAGGTATAGGAAAGTAATATTTACAAAAATCTACAAATTGGTTAAAAAATATTTATGCACGTAAAATAAATAATTTATAAGAAAAAGATATATATTTTTAACTTTCACAGTTTCAAAAAGAAAGAATGGTGGAAAATAGTAAATCATACGTGGCCCCACCACTATTCGATTCTCTATTTTATTGTAATATTTTTCTATAAATAAATTTCTCTCCGTCAAAAGCCAAACCCCTGAACACTTACTGACCAGAATTAGTATTTGTAGGTATGATTAGAATGCTTTTTGAAACTGCAAAAGTATGAATATGTCCTAATTACGGTCCTTTTATCACTTATAACTATTTTATCACTTATAATGCTGTAAATACTGTAACAAGTTCAAGTATTTATTTCAGCTATTATATCAAATATAAAATAGTATATATATTTATAATTATCCGAACCAAATATTAAGTAAAATAAGATCTTCAAATAAACATAAATTACAGTTTTCATTTCTTCCCTGTTTATACAATAGATGCAATACATAGTTACTCTCTTAACATTGTTAACTTAAGGGTTTATTATTTATTTCTGAATATGGTAGATGTATGCAAGTATTGAACTAACATACATGTAACGACAACAACAAAAAAGGTAGTCTAACTAAAGTCGCTATGCTTATCGAAACAAACCGGAATGTTTATTAAGGTATACATACGTGTCAAGATCTGTTGTTAATTTCAATAACTGCATACAGCTTGCAGGATCATCTACGGTAATCTTACTCGATCACAATTCTGGTTAAATTGAAAGCCTTTGGCTCTTATATGCTACTATTTGTTTAACAACATTTAGTAGATGATTATCATCAAAGATCTCGTATAGAATACTTATTACCGTTTATACAAAACTTTAACAGCTACATTTTCGTTATTTACTCGGTACTTATTTTGTCATATATATTTATTGCGGTAAATTCAACATAAAATAGAGAAGTCCGTGACAAAACCCTAAGTTCAAGAAAATCACCAACGAAAAAGCAGTGCAACAATGATTATTAATAGAACATTTTGAAAAAAGTAAACACTATTTGACGTTGAACTAATCGGGACGTTTTCCAGTGTAATGAATATAGTAGAATTCGTGAATTCACTAAGTCCAGCTACATTCTTCGTTGCTGCCTTGACTTCGTATCTGGATTTCGCTTCTAAGCGCTTCAGTGTGTAACTGTTTTCTGAAAATAAGAAAGATTAATCATTATAGATGGTAACAAAACCATGGCTGAATAAAATAACCATTTGCGATACGTATTTTAATAATCTTTAATCAACAATCTGATAATCTTCTGGGTTGGTAATTTTTTGAAGTGAACGAATACGTCCTACAAAATCCAATTTTCCAGGGCGAGTGTTTTATACTTTGAGTAAACAAGTCGGAACGAATAAAGTCTTCCTTTAATGCCAAAAGATTTACACGTTATAAAAACCTCGTTATGCAGGAATGCGTTGTATATGTAATTCAATTCTTAGAAGGATAGCTAGCCGCGATGAACTCTGGGCACACTATTTTATTGCTCTATCACGGAAAGTTACTACGGTGGTGTTCTGAAAGATGAAAGGTATCATTTAGACCGGTTTTATATCGAAAGACGGGGCTAATGATTCACCATTCTCACTTCTGGTTGAAAAAGGTTAAACTCGCTTTTAGATCAAAACGACGAAGTCAAAATATCATAAGTGTGATTCTCCTCCGTGATAACGCCCAGCTACGTGGTATCCAGTAAACGCAAAAATGCTTTGGAAAATATTTATCCATCTTCTATGTAGTGCAGACTTGTACATCTTGTCATTTGTATCCGCCTGGAGCCCTTGAAGAAATTCTTGCGGTATCAGATTTGAAGACAGTGATGAAGTTGAAAACTTTATGTAAAAAAGAAGCAAAAGCATTTCACACTTAAAATACTCTAAAGCTCCCATGATGAAACGAAGCATGTTAGGGGTTATTGTTGCTGTTACTGTAATGTTTTGTTTAAATAAAAACCTTGTAATGGCTGAGCAGAAAATTTGTTAACAATTTTCTAGGAATTATTTGACGGAGTTCATCAGTGTCTCTATCTCCGAGCCTAAATAACAATTAAAATTCATATTATATGTATAAAATTTATTTATACAGACCAAGGGTCGAAAAGGGTGAATTACTATTAAACCTTTTTTAATCTTACTTACTTCGTTAAAAAGATGCTTTAGTATGTTTTACTGACTACTACATACAACTTATTGAGCAAGTGGTTAAAACAAAAGGATCTTTTTCTATAGTTTACACGATTTCAGTGTCTCAAATGTCAATGAGGTTATATTTCAGTGGTTCGAAGACAGCATAAGGTACTTCCATGACCAAAGAATCCACAAAATTTACATGTGATTTACATTATTTGAAAGTAGTGATTATGTTACATTGACCATTTCATGTCAAATAAGCTATGAATTGCGCGAAATAATTGGATTTTATATAGTAACGGATTAAGGAAATTGCAGTAAAAGATGCCATTATTTTATGTGTTGCTATTAACCCAGAATTTAAGAATATACTAAAAAAGATATATAATATAAATCAACTACAAAATTTTGTACTATGAATCATATACATTACTCTGGAATTCTAAAGTATGGCGTGTAAAAATAATACAAAACAGAATTTTCTATAAGCTATGAGATTAAAATAAGGAGAAAACCGAAGAAAGACCTTTCGTCTTAGGAAAATTTCGATGCAGATGAAGTGTACTTTATTTATTATATTTATTGGCCATTAGGAGATATGACTAAAAATTTTCATGGATTACATTGCGTCCGGATTTTGCCGGACACCTGTTATATATAAATCGCTGCAATAGAAATTCTAGGGGCGCTTTTAATAAAAAAAAGAATATGATTAAATGGGCATTGTCAATTAATAAAAGAAGGTCTTTGTCACCCCAATGAATATATTCACTATAGTAGCACGTACCTTTTATCACTGGATAGTATTTTATTTGCACTAGTGTTTGTAATTGGTAAGTTAAACATTAACAACTACATAAAACATGCAACCATGAATATCTAAAAATATTTAGCCATGAAACAGGCTTCAGTACTGTTTTGTTAACTAATATCTCTTTTCATATTACACGGCAACAAGGACCATGTATTTTCGAAAATAAATAAAAATAGTGTTGCTACGTAAATTTTGACATACATAAAATATGTATTCTATTTCAATCGACTTTCATAAAGTTTTAACACTGATAACTAGAGACCGGATTATATGCAAATTGCAAAAATTTAATTTAATTTATTTAATATGTTTTTACACTTTGCATATAATCCGGTCCTTACTGATAACTGTGTAATCACACGTATGGAGGGGAAGTATAATGCATAGAGGTAAAATTATGTATTTTTTATATTTGGTATTGAAAGGTTTCTTGGCCATAAAGGAAATAACTTTAATCTGTGTGAAATATAGCACATTTTTTGCGGCATATCCTACGCTATGGGAGAAAAATATACAATTTTCTTATAACAGACTTAATATCGTCATATTTGAACATTTATCAATGACGTAAAAGTGGAACGACATTGTACGGTAAATCCTCGCGTTATTATTGACACTTTCAGTATTTCCCAATAGAAATAGAAGAGAAAATCGCTAAGTTTACCGACGAAGAACTTCACGTCCTGACGACATAAAGATAAACCTGCGACGCGTCGAGCAGACAAGCTAGGCGAGGGAGTGAGGGCAGTAAATTCTATCAGGACTTTGCTAGGTTTCCCGTCTTTTTAGACGTCAATCTTCAGAAGGTTCGGTGTAGAAAAGCGGGAAGCCACTTATTTCTCCCTATCTCTGGAGCCTCGAATAAAATGGAGACAATTTGTGTCCAATATATAAATTAAAAGCGTCTCCAACGTCCGAGTTGGACGCTGGTACTCCCCAATCCATCACGTACAATTTTTAATTAAAATTTTATTTTACCCGCTGCAGTAGATAGCGTATTTCACTTTAGAACTTAGGTAACAGTGCTCGACAATTGTGTACATGTATAGTTTGCATTGGCTACATTTAAAACGCTCAGACACGTAAGCTCTATATGTTTCTAGCAAAGCGGACTTCTTAAATTACAACCCGGTTTGCTAGAAATAAATTGAAAAGTCCTCCAAAGTGTCACCCAGATTTTTTAACTAACTTCATCTTGCTTAGTAAAAATTAATAGTCGAAGTATTTAAATCAATAAAAAGTAACTTATTAATTACATGCATTTGCACATAATGTACTCTGCGACGCATATGTATTTGTGATAATTTAATTTTTAATTATTTATGGTAGTAATTGCCTTTTTACCCATATATGTACATATATATTTTTCAGCGGTTCTCGAATTTTGACCCGCATTTGAGTTGTTAGTTTCTATAAGAACCAATTCCGTCTCTTCGTTTCGATGTAATTGCATACACATCTTCATTAGAGAGCGTTGACTCGACTGCTCTTAGGAGTTGTGATTTTCGGGTAGGGTTGCACGTCAGTCGCGCTACGATTTCGGTGCGTGTTCTTTTCCGTGGTCTTCGTGGTACGTTTAGACGTTACTCTCTGCTAATAGGCGTTTCTACAACGCTTAATGTGTACGACTTAAGCCTGCAGAAACGAGCTCGCTCATTGGCGGCGATGATATATTTCTATAGCGGTCGGACACATCCGAAGTCGGAATTCATACGCGTGTGGTTAGTATGTGTATCAATGAGTGTTAATAGATTTCTTAACCGATTTTCGAGATTAGAATACACTAAAATAGTAAGTAATTACATTCATTATTTCTAATATGGAGAATAACCGAACCGTACCCTACTGCCAAAAGCACTCGTTTCTATAGCCCTAATATGATTACATTGAAATGTTGTGACGCGATCATTTGCTTTAGGGTTCAACGGGTTAAAATCCGAGAAGTACCAAAATATCATTTATGTACTGTCGTGAAATTTCATATCTTGTAACGAATTTTAACCTAGTGGATTCTAGGAAGTTTGCTTTGTATACATGCTTTATATAACTATTTATAAGAAAACCTAAAGAAAATGAAAGCAAAAATTGACAGTATATTAATAAAAGAAGGTTATATCACTTACAACAGTGAAAGCTCGACAAAAACCCATTATAATCTCCAAGTTAGCTAAATTTTGAAAACTAAATTAATAGATAATTTTGAGTCCTTTTCTTCATTTAGCCTCAACAAATTTGATGTTTATATGTCGGCGCGTTTGATCTCCCAATAGAACGCCTACGAGGATAGGTTCAAGGTTATTTTAAGGTTTCGCAGGATCAACGGCGTTTTTCCCGGTTTCCAGGTATGATAATGAAGAAACACTGTCCACTAACGATTTTATGCAATTTTTAAGGACTATTTCCTCTAAATGGCTTCGTATAGTTGAACAAATAAGAGGCTCACAAGTTGTGTTAATGCTCTGTATTAACTAGCCAGAATAACTCTCTTTTCTTTGACGCGCTTCCCTGCTACCACGCTCCCATATTACCACTAAATCCTGTTGTTAGCTGACAATTCCCTTCGGCAGGTCATCATGGTAACGAATATCCATGTGCGTATGCGTATGTGTAAAATATTTGTGTAATGGCTTTTACATTAATTAAATGTTTCTATGGGATATAAACTTTTGGATAGAATAGTGTCTATAATCCGCGATTACGTAAAGACATCCAACGATCCTGCATCATGTTGAATGCTAACAGCTACCAGAGAGAGTCTATCAATACATTTTTCTTACCAACAATATGAGATTAAAAAAGATACTAATAAGAAAATATAAGCAAAATGGCAAATGTAACTAAACAAATTGTAGGAAAATATTTTAAATTTACCGCGCTTAGAAAAAGTTAGACCCTGCGTGGGGAATGAGCTACTTTATGATAGTTATGTGTTATGTCTGGTTATGTACAGTGCGTTATGAAATATATAGTTTTGAATTTTTAACCGGTTTTATTTCGGCCATCACCTGACCCACAAAATAAAGTAACAAACTGGACGTGTTCTTGAGGAGAACAGAGGTGATAGAAAAACTACATTTCAATATACAAACTAATTAAATTAAATCTAACGTTAATAATCCCAAGCAACTATAAATTATCATTTGAAAACGGAAGGAAGTTACTTCAAAAATAATTTAATTTGATAATGCATTTGGCATTGATATTAAATTTCGTACTTTCCTAGAGATTGAGAGTATATCTGCAGCCTAATACATCAAGGTATTTAAAGGAACCATTTGAAATTTAGTGACTTTGACATTGACTCCGTGGTGAAAGAACACACCGGTGCAGCGAACAGGAGCTGTAGGTTGAAATCCTGCCGGAAGCCGTGAATTTTTATTCATAAACTAATTAAATCACATGTATTATAAACATTCGTAAGACACGTTGAAAAGTGTAAAACACTATCTATCATCACAATGGTTAATTCTCTTTTATAAAGAATATGCTAATATTCACTGAGCCCAGACTACATTCATCCTCGCTATTTAAATTTTGTGTTTCGATCCCGGTTCTAAGTTCTTTAAACTATAACTGTTCTCTCAAAGAAAGAGATAAGTTAGATAGGAAATAAGAAAACACTGTCTGTGTTTGTACATATTATTTTTTATTGGAGTTTATATACGTAGCACTTGGTACTTGTCGGACAGGTGAGCATTCTACCACGCAGAAATACGATAATATCTTGACAGACACAATTTTTTATGCCGAGTACATATAATTCATTAATTCAGGTAAATGAAATTGCATATTTTCAGAGAGCGCTTATAATTTATTTTGATACGCAATTCGCAGGCATCGGGGTAAACTCCACCTCACACAAAATAATAATTTACTCGCAACGCAGCGCTTCAAGATCACGACTCTCATTGTCAACCGTGTTACTGACTATAAACATACAACCATACAGTCCTTGCAATCGTTATGATACGCAACTTTGTCCAATGCATCAAACCGCTAGTAGAGTGTATATTTTTCCAGAGAATTCGAATTACTGTAATGATTTAATATAATGGTTCACCTCTAGAGTGGATTACATGACGAGTTACCATGCAGTTTTGGTTTCCCTTCCTCTTACTCCGGAAGAAACTTCCTACGACGAATGCGAAATATCTAGATTTCGCCTTCCTTTCCTTGCTTTTTTTTTCTTGTTTTTGTTTTCTTTTTGTTCTCTCTTTATTATTTGTTTTTTACTTTATACTGTTCACTATAACACGGCCCAATCCCGAATGCGAGTTCATTAGTACCGATAAAAAAATTTAGAAATAGTGGATAGTGCTTTTCTATAGAAAGCAACCTGTCTGCGAAAAGAAAAGGTTCTGTTTGTCCAAATATCGAAAATATTAATTTAATTAGGCTCTAAGAGAATAAGTCACGATTTGACTTTGTAACTATTTGGTCGGGGTAAATATTTATTTAATGATACTATATTTTAATTACCTTTTTTCATGCCTACGTTCAATGAAATAATATGCTACTTACCTATTTATTTTTGTATTTGGCGTAATACTTAATAGATGTTTTTTACGTTTATCAAAATATATTGCTATTTTTTACTATTAGATTAGTACTAAATAAAAAAGTTGGCGCATTATTCTAACTCATGTAACTTTTTAACTTCCTTTTGTCCTCATTTTCATATTTTTTTCAAAGCCAGTTCATTTATTGAAACAGTATCCAAAATTAGCCACCTTAACGGTTATTTAAATTATAGAACTAAAATAGATTGGGTTACGGAATGCACCGCAATTGACCATTAGAACAACTCTATTAAGTTTTTGCCGAATCCAATGGCATTTGTGTACGGTATTGAAACCAGTATTAATGTATTGACCAAAAATGCAAAAATGCAAAGTCATTTAATTACTCTTACGAGGTACTGTCAAATAACCACAAAAGAATGTGTTTTTAGTGAGATGGTGCTCTAGTACGGCTATTTTATTTATTTCTTATTAAAATACTCCGTTATCTTTTTCTTCTAGGAATAACTAATGAAATGAGTTAATAAACACCTCGATCACATAGTAAATGCAACTAGAGAAAGTCCAAGTGTCGCTGTTAATGTAAGAAGTGTTTCGACAGGAATGTATCGAGGAGAAATGTTATTGCCATATGGTTTCGATATTTAACTCAGTTCTCTTCTAGACATATTTGGAACTTATAAGCTTCGCGCCCCCCGACCTCTTATCATACTATGCAACAGCCATTATGTTTAAAAGGCATTTGACTGTTGCAGCTGTCGCATGACGTTGAGCACCACTGCATTTTGTTTCAACCTTTAAACTAAACTTCCAGCGACGTTTTTAAAGCAAACTTTCCAGGTCTCGAGAAAAAAATTGTTTTTTTTTGCCTTTCAAAAAGAATGGTGAAACTGATAAAGAAAAAGGTCTCCTAAAAAACTTTTGTTTCCACCATTCATAATCATTTCTTAAACGCTGACGGGTGCCATAACCGATTTTTTCTTAAAATATAAGATTTTTTGCATTTGTTAGCTGCTTTATGGTTCAAGATTTAGTTTAATTTATTATCCACTATTCGACAGAGTTACCGTGTCGTATCCAAGGTTACAGCAATTCCCTTTGTGTCTCCTACTTTTCCAACCACTGTTTATTATTTTTCATTTTTAGGAGTCTTCCATTATATACAGTTAATCTTTATTAATATAATCAGTTCAAAATCAATCTTGATAACCTTTTGCATTTAGGTAGTCTAAAGTTGCAATATATTGTGCACTTTTCTTTATCTTTAAACATATGTATGCATCCGGGTTTCTTACACCGAACCTAGCACTAACATTTTAAGAGTAAAGCTCATACTTCTTTTAATTTGAAATATGCCATTTATTTACTCATTTTAAATACTTAAATTTTCTATCAAATAAATTTATTTACACTTCAAACTTGTAGCGGTGAGTATAGGTCAAAGAAAATATTTGGAAATGTGCGATAATTGTGAGAAACAGATATTAGAATTCTTCAATTTTCAGTCTTAAAAAAGGAAAATACATAAAAACGTGAAAAGCAAATGTTCAATTCTAAAAAGAGTATATAATGCAAAATAAATCTACTGTAACATATTTTTTTTTTCGTACAGCGATTACAAGGACTGTATTGCGTTAACAGACTCGTTAGATTTCTGTTAAGCAAGAGCAGGTACGAAGAAGAATTAAAATACATCAAAGATGTAACGAGGTACAATGGTTTCTCTTCTTCGGATATTGATCGTACTTTAAGGAAAGTCTAATCGAAACAACACATCCGAAATTCCACGACCTTAACATCAACAAACACCAGCAATAAGAAAATTAGAACACCACCTTCTCACCCATCAGTAAAAAGGTTAAGCAAAATTTTCCACTAACAATCTTTTAGACAATCCCAAAGATAAACCGGATATGATGAAAAGGTCCGGAATTTACCAAATCACGGCTCACCTATTGTTTTCTGCAAAATATCCCACATAAATTGAGAAATTCCGCAGAGTTGCGGCGTTTCACTGTACCTCCCGTGTTCTCTGTAGGATTACTTCTGCAGTATCTGTTGCTTTAACGTTTCACGACGATTAACACTTGCTACAAACAGAATGCATTAAATCGTAAATTTCGCAAGTAGTGGGATACTAAAATTAATGCGGAAATTAATACAGTTAATGCATATTTGAAATGGTATAAATACAAAGGAAACGCGATATTGAGGGCATTTCAACTTTACTGATTTCTGGCCTGCATCCGTAAGCGATTGACTCTTTTGCGCGCAGAATAACTGCATGTAGTTCAATTGCAGGCAGGCGCCTGAATATCATAAACACAGCGGGAGGTTTGTTTGGCAAATTCCTAATGCAAACGTGTAAATGTACTTTATCTAATTTTAGTATAAAGTCTATCAATTATTTATCGTAAATATATAATTCGACCATTTGGGTACGTAAATTGATAAGCTTTTGGTATAAATTAATAAACAAATATAGTACGTACGTATTAAAGCAAAAGAATATCTAGTGCACGTATAGATATTCATTTTAATTTAAAGTAGAAACTCAACTTTGATCAACGTTTCAAAAGCAACTCATTAATAATTTATGAATATTTCAAATATATTCCATCTATTTTTTTTAATACAATCCTGACTGAGTACTGATGTTATTAAATATGCCCGAACGCATATTTACAATTATTTTGTGCACATGGTAGATACTCGTACACAGTAGCAGAATATGTAGATAGTCCCATTACATGATAAAACATCACACCGCGAAAAGCACTACACGATATTATGAAGCACTATTGTCCAAAATACATATAACTACAATGAAACTACAGTGAAAAAACATGGTTAATGTATTGAAACTACTGGCAACTGCTTATTACCATATCGAAAAGAAGTGTTATCGCGAACAAAAGAATTAATATAAATTAGTTTAATGATATCTAATTGGAAATCCTTTCTTGGGGCAGTCTACTGTCTTTAAAATGAGTATTACTCGCTTTTGTATGTTACCTGTTGTTGGCTCTATCGTTACAGCTTGTGGTTTGTTATTGCACCTCTTCTCTGTAAAGAATGAAGCGCTGTTAATTATTTTCCCAACGATGAATGGTAACTCGAGAGCATACCGAATCCGCCCAAATAGGTACCCCGCCACTGTACTCGACAGAAGTTGACTTCAACTGTACGACATCTAAGTTGCCAAATTAAAGTGCAGGTCCTCTTACCACTGGACCGCCGACCCGTTAATTAAGGACTTATATTCCATTTACTTTCAACACTCCGTCTTGAAGCACCACTAGCAGATGGTAGTCGAACAATGTGTGGCCAATGCAAAAACTGGCAATCATCTCCCCAGTACGTTACCTCATTCCCCAGTGGCGAAAAATCGGCTTTTTTTCTACCATTTCAGGACAGACTGACATAGTCAAGAATTATCCCGTATGGATTACTTGATACATTAAAATTCGACAGTTTCTGTCATAACTTCGTTTAGTGTTCTTGAATGAGTTAATTTTACTGACAGCTGTGTTTCACCATCAAGAAGACCATCAAAAAATCCGTCTATTCCTAAGCATCGTCCGGTACTGTAGGGTAGGCACTTTTGGCTAAGCTAAGTATTTTTCTAGAGTTCCACTTCGTACATCGTCGTAGCGTTTACTGCAACCACGTCGTACGAATACCCGCAATTTTTAATATGTTATATTTTCGGGTACGAGCAGTCGACTCCCGTGTGACGGTCGAGGTAATAGCTATCGTTCACTCCGAGCCGCTTTCGTACCTCGTCGATTTTCGTATAGTGGCATCCTTTATTGAAACTGTGAGGTCGTCACACGAATATTAGGAGTTTTTGATATTTTCAAGTATTGGCGGATTTCTTCGCTTCTTGTATAGTGGGAACCTTTACTGTAACGAAGGCGGAGCTTATACTGCAACATGCTTAACAAGTACGATTTCTCGGCTTTCTATTATCGTTCGTCGAGGCTACGGTTTCCTTTGTCGTCTATACATATATTTAGTCTTCTGTTGAGATTCGGACGGGAATCATTTTGTAAGATCGTCGGAGCGCATGTATAGATATCCTCAAGTACGATCTCTCCGCTTCTAGTTGACGGTCGTCGAGGCTGCAGCGCCAGTTGTCATCTGTACGTTTGTGCGGTCCTCTGCCGTAACGGGAGTTAGACATTTTTTCATTTAATTGTCCGTCGGTGCAGACGAGTTTGACGGACCAATTTTCTATGTCATGTCGACTTCATTGCTGTCGTTTTCCTTCTCGGGGCGCACTTCGCACATCTGTTCCCTACTGGCTTTTTCCCTTCTTCGGGGGGTAGTAGTAAAGAGCTAGATTGCACGTAGCGTATTACTTCTTACAACAATACCTGGGTAGCTGTGACATTACATACTTTTGTTTTGAGATCGGCTATTATCGCAACTGTCGCCCTCAACCAGACGTTCAGACTCTAAGAGATATGGTGGGTTTCCCTATAAAAGTGTAAATAACGAAGGTGTTTGGTTCGAGTACAAACACAAGCCAATGAAACAAGACCAAGTCCTTTAGGAAAATTCAAAGCAAGGAAAAAGTATTAGGCTCCCGGGAAGGTCTATCTAAATAAGCACAGCACCGAGGTGCGCTTATAAAATTAACAAGTAAATAGGGTTGGCTCCCCTGTACATATATAGGCATTAGTACATGCCTTTGACAAAGCTTCTGCGGAAGCATATAAGAATTTAAACCTAGCACTGACAACGTACACGTTGCGGCGATTACCGCATATAATAAAAACTAAAGGAAAGCATACATATACACACGCTAATGTACATTACATGTATAAGAGAGCTCGAATAACTGCAATTATTGCAAATATTATATATAATACGTACATCGTAACTGTACATAGGCGAGAGTGGAAACCATGTACACATTTTATTTTTTAAATATATTTTTTGCACATGCGCATTGAATTTCACTGTATAACCTTCAACTTAGCAAATAAGCGAGCATACTCTGCAAGTAAGTATTGGCCAAGTAATTCAGGAGTTTATGAGCAGGCTACAGCGACACTGTTCTTCAAACCAGGAGAAAGTAACAACTTCCATTACGTTTCTCAGTCGTTGGTGATGGTCGGTCTTCCTTTCTCTTATATATTGGTCTCTTAGTTCCAATTTACGTTTAAGGTCATTTTTAGGTCAATCTGTCTGTTTAATGAAGCACGAATTTTTGGGAATTACTCCAATAACTCTCAAAATAAGAAAACTAAGGGAAGTGTGCAGATTTATCTTATATACATAATACAGATATTTCGTTGGCAAAAATTTAAAGATGACTAGCTTTCGGTGGACAAAAATGATTGCTGGTGCTTATTAATAGGATTATACCGTATGACTTTAGCTTATATGAACTTACAAGTGTGTGTTAGAAACGTGGCACTGATAAACATGTGCTCATTTAACAAAGTGTGAATCTTTAAGAATTAACAAATATCCTTGGTAAAGTGATAATTCTTACAACGTAAAAACAAACGAAATGTTGCAATATAATTTTATTTATTTTATTTCTATTGATTGCTGTATGTGGAACATTTTGAAATAACTTCTTGTGGAAAGAATAGCATTTGCAGGTGATTTATCTTAGAAAAAAATGTATAAGCTGATAATTTACATAAAAAGGAAATATTTTCGTTGGGTATTAGCTGAACTATAAAAGCCATATTCCTTAAATTTCGCCAGACTTTGGTGCATGTTACAAATATGCCAAACGAGTGCGTCAAAATGAAACATACATTTTTGGAATTTTTAACATTGAAAAAAGAATTGTTGTGCTATAAAGTTTAAATGTTTTAATTTGTTGATTTTACTCGCCGGGCATAGAAATGATTTTTGCAGGATAAAAACAAAGCATGTGTCCTTTTGAATCCTGAAAAATCATATTAAGTGTTAACTGCCGACGTGAGTTAGAAACGAAGTCAAATTCAGCAGTTCATAGTATAAAATTGAATGAGAATATCTTAGTTAAATTCTAGTTTAAGTAACAATATTCTGAAAGTTGTTTTTCTAATAATACCGACCGATTCATCATTTCTCATTTAATAAAATATAATAAAGAAATCTGTATAACTATACAGACTTAATTACTCGAGGTTCATTGAGAATTGCTCTGCAGGTAATTAGTTCATCTATTTATAACATCCATAGACATGTGTATCCCTAAAAAATCCCCAAATTCCATAGATAACTAATATTTTCATTTAAATCGCGTATTTTATATAAATTTTACTAATTAAGTTTCCGTATTTGTTAACATATTTACTGGTTATACAGCAACAAATAATCGTTGCGTCGATTTAAACAAAAACCCGAAAGAAGAAATCGTATTTCTAGTTAGCCGTTTTCGTTGAATCCGGTACGTGAGTGGAATTCGAACTGAACGAAGGCCTGCAATAACCAAGGAAGAACTAGGAACTTTTTGTGAATAATAATTTCATTTTAATTCCCTTTCCCTAAGTGATAAATCTATACGTTACAGTATTTAGCGAAACTTTTTCCGTTCTTCGTGGGTTTAAAAAAAAAAAAAAGAAGAAGAACTCTTTTATTTCCATAATCTCTGGTGTACGAAGTGGAAGGAGAAAACTTCCCATGTAAATTATTGAAATAATTCTTGTCACGACAAAAAGTGCTCTTTAAAAGTAAAAGTAGATATTAAAGAGAGGGAGTGCTGCATGCTAGATGAAAAGCGGAGCCTTTTTTAAAGCCAGTTATTTATATATGGTTCAAAATTTGTTTTTGCATTAAAGAAAACATATTTAGCACAGGCTAATTTGCTTTTATAAAAATAATAAATTTGTAAACTTAAAAAGTTTCAGTAATTGTGTAAAGTAAACAGCTGTGAGCGACTACATCTTCGTACATTTCTCCAATATAAGTAGCAGTTTTATATTATTCATGTTCTACTACTACCATTGGATCCTAAACTAGGGTAGTAATCGCAATATTATGGCATTATTTTATTAAATTTGTAAGAAATGTATGGACAGCTCAACTTTATTTTAAAAAACATACATTTTGCATCCATTCTAAGTTCCTCTTATTTACTCTTGTTTCACGTAATGACGTCATCGATAATTTCTTTAAGGGTAAACTTTTATTTCATTTTTACTTTTTAAGAACATGTAATTGTCTAAATGGTGTCATCGAAATTTTAATGTGTCACCTGACTGTGACTTTTGTGTGTGAAAGGAGATGTATGTACAGTTCCCATCTTCCGATATAGTATTTTAAATAAACAATTATTTAGTGTAAAATCTAAGTATTGAAAATGATTTGAACTCACACTCAGTCTCATTGTGTAATAGCAGCATGTACCGCCGGTTACGGAGGGGTCGTAGGTTCAAATCCGACCTTAACTGATATTTTGATAACAACAAAAGTTTGATATTAATATAATATTATGCAGTTAGTGACTTTGAGTACCTTATCAAGAGCATTCTTATAACTAGCAGACAATTTTTTACAGCGAATCTACAAATCACGCATTTGCTACCAGAACAACTTTTGACGATATTTTTAGTAAGCTAATGACGATTGCAAGGACTGTGTGGATGTACAATTCACAGGTATAGCAGTAAACTCCACTCACACAAATTAATTAATTATGCGGAACGCAGCGTTTCGGGAGCACGTGGGCTCCCATTGTCAACCGTGTTACCGACTGAAAGTAAAAACTGTATCACACATGCAAATTATTTTCTACGCAGGCTCTAAAATTTCTAACCATATGACTATTTACAATCTACTAGGTGGCCTCATGCCTTTTACGGGGAAGGATGGACCGAAAGCGAACGCTTTAGTAAGCTGTACAGCTTCATTGGTCGTGCGACTCATTGCCTATACTCTATCGGTACAGATATCAAAGCAGTTCTCCTATAACAGTTTACTCTTTTTAAAAAAAGAATTTAGGGCACCAAAAAGAAAAAATTACAAAAATGTTACGAAAACAAGCACATAATAATTTATATGCTTTTTTCATTTCACAAAATTTATGAATGGTCCCACAGAATGTGGTTTAAGAAACGCTGTCATATACAGTCACTTGCTGTTCAATAAAGTGTGTAAACCATCACCACTTAATAGTGGCAGGAAAGTTTTTATTTGTTGTAGAAACGCAACGTGCTGTGAAATTTCAACGTCTTCGTCAGAATTTCAACAGTGAAAATGATTCAACTGACTGCTGTAATCTACACACAAGAACTTGACTATTTGTTAAAAAACTATAGTGAAAGTTTCTTTCTTTTCTTACGCTTTGTATTACATCACAACAAATTTGCATAATTGTTGTGTATTCGTTGAAACGATTCAAGATTCACATTTATTTATTTTCCGAATTAGCAAATGAAAAAAATCCGCTCACTTATATTATTATTCATAGTCCTGTTGTAATTTCTTCATGTTTAATTGAGAGTGGTACGGCCGCTTTAGTCAGTTTACCCTTATTGCACTACATATACATACAAATTAATTTTAAAATAAAACGAATTCAATTAGAAACTTGTAACATTGGTTGCTTACCAATATTAAGCAAACTCGTATCGTAATCTACTACTATTTTATTACGTCAGAAATACTTGAGCACGAAACACTCTTTAATAGTCGTTAAGTTCGATAACGATCTCTTTAAACGTACATTGTAACAGTATTATCATTTTTCTATTAAGGCCGGGCTTCGTACTTCGCTCCCGATGCTGGTACGACCTATATTCAAACGAATTTCTGCAAAAACTCTAACAGGAAAAGCATAGTCTAAAGTTATCGTCCTCTTGCAAAGGAAAATGTTTTACATGTTGGGAAAGTTCCTCGCTTCTCTATAAGCTAGTTTTTATTTTACCTTTTATTTTGTCTCTTTTTGTTCTCTTTCCTTGATTTTCACATTTTCTCGTTTACTCCTGCTTGTATCATTTTTCAAAGAAAAGATATACGTAATCATAAGATACTGGATTAAAAATTGAGACAAATGTATAGACTTAATATTGTCTTTAAATTGATTTTTATAATAACAACGTGCTCATTTAAGATGATATTGAACGCTAGTAAGGGTAGTAATTTGTTCAAGTGTTTAAATTGGTGTCATGGTGAAATTCCGGCGAATTCTTTCACTATATATATGCATATAGGAAGATACCTACAGCCAGACTAATCGTATAAGTGATGAGTTTGGTAAGAAACAACCGTTGTCAGAGTTATCCTGATGATGGCAGTACCTACACTGCCTAAACCTTGGAATATCAAAACTCCACGGTAATGGAAATAGCGCAAAGAGCAGCACTAATTAGTAAAATATTCAAAGTATAACATTTTGTGATTTTAATTGTGATTTAAGTCCAAAACAATATATCTATTGGCTTTGTTTGTCTCTTGGTCAAATGTTAAAAAGGCAATTTAGCGAAAAATTCAGGTAATTTCAACTTTAAATAATAATCCACCGTCTAGATACTTCAAACTGAACAAAAATCAACAAAAATTGTTTACTCCCTCTGTGCTGTGAACAAAAATATAGTTTATATCTCCGAAAAACCGTGAACGCTGAAGTGAATAACCATTCGTTTGCCGGGAGTTATCGATGACAACGTCAGTACTCATCCATTACCTCAAGCCGTTGATTTTCTAGACAGTAGGAAGTTGAATTAATGATTCATTGACCTGACTTATCACCTTGTGATTCCTTTTTATTCATAAATGCGTGGTAAGTGATTTTCGTCATTCCAATCAGTTGTTAAAAGATTTCTAACGCTAATTTCCGAAGTATCACTTGCAGAATGGAAAAAATTCTTTCTAGCGTATGCAAAACTGTATTCCTGTCAAGGCCAGATACTTTGAAAAACAATAAAGTCGTACATTAAACTTTATTTTTGGTTCTTGTGTCGTTTTCAGAAATATTCTCACAAACGTTCGTATCCACTAGCTCTTAAAACTTTCCGACTTGCCAAAAATATGATTTTTTGATAATAACGTAATAGTATATGAACAAAATAGCATTTTACTTTCCTTCATTACAAACTACAACTGCTTCAGACTTTAATTTAGTTTATTGCTCGTGAAAAAAAATGCGAGTGATTAAGAGTTTGATGGTAACTAGAAACATGATTGCACAAGGAAGCTAATCAAATCTTTAATATCGGTTGCACTGGGTTAAAACAAAGAATAATGAAGCATATGCCAAAAATCAGTAATTAATGGCAAAACTGTGGTACAAGTTTGTGTAAAGTTAATGACGTCTGTAAAAACAGAAGGAAATATGCCTCCCTGCAATTCAGATTTGGCAACAAGTAACTAGTAGTAATGAATTGTGACATAGTCCATATGAGCAGTAACAATTTATGTAATAATTTATTTTTCGCAGGGAGTAGGTGTTTAGGATCCTTTAAATTCCACTTCCGTTTTTAGGCACTTTTACAGCGAGTAGCTCTTGAATATGTTTTCGAGAACGTTAATTATAACTTACATGAATAGGTATGCAGAACTAATACATGATGATATGTTTTAGATTTATGATGGGCGTATAGAAATTCCGACAATATATGCCGAATGTGTCATATGTCCAATCCAAACAGAAGTACGCCAAGTTACCCCGTAGCACAAGATCTCTATTGAAAAACAGGGATTTCGTAAACCAATGTTATTTTCGCTTCTGAAAATGGTAGTTTAGATCTGATGTACTAAACTGTTTCGGATAATATAGCCTTTGAAATCTGTGTTTCACGGTTCCCAAAAACTTCCGAAAGCAATTACTGTACCCTTATCACGTACAGCTGGGGCACATGTTCACCAAAAGGAAATTGATACTAACAAAATGCGAATTTTGTGTCGCATATTTTGATAATATATGAAACTTGCTTTATACGTTTACTCAAGATTCTCACAAAACTTGCGGAAATCACCTTCAAGCTAGACATTATTGCTAACATGTCCATGTGCAACATAACCCTATATTAATCGGGAAGTAGAGTACTATTCAAATAACAAATTTGGGGGAAGATGTATAGCACGAAATAAATCATAGCGATGGTTGCTTTATTGAAAGTCTTTTGTTAGTATAGTTTAGTAATAAAACCAAGGGCAAGTGAATTGGATTAGAACCAATAGCCCTTTTAATTATAAATTGCAGGGAACTAATAAGTACTAATTACAATTACAGTGGACAGTAATAAAATTGTTTTCTAGGCGAAAGTAACCAATTCTGAACGAATTTAACTTGATGAATACGAATATTACCTTGAAGAAAAGTTGATTGGCTCTCGTTTCAGAAATGTAAACGGTTTGTCTGCCACCGTAATGTGATGCAACTCCATAAAATAAATACACTATTACAAAATTTTGCGTCGTATTGCATCATTCTTTTATACAAAGAAGTTATTGCATCATATATCGCAAGTTTCTATTGAAGGTGTGAAAGTGATGGCGCATGATCAAGCAGTCGTCGCACACGCAAAATATCACAACTTGAGTAATTCCCTTTCATTTCATCTACACATTTCAAAGCTGCATCATACCTAAGTTGACAGTTACAGTATAAATCCAACAGTAGATGAGCCTGTGACTGAAATAGTTACTGTTATATTTGCGGGAGAAGTGATGTTTTCTGCCCAGAAAGCTGATACTAAATAACTCTTCAAAGATTCCTAGCTTAAGAAACTTCTTTAAAGCACAGAAAAACAGTAATGAAGCAAACACAATTTTAGAACGGTAAACAAGTAACCGTTGACAGGCAGTTGCTTATTTGCTGTTCTAAAAACTAAATGATTTCGGCACAACTTCATAACGCTTCATTCAACTTCTACATGTCCCTAAATTAACATTTGGTTTGACGATGGCAAACTGCCGAAATTAATTGTCAAGAATTTGAATAAAAATAGTTTAACAAAAATAGTAAATTTTTCTTTTCCTTTATTCCAAAAGTCACAAATAAAATAGAAAAATGTATCCGTTAGAAAGGGAAATAAGCTTGGGATGTATTCTATCGTGTAGCAACAAACCTCCTGGGGAATGACAAGGCTGAAAACTGAAAGGAACTAGTCCAGTATATATTGGCTTTGTTTCATAAATTCGGTTACCTAAAGATTCACTTTCTTGGCTTCCATTTTAGTATCTTCCCTGACAGCAACGAGCGCGTCAGTGATGAGTACGGTCAACATTTATATCAGCAAACTACCAAGACGAAGCAATGGTACAAAAAATGTGACTTTATTGTTAACAGATCTTATATCGAATAACAAAAGGAGGCTTGCAATAAATGTTGCATAACAATAGACATTCCCGATGTCCATGTTAACTCTATTGAAATGATCGAAGAACGTATTTAAAATTTGTGTGGTCTTTAGACAACTTTTATTCACTACGAGATTATGATTATTCTCTTATTTTAAGGAAATTTAGTGTTAGTGGAATAGAGGTAAGAAGAATTGTTTCCGCGTTGAAATTTCTGCATCAATTGGTACATAAAGAATTGGATTATCCGTAATCACTTCCTTATTCCAAGATTCAATAGCTACTCATCATTTGCTTTTTGTTACAACCAGCATAAATATTACGTAGACCTCAAATCAACTTCCCTTGTTGATATTTTAATAAAATTGCACAAGTTCGCGATATTGGCGCTAACCCATGATGGCACATGTGCTTGCTTTTGATAGGCAGTTATCCGAATTTCTTAACCTGTAAATGTGAATACCTCCGTTATTATTACATAAATCTATTACTATTTATTATACTGCTATGTTATATTGCTATTTACTATTCTTTTTGTTATTCGTCATCATATTGTGTATGCTACCGAAGAATCCTCCATATGTTTATATCTTTCTGCATTATTTATATTTAAAAGTCTAGTACGTATATCATTATGTAATCAATTAATTATATATCTATATATAAGTAATTAATTTATTAAGATATAAATATTAATAAAGTACTTTTTAATGTAATAGTTTCTATTTATTCCGGCTGGATGTAGTATTTCTTACGATGACAATAGATCTGAGTAAGATAAAGTTTAAATAAAACGTAACGTTTTTGAGTAATTTTTTTGTTTTGAAGGATACGATACAAATAGATACTCCAATAAATTACTTCCGGTTGACGCTATGCTTTTACGTTAAAAAAAAAAACTCATTTGAATATTTCTGCTGTATCCGTCAATACAGAACGGTAGAGTGATCGCAAGAAGCATCCTTCGGTGAAGGGAGGGCACAAAGTTTACGAGACAATTAGCATAGTGGAAATGAAAATAGGGCGAAAATAATGGCCGAACAATTAATCTTCATTCTTACTGTCCGTCGGGAGAGTTTCTTTCCCTCCTTGTGACCTCACGGGCGCCTCTGACGTGCAAACAAACTGAATTTTAATACTGCCAGATCCTTTCTCGCCATTTAACCGTTCGTAGCAAATTTTAATATTTTAATAAAGCAATTAATTTTAATAAATTTAAATATTCGATATTCAAATTTGGACACCGATTGCTAAAAGATGAGATGGATTCTCTTTTTTAATTATACTCCGTAGACTGTGTTGAATTGTTCTGTTCGATATGTCCATACTAAGCGACAGTACATAGCCCTCTTATTCACATTATTCAGACTAAATTGACTATTTTATGATCTAATAGGCCAGCTTTTGATATTATTATAGAATGTGGTTTGTTTCCAATTTTCTAATGAGTGGATGAATTTAATAAAGGAATTTATATACGTACTGCTGCTAATATTGAAGTAACTTTCCTTCCAACCATTTCCGTGCGGTTTTCTTGGATCGACTAGGCGATACTTCACGATAAAACCTATAGGTGCCATGAGACCTGTTGGACTGCTTGGAGGAAGAATCGTAATAATTATTAAATCTGAGTTCTCCGCCTGTTCAGCAACTAATTCGGGGGGTTGAGGTCGCTCGCCAGCCTCCAGCTTTATTGTCTTAAAAAGGTAACCATGTTTATTGAAAACCTTGCACGTATAATTTCCAAACACTTTTTCGTTAGTGATATTAACCTGTAATAAAAATATGTATCAATGCAAGAAGGGTGTCAGGTGTAAACATAAAATTTCAAAGTTCTTTGGGATAACATATCATTTTAATTCAAGAATGTTTTTCGATTATCTTATGAGAGTAATAATTTCAAAGGGCTGGTGGGAATATTTTTGGAAAGTAATAGTTTATTTGCTGTACGCGTTTTTCATATTAGTTAAATTTGGCATACCACAACTAATCTGTAATTCAGATGTTACTTCATACTTGTGCGAGCTAGTTTTGTATATACAACATTTAGAAGAATGTAAAAATTCAATTTTTGGATGAAAATCAAGTTGGTTTTTTGCGACTTCAAATGTGGTTCAATGAAGAAGCAATACATCGATGGGTTTTATTTACCTTTGGGAATGAAGCACGAGCAGTATTTACAACTGGTTTGGAGAGTTTTAGTGTAAATGCACCACTTTTTGATATTACTTTTACATGTGATAACTCAAAACGGTCAGCGAGGTTGCTTATTGGCACGAAAGCAATAAACACTATTTTATATGGAGACTTGGACGAACGAAGCTTACCATTTGGACACTACACAATTTGACAAAAGTTCAAACACGAGGTCGTGTCAAATATTGAGAAAAATGATCAATACATCCATACCAAGTTGTTCAAATTTAGTCTACGATATAGTTATTGGTGAGACATTTTACATTTATTCATACGATTCAGCGATGTGTACCTAATTTTTACTTGCGGCACTGTCCCAAAAGTAAATAACAATACGCCGTTTAAATAATTCAAAGTAAACCAAAACTAATAAAAAGTGCTCGTCCGTACATCAATGCGCCTGTTTCTTCGGTTTCGGTGGACATATCGTTACCGTAACTAAAAAAATCGAAGAACTGTGAACGGTGATTGGTATACCTCATTTTGTTCACTGGAAGTAGTCGATAAGATAAAAAAATCGAAATCGTCAAAGTATTTTTCATTATGACAATCATGCCTCTACTTCAGCATATTAAACCATTCTAGCTAGAACTGTCTAGCTAGAAAATATGTTAAATTAATCATCCGTTTCCCATATTCACCTCATTTGTCACCTTTTGATTTCCGTTTGTTAGCGAACATGAAAAGTAACACGCATGGTGAGCGATTTTCGTTGCCTAAAGCAATTGCTGAAAGATTTTTAGCACAGGTTTGTGAAGTATCAGCTGCAGAGTGAAAAATGCTTCACAATAAAATCGTTTACTAAGTTTTACGTATGTTTTTCATATCGTTTCCAGAAATATTTCCGACTGCACTCATAATAAAAATTAAATAGTTTAAAAGTTATAACTGCGGAAGAATTTTGTACCTTATGATCGGTATCATCAAGAGCCACTTTAAATAGGAACAAACTGCACACGCTGTTCTAATTTTAAACAATCCTAGGTAATTTTTATAGTAAAGCTGTTTTTCTCAAAGCGAAAATAATGATAGTAGAAATGTTTTTCGAGTTTTGTGTTGTATTTACAGTTTCACTTCACGGTTCGGTTGAGGTTTCTAAAGACTGTCTTTAGAAACCTTCTGCAGAAGCTGACAGCATGATCAGCGAAACGTCAAGTGAAACTGTAAATACATGACAAAACCAGAAAAATATTTCTACTATGGACGACGGTCGTGAAAGCCTACACTCAACTATCGAAAATAATGAATTGGAAGTGTACTAAAGAAAATTATTTTGTACTAACCAAATTTGTTTTGATAACCATAAGACAATTGTCTCCTACCAGGATAGATGTCTTCTTATAAGTGACGAAAAACAATGCATCAAACAAAAAGTATTAGATTGCTATAAGCAAATATTTTGCCATAACTAAAAAATTGGCATACATCACGAAAAAGGAGCCCTATATTAAAAATGGCTTATTTTGGCATCATTGTTTAACTACATTTTCTATTAAAAGAAATTAAAGTCATACCATTCACAATTGATGGGATTAAAACTCACATATACTTTAATTCAATGAATTTGGCTACCAGTTTCACGTGTACATTACAGATCGTCAGACCAAAAATATTCTATATAAGATTATAAGTTAATCCAGAGATCACTACCGCATTAACAAGCAATTATGTAAAAAGGAAGCTAATGAATTGCGGAATATAATTTACTATATTACATTATCTGTATTATCCATGGATATGAAGACAAATTTTGGCCAGTATAACGGAAGCTGTTTGTTAACGCTGATTTCCCAATCGTCTTTAAAGATTTATTTAATGGTTCTGAGGCTTCTGCTAATCTGTTCGCATTATAATTACGTTAGTTCTCTATAGACGAACATATCCATTTTGAAGAAAATATCATTACACAAAATTAAGACAGAAACGAGGTGTTTGTTTTCGAATGAGCAAATACAAAAGTATGTGGTGAAAAACTAGTTTTATGAGGGAAGCAATCAGTGAGGGGATGCAAAATATCGCACACTAGGCGAAGCTATATTTTAATGAAGAGGTATATAGTCAACGGTATGAGTTGGGAATTACCTAGAATTAACACATGAACTGAAAAGTCCCGGGCCTAACACATAGATGACGCTAGTCTTATTGCAGTCACCTTTCTCTCAATTAGTACTAACCTTCAAAAGACAATTGTTAAAATTTCATGATATTTTATTCATTAGTTTGTGAATTATTGTGCTAAGAGTCACGCTACTTTTGTTATTTTCAAAACAATGGATCAAAAACAATTTAGTGTTTTAATTTTACACTGCTTCTTGATGGGAAAAAAATACCGTTCAAGCAAAGCAATGGCTTGAAAAGTGTTACGGGGACTCCGCTCCATCAGAAACAACAATAAAACGTTGGTTTGCTGACTTCAAACGTGGTCGTAGAGACACCGATAATGCAGAATGCAGTGGACGTCCAAATGAGGCGGTAACACCAGAAAACATAAAAAAAATCCACAAAATCGTTTTGAATGATCGAAAAATAAAGTTGCGTGAGTTAGCTGACATCGTAAAGATATCAAAAGAACGTATTGACTTTATATTGCAGGAGCATTTGACTACGAGAAAGCTCTGTTCAAAGTGGGTGCCGCGTTTGCTCACTGTTGACCAAAAACAATAACGTGTTGATGATTCTGAGCAGTGTTTGGCCATGTTTAAACGTAACAAACCAGAATTTATGCGTCGATATGTGACAATGGATGAAACATGGATCCATCACTTCACTCCGGAATCAAAACGATAGTCATCTGAGTGGACAGCAACTGGTGAACCTCATCCAAAGCGCCCGAAAGCACAACAATCGGCTGGAAAGGTTATGGCCTCGGTATTTTGGAATGTGCGTGATGTAATATTCATCGACTATCTTGAAAAAGGGAATACCATCAAGAGTGAATATTATATAGCGTTATTGGCGCGTTTGAAGGCCGAAACTACCGCATATGGCAAAGAAAAAATGTTGTTTCATCAAGACAACGCACCGTGTCACAAGTCAATCAAAACAATGGCAAAACTACATGAATTGAACTTCGAATTGCTCCCACATCCACCGTATTCGCCAGATTTGGCTCCCAGCGACTACTAGCTGTTCGCAGACCTCGCCGGTAAGAAATTTCGCACGAATGAAGAGGTTATCGCTGAAACTGAGGCCTATTTTGAGGCAAAAGATAAATCGTTCTACAAAAGTGGTATTGAAATATTAGAGCGGCGCTGGAATGATTGCGTTGCTCTTGTGTGTTTTCTTTGTTAGGCCCGAGACTTTTCAGTCCATGTGTTACATTTCTGAACGTAAGGAAGTAGCAGATATTATTATACCAATATCACAACTGTTAGACATCTAGAGGATGTACCTGTCGTGTAAACGTATAAATACGAGCGAAATTTCTATAATTCCACAGAGTTTGACACGCCTCCTACGAAATCAGATATTAACTTTCACCGTAGTAAAAAAAATAGTAAAAAAACATGGTTCGGTTATTTTCTGAGCAAACCAGGTATATAAGTGACCTAGGGAAAATCTTTGCCTCCATAATCCGGCATATTTTACTTTTTATAAACATAAGCTAGATCAATTTTTCGAGTTACTCCATCTTTATTACCATTAAATGATTCTTATGTATCTGACAGAATGGGTACTATGCAATGAATTTTACATAAACCAAGAATCCAATTTTAAACTTCTATTCGTTCTACTATTAGTTATCCATATGTGAATGATTTGCTATTCGAGTTTCCTTGTCCAGTTATTACTTACGCTACTACTAATACTGAATGACCGGAAGTCAATAATTAAAACAATCTAAAAATTGCCTGGTCAAGTGAAATACCATATAAAGATTCAATTGAAGGTAGAGTCTTTACAATAATAACAATGAATCAAAGAAGATTAATAAATAACGGAAAATAGTAAACGCCAATTATAACTATTAACACTAGTACGTATTTGCCGTATTTCTTATATCTAGAGGAATGCATAGAATATGTATTTTTTTTCCTACAACTCCTACATATGCAACCGTTAGAAATCATTATGTAATATATTAAGACACACACAAATAAGTAACATACATGTGTGCACATATGTATCTTTATTACGTTTGTGGTATTAAATCTTATTTTATTTGTCTTAAGAGTTAAGTATCTAACCGAACAATGCACAAATTCAAGAAGAATCAAACATATTAACATAGAAAAAGCATTTTAATTAAGTATTGAAAATTCTCTGGTGGTTTTACCGATATTAAAATATCGTTTAAGGCACGTTCGCCTCTGTCGTTATCCCCACCTCCTGCTCTTCTGGTATTCGACCGCCGTCTTGATCCTTACGGACGATTTAGCAATGTTTCGAATTGTAATGATTGGTATGGAATTTTAATTAAGGGCGGAGGTGGTTTTTTGGTTATCGAAAAAGGGCATATTGAAATAAATTTCTCTGTTCTTTGAGTTGTATCGGTTGCGATATTAAAGAGCGGTTGTGTATTGCATAGACCCTATTAGATTGAAAGGAAAAAATCGAAACGCCGTAATGATAATGCAGGGTGAAAGAGAAGCTGGTTTATGAGAATACTGCGGGACACAGATATTAGTTCTTTATTAAAGGGAAAGGAAACAGAATGGAGAATGTTAAATATTGCCACGATAAGCTGCTTTGGGTTAATTAAGGAAAAAGGAGATGGAAGAAGTAACAATTGGGAATAAAAATAATATCGGTTGAGCTAATGCTAACATTATTATTTAATATTGACTTTAATACAGGATAAAAGCAGAACGCAGAAGTGAGTATGTGTGTAAAAAACGATTGTAGCTAAATGAACCTAGAATAACTATTTCTTCTAAAATTTGCAACGTAAAATACCAATTTTCAAATTTTTACCATACCATAACAATATTTCTAAGCCTTGAATACTATGTATTTCATGTTAGAGTAAGTACTAGCTATTGTATGTATGTAGCTGCAAAGATAAGCGCACTAGGATTCTCAAAGAAAATAACACTTGTTCTCATCTCATTTTCCTAACGAGCTTTCTTTATGCCTTGTTGGGTGCACGTTTCTGTAGAAGGAAAATAGTACTTTAAATTTTATAGCGTCTTTCGAAAAATATTGCGGTACAGATGGTACTGACCTGCAAAATAGGAAAGAAATTATTGTAGACGGGAAGCAATTAAGTTTTAAGAAGCAGGTTGGAATAATTGATTATCATAAACAAAAGAAATCCTTTAGATGTTGCGAAATGAAGATGTACACTTGTTACAGAAAAATAAATATTGAAAATACTGTTATGCAACTAAATTTTTCCAAAAGCAACAAAAAGGCAACTGAAGACATGTAGAAATATGTAGAACATTTCTTAAAATTGTAATGATTCGATTTTTGATTAATTCTTAAGTGACGAACACATTTCTGTAAATCGCTTCATTCACATGCAACGATTCTTTTAAAAAAGTGAAAGATTCCTTTGTTGTTGGCATACGCAAATATTTTTGTGCAAATCGTACATCAAACAACTTGCTTCAAGTGCAATGATCGACAAAGGCTCTCTGTGATTCCATCTTAAAATGGGATTTAATAAAACAAATGCGTTTTACGCTAGTATCTGATTTTTTAACACGAAACAGTTTTCTATGTTAATCTAATATTTGAAAGAAGCATGGAACTAAATTTATTTTGTTAAGTCTCACCCAAGACCTGATATTGTTTTAAGATATTAGAATCTTTCTCAGTAAATATTTTACGTTCATTTAACTGCTAATTACATATGCAGGTGTATATTCCTGTATAGTTACGTTTTCTATTCTCCAGTATACACCGTACTGGTCGATTTTTAAAAATCATTGAAAAAATGAGCTTATATTCAATTAACAATATATACTAATCCAAGTTTTATACGTGTTTGAAAACGAATATGAATTTACTTTGTTGTTCTAAATAAATTTTTGATATAAACAGAAATAAATTAAATTATAGAAAGCCGTATATATATATATATATATAATTATATTTATATATTTTCCGACAGCGAAGCGAAAATCTATTTTATGTATTCATTTGAGGATTCATGTGGCATATATAGTACGCATAAAAGTTAGGAAAACCGGATTAATTTTCATTCTGGAACGGAATAAAAGTTATTATCTATCTAATTCCCATTTTCATATTTTTATTCCATTAGTAATTAGTAATTGTTTGTGAACATCCTTGGGGACATTTAATACTAACTAACAAATATCCGAAATCTATTATATTATACACTACTCGTATCATAATCCTAGTAGCGCTACTTTTAAACATTAACAACAATCCTGTTGTATTAATTGGATTAAAATTCTCCTAAACCATACATTATATGCACTATTCTTCTAATAAATGCTCAATTAAATAGCTCTGCACGACGTACATATTATGTGTTCTATTATTGTGTATAATGCATTCAATTTCTTCTTCTTTAGTAATATTAAGAAGTGCAGATTGTCTGAATAGCTGTTATTGATTCCATTTACAGTTGTGCAAATATATTTTGAAAAAATTATTTAATATACAGTGAAATTCCCCTTCGCGGACACCCCTCTTACACGGGCACCTCCCTTAAACGAACAGTTTCTCATGGTCCCGACCCAGAACTCAAGAAGAAATCCGGATTATACATTTTTTCAGAGTTAGACTTGCGCTGCGTATATAGTGACACAGAGATTCCTTGTGTATGTTAAAACAAACTTCTGCTTTATTTTATAAGGTATATATAATATCTAAATAAAGCAGCAAGTTAGCAACATATGCATAAATAAAAACATATACAGTGAAATTCCCCTTCGCGGACACCCCTCTTACACGGGCACCTCCCTTAAACGGACAGTTTCTCATGGTCACGACCGGCTCTCATATAATTTCTATTGTATTAACTCTTCCTTGGACGGACATTCTCTTCAAGGGACGCGGACACGAGAAAATGTTCTCTTAACCGGACAAAAAGTAAAATAAAAACAAATGCCTTATCTTATTTTTATATCGAGAGTATTGCTATTGCATTTCTCAATCGCGCCGCGCGCCAATTTCGCTGAGACTTCCCCGAGTAAACCGGAGATTTACCGACTTTAATCTTTCGGTACAAACGCAGCATATGTCGTGCATTTCTGCCTGGCGTGAATTAGGGACTTCCCCAAGTTGGTCGGGGATTTACCGTTCTTATTCTTTGGGTGTACGCTTTCGATTGAATCTGCTTTCAATATTAGTCTGATGTCTATGCGGAAAAGACACAGTGGGAGACACATTCAGCGTAGAAATGGCTCCAAATAGAAAAATTCTTACGCTTAAACAAAAAATTGAGATTGTTGAAGTTTACAATAAAGAGAAATTAAGTGTAAGGAACTTATCCAAGCGTTTTAATATTTGAAAAACACATGCTGCAGATATAATTAAACATTAAGAAATCCTTCTAAACAGATGGATGACGAACAGCAATTTGAATGAAAAAAGAAGTTTTTTGACGGGTGATGGTACTAAAATTGACAAATTGTGTTATGACTGGTTTACAGCAGCTCGGCCTAAGGGGATTCTTTTAACAAGTATGCATATGATTTTTTTAGATAAGGTTTTCTAGTATTAATGCGTTGATTTTCTTTTCATGTTAAATTCTAAAATAGATAAAAAAGTGAGATTACCAATAGGCGACAAAAACGCAAAAAACTTATTTTTGTTTTAGGTCCGCTAATACGATGTAAAGCAAGAGAAATAGCGGCTTCTTTGGGCATTCTACATTCAGTGTTTCTTCTGGTTGGCTCAATAAATTTAGAATCCGCCGCAATATAAGCTTTAAAGCGATTTCCGGAGAAGGAGCTTGGGTTAATGCTGAAGATGTTTCATCGTTTTTAAAAAAATGTCCTTCTTTGATTAAGAGATATTCACCGAGGGACATCTATAATGCCGATGAGACAGGCCTGTATTTTAGGGCCCTACCCGACAAAACGGTCACATTAAAGAAGGTAAAATGTGAAAAAATCCCAATGAGAGGTTTACAATTTTGCATTGTGCAAATATGGTGGGTGAAAAAGAAAAACTCCTAGTAATTGGTAGGGCAGCTAAACCCAGAGCTTTTAAAAACATTAATATAAATAACCTGCCTGTAACTCGGAAATACAATACGCAAGCTTGGATGATAGCACAAATTATGACAGAGTGGTTGCAAGTCCTAGATTGGAAAATGGCTAAAGAAAAAAGAAACATTTTGTTATTTTTAGACAATGCGGGATCTCATCCAAAAGACGTTCACTTAAATAATATAAAAATATTATTTTTACCCCCTAATTGTCCATCAGCTTGTCAACCACTTGACCAGGGAATTATAAAAAATTTTAAAACTTATTACCGAAGTCTAATACTCAAACATCTGCTAGTAAACATTGAAACTGCTGGTACAGCTTTTGAGCTAATAAAGAAAATTACACCACTGGATGCAGTTTATTTGGCAAAAACCGCTTGAGACCAAGTAACCAAAGAGACAGTTCAAAATTGCTTCCGCAAAGCAGGGTTTAATCATGTAGATATGCAAAGTGAAGACCAGTTAGCTGAGGCTGATACATCTGACCTAGAAGATGATTTGCCTCTTAGTGTACCTTCAGATATCCTCAAAAATAAGAATTTATTGAAATTGACGAATAATGAAAACCTTAATGATTTTTTGAACGTAGATGAAGATTTGTATGTTGAAGATCCAGATTCAGAACAAGAAATTGCAAATCCAGTTGAAATACAAGAACTTTCGGAAGATTCTGATGTCGATGAGGTTCCAGTGCCAACAGAAGCTATCCCAAATTATGGTAAAGCTATTACTCTGACCAAGCAGCTCAAAAGTTTTGTCGAAAATCACGGAGATACAGAGTCTTTGGAGCTTCTTTCTAAATTAGAAATACGATTTCAAGACGCCATTTTAAAGAAAAAGAGAAGACAAACAACAATATATGAATTTTTGCGTCCTTAAAGTGACTATTCATTTCATTGTTTTGTATTACATACTACATCTATGTACATATATTATACTTTGTATGTATATATCTAAAGGAAATAAACTTTTTTCCTTAAGTTTAAAGTTTCTTATTTATTTTAAAAACATTTATATACATATACGATTTAAATGTCCGCCTTTCTTTAATATATTCATTTTTTGTTAAAACACGATTTTTGTTGTATCTACTACATATTTTTTTTATGCGGACACCCCTCCTGAACGGACATCTTCAGTTGGTCTCGTTGGTGTCCGTTCAAGGGAGATTTCACTGTACATATTTTTTTAAATCCTACGTGCTTTGTACCTTGCCGTGTCGAACTACCATTCTCTTATTTTTGTTTTCTACGTTTCCTGTTTTGAGCCAGTTGTTTGGCTTCAATCCATCCCATTTCCAGGTGTTTCGGGATCCTGTTTCTGCCCTTTGTTTTTTGGTTTCAAGAGCCATCATTCTTATTCGATCTTCTTCGACTCTATGTGTATGTCCAAGCCATCCCGGTTATCTCTCCTTTATGATTATTTCTATTGGCTTGATATTTAGACTATTAGTGATTGTTGTTGTTCTGATTTTGTCTCTCCTTGTTATTCCTTCTACTCTTCTGAGGAATCTCATTTGCATGGCCATGACATTGCTTTTAATTCTATTCGTGGTTGTCCATGACACGCTGTCATATGTTAGTTTTGGTCTGACTACACTTCTGTCTTTATTTGTTTTGGTATTTCTTTTTTATTTAAAAATGTATTTCTTAATGTGTTATATATTTTTGCAGAGTTCCCTATTCTCTCATTTATTTCTTTCTCTATTCTCCTGTTGTCTTCAATAATTGTTCCTAAGTAATTGTACCAGGGCTGTTCCTTCGATTTTGATGTTTTTTTGTACCGCTATTATCATTGTTTGTTTTCATCATGTTTATCTCCATGTTTATCTTTATTAGTTCTTCTTGGTATATCTTCTTTTCTGAATCTGCTATCAATCCCATATCATCTGCAAACATTAGTTCCATGATTTTATGTTATCAATACAAAAATCGAGTTTGCATTATATGAGGTACATACTGTAAGCGAATGAAACCTGCTACTCTAAATGTTTGCTTCATTTAAATGGTTTTGATATTCCTTAAATGTTTGCGAGTATATAAAAAACGGTCATTTATGAATTCATATTGCAGTAAGCATCCACTACAGTCCTGATAAAAGTTGATTATTGAGCTCCATAGAAGAAATTAAGGATTATACACACTGCACCTTTTTAACTAAAGAGGAATTTGACATATTCATGAAGGGCAATTTAATTTAAATCTTTCGAGTTAAGTTAATTCTCAAATGTATTTTTTATTTACAATCTTTCAATCTGACGTTTTATAAACACATAGGGAATACATTGGTTGAATCACTTCCATTATAACATCGCAATGATTGAATATATTACACGCTACAAAAACAAAGTTAATTTTAAAACCATTTCCATCAAACGCTCAGAAAATGTAGAATAATCGTAACTAATGGTTTCAATTATCTTAGAGAGCGACGTTGCTTGCTATTGCTGTATTACCTTTGTTGAATTAAACGGCATATCGGAACAATTCTGGGGATTATCTTAAACAGCAACGTTGTCGTACAGTACCAATGTTATACTGGGTGTACAAAAGCCTTTTTCAAATTGTTTTGTTCACTCCGCGAACACAATTCTTGAGTAGGGAAGTTAGTCTATCTGTAGTTTAAAATATCTATCATTTGCGTTACATTAGAAAAGCACCGTGTACACAACTCATGAAAAATAGGTGTAGAAGATTAAGGGGAACAGTTCAACAATGGACAAATCTTGGACAAGGCGCGTAACGATGTCAAAACCACAAAAAACGTGGGCAGGCGCCAGTCGGTTTGCAAAAAACAAAATTTACAGAAAACTTAAGGCAATCCCTGACTAGCTAAGCTTGAAATATACTAATTAATTTACGAAACGAAATATGAGATCGAAAGATACAAACAATTTTGAAGAACTTAAGAAGATTCGACGTCTTTAACCTTTGAAATCGTACTCACTGGCTCGCTTCCAACGTAAGTGTCCGGAACTTCCAAATTTTATATGTGGTATCAGCTGATAGACTTTATTATTGGATATAAACGAAGATATTACGTTATATGGGAAAATAATAATATAATTATTTTTCTCAGAAGAAACGATGCCAACATGTCTGACTTTGGACCCAATCGTCATCTGTCCGTTTTTCTTTTGTTTTATATCCATGGCGACGCATTTGTTCGCCTTATGGTAGACAACTCAGTACACACACATACTAGATATGTGTGACATTATAAAGGAAATTGCTGGCAGTCGTGCCATCCTTCCGTCGTACGAGAAATTTCGAAGATTATGAGTACAATTTCGCAATATTCATACAATGTAATTAAAATGTGTGAGTACTGTATATTAAACGTCTTTTAAAGATGAAATTTTGAAATATTTATTTATGTAAGAAATATGATTACGAAAAGCGATATATATATAATAGACGATAGTAAAGTTTACGTCTCCTCTGCAAGTGTTGTTGAAAGGACCCTTTCTTTTTTTTTAACAAGAAACATTGTGAGTAATTAGTTATTAAAGAATACCCAAAGTAGATATCTGTAAAACTTTTGAAAGAAACCTATTCAGATTGAATATCTGTGTTTAAAATTTCATAAAGAAGGAGTACTAACGGTACTTTACCTCCAACTTCTAACATCAACCAAAATAAAAATAACGGGGTGCATCAAATAGTGACGAGAAAGTATTTGAAATAGGTGAACTAGTAAAATTTTAGAAGAAATTCATTGGTAAATAATAGACAACAATTCATACCATTACAGTATGTATATAATGCCTATATATAACGTTATTTTACGTTATTATTACAGCGTTATAAAAAATTGTTTAATTAATATCAAATTAAAGGATCCTTTCAACTAATGATGTAAATCATCTCAAAAACCAGTATTATTTTACATAGTTAGGTGGTTCATATCAATCTAAATAGAATATAATAGTGGAGTAAAAACCGTTATAGCAAACCGATACGATCCAAATTTTGTTTTCTTGTATGTTATGTTTCTTAAAGAAATAACATTTTGCGGATGCCGATAATATGGGAAGCAATATTTGCACGCTGAAGCTTAAATTTTCATGTTTCAGATGGAATTATTTTACTATGTTTTACTTAAATTGCACTAAGAAAAATTGACTCTACATATACAAAATTTGCAAGTTAGTGAAGCCTTTCAGCGAAACATATAATGCGTAACGGATAAGATACTATATATTTAGCAATATTCTATGAGGACACACACTATTTGAGAATTTTTAGAGATATCCTATAAACAATAAGGAACTAATATTTATAAATAACACTGCCTTCATTTTTAACTCAATTTTTATAGACAGTCGATGTTAGTTTCGTTATATTTAAAGGTAATGCTACTTTCGCCTTGATTTTCAACGATTTTTCAACATTGTGTAAGTGTTGATGCTAAACGACGAAGTTACTTTTTATGTTATTTTGCTGAACATTCATATGTTTCTTAAACCTAACACTTGAATATCGTTATGGGGAGTGTTTCTTAACGTTTATATAGTAACGCTAAACCAAAACAGAATAGTAAATAATTATAAGGTCAGACAAGTCGATAGCAGACAAAATACCCTCTTTAATATCGAAACTCTACATATATGTATGTACCAATTTAGTTAGCAACGTCACACGCAATAAATGAAGAAAATTCAATCAAATAAAAATGGGGGTCAAAAACATTTTAAGTTTAGTTTAACAGTAATTACATTTAAAAATTAGCAATAAGTTATTCAAAATTCTAGAACTGTAATCTACAAATAAAATAATACCGTATTATATAAGCAACGGGGAGGTTATAGCATGCTGAAGACGTACATTTCTCTGATCTTTACTATTTGCATATTCGAAATCATACGAGGCACGCTGCTTAACAGGTAGATGATGATGATTAGACGTTGGTGGGGGAGCATATATATGCTACCCCAAATATTTACGAATTAGAGACTCATTGATCATAAATCACAAGTCAAGATTAGAAGACGAAAAACCTACTAGAAAATAGCTTCGCTAAAATAAATAAAAAATTACAAACCAAACTACGTTTGTTTTTGGTAATTATTTTACACGTTCCTATTCTATCCCATTTAGTTTTGACGCCTGCTCGTCACTGTAGGCTTTATGTATACTTCTGTTTGTTAACATTCCAACGATAAATTCTTTTATCTTTTTACTCATCAGATACACTTAGTCATACGCTTCGTTCACTTATCTGACGGTCCGCGAAAAGCAACTATTAAAAAGCACTTTGGATTTATTGATATTTTGAGGCACGCCCCGATCACAATTTCTTCAGCGATTATTCATATTTGAAATATCTAATTACCCACCTGCATCACGGACGCATACTCCGTGGTGTTGAATATTATGCCATGGTTCTTGATCGGCTGATGCCATTCGAAACGAGGCGCTGGCTCGGCAATTGCCTCGCAAGTTAGATTAACGACGGAGCCTAGAAAACCCCAGGCCGGTTCGTGTTTGGCCCACACGGTACCATCTTTCGCATAGGGTTTGTCTGGAATAGAAAATCACCATGTGTAAGAAAGCAGTAGTAGCGTACGTACACAGCACATGTATACGTATTCTCTGGCTGAACATAAAATATTAAGTAGGTCGCCGTAGTAGATCGTAAATTAAATTGAGTGTTGGAGAGAAAGAAAACTCTATGAATCCGTAGAGACGTTTGTTGAGTTATTCAGAATAGATGAAAATCACAACGGCTTAAAACATGCTTTAAGTAATAGGTGCCTGTATATTTATATTTATATATATATATATATATATATATATATATATATATATATATATATATATATATAATCTGCTTCATTTTGGTTTAGTGAAATTACTAATTTATACGAAATAGTTAAATTGTAAGTAATTTTAAAATACATGCTCTACAAAATTGTTTAACAATACTATTATTTATATGATCTTCTTACAAAACTTTCCTATGTGGCTAAAAGCCAATATAAAAAGTTTGATATTTAAAATAGAAAACTCCAAAATATGGAAAATATATAATTTTTCAAGTTTTCTTAAGAGCATTTTTGTTACACAGTTAATACCAGAGAACGCTGCATTGAATAGGCAAATAGAATACTAACAGTAAAAGTATAATTCTCCACAAAACAATTGCCATATATTTTAGCCGTCCAGATAAATCCATTTACTCATAATTATACAAGAGTTTAATGCATATCATTATACAAGAGTATAAGGCAAAAGGCATTAAGAATGCAAACTAGAGATTATATCATATTACTTATATATATTTATATGTGCAAATACGCTGCAGAAAATATTTTAGGTAATAGTGGACTTATGCTTGTCATTGCAAAAACTTAAAATAATACGTTAACTGAATCAGCGAACACGTAATTACGTAACAAAATCATCTCTGCTGTTCTATTTTACAGTTTGTACTTAACGGGTACGTCAATTTTGTAGTAATTTTATACAGAGTATATGTGAATAGTAAACAATTTTTTCCCTGATTAATTTAGGAAAAGATCCTCTGGTGGAAATTATTTATTTCCTTATACGATGCATGTCCCCTTAATGAAGTAAAATACTTGCATATCACTGCTTCTCTTCTATGCAGCTCAGTTTCTGAGATAATTGAGTATATTTATAACTTTTACGGCATGTTTGTCTTTCGCCCACTATCTCAAACGCCTCACATAATAGAGCCATAATCTGAATTTCTTACGGTTAACTCTTTCTGAGGGTTTCCAGTAATATATGGAAAGCTTTCCTATATCAACTTGACTTCCTTTTTTTTAAAGAGCATTATCTTTTGTAACTTTTGTTGAAATATTCATGGTTTTTGCACGTGAAAGAAGCTAGAGCGTTATGTCTTAAATAAGTCTATTAAATCCTATGCCAAATTGTCATCAAAATTTGCATATAATTTTTTTATTCGTTCTACTTACATCTACTGGTTGCTTAGTTGCTGCTTAGTACTGTTCGCCATTATATTTTCTTGTTTTTCTAATACAATAATACCTATATCACTCATAATTAGGATAGTTGGCCCCCAGTTGAGAGAATACTTGTGCCATTATTACACATTTATGTAAGAAGGTCTTGTTTGGACAATTTCACTGCTTTTCGAACATTTGTGATTACAATAGCACTCCCGATTCTACTACCATCATTTTACTTTCTAGATGTTTAATATGTTTTTCCAATTCATTTGAATGTAACAAAAGCATTCTTAAACCAATTTAATGTCTTAAAGAACATATTCTATTGTGAAATATATATGCAAAGTAATTGTAACTTAATAATAAAAAAATACAAGATTTTTGCAATATTTTGATTATACTTTTAAAAGTATCAGGAACAACACGTATACGATTGTAACAACCCTATTAAAAAAGGAAGTAAAAATATAATTAATGCAACAAAAAACTCAAAAAGAAACAAAACGGACAAAAAACTGCATAGACCTTGAAAAATGTCCAAAATTATCAATTAGTTGAGTAAGGGTGATTTACGTCTATATATTGTTTTAGCATAATAATAAAATAGTATAAACAATATTATAGGAATAATATTAGAAACTAAAACCGATTGCTTACAACTTTGTATGCTATCTTAGTATAATTTCTTTTCGAAGAAAACTTGTCTGTTGTAGGTTAGTATTATTGGATGTCAATAAGGCAATAACTTGACAAAAGGCTGCATCCTTGATAACAAATAGTTTGCATTACACTATAATCTTAATAGAAATCCCTGTATTCGTGAAAATCTCTGAAACACATTGTACACTCTCCTGCTCTTTTTCTATTGCGCGAGTCAAAACAACTCTTCGTATGTCATACACAAGTGCTGGTTATGCTACAAGCAATAAAAGTAAAGTTGTATTCATACTTTCTTTGCGCATCTAAGAAATATTGTACTTGTTATCAAATGTTACAGTTATTTGAACAAGAAAGTGCTTGGAAGAAGAAAACTCTTTTGAGAGGCATTTATCTCAACCAATGTAAACATGCTCCTACCTTTATTCGTAATTATATAACTTCAAATTTATATAAACTTCTTATATATTCGTCTACATTTGTACACATTTTACATATAAGATATGGTGGACTTGCCCGATGAGAACTATATGCAATTATATACGTATTCCGAAAAATTCAAAATTTCACTACAGATACGGTTAAGAAGCATTAATGCAACGTAAGGGAAGCATAGGTTAGTAAAAATAGAGCGAAAACAAAGCCAGCGCTGGTTAGTAGAGACATACGCAATACTCTTGTATTCGAATGCGGAGATAAAAGGAAATCGTTCGTCATGTGGACATGGCAATCGAATCATTGAATTTTTCGGCGATATATGAGTTTTTAATATTGCTTTGAAATCTACCGGAACAATATATTTGTCTGTTTGATTGGCGTATCCATCATGATAAACGGTGGTCTCTCTGTTTTCCATAAAAATATGAGATCGCCCTCACTTCTCTTGACATATATAGCTTCCAGGCACGCATTCTTCCAAAAGAAGAACATACAGTTCCTTTTTCTAGAGGTTGTTTTAATATTCGTTGTCTTTATACCTCTTCGAGAAAATTGATCTTGAGATTTACTATCGGTAAACAAGAGCGTGTGATATTTACGGTATCCGTGTACCGCGTAAGATTATTCTTGCAAATAAACAACTTTCGCTGTAATGGAAAGGAAGGGTTAACAGTTATTCAGTGAATTTTAAGTTATTTAATATTTAATAATTTGAAGAATAGGTTAACAATATGTATTAAATACTAGATATAATATAAAAAATTTAATCGTTCTTGATGGACAGTTTTAATTATTTGTAACGTGTGTACGCCGATGATAAGCCGGAAACCTTTGCTGAAACCTTCAAACTACAATGCAGCCGCGCCTACGAGAATGCAGGCGTCGATCACATACAACATGTTCACGGAAGAGTGCGAGAAGTCTTTACAGTGGAGGAAAACGAAGACACTCTACGACCAACATCGTCCGTGGAGGTGAAGGCTGTCATCAAAACCTTTCGACCCAACAAGGCTCCAGGACAGGATAGCACCACTTACCGCGCTCTAAAGAACTCCCCTAGGAAATTTGTCTAACATATGCAACGCCATGCTTCGCTTGCCACACTTCTCATCATCATCCCCTCCTGGTCTAAGACCGCCAACCGAATCATACTCAGCAGGCTACAGGAAAAAACCGACGACCTCGACATCATGCTGAATATTCAGTTCAGTTTCCGCAAGGAACACACCACCACCTTCCAAGTACTGTGCATCGTCAAGCAAATCAAAGAAGACTTCAACTTGCGAGAATACAGAGAAGATACCTCGACGTCTTCGACAAAGTCTGGCACCACTGCTTCTGAAGGTGTATCCGGCCGGTATCTCCAAGACAATGCTCAGACTCGTAACTCTGCCAGAGGATGTTCAAGGTAAAGGTAGAAGGGCAGCGGTACTCAGTCAGGACCGTCACGGCAGGAGTACCGCAATGCTAAGCACTCTCACTCCTCCTGTTCAGCATTTACTTTAACACTAGCGACATTCCAACAACCGCACACGTCAATTTGGCAATGTACGCGGACGACGTTTGCAGTTTCGTGAGGTCCCGGGATGCTCGAATAATTGACCGCCGTCTCCAAGCATCCCTCGACACTTTACAAACCTAGTACGCAACGTGCAGAATCGCCGTTAATCCAAGAGAAAGCACGGTCGTGCTTTTCTCGAGATGCGGACTGAGAATTAAAAGGCACAATAGCCCAGCCGAGCTCACCTTCCAAGGAGGCATCATCCCGTAGCGACTTCCGATAAATACCTGGGGGTAACAATGGATTCCCGAGTGAACTGTAGGGCACATATACATCGCGTCATCGATCGCGAATGACAGATGTCTAGGATCCTCTTTCCGCTCATGAACGCAAAAAGCAAGCTCAATGCCACATGTAAGATCCGAATTTTAAAAACCGTGCTCAGGACGATGATAACGTACACGGCCATATGGACTATCACTGCTATTTGCCATATATATAAACTATACGTTCCAGAACCAGATACTATGGGTGGCCCGTAATGCTCCCTGGTTCGTAAGGAGAAGTACTCTGCATAAACATGTCGGAGTCCGTTGCCTGATCAATGGACCATTGGAACCCCCTCGTGTCGATCTCCCGGAAGTATTTTCAACCTCGGTCACTCATCGTGAACCATCGGAATTGACCATCCCGACGATAGCAGAGCACCCGCCTGCTAATCATTATCCAGAAATGGAACCTTCCGCCTCCATCGAATTCACTCGAGTCGAATGTGGGTCAAATGACTGGAAATTCAATTGAATTACATCAAGATGAAGAACAAACAGTCTTTCCTCTTCGTTGAAGAGAAAATTCGCTCGAGTCGAAGGTGGATCGAGTAGCTGAACGCGCGAGCGAATTCCATCAAGATGAAGAAGATAAAGAAAGAATATTTCTGGTACTTCGTTAACACAGCATAGCCCATCGTCCATCGGAGAACGTTTGTTTTTCTTCGATTGCAAGCCTAACGAGAGCGTTCAGAAAAAGATGAGTAAAATCTCATCGAAACGCTCACTGTCGAGACCAACAGCATACGTGGTCACAAACCCGGAAGTATTATTTCATATGTGTGTATATCTATATATATATATATATATATATATATTTTCTATCTGTTTGTTTTATGTAGCAACTTTTGTAACCTGTTGTTTTAAATGGTTAAGAGTGTTTACGTTCGAGAGAACTATTGGCAATAAATGTTGTGATTATTAGCTAATCTTTCAATATATAACGACAAATAATCTTTTACCACAACCTTTACAACGTTTTTGCACTATTTTTCTTTTGCGCAATCTTCTCTATAAGAATCTGCAACCCCGAATCTGGTGTTGCAACGCGCAACCAAATAATTACAAAAGACACCTTAGTATTTTCGTAGCACTCACCTGTTATATGTTCAATCGAACGTCTTTCAAAATACTGGGGACGCTGAGTCACCGCCTCAACGTTTGATTCAGTCCACATCCTGTTCCCAAACCTCATCCTCCAAACCTATTCACCAAAGTTTGGATGGCACACTGCGCGATTGTATCGAACCATTACCCTTTTTTGCTGTGACAGAGGTACCCGCCCCCAAATATTCTCTTTAATTAATTAGGCAATACGTGCTACATTGCTTAATAGAAAACACCTTCTTTAGGTACTATTTCACGCTTAGAGTACATATCCGTTTCCAGAAGAACACAATTTCTTTTCTCTTCCGATGTTACCTTACTTTTCTTACACATAATAGCAATAATTAGAAATCGCTTACTAGAAAATGACATTAAATCCACGACACAGTACGACAGGAAACTATTTATTTTAAGTTTAAAACACACAAAAATCTTTTTATCTGTAACTCCTATGGAATGTTACCACATACACGTTTTTCGGATCACTTGCTTCCTTCTTAAGACTTTGTAATGTTTTAATAAACTTACTTATTTAGGAACAAAGTTATTGTTTACATAAAAAAAAACGTGTTATTAAATACTGCTAATTGCATTCGTAATTACCACTCTTGTTAACAAATGCAAAATTGTAAATAGTATACGTTAATCATCTCAAATTAACCATATTCAAATCGATAACGTTAGAGTGATACAAATACAACAAACAGTAAGATAAACATTATGCTCTGTAAGGTTTTTATTTGCAGTAAGTATTACAAGAACTTTATGGCGCAAATCCTTCCAAACGTTCCAGCAAATCTTTCGAGATCAAGTGCACTCTCTTAATATAACAGCTCGAAGTGAGCCAACGAGGAAATATACAATGGAGTCCTTTATGTTCGATCCAATAAAACGAGGTCCTCCTACACTGAACTTAACAGTTTATAAATTTTCTTCGACAACTTTAATTAAATAACTTCATCAACGAACTACGTTTCCAATTTCATTTCCGCGACTTTTAAAAAGAGCAATCAGGTGCTTACAAAGTAGGTGCCATATTTAATTTAATCCTCAACAGAAGATATATCGTTCAATAGTATTTGTATATTTTCTCGAGAGAAACTGTTTGTTCACATTTGACACCATATTGTCTAATAACAGACGGTAGCTAATATACTATGAAGCAGATTATATACACAATCAGTGCTAGTTAATTCGAAAGGGGCTCCGTGTGAAACTGTGTGTGTATTTTCTTTGAGTTAGTGTAAGCATTCCATTATATATGTATATACTCCTTCACAACTAAAACAAAGTTTCGAACTTCGCCACTAAAACTTTGGAGTAAGTGATTGCATAACAATGTAAATCGCACCGTATTCCACAAAAACTGATTCGTAATAAGTTTACTTGCATTATTAAGCATAATGCACTATTAGGAAGCTTTTTATTTTGTTACTACATCCTTTTCAATTCATCTAGCTAGTACCGAATCGTTAGACAGAAATAGATACCACCATTAGTTTTAATTAAATTTATAATTGTATTACAGGTATTTTCGAACAGAAATAGAGAATTGAATCTCTATGTGAGTACGATATGGAAGTTCCTATGATATACTAGATTAATAAGCTTTTCTCTTGAAATTGAAGTGAAGTCCGTTGTATTAAGAACTTAACTCCTTCGGTACTTTCACTTATCATTGCGAACTTTTGGACTAATCATTTTTAAACAATTTTTACTGTTAAATGAAGAATTTATATCAAATAATTTTTTTTTCTCTTGGTTTAAATTTCTGGATATTTCAGTGTTGGAACAAAATTTTGTTATATTTTTAATAATTGCAAAAGGTATTGTGCGAACCTGTTCATTTATTCTAACAACTAACATAACCATCAAAATGTAAATTTACTTTGTAGTTAATAATAATAATAATAATAATGCGCCTGCGTCTTAAAATATTCGTTCTTAGCATTCATCACTGTGGTGTGGGGAAAACTGCAAATGTCCTTAACCCCCACAAACAATAGCCCCGGTGTTCGTACCCAGAACCGCGAGATTGATAGCCAAACACGTAAGGTAGTGAGCCACCAGCCCCACAAATCTTAATATACATATATTGTTGTGCTACTCTTCTTGCAAAATGCACCTTTACTACGTAGTCTTTCCGCTGCAATAAGTTTTTTACACAACAATTACAAGGCCTATATGGGAGTATAGTTTACAGGTATTGCAGAAAACTCTACACCACGAAAATTAATAATTTATTCAGAACGCAGCGTTTCAAAAGTACATGGACTCCCATTGTCAACCAAATTACCGACAGTCGGTAATTACTGTTGCTTCATCATTTTGTCGGGACTGTTTTGACCTCCTTTGAAAGAAAAAACTATTTTTATTATTTGCATATTACATTTTATTACGGTAGCACCATTAGAAATGCACATTTCTTAAGAAATAACACACAGAAATTAAGCACTCATTTCTCTATTCTACAATTGCCTTTATATTTCGAAGGGGTACTTAGTTTTGTGATATTCCTAATAAAAACTCGTACTTTTTACAATTTGGAAAACAGATATATGTATTTGTTTTAGTTGGTTAAATGTTTAGATAAGCTTCACGATTAATTATCCTAACAGTCACTTGAAACGTACAAAGTGACCTCTATCATAAATTGGACAAAAATAGGCTTTCTGGAAATAAGTTTCTCAATTATGTTATCATGCGAAACGGTTACTTTCTCTTTTTAGCATCCTTACAGTAGCCGCAATCTTTTTTCTTAATAGTCTTAATAGATTCTATTAAACGCTTCTTTTTATTACACTTTATAATCCCAATTTAACCAATTTTTAGCTGTTGGAGTCTATGAATTAATTTTAGTGAAAAGATAAGCAGTCGCCACATATTATTAATAAGCGGAATATTTGTCGGTTATTCACTTACAACGACAATAACCCTCAGTTTTAATGTTTTCAAAATTACGCCTTGAGATTAACCATACCTAGTTTTTTTGAAATTGCGTAGCACCACATAGCTTATTTCACTTTTCACTCAGAGGTCTCATTTTCTCAATTTTATAATTTTTTCATGAACTATTATTATCAATGTAACGTATGTATATACCTTTTTATAATTTCAAATTAACTGTGGCACATTACGTTGGTAACCGTTTCTTTTGCACCTTATTATATAATTCTTTGCATAAATATTGTTACACTACACTTAGGCAATTGAATTTCGTATTATTTATAATTATGTCCAATTAATTCTATTACAAGTTAAAAATTGTTTATTTTTATTTGCAGAATGCGTGCAACTTTCGACACATTGGCATAATAAAGAGAATACAGTTGTCAAACACTGTACGTGATATTATACACAATACATAACAATGTGAACAAAATTTGGAAATTGAACATATTCCTTGGATAGAGAGCTTTGATCTTTAACAATTTTAATATTGTAAAAGAAATTGGCGTTTAATGCTGTAAACGTTTCCTATGAATAAAATAAATATTCTTACATCCCTAGTTTCTAATGTAATTTTCAAGAAGCAACTTTAAATACAATATAGTTATTTCATATTTTTCATTAGTCATAGTCAATAATTTTGTTGGACCTATTTGGCAGCGTAATAATTAAAAAGGCAAAGTAGATCTAAATAACGAAGCTTGGCACTTTGTTCCATTATGAATGCTAAATTTTCAACATATTTTAATCCTAGCTCGTATTCCTAATGAATTATCGGTTAGCTGGTAGTCAATAAAGCATGTACTAATGTTGTATATATTCGAAAACCCTATTTTGCAACTAAAATTTGCAAATAGCTTTTCCGAGGTATTATGGAGAAAATGAGGAATAATAGTGGCATTGACAAACGGTTAACATTTAAATTAAAAGTGAATGGCTGACGACGAGAGACCTGTTGACTTTTTAATTTCATTGGAGCGAATAGCTATTGATTGTTTCAGTGTGACGCGGCATACAAATTTTAGTCATTTTACGAGTGTAATTTCTATGATAAATAGGACAATCCATGCAATTCTATAAAAAGCTTCCACGATTTTTATTGCTTTTTCCGCATTTTCCGTCACCCAACGAATTTCCGGGATAATTAATTAGTAATTTTAATGAAGCATGTATCTGTAAATACATGCTACAATCTTTAGAACCCATTATTGATTGCGCTTATACATATATATATATATGCATATATATTATTATATATAATTCTGTTATGATATAAAAAGCATTCACTTTTTTTGCGTCTGCTTTCTATAATGTACAATTTTACCCCAACAACTTAAAATTTGCTTGGCAGTATTCGATAAATTTTTAATATACATTTGGAGTTTACGTTTTAGCTGTTACATTGAGTTGCATTGTGTTTATAATTTTGTTTTCATTTTTTCTTACAACGTCTGCGCTTCTTTTCACTATCTAACATCATTATGAAATAAAAGCAATTATTACTAAAATGAATAATTTACGTTTTCCTCTGGCTCACTTCAACCAGTTTATAGTTTTTAAAATACATATCGAAACAATTTATGTATGGTCACACTACCGCTGGGTTTTCTAGAGACACCCAGAAAAATATTAATCTCATTACTGCAGCAGAATTTTGTGTCGTTAGGTTTTGGAGTTCGAGTAGAAAGCTCATATTATTCTCTCGCGGTCTTTAGAGAATAAAGAAGTAAAGTACTAAAATTTATTTATTTATTACCTAAAGCGAGTGCGAATTATATGACCACGCTAAACATTTTTTACAAAAAAGAGACGAATGTTTTTGCCTACTTTTGGCAAGGCATATGATGTAGCTAATCCTCCAGTTATAACATTTCTCAAAACATGAAATTACAGTATGTAAATGAAAGCAACATATTTTTGACACTTTACATGTAGTACAGCGATGGGCATTTCGGTCGTTACATTCAAAGCAGCAAACATATTGCCCGTAATTTAAATCAAAAACTTTGTAACATGCTATGTGCATTGTATGCTACCTTAGACATACAATGTCATTATTATAACATGACCTTTATAGTACCTCCATTACTGGCTCAAAATAAGTATGTTAATATAAAACATATACTGTATTTGCCATTAACGCATTTTTTTGGCAGGTTCAATTCATTAAGGGTTAGGTACTACTAACGCCAAGAGGTTGGTTTAATAGTTGCTTGGTTTTAATTTAAAACTACAAAAACATTCAGTGTTCGCATAGCGTACTGTTGTTATATTATGTAGGTGAACTACTATTGTAATTATTTTGAAAAATATTAATGCAACCAATTTTACGTAATTGATTTAAACATTTGAATGGTTTCAGCATCTTCAAATAGAAAAGTGTTATAAATACGTAGACTTTCACGACCAGACTCAGTAATAAACGAACTACTTCCGGAATTGGACCGTATCGTGACACGATCCAATGCCGGAAGTAGTTCGTTTTCTACAAAAGTGTTAGTTGGGCAAACAAATTATAGGTTCAATGAGTATTTTTTTTCTCGGGCTATATTTGAATTACACGAGTATATAACAATTTGTATTGTAAGATACATGCACGATATAAGTAGGACAATTCATTATATAAAGCAAATAAACATTAGTTTTGGCTAGAAAATATACTTTAAAATAAAAGTAATATTTCCTGGTATGTAAAAAGTATTCATTTAACCGAAAATAAGTAAAGAAAAATTCTTCGCCCTAATTTTTTTATTTTCGAAATATCAATTTTTTTTTCTTTCACAGTAGAACTTCAACACATTCGTTATAGATAAAAATCTCTGGAAATAGAAATATCAGTTGCTAGGTGGGGCTAGGCTATTTACAAAATACTGATGGAAACAAATGTCAATTAACAAATTATAAAAAATACAGATAATAGTATCCATACACACACAAAATACATGATTACAGTTTTAAACTACACCATTACATCGCTATAGAGCTCAGTCTATATGTAGATGTATTACACTGATTAAAGTTAATTAGCGTTAATTAACTTTAATCATTGTAAGACATCTACAAATAGACGTAAAATATAATAAATAAATAAAATAAAATATATGCACCTTGCATATAATCCGGTCTCTAGTCATCAGTATCGGATGCACAAAACTTGGCATACCTTGAAAGACAAGATGAGATGCGTTATAAGGACCGTTAAATCAGTTATAGAGTTTAAAGATATTAACAATAAATGCAGCACTCTCCTCCTAAGTATGCGTCGATAGATTGAACCCATACCTCACAAGCAAAACGGTACACACAATTCCTGTTAGGAGAGGTTCTCTGTAACTCAGAAGCCATTGATATGTAAAATCACGGGTGGGTGTGATAATGAGCACATGCAAGTGCAGAACAATTGGGCGATGATACTGAACCATTTACAAACAGGACAAATACTACTGGACGAAGATTGAAATATTGGGAAACTCCAGACGTGCAACAAAAGAGTGCTGACCTGAAGATATTATGAATGACGTAATTATCTTTTTCTGCTAGATATTTCAACTAGAGTCAATGTAAACAACAGTTGGTTAAATACCATTGTCTATAGTATTGTATCCTATGTTATGTAGCATAAGTTTGTTATAATGGAATGATTGGAAAGAAATCTATGTTGCAAACATAATAAAAATGTAATAAACTACTCTTTCATATCGACATTCTTATCTACTTTCTAATGAAATAAAAATGGAATCAATCAATTTTATCCAGAAAACGTTATTTCAGATTGGCTATATTGTCCGTAACATGTCGCTAAAGTATATTTAAATAATATTTAAAAATAAAACATATAAATATTGTAGACAGCAGATTCTCTAGGGTTTCCATCGTGTACGCAAGTATTTGAAGAAAATTTCAATAATTTACTCGATTCGGCGTTTCAAATTCATTAATATTTCTATAAAGCATTGTTTGTTATGCCTGCATTAGTTTATAGCATTGTGCAAATATGCTTTACAAAAGGACATTTAGTTAGTGTTTACTATATTCTTTTCTTGAATAAACGCTCTATATTCAATATCTAGAGCAGATTACATATTTCTGACTATTACGAATACAACTTCAATATTTGGAATATATCTGAACTACTCTAAAATAGTAAGATGAACAGTATAAAGAAGTCACATATGTATTTTGCATAGAATTAAAGTACAATACAAATATTTAATTTTTGTGCATTAAGTGAATACTTCCTTTCATATACAACAACCGACGAATTGTCCCACTATAAAATTAATAATTATAATTATTACAATCAGAGCAGGAGTACATAAACTATGAAACTTCAAAATGCCAAAAGTTAGTCATTTTACGTTGGTGTGGATAAAATGTTAACCTGAACTGATTTTAGACGTATAAAAATATATTAACTGATGGAAAACAAAAATTTACTGCTGGAAATCATTTAATTGTTAATCTATATAATATGTCAAATATATCTGATTGTTAAAATGATGAGTTCTTCTGTTATTCAGAAGTTAGTGTTATTTATTATAAAGGATGATGCAGTGGGTATTGACGGTTTTTGAAACGCCACTGTACGAATATGAATAAAGTGGACGGTATAATTAATGACCTAAATAAATTCATATGTAATGCACTTCAGTACCCATCGAAACTACAACCCCTGCATTCCGAAAAAGTTACCGTGTGATGAGGTGTGGCTGCATTCGGGGTACAGTGACTATAACTTCTCAACGGTAGTTGGAGATCCTTCAACATATTATACCTGCTAAATTACAACGATTTGCGGTAGTAGTTGCGGTGTGGTTGTAGTAACCCATACCGCGCGAATTTCCATGACTACTCTAAGAAACATGTTTCCTGGACCACATGGTGATTTAAATTGACCGCCAAGGTTACCGGATTTAACCAGTCCTGATTTAATATGGGGTTATTTAAAGGTTAGGGTTTTCCAAAATATTCCTCGAACGCGACCAACTTTAAAGGTCAACATAACTCAAAAAATAAGCGCGATAAACTAAGAAATATCACAACGAATTACAGCGAGTTTTCAGTCACCACTCCATGAACATGTTTAACACATATTATTTTTAAAAAATATTTTTTGTTAAATAGGCCAATAATTAATTAAAAAAAAAATTTGTTAAACTAATTATATGTGGAACAAAAATATATTTTATGGACCTAAGTCGTTTCGTTTGTTTGGCCGTAATAACCCTCTAAAAAACGTTAATACCCATTGCGATACACTATATTATTATGTATTATGGGATTATTTATTGTTGTGCTGTTGTTTTTTTTTTCTTCATTTTCAGAGGAATAAATAGATTAAGACCAAAACGTATAAAAAGTATGGATTGTAGAAAGAAAGCATGTTTTCAGATTATTTTTTGAAGATACCTGACGTACTTACGCATATATTTACATTTTCTCTAGAAAAATATGCGAACTCTAGTAACTACATTGCAAACCCTCTATATAGCCTATATGGTTGTATTTCCTACAGATGCCTCATCTAATGACTTTCACTACTTAAGAGCATCGAATTAGTATCAGGGCAAACTACTCCAAAATTACAGTGCAGTTTTTGTGTATCTGTCGGTCACAATCCGAATTTCGATAATGAGTTTGAGAACACCATAACGTTTTAAATTCAATCGTAATTCACTTGCAGGGACATCCTTAGGGTGGAGCGAGTGGAGAGGCTGCTCCAGGCTCCGCGCCTACGAAGGCACCGCGGTGAGGGGCCTTTTCACAATAAAATATTCTTAGAATAAGATAATACGGACTAAAAATGAATTAGTTGAAACCTTCTCTTTTCAATGGTTCATATTGGATTTGTTTGTCTCTAAACATTTACATAAAGGCCCCGCAAAACTATTTTGCACAAGGCCCCGCTTTTGCTAAAGACGGCTCTGTTCACTTGGATGGTTGTTCTGTATTTCGAACGTTTTTAAAACTATCGCATTCATATAATATAAATTTCTGCCATATTTGTGTGCCAAAAATACGCACTTAACGCGAACTAATTAAAGTTACGATTGTAATCCGAATACTAAATAGGTACATTAATTGCGCTGAAATTATATATGAACCGAATGCGAAACGCTTTGCAGTGTATATATATATATATATATATATATATATATATATCAGTGCACCACTAACGCATTAATCCTAAAACTGTATCATATACCATAATTCATAAATAAAGATTATATTAGTAAATACGCATCAAAATGCTGGTTAAATATATCTGATTAAGGATGCAAAAACAAAATTGTAATATTTTCTTTTTTTCGGTAAATAGTTTGCTTTGGCTGATACAGAGTGCTATTACAATTTTCTTTTGATTTGCTATATGATCAAATGTTAATTGTACTGTAAAAGTTTCATTTTTTCGATATCTGGACATTCACATGTATAACGGCACAATTTACCTGGGATTTGTATTTGTAAAGAAGTCGTTGCAACTGTAATAGAAATGTGTTTAAACCATCGTTATTATGTTTGTAGTTTTTCAAGAACTTGTATCTGCTATTCCAATAAATTCTACGAGAAATTTTGCTCAAGGTATTGAAGATCTCGCAGACTCTTGACTAGCGCGCTTGCAAAACTAATGCTCAGGCACATCGTCTGCTAAATCTACAATATGTTTCTACAAAGCTGTACACGTAACTCCTAATTACTGGCAGAAATGCGTTTAATGTGAATCATTATTTACTACTTTCATAAAATGAAAAATATGTACTTGGTCGCAATTGTACCTAGGTTACGTGGAAATAAGTCTAAATGATCAACTAAACGAAATTCAGAGATGACGAAGTATTGGTTTTAAAAGAAACCTACTTTCGAACGCACAAAAAGGCGGTTGACTTTGGCATATCATCTACAAACTCAATAGCTAATATTTGAAGCTATTTTTCGAGAATAACAACTTATTGTTATTTCTTTCCTTGAAGCCTGGCATTTTCGCTGCAATATAACATTGCAGGTAATGCAGAATGTGAAAGTGACTTCGTAGTAATGCACTACAAAACATCACCTGTTATAACTCCTATAACATCCTAGAAAAGGTGCTTTACTGAAGCTGTTATTGTACCAATCAAAGGTTTCTGCGTTTGTAGCGTTTAGGAGGTGGAGGGTAAACAACGAAAAGAAAACTAAAGTTAAGCAGAGATACAGCAGTAACAGAAAAGGTCTAAACCGATAATAGCTGTAGCAAATTATTATTTCACGAAAAAAAAACCTTTGGTTTAGTATTGCTCAGTAATCCATCCAACGCTCTACCGTAGAAAACCCTTTTAATTGTGTTTATACTGACCACATTTTGCTATAAGAAGGTATTTACCATTTATTGTAATCCATGTTATGATATAATAAAATAATTAACGAACTGTTTCCAGGATTAAACCGTGTCGTAGTGAAAAATCTGAGAAATAAGCGGGATCTCTCGAAGGTCATGAACGTCGTAACACGGTGAGTTACAGTAACCTCCTCCCTTAGAATTACCGCGCCATTTCGTTCTCATTTCCTTCACCTAAAGAAGCCTCCGATAACGAAAGCATTGCGTAGAGATCCTGCTTTTTTTTTGTTTTCGGACTTTTCAATACACACGGTTCAATCCTGGTCACAGGATGGGCGTGGAAGCTTAGGTTATACATATATTATAAGGAGTTTAGATGCATTTATATTCTAATAGGACATTTGTACCTCTGAGATTCTGCACTCTCGAAGAATAAATCTCAAATAGCTGCTAATATAAAACACAGTAAAGCAACAACTAGAAGATGTAATAGCAATTACAAAGTGCTTTAACGTTGCTGAAGCCTTCGATCTGCCTTTTACAGTTTCGAGCGTCTCAGTAGGGTAACGTCTTTAACTTGAATCTTCATATGAAACGATTAAACGGAAGTGCGCATGGTATTTGCATGTTGAAAAGGTACTCACATATCTAATTGAAAATTGCTTCAGCTAATACCGCGTGTATTGCAAATTTCAACGCCTTCTCTGCTGCGCGCGTAATTGAATACACCAGGGAAACTTGTGTAATGATAATTTAAAACATTCGCACGCGCAATTCGCCCAGCTTACCCGCCTTTGCTTCTAGTTTTCCATGTAAATCTTGTTATTTCTCTAGCCGCGAACTATGTGAATGAAGCGAGAAGTTAACTTTGGTGGTAAAACTTTCACCCTATACACACACATCTTCACATGCCTGAGCAGCTTATTGACATAACATTATGTCTTAAAATTCCCTTTTAATACACTTACGAATGTTTACAGTGCCTACAAGAAATCATTCCTTTCGATTTTATGAAGATTGTTGTTTTTCAACTTTGTTCAATTAGGATACTAAAGACAGGTTTGAGGTATTTGTAAAAATTTTACTCTACTGAGGAAATGTATTTTATTTTATGTATTTTTTTAGTAATTTATATATTTTATATGTCTTTATGTTTTTGTAACTGTATGTATTAGCATGTTATTTTATTTTATGTATTTTTTTGTCATTTATTTTTTCTCTCTTTGCAAAATATATACAATTTTATTTATAATATGTACGTACATTACGCATTATATATGTATATATTCAGTCATTCGGCATACTTATATTACAAGTGCCTATACTAGATCCATCAAGTATAACTTCGTCGTACGAATTTCGGCAGTTTTCAATATTCAATGTTTTCAAGTACAGGCAGCGATCGTTCACTCTCGGCCGCTTCGTACCTCGTCGGTTTTCGTATAGTGACAGCCTTTATTGTAACTTCGTCGTACAAATATCGGCACTTTTCAGTATTCAATATATTTTGAAGCAAGGGCAGACCTATTCGGTTCTTGTATAGTGGCAACCTTTATTGTAGCTTTGTCGGAACTTACATGCATGCATGCTTACCAAGTACGATTTCTCGGGTTTTTATTATCGATCGTCGAGGCTATGGTGTCCGTTGTCGCAAAGTTGGTGTAAGACCTAAGAAGAAGTCAAGGCCTTATTAACAGGAACACCTACAACTAGTGTAGTTGCCCGCTAGATAAATAATGAATACCCGCCTGATGCGGGACGTTCGTTTCAGTGTACCGCTTACAGCCATCATAGAACTCAATAAACTGCACTCAATAGCTTCTGTATCCACCAATTCAAACAGTCGAAATAAGCCAAGGAGAATATGAACACAAGACACAAACGAATTCATTATCTGAAGCTACTACTGAATTACCAAACGCCTTTTAGTGCAAAACTACATAAAGCAGTAATAGACAAATTCCAATCACTTAAAACTAAACCACGCAAAGCGTAATTGATCAACGAAAATCCATCTTTATCAGTAACAGACTCTTTCCTGACACAATAGATAAAATGAAGGAGGAAGTGAGCGTGGAGTTTGGTATCAAAGACCAACGCAGCCGAACAATATAGGAACCCATAAACAACACCCATTGTGACACCAATCCCGTCAACAGACACTCTGAGCAAGATAGAGAAGGATGGCACGAAACAGCAAACCGTAGATACCGAAAAAAAAAAGATTAAGGTCAACTACTACCGTAAAGGAATTGCATACTCTTCTATATACAGCGGAAGTCTTAAACAACCACAAAATAGTAAACAAAATCAAGAAAAACAGATCCAGATAATCGCTTACATAAGGGAAAAGAATAGAAATAAAGATCGAAAGACTGCATAGTAGAAGTAATATATTAAGACAGAGCTAATATGCCAATCCTAACCGTAAAGTGGAAACTGTTGCGATTCCTTTCACGCATTCGTTTCATGAGGCGGTATCGCTTGAGTAACCATCGGTCGCAACAAAATCACAAACTAAAAGATTTTCTACGGGCACTTGGAGAAATCGTTACAACCTCCAGTTCAAACAAAAGATATCATAACCTTCTGGTCAAATATAAGCAAGCAGAATACAGTCGCGAATACAAGAATAATGCTCGACTTGAAAGTAAGTAAAGATGATGTATTAAGAACCATTTAGAGGACCCAAAACTTGCTGCAAAGCTTCTGAGATTAAAAAGTATATAATTGTACACGAACATCATGCAATTTGTTCTATGGATATGATAGAGCACCCGGAAACTACGTTGATATTTATGACGGAAGGAAAGATCTTTTAATACCCAAGACAAACAAGCAGACTATATAAATACTGACCTATTACATGTTTTCCAACGATGTGAAGGATGCACATGTCGCCGAGTTGTATGCCTATTTTAACGTTAATAAGTTCTTCGAATAGGAACAGAAAGGATATCGTAAGAACTCGGGGTAACTACAACAAACAACTGGTAATAGTCCCAATTATCATTACTTCCTTCTTAAAACAACTTGCTAATAAATACTACCACGAAAACCATATATGCTGGCAACATGAAAATCCGCAGGAGCATTTTCCAGGGAGACGCATTAATCGCTTTATGGTGCCTGACACTTGGACCCCGGACATCATTATTAAGCAATCGAAAGGAAAGATAGAACATCGGACAGTACTGACACGGAGATTACTCATTCTTCTTATATGGATGACTTATATGGATGAAGTCATCCATATAAGTTATGGGTGACATACGCAAAAAAAATAAATTATTTGCAGTACCTGTTAGAATGCGTGAGGCGATTTGCGGAAATGCCGGATGAATCGTACGAAGAAAGGAAAATAGTTTCAGTAACCCGAATACATTATGCGTGGCCAAAGAGACGTAGCAGGCGTGGATGAGGGTGAAAAATATACAATCAACCTAATAGGATAGAACATAAGATCGTAAAGGAAGAAATTATTACTAATAATCTTCACGGAACTAAGAGCATCCTAAAAGCAAAGCTACTAGCAACGAACATAACAAGCAACGAATGCGTACGCCACGTCGGTTCATTAATTTTGGATTGCGTGAACTAGGGCAGAGCTTACTTAAGTCTTGATATTAAAACCAGAGCCGAATTCACACAGCACCAAGCACACAATTCTAGCGGCTCCATTGAAAGATTTTATCCACCTCGGAAGCAGGGAGGAAGAGATGTTATCAGCGTCTCTATAGCACAGTGCCACCAAGTGTGTAAAGGAATATTTTCTGCAATATGAGAAAAAACCATCTTTGAATGTTGGGATTGATTAAACCTAAGTCTTATTCCCATATTTGTACGAGTCGATATTCACTGATTTTGTCATGTTTTCAAAATTTACGAAATCATAGTGATACCTACTGGTAGCAGCGTTCCATACAACCTATATCCTAAATTTATCCATAGAATTTTGTTCAAAATGTTAGTTTATTCGTACAACGTTCTGAAAATATATATACATATTCACCTATCAATAAGAATAACCAAATGGGATACCTTTCTTGTCCAGTAAATGTTGATAATCAATTGAATACTAATAGAATAACCTCGGCTCGATTTTCAAAAGTATCTAACGATTAACTATCTAAATATTTCAAAAATACACTTAATTGATCACAGCAATTATATAAGAAAATGTGCTAGTACATCTAATCTAAGCCAGATGCTGCTACAGGCAACTAAATTAGATGAAATTTTGACAAAAAGACGTTTTTTCCTACGTTGCATATTTACAATTAATACACAAACCGTATCAGAAAATTAATTGTAAATTAAAAATATGATGTACTTGAGAGGTAACGATTTCAAGTAAATTTATAATTGGCCATCTACAACCGTTTAATAGGCTAAATTTAAAAAATTTAATTTATCTATCAATTTAGAAATAGCAACCATGTGTTATAGTAAAGAATTTATACGCAGCATAGATTTACAAGAATGGTATAGGAGATTTATTCCAATTAGTACAAGCATTTTATTGCTACAATTTCCTGCAAAGTTTATTCTTCACATTTTTCTGGTAAATAATATCGCCTGCAGCTTTCAATCCATATCAAGAGACTGGAAATGCAAAGGTACTATTAGGAGTAACAAAAAGTTATAATATATTTAATACAGTTGAGACATAGATCTTCATCTTTTGGAAATGGAAACAATTATAACTTCCACTTTTATCGGAGATATTTTTACATGAAGGAATTGCATAATATCGCGCTGTACATTTTTTTACAACTTAGGTACAATACATATAATAAGTGTAAAGTACTATATTCTAAAATTTATTGCAATAATTTACCTTATATACGATTAAACGCTACAGACAGTCTATTATATATACAAAACTAAGCATATGAAACAACCTGATCCTTAAACCCTACTTAAGACATTCTTAATGAAAGAAATAAAAAACAGCCATATTTACTAAAATCGAAACCATAAACAATACAAACGACCATGGCCAAAAAGTGGTATTCTGGAATCCGTACACTGAAAATTAGACCTCCTATTTTTGAGATTATTCTTTCTGTTTATTCTGTGGTTTCACTGCTTGCTTTCATCGATCGCGTCATTACTCAATCTTTTTATACTTGTATTTTTATTAACCTTTTTGAGTGCTATCATTGAATGTTCACTTTTTTATTATTAATCCTGATTTTCTACTTAATATTGCTTTTTAATCAGCTTCCATAATTATCCTTGCTTTTTATTGTTTATATTTTATACTGCCATTGTACCGTGCTAAACGTTTTACCTAAATGTAACTGGTCTGTTATGGTTAAAACTTCATTTTTACCTAATAAATATATACAAGCATTTGCACTCCATACATATAAAATAATATATATAAATCCTCCGAGAATACTTTTACGTATTTATAAATTTTAGATTTTTCCTAGAATAATCGATTTATTATACGGCATACATTATCCATAATCTTAGAATGTTTAAGTACCTGAAATATTTTTCAAATTTCTTCTGCATTTAATTATGCTTTCTTAGGAAGTTTTCAAGTTTCTCTAAGAGTACATTGTGCTATCTGCTATATGCAACTTGTTTCTTAAGGCGAACTTCTCATTAATGTTCACCTAATTAAGTAGACAATACTACTAGAAACAGAAGAAGAGACAATGAGGAGCAGGTCAACTTACTTCAAATTAATTAAAAACGTCGAATTTTATCATCTTATTACGGTACAATATATGAATTCAAAACCGCTTTGGTCACTAGCGCATTTTTTATAACTATTATATGTCTATAAAAGCTCATTCTGTTGTATGAAAAATACGACAATATATGAATTATTTTGAATAGCTATCTAAGCATATATTTAAAACGTATGCTCAATATCTTTTATTTATAAATTTTGCGAATGAAAGCGTTTTTATGAAAATGTGTATTTAATTTGAAGTTCTTAGTCAAAATGCAGTTGTGCAATTTAACTTCATCAGCTCCGAATCACTCTTGGGTGTTTACGTTTTTATAAATGTTTAGATATCGGAAACGAATTTCGTTTTCTATGCTGTATATACGAACACGTTCCCCAGACGTACAAAAATCGAGATCATTTACAAGAGCGTTTGATTTCTATTCACGATCGACTTACGGCGATTCTATTGACATAGAGGTAAGGCTGTGGTGCTACGTGGCGCGGTGACGCTTTCCCTAAAGGGAATGATGTGTACTGCAACAAACGTGACTTAACTGTACAATAAGGTAAAATCTTTGCCATATACAACCACACGTTGGTATAATTATCCTCAAATGTTTTCTTTTCTGTGGAGTTTACATAGTCTGCACATTGATAGTTATTAACTGAAAAACCAATAAGTAATACCTTAAAATATAAAAATTAATTACTACCTGCACTTTGGTTCCCAGGTACTCCACCGTGTAGAAATTTTATAATACATGATTCTATACACGACAGAGAACCTGAGAACCGTAGTCATAAAAATTGGCTACAGTGGAAGAACCGAAATATAGTATGTATGAGACGTGGTTGAACATTAAGGGATGGTCACCTAAAACAAGGTACAATACCGATTGCGCATGCATAGTAGCATTAACCTGTCTTTTGGGTATCTGATCCACATATTGCCGTCAGTTCACTGTTGTCTACCTTCGCAAGGCAGTGTGTTGAAATTTGGACTATTGTAATATATAATAATAATAATAGTAGCAATTTATTTCCAACAGGTACACTACCCAGTTACAGGAAACACTAAAATTAATATGCATGACAGCAAAATCCAAAAATAAAAGAGGAATACATACATATGTATATAAAAATAATTGCTAAGTTACATATATTTAATGTCTCAAAAATACTAAATATTACTATTACCCTATAGTATTAGAGTATATATAAAAAGGATTATTCTAATATAACTAGTATTATAACTAATACTAAAATTACATTGGTGATGAAAAGTTGACAAATGTTAGGTGGAAGAGATCAGACGAAGAAAGACTACATCAATGACAGATCTAAATGGGTCAGCGTGGATGTCACAAAGATCAGAGGTGCTGTTGAAGTTAGTACACATCAAGTACACTGGAGACCTTATAAGGACATTTGTTCGAGTGCGACCACAACAATGAGGACCTGGAGCTAATTCTGGGAATAAGAAAATTACACTTACTCAAGAGCCAAGGACAATCAATCTTGTTATGTACTAGACAAAATAAAAATTTTAGCAAAGAAATCGTTCTTCTGATAGAAAAAGATACAAAATAAAATTTCCGCAGCAATACACCATGTTCAAAGCCTCTAGGTGAATAAGATCCCTCCGAAAGGAAATAGAGAAATTTCAGAAATCTTCTCTGCACTGTCTCAATTGAGTATATGTGTGTTTCATAAATAGGAAACCAGACCAACGCGACGTACTCCAACCGAGATCGAATGTAAGAAAAGAATAATACAGATAGAGCTTGTATACTGCGAAAGTCCCTACAATTACGGTAAATAAATCCATATATTTTATTACATTGCGAGATATGTGATCAGAAAAAGACAGGGTGGTGTCAAAAAGCACCTCCAAATCTTTGACAAATGTTGACACCTGCAGTGATATTCCATCAACGTTATAATTGTAAATAATAGCTTGCTGACGCTTAGTAAATGTCATGTGGTAGTGCATTTTGAAATATTTAAGGACAATCTGTTCAGCTTACACCAACTAGAAACATAATCGATACTTCTCTGAAGAAAACACAATCTGCAGGAGAATCAATGCTTAGAAATAGTTTAATATCATCGGGGCACATTAGCGTTACGCATTCAACAATACTAGCAATGTCGTTAATGAAGAGCAGGAATATTAGAAGTCCAAGATTAGATCCTTGCGGTATACCAGAGGTAGCGATGTGCGTGGGCGATACATAATTCCTATAGCATACTTGAAATTCTCTATTGATCAGGTACGACTGTAAGAGTGAGTGTAATGGTCTTGAAAATCCGAACGAATTCAGTTTTTGTAGAAGAATATAATGGTCTATCTGATCAAACGCTTTCTGGAAGTCCAAGTAAATAGTGTCCACTTGGCTTCTGTTGTCTATTGCTTCAGACACATATTGCGTGAAACAAGTGAGATTAGTAACGGTTGAACGCTGGGATATAAAACCATGTTGCTTTTGAGAGATCCAACGGCGCAACTATAAAGAAGGATGAGAGAAAAGAATATATTCAAACGTTTTTGAAAAGTTACAAAGTAAAGAAATTGGACGATAATTGTGGATTTCAGAGGAATCTCCTTTCTTGATTACTGGATATATCCGTGCCAACTTCCAAACTGCTTCAAAACAAGATTGAAAATATCGTGCAAAGGCTTCGCAAATACACAAGCGCAATCACGAACGATAAATCCCGGAATATTATCTGATCCCGACGTAAAAGAATCTAGAGAAAATATATCTCGCCAGTTGTGATTTCTAAACGTAAGAAGACCTAATTCTGTTGAAATTCACCGTCAATTGATTGCGTCATACTTAATGAGTGAGGAATAGGTAAAGAAAGGTGTGAATTTAAAGAAGGCTCTTCAAATGCTCATAATGAGTAAAGAAGTAGCAGAACTAGTTAATCATTAGGTATGTAAACCTGCAATTAATGGAGAAAGTTGTCGCTTTACGATAAGCAAATATCCTCTAGAATTGCCGAAAATTTCTAGGACAAACTTGCTAAGAATCGTGATTGAAATTCTAAATTATCGGAAACTGTGCAAGATGAGTGTCGAAAATACTTATAGATGCTAGATCACAAAGTGGTATCTGCACGTCCGTTTCTCGACAGTTTTAACCATAAATGAAGGCGACAAATACCTTTCCAATATCGTCTTAGTGAGAAAACGTGGATTTTATATGTCAATGTTGAAACGAAGCAACGATCACTTGACGTCACTTGGGTGGACGGAAACCGAAAAAGTTCAAACAAATTTAGTCTCAAACGAAACTCATGATAACTGCATTCTGAGACCACATAATAACACAATAAATAATATCGGGAGCCTGTTATGTAACACTTTCTAAACTGCGTCGCGCAATTCAAAACTGATGGGGGGGGAATGCTGAGATTAGGAATTGTTCTTATAATTCTGATCTCGTACCCAATGACGTCATCTCTTCTAGTCACTACCATCGCTTCCAACATTTCAAAAATTGGCTCGCATTTAAACGTTAAACAAAAAAGAACGGAGAATTGAAAATCTCAATTAGAAATAGGCCGCAGAAGGTTTGAAGAAGCTTTTTTCAGAGTACCAAAACTATTTAAAAGGAAATGATTATTATATAGTAAAATAAAATAAATACGTAAAGTTTTGAAATCTTTAATAACGACTAAATATAAATCGAGTGATATTACACAAAAAGTAAATAGACAGTTAAAAAGTAAAATATTATCGAGTGTTAAATATTAAAAGAGTAAAACCTTGTAAACATAGGAAGCAACAATAACACCGTGGCTACATCGTAATTATGAAATAATCAATAGCGTACTAACAATATGCATAACTAATATAAGTATTCATTTAATGTCTTTACAATATATAACAAGAAGCAGACTGCGACGATGGCAATCACTGGAAAATTTGTCATAACCAAAGGAACGTAAAGAAAATCAATACAACGTATTGATGCACAGTACATGCACTGTACATATTTGTACTAAGGTTTCTAATCTTTCAATAAAATCTCGGCATTAGCTGTAGCCGAGCTACTAATTTGCTACTCCTTACTCCTATAATTCATGATGATCACTTGAATATACTATTGTTAGACAATCAGATAGATTGGTTTGTACTGGCAGTATGTATTTCAGAACTTGTAGATAAATTAGTTTCTCTGTGTCGCTTAACACACAACAAAACATTTTTGTATTTTAGATAAAATTAAAGATACCTTTACCATAAGCTAAAACATATGAAACGATTAGTAAAGTTGTCAAAACCAAGTTTCGGATTTTTTAAAGTTTTGTTGGTCTGTTTCTTCGTAGATGTTTTGGCCTTTAAATTGTTTGTTGATCTTAACTCGTTTGGTAGTTCTTAGACCAAGATTATATTGTTTTTGATAATAGTACTTTCTCATTTCGAAGCTTGCTGTGGTAATTATTTATCACTGTTATGCAGCATATTATTCCCTATTATTGTCACCGTATTTATTACCGAAATTTTGTGGCAATTCTGAGGAATTGTATTTTATAAAAAAACTTCTAATAGATGAGTAAAGATTATTGTTATTAATTATATGAGCCCAAATTGAACTCAGGAGACTACTCAATAATATATACAAATACTGTATATAACTAGGAAAACGCCTTTTTTCAAAATGTAGATTCAATACATTATTCTATTATTTACGAGGGGTGGTCCAGAAGTTCGTGAAATGAAAGGGTTTTAAATAAAATAAAACAATAAATCTATTTTTCCTTTTCAATATAATTACGTTTAAGCACAATATCTTTAGATCTATGAATTAATTTTTCTAAACCATCATAAAATTATTTTTTACCTTTCGCCTCAAAATGGGTCAAAATTACCTCCTTTACCTCATTGTCGTCGGAAAACTTTCTTCCACGTAGGTCTTTTTTTAAATTGGGGAACAAATAAAAATAACTAGGTGCCAGGTCTGGACTGTAGGGTGGATGGCCTATTGATTGAAAGCCATACTTGTGCAGAGCAGCCATTGCAACTTTGCTTTTGTGAACCGGCGCATTGCCTTGCAAGAGCAACACATCCTTGGTCCATTTTCCTCGACGTTTTTCCTTGATGGCCTCCTTCAATTTTTCTAATATCGCTGCGTAATATTCTCCGGTTATGCTCCTACCTTTTTCTTTGTAATCAATCAATAATATCCCCTAACAATCCCAAAAAACAGTAGCCATCAACTTTCCAGCGGATTCTGACACTTTGAATATCTTTGGAGGTGGTGTCCCCTTTTTATGCCATTGCATGGACTCCTGTTTGGACCCAGGCTCAAGGTGATGAACCCATGCTTCATTTCCGGTAACAATCCGCTCCAAAATCTGTGCAGGTTTGTCTCCACACAGCTCCAAAAATTGTTCGGACGCACAGACGCGCTGATGTTTCTGCAGCGGCGTGAGCATTCTCGGTACCCATCTTATTTGCACTGACTTTTGTCATACCCAGATGGTCATGTAGGATACGCAAAATGGTGGTATCTGATACTCCAACTAATGCAGATAATTGTCTTTTCTTCAAACGGGCGTCTTGCAGTACAAATTTTTGCACTTTTTCGACGATGTCTGATGTGGTGGCCTCAACTGACCGTCCTGAGCGTGTTCAATCGACTCCCGACCATGTTTAAAAAGACCATGCCACTTATAAATCATTCATTTACTAGGGCACTGTTCCCCATAAACGGTTTCCATTTCATTCAATATGGTTTGGGTGATCTTTCCTTGCTTTGTAAGGAACTTTATCACAGCACGGTGTTCAATTTCCTCCATAATTTCAGTTTTCTTTCGGATTGACTTGTTTAGCAGGCAACTATTCGTAAACGACTGATGCCATAGGGCATAACTTATATGCTAATGATGAGTCGCCAGCCAGAATGACACCTAGCGAGCGCCCCTATCCCCACTCCATTCCACGAACTTCTTGACCTCCCCTCGTATGTTGTTTCGGAAAGACAGTGATGCATCACTTTGTAGTATCAGCATGTTGGCTAGATAACAATAATGATCACTTAACTTATGTCGTCTGTATTTCGTTATATAATACAATTATGAGTCCCTTTGTCGTCTGCCCTGTTGTGAATTGTTTTTAATAATCGTGTTATTATTGAATGGGTAGTGAATTGCTTCAGCCACAATAACGTAAAGAAAGGATTGTAAAAGAGAAGTAGTTGCACAGATGTGTCGTTTGCTTCATGTGTGCCTGCTCACATAAAAAGAAGCCTTCACGTTTCGCCTTTCAAGTGTAATTTGCGCGTAAGCACGTTCGTGGCAACAAGCATCAGCCACTAGAAAAGTCTCTTCATGTAATTAACTGTAGGGATACAAGTAATCAGAAACAAAGGAAAAAAAGAGGTATTTCAAAGAATAAAAACATAAGAGAGAAAGAAAAGTGTGCGTTATTTAAAAATTCTTAGAACAGGTGTAAGACAGTTGCAAAGTGTGAAAATGAATATATTCATTTGAAAATTCTTACTATTCTTTATAACAGTACAATTAAAATATGTGTACACGCGTTTTAAATTTCATTACTTGCCATTGAACAACTTTTCGAAATCATCCAACAGACTACAACCGCTACATAATTCATCCGTACGTTTGTTTGATATAAGCCTACCTAGTATCAAATAAAGCACAAGTATTACCCGAGATTACATAGCATACTCATTGATATCATTAATGAAAAGCTTTCGTAATATACGTATGGATATTAATGTGTATCTACGTGGTGACAACGATTGCAAGGACTGTGTGGTTGTATAATTCAGAGGTATTGTAGTAAACTCCATTCCGCAGAAATTGATAATTACAGGAGCACGTGGACTGCCATTTTCAACCGTGCTATCGAATTATTAATTTGTGTGGAGTGGTATTTACTGCGATACCTGTAGTTCTACGTGGTGGTATTCATGTTCAATCACTTACTAAACCTGCTATTGAATTTTGATTACATAAATTAAGCTTATCTAACCATTGAGGATATTGAAAGAAAGAACTTTGACTTTACAAATAAAAATATAAAAATTGATTATTAATTCTTCAATAACTTTTTCTTTACTTACTATTCCGTGGTTTTTATTGGTTCACGCTTTAATTCCATTTTCATCGATCATCTAACATAAAAAGTTCCTGTCAGTAATTAGGTTAAACTTTTCAATAGGTATTCAAAATAACATTTTCAGCCAGAAGGTCTTGCTTATTACAAGGAAACAGACTCGGTGGTGAAATTCAACTAATCTTCAGTATGTAGAAAAAAAAGAAGAAGCGGGACCAATATCACGATCTTTGAAATTGTTTTTATTGAATAACGGCTACCGGTTTCATGCAAGTTTGCGCGTCATTAGGCGATATAGAAAATGTTTGATAAAGAAAATACCTAATCTATTTTATATGGAACTGCGGCATGTTTTAAAATCCGCGACCTGTGAATAATATTGAATCTCCATGCGCACAATTCTAAGTTACCTTGCATTACATTAGGTTTTCAGTAAATCTAGTGATTACTGTAGCTGCATTGTCTGTGTAACAGATCCGGATACTAGGTTTCGCATGACGGATCCGGATCCGAGGTTTAGGACAATTGATCTATTTAATATCAAAATCCGCATAGCAAATTATCCAGATCCGGATAATAGCTTTTGTGTTTATAGCGACATTAGTTGTATTCGCAATATAACACATGGGCTGAAAAGTCCCGGGCCTAACACATAGATGACGCTAGTTTTATTGCAGTCACCTTTCTCTCAGTTAGTACTAACCTTCAAAAGACAGCTGTTAAAATTTGATGATATTCTATTCATTAGTTTGTGAGTTATTGTGCTAAGAGTCACGCTACTTTTGTTATTTTTAAAACAATGGATCAAAAACAATTTCGTGTTTTAATTTTACACTGTTTCTTGATGGGAAAAATACCGTTCAAGCGAAGCAATGGTTTGAAAAGTGTTATGGGGACTCCGCTCCATCAGAAGCAACAGTAAAACGTTGGTTTGCTGACTTCAAACGTCGTCGTAGAGACACCGATGATGCAGAACGCAGTGGACGTCCAAATGAGGCGGTAACACCAGAAAACATCAAAAAAAATCCACAAAATCGTTTTGAATGATCGAAAAGTGCAGTTGCGTGAGTTAGCTGACATCGTAAGGATATCAAAAGAACGTATTGGCTTTATATTGCACGAGCATTTGACTATGAGAAAGCTCTGTTCAAAGTGGGTGCCGCGTTTGCTCACTGTTGACCAAAAACAAGAACGTATTGATGATTCTGAGCAATGTTTGGCCATGTTTTAACGTAACAAACCGGAATTTTTGCGTCGATATGTGACAATGAATGAAACATGGATCCATCACTTCACTCCGGAATCAATACGATCGTCATCTGGGTGGACAGCAACTGGTGAACCTCAGCTGGAAAGGTTATGGCCTCGATATTTTGGAATGTGCGTGGTGTAATGTTCATCGACTATCTTGAGAAAGGAAATACCATCAACAGTGAATATTATATAGCGTTATTGGAGCGTTTGAAGGACGAAATTGCAAGAAAACGCATATGGCAAAGAAAAAAAATTGGTTTCATCAAGCCAACGCACCGTGTCGCAAGTCAATCAAAACAATGGCAAAACTACATGAATTGAACTTCGAATTGCTCCAACATCCACCGTATTCGCCAGATTTGGCTCTCAGCGACTACTGGCTGTTCGCAGACCTCAAGAAAAACGCTCACCGGTAAGAAATTTCGCACGAATGAAGAGGTTATCGCTGAAACTGAGGCCTATTTTGAGGCAAAAGATAAATCGTTCTACAAAAGTGGTATTGAAATGTTAGAGCGGCGCTGGAATGATTGCGTTGCTCTTGATGGAGATTACGTCGATAAATAAAGCTAATTTTGAACCAAAAAAAAACGTGTTTTCTTTGTTAGGCCCGGGACTTTTCAGCCCATGTGTTATTTCAAGAAATGTTTTATATTCAGATATGTATATTTGGAGGAATACAAAAGTTACGGTTTTGGTTGATGAGTGAAACCACTGTTAGCGTCGACAGCATCAACAAGAGTATAGATGCTTAGACTGCTTATAATTGCCGAAATCCAGTAAATAATTGGTGTTTTACACACCTTATTTACTTTAAAACCTAGATTTTCAAAATTACACAAATTTTGCTTAATATTAGGAATTAATTTGGCACTATCATGGAGTAAATATCATTCAATTTATTGCAATACGTTGAAATGAATACGCAGGCTTCCACGACCACAGTCAGTAATAAACGAACTGTTTCCGGAATTGGACTGTGTCATTACAAGATATATGAGGGGAGGAATAAAATAAAATAAGAGGAAAACAAAGAAAAAAATGAAAAAAGATGAAAGTAAAAGAAAGAAAAAGAGAAAAAAGGAGAAAGGGGGCAGAAACAAATAAAAGAAAAAGAAAAGAAGGCGAGATCTCGACATTTCGCCTCCGTCGTAGGTAGCTTCTTCAGGAGAAAAACGGGGAGAATCAAAGTGGCACGATAATTCGACGTGTAAACCATGCTAGAGGGGGAAACCTTCCTCTCTTTCATTTACTTCCATCTTTTTCGTTTTTTCTTTCTTTACCTCTTATTTTATTTTATTTTTCTCCTCTTATACGATATCACGACACGTCCCGAAACAGTTCGTTTATGTTACAATGCGTTATTGTATTTGAGTAACTAGTTGCTTAAACACAGCAACTACGTTAAAACATTCAAATAAGCGTACATGTAAGTAGCTTTAACAGAAATTCGGAAAATTACACCAGCTCGACTCTTAGCATGGGTTACTACATCACAGCTATTAATTTAATATTTTTTGAAAATCTGTCAGACCGCTTGAGTTCATAGACTTTAATTGATTCATAGTTTCAATAATATGTCAGTAACGAGTAACAGAAGGAAATAATAGTTTAGCAACAAATATTTTAACCTAAAAAGTTTAAATCAATGACACATTTATCAATATTGTAACTGTTATATATGTATAAGAGTGCGACTATATGTCAACTGAGTGTTTTCTTAAATTTCTGAAGTTATTTTCTATATGAACTTACTTTTACTAATAGGATTTTTAATTTTAACGTTAGTATATCTTTTAAGTTGATCTGTTAACTTAGTTGTGTGTGTTATCTATGTAGTTCAGTATTTATTGGCTTAAATCGAAAACATTTTTTAGCTTTTCTTTGTTTGAATTTTTTAATTATTTTTATTCCCTTTGGAATTTTATTTCAACAAATATGCTAATACTTAAAACAAATTGTATACTAACCCTAAGGACATATGGATTACACAACATTATAAAATTACTTAAACTATGCTTAATGGTCTATACGCAATTGCATACTATACTATTTCAGCTGAAACATTGAAAGTTTCCAACTTATATCTACAGTCAAGGAATTCATAACAGATATTCGAACATATCTTGAACATGTACATATATGTAAGTTGATATATGTATGTATGTGTAATATTTTCCTATCAGCGTAGCACAAGTTGGAAATTCAAAGCAGGGGAGCGATCTTTTCAATGTTTTTTTCTCAAGCACAGTGACTCGACGCCGGGAAACTTTCAGAAGAATTCTCGAATAACCTCCACAAGATCTTTCTCAATATGCATGCATATATTCTCTAACTTATGCAGCGATATCTCAAAAGACAATGCTATGTTTATATACATGTTCAGAAAGTTCAGCATTTATTTTGATCCTTTAGAATTACACATCTTACCGTTATTTTCACCCTTTACTAACTTACGAATGAAAGTCGTGCATGCAAAAACTTATCAGTTTATAACCGCATATGCATAATCACTATCATCTTGAAACGCAATAACGTATTTTATTCTTTCAACCGTTTTGTAGGTAAAATCACTATACAAATATAACTTCATATTTAATATAATTTCCCAACTGTTGTGTTTGTTTGCTTTTCCCAGAATACGAAAAAGTAATAAGCTTAACTGCTTTGTATCTAAAAACTTGAGTTTCAAGTTATCCATAATCACAAATTCAGTAATAAGTGATAACATATGCATGTATCTATGTGGATTGTTACTTACAAATATAATCATTTGCTGTGGAATTTTAATATAAGCAAAGAACGATCCGACTTGAATTTAAAAAGGAACCACATTTTTTACTCTATACTTCTGCTATAAATCATGTTACCTGTGTACATCGTATTCTATGTGTTAGATACATGGAATCATTAGTAAATTTATACAAGGACAGAATCGTTTACAATGAGAATGATACCTACCTATATAATTATTATTAAAGAAAGTAAAATGAGCGGCGCACCATAGGCGCGCACTTGATAAATAGATAAATAAAATAAATAGTAAGTCCAATATAAACCGGATAAAATCGGTAAAATATCTGGATCATCAACTGTATTTCCACAGTTATTTCAGTGAAGTGAGTTTCCCGTAAGGAAAAATGTGTTACACCCAAACAGGGTATCAGAAATATATTTATTCATTTACTCGCAGACGCAATAGTGACGCCGTGCTAGTGGATCTTAAATAATTAAAGTGATAGAAGGAATTTTAGTTGCTGCTATCTGGCAGCTGCAATGCAATCGTATACCAGCAATGAACGCGCTTTTTGCATACGCTTATTCTGCCAGAATAATAATTCTATCGTGATAGCAAGTCGTTTATAGTACGCTTACTGGCAATTGCTTAGTACTTAGTACCTAGCGCCAATGTTATTAAAAAATATATCCGAATGTTATTGGTGACCAGAGAAATTTCAGTATTACCTCTATGAAAACGAAGTTAGACGGTTGCTATCAAGAGACCATCTTTGCACAACGTTTTGAAAAATGACTTCCATCTCTTTGCTTATAAAGTACAGTTTATGCAAGAAGTGAAAGCCACGGCTTATATTATACGCTTAATTATGTCAACGGGATGAGAGAATAGTTTCATAATTTTTCAGCTTTCATGTCAACGGTCATGTAAATAAACAAAATTGTAGATGCTGATATGACGAAAATCCTTGAAGAAAGCATGAAGGTTCACTTGATAGCCATGGGTATGGGCGTGTATGTTTGTTAATAGAATAATTGGACCGTACCTTTTTTGAAAATCAAAAGGAAGGAACAGTTAATTAATATCGAACGTTATTGTACAATGTCAAGGGAATTTCTTATACCATCCCTACAAGAACCTAGAAACGTTCATTTTAGGGAAGCGTCACATGTCACACACGAAATCAGAAGCAAAGTGATCTCAGAAAGAGACAATTATCTTAAGAGTAAGGTCTCCGATAATAATTGTTACGTTCTCCTGGTTTGAAGAACAGCGCCGCTGTAGCCTGCTCGTAAATTCCTAAATTACTTGACCAATACTTACTTGTAGAGTATGTTCGCTTATTTACTAAAGGAAAGGTTGTACAGTAAAACTCAATGCGCATGCGCAAAAAAATATATTTAAAAATAACATGGTTACACGGTTTCCACTCTTGCCTATGTACATGTACGATGTACGTAAGATATATATATTTGCAATAATTGCAGTTATTCGAGCTCTCTTATACATGTAATGTATATTAGCATTTGTATATATATTTTCATTGGTAGCAACATAAAGTAATGCCTCAGCATGTACGTTGCAAAGCTATGTCTTAATTCTGTTTAAAAGGTTAAACTCTTATATGCTTCCGCTGAAGCTTTGTCAGAGGCATGTACTAATGCCTCTATCTGTTTGCATGCACCACTACCTTTTATAGGAGCCAACCCTATTTATTTCTTAAATTTATAAGCGCACCTCGGTGCTATGCTTATTTATATGTCCCTTTCCGGGAGCCCAATATACTTTCCTTGTTTTAAATTTGCCTAAGGGACTTGGCCCTGTATTATTGGCATGTATTTGTACTTGACCAAATACGTTTGTTATATTCACATTTATAGGGGAACCCACCCTATCTTTTAGAGCTTGAACGCCTGGTCGAGGGCGACAGTAGCGATAATAGCCGATCTCAATACAAAAGTAATCACAGCTACCCAGGCGTTCTCGTTTGAAATATTACGCTATGTGCAATCTTTAGCTCTCTACTACTGCGCCCCAAAGAAGGGAAAAATCCAGTAACCAGCAAATGTGCGAACTGCGCACCGACAAGTAAAACGGAGCGATGATGCCGACATTACATAAGAAAACTGGTCCGTGACACTCGTCCGCTACGACGAGCAACTAAATGAAAAATTTCTAAGTCCCGATACGACAAGGACCGAACAAACGTACAAAAGACAACGGGCGCTGCGGCCGCAACGACCGTCAGCAAGAAGCGGAGTGATCATACTTGTAGAGGAGGTCTATACATGCGCGCCGACAATCTCACCAAAATAATTTCCGACACAAACTTAACTGAAGACTAAAAATATGTATAGACGACAATGGACACAGTAACCTCGACGTACGATGATAGAAAATCGAGAATTTATACTTATTAAAAAAATCTATACATGCGATCCGACGACGTTACCAAATGACTCCCGCCAGAAATAAATGTATAGACAACGTCCTCGACGATTCCCGCCAAAACTAGAAAATCTTAGAAATCTCTAATAATCTTACGACGACGTTACTGTACACGTTACGACGAGGTACGAAAGGTGACCGAGAGTACACGATTGCCAATACCTCGACCGTCGCGCGGGAGACGACTGCCTATGCTTGTGTACCTTAAACTTCAAGAAAACTCCCACTACATATCCGACGACGTTGCAGTGAATGATTTCTAATTAGGCAGTTTTAGCTAGCGTAATGCGAATGGCTGGCTTGCATACATATACAATGCGTAGTGTACATACATATTAAAATAAAATTGGATATAAGAGAGCAAAATAAATAAATATAAAAATGAAAATAAAATAATATTCTAAATGAAATAATAATGCAAAGAAGATAAAATACATAATAGTAAAAAATTTAGAAAATACAAAAAACAATGTTAAGTCCTTAACAATAATCCAGCTGATAAACTCCAATTAATATAAAACACCGTAGCGGAAATAGAATTAATATCAAGGGAAATGTGTGGACAAGTAATAAATAATCTTCACTGCCTATTTAAATGGTGTAGATAATATTGTTTTTAGAACACCTTTATTTTTCATAAATAAATAGCAACAGGAATGTTAAATACTTCATTTCTATCAAGATCAAATTACTGATACCCTATTTTGACACTTTGTACAACAGAACAACCGCACGAAATGATTCATTATGCAATATCAAGAAAAATAATTAAAAAATATTAGATATTTAGAAAAAATTATTGACTTTTAGTTAAGGAAAATTATATCATTACAGCATGTATATATATCATTAATCCTTTTACATTTCTATCTTTGTAAACCCAAATCACAATCGGAAGTTTTCATTTCTTGAAGTCTACTTTGTAGTCGAAAGATATTTTACTGTCTATGTAAACTTTAAAATATATTATATTAGATTGTTTTAACGTAATTTGAATTTCAAGAGGTAAAGTTTCTACGTTTCAGCTTGTTCAATAGTCTAAATTAAGCAACCGTTTGTAGCGAACCAATGGCCACTCCTATTTTTCCCAAAAAATTAAAATAATAATGTTCTGTATAATGTAACAGTAATGTTATATACGCAGTATTTACAGCATACAACAAAGCTGTTCGACATACCTTCGTTTGTAAAGTGGTCTTGGGTGACAATAAAATTTTGAATTCATAACAACTAACTATGCTTGTCAAATAACTTGTAAATTTTGTATACATTATAATTTTTGCCCTTATTATTATCATACGGCAAAGCCAGTAAATCCAGTGGTAGAAAGACCTAAATCCGATTTGGTTATTCAGATATCGTGTCCGCGCGGCAGTGCATTTCCTGGTACGTTCGGATTGCCCCAGAGTCACCATTCGCCGTCGGGAAAATAATTAGCGCAGCTCCACCCTTTAGACATACTATTTCTACACTTTAAGACCCCTGCGGCTATGACAAGCGAATTAGTCTATAATCCCGCTGGACCGCTTCACCGCGCAGAAAGAGTAGTATAGTTTAATAAGATTTCAACATTGAGGTGTTGCTACTGTAGTAGCAATAAGAATTTGTATTATGAACTGTAAATGTTGGAAAAATGTATGTGCGCCCTCTAAGATGTTAACCTTCTTTTTTAATTTTTATTGAGATCTAGTCTATTGATTATTATACAGCGAATATGCACAAGTACAATGAACACTGACATTCAGACTTCGATGAAAACTTACATCTGCCCACTTCTTATATTTCTTTGTTGGACCATTCGCCCGATTTGTGGTTCCCGATCCTTCCAAATTTTACACGTTTTAATTTTCCTTTAATACTCCGAAAGTCCATTACACATTATTTTCTTTTACAACATATTTCGTAGTTTATTATCTAACATTTTTTGAAAATAGACACCAAAGACCCAACATTTTTGATTTTTTCCTTGTCACCTTTTCACTGCCAAGATTCTACATTATGAATGTACGTAAAAAGTAAGAAATATATAAAATATATAGATAAATATTGTTTTTTGGAAATTTGCAGCAACAGGTCGATTTGTATTTCTACCTTTTTCGATGTAGTATATTAATATAGAGGCTGATTTATTCAAATATGATTGCATCATTAATTTTTAAATTATAGCTCATACATTTTATCTGATATTTTAATGCTTCACTTAGTTATCAAATTGACGATGTATATATTTCGTCAAATCGCATAAGAAAGGTAACATTAAATATTAGTTAGTACAGTATAAATATCAAGGCACATATTCACATCCAAATCTAACATATAATTTCTTAAGGTAACCTCTCTGCAGATAACCCTTGCAAACGATGTAAATTAATCAGCGTTTCGCAAAGAAGCGAAGCAGATTTCGAGGTTGTTAACAGCACTTTAACAAAGTATATATAAGTCGCTCATAAAATATTTAAATTCAGAAACAGGTTTGAAGTCACACGAGATTCTTTCCGGCAACTTGCAATCGATCTGTTGATTTTATTTCGCGATTTCAGCAGGTATACTTAGGAAGAAATAAAGAAAGAAAATATTTACACACCTCGAGCGAATGACATGCTGTTGGATGTAAAGACAGAGATATTAGTGGAAATGGGACAACGAAGGAGATATGGATGTTTATCAGTCTCGCTGAAAATGATGGAAACAATTTGAAATGGGAAAAACAATCAAATTTGCGATGTTGCGCGATGGGGAATTCAATTTAGGAAATAAAATACGAATATCGAATAAGTGATTGACAAGTTATTTACTACCAATAAAGATCGGAAGGACATTTCCAAAAAATGTCTGTTGTATGTACTTCAAGATTTGAAGTTTGTGGTGATTTAATTGACTATGACTAAAATCATTTCTGTGTTCTGGTACTAGTATATGACCATCTATATCAATCATTGACGTGATTGTATGCAATAATTTAAAAACGTGTAAATGAATCGTATGCATAAAATGATTACAGCTACATGTAATAACTTACCTAATTGTATACAAACGAAATTGTTTCAATCATCTAAATGCTGAAAGTGAGCAAAGTAGTATATCTTTGTAATATTTGGCATAAATATCTTGCTCATAGTTAGTTAATTACAACGACTTGCTAGTTATACATACGAAATGATGTCGATCATAAGTTTCACAAGTTGCACTCATGGCACCTTTCAGTTAATCTTCGCCAAGTCATGCTAACTTGATTAAGTTCTCCCCTACATATGACACACGTGTAATAGCATTCATTTCACACCTGAACAGTTTTAAATTACAAATTCGTAGCACTATCGTAAAGAAAGATATTGTTTATGGAAGTACTATAAGGTGTGAGTTGTAATGGTACTTGTGCATTCATGTTGTAAATTATTCATAAGAAGCTTCAGCATATTATTCTATTATTTCTATAAAAATATTCTAATGTTCTATAGCGTAGCATTTAATCTTGAGCTACTGTCTTCAATTAATAAACACATTTTTAATGAAAATCTTATCTGATTACAATTTTCTAAATGAAACGGTTCATACTTTGTTTTGTTTTTCAATTATTGAACAATAACGGCAGTTGATATATAAACTTAAGTTTAAAAAGGTCTGTCACATTAACTAATTTTAAAGGTAGTAGTGGTATCAACTACTGACTATCAAATATGGACATTTTAAAGGTTATACTTTCTGGAAGCAGACATATGTGAAAGGCCGAAACAAAAGGAGATATGTAATGCTTAAAACATTTTTCTTAATTATTACACATCCGCATGCTTTATAACTATATTATAACTACAAGAAAAGAATAAATTATTTCCAAACATTTTCTACATAAAAAATTCTTCATCCGTTAAACGTTATAGACCAATAAATATTTTATCCAACTTTGCAAAAATTTTTGAATATCTCCTGTCACAGAATTTACGGTAGTGTCAAGCCTTACTTATCTTCGCGACAACATGGTTTCATTCCAGGAAGGTCTACTACAACCAACCTTGCTGAGTTAGCACAGCATATTGCCGAATCCATGGAACGACGTCAACAAGTAGATGTATTATACACCGATTTTAGTAAAGCATTTGACACTATCATTCCCTTATGGTATCTAAGCTGAGTAGTTTTGGTTTTCCGCCAAGTGTAACAGAACTGATCCGCTCGTATTTAACTGATCGTTCATGCTATGTTCACTACAATGGATATACATCCTTAACATTTTCTGCTTCCTCTGGTGTGTGCCAGGGATCCAATTTGGCCCCCCTTTTGCTTAATATTTATTTGGATGATCTCCTACAGGGGCTGGACAGCAATGTACTGACTTACGCGGACGATCTTAAGATTTACAATACCATAATCTCCCCGGCAGATTGTTTGTTTCTCCAGAACAGTCTAGATACTATTGTTAGATGATGTACACAGAATGGAATCCATTTGAATCTGGATAAGTGTGCTGTTGTAAGCTACTCTAGATGTCATAGACTCTACAATTTTCACTATGCTGTGAGTCAGGTTATTGTTCCTAGGCACTCATCTGTGATGGACCTGGGCGTGCAGTTTGATGCAAATTTGTCGTTTGCAGACCACATATTATCCATACGAAATTCTGCGATGAAATCCTTAGGATTTCTCATACGATCCTGCAGATCATTCAATAAACCTGCCTCGCTAAAAGCATTATACTATTCGCTTGTCCGCACTGAGTTGGAGTATGCCTCCATAATTTGGTATCCTCACTATCTCCATCTGCAAGTACTACTTGAAAGAGTGCAAAAACGATTTTTGAAATACCTGTCCTTCAAAATTGATGGCACTTACCCTGGACGCGATGTTGATTATGCTGGTCTGCTGAGGAGACACGGCTTTGTATCGTTATCGGATCGAAGGAAGGAATTTAGCAGCCAATTTCTACTTAAACTAATTAATCACGCTATTGACGCTCCATCCCTTCTCTCCAAAATTAATTTTGTGGTACCTCAGTACGATACCAGGTCATTACCTAATTTTAAGGTCCGTCATGCAAAACTAATGTTCTGCTTAAAGCACCCTTTACGCATATGATTAGAAATGCCAATGAATTACTTCACGATCCTTTTTGCTGAAGTGTCTACATGGATTTACATTGTCGTCCTATTTTGTTCTTGCATTCTGGTGTCACCGAGCCATTATTATGTTTATGATTCAGTTGTATCTTTTTCGATTAATTTTAATTTATTACTGCGCTGTATATTATTACTACATATATATGCTAGGAAATATTATTCTCGCATTGTCCTGTAAATGGAATTATTTTCTGTTGGGCAATAAAGATATTATTATTATTATTATTATTAAACGCTGTGCACAGAGCAGAACGGGAACTGATATATGCGTCTGTCTTATACATCAATTGATTTAAAAGAGAATTCCATACAATAAAGGCAAATCACTTTATTTTCCGGCCTAGTCTAATCTAATCTAATCTTCATCTTCTATGTTTGTCACCTGTATTATTTTTCCCCGTCGCTTTAGTTGCTTTCTTATTGGCGGCCCCACTAATTTCACTTGCTTCATTTTCTCCCATTTTTCGGCTAGTATCTCTTAGTTCACCTCAAATGAGTAACTGTAGATGTTATAGATACCCCTAAAATTTTACTAGGCTCATTGCAATAGCAAAACGTACAGAACAGAATAAGTAATAGACAATCATCATGATGAATCGCCTTTGCCGTAACGTTAAGATATTCTGCCCGCTTTCCCCTACTTATTTTATAGAATAGCACTAGTTTGATATGCCCTAGTTTATAGTTTATTTTGGAAGAAACATGAAAAACTGTTTCAAATATGTTAAACCATTTGTTGTCCATAACTCTATCTTTACATTTATTTCCGACAAAAACTTTATCATTTTGAATTTAAAATAGGTTCCACATTTGAAGTAGTGTAATAAACTCAAAAACCACACAACTTAATTTTATTTGCTTAATCTATTTGGAACGCAGCCCACATATATTACTGTAATGAATCTATCAAACTCGAATGTGTAATTTTTATGAATATCGGAATTTACCATGTGTGCTTGATATGTTCTTTAAACTTGGTTCCGATACTCCCCCTTTTTATCCAAAGTAAACTTTGTCATGATCATTACGTACGATTTGGTAAATTCCAGATCTTTGTTTCATATTCGATTTATATTTAGAATTATCTAAGAAGGTTTTTTCAAGTATTTTCTGATACAAAAGCACGTTCATATTTTAATCACTTTAACGCTAAGTGAAAAAGTTTGTAATTACCGGTGTCTGTTGGTGTCAATGTCGTGGAATTCCTGATATGTCGTTTATATTGGACTAATAATAAATACAGCTTTTCTCATGGTATTGGTGAAATCGTTCACGAGAAAAACATATGAAGAGACATAAAGCGCTAACATGCGGACATGTTTCTGACATTTTTTATTATTTACAATGGTATGAATCAGTCGTTATTATCAGTTGTTATTGTGTATGATTAGGGTATCTAGAAAAGGTAACTGCTTCTTCTGTTGTAAACTTAATCGCACTAAACTTCGAATTAAGTGTCATTAGAAAATGTTTGTTCGGGATCAAATACGGCGCAAATCTTATCCACATACTTCAGCCAAATTCTCTATTTGGTTTTTTGTTTCAAATTGATTCCAAATTTGCCCCTGAATTGGTCTTGAATGAAAGGTAGCAATGGATTTCCTGTCGTCATGTCTTCCACCTGTCATGCCTTCCACCCTGCACTCCAACTATTTTCTGCGTACCTGAGTGTAATTTTGAAGCATGCACAAATTCCACGCTGAAGAGGGTGTCCCTTACCGCATTGGTACATACTATCCAGCGTTTACTGGAATAAATCAATCTTATAATCGGTGCCTTACGTTGTAAATCTTTAATAACTTTACTGGCAAAATTCGTTAAAACAAATTGGTCCGAGATGCGAGTCTAGTGTCGATAAATACGATACATGTATTCTCTTGATTTTTATTAAATTAAATCATATCTACAGTTGTATGGATCTTCATCAACTCCAGTTGACTGATAATTAAACATTCGCATTTTCATTGGTAAAAAATTTAAGGGAAAAGTAAAATTTCACCTGTTATCCGATTATGTCCGAATAATCGGATCAAGTGCGGTTTACATATTGAGCCCCTTTATTACTCGATTATGCCAACGTCGAGAAATAATTGAAGTACCGCTTACCTTTGATTGACAGCCATGAATATTAAACGAAATTTTCTGCTTGTTACTTCATTTCAGGACTAATGCGAATTAAAGAAGTCGGAGGAATGTTTTACTTAATTTGATTTCAACTTCTGTTTCGTGTTTTGTATTCGTGAAATTATCGGTTAATATAAAAAATATGAAAATAATAATAAATACAAATGCAACAAATAAAAAATAAGAGCAGAACCCGATAGTAAATCTCTTAGTGGTATTATAATACGTATGTATGTATATATTTATTCTCTTATTGATCAGCTGACTGAAGCGCTTAATTTACACTGAATGAAAAGAGGCGTTATCCAATAAGATCGATGAGCATGATCTTCGCTGTACAAAAGGACGGATAGATGAATTGTTCGTCAAGTATTAAGTCAACTATAAGAGAGGGATGTTTTTTATGTTTTGCAAAGTAGGACATAGAGGGCGCCACTAATATGTCTACAAAAATTAATCTCCATCTTTAGTTAACCTAAATCAAAAGTTTCTGTGAGTTACATGAAGTGTTGTACCTACAGCGAACTGTCTAAGTTGACAAGTTAGTTGAAAAATGTGATTAAATCGAGAACATTTTCACGGAATAATGATAAGTCTTAATAGCGATCCAAAAGCAAGCGTACCACAAGCTGCAGTCACTCAGGAAAGCGTCGAATCTGTGCGCAAGATCATCAAACAAGATTGACACGTGACATATCGAGAGATTGTGGCATCATTTGGAGATTTCGGACCTCAGTGTGTTGATCGAGGAACGAAAGGCAGCTAGGATGAGTTGGTGTCAGAAAATTCTAAACCGTTACAGCGCCGGAAACTCTAAAGACATATACAAGAAGGTGAAGGAAAGTCGACAAAAGTCATCCGTTCTGTAAATGTCTCCAAAAAGATGGTCCCGACATTTGCTCGAAAGCAGGGCATGTAGGAACAATTCCTCTACAGGATCAAGGAACTCTTACTACCGATTGGTATATAATCATTTGTTTGCCGCAAGTCATCGCTGAGCTTCGACAAATCAACCCCGAACGAGGAATCATCTTCCGCTAACACAATGCAAGTTCGCGCCCAGTCCACAGACTATTGAACTTTTAACGAAACAAGACGCCGAATGGTTAGATGATTGCCCATACAGCCCGGAGCTAAATTCTAACGAATTCCTTACCGTTCCAAAAATCAAGAACGGACTGCGTGGTCAAAGGTTCCAGTCATCAAAAGAAGAAGCCCATGCCTTCAAAAATGCAATTTTGACTGTACCAAGAAACGAGTGGAGTAACTGTTTCCAGTGTTAAGCGTATGCAAAAGTGCAGTAATCTTCGTGGAAAATACTTCGAAAAAGAAAAAGTCTTTAAAGACTATTAACTATTTCATTCCAGATCTATCCGCAAAACTTAAAAGATAACCATTATTTGCGCACTACCAGCAATTGCGTCTGTTTCTATCAAAACAGCTATATCGAAATTTTTTGTAAATATGCATTCGCAAGTACATATATGAATTTAGTATTATTACTTTATTGCCCACTTTATGAAAATTATAACGATTTCCTCCCGTTCCTAGAACAAATTTGCATTTCTCTTTAAAAGGATTGCAGATTAATCAAAACCGCTTAATATCAAAAGGAAGGCAATATTTTTATCTCGAAGACAAAAATATTTAGATACAACAAGACCTGAATAAAAGCGATTTATATTATCATGTCTACGATATCTGTGAACTAACAACATTCTATCGCTTTACTTCGCTCTAAGTACCCGAAGCCTACAGTTTAGTTTACCTTAATTAATAATTTAGTTTAATTACCTTGCCAGATTAACGTTAACACGATTAAATTGTCTTAGCGAAATATATGCAAAAAGTTCACATACATTTGCTGGTTCATTTCGTGTTTTACTAATCAATCTCCTTATGATAAGAATTTATACCAAATGACTTGGAAGCATGATTACTAAGTTACCGAAGAAAAGCAACATAAACGCACCGTAAAAACTAAGAGACTAAGAAGGAGAATTCTTTTCTTCTTTTTGTTAAAAACAAAATTTTGTCAATAAGTAGACCAAAATAACGAAAAATTTTCTTGAAAGAACCATTTCTGTACGATTCATATCTTTTCTATGAAAATAATTTCGAAGCGAATTATAGATATGAAAGAAACTATACGGTGTATTATGAAAAAACTTAGAAAAGAGTATACAACCAGTATTGCAGATGAGGAGTCAATACTTCTAGTAGCAGTACAATGGATAATAACCACCAGTCTGCAGATAATACATGTGTATCTAGTCAATACCACTACTCAGTAAAATAAAAACAAAAACATTGAAGCAAGCAAAAACTGTATTGAATTCAAAATTGTTATTTTTCTCTTTTTTAATCACCGTTTATTCGAATTTCAATTTGTATTGCCTGATGTATCTAAAGTAAAAGTAACAGGAAAAATATTTCAATAATGTTTAGTAAATAGTATTAGGTTTGCACTACTTTTAAAACGCATCTGTATGCTCTTATATTATAAAAAGGCTTTTAGAGTTTTCTGTTGTTCTAAATAAACAACAGCATACAACTCTAAATATTATTGAATTGTTTTTATTAACGTAAAACATCTTTGGCAAGTCACAACATTGAAGGGAATCCCTTCTTACGCTCTAATGTCAAATATATACTTCATGTCTTAACTACACTGAATAATCCTATCAACGTTTTGGTGTCCAGTTCAAAAACTTTTATATTCAGCATATGAAAAGTAAGGTGAGGTAATCACCTTACTTTTCATATGCTAATCACCATTTCTAATCAGAAATATATAAACTGTCCCAACTGGGATCTTATAAGAAGTAAAGTTAACCAAATGAGAAGAAATATATGTCTACTTTTCTCAAGGAAAACGGGTTTCACTACCATATTTGAAATCTAGATAAAAAAGTTTACTATATCCAAATACCATTTTGGTATCTTTCACATCAAACATAAATTGCCGATTTTTAGTTTTACCTATATTGCGTAATTTTTGGCAGAAAGTAGATTTTTATGCGTTACATACTTTGTCCAATGGGACAAATTAAATGTAATAATTCTTTACACTTAGATCTCAATAGCGAGCCCACGAACTGGAGCAGCTGTAAATGCATTTTAGAAAATACTATTAAGATCAATAAGCAAAGAATGAATTCCACAGCAATATAAATTTCACTTTTATAATTTGTTGTTTGTTTACAAGCTAAAGTTATATAACAATCTAGAAAATAAATCTCAGATGTGCAAAGCAATTATCTTAAAAAGTATGTAAATGAATCTAACGCGATTGTCTAATAACGCATATTTCATGTCTACTCTCTGCTTATGGTACATACACAATTTCATTTGCTGGTATTTCCTATTAACCTTCGTAGTTGACATGGATCTTTATCATCATCCTTCCTACTACCTATTTCAGTTTGTGTCTTTGATTGAGTAATATTCTGGGAGTTGGCCATTTCCTTTCTTTATTTGAATTTTTTATTACATGTCAGAAGGTTTATTGGTATATTTTATACCAGCGTCGCATCTATACGATCTTTTCTTCTCCTCTATTTTCAACAGTCGACGTAGAGATACTTTGTTATTTAAAAAAATCTATTCAATTTTTATTATCATATTCGACAAAAGGTCGAGAAAGCCATTTAACTAGCAAGATCTATTCAAAGAGAAAGATATTCTTCAACAAAACAAACGATGAAACTGAAACATCGCTGAAAATTATATTTCGCGTCACCGAGACGCTAAACAAGTAGAAATTATTTCGCATTATCTCGAGACAACGTCATAAGTCCCTCTTCTACCTCACTACTTCCGCTCGTCTTAATGTTTAGAAATTAATGCGATGAAAGGTACTATGTTCTGTTTAAATGACGACCAAAGGGGTAGAATATACAAGTAGAGACGTCAAAATTGTTTCGCTAGAGAAAGGTGAAAGCATAGAAATGTTGACTGTCTGTCGCAGCACATAGTAAATAAATGAATACGTCAAAATATGAAAACGGGTGCTATTATTATTCTATGTAATAAGAGGTAATATCGACTACCTCACAACTACTTAAATACAAAACTTTGTCGTATCCCGTTGATAGTATTTCGTTAAGCAAAGGGTATTGTATTTATGTAGTTAAAATATGTAAAACATAGTTTCTGCCTTTAGGAAAATATGTTTTTGTGATATGTCCTCGATTTTTTTTAATTGAAAACAATAACGCTCAAATTTTTTCTCTTTTTCTTTACTTAGCTTTTAATTTCGTTCTTTAAAAATTACTAATAAACTGATAAACAGTACTATGGAAATGTATCAATAATCATTTGCAAAAAAATATTAATATATTAACTTGAGTTTCTGATAATCAGAATAAAGGTCTAACATAGGTGTAGCCCGCAACCTTTTAGTCAAATCTAAAGGTGTAACCATAAACAACATCTGAATATCGGTATTCAAAACCTTTTCATAAAAGAAAACTATTTCATAAAACAAAAATTTTATGAAATAGTTTTTCGCATAAAAGTACTAATATTTTCACTTACTAACTTACTTTAAATGCCTGCAATTTGTACTCAAGCGAAGTTTCATCTGGAGGTATGCCAATATCGTCCTGCGATTATCTACTCGGTTTGCATTGGTACATATTGCACTATGCGGCCATAATCATGGTCCATATTAATCATTTTGTCACAAACAACACAAACCAGTTAATCCTGTCCAAACTTTCTTGCCCACGAACCAATACTATATGCATGCTGGTCAGTGAGCTTTAACCATTTACTTTTCTATTAAAGGCTCTGATGTTGAATATTTTAGTCTTTTATTAGATTACGTTAACACTCGCGAGGAAAAAAAAAACAAGTTACCCCAGAGATATCCCTCAAATGCAAGAGCACTATGTGTTATACTAAGACCATAAGGACCACAAGCTATATTTTTCTTCAGATTACTTTATTTAAATTTTTGATTTATTTAATAATTTATATGCTGAACTGATCGTGGAGTAACTAGGGTATTTAGTATTACTCCTCAAAGATGAAGTTTTTCGTGACTTTCCTCATTTGATGAATACTGCGAGCAAATATTTTAATTGTTGTGTTCCTAATTCACTATATGCGTATGGGGCTAGTAGCTCAGCGCCTAGCTCACTTACTTAGCACATCTTACGTTTCAGTTTGTCTCAGATTATTTCTCCACAGAAGTTTTTACTTTGACATTTCGCTACTTGTAGATGGATAACAAATTATTATCTTTGAGGAGAACCTACAAGAAAAGAACGTTCTCATAAAAAAAACTAGCACTGTTTATCTAACTAAAGTGAAGAATTCTCATCAGGGTTGATACTAACACCAGTTGATTTTCTGGAATGAGATACTTGAATAACTTTTTTATCAGTAAACTTTTGGTTATGGCCGAATATCTCAAGGAAGCTATAAACTAATGCAAGAACGATAAAGAGAAACCTAGAGAAATTAAGCAAAAAATTAACACCAAAAAGGAGCTGAATTTATAAAAACCCTTGAACCTAAAAACAAAAGTGCTCCTAATAAATTGTTTGATCAGCTTGTTAATAAACTAGGTTCATGAATCAAACAGAGGAACTATGAAGAGTTAAATCTTGCAAGTTAAGACTTTAAAAGCAACTGAAAGTGAAGCCTTTTGACAAGTAATATTTTCAAATCGAAAAGTAATTCGAAAGTAACTTTCAATATCATACGTACTGAACAATCAAACCAACTATGCAGAGTAAAGTAATTAGGTTATGTTTAGATCTTCACTACTAATATTCACTGTACTTAATTGACACCATTTACTTTATTTCATTTTCTCCTACGATTGCCACCAGAAATATTTTATATAAGCTTCAATTCATGATACGTACTATTACTCAAATATTGGCTTGCTTTTGATTGACTTACGCTATGTAAAAATAAATGTTCACTTTGTTAGTATATTTAGAGTTTTGCCGAAAGTTTTATCATTGCTATTGTGGAATATTTAATATTAGTCATACTTTTTCTTACCATTATATAGCAATTTGTGATTTACTATCAATATTTTGTAAAGATTGTTCCAGTTGATCTGCACGAAACAAAAATATGAGTCATTCTCCACTCAGCAATTTATCCGAAATGTTTTATGTTTGTATACAGAAAGAATTCAAATATTTTACGATATAAGTCATAAAAATAAGAAAAATCAATAGATTGTATTTTTACTGTTAGTATCTTGTGTAAATCACACACACTTCTCTTTTTCTGAAAGCATTAAAGTACATGTAGACGTGAATCTTGTTTCTGAGAAGTGTCGCTAAATCCTACATATGATATTTTGCATTTTAGTGAGGTTAAAGCAAACATTTACAGAAAGAAAACATTCATAATTTTGTTCTATTGAATATTTCAAGTAAAACTGTATGTGAAACACATCTCAGATGCCCTCGTAACCGGAAAATAATTGGTAGGGTTCATAACATAATATTTTCATCTGTTTCCTAATCGTTTTCTTTAATACGGAAAATATGTTAGTACTTAACGGCCCCATTTTTACATATTTTATTCCTTTAATGCTTTTTTAATGGGGTGAATGTACCAAACGCCCAGGAACTTATTTTCTCTTTATAAAATGCCTCTTTTTTACAAATTTATCGCTCTCTTCTTTCTAGAACTGCATACTTCCGTGGTCATTCATTTTAATAACTTTTAACCACCGAGCCATTGAGATTAATTTATTTGACAGATATCTCTAGCTTCTTTATATAAATCCATGTGTACTTTATAATGGATGGTACCTAAATGATTTATGTCTACTTTTAGTTGTTTCTTATTTCCGCTTATAAGAAATCAATCTTGGAGGTGTTATATATATTATAAGTAAAATGCCTCCGAATATACTTTGGTACTGCATATTTTTCTCCAATTTATCATTTACAAAATATTTTATAGCATTTTGTGGTAGTGTCTTTAGTATGAACAGCTAATATAGTATTACTCGCAAGACTTACTTAGTTTTGGGTGTAATTTTTATATTGCCTTTGATTTAGGCAACGATACGAAAGTGTCCATAAAAACCGACTGTTTCCTGATGCAACATAGACTTGTAACTACGTACACAATAGAGAAATACCTTCACTTTATATACATACACATTTCAGATTAATAATAATAATTTATTTCTCAAAAAAAGTGACACATTAAATAGGGAAAGTCACGTGAAGCAAAAAATATTGACAAAAACTAAAAATAATCTACACGCTCGTATTATCCAGAAAATCGTGTAAATTATAATGATCTAGTTAAAATATATTTTTTCAAAGATTTTTAAAATGTAATATAGTTATTCTCTCATTTGAAAAGGAATATTATTATATATTCGACCGATAACACGGTTGACAATGGGAGCCCACGTGCTCTCGAAACGCTGCGTTCCGCATAATTAATTAATTTGTGTGAGTGGAGTTTACTGCTATACCTGTGAATTGTACATCCACACGGTCCTTGCAATCGTCATATATTCCAATACTCATGCATATTAAACTACTTGTAGTTAACGCAAGCCTGTAACTAGGGAGATGAATATCTTCGTTTGTTATAATGATGATCCGGGTTGTTCTGAACTCTAAGTTTATGCTTATTTTTATGAGCATAACGGTTTCTAGCATGTAGATTGCTATAACTGTTAGTAACTTAAATTGTTTAAAGTATATTCGACACAACGTCCGCAGCCGCTGTCCCCGTCATTACACGGATAGCTCTTTTTTGGTGCAAATGTCTTTTTTGTGACTGCTAGAGCCCCATACAATTATCCCTAAATGCAATTCAATGTCTAAAGTGTATATCGGTCTCATAACCTCATACTCGACTATGGATCTCAAATGTCTTAGTTTGAAGCTGGATTTAGATATCAATATATCGATTATATTGATATGTTTATTCTATTACTAGTCTTGCGAAAAGGTTATCCCTATACTCATGATCGACGTTGCCTACTCTACTTTGCTATTTCCAATTGAAAGGCGAAAATGCGATATACTTAATGCAAATGTTACATACGTTGTTTTAATCTTGATAAAAGCAATTTATTCACGGTGAACCACGCTGTCAAATCCTCTAACATTGAGTTGATTTTACATTCTTTCTTGCCCTTCCTGACAATAGTGTCATCGGCATAAATGGTGAGAGGATAAACATTCAGCAAGACTACCATATAGTTAATAAACAACATAAATAAAACCGTCGACAAAACGGTTCCTTGCGGAAGACCAATGGTAACCAGCAGTAATCTAGAGTAGAAATTTTATTTTTTACAGTTTTTATTCAAGGAAATACTTACGAGCTGTACCGGAGACATACGAGGTGTTAATCTTCCGTTTGCTTGTCGTCTATTTTTTTCATTCTCACCTTTTTTGTTGCATTCTGTGATTCCTGTTTTGGAATATTTATACCATTTTTAAGTAGACCAATTTTATTAGTTCTTGCCCTGCAAGTTGCTCTAGTATATCGAATTGTTCGTACTTATGCTTCAATGATGTTACGCATGGTTTGTTTGCAGTTATTGCTTTAATCATTTTTCACATGTTTCAATATAAATATGTTGAAAAATGGCTCAATAGCCTCGCGGTATTATCACGTTTTAGTTGGTATAAGTCAGTCCTATGTAACATAAATTGCAGAAATTGTATATATGTACATAGTGTCATTAACGATGTATGCAGTTCTGCCACAAGTTAATTCATGTGATACACTTTTTGTTTGTTTATTCTCTTACAATTTGGAATAGAAGCGCGCCAGTTCCTGTATAGTGTACTCAGGCATTAACTCATCAATCCACAAGATTACTAAGCTGTTCAAGTATTTACGTATTATCGAAACAAAGCTATGCGCTTCAGTTTGTTCTGTTTCCGCAACAGCGGTTTTCTTATAACATTGGTGAGGTTCAAATACATGTATGTAGTATCTTATCAACCGCTATTAATTAAACATTCAATATGTATATGCATTTTTATTCATATGGAATTTTGTTGGTATAGTCAAATATTAATGCTTATTGATATACATACATAACTATAAAAGATAATATAACGGGTTGTTAAGACAGTTAAAATAGCAAATCAAATTGCTATTGTAGATGCTAGATAGCTGTTATGCTCTTGCTAGAAAAGATATACGTTCATATGTTTCTTTGCAACTTAACCGATAGTTTGTCTCTATTAATATTAGTCAAACAAAGAAGTTTAAAGTTATAACAGAATGGAGTGACATTCAAATGATAATAAATACGCTAAAATCCTTAATTTCGTTAAATTTGAAATACAGGCTGATAAAAATTAAGGGCAGAAAATTATTCTAGACTGTAGCATCAATACAGATGCTTACCGAAACATGGCTAACAAGGTAAGGTATGCAGATGTCTCACACCGATTTAAATGAAACTTGGTGGGTTTAGTGACCAATCTAGTGTAAGACCAACAGCAATTGCCTTAGCGGACAAATCGCCCGTTCGGGGGGTGTCGGTAACCCTAACCTCAAGACTACCCTTCGCTGGTTCACTTAATAACTCCGAAACTATGAGAGATATCAAAAAAGGTTAGGACAAGATTTCATCTGCTTTTGCCCCACCCTCATTCTTCTATACAGTTCAAAATTATTTATTACTGCACGAATGCAAAGGCTATGTTGAATGTATATATATATATATATATATATATATATATATATATATGTCTTGTTATCCTCTCGGGTTTTGTCCCGCGGTCGGCGTTAGTTCTTAGAAGAACCATGTAAATCCTGACGTTTCGATGTAATCGCATACATCTTCTTCTTGAGGTCGTGATTCCGACTGCGACAGCCAGCTAAGTAAAAGACTACACCACATAGGTACCGATAATCTGTGTACAACTATTCAAACCAAAGGAACTGCTTACACCATGCATAACGAATAAGTACAGGCTTTCCACAAATGTTGCATTTTGGTGTACTCTGTGTATCCTTTGGCAAGCAGAAACCTACATGTTTAAGTAAATTAAGAAAATTTGGGAAGGTGAAACAGTAAACAATTTCGACTTTAATTTTAGTTTAGAATGTATTGCAAAGTTAGAAAATGCACCAATTACATCTGTGGATGTAGAAAGAAGTATTTCTATTTCGAAACATATGTATTCTGATAGAAGACAAAACTTTCTTTTACACAATTTTGAAAAACATTTAATTATAAATTGGTTTAGAAATATGTAAAAAAATATTGTGCAATAAAGTTAATGTTTAAATTTTGCTCTTATTTATTTTATGTAAAAATTTTGCATATTGTTGTAATTTTTTTGCATATATACCCCAGGTTTATGCATATTTTCTCAAAAATCGATGCATATATATGCGCGTATATTCCAGTTTTTCTTTGCATATAATCCGGTCTCTATTCATAACTCATATATATAATTCTATCTAGCTAGTTTGATGGTAAAGCCTTTTCATATCACGGATACCGATTATATACAGAAGAAGGAAATTATAGGCTAGAGCTCCAAGTACCTGCTAATCTCCATTAAATATTCTAAATGATATTAGAAATAAGAAAATTTCGTTATTAATGTCACATACGTAAATATTGTATTATATATATATATATATATATATATATATATACATAAACATTTTTTCTTGACTTGACAGTTCTGACACTTGCGGGAGTGGGGAGTTGTTTTCGAACTACTTCCGGAATTGGACCGTGTCATGTGTCTGTCTCTATTTCTTTCTCTTATTCTTTTCACCTTTCTTTCTATTTCACGTCCCCCAGCCTTTATCATTTTTTCTTTTTCTTTTTATCTCTTTTTCTTCTTATTTTTCTTTCTCCTCTTACTCTTATTTCTTTTTATATACATCTCATCATGACACGGTCCAATTCCGTAAGTAGTTCGTTTATTACTAACTCTGGCCGTGAAAGCCTACGTATTCATTTTAGTTACACCATCGTTTAGGGTATATAAAACAGATAAAATCTTGTCTTAACTTTTTCTCGATACCTCTCATAGTTTCTGAATTATTAAGTGAAACAGCGAAGGATTGTCTTGAGGTTAGGGTGGCCGACACCCCCCTAAAGAGCGATTGGGCCGCTAAGATAGTTGCCGTGGGTCTTAGGATACTAGATTGGTGTATAAACCCACCAAGTTTCATTTAAATTGATTAGACACATTTGCCTACCTTCCCTTGTAAGTGGGGATATTAGTAGTATTGCTCTTTTTAACGTCTTATTTGTGGTTTACAAACGTGAAACAAAATTTAACTTAGATGACCGGTCAATTAGTGGTGATGTCCTTTCGACATTTGCTACGTAGATGCAAATCTAATAAATGTTTGAATTATGCGTAAATGTAAAATTCATCATTTATTTATTAATGTGGTTAATGTTTACATTCCACCTGATATTAATCTTGATGTTTAAGAAACATTTTTGGATGAGACTATGACGCATTATGTTTTCAGTGAAAATTTCTCCTCGCCAAAACCTCGAATCACAACCCGGCTCATCGATGTTGTACGTATACCACGCGTTACTCGTATTGAAAAATTTGTAACTCCATCTCATCTTATTGAGCGAAATTTTGATGTTGTATACTAATAGAAAATCGGCTCTTATTAAAATATAAGAAAGAAAAGAATTATTGCTGTTGTAAAATAACTTTTCTGTGCATTCACAATTAATCACCGTTTATTAAATCAATTAGAAATTTTGTTAGTAAAGAAATCAATGCGACCGACAATAACTGTTAATTTAATTATGAACAAATAGAAATCTTAATAAGGATACATTATAAACGACAGTATCTTTAAACGGGTATGTATTATCCGTCAATGGATTGAACGCACCTACCGTCAAAGGGGTCTATGTAACCATCCATCTTTCGTTCGAAATGTTACTGATGGAATTGGTTCTGATGAATAGTGCAGGGAAGGTGGCAACAAGAGGGTTGGCAGGTGATGTTTAATATGCAGAGAAGCATGCACTTGACTAAAGTCAGATGTGGCAGTAAATCGAAACTACCACGCCAATTGCATGTGCAAGAGCGCCATAAATAATTAACTGCAGAGAGGCGACGCTTAAATTCTTACTATTTTCAATCCATAAATTAAGCAGTAAACTAGTTAAATCGAAACAAATCTTTCTAGATATAACAAATTCAGGAACATATTATCGTTCTTAAAATAATTTCCTCTTACACAATTTTAGACCAAAAATTATATACTTACAGATATTACCAGAATTCGTGTATATATTGTAATAAACAATACTATTCGCCAAAAGAGAACCTATTTTGAGAAATATTTTGTACAAGTTTTATAGTAACTGCGCAACTATGTGTTCTTGCTTTATTGCTGTATTTTAAAGATTTTAGGTTTTATTTAATTTGCGACAAGTTTCGCGATTGTGTTACCCTTCTTCAAAACAATTCAAATCGAACTTTGTAGAGTACATTTGGTTCCCATTGCCAAAGTTATCGATTCGGTTGACAAATGTATTCGCAAGTAAATCAATATTTCAATCTTAGAACATCTTAGAATGAACAAATATTCTTCTACTCTCCATACTTTGCTAATAAGCTGAGTTACTTAAAAATGAATTGATAAGTGATCAAATTAACACAATCTGAGAGCGCATACAGTCTAATTTCTCTTGCAATTAAGTTAGCAAGCAGTTTGCATATTTTCTCTAATTAAAAGAGTTATTAACATTTGCATAATTAAAGTTGTGAAAACTCAACTTCGTTCGATCAGAAACCAAATACATATGTTAAATTTTTTTACAAAGGTGTGTTCTCTATGTATGTAGATTCTCAATCAATAAATTTATCAGTGTTTCGAATTCACCTACTCGTATACCTTTTGATATTATAATATCCGAGTCAATGCATTAAATATACCGTGTATGTAACAAGAGAATAGCGTATCGCCCAGATGTCTGAATGTGAGAACATTTTATTTAAATAGAGAATAAATGAAGACAATATATAAACATGCGTAGAGTGCGGGTCATGTCTCGTGGGACTAGCCTACGCAAGAGGTATTACGTATAAGTGACACAATTCGCTAGGGTTCAGTATGAAAACGTTTTAGAAATTAATGGTCTACCTCAATGCTTAATCGTTCATGCAGAACTTGAAATGGGAGTGAAATAAAATCCTGAAAATAATTTCATTATTCAATGAAGCCAGAATAGATTTCAGCTAGCGACAATTGAAATATTTTACGAAAGGAAGAGTCGAATCACTCTCGATATATCTAATTGAACTTTTTGAAGACTCACCTCACCTGGTAAATGTACGCTTAGCTTTAATTATTCTAAGATACACTCTGATGTAGTTAAATTAGATTCGGATGATGAAAGCAGCAATAGTTATCTCATTATTATCCCTCTTTCCTTAGGTATCATATATTAGAAGTCTTAATTATTAAAAGCGTTTGATTGACGATTCTAAAAATTATGCCTTAAAAATTTTAGATCAAGTTTCTATCCTTACAACCTGTCATTAAACGAATTGAAAAATTTAATTAAACTAATAGTGTTGGTAATTTTCACTGATGTATTTGTTCATAGTCTAATGCTATTCAATGTATTACTGCCGTATTTCCACCCAATGTGTACCTTGGACTACATTGCGAGCGCTACAAGGAACGGAGCGAATGCAAGTCCTTCTCAACTGTTAGCAAAACAATTCAACATGTGTGGCTGTTACGAACTCTAAATGATCGAGAATGCTCCATTTTTTGTGTTTATCTATCTTTCAATTCAATATTTTTTAATGTGTTATTTGTTAATTTTTTCTATGTTCTTATATTGTATATATTGTGTTATGAATTTACTTCAATCTGTATATGTATATGCTAACAAAACTACTTTAGCGTAAAAGAAATCGCTTAAAATACATTTATAATATATATTATGTTAACGCGCTGTTGCTGCAGAATTTAGCTCAGCGCCTTACGGCAGCACGCCTAATACGTATTCAGTTATCATAGCAACGTTCACGTCGCGAAAATCGCAACTCATTCGTCGACTGCGCCGGACTCGGCGCATGCTCGGGCTACCTATCCTTCGCACGTATTTGATGCAAAGCCTCTCCTACCAAAGCGTAAGTATAGCAGTAAATATTATACGCCCATTGAGACAAAGCAAAGTTTTCGGACTCTTACGCACATTGATGCGAAGCCTATCCTACCAAAGCGTAGGCATAGCAATAAATATTATACGTCCATTGCGGCAAAGCAAAGTCTTCGGACTCTTACGCGCATTGATGCGAAACCTATCCTACCAAAGCGCACGTATAGCAATAAACATTATACGCCCATTGCGGGAAAGCATTGTCTATGGACTCATATTATGCGCACATTGATGCAAAACTTAAGATTTAGGGAAGACCTGGGTAGTCGAAAGTTGAGTCATATTTACGACAGACGTTGACCGACTATTAATCGCCACAGTCACCCTACTGGGTTTTCCAGCTCCTAAACAAAAGTATTAGTAGATTCCTAATAAAAATAAATATATGTGTGCAAGCGTGTGGCAAGCATTTACGGAAACTGTAACAAACGTTAAATTAAATTTAGAGTATAGAATCTCTAATAAAAGTAAACGCATTCAAGCATATTCATATATAATTATATACATATATTGGTGGTAATAACGAATTATTATTATTGTATAAATGCACAGAATTGTACTTATTTCTTATGATTTCTTTAATATATGTATTAAACAGACTCAGAGTTTAATTTACGAAACCAAGCAATTCACCAGCAATCATTCCAATAAACCAATTGGACGCTTAACCGTGGCTCTAGTGGTGACAAAACAAAGCAAGCTAATTTAAAGACAAGAGTGGGTGGTGGGGCATCAAACAGTACCAACGCCAACCGATATACAAAAGCGGGAAATACTTGCTGCAAGAGCAGTTGTCCGAACCAAAAAAGATCCCCGAATGAATCTTGACAACTAAACACAGAAACAACAGTCCCAGCAAGTTGCTAAATCATTTCTTCAATCGTCCAACGAGTATTCAGACGTATATCACTAAATCTGACACGCTTGTTGAGCGAGTGGATAATTGAATAATTGAAATGCCATACAATAAAAGGAAGAACTAACGTCATGTTGTAACGGATAGATGCCAGAGAGGCGACTTCTATTCGTCAAGTTACTATAAGATTACCGTTGGCGAAATGAGTGGAGACACAATAGATATAGTGAAGCAAAAGGACGCCACAACTAGATTCTTGCTGAATAATGTAACTAGGAACGATGACCATACTCTGAACCAAGTAGATAACACCGCCCAACAAAGTAAATTCTTTGTCGTGATGCCCGTAAAATACGAACTGATCTAGGATATTTCTGATGTGTTGGTTCTAAAAATAACTGGCATTTCTTCCTAGCAGCTCTAGTTTTTGAGATACATCACAGTTAAATTTATTACTCATATGGATAAATAGCAAAATCAAAATAATTAACTAAATATTTGGAAGACCTAAACTGTCTGTTTTTACCTGAAATTAGAATTATAATATAATTATAATTCTAATTCACTTAGATTCGCTTAAAAAATTCGAGGTACCAAAGTGTGTGTTGGCCAGTGTAATACATTGAATATTTGGATGTACAACCTCTTCCAAAGACAGCTGTAATCACTCGCCCACATAGTATCTGAGAAGGAACTATCAGTCGATCCAGAGAGGATTAAGCAGCTAAGAATGGACCAGCTCTACACGATAAAAACAATAAGAAGCTTCCTTGGTCTATGTACCTACTACTGTCAAGACATCATCTAGGATATCGACTCCCATAATGCACTTGAAGAAATGAAATACATATTAATTTCACACATATTTTGTGTTGTCCCAGAGTTGATAACAGGTTTATTCTGGATTTCACAGATCCCAATAATGTAAGGGGATGTGTTGTTCCTAATACAGGATGGCTAGGAAAGGATTATTGCCTACTGCTACCTAAACTGGAGCTTAATCACTACATTACGATCAGAGAGCTATTGGCAGTGGTGTAAGTTCTCGAGCACATTCATCAATAAGTCCATCAAGAAGTATTCCTGTTGAGAACCGATCGCACAATCCTAACGTTTCTGGTGCTTCAGAAGTTTAGAAAAACAGATGGCTAGCAGTATAGAACGCCTGCAGGAATAGGATTTTGATTTTTAACACCATCAGGATCCAATCATTATAATGATTATATCGCATATGTATTACCAAGAAAACCTTGTTCGGGGAACTGCATGTATTTTCATCGTGCAAAAGGGAAAGTAGAAGCAGTATGTTATCTGAAAAATCATCGAATCAAGATACCATTGTTGTCGATGAAACTCTGATTAAACAACTTACTGATCGACTCAGTGTACCATCCTAATTGTACTCCGATCATGGAGGCATCTTTGAGTTATCTGGATTCTGAAATGTTTACCAGAACCGCTGCAATGCATCCGCAATGTGATGACTAAGACCGTCATAAAAAACTTATTACGTTTTTCCCAATCATCAACTGCACCTACTTTTGCATACTTCTTCTAGCATACAGAGCATCAACCCATGAAATCACAGGGCAAAGCCCAGTACATATGCTTTTCGGCCGAACATGACGAATCTCTTACCATCTAAGTTTCAGTTTCAAACCAGAAAGAAATGGTCGAAAAAGGAATAGTTTAAATGTTGCCGCAGAATTTCTGGCCGCTAAAGGCCATAGATATCAGGGTCTCCAATTCACAAAAGTTCTACATCAATGTAAAATAGGAAAATAATTATTTCATTTGAAGATTGAAGAACTGACGCGTCAAAAGCCCATCGCAATCTGGGACTTCCTTCCAAAGCTGGAGGAATGTCTATCACAACACAGCGTTTCCATGCTGCATGTACCGAAGTTGAGCTGTGGACTAGATTGCTTAAATCGGGAAATTCTGAGGAACACGGTTGAAAAGTTTTTTCAATATACTGATACCATTCCTATATCTTCTTATATCTTCGAGTGATACGGATATTAAAAGTGTGTAGATATTTCCATATGACCAACGCCGTTGCGGGAAGGAATAGAACTAAAGAGAGGAAAGTATCCCAAAGAGATAAAACAGGGGAACTTTATCAAAACATTACAATGTTTCGACAAAATATCGGCTGTGAATTATAAATACGGCTTGCTCCCAGGAGGAAACCTGTCCCACACCAATCGTTATAGTGAATGTACCGTGAAATAACATGGTGAAGATGAATATTCAGTGTAGATAAATATACATTTAGCGTTAGCGTTCATTCTTTGTTATTACTATTCGTTGTTTATTTTTGCTAACCTTGTCTAGGGTGTAAATAAATAATTTTATTTAAATATTATTAAATGTTTCAATTGAGAATCGCTTAGAACGTATCAATACTTTTCCTACTATATTTATCCCCTGTCCAAAATGATTCTAAAGTTTATCGTATTATGCAATCACCAATTCCTCCGTTATTTACAAGAACGAAGGTTGAAACTCTCACCTTACGAGGAAATTCAATACGACATTTAGAACTTTGACGAGTCTATGAATATCCTTCTTAGCTACGTGCATGTCGCCATATCAGTTCCAAGGTTGTTGACGCGTCGCACGCAAAAAGGGGAAACGCTTTCAAACAGTTATACTAGCAATTTCATTGAAGTTCCTTATCGATATCACATTATGTACGAGCTTCAGCTCGGATACGTACGAAAACTAGTTGTTTGTTTGTTGTTAGAAAAATTTCAATATCTAAGATTAATTGATAGGTGCTATATCTCGCCAGTTGTGAACATTCGATTAATATGATATAAAATATCCAAATTGCAGATTGATCTAAATTATACTCTATAACATACAAAACTACTAGCTTCAAATACAACTTATATTATGAAAGGCAGATAACCTTAGTTCTTCAATGAGCAAAAGCGAATATTTGGATACTAGGTAGCTTCCCTATACGCCCACTACTAGGCAATTTATCCCTTTGATGGATATTTGATAAAATATTTTATTGTCAATATAAAAACATCGAGTTGCTGTAACTGTATCAAATTTCCTATAGGAACCTACTAGTAAATGTGCCTTAGAACTGTAATGGAACTATAATGAACTATTCTATAATGTATAGACATGCCGATAAAGCGACTACTATATAATGAACTTTCGCATAATAATTAACTATGGGATGAACCAGATCAAATAACACTATACTTAAGTATATCATTTTCCTTAACACAAGCTAGCTCCAACGTAAATTTAGATATCTATGCTCTAACCACAATAATTAAATGGGGAATGGCCAAGTCGGTATTCTAACACATGGGCTGAAAAGTCCCGGGTCTAACACATAGATGACGCTAGTTTTATTGCAGTCACCTTTCTCTCAGTTAGTACTAACCTTCAAAAGACAGCTGTTAAAATTTCATGATATTCTATTCATTAGTTTGTGAGTTATTGTGCTAAGAGTCACGCTACTTTTGTTATTTTCAAAACAATGGATCAAAAACAATTTTGTGTTTTAATTTTACACTGCTTCTTGATGGGAAAAAATACCGTTCAAGCGAAGCAATGGTTTGAAAAGTGTTAGTGGGAGTCCGCTCCATCAGAAACAACAATAAAACGTTGGTTTGCTGACTTCAAACGTGGTCGTAGAGACACCGATGATGCAGAACGCAGTGGACGTCCAAATGAGGCGGTAACACCAGAAAGCATAAAAAAATCCACAAAATCGTTTTGAATGATGGAAAAGTAAAGTTCCGTGAGTTAGCTGACATCGTAAAGATATCAAAAGAACGTATTGGCTTTATATTGCATGAGCATTTGACTATGAGAAAGCTCTGTTCAAAGTGGGTGCCGCGTTTGCTCACTATTGACCAAAAACAAGAATGTGTTGATGATTCTGAGCAGTGTTTGGCCATATTCAAACGTAACAAACAGGAATTTTGGCGTCGATATGTGACAATGGATGAAACATGGATCCATCACTTCACTCCGAAATCAAAACGATCGTCATCTGAGTGGACAGCAATTAGTGAACCTCGTCCAAAGTGCCCGAAAGCACAACAATCGGCTGGAAAGGTTATGGCCTCGGTATTTTGGGATGTGCATCGACTATCTTGAGAAAGGAAATACCATCAACAGTGAATATTATATAGCGTTATTGGAGCGTTTGAAGGCCGAAATTGCAAGAAAACGACCGCATATGGCAAAGAAAAAAAATTGTTTCATCAAGACAACGCACCGTGTCACAAGTCAATCAAAACAATGGCAAAACTACATGAATTGAACTTCGAATTGCTCCCACATCCACCATATTCGCCAGATTTGGCCCCCAGCGACTACTGGCTGTTCGCAAACCTCAAAAAAATACTCGCCGGTAAGAAATTTCACACGAATGAAGAGGTTATCGCTGAAACTGACGCCTATTTTGAGGCAAAAGATAAATCGTTCTACAAAAGTGGTATTGAAATGTTAGAACGGCGCTGGAATGATTGCGTTGCTTTTGATGGAGATTACGTTGATGAATAAAGCTAATTTTGAGCCAAAGAAACCGTGTTTTCTTTGTTAGGCCCGGGACTTTTCAGCCCATGTGTTATATGATTACGAAGTTCCTCACTTCACTACCTATTGACTTCCTTCGCAGAATCTACACGATTTACATCTGCCAGTATTAGAAAATTAGTAACATATGACCTGTTCAAATATTTCATGATTGCATGATGAATGAGTAAATTTGTAGTGTTTTGTACGACGAGAATTCGATAAACTTGACTCTATGTTCAACTAGAGAACACGTAGATCAAGGATTTTATCCAGTTTTTCTATGTGTGAATGTGCAGGATGTTTTACTTCCATACTGATCCGTAACTTAAAGAATTGATTAGAAAGAACTTTCTTATGAAAATTTCGAAACGATTATTGCGGTTATCTTCCCCAGTAAAGTATTACTGCTTGAAGTATTCTATCTAACGATGAGTTTCGTAAAAGTTTATAAGCGAATTATCACTGGAAATGACAGCTATGTGCACCATTATACATTTGAAATAAAGGCCTTAAAAGGAATACATTTTGAAAGACCTGCCGCCGCCAAAAGAAAACCAAAACTTGTTCAAGGGTACGAAAGGCCATGTAGGCGGCATTTTTTTATCCTGGAAGATATTGCTTATAGCAGGTTTATACCTCGACAGATAACAATCAATATCAGATTTGCGAAACTCTGAAAAATTACGAAAAGTCATCAAAATCAAAGGCGTAGAAAGCTGAGGCAGGGATTATTTATACACCATATGTGGCTGGTATTACACGAGAATTGAAACGAAAATTCAAAAAGATTGTTTGGAAGCACTTATCTAGAACTGTATTATAAATAATTCTTCTAATGTTAGTTCAAAGTTCCAAATATACGCATACCCAAATTATGAAAATAGAATATTCTCTCATACAGTGTTAATTTTTTGACTTCACGTGGATTTGTAAATAGTATTGCTTGTAAATCAAGTGCCTAGTCCAAAAGGATTTTAACAACGTAATGTTCTGTAACAAAATGGTCAATCAGTCAAAACTGCAGAATCTAAACCAAGCGCATGATAATTGTTTGATATACTTTTAAATATAATTATGAAATTTGAGAAATTCGAAATAATTTGACATTTTGTAGATCTATATGTTGTTATTTTTGATACCAGACAACACCATCTTTTTTTCTGAAATTTGCGAATATTAGAATTCTATTAATAAATATTTTCAAAAAAGGTGTAAACGTAAGCGCAAATATTAAATTTAAATTTTGGCGATGACCTAATTAAGGCATGAAACGCCAAATGCAAATGTTGTCTAATCCAAAAATAAAAAGTGATTTCCCTGTATATCCATTATTGTTTATGTAGTCGCATAAGAAAGCGATCTTATCTATACAAAGTAATATGATAAAGATATAAGTAAGCTAGCATATTTTATAAAGTAATTTTTCTAGCTTTTTCATTGTCATAATTTAATAGTTTTGTAATATCTTTCCAACGAATAGTACAGATAAGTTTATCCACTCCTATCCAATGGAAGACGAATGATTACATTTTCAATTGCTAAACGAACGTATTCAAGAAGTAACTATACAGGTACTGTTATAGAAATGTCTAAGGCTGCACTTCAGTTAGAATAGGTATATATTTTATAATATGAAACCGTAATCTTCCATAAGATTTGAAAAGCGTCCATAGCCTAAACTTTCAAAGGCATCTATAGCTTGATACTCTCACAATTTCATATACAATTCCTTTAGCTCGCTACTACACTTCAATGCCTTTATTTAAAATATTAAAATCATTTGCTACGCCCTGTAAGGAAATAAATCTATCATTAAGTTGCGCTGCATCTAAACACAGACGTCTTCCTTCAATATTGCAACTGTAATCATGGCATGCGTATCACAGAATTTATTTTAAATTGTACAAAATGTTTAGTACTGGCAATACTGGACACTGATATTAACTAATAAATACGTAATTTGTAAATGAGAATAGGTGGGTAATTTGAAGTTTTAAAATATGGAAACATCGAATTTGCAAGATGAGCCACTTGAAATAAAATAACTAGTGCCTCTACAACTACATAACTATTACACTAGGGTGACAGAATAAAATAGACACCTACTAATTAAAAAAAAGATTCTATTCTTGTTATATAAACAAAATATTTTAAAATTTTTAAGTTAGACTAATATTTTGCCGATCCACCTTTATTTGCGTGAAGTGCTGCGAGTCGTCGTGGCATAGAATCTATTAAATGATTAATGGTGTCTTCTGGAATATTTAACCACTCTTCTGTAACAGCTGCCACGAGTTCTTCCTTATTGCTGGGTTTTCGGGGTCGTTTCGCCATATTTGTCTGGATTATGTGCCAAACATTCTCTATCGGATTCATGTCTAGTGATTGGTCTGGCCATGGTAAAATCCGAATCTCCTGTTCCTCTTTCCATGTGGTTGTTGTTCTTGCTCTGTGGGAGGGTGCTCCATCCTCCATAAAAGTGGCGTCTTCTTTAGATAAAATGACGTTGTCGAATATCGGTAGTAGTCCTTCTGTTAATAATTGGATATATTTTGCCGCATTTATATTTCCGTCGCAGATTACTAATTGCGATCTTCCACCATACCATATCGCGCCCCACACCATGATGTTCACACCGCCGTATTTCACCGTCTGATGCAAAAATTTCTCGTCTAGTTGCTGTGGCGAACGTCTCCATACCCACGTACGACCACCATCATTGAATTGGCAGTATCTGATTTCGTCTGAAAAAATGACAGACCGCCAAAACTCTTCGGGCTTCGTTCGCATTTCCATTGTCCAAGCCATTCGGCGCCGTTTTTGAAACGCCGTAAGGAGAGGTTTTTTTCTTTGCCACCCTTTTATACATCCCCACACTATGGAGGTATCGCAGAACGGTGCGCTGACCTCTCTGTGAAGTTGCCGCAAGCTCAGCTGTACTTTTTCGCGGTTCTCTTAACACTTCGCGCACAAGCACCCTTTTACTTCTTTCAGAAGGTCCGGCACGACCTGGTTTCGACTCCACTGTTGTTTTTTCCTTGCGTTTAAATTGTGTAATCATACGGTTAACTGTGGGGACAACGGAATATTTAAAAATTTACTTATTTCACGTGCGAAGCGCCGTGTTCACTCTGGTCAACGATGCGTCCCCGGGTGAAGTCGCTAATATCACCCGAACCTTGTAAGCGAGGCATAGTTGTAACGATACAAAACTATGACGAATTCCTTCCGATACATCTACCCCTACCCTAATGACAAGAGAAAGTTCTTAATTCGTTCTTAGAATTTAGCTGTTTACATATTTATACCGCTTTGCATGGTGTCTATTTTATTCTGTCACCCTAGTGTATTATGGAGATATAACTTTCTTCAAGTATAAATGGCGTTTTCAGTTATTTAAACGGCATAAAACCTAGTAAAAAAGGTGGTGGAAAACGTGTGCGACAAAATCGTCTTGTTTTCAATATATTATTCTGGTGCACTTCATTTCTGCTATCTTATCTGTCATGTACGTAAGGTAACTTCACTATTATAAACATTTACAAGTTACTTTTTATTATTACAAATTTTATAAATATAGTGATATTTGAACAGCCAGTATATCTACACGTGCTTAAACCATATCTTAGTTGTTTGATGTGATTTCTGTAGAATCAGTGCAATTTATATGCATTTGCCGTTTTATTTTTAATTTTTATTTTACGCCTCCTTTTTCACGGCCTCTCTGATTTTGATTTACTGCATTGTTAAATTAGCCGGCCATCATCCCCTTCATTAAGATTTAAGGTACTTTGGATTACGAGGCATCCGTTTACTCGTTAGTTGTAGAACTTTCCGCACTTTTCATATGAAATTTGCATGCATATTATTTCAAATAACCGCCGAAATTTTTGTTTTCTTTTAACTTTTTATCGGCTATTGTTTTCTTTCCAGTTTTATTTAAAGAGTGATTTGGTTACCATTATGCTGTAAGTAAACTATTAAATTTTATATACGATTGACGTTGTTACCTTAATTTGTTTCTGAAGCGCACTTAATGTCGAAAGTTGTATGGTTTACTACAATATGCTATGGTTCCATCGGAAACTACAACTATGGATATCTAGAAAAGTGCGAATAAGAAAAAATTGAAAATTAGGGGATTACTAATATCACTGCGGTTAATATTTACCTAGTGTACCCATCGCTTCAAATTATACCGGAAATTGATACCAATTCCACATATTACTGATTGGATATCCTGAATACAACATTTTAAAAATTTTGAATTAAGTTTATTTGTTTAAAATTTCTTATGCCTCTATACAACTGTTTCTGAGTTGTTTGGAGTTGGAAAGAAAAGTGATTCATGTAGGCCGGTTGAAAAACGCTCTTTTTTTTAATGCACTTTTTTTGTTTTGAAGTTTGGGTGCATCGCAATAAACATTAAATTTTTTCTGTTATACACAGTACGCCGGTGAAGTTATAGTAAACTAACTTGAGAACATGTGTTAAAGTAAGAAATTAAAAGAAGTTCACTCATTTTATAACACATTTTTATTTTACCTTTTGCTCAAATTTGTTTTACAAAGGTGTAAGGTGGGACGGAATTGAAACATTTCCATGTAGATATTAAACTAATTCTCAGGAGATAAACACGAATTAAATAATTAATAGTTAAATTTTCTCCGGAACGGAAATATTTTTACTTTCACGAATTACTATCGTATTAGTGCAGAGAGTGTTTAGCCACAAACCCACGACGATATTTCGCATTCCAAGCGGTGTAATTACGCATCCAAAACAGAAAGGATGTTCCGTTTCATATAGTTAACTGTATCTTAACATTGTATTATAGTTAAACTTTCACACTAAAAATGAAATTGTTTCCGTTATTGTGGACGCCTATGTATTCATTTGATAAAATAATATTATCTAAATGCTACTTCTTGTAGGCCAGTAATTTCTGTTTTAAAGATTCACTTGATATACAAAATCTACATCTCTCTGCGTGATCATTCGATCTTTCTTTCACACTGTATGTAGTGTAAAACTTTAAAAACGTCTAATATTGATGAGAATTAAATTTATTTTGTTTTGTTCAGTTCCTACGCGAATTACAATAAGGAGAATTGACACATATCTACAGTTTAATACCTTATTGAAGCTTATCTTACCAAAAGACGCATCTCACCGGTGTTGTTGAATGCAAAAATCAACATTTCTGTGAATTTTTATAAAACAGCAGAGAGTTCCAAAACTTCGAAGTAAAATATTAACACTTCTCTGGATAAGTTTTACACAATGGTTCTAAATTTTAATACCGAAAAGGCAACACCGAACTGTAGAAATACTCGCACATGCACTACTTTTTAGCTATCCCTAGATCTTCGAAAAGATTTCAGCAATTTGGAAAATGGATGTCCGAGTGTGGCTTAATACTTCCTGGTTCTTTTAAGTTTGATATAGATTTAAACTATCATTGAACATAGCCTCAGTTTTCATGAAGCAAATTTTAATGTCAATTTGATGATCTTGTTATTTAAAGTACCCGTTTGTACCTAGGGAATGCCTTTTCCAACGTGAACTGGACTTGTTCACCTGGTTGTTAAGCAACACAGCAAATACTCTTGATGGATTCAAAAATTATAAAAAAAAACTAATAGTCGTACCATCCTTCTTACGTATATAAGGTCTTAGAATACTGGGTGCTTTTCCAAGATAATAAAATGTAACGAATGATAAATAGTTCCATAATGTGCCTGTGGGTACAGCATGCTTACATCTAAGAAATCATTTTGGGGAATTTTAACATAAGCCAATTCTTTTTTGAAAACCAATATACATGATAATACAATAGTGCAGTTTATATCTTCACCATGCAGAAATCAGAGGGAGTCCTAACGCTATTTTGCTCTAACAACAACAACGGTAAATAAACGCCAGCCAAGGAAAAGTTCAAAAAGAATGTAATGAAAAATTGGAATAAATGTAAATGCACTCTATTACAAACAGAGCTTTTAACAATAAACGATTAAATATGCCAAAATCTAGTATATTAATATAGTGAAATATATATTTTGTGTATAAAATTAGAGGCGTATTCAGTTTAACCTAAGTTTTCTAGTCAGTAAGAAATTAAATCAAGTCCTCGCATTTATCTTTACTACATGCTTGAGAAATACTTTAAACATTTTACTTCGTTAATTAGATAGTGCCGTGATTGTCGATAGTGTTTGAAGTAAAGTTGTAATCTATTGATAGTTGGACGTACCATTCAGTATCTTCTCTAACTTAGCTTTTAATGCGTATTCTTAATAAGCAGTGGTCTTAGTGACTATTTCAGTATTGGAACTACAAGTTACAGAGAGAATGACATAATATTGTTGTCTGATTGATTTACAGAAATATAGTTGATTCCGTCTAAAACCACACACAAAAAATCAACAGGAATTTTTGCCACAACTAAGTTTTGCTCAGTTTATAGAAGTTCATAGAACGTGTACAACTCTATTTTTTTTCAGTGTAACTTGAAATATCAACCACTAAGAAGCAAACACCGACAGGTGTCCCTCTCCAAAATATTTCCTAAATTATAGCAGATATTAAAATTTCTTCTTAACATAATTTGCAGCATATTGCATGGCCCTAAGAGTAGCATTAGTTTTTTGTGAAGATATCTACCTTCAGACCATGTATTATGCTGGAAATTATGTTAAGGATAAAAACTTATTTCTGTTATAGTTCATTTGATTTATATCAATAGACTAGTTTATTGATTTTGGAGCTTTATTATTATTTTTCTATTTTTACAATTATTAATTTTCTAAACTTGTTATACATCATCGTATTCTATGTAAAATCGGCCTTCTTTTGATGAATAAGAAAAAGGAAAAATGTAAAAAAATGGGGGTACTGGGTACTCCGTCCCCGTTATTAACTTTTTGCGAATACGGACGACGCCAACCTTAGGGCCATGCAATATGCTGTAAATTATTTTAAGAAGAAATTTTAATATCTGTTATAATTTAAGAAATATTTGCAAAAATTGAAAAATCGTCCAAACTTTGGAGGGGGCTGTACCGCAAAATCGTGATAAAAAAAAATACGTGTCTCTTATTTTAAGGTACTCTTAAGTTAAGTTTCGTCGAAATCGGAGGGGGACACCCGATGGTGTTCCCTTGTAAGCTATTAAAGATCACATGAAACTAGCATGAATATAATAACGTTTTTAATAGTATCATTAATGAAGAGAAAAGTAAGAAATATCTGATTTCAACAGTCAGAACAGATCTACAGGAATTTTTCCACAATTGCACTGCTACTAATACCTGGTACAGCTTACGGGAATATTTTTTGTTATGTTTTTATTTCGCTGCAGACACTTTTTTTTTAAATCTAGTGCGTTTGTAGAACTTGGCTTAAATGTTGAGAAAAAAGCGAATTGATACAAAGCCATGTATTATAACTGCTAAATGCTTCGTTGTCCAAAATTATAACAGATTCCTAGAAAATGTGAAATAGTACGTATGTCATAGTAAATTTGCATAGTGATTCTCGTAATTAGTAAAATAGAAACACACTGTTTAGTGTTTCTATATGCAAATACGATACCTTAAAAAATTGTATTTGTAACAAGAATTAACCGCAACATGAATGCCTATGCTGTACATATAGCTACTGAAAAAAAAACTGCATTAAAGGTACTCGTAGATATTATAAAAATTAATAATATAAATAAATAAGTGCTAATGAAATGGAGCAATCAATTTCTTCTTCAGCTTTACATCTGTAAAAAAAAACAAATCAATTCTATGGAACTGTTTAAGACTTACTAAACCGCAAATGCTTAGATGTTGGAAAGTTTAATTAAACTAGTATCGCACAAACTTTAGTAGATTCTTTCCCCGAGCTTGATTAGTGACGCGTAAAAAAGTAACTTTCTAATCCTGATACAACCATATTTTGAAGAATTACACTCTAACTTCGTTAATGTTATTAACAACTGTAATAGCGTTGCTAATGCTACCCTCTTTCGATTGGAGTTCCTCGCGTTGTCAATCTATTTCGCATAACGATTTCTCTCCACAGTTCCTAATATGGTGTCTCATTAGGCCAGTTATTCTTGTCAACTTTTTTATGGATGCAACAGCTTTTTGCTCATGGCTTCAATAGAGGCATCTGTACGAGATAAGGTGAGGTTTGGGTCCACCTTTTATATTGTTAACATAGAAACAATGTTTTAACCACTAGTGAATAATCCTTTTCCTTGTTTTTAATACCACACTACTTTTGGCGACTCGTCTAAAAAATTAGACACAGCGAAAAGAGGCGAGTACAGTTTCCCACCCCTCTTTCGTGCAATTCGTGGATTGCTCTCCCGAGAGGGCGCACCACAACAGCGGTGCAAGGGGATCTGCACATTTGAATGATTTCTCAGAGAGGGAATTACAGGGGTTGAGCATAACACTCCTCGAAACCACGCTGATGACACCGGATAGGCAGAAACATGTCCGTGAGTCAGCGTTTTATGTTTCTTCACATGTCTTTCTTGTGAATTGATTTCACTAATACCATGAGAAAGATGTATTTACATCGTTTTCTTATCTTGGTGAATACATTCTTATCTATAATTTTAAGTTTAGTTTAAATAAACTTTTGGTTTATGTTTTATTACTTAGTTTATATTCATTGTCCTGTAATTAGATTCATCTGTTAGGCTATAAAGATATTAGTATGTAAATTGTTTATGTATACTAGATAAATTAACTATTGAAACTTTTATTTAAAATTTCTTTCTTATAGGTAGAGACCGGATTATATGGACGATTGCATGGACTGTGTGGATGTACAATTCACAGGTATAGCAGTAAACTCCACTCACACAAATTAATTAATTATGCGGAACGCAGTGTTTCGAGAGCACGTGGGCTCCCATTGTCAACCGTGTTACCGACAGTGTTCAATCGGTAACACGGTTGACAATGGGAGCCTACGTGTTCTCGAAACGCTGCGTTCCGCATAATTAATTAATTTGTGTGAGTGGAGTTTACTGCTATACCTGTGAATATGGAAAGTGCATATATTTTATTTTATTTATTTATTTATTAAAGTTAATTAACGCTAATTAACATTAATCAATGTAATACACCTACATATAGACGTAAAATATAATATATAAATGAAATAAAATATATGCACTTTGCATATAATCTGGTCTCTACTTATAGGTTTTATTAGATAATCTGAGGGGTTGAATTTCATCTCTATAAAAGAAGTACTAGCAAAAGTTTAATTAGCGTAAAATAATTGCGTGGAGCAACGCTCTTCTGCACAATACACACTAACAGGTCTTATTCCAAAGATCAGAATTACATCGCATTAACTGGAATAGTGTCAGTGAACTTGTTACACCTTTTTAAAACTGACATAAATCTATTTCGTACCGTTAAATGATATATTTTCCCCCAATTTCAGTTGAACGATTACCGAAATTAAAGCGAAAGGTTTGACTCGACCACTTACGAAATCGTCAATAAGTTGGAGGAAAAACAGCTGGTTCGACGAAGGAGGAAAATCGCGGCGTAAACTAAATTAACCGTCAAATTGAATTACGGGGTTCTATTAAATCATCCGCGAGCTATTGTAATTTCGTTGTGTATTGTTCAAAATGGTATTCATTTTTTAGAATCTGACTACGATGGGCGGACCTTTCCCCTGCATGTACCGGATTTCATTAAAGAAACGTCAAAAAGAGGGGGTAGTTCTTAAATTCACTTTATTTACAATTTTTCTCTTCGGCAACAAGCTCGAGCAAATCCAGTTTCTCCAATTTTAATTAAATTCTCATTTTAATATGTGCTGGCTTTAATAAACGGAATAATTAATAAGGTTCCGCAAGAGAAGAAAATGGGTTAACTGGATAAATTAGATGAAATTCGTTTCTTGTGAAGAAGTATATATACAATATGCATTAGACAGCTTGTTTGAAGTACTTGTTATCAACTAAAGCTCAAGAACTATAATTTTGAGAAAAATGTCCGCATTAAAATATATAACGAATAAGTGCTAAAGGTAGGTGTAAAACATAAGCACCTTATTAACAGTATTTACAGGATGTATACCTAAAAAAATAAGTAAAATGTGTTTGAGTAAACGACAGTAAATAGAACATCTCCAATGCTGTGTATGATGATTATAAGAAGAATGTGGTATAATTTCTTTCAAGAAAATATATGCACTAGAGTGATAATATATTTTAAGCGTAATTTACATGATCAGTACCGCAGTATTGAGTAATTTGTTATGTAATGGAAAAAATGCATGTTACTGCTTATTTTATAACCTCGATCGTATGAACTTGCAGCCTCTATAATATAGCATATTTAGACCATAAATTTATAATTTATAGTGGATGTCATTTTACATTTATATTGCGCGTTTTCATATGAATAGTGAAATGAGCGTGTCGTGATGAAGTTGATGCACAATACATTAATTAAAAATGTGGTTTAAACTTCGTGTTACCATTAAGCAACCATTATATATGTACATATAGACTCACAGTTTTTCATATAATTGTCACGGCAAGATGTATCGGTAGTTATAACGGCTATTATTACAAAAATTCAAACAATGTGCGTTTGCACAGATTTGTAGAAGTAGCTGGAAGAAAGAATACTTTTACGAGAATTCCGTTAAATGAGTGAATACGAATCCGCCTGCGATTGCCATACGATCGAATATTTCGGGTAATTTGAATATATAAATTCCGGGTGTGATGTGCGGTCGATTTAAATTGCTAACTCCGGATCGAGTGGCGATAAAGATCAGAAGATAGCGAAAGAGATAATGAAACAGTTTGAACGCTACCGAAGGAAAGACTATCTTAAGGAAGGTATGTAAATAGAAGCAAGGTAATTTTATCTCTACGTTTTCTAACAACAAAGGTCGTGTTGGCTTATTTTAATATATAGCGAACTTAATTACTTCTAAAAATGTTGCATATCTAATTTACAAATGTGCAAAGTTTTTCCTAAGTCAACAGGAAAAAGTATTTTACAAAAGAAGGACGTATAGTAAATTTTAAATTCAACTATTTGTATAAGTTAATAGATTATTCAGAGTACACATTATATTGGAATATTCAAACAATCTAAACTTAAGGAATTAGCGAAGCATTTCGTAAAACATATACCTAACTATTTCGATATTTGCAAATGAACTTCAAGAAAGGTTTAGTAGATCTCGGTAGAGTCTGCTGTTTCAGTCCGTTGAAGTGGCAATTTTAAAAAGATGTGCAGAGAAACCAATGACGACGCAAGTTCATCTCTCTCTAGTCTACAAATATCCAATAAATTGAAAAATCATCGTCAAAGTACCTATCATGTGAGACACACGAAAATTTGGAAAGTTCGTGAAATTTGCTGCTAAGCAACATTAATACCTAATACTTGAATGTTTGAAAATGACACTAATGTATATTGTATGTGTATGATATGCATATGGTATGTACATACATATATGATGCTTATATTGTATTTATATGGTAATTATTGCGAAAGCTTCTTAGATTTACTACTTCACCATATCAAAGCTTACTTTGCTTTCCATCTAGAAAAATGGTGATGGTGTTGCTCAGAATTTTCCAAAACTACCAAAAGTTGCAATTCATTTATAAATCCTATATACAACCACATTTAAAATGCATAAACCTTTTTTTGAAAATTTAAACTACAAAATGCTGTGCCGCATTATTGAAACTAAAAAAGAATCTGAGGAATCGTAAGATAAAACCAAAATTGAATTTCACTAGTGAAATTATCTCGAAATAGCTTTGAAAAGCTGGCGTTTACATCGCATTAGGGCCTACCAACTGAGTTAATGAATCTATGTATTCAAACATATATATACTTGTACAAGTTACAAATTAGTGCTTAGTTCAAAGATCTTCCTTAACATCATATTATGAAAAGCTTGTAATTCGATTTTACATCTCCAATTTCACACCCGTCAAGAAGGATACAGATACCGAATCACGCGTTACAATCTGTATGAGAATTCTAATTAAAACAAACAATAGATTTGATAAACTCCATTAACTTCGTATTCTCCAGCTTCTCGACATTCCATCTTGGCGAGAACGTTGGCGCGGCTACGGTAAGGGGAAGTGAGTGCTCCGATAAGAACCTTTCTGCAACACATCCAAAGTGGAATTATAATTCCACCACTTACGACCGCTGCCTTTTTCACTACATAACTCTTCCTATTCAAAACGTTTAGCATGTTTAAGGTTGTTCGAAGTTGGAGCTGCGCGTTCCGTCCCACACATTTCTCGTTCTTCTTTCTCCCTAAGTAATTTATTTTTTTTTTACCAGAACAGCGCCCGCAGTTTGCCTCTGAGAATTCCCGAACGGTTTTACGCCTTCGCGTCATCATAGCTCGTGTAGACGTGAACAATTTTCCGATAACATTCCATATTTTGTTGCCGCGCCAGCTACGTTCCCCACACCAATACTTCCACTCGTCGGCATGTTAATGACGCGTTACCCCTCGTTCTGTCTCCTAATTTATCAGTGGCACGCTTGTAATTACGGGGAACTTACAATTAAGCTATTAAAGCACCATGTACACTGTATTTAAGGCTTAATTAATGTAGTGCGCGCATACCATATAATAAATGCCTTCATGTATCCGTCTCAGTCTGCTCATTGTTCGTCGTTATAGTACGGAAATATACGAATAGACTACGTGTATATTGTCTATGTGTACGTGTGTTGTAGGGTTAGGTTCTACAGCTAGACCTACCTCTCCACTACTACCGCTATCTGGTTCCGCTAATGTGGATATTGAAATTCAGCTTACAGCCACAACTATGGTCAGAATTTATTGCCAATTGTGTTAAATCAATGTAGCGAGCTAAAGTTTCAACTATGTTGCGTTGTGTACACTGTGTTAGAACTACCAAACCGGGCTCCGTATAATATATAATACTGCAAGATTTAATCTAGGGACGAAAGTTTCTGATGTAAAGTGCCAACCTTTAGAGCTTATTATTAACGTTAATGCTTCTGAGTTCAAAGCTGGAGGTTCACAAGGTTTATAAAGTTAAATAGAAAACAAACGCGTACTCAAACGAGATGTTAGGAATACCTGGCGATTTCTGTAGGATGTGTTTTAAACAAAAGAAGGGATACAGGTATTTTGCACTTACGAAATATAATACTGTACTACATATTTATGTACGTATATCTCCATAGTTACATATGTATATATCATCGGTTTTATCCTACTTTTTAACCAAGAAATTAATTACTTTCCCAAACTTCATACTCAAAAGAATTAAACTGTGGAAGTAGTAAACCAAACTTTTAGAAGAAATGTTTAAGAAATAGTTCATATACCATTTGATACGAATTACTTTTGCTCATTAGCGTGAAGGCATCAAATGAATATCTAAACAAAACTATTAATTACACCTTGCAAAACGCTATCTACAAAGAAAATAAAGACATAAGATACCTTTATCATAGTGTAAGTAGCAGATGCTTTTGGTTTCGTTTCTGTACATCCACTTTATAACAAGAATAGAAGAATAAATTACAATATTTTGAAGAGAGGAGTTGATTGCGAACCATTGATGGTAATTTTATTGTTGCTTGATGGAAATCAATAATCATATCGTCAAATATTGCTTGATTAAAAACATTTTCACAAAAATTTTTCATATACAGAAACGGTTTATATACTGCGGTTGAACCACTCCAATTGTTTTTTATCAAGAAATATACTTTCGTAATTTGGCAGGGAAGTGACTACAAATTTAACTTTTTCGTAGATGCTATACCATTTCGTTTCTTTTACTATATTATCCTCTTCTTTAATGTTTAGAATTAAATTGAACTTTTGCGGTGGCCTGTACTACCTGTAGCGATTACATTTCGACAAGTAAATGTAGAAAGCTTGCACCATACCTCCTCACTAACTTCCGATACCCTTGTTATTTGCAAAACTTGATCACTATGAAAATCGATGCTATGCTATTGTCTGGCTTGAAATTTGAATAAAAGAATAAGATCAATTCTGAAATTTTATTTTTGATTAAGAAGTCGGATGAAGTTTACATTTGCAATATTTCTAAATAAGGAATACCATAACTGGTAAACAGGGAAATGAATCCGATTGATGAATCAGTTATATTCATATTTACGATATAGAAAGCCGGTCTTAACTGTAGAAACAAATATTGTAGATATAAAATCCGCCCATTTTTTCACCCCGATATTACCAGATGGTAGTTAATTCGCATTCATAAATGTTCATCGTTGCGCTCTCAACGCCTCCTGTTTAATTACCATTTGTTTGTTAAACATGGCGGCAAACTGGAACCCATTGCGTTGCTGGGCCGGGTATACACGTCGTAGATATATAATAAACAACGTGCGCTGAAACGGATGTTGTTAATATTAGCGCAAATTACTGCAGGCACACATCAACAAACCCTCTGTTCGTATCCTTGGTCAATTACTACTCGCCGGACATACCAGTAGTGCTACGTATGAGGACGTGCGATTGGAGTTTGAATTAAAATTGGTGTGTAGTTGTCGATCTGGGAAATGGTACAAATGGAGATGTATACAAGTTGTGCTTTTCAAACAAAAGGCGACAGTAATTTCAACACCGAACATTCGTTCGTCCGGAAACCAGCAAAGTGCTAGAAAATGTCTTGAAAAGAGTATACTTATTTCCAAAGAACACTAATATACGATAAAAATTGCAGAAAAAAGAACTAATTATAACAGATCACCACAAAAGTATTCGTGATAGACACAGAGGTATAGGACTTTCTAGTGAACTTTATAAAATCAAAATTAAATATGAAAAATCCTACATTAGCTTTAAAGGATTGATTAAGCTCCATTTAGCTTTAAAGGATTCATTGGGCAAATTAACTAGATCGAAGATTTGTTTTTTTTTTAATAACATTTACTCATTATCACCGCAATGACGCAATTTCAGAAAATTCGTCCCCGTTATGGAATTTTTATTTTTTCTTTCGTAACCTTAAATTTTCGAAAAAAGGTTTACGAGTTTTAGATGTCGTTATACATATACAGGATTTATAAATGAATTACAACTTTCGATAGCTTTGGAAAATATAGAGCAACACTAACACCATTTATCTAGATGGGGAGCAAAGCAAGCTTTCATGTGATTAAGTGCTAAATCTAAGAACCCTTCTAAATAATTACCATATACATACCATGTAAATACAATATAAACACTATATACGCACCATATACGTACAATATGCATATCGTACATACCATATACATTAGTGTCATTTTCAAAAATTCAAGTGGTATTAGGTATTAATTTTGCTCCTATATACTTTTAGATTATATATGACAGCAGATTTCATGAAGTGAACTTTAGAACATTAGAGCGTTTTTGAAATTCAGTTACGAGGACGAATCAAATACGAACCGGACTTTGGTTTTAAAACATTTATTGATACAGTAAAAAAATGGATACACCTTACATCTTACTCTTCTATTTAACCTCCTCTCTTATTCACACATTTTCCCACCGTATCGAAAGTTTCTTAATTTCGTCATCAAAGAATGAATGTGGTCGCGCCTGTAATTAATTGCGCACGAACATTTCCATATCTTCGTCGTCGTCAAAGTGGTTACCTCTCAACTCTTCCTTGAGTGGCCCAAACATATGGTAGTCACGCGGTAAGAGATCGGGATTGTAGGGCGGATGTTCGAGTGCTTCCCCATGAATTTTGTCCAACTTATTTTGGGTTAATGCTAATTTTCCGTCAAACGTCGAAGAACCCGACACTTTTCTGTAACGCAAATTATCTGAAATGATTGACTGAGCTATGCAAGTGCTTAGTATTTCGACATGTGTAAAAATTTGTCATATTGTAAGGTGGTCAATCAGCTCACGGATCGCACAAATATTTGCCTCACTGGTGCTCGGCCATCGAAAAATGTTTTATGCCAGTCATAGACTTGGGTCCTTGAAAGCGTTACTCAGTAAACTGTACAGTTAGTCGACGCTGTGGCGTAAAAGGGAAGCATTTCCCCAACAAAGATTTAATAATAATACATTGCTTAACAGACGTGTGCACCTCTTGCTCAGTTATGATGCTACTCACAGTCCATCTGTTCTGGCGAACCGAACCAATTTACTCCCCTCCACTTTACATTTTCCCGCCACCACACATATCAAACGTCTCGCCACTCACTTCACCTAGAAGACGTTAAAAAGACAAGTCCGGTTCATATTTGGTTCGCCCTCATATACGTTGCCATCTCTGTCTGCATACAGAATTTCTTAAGTGCCTCTAAAGAAAATAATAGAATGGAGGTAAATCTGGAGATCGTAACAACTTAATTGCTTCAATAGTATATGCGACTAAATCTCTGTCAATACCTCCACTATGAGCAGGGGATTAGGTTTGTTACTTTCGTAGAATGAACATCGAGGCAAACTAAAACAATCATCTTTTTCCTTCACACGCTTACTCTAAACTCATTTATCTTTTTTATGCTTTCATTTTAAAAACATTTTCGAAACAGCCGCAATAAGCGCTAGTGTTCCAACAGCGTTCTCTTCATAAAACGCTCGACGATTGCAGGGCTCTGTCACGATTGCAACAAAACGACGAAGTAACTGAATAGGTAAGCAATTTAAGAATTATATAAGAAAAGAAAGAGCAAGTAATAAATAACAGAAAAACTGAAAAATCAATACTAATGAACCCAAGAAATTTACTGAGTATTGGTCCCACAAAGTGGGATTTTCAACTGATGATTTACTTGTACCTTGACCGATTCCATAGCCAATTTCTTAATAAAGTTATCAAGGCTATGTACATATTACACTAACTACTCATTGTGGCACTTTAGGGTTCCAGTAAACAAACAAATTATTTATGTTATCGCAGAAATATGGGCACTGTATAGGGATCAATATTTTCTGTCCTGGTTAAATGCGCGGCCAACAGGTCGGTCTAGAGAAGTAATTACAATTAATTCAGTCGATTCAATCCTTTTCAATTTTTATTAGAGCAGTTAATTAATGAAAAGCTTTTCAAGTTACCTATCTTGCATAGCGAATCTCTTCTATTATGTACGAGCAGACGAAGTTACTTAGACGCACATAATTGGAGCATTTCATAGAGTTAATATAGAGAAGAGAAAGAAATAAAGTAGTTGTAAGCACACACCCGTATAGAGCTTAAGTGAGGTGGTAACTGCGACAGTAAAGACGATCAAATAGCACTGCGGACAATGAGTGATGTTATAGTTCATATATTTCATATTTTGGACTGCTTAATTAGTTAGCTCAAAAAGAATTAAGAGAAAATACAATTTTTAAATAGTACTAATTTGATAAACAATGCTTCTACAAAACAACTGTCCGTCAATATAGAAAACACCGAATTCTAGAATACATCGACAACGAACGCAGTAATAACCAATGGCAAAATGCAATAGACTTTAGTTATAATATATATTTATTAGCATGTGATATCAATATATCGTTTAGTTTCGCTTTCTTCAGCACGCCATCCTTTATATGTCCGTTTTATTAATCACACATTAATCATCATTAAAAAATTAATACTCAAGCAGTTCCCCTGTCAACTTCATATGGCTAAATATTCAAAATCATGGTATTCGTTAGACATCTAATGCTATTAGAATGTGACGAAATTCACAGAATCGTCGAAAAGAACTGTCAAGTAAATTTATAAAACATGTCGAAGGTCAGCCATTGTAAATAACGTTTGCTGCTGGCTTTACCGTGTGTTAAACGTTCGTTCAGATATTCTGAAAATCTATAAACTTTAACCTGATTTAGATGCACGTATAATAGTAACTTTTACTTATTTTATGCTTGCATATACATATGTTATATACAGTATAATTGCGAACTTTATTTAGTTTTAATCTTGTAAACAATTTGAAATCCATTTGAAGCGATACAAAAGTATGCGTAGTAAGTAACTCGCTACAAAGCCGCAAACAAAGTATAATTAACCGTTTTTGTCAATTTAATTCTCCGCAGAAGGCACAGGAATCAATTACAGAAATGTTTTTAGTACTCCTCCGTTGTTCTGTGTACCTACATAATCGCAGAAGGAGATCGAGGGTTAAACTTCACTAACTGGGAATTTATTTTTGGAAGTGGTGAAGTTCAAATGGGAAAAGCAAAATTACCAGTTAGGGATAGAGTGAGAATGAGGCGTTCTCGAATGATAGAGAAAGATGGCCTAAGATGAGATGGTGTACATACGAACCCAAAAACCTAAAATAGCAAGATCTGCAGAGCCCTTGCTGTATTGACCGTTTGCCGACACCTCTCGAGAGAGCTCCCTTTATTTTGGCGTAACCAACATTAAAATCTTTAAACCTCTTTAGGCATTCAAAACTTCACGTCGCTCAGTTTATTCTCTTCGGTACAAGTCGAGCTTATGCTCGAGTTCCGGAACGGTCAACTTAACCGATGTTATACTTGCGTGTTAATGCCTTCAAAATGTATGGAGTCTCTATACTCTTAATAGCGGTTCGTTTTTAACTTTGTTCTAAACTTCTATGCCAAGACCAGTGTATTTGGAATGTAAGTGAAGTAAATGACAGACAGTAGTAAATCGTCGGTCCCCAAAGCGACCGATCCATATTTTAACTTAATTGGAATCCAGCATCACCCGAAAGTTTATTGAAGCTAATGGTGTCGTTGGAAAATAATGAAAATATATATACTGCATTTTTATTTTCCTTTTAGTTTTAATTGACTAATGTCGCAATATGTACTATTTTATATAGTTTTTAAAAAAGTATAATACAACCTAAAACAGAAAACACAAATAACAGTGTGTAAAAATATCTTAACTTTATAATTTTCCCCACATGTTAAATTTTTTGACATGTTAATTAATACAGAATGTTCCATCAAAAATTGTATTTATCATTATATAAAAGTGTATGAACTAGAAAAGTGGGGATATTTATTAATTTGTGAAGGTTGGCGATGTTTCTCAAATAAAATTACAACGATACATATTTGCTTTATTTGGAAAACGTATCAATTCAAATTATCAAGCCACAATTACTTTTCCAAAGGCATCCTCCATTTAGGTGAATACGAATTTTTAATGAGCTATTTCATCGAACAGATATCTTCGACATTCCACATAAGGTTGTTTATATGCTTTTTCGTATACAGTTTCACAGAAGTAAGGTAGGAACCAAGTTTTATTTCGTTCACTTAATTAGATTATTTAAATATATTTTCTCTACCACAGATTTAATAATTTTGAGTGGCAGATTATTACTACTAAGATAAAGGGAGTTATTGTGGCTCCCAATTGCGATAACTTTCTAATAGTATAAAAACTGTCATCTATGAATATGGCAAAGAAATTGAATTTTGGAACTGAGTGGATGTAAAAATTACAAATTATTTAAATTATCTTTCAACGTCAATGTACAGAGCCTTGTGGTGTTTTGTTACATCTTTCTTACATTTCACATTGACTAGCATAGCAAGAAAATACTAGAAATCTATCCAATATGACCTTTTTACACTATTCACCTTCTCATATCGTCATTACAAATTATGCTATTAAAATTTGTATTAAAAGAAGGCTACGCTGTTTAATAGCTTGAATGGCTTCTTGTGCGTATTCTTTCGGACGTTTCTAGAGATGGACTTAGAGTTCGAAAGATGCGTCCTGCACTTTTATTTGCTCTTTGTATTTGAACGCATTAACCTATAGATTTCTTCGGTCTCTGTGTTTTTATCATTTATTGCAACTTATAGATAAGTTACAGTTTAGTGTCTTGTTCAAATTATTACCATACTTCATTACCAAATGCTTTATTTCTTCATTAATGTCTAAAACTTGTCCTTTCGTCAGCGGAATTTAATTCGGTACTAAGCAATCCTATTTATGTATATGGTGTTTATAGCCGTTCGAATAAATTCTATTTTCTTTGGAAATGACTTTTATGATGCCATTGAATGCATTTTCTTCTCTTGAAGTCATTGGATTTATTTTAAAAGAAAATAAGCTGTTTTAAGCAGTATGAAGCTGTATTTGTGTTTAGTCTGTTATGCACTTGTATGAAATCGTTAAATATCGTTAATATAATAATATACTTTGATATTCTCCTGTACCATTTCCCTCATACTTTCTAAATCTTTCTATCTGTTAAATTTGCAAATATTTTATAAATTACATTTCGAAGCACAATTCATCAATTATTACATCATGTTGTCTTTTTTAAGGCAGAACTTAGAACAGCTTTATTCGATTTGGTTGGTATACTTTTTCTTCCCAAATTTTTCCTTCACATTCTTATTTATACATATGTTCTTGGCGTAAATATGAATAAACAGACAAATAAGCGGTAGCAGAATACTCCACAAACACGAAACACGGCATCAACATTGACAGACCTGGGAAATTAATAACGAAACCAAATTATTGGAGAAGATTGTAGAGAGAAACTATTGAAATACAAAAAGAAAATCCGAAAAACATCGACAGAGAAAACGGGCTACAGTTACCAAGTATTAGAAAGCATTCATCACGACCAAACGGATAGCAACAGACGCGCTTTAACAGTGGAAAGGTTACGAGATATAAACAAATGTAAGAAATATCAATTTATTGGTAATATAATTTCAACATTCACCGTATATTTAAAATAAGGTGAATGGAAATCGCCCTGCAAGAAAAAAAATTCTCAAAATGTCAATCTAATTACTAACAACGATGACAGAACTCATACTTATCAGTGATTAACTGTTTGAATACATTATTTCCTCCATTTGGCTTTTGTATTTTTTCCTTTAAAAATCTTCGTTGAATTTTGTACTGCTTCTCTAATGGTTTCTGCACTTTGTTCATCTGTGTGTTTGCTCTTATTCACGGTTAATTCGATATACCATAGTTTAGTGGACAAAGTGATAGTAAACAGTCTGTATTTTATGTTGTTCGCGATGTCAAGCCCGTACTGTATTTTATTAGAATATCTAACTGTAAGAGATTACTTGTTATTTTGACATATAAGTTTTCCTAATAAAAATTAAATCTTCTAATCTGCCTTGAGCAAATAAATCAGTTCCTTCATTTTATGAATATTAGAATATTGTCCTTGTGCCTGAAAATACTTAGCCACATGTTCAAACTGAAATACTTTTTTCATTTTTTCCACCAAACGTTTGCAAACTACCTTTTTATGGGTATATACTGATTATTTTTAAACTAGATTTCAATTCAATATATAACTTCATAGTAAATTTGTACACATTTGACCTCCTGAAGATGTCATAAAAGAAAGACAAAATATTAAGGAAATAATATCTCCATTTAAATACACAATATTTAAATGGAAAGCTATTCCTCTGCTTTCTATTTTAGATCAAACAATGAGTATCCTTTTAAAATGAATGGCTTTGTATTTTAATAAAAATGGCCAACCGCTGTACTGTGAAACCGAGTTCAGTTTAAATTATTGGAGTGAACTATTTTTCGCATTTTGTAAATATGAATAGAGAATAAAAACCGAAACAAAACTAATCGACACCTCAGCAATATATTTATCGATGTTGTGCAGGTCGGGTTTATATTTCAGGCGAAAACTGCAATCGATAGCCAGCCGCAGCGTGTGATATTTCGTTTTTGTTTGCCTTTATTAACTGGAACAGTGGACCGTTCCCGCTTCAATTTCACTCACGTCTCTCTGTTTAATAAAAAAAGGAAAAAAAAGGGTAGCCTGTACTTACGTTCCACTTTCAGCATGATAGTTTTTTCTTTTAATGCGCCAGTAAACCTCTCCGTAGCTTTGCAAATATAAATTCCTGCGTCCTTGACTGCCACATTTCTTATCAATAAACCGTCGGCGAGAACGGTAAATTTCGGCCCTGGAATATCAATGAAATCAATTAGAAATGAATGCGAATGATGACATGATCAAATATTTTACATTATTCTTCAGTTGCTTAAAATGTTTCCTTGTGATTTAAAGCCGAGATTCAGTCTTTCATGGCGTTGATTTGTTAACGAAACATTCTATCTGTATTCTGTGAACTAGAAAACAGCAAAGTTTGCTAGACAAGATATGCATAAGTTGGGGAGAAAGCTATACCCACCAATGCTTTTCGTAAATGCTTACTAGGAAATTTTGATATTAAAATGTGGAACTACGCAAACATAACATATACATATTTGTACCAATAAACAATTTTAAAAAGGATTCGCTTAGATATACCACATTTTTAATTTTTTTTAGTAGTAATGACATACATAAGTACAAAAGTAACATGTTACTCAATCAAGTATTAACTGCTCTAGTAACTTTGATTATAAATGTAAAAAGATATGTATTCATTATAGACGTATATTACGTTGTGTTAAATATATTGGAAATATTTATAAAATTATGTTTTACTTCTTCGCCCATGTTCAATATTAGACTTCCAAGCAGTATCGGCTAATTCAACCGAAATTATTGAAGAAGCTTCAGTATGTTTCCTAGCCACGTGGTATTTTAAATTACTGTTCAAACGTACATTGTGCTCTCAAAATCTATGGTTCCTCAACCAATGTCCCAAGAATAATGTGCTTCCGAAGTATATGAAACTCAAGACTAACAATAGAAGTAGATCAATATAGCTCGGCTATATATCAGGAATGAAGAAGTGGCTCGCAGAAGAACGTTTCACAAGAGAAAAATATTTATCATTTACTTAAAGGTAGTCAATACAGAACTATTACACCAATTAAATTATTTAGAATTTGTAGTACTGGACAATAATACTGGTGATAAAGCTGATAAAGTTCATAATTGATGAAAAATTCAAAAACGAAGGCGAAAGCTGAAACGCCTAACTGCTAACAATGAACAACAAAAAACACACAGTCATCATCAATCATTGAACGTTTTAAATTCTTGAAAAGACGTTGGTTAAATGCAAGTGAACCGTGATTTTATCACTACTAACACCAACGGTGGCTTCATATTAATATTAATTCAATTCATAAGAACTTACCCTTATCAATAATATTGTGTCTGCTGAGATATTGCAATATATCTACAGACATTGTAACATCTAGATGTTAAAAGCGATCAAAACTCACATTCAGTCTCGTGGTGAAGTGGCAGCACGATCCTCCTGCTACAGAGAAGTTGTGAATTCAAATTCTACTTTGACTGATATTTTCTCAAAAATTTAAAACGTTAGTTAAATGCAAGAAGACCTTAATTTTGTCATTACTAGCATCAACGACGGCATCATATTAATATTAATTCATAGTATTAACTAAATTAAATTAACTAAATCTAATTCATTAAAAACAATAAATCAAAAATTAACAAAGAAAAAAAGGAGGAGTTTATAAATTAACTCGTAAAGATTGCCCAAAAACATACATATATCGGCCAAACGGGTAGGAGTTTTGATAAAAGAATATACAAGCATTTCATGAGCTGCATACATAAGAATAAAGATTGAAATTGTGCACTTCATTTACTGGAAAACAAGCATACATTCAAGAATAACTTCGAGATTTTACGTTACGAAACTAAAGGTATAAAATTAAACTTACTCGAGTCTCCAGAAATAAATAAACTTAAATATTCAGATATATTACTAAACGATCAAATAGATCTTAATATTTCACCGTTCTTGAATTTGTTTGTGGAAGTTAATAGCTGAATTTAGAGGACTAATTAGACCATTATGTAATTACAGTATGTAGACGCATTATCCTTAATATCCTTCAATATCGTTTAAGCAGGATAGGCACAAAACAAAATTTTCACGGAATAAACAAGTGCAAAATACTGCCTTTATCACATTTCTGAAATGAGGGCCCTCGTGGTTCCTTAATCGCGAATATTCAAATGTTTAAAAATGGACAAGAAAGAAGATGCTGTGTAGATGCAATACATTTTTATTGCAATTTAGTTGACGAACTTGTGTTGAACATATAAACTATGAAAACAGGTTTAGAAAATACAAATTAAACTTTTTTATCGCACAATCTATTATTAAAAGTAATGCGCTGAAGATTAAGCACGATAGCACTGCAGTCCTTCTCAAATATTTACCTGATGTGAAAGCGCAAAATTTAAAGCAGCCTCATTATCCGCATGAACTAATTACAAATGAATCCTTTGAGCGGTACTTTTCCGCAGTAGAACATATCTTTACGGAGTGAAAAATTAATTCAGGTAGAAGTGTGTAGGCCAAGTTATGAAGGTTGTAACAAAAATCCTTTTCCTTTCTCCTAGCTATTACCGTTTATTAAGATTTTACAATGTTCATTTGTCTTTACAGAAGTTCTTTTCATATATATTAAGAAATATATATATATATATATAAATGAATTTAAAATGTAGATGTCGCAACGTCTTTTAACTGGAAAAGCAAATTAAAACTAGCTACTGATGTAACAGTAAATTGTAAAACAGAATTGTACTCAGATAGAACGCTATTTATATACCACATATTTTTTAAATAGTTAAATAATTATTTGGGAGAAGAGGGAGAGGGATTGTACCACATATAGCAGAATTGTATTTAAAAGTATAACTATACTAAAAATATTCTTACTTAAATTTCAGTTGCTTCATTGATATAATGTTGACAAACCCATATTTGGCAGTTCACTACTATTGTTTATTCGAGCCAAGATTTTATCTACTGTCGGCAGTTCATTTTCATGAAACATGTCAGGAACTATTAGACGAACAGCAGTTCTGACAGGTTCATCAAAAGATTCCAGTACAGATAGTCTACCAATTATCTTGTTTGTGTCTGAAGTTTTCTCTGTTTTTTATATTCTCTGGTAACCTGATATCTTGTCGGAAATCCCTACAATCTTAATATCTCGTAAGGTGTTGATAAGTTTTATATACTCAATAAAGCTACCTAGTACTTGGAATATGCTCGGGTTATTTGCTTCCTCTCGTTTCTTTGGAAGAGAAAACACACCTATACTTTTAGTAGTATTGCTGCTAGGTTCTGCATCCATAATTGAAAGCAACAGCTACATGATTATAATTCAGTACAACTAAAGTTTTCTGTATGTACTTATTATTTGCATGTTTCATTAAGTTTCAAATTAAAGGTTTGAGAGGAACTAATGTATATAGCAAAACAGCTAAGGTAATATAATAATTATGAACAAAACTGCCGAAACACAAAAAATTTTAAGGATGTCAAAATATTTGACAATTCATAGCAAAAGTCTATTCAGAAATTTTTGTCTCTTTGGATATACTATAAGTTTAGATAAAGGATTTGTGTAAACAATTGTAATCCACAGTAAGTGAGAACGGTCCAAATGTAGAGTTACCACATGCGTAACTGCAAAAAATATTGAAATTACAAAAAAAAATGAGAAAGTTTAGTGAATTTCTTGGAGTTTAAATATTACTAGAATATAAATTAACAATCCTAGCTGGGCTGCGAAAATAAAGTTAGAATTGTAATAATACAAAGATTATAACACATGGGCTGAAAAGTCCCGGGCCTAACACATAGATGACGCTAGTTTTATTGCAGTCACCTTTCTTTCAGTTAGTACTAACCTTCAAAAGACAGCTGTTAAAATTTCATGATATTCTATTCATTAGTTTGTGAGTTATTGTGCTAAGAGTCACGCTACTTTTGTTATTTTCAAAACAGTGGATCAAAAACAATTTCGTGTTTTAATTACACTGCTTCTTGATGGGAAAAAATACCGTTCAAGCGAAGCAATGGCTTGAAAAGTGTTATGGGGACTCCGCTCCATCAGAAACAACAATAAAACGTTGGTTTGCTGACTTCAAACGTGGTCGTAGAGACACCGATGATGCAGAACGCAGTGGACGTCCAAATGAGGCGGTAACACCAGAAAACATCAAAAAAATCCACAAAATCGTTTTGAATGATCGAAATGTGAAGTTGTGTAAGTTAGCTGACATCGTAAAGATATCAAAAGAAGGTATTGGCTTTATATTGAATGAGCATTTGACTATCAGAAAGCTCTGTTCAAAGTGGGTGCCGCGTTTGCTCACTGTTGACCAAAAACAAGAACGTGTTGATGATTCTGAGCAGTGTTTGGCCATGTTTAAACGTAACAAACCGGAATTTTTGCGTCGATATGTGACAATGAATGAAACATGGATCCATCACTTCACTCCTGAATCAAAACGATCGTCATCTGAGTGGACAGCAGTGGTGAACCTCGTCCAAAGCGCCCGAAAGCACAACAATCAGCTGAAAAGATTATGGCCTCGGTATTTTGGGATGTGCGTGGTGTAATATTCATCGACTATCTTGAGAAAGGAAATACCATCAACAGTGAATATTATATAGCGTTATTGGAGCGTTAGAAGGCCGAAATTGCAAAGAAACGACCGCATATGGCAAAGAAAAAAAGTTGTTTCATCAAGACAACGCACCGTGTCACAAGTCAATCAAAACAATGGCAAAACTACATGAATTGAACTTCGAATTGCTACCACATCCACCGTATTCGCCAGATTTGGCTCCCAGCGACTACTGGCTGTTCGCATACCTCAAAAAAATTCTCGACGGTAAGAAATTTCGCACGAATGAAGAGGTTATCGCTGAAACTGACGCCTATTTTGAGGCAAAAGATAAATCGTTGTACAAAGGTGGTATTGAAATGTTAGAGCGGCGCTGGAATGATTGCGTTGCTCTTGATGGAGATTACGTTGATGTATAAAGCTAATTTTGAATCAAGAAAACCGTGTTTTCTTTGTTAGGTTCGGGACTTTTCAGCCCATGTATTATAACATACTTTCCAAACTATGTACATATTTAGAATAACTTTCCGACATATATTTTTACGATTGTGTAAATTATTATCAAAAGATGCTTTTAATGTATCTCTTGTTTTTTCAATCAATTCAATCTGTTTTCATTTTAATAGAACATCTTTTATAGATTTATATATTTGAATTCTTCCACTAATTCTAACAGTTTTATAGAAATGTGTTTAAGTTACGCACAAATATTCACAGTTAGTTCAATCGTTAAAACTTCTAATACAGGGATCCATTCTTGACTACAACCATTTATATCTTGCAACTTGAATTATCATCGCAAAAATATTATAAAAATAATTCCGAAATAAAAATACTAGTAAACGTCATGTAGTTTTCTAAGAAAGTATCACTTAAGTATTTTACTTTCAACAACTACTAAGTGAAAGCTTCGATATCAGATACATAAATCTCACGTACGCACAAGCGGCGGGATTTCCTTATTAATAAACTTTTCTGCTTGTTTTTATCCTTTACTAGTATCCCAGTACTACCCCTAGTTATTTATTTCACTGATAAAGTTTCCTCCACCAATGTAAACTGTAGATAGGACAGTTAATTTGTCTCTATATTTTGAGCTTATTCGTTACTCATTTTTTGTTAACCATCGTCCTAATCAAGAATTCAAAGTATTTTTATTCACACTCTTCGACTTCCTTAATGACTGTGAAATCCTAATGACCCTCTTAAGGATTTTAAACTTTGTTATACCTCAAACATGGGAAAATAAGTGGAATAAAACAACATACAAGTAACACAAAAGTACTAATAAGAAAGCAGCACGCTTGAAAATAGTTTCATAATAAAATGTGTGGTTTTAACATTGTCGATATAAAGTAAAAATTGCATATAGGAGTTCCTACCTTTGAAAAAATAAGCAGTCTTACAGTACTTACAGTTGTAGCCTGAGTTTTACGTAGAATTCTTTGTGATTCACAGGGAAATATTTTCAGTAGGAAGAGGATAAATTTTGAAGTTTTAGGTACTAAACCGAAGTGATACGTACATGCATCTGTATAACTTTTGAAAAGCTTTAGAATAAATGCATTTTCGTGTTTGTTAACACTCAAATGTCTTTTCGTATTTAAGTAATGTTTTATTAATCGTCAATTATTGATGGAATAAGTACACCACTTTCTTAAATTACAATAGACACGTGACTAACATCCAGCACTAGCAGCATTTAATTACGTACAATAGCATTCATCCTTATTTTAGATGCTGTCTCTATTTCTCCGTACTCACAATCGAAACCACTTCAGTAATATTGTTATTCTTTGTTCCTACTTCGGTGCTGTTAATCCGCCTGACAGCTGTCTCACGTTGTATTACCGGTGCATCGGAATGTGGAAAGTGATGTATTACTACATGCCTACACGTGCGTATGCCCTACAATAGAATATTTCGATTTGCGCTACGATAATGTTCTTCCATGGCTGATGATGGCAAAGGGGCTATATTTACTCGCTCAGTATAAGAAAACATGTTCTCCATTTTAAACACGAGCACGAAATAACAAAATACTAAAACAACAAATGAAATACAGCACGCGTACCACAAAAGAAAGCATTAAAATTTTGAAGCACGTACAGTTGCGGATTATTCCTGCATCGATATTTCCTCAGTAGTGCCGAGCCAACAATAACGATGCGGCTCGGGCCGCTATTTCGAGGAATTACAGAACGGAAAACGGAAAGGTCTTTAGCACACCAAGAGGCGGTAGGAAAACCGCTTGTATTTCTCGAGCGTGAAATTTAAAAGAGAAGGCACACTAATGCACCTTACTTTTTGACGTGTTGATGGGTTTAACACGGCATAGTGGTTCGTCCACACCGATTTTACTTTACTGAACGTAGTTAAAAAAAGTTTAACTTACATTACTGAAGAAAATATAATTAGTAAGGACTCTAAAAGCATGCACTAAAAACTATGCATATAAATAAGCATTTAAATCGAAATAGAAGATTCTCAAAATTTCCTTCTTCATCTTAAGTATTATAAAATTTCAAAGTTAATTGTCAGCGAAATATTCTTGTTAGGATGCAACCTCATTCATACGAATGCTTTAATTCCCAGAATTACAAAAGTGGTAAGTAGGAAAAAGCTAACTATACGACTTTTACATTTCTATTATCTGCAAGTGTTCAAAAATGTTGCAGTAATTAATATCTTCAAACCAGAAAAATAAGAAAATTACAAAGTGTAGATCGCTTATTCATTCAGCAGAATTTCATCTATTTTAGTAATGTATCTCTATAGTTTTTCTGTAACATTTGCAATAAAGATGACGAATATCGCATGACTGAATGCGAACAATTATCATCAATGTACGGTAGACAAGTAACCGCACATGCATACGTGTTTTGAGTTACTTGGTTTTCACTAGATTAATGCACAGTGTTTCAGAGCTGACAAAATAATCGTGTTTAGTGATTATTGTAGTTTTGTACGATAGATTATAATAGCCATCATAAAATCCTATTTTGTGTTAATGTTTGTATGGTTACTATAATAAAAATAAATGACCCTAAATTAAAATTTATCAGAGCTTTTGATATCTACCTCCGGCTGTCTCCCAATCACATTATATGGCATATATAATCCCTATTATCGGCATTATTATCTATAGAAATTTCTTCAACTTCTTGTTACTTTGAGTCAAAATGGCTATGAAGTAGTGTTATTATCGTCATCAACACTATATTTTTCGATCGCTAATAAATGATGTAAAATAGACATATATAAGGTGGCTATAATTAGTATCACGCTTTAGGTTTAGAGCGTTACAGTTATTGCTATGTATTCAGTGCTACTCAACGAGACTTGAAGTACTCTGCTGAGGTAACTACGAATATAATAGGTGTTGGCATGAAACTGACTGAACGATTTGCTACAATTCTGAAAATATTGAACAGTAATGCATTAAACACTAATTGACTCGCACAGATTCTGAAAAAACATGGACGTGATATTGGTGAATGTAGCTAAATACAGTTGATACGGTATCCCGGTAATCGTGCATAAAGTTTTGATGCACAGGAGAAACATAATTGAAAACACTGCTCCGACTATAGGATTACTATCAAAGGAAGCGCAAGAATCGTAAAACAAGAATTGCAAAAAGTATGAATACTACCATTTTCGTAAAATAAATGGTACAACATCAAACAATTACATTATTCATATACTTTTACAATCGTTGGAACTTCTTGTTTCAAGTTTACGACAATTACTACCAAATGTACAAGAACTACATCAAACTAAGTATTATTATATAATCAATATAATTTACAATTTAATCGTTATAATTTTAGTGAAAAAATATCTTGAAAGATTTCGTAGGCACTTGTATGAAATCACATTATATGTTAAGGACTTAACATGATATACTTTCAGCAACTACATTTTTTCACAGGAAATTTATTTTAAATGAAGTATTAGGATCAAGTAAGCCTTTTCTTAAATTATTATTATTATTATTAGGTGTCAGATAAATGTCAAAAATAATTGAAATAAATATTGCTGTTAATTCTATGACTTTTAAAATCCAAAGACTTTTTGATCACACGATATTTTCTTGTTTCTATATAAATATGCCGCACACTTGGGCGCAAAAAGATACGTTTGCTTCAGGTAATCAAATCTCTCCCAATCAGAACTTTTCTTTCATTTTACAAGTTTTTCTGTGAAGTTACCACGTATGTTCAAATATCTGTCATAGTGTGGCACCATTTTCTCCGTCCACTATTCGTAGAAAGATGCGGTATCGGTCATGTTGTAATAGATTCTTTAGCATCATGGTTATCATCGAATTGTTACAAATATTTAAGGTATAATATCAGATAAAAATCGCTAGGTGCGAGGAATGGTTATATATATATATGTTGATGATACTGTGGTCGTTTATTGTTGTCATTACCAGGTATGTTATATTGTCTGGAATCTAATGTCTCATTAACATTTGAATATTTATTTCTGTACAGGCAGTCGAACTCCTTCAGCAGTTCACAGAATTCGTGGTACGTTTATCCCTGACGAGTTATAACAGCTTTAGATATATTGAAATCAAAATGTTTAGATAAGAATTTAATTATTTCTTTTTCTAGTAAGGATGGAGTTAAATGCTGCGCTGTTGAAAACTTTGATGATACATATGCCTCTCTGCTGGAAACTTTTGAAGGATCAAATTTTCCCATTATAAGATTTGTTCTGACTTTACTTTGCACAACTTGACCCCAATATTCCTATAAAAACATACTCCGAAATTCATCGAAACTACAGCAAGTATCTTGGATAATGGAAAACCAAATAGCTGCCTCCATTTCTAACGATGACCTAATACACGAAAATATATACTCGATATCCTGCATGAACGGAAGAAGAACCTTTTCTAAAGAAATTATAAAGTTTACGGGATTCTCCGTTTTACCATTAAACTTTGGCAATACATTTTTTTATTTTAAGGTTAGTATTTTACCCATGAGATGAGTTTTTATTACCTGATATTGAACGTTCTGTTCAATATCCGAAATGCGTTCATGGATGCTTTGAATATTGAATTTTACATAGTTGTCAATTAAATCAATTCTTTTTCCAAAAGTTACTAAATTAGCATCGCGCTTATTCATAAGGGCATTTACTTTATCGCCTATACTATTAATCGACCTTTTAAGCTCGGAGGACAAAGTATCGACAATCTCGGATTCATGTGAATGTGTTTCGGGCATTGTTGTCTTACGTGTATTGACCATTCACAATAAATAGAAAACTAAATTGATCAGCTGATACACTTTACGACTTTAAATATATTCGAAGAATTTCATAAATTAAGTTTTATCTGAGAAAATAATAGATTATTCTTAGGAGAAACGATCTTTATTTTCTAAATGGGTTTTTAATTTATATCCATCGTTATCGGGGTTACACATTTGGTTGCCTATATGTTTGGCAACCTAATAAACACACTCTTCATGGGAATGAAATTATTTAGAGATAATGCTGCCAGGCGTGCCATCCTTCCGTCGTACGAGAAATTTTGAAGATAGTGTGATATAATTTCGGGGTGATACATATTTTAATCATATGATAAAAGTGTGTGAGTACAGTACATTAAACGTGTTTTAAAAAGTAATTTGGAAGAAGTTATTAATACATACAAAAACGTATGTCTACGAAAAGCGATCATTTTTTTAACATGAAAATTGTAAATTATATGTTAATAAAGAACACCCAAAGTACATATCTGTAAAATTTATACAGAAAACTGTACAGACTAAATATCTGAAATAAAATTCAATAAAGGAGTACTAACGATATGTATTTCATATCATTACAATATATATATGATAAAATTTGTCCCTACCAACGTCCGGCAATAGTTACTTCGTTACGTTTGCAGTATACGAAAGAGCATTGCAGTAGATGAGAACAACTTGTGGCTAAGTATGTCCCATATATAGGGTTTAAGAAGGTCCACCATCTTCGTCATACCGAGTCAGAGAACTCAAGTGAATCTGTATAGCGTTGTAAATTGTGATGCTCTGTAGTTTTTGAAAGCTCGACTTCTTCGATAGAATTTAATGAAGTAGTAAATGTGAAATTTGTATAAAATCTGTTGGGAGCTGCTACATTGTGCTTCCTTTAACTCTTTCTTTAACATCACGTCGCAAATTATCTGTAACCCATGATAGGCGTCCACCCCGTTCTTCATCGTGCACATTTTCACTTCCTTCACTAAATTTCCTCGCCATTTCAACAAGATTGAATTATTTATAGCATTTCGTCGATAAATCTTGTAAATTTGATTGTGAATTTCAATAGGTGTTACATTCCTTGAATTCAGAAATGCAACTGACGCACATACCTGAAGCAAAACTTACTTTCTAAACATTCCTCGTAATCATCTTGCGTGATTAAACCATTTGATATCATCTAGCCGAGGTTTTTTACAATAGCAATAGTGAAACTAATTGCGCTGGTAATTGTTTTCAAAATACCTGGCCCCCAAATTTTAAATTTAGGTATTAATCCTTGACAAAAGGCCAATAATAGTTTCTATTATTCCATAAAACAAGAACAGACCTGCGTTGTTAACATGTAAATAACACGTACTCTTTCCTTAGTTAGCAGAAAGTGTATTTTATACTACTTCAGTTCATTCATGAAATTTATGCTGTTAATAGCAAAAAAGAACAAACTTGTATAGTAACCAAGATAAAAATAAAATGAACTTGTTCCTTGATAACCAGTAGTAAATAATTTTTAATTTGGATTGTGCGAAATTTGTAAAATCCCTACACAATGAACTTTCAACAGTAATGTTGTAAAACATACTAAAATTTAGATATAAATAAAATTATTCGAAGAGACGTTATCGTCAACAAGGAGACCCAAATCAGCAAAGGCAGAGATTCATGCACAATTTGCAATACAGAAGAAAGAAAAGGAATAAGCAGCATATTATTTTTATCAGTAGTGTTATATTCAATACCAAATTTTAAGATACATTTGTTAGTATAACGTTAATTACATTTAGACTGGAATTTAGGATCATGTACCATCTTATTGTTAGATAGGAGTATAATGGTCGTTATACGTATCTGTACTATTCGTAATAGTGGCCTTCGTATATCATAGATAAGAAGGTACAGGAAGCTATTAATAACGTAAGTACCATTTACAAAGAATTCTTATAGGCTTTCATATAAAAAATAACAGCAGTTTCTGTTCGTTTTCAACTTGCTTGCAAAGAAATTACAAAACTGCAACAACAGCACAGATACTTACTTGTCACTTCGCCTTCCGCAGTGTACCAGGAGAGAGTAGGCTTAATGCCACCTTTAACTTCGCATTTGATAACGAACTGTGATTGGAACTCCACCGCGGTTTGTAAAGAAGGTGTGTCTACGAAATCCAAAGGAACTGGAATGAAAAAGATGTGTTAAAGAAAGAATGACGCAGTATGATAACATTTAATAAAACTAATACAACTTTCCCAAAACACAATTTTGTGGTTATTCAAAAGCCTCGGTTCTTATTCACCTATGACATACACTGCCGTCCGTAAGTACTTGACCACCTATGTTTTTCTTAATTTTTCGTTATGAATTATCTACTACAATTAACGAAAGTAGATACAAACAACCCTCATATGTATACACATTATCAGTAAGTTTCATTAGTATACGCTGCATTAATGAGTTCTTAGAAATAAAAATTCATTTTAGTTATACCTGAGCTGTAAAGGTACCGACCCTATTAAGGAGCTCTTCTTGGAATTTTGATGCAATGCAGTTAATTGCTATACTACATTTTATAATAACTTTATAATATAATTTTTGTACCATATCATTGTGGTTTGTATCAGTTCGAAATTGACTGTTGTTGGGAATACACACAAGCGAACTGTGACCTCTGAATTTTGATATTTCGTAGTTATTTCTGTTATTATTACGAAAACTAACGTGTTGCCCGCACAGATACGTGCTTTAATTGTTAGTTACTGTACAACGGATAAAAGCAAATGACAAATTGCACGCGAATTGAACATTATTAGGCAAACAACGGACTACAACAAATTTGCAAGTAGTGGTACTTTTCCAACAGAAAGAGAAGTAAGCGGCCAAAAAACGCGACTCCAACAAAAGATCGTTTGATCATAAGAATTGGCAAAGGAAGTTAACGAAAAACCGCGTCAGAAATCGCAGCTGAAGTAAACGAGGGATGCTTGAAACCGATTAGTGTGTATCAAAATTGCTACCCTCATTTTCAGGCAGAATTCCTCAACATAAATATGAGCTGCAAGTTGGTTATTTTCAACAGAACGGTGCAACAGCGCACACTACGCAGAGAACATTAGACTGTCTACAACAATTTTTCGGAGTCCGATGGATAAGTAGAGACCTCCTTGATCACCAGATTTGACTCCCTTGGATTATTTCATGTTATGTATAGGTCTATTTAAAAACTAAAGCTCCTTCTAACCGTCTCCATTCCTTAAAGGAATTACAGCGTACAATTGTGGGAGCTGTAAATAACATTAGATCAAAAGTAGTACGCAATGTGTTCAACAGTATAAAATGAAGGATGAATTTGTGTTTAAATTTACATTTGCAGCATTTTGAACAAATGTAATTTTAAGGTATTTAAATGGTGAATATATGTTATAGCTTTGTAATAATTATCATTCACTAATCTAATCTGAAATGAAGTTAGGGTGTAATTTAAAATATCAGGATTATAAAACAATTTTATTGTATAGTGAGATAACAGAAGAACCCTACATCATCAGCAAGTCAATGTATGAATTAAAACAGCTCAGCTTCAGCGTCATACTAAATATCGTATTTCAAAAATATTCTGGCGCAAACATAAGGAAGTGTCAAAGGTTAATATCATTTCCAACTAACTTTAATTTCTATACAGTATTAAAATATACATATGCAGCATGGCACCTAATTTCTGGTTACAAAAATAAATAGTGGACAGTGTGTAATATTAGATAAAAAAAATCGATTACTAGACAGAATCAATATCTGTATTAAGATCACTTGAGCTTGAATCACCATCACCAACTGACATAATAAGTTCATCTACTGCTACGTCCAACACCTTTCATACCACTCTTTGATATGAGCTTTTCGGTATGGATTACACAATTATTCGGATTGCCTGTGAGTACTAATCTAGTGCTTCTTTCTACATTGCATGGATGTCTCCACATCCATCCTTGCCAATATTTTTGTCGTAATAACCTTTCGCATGGGCCTATATAAATTCGATGGCATTAAATTAACAGTAGTAGTAACTTCAGCTACTTGATATTTCCCTTCTGTTTGATGTTCTTTAGCTAACGATAGTAATTCACCTTTAAGTAGCGATTGATCAAATTGAATGTTATATCTGGTTATATATGCAGCAATTTAGTCTTCTTCCAAGAAGATGAAGGCATTTTTTCAACTAATATCGAGTCATGTGGGACATTATTCATAATAATCATTGAGGATTCGTATAGGTTATTAGACATTTTTTCTATACTGCAATTTAGAAAATTACTAATCATATGACAATATATAAGACAATAATCGAGAATTTACTTTGTGAATACATGGAATACAATATGTTTCTGATGCTCATTTCAACAGTTTCTAGTAAGTCTTCAATGCTGTTTTTCCACGTGGCCTCTTTTTACCAGTACTAAATACTTCGGTGTTTAATTCTCTTTAGCAAAGGCACACTAATCTTTGAAGCATTTTCTATTCGCCGTAATGAAATATACATATTATTGTAACAATAGTCAAATGTACATTTTTACCTCTTGCACGGAGGACTAAAGGCTCATTGTTTTGGTGCTCGTTTTCAAAATATTCTAGCAAGTTCAATATTAACTGCTAAGAGTGAGAACGTAAAATTCTTCCACGAACAAACATAATGTCAATAATGTTGATACAAGTTAAGAAAAACTCGTTTTGTAAATTACTTGGCACCACCGCCAAAGAATTTTAAAGTGCCAGAATCGGCTGGAAAGTTGATGGCTACTGTTTTTTGGGATTGTGAGGGGATATTACTGATTGATTACAAAGAAAAAGGTAGGCGCATAACCGGGGAATATCACGCAGCGATATTAGAAAAATTAAAGGAGGTTATCAAGGAAAAACGTCGAGGAAAATTGACCACGGGTGTGTTGCTCTTGCAAGACAATGCGACGGTTCACAAGAGCAAAGTTGCAATGGCTGCTCTGCACAAGCATGGCTTTCAATCAATAGTCCATCCACCCTACAGTCCAGACATGGCACCTAGTGATTTATATTTGTTCCCCAATTTAAAAAAAGACTTACGTGGAAGAAAGTTTTCCGACGACAATGAGGTAAAGGACGCAATTTTGGCCCATTTTGAGGCGAAAGATAAAAACTATTTTTATGATGGTTTAGAAAAATTAATTCATAGATCTAACAAATGTATTGTGTTTAAGGGTGACTATATTGTAAAGGAAAAATAGATTTATTGTCTTATTTTATTTAAAACCCTTTCATTCCACGAACTTCTGGACCCCCCTCGTAGTATAATGATCATTGGTCCAAGTACATTGAAATTTAAGGGGAATATTTTGAAAATTAAGAAAAAATCTTTATGTCCTAGCTCCTGTGTTTTCATTTCTCATCAAATGATAAATGTTGGTCAAGTGGTAAATATTGCACACCTAAAACAAGTATGCACATGCAACATGTACGATTAAATGTAGTACTACGGAGTTTGACAAAAGCTATTTCTTCTTCTAGAACTAAAAGCTGAACTTTATAAAGCACCGATAAAAGACGTGATTGTGAAATTCGGTTAATGCAGTGCACCTATTGTCACCTATAAATATCTATCAAATGTTCCAGATATTAGAGACTGTAATCAAACTGTCACCAAACTGATATTTAATGTGTAGAAGCGTCTGCAGTTAACGAAAGTACATGCAAGAAATGCACTTGCAATTAGTACAGGTATTCTAGCCATAGCAATTTTTCATCTCCGTTGTTACTATCACCCAGAACTTAGACACATTTTAAGATAGGATGTTAAGTTCTTATCGCCATTATAAAATACCATCAAGTACTTTTTGTATAATTTTGTAATGAAGCAATAAGTTTGTATTGATTGAATGCGTATTTCTGTTTATGGAAATTTCTACACCAAATATCAAGGAAATTGCAGTTTGTCTGTTTTATTTATCGAAATAAAATATAATCCTCAATTTGTTAAACAAATTGAACGAACATATTCGCTAACTAAACGCAAAATAGCGTCAATCTATCTCATAAACTCGACGCCCTGCCGTTGCCCACACAAATTTTCTTTCATGTATAAAAATTCCGAAACATAACGGGCAGCATATTTCACATATATTTGATTATATACCGCTGAATGCCGTTCTTTTTTCTCACTCGTGCGTACCCACATATCCGACGGTAATATTCGTCGACGAGGGGAAAAAATCATTTTCGAGTTTAACCGTTTAGATAGAAACGAGAACGACGACACGAATGGGGGGCGAGGTACAGCATCCAACCCGTTACAGGTGGTCTGTATAGTTGGAGGCTTTTTCATAAAACTCGGTCATATCTGTGACCGCAAAAGATATTACCTACCTATCTTCATCGGCTGTGGGTAGGCTGAGTATTATTATAAGGGATGCCTGAACTCGTATATCACAAAGCTGAGACATCGAATGGCACTTTTTTAATCAGCGTATTATAATATATAAGAATTTATTCTGGATCGAATGGCACCATATGTACGCCGATGAATGGTAGGATCACATTTTACGTTCTTATTAAACAGTATTTTTTTAGGGATGAGCCATAATTCTTGTGTAATTATTTATTTGAGACAACTGGATTTACTCGCAAACAGTATATTTGTTTGTTATAGGGGTTTAATATAGAGAAAATCTAGTTCATCATCTGCAACCACACGGAATAATATTCTTGTTTCTTGAGGGATTATTTTCATTTTACTTTAATATTCATATCTATTATTCTTCCGACAGTAGAGCTTATGCCATCGTTATTATACTATCATTGTGTTTCGTTTAAAACGGAGCGGGGTAATTAAGCTGCGGGCACTATTATTTGAAGTCCTACCTGAAGCATGATAATTTTCCAAGCTTTATCTACTTACTATAACACATTTATACTACTTGTCCATGTAACCTCTGTCCAAGTTCGACAAGTCCAACGTTTCAACGACATATGTGGATTCAACTGAATATGGACGTATAACTGTGACTTAGCTTTTAATAATTATCAGGTCTTCCAGTGGCTAAAAGATCGATTTTTTTAGAAAATAGTCACTTCGAAACCGAAACAAATCCTTGGTGATTTGTCTTTGGCTTTAGTAACCCAACGATGACGAAATATGAAAAAGCTTCAGATAAACTACGTAGAGAAGTAGCATACGAATTATAGTGAGTGTACAACAGATTTTGTTTTATTCTCTCAACTAATAAATGTCTAACAAAGAAACGTTCCTTGGCCGATGAATAAAGGTGGGATCTCGACGTTTCGCCTCCGTCGTAGAAGACTTCTTTAGGAGAATAGGGGAAACCAAAGTGGCACGGTAACTCGACGTGTAAACCACGCTAGTGGTCAGAGGTCGTTTATAGTTTCAAGGTAGTAAGGTGTCGTGACGTTCTTTAGGATTCCTAGATTTAGAACGTCCATTGACACGGTTGGCGATGGAATGTGTGGATCTTTTGGTACGTCTAAGTTGAGGTTTCTTTCGTCTGCAATTTTTCTAAGTTGTTTTCCTTTACGATTCAGAGTTTTGGAATTCCACTGTGGATGTTTGCTATTGAGGTTTCCCGCCAAAATTGTAGGCCGATGAGAATTCAATACTGCGTTCGTGTGTATATGTACAGCTGCAGTTTTCATTTGTGCCGTATTTGTTCCAATTGAGTAGTGTCCTCACAGGACAACTTGTAGGAGCGGTATTCATATCGCGGATAGATGATATCCGTCCTCGCTATTAATATGGTCGAGGTGTTTGTGAGTTTTCATTGTCTCCATAATTTTTCTACCGTAGAAATCAGGATTTTTCGCAATGACCGAAGTTTCTTCAAATAAAATATTGTGGCCCGTTTCAAAATAATTTTCGGCTACCGCAGATGGTGATATGTGCCCGGACTCAATACAAGGTTTATACTCTTTAATGCGGGTTTTCATTGAACGACCTGTCTCACCCATGTATACTAAACCACAAGAGCAGGGGATTTTCTGACAATATATGAAAATGACACAATTGCTATTTGATTTAAGAGACATATGTTAAAACTATTATTATTTAACTACAGACAAAAGAAAACGATACCATAGTGTGTTGGATATAGTAAAAAAAATCAAATTGTCCTTACCTAAAGCAAATGTGCTCGTATATAGTTGGAACTGCGCTTCGACATTTTTAAATAGGCAAACAAAGCAAAATTAGGATTTGTGTGTAGTCTATACAATGACAACTCATTTTTATCAAGCGCTGGATCAATAACTGAATGGATTCGGCTGATTTAAACGTAATACAAGTTATATTTTCGAAACTAAAGAAGTAGGTTTCAGTAATAATTGTCATTTTCATGCAATCGATGATGTAGTGATTATTTTTGCCCATTCATAAAAAAGATTCCATCCACTTTAAAATGTTAAACTATAAATTATGTTCTGGAACTGTGTAGATTGCTAACAATTTGTTTGGGTTCTAACAATTTGTTTACGTTCTACTATTTTATTTAAACTAGTAGGCAGATCCGACAATCCATCTGTATTTTTATATGCTATTTTAACTTTCAAACTTTCTATACATTGCCTTCTGTGTAATTTTGATATATGTATTTGTATGTGTAAAATAATTCTTAGGAAACACCTGGTGTGTTTAATTATTATCGCCATTATTGTCTTCTTCTTCTTGGCGCAATTTAAATTATGAATTATAGGTCGTATACCGATCGTAATTGCAAGAATTATTATTTTTAAATGTATTTTTTCTTTAATTTTGAAAGAAAATATTTGAGCATAACTATAAGAATGCCATGGTCGATTATAATACAGCAATTTATATAATAAATATAATAATAACCAGGCAATACCAAGCAGTGTACTAACAAACAAGCACAATACTAAAATCCAATTTCATAACACGAAAACATTCAAATGCTAAACGCTATTATGCATTAATCTCATCTTAAAGATTCTTTGTGCACACAATTTAAAGCAATAGAATTGTTGAAAACATCCTCCTTACCTGCTGACAGAAAAATATAATGTTAGTACCGTAGTCAGTCTTAACATTCAATTTCCTCTATCTTCACTACTATGTACATAAAATGTCTCAAAAGAAATTAGAATAACTTTTCAGTCCTTAATTTGAGTTTACAAACGCGAAGTAATTCCGTAAGATGGCGTATCTTTTCTTTAAACGCAGTCCGTTTGCTTCCCTCGTAATTGCGCCAGTGGAATTCTTAAGACATTGTTGTACGAAACATTCTTAGCGCCACGTTGTTGTTTCATACTGTGTTTGTTGTATCACTACTCCAAATATCCCGGTCGCAAAACAATTGACGCATTATGACGTATTTTATGCCCGCATTCGCACACTAGTAAGGCCGTCTAAAACCGACAGTTCGTCTTGCTTTGCTCCCACCCATTGCCTTCCGTTCTCGGCGTGCTTGAAATATGTAAGGTAATACGGAAATAGTTGGCTAAAATTCGGCGGGTGGAATGCCGGAACGCCGAGCGTTACCCCAACTAGTTGAGAACTTTGTCATTGTTGAGTACCCGAAGTATGTATCCAGGTAAAGAGCCGGTATTACGCAAATGTCGGTTTCATAGGCAAACTCTCTTTGTTTTTGGATACCAATTTGACCGCAATGACCATCGTTTTGGCATGCGATCATCTTCGACAATGAGAAAATTTCTTGTTTGTTAAGGGAAAGAGGATACCGAAATACCTGACTAGTTAGCAATCAGTTGCGATTAATAGAAGAATTTCTGATTGGAATTGAGCTTTGCGTAGTAGTAGGTTACCTTTGGTACAAATCTACATGAGCAAGAAAATCTTGCGACCCTTTGTACATTGGAAGCAAAATCATCTACACGAACACGAAAGAGTTACAGCAACAAATACGCACGACTGAGCTGACGACTCGTAAAAGTTGTGCATAGGTCAAAAGGTGGTGGAACGGATGTACGTTCTACTGTTTTTCCTGTTTTCATTGTACTAATATATCCACTTTTATTAAAAAAATGCAGAAAAATTGATTAACTTCGCACTCATAACAACTAGTGCTGAATGTTTAAAATTATTTCAGGTGTAAAAAGGTTATTTGTCGATGTACTACTAGATATACTAATCATATACTTAATAAATATCATTATTTGTTTTTAGACGGTGGCCGCTGCCATAGAAATTTCTCTAAAAATTCTGTATTCTATCAATCATGAAAAGGAGCATCTTCAAATTCACTAGGGAAAATCATACTTCAACTACACTTAAATACTTACGACCTGCTAGAGCCAGTAGAAATGGAAGTATAAAATACTCTATAGTACATATATACAAGAAAATCGTAGATTTTAATAATCCTAATAGGCCATTTAGCAACTTCTTAAAAGATTAAATTCCAAATTTAAAAGGAATAAAAACAGACGAGAACTAATTGAACGTGCGGACACTGCATATATGCAAAGTGTACCTTAAGAAAATATACGGAAAACAAATATAATCTTATTTTAGCTTCCCTTGATGAAACATGAATATATTAAAAGGAAAATTAAAAACGGTCATGGCAAAATGGCTCCATTGGAAGTATACGAAAGCCGGAGGAATATACTTGCAAGAAGTACGTCATTGTCTATGCTGGCTCCAAAAGAGGTTTTATAGAAGATGTGTGCCTTATTTTCGCTTCAAAATCACAAGCAATAGACTGAAATAAATAGTGATGTATCTATAGATTGGCTCAAAAGTCAACTTATGTTACATCTAGAGGAGCTACTGCTTATGATACTGGATAATGTATCATATCACAGCGTACAAGAAACTAAGTGCCCACAGATACTGAAATCTTAGAGTAATTGCAAAAAAATAATGTACAGCACATAGCAGCTATCTCCAAAACTGAACTGCCATATTTGGTTTTACCAAATAAGAAAGGAAAGTATATTCGGTTGACAACGTATTAACTCATGCACTTTTGTACTTAACGCATTACCGCTATGAATCTAATGCTATTGAGTTGATTTGGTCAAAAACAAAATTATACTATAACACATGTATTGAGGTAGGCAGATATGGTGAGGATGCTCCAAACGTGGGCTAGCCTCATGTAACGAGAAAGTGTGGAGCAATTCAGCTCATACAATACATACAAATATAAACATCCATTAATCATTCAACAAAATGAAGAATTACTCCGAGTCGAAGGACGATTCTGATAAATATTTTATCTTATTTCTATTATTTGTCATATTTTATACATAATTTCTTTAATTGTAATATCATATATTTTAATGTTACGTTTAGTTAAGAACAATATAAATTTCGACTTACGTACGTTCACAAGATTGTATCTTGTTATACGCATAAAAATATGTTTTATTTGCTTGCAAAAATATAAGAAGAAGAATTTATTACATTAGTGAACTCGGTATCGCATAACAAATATACAAATTTCAACACCAATGAATGTGACGAAATATTTACACTGTTAGTACTTTTCCATACTGTTTAGTCACATTCTAATGAGTATATATTTAGAAAAGATTCCAAAAATTAAAGTTATACTATTCTATTTCAACATGTATGAAATTTCTACTTCAACATGGCATCTTGTACGACGATGTTAATTTGACTACAAAGTGCCGATTTCATACGTACATAGAAATGTATAACGATCATCCTTTAAAACGATTATAACTGATCTATCTCGAAGAAAATGTAACCAAATTAAGAAAAGAGATTGTGAAAATTACTGTAATCAGAGCAACGTTAGCTGTTATCTCTGTCGTACCATACGTTAGGGGTTCCCAAACTTTATTAGTCCGCGGCGCACTTAGTACTACACCGCTTACTCTCTACGGCGCACCGAGACGCTGTTGGATACACTTAGGGTACCTCTGCCATACACTGTTGAAGGCTACAGGTACAGTCGACGCCAAGCGAAATATGTACTACACCAACTGCTTCACATACTATTATATTGGATATGTTTAATACGGTGCAGATTCCCGGGTTACTGTATTTTTTGATATGTTTGTACGTCATATTTTTATTATTACGCTGGTGAAAAGCTAACCCTTAGTCCACCAGGAAATCGGTGTATTACGAAAGTATATTTACACAGAAAAAACTATTTATCAGAAAGATTTCTTTTTACAAAAATTATAAAGCTATATAACCTACTTGAAATTTTGTGAATTCGAGTACGTTAGCTCCGTAAGTTAAAGAAAAAACAATTCTTGAAAATCACTTAGGGTGCGCTGGATTCGGCCGGTAGGCGTAGGGTTAACACTATAAGCACAATGTAGTGTGCTACTGCTGTGTTATTAAGAAATAATATTATGTGATTTTTTCTTATTTATTCGGTATTAAAAATATATAATTGTTTAAATTGTGCGGATATTATCAATTATTTCAAAACCTACTGGTTATTGGTGTTGCTTACTATGTATATTGTAAAAATTTTGGATGCAGGTATATGGCATTGAAATACCACATTTTCCTAAATGGAGATGGCGATGAAAAACTGTTATCCCCTTTAAAATATTTGCAAATACATATTTTAAAGATATTTTAATGTAGCATGTTTTAAAATAAATTTCTCTCTTGTTCTGCACGTTAAAATCCTACAAACGCAAAATTGACACTATCAATACAATGCATTACTTGTAGAGAAAGTGCAATAATTTAGTAACGTCACAATTACATCTTAGATTTTATTATATCTTCCATCTGATGTTTAACTGAAATTGTATGAAGGAGTTATTGTAAATTTAGCATTTTGCTTCTCACAATGAAAAAATGCAAGAATAATCTAGGTCTGTGAGTACGGGGCGCGATCTATCTCTCGAATTGTAGAAGATCATCATGCATAACAACCACTACTCGATTATTTCTAATATAATTTCTAGGAATACCATCGATTCCTGCACAAATTAACATTACAATTTGTATCCATTAAATTATCATTTAATAACCAACGGAAAATTACTTTAAAATAAAGAAGGAATATTGTATTTAATAATTTATATCTCGTCACATAAATTCCCTATCATATTCATCACCATAAGGTGTTCATTTACTAAATATTACAAAATTCGAACGGTATACGCATGAAAAAGGAATAACGCGTATTTTAAGATTACGTACGATAAAGTAGTTATACGTGCCGTAAATTAAAAATTAAGCCCCCACACTGCTTGATACTTGAATTGATTGGTTCGTAAGCTAGTTGAGCGCACATGCCTCGCCTACTTGTTGGTATAATAGCTGATTGGAATTGACATCTGATTGACTGCTATCACTTAATTTGTACTTCGTGGCATTTTAATTTAAGCTGTGCCAGACGTTTTTGTGTATGTAGACATGCAGAGCATAAGTTGAAAATAAATAAAAACATAGTACCTGCAAGAGTAATATCGTAGCTATTATCTCTTTCAGAACGACACAAACAGCGAGATTTTCATTTGACATAAAAATTATAATTATTAATTAATCAAAAAGATATCCTACACGACACAATCAACCTGTTTATTTCTAAATGAACTGGAGGCGTAATCCATTTGGTAGTAACTGAAACATGTTGAATCGCCATATAACTAACATTCGCATCACAATATAAGAAAAGTGCAAAAGCTACCCGTACAAAGTTATAACAACTGTTCTGAATGTTAAGTACAAGCACTTAGAGGTATTTTTTTCCCTCGTTTGCACTGTAGTAGTTCCATATACCGAGTTATCGTATATGTAAAAACAACTTCTGCTCAAAATGTGAAAGCAAATAAAATAACATAGTGACAAAATAATTATCTTTGTAGATGATATGAATATATAGGTTCAAGAATCTGATAACCTAAACAGCTAAGAATACGATAAAGTATATAAAAGCCATTACTGCAGAATAATGAAGAAAACAAGCGAACAGCTTTATACCAGAAACGTACATTATAAACGGTTAAGCAGCGGAGCTAGTAAAACCAAGGAATTTTAGGAAAGTATTTAGCAGCAAAAACAGAATCTGTTGGTTATGCATACTTCTTTCTTATTTCTGAACGAAAAATTGGATTAAAAGGTGGAATGACAGCACAAGATTTCCAAAGGATTACTTAGCTTGCCGAAAAATAAAAATTACTTCATCCTTTTAGTGCAATAAACAAAGTGGCAAGGTTGGAATAAGAACTCCACGTGTTACTTATCCAATATTTTGCATGTACAGGTGTCTCATACGATGGATTTTAGTAAGCCACTAGTATCTTATTCCTTTTAAATAATTCCTTTCAATAAATTGTCTTTAAAATATATCAAATTTACAGAATATACAAACCGGAGTAAATACAATCTCAGTCCCACAGTTAGACAGTGAAGAATATTGAACTGACGATGTTGCTATTTACATCAATTGCGTTACGAGAGAGCCCTCTATATGATGGGAATTATGATTTCATTTGCACCTTATGCATGTTACTTTTTTAAGTTTATCTATTATTATAGGCCAGAAATTTTCCGCCTAATTAAAATTCGATCTAAAACAAAAAGTTGCATGTATTCAAAAGTAGATTTTTGTGCCCATAACTACGGTATACATCTATCTATTGCTGGTAGTTTCTACAAATTTAGGGATTTAGGTTTAGGTAAAAATCTAATAGTTAATCAAATTTTAGTTCCTTTTGGGTAGTACGTTGTTTTCCACCAAATTATACATATACGTATATATGAAATAACATTCTCTGGCTTCTGATCGCGTACATGGTTCTTTCCAAAAGAGACAATTTCGATTAGGCCGACGTTTCTGGACGCTAATATGAAACTTTCTTTGGTGCAGTATTTATATTAATTTAATTAATAAGAATTATCCTATATTAACCATATTGCTGAGATATTGCGATATATCTACAGACATTGTAAGATGTAGGTATTAAACGTGATTTGAACTCACATTCAGTCATGATACCGCAGCACGTTCTGCCGATTAGAGAAAGGTCGTGGGTTCAAATCCTACCTTGACTGATATTTTTTCAGGAATTTAAAATGATGGTTAAGTGCAGCACTAGAGTACGCAATAACTAATGCAGACTTGCTGCACTTTCAATATAAATAATTGTAAAAACAGCTAGTTTTCAACAACAATAATATAAAGCGCGTACAAAAAATAACGGAAGTGAGTCAAAAATACCAGGATAAAAAGACTGACAAGTTATATTACTAGAATAACACACTGTACGTTAACACCGTGCAAGATATTAGATATTTTCAGTGATACCGTCCAAATATGTTCATGCTCTTAAGAATGAATGTAGTCATTTTACATTTATCATTTCGAATACTCTGTGGATGACATACATGTCTGCGTGTACTAAAAACGTTGATCCTAAATACACATATGTGTAAGCCGAAAGAGCTGATTATCTAAACGGTGATATCTGGGATTTTATTGGTACGCATTCGTGTTTCAATTCGCTACACACTCGGTATAACGAGCTAATAATTTTTTACGCGCGTCATTTTCTAGATAAAACTCACGACGGTGAAACCGTTAATTTAATTTGAATTCATTTTTGTGCCGTCGTGTTAACAGAAAACTTGCTAATAAAATTCAAACCCTGTAGCCACTTAAGCGTGAAGTAATACGGGGTCCGGATATGCCATTACCGAGGATACTCTGAATATTCCGCGTTCCCTTTTTTGTATCGCCGCACATAATTTTAATTTTATTGCCAGTCTCTGAAGGAGGATATAATGGAGAAAAACATGCATCCCTGGTTTCCACATAAAATAATTATCAAGGCTTGAGTAACTCCTTCCCTTAAGCTGAAATTAAATAATATTTTATAACTTCTATTGTTATGGGTTTCTTTAAATTTTTAGATGACGTCCACTATTAAAAATTTACCAATGTTAAAAATGTTATTACGTTATTAGAATTCGAAGTACCAACTTAACATACGTCATCGAATATTTGCATTAAAAATTACAAGGCAGATACTTTTTATTATATAACTCTAAATACAAATACAACAAAGTATAATAAATTTGAAGAGAGCAATGTTTGTATATTGGAAGATTATGATTGGGATCACTCTTAATAACATATTGTGCCAGGGAGTATAACGTTTTTTCGGATTGCATATCGGAGGCTGTATGGCAGCATCTTTGTACTTATTTTTTATTTTGAGTGGTATTTCGTTAATAATAATTAGCGTTTTGTTGATAGCAGTGTTCCTTATTTTCTGTAAAGCGTGTAAGTATTTTTCATTTCCAATTTTATTTCATAGTTTCTTTACAAAATGATATTCAAACTAAATACATGCACTCACACCAGATCGTCATACTTTCTGCATTTACAGATCTGGATTCCTACTGTTTTCTATCATTAATACTGCTACTGTGTTCTGTTATACACCCTGATCGGCAGCTGAATGCAGAAGTTACGTGTCCCTGTTCTGCTTCCCTTTTTTATATTCTTTGTTAAGTTTTATTCTCCCTTGTTCTCAATAGGACTTCATGTGTTAATTGCGTTGCGGGTAGTAGTAAATCATACTAAGTGTGACGATTGTCGCGGAACTTTGCATCTTGCTTGTGTTGGATTATCCGAGAACGAGGTGAAACTCACGCGTGCAAAGTCTAAATCAATTAAAGTGCAATACAACAACTGCGATGAAAATTTAATACATTTGCTACAATAGCAAGGCTTAATAACAACTCTGCATAGTAAGTAGTTAATAGCTGTAATTACTCAACTGTGTGAGGATTTCAACGCCAGTGTAGACGCGTTAAATAGTAACCCACAACAACCTCATACATATGTGTTTTTTAGTTTCGAAAAGCATTGTACATGAGGTATAGATCATCAATCTGTTCTTGATGTAACGGAGCAGCTATCTGATCTGACGACTTGCAACCATATGAAGGGAACGTCATTGTCAATAAGGTTTACACGAAGCCAACTCTTCCTGGCGGTTATAAGTCACGTCGCTTAGGATGCTTCAACCGGTCTGGTACTTGTCTTCAAATACGAAATGCACGCCTTTATCCGTCATGCAAAGAACCTGAATGGTGATGTAAATTTTGTTAGTATTTGCTTAAATTTTCACTCCACCATTATAAGAATTTAAAACTTCAGCTAATGAGAGCCTGAGGATAAAATAGAGTCCTAAAAATAATGCACTTAACCTGATTACTAACTATATTGTGCGATAGAAGTACCAAAATATCCGAGGTCTTTCAAAACAAGTAAATTATATAATTCCGTGTCTAGGAGTAATTGTGATTTCATTGCTCTTACTGAGACTTGACTGAGTGATAGTGTGGTAAGTAGTAAGCTGTTCTCTAAAGACTTTTTGATGTGTCACCAGGATCGTAGCTTTCTTGAGAGTTGTATGGCGAAGAGCGGTGGAGTTTTATTGCGCTGGTATTCAATATCAACGACCGGATCTGCTTGCCGTATTGGAAGTTATGCCTGCCATCGACTTAGTTGAAGTGAAGATCCTTTGTAACAAAGGTATCACTGTTACAGTGATTTCAATCTACATTCCCCCAAATGTGCACGTGAATGGCGAATATCTTTTTCATGCAAGTTTGAATATACCTTAATCTTTAGTGATGTTAATGTTCCTTTAGTCAATGGCAATATCCCTAATACATATTCCAATGTTCTTAATAAATTTAAAGAATTTCGTAATTTGCAGCAGCTTAAAGTTTCCAAGTTTTTTATGCAATATATCTCTAGATTGGATCCCGTTATTGGAAGAGGACTTATAATTCTAAACTTATTTGCGAATTAAAGTTGTATGCAGTTCTTAGTTAATCATTTAAATTGAATTATTCTTCAGGCACATTCAATTTTAGAAAATAAAAACTTTCTGTCACTACATGTGTGTAAATAGTATGTTCCGAAAACCGTGGTCGGCGTACCTCTCTCCGGATTAATAGCATTTATTTCTATTGACAGTACTATTCAGTTCCTACTGTTCTATATTATTGTTGCCATCGCCCACTGTGTGTTGTGTTCCGTTAGCCATCCTCATGCCCTCGGGTGCAGGAATTCTGTATCCCTATTGTGCCTCCCTGTATTTAAATTATTCTATTGCTTTTTCCCTATTCAATATGGCTACATGTACTGTGGTGCGACCAGTATTAGACCAAATTTATCCACTCAGTGTAACGGTTGTCGAGGAACTTTGCACCTTGCTTGTGTTGGATTATGCGAGAAAGAGTTGAAACTCACGCGAGCGAAATCTAAATCTATTCAGGTACTATACAACTGTAATGAAAATTTAACTGATTTCTGTTATCTACAAGGTTTAATAACAACTTTACGTAAAGATAGCTTCTATTATTTAACTGCGTGAGGATTACTCGACATAACGATTGAGATATGTAATTCACATGTACTGTAGTTGGCAATGAGATTCCATGTCCTCTTAAAACGCTATGCTATTAATTTGTATGGTGTGATGTTTACTGCGACATCGACAAACATAAAAAATAAGAAAACTTTGTAAAGGTAAACAAATACTTTAAGTGAATGTATATATTTCTGCGTATTATTTCTCATTAATTTCATAAATGTTATAAATAAATTATCTACGAATGTTCAAATTAGAAAAATCAATTAGTTATCTCCTCATTTGTAAACTAATGGTGAATAAATTTATAGCAACAGATGTACCCTTTATACTAATTAGGAATATATTATCTTGCACAAAAGGTCTACAATCTTTTCTGTTATTTGAGGTTCAATTTGATTCCAAACAATTATTAATACTTCGAAAAGTTCGCTCGAATTTTTCTGTTTCAGCTTTACCATTCCTACAAATTCCTAACAGGATTGAGATCTTGGAACTGCGATAACCATTACGGCATAGGACAAATTATATTAATTGCCGATGACCATATTATAAAGAAAGTCAAATTAGATAACAGGTAAGAGGAAGGCACAAGGCAACAATATCTGCAGAGGATCATTGTATTGATCTCAAGAAAACTGCACCAGAATTTCGATCAAATCTTAATACTAGCCGACAACCGGCGCCAGTCAAATGGCGACTTAGATCAGTTACTACCACGGGATGCAGCCAGGAAAGTGGTGAGGTGATCAAAATCCGAAACGATTACATTGGAATGAAACTCATAAGAATTCCTTAAAATGACTATTCGACGATCCACGTCAGAAACGACGGTGCTGCATTATGTAATGCGCGTCCGAGGCAATTTTGCAATGAGTGCTGTTGATAAGTTTACAAGAATTTGCTGCAATCAAAAAATGAAAAGGTAGAGACACATGCTACCGAAAAATATAGCTCTATCTGGATTAAAGCTGATCGAAAAATGTTTCTTTATTATGATGCAAGATGATGGTCCAAAATATAGTTCGAAGTTATGTCGAAGATATTTGTGAGTAGTGGAGGATTCTGCTGTTTTAAAAAGTTGACTCTCTACAATCGCCAGATCTTAATCCCATCGAGCTGTTTAGATCGATTGGATTGTTCAAGAATGTTACTCAATCTTAGACCAACAATTATGGCAACTTCTCCCTGAAATCATTTTCCAATCCAAAAGCCAAAAAGAAATTCGGAACGACAATGATGGAAACCTACGACTGCCATGTACCAATCTGTTTAGGGAGGAAATCCAGAAAAAGAGCGGAGGCTTCGGAAAATAACGACAGAAGCTGGTGGAGTTTATTTGTGCTACCCTTGCATTGGTTCAGCAAAAAATCAGAGAAACTGAACTAGGCCTAAATGTCATAACACTGAAGTTATTCCATTTTCACCTCAAGCTTTTCAATATATTATTACTAGAGGTGGAAAATCATGTCCGCGCGACAGAACTGGGTCATTCCGCAGCGAGCGAGATCATCCATGAGTATATCATCTACTAGTCAACCGCTGGCAATAAAGCACAGTCGCTTATTGTAATTATTATTGAACCAATAATATGGGGTCCACGCACCGCAATAAGTAAAATAAGAGAAAGTAAATAGGTAAAAATAAACGATTTATAAAGCATTTTACTGCAAAGATATTAATTAGCTAAGAATACAAAATATGCTTTGAGTTAATTAAGAAAAATACATCAAAGAAACTACATGTATGTAGTTTTAATAGTTATAGTTAGTAGGTAATGTTTCTATTTCTATGGGATGTGCTGTCCTTCATTAGTAGTATTTTTTTTTAATTATTTGGGTAATATTTGAGGCCACATAATGTATGTACTTCAAAATATGTTGTGTATATATGCAGTTTATGAGATACGATAGTATATCAACGCATAGCGCGCATCTAATGCAAACTTTGTGCACACACTTGAAATGTGTGAATAAAGTGATTTTCATTTAAAGGATTGACACAGCAGAATGTATTACAATAACATTATGTGCAGTTGTCGTGCTCTATTTTAGCACTATATTGTGTGTTAATTTGCAAGCAGCTGGATATAATGTGCACATTGTATCTGTGTATATTTCGCTGTAATTTTGTCACTATTAATATTATTTTAATAATAAAGTACTTACGTTTAATTAAAATGTTCACCACTTTACTATCGACTTCGGTACTGCAAGTGTAATTACCGCTATCTTTCTCCGTTGCTTTTCGAAAATATAGGAGAGTAGCATAGGGCGACTCTTCGACTTGCGGTTCCGTTTTACTGCTGAGGGGACCCGATGGGCCAGACCAACTTATAGTGTAATTGTCGTCGCCGCAACCCGCTATAAAATCCTCACCCGGTCGCTTTACCGTACTATCGAAGAACGTCTTCAGGCCGGACGCTAGAGCTGCAAAAAAGCACAAAAACAGGATTACAACTACATATAACTTTCAATAGAAGATATCGCACATATAAACACACGGTCACACACATACACACGTTCATATTACGCTATCTAGAGCTAACGTAGTATTTCGGTGGCTGGGAGCGAAATTATATATAATATTAGTTGTGCTAGGTGACTTCGTATTCGATTTTGTTTGCTTTTCTAGGGCTCTCCCAATTTTTCTACTTTGTTCTCGTTTTTCCCCTCGAAATTCGTTTTCGAAATTGGCAATGAACCAATTTTGAAGCAGTTACGTGGCGCTATGACAGGGCATTTTCAATAAACTTATTTGCGCTAACACTTTCATCTAACCTAATCGCTTATTGCCTCTGTTAACTTGTAATTCTACATTTCTATTATCTGAAACTACAATGAATGTGTGATATACAAATATAGTTATATTTGTATATCACTCAGTCTCTTCGGACATTGCAGCTATCGAATCCAAAGAAGCCAGAAAATGTTTTATGTTAAATAAATACTTCAAACCTACTCTTCTAAAATATTTAGATGTGTGTGTTGTATCGAAAAATTTATTACCTTATCTATTGTTTTACCTAAAATAATAAATAAGATAATAAATTTATCACTGGTTACTTTAACTAGGTATCGAACTACCTATTTTGGAAAGAAAAACAGCTGTCTGCAAAGCTGGAAGTCCGCCATAGGAAGTATACAGTCGCAGTTATACGTGGGCGTAATATAACGCAAGGATACACAATATTTACGTTTTTAGGCATCTAAAGATGCACGTTTTAAATTCAGTTTATTATAACTTTAGTTACTTTATTAAAAGTTTATTAAACTTGTTTAGAACTGTATTAAGAACTTGTTACAATGATTCCACCAGATCAGCAGCTTCCGCAAAGTACCTCCAAAGAAATTTATTAATTCGGCGTCAATTAACTTTTCACCATCAATGTGAACTTTGATTGGAGTGAAGTTTTCTTTGTCAAATATGAAACTAAAGGCATTTGGTTTCCGGCACGCTTAAATTTAGTTTATTAGATCTAAACCAATCTAAGTACTAGTACATCAAATATCAGTAACACCGATATTTCATCTACATGCGTACTCAGACAAACATCAACAAGGAAGAGTGAATGTCATTTATTTGAATCAAGCAAAGTTGGACCCAAAATTTGGACGCGTCAATTAAGCCGAATAAAAAAGATTAGTCAAGGTTTCTGCAATAGTAACAAGTTCATGCAGAACGTAAATCATATTTAGTAAATCTTCCTAGAGAAAACCATTTCTCAACGTGAACCACAGTCAACATGAAGTAATGTGTGTATGTAGAACATTTGACCAGTCGAATCTGTATGGTCGCTTTGTTAAAAATTGCACGAAATTTTGCACGGTCAATGCATTTATAACAAATTCCGTATGCCTCAGAATATACTCATTTAAACGAGACGCGCTCAAAGTAGTCTATAGATAGTTTCAATACAAAATGAATATACATTAAATGTATATTTCATTTGAAAAAATGAAGTCAGAGGATATTGAAGTTGATGTTACATGAAGAACTGTATTATTGATTTCAGCAATCTATGGTGGTACCTAGAATATTAGTCAGCCTTGTTAAAATCACATCTACAATGCCTGGAAAATAATACCGAACATGATAAGGCTGCTAAATACAGCTATTTATGGTATTGGTGAAATCATTCACGAGAATAACCATGTGAGGAGACAAAAAACCCTAACACATGAGCATGTTTCCTCCTACCCGGTGTCATCGTGATTTCGAGCGATTTCTTGCACAATACATTGCAATTCCCTCTCTGATACTATCACAGTTCAACTGAGTATTTTTGGTCTGCCGGGCTCAAACACAGCGAAAACAAGCGGGTACAGTTTCTAACCCTTCTCCCAACCAATACAATGGATTGCTGTTTTATTCTTTTGGCACTGGTTAGCGCCAAGAATGCTCACTTGAACTATAAGGTTAGATATGGTTATAGTAGCAGAAAGGGAAATGCAATGTGTTAAGCAAAAAATCGCTCCAAACCACGCTGATGACGCCGGGTAGACAGAAACCTGTTCGTGTGTTAGCGCTTTTTTTTTCCTGAAATTGTTTTTCTCGTAAATGATTTTACCAACAACGTGAGTAGCTGCATTTAGCAGCATTGTCATGTTTGGCCTTATTAAAACGTTAACTATTGCTTCTCAAAAAGTGATTCACTTAACCGTCAGCGATTTTGTAAGTGTGTAGATTCAACTGCAACACACGAGTAGATAAAAATATGCAGCGTGTTCTATTAGAAAAGTTCAACTTTAATGTGCCATTTTCTTGCATTATAAGTAGATGGCGCATTAAAGTACGCCGCGACTTAATTTTATGAGATGAACTTCGTAATATCGTGTAAATTCGCCCAAGGTATTTTTTTTATATGTATTTCTAACGGTACAGGAAATAATAAACTTAGCCAGATAATTAGCGCATCCTGTAAATTAGCATGTAGTTAATATTCCAGGTTTCAGTATTTTATAACCTTGTATCGACTTTCCCAATACTTCGATTAGGATACGTTCTTTTATTAGAAAATGCCGAATACGCAAGGAATTGCAATTTGCAACTCGTATTTAAATCAGAGTTATTAAACGCGATTAATTCCTTCAGAAATTCTTAGATTCTATAGTTGGCGTGTATATAGAATGTATTCAAGCGACTGTAACAATTTCTTCGTCACTTAAAATTCTTTAGAGGCGTAATTGATTTTTGCAAATAAGTAACATTAATAAGCAGTGCCATATTAATAATGTTGAGGTAGTTCAAGTTTAAATTAGAATTTATATCGGCTTGGTAATATATATATATATATATATATATTCAATTTTAGAAAGTCAAAATATACATACAATTATGTAATGCCAGAAATTTAAGGTTGCAATGACTTTCTGACTTAACGCGTTCCATTATAGATGCTGTAATTAGCGCGACCTATTTAATAAAATACTCCTGACTGACGCTTAAACTATTCAACATCGAAATCATATAAATATTTAACAGAAATGGAAAACATGACGTCGTGTAGTTTAGTAACACCGTCAGTCGGCGGTATCTTTAGAACTGCTCAAAAATACATTTTATTATTGAATGGAAATGCACTCCACTGGTCGCCTGCGATAAATTACTAGCGAGTAACTGGCTCGTTTTGTATTTTTTTTTTTTCAGTGAATGAATGTTATGTATGTATACAACACAAAGCGTACTATGACATATTTTATTTGGGAATTAGGTGCAAATACATTACACTCGCACACTAAGAATGTTGCAAAGCCCATAAAATGTAAAATAATAACACACGTATTACAAGTTAGTTTCGTTATTATACCAATTATACTGTTAAGGTCACTTTCACTCAGTACACGCAAGTTATTTTTTAATTTTGCTAGTCATGCATAAATCCAGTGGACTTATTAATGATTGTCATTGTCATCATTTTCTTCATCCTCTAACAATCCCGAGGTGTCGAAGATACAAATTTCTTCTATTCACTTCTGTTAGCTGAGTTCCAATATTGCTCTGTCCCTCTTAGCATTATCTTTACTTTACTATTCCACGTTCTTCTTTGCTTGCTTCTCTTATTTCTTCCTACTGGTATTGTTTTCCGTATGTATTTAACTCATCTGTTCTCAGGCATTCTTGCTAGGTGTCCGAAAACATAAAAAAATATTCTTTTTAAGTTCTTCTTTCGTGAACTTCACCGGTAAGCTTTATCTTATTTCTACGCCTTTTATCTTATCTATGTCTTTGGCTCCAACCACCTTCCTCAAAAATTTCCTTTTTCTTATCGCTGCGTTAATGTTAAATGTAAACATATTAGCTTTTAGACCAATATTTTTTTTCTGTGATTTCCTGTTGCTTTAAGAACTTCGCTTGTAAAACGAAATGTGTGATTTTCAGACCGCATTATTCTATTTATTTCTTCTTCAATTCTCCCTTGCTCTCAATTACTTTACCCAAGTATCTGTAGCTTATAAGTTATACTTCCTTTCTCTTATTTTCAATTTAATTTCTCACTCCTTGGTAATTACCAGTGTTTCTATATTTTCGACAGTTAGAAATAGATTTTGCTCCTCACCGGCTAGGTTTTTCATTAAGTTGTATTCTAAGTTTGCTATTAGCATGCTTTTATGACTTCGTCCATATAACATATAAATAATAGCGGATTGAATTCACTTCCTTGTCCGACTGGTGTGTTTCCAACATTAATTTAGTAGCTAATGTATCTCACCATTTCCGTCTTCTTCAAAATATTTTATTTGTTTTAAGCTTACAGGATTTCCAATTCTTATTTTTCCATAGCGCCGTTTAGTTCCCTCAAAGTAATTTCTTCATCCTTGCGTTCTATCTGTTTCCTTTGTGTTAAATTATTTCCTTCATTTTCCTTTCCTCTAGAGTTACCTTCTTCTAATATCTTTCATCTTTTGAGTTTACCCGATGATTTTGTTCTTTTGCTTCCTTACTTTTTTATTTTTCTTAATTTCCTGTACTGTACCGTCTCATTGTTTTTCGGCCTATAGCTAAGATCTTAGCTCAAACTGTAACATTTCTTCTTACGGAATTATATTTCGTTCTTATTTCAAAATCGTATTGGGACATCAAGGTGTGTCTTTAAAGTATTTCCAATTCGTGTAAACGTAGTTGTTCGCCGTTCAGATAACTCAAAGCACGGTGCCGTTCAAATCACTGATGATTTTTAATTATTGTGAGCGTTTATTGTTTAAAAGCTTGATTATCTGCCAATGGCTACGTATTCAGTGATATAACTGGCTGGTTTGTAACCAATTAATTGGTTAATTGACTAAGATACACGGCCATATAAATATTCGTATTTTATACCTGCCATAAATATTATACTATAAATCTGTTGTCGGAGTCTCTACCGGCTCATAGAAAAAAATAACTAGATAAATAAAATGATTCGGCAGCTTAGCAAACCGGATCCACAGACGTTTTGGTTATTTAATTGTAGCGGTGGCAATCGTCTCCTGGATTCGCATAAAACAGTGATTTAGTCATTTTACCTATTACTCAGTTACTTTTGGTGAAATAAGAAAATTGTGGTGTCCTTTTGCATTCGTAGTTCAGATGGTTACGCCAAAGGAAAGAAAGTGATTCATATAATTTGTAAGTTTTACCCCTAATTTGAATCGTTCGTGGTATGTTGATAACTGTACATAAACAGGGTAGTATAAACTCACCACACTGCATTTTTTCCTTATTCAATTTAAGGGTATTTTCGCATAACTTGCCTTTCCATAAATCCTATACGTTATTTCAACCACGATTTAAAAAATTAAATTGTCTGTGAATCGCATAAATTTTCTTGTATATATTTGTCATTTTATTACTTCACGAGTTTTATTTTCTAATTTTATTGGTTTTCCTAATTTTGTGTCTTATTGACAAAATTTTATTACCTCTCTTTAATTTTGTTTTTGATAAATGTTTCCTAACATGTAATTATTTATGGTTATACTCCCTTAGGTGTAGAAAAGAATAGTGGATAGATTTATACATACATATATATATATATATATATATATATTCTAATACGAAATTATTGTACATTATATTTGAATATAGGAAATTGCCATAACCCGGAACGCCACAGTAGCTATTTGGACAAGTCAACCAGATTTACTATTGAAATTTTATAAGAATATTTTCTGCTCTTGCGTCATATATTCTACATATGCTGATGGAATCTAGTATATAATAACGAGCGATAAATAAATTGATTGGTCTATCTATACAATACAGGATACAATCAACACTTAATATATTTTTGTATTAACCGTTATATAGATGATTACACACTAATATAAGTCGTTCTAAATTACTATTGCCAACTCTATTATTGTTATTAGTACTACAATCTCAGTTACCAAAGTTATGTTTGTTTTGTCGATTGCAATGGTGTAGATAAGAAAACAATTGCCCTCGCATTTCCGACCTACTTCTGATGTTTATCTTTTAATGGAACAGGCCGTTCATCTAAGCGCCAATTGACAAAGGTTAAAATTCTTGATAGAAAATGTTTGTTAGGGAATGCTCCTAAAATGAAAACGAAAGAGCTAGGATTCATGTAGATACCCAGTACCTCTACTATGGAATAAACCAAGAAGTCAATTTAATAATCGCAATTACATATTAACCAAATTCACACAAACTTCTACACAGTAATTTAATTGACATTGTAGTGCCAAATAGAACAAAATTAATAATATTTTAACAACATTAAATAATTTGTACATTACAATCATTTCAATATTCATGTAATTTTTACTACTTGTAATTGTTATACACTTTGACCATAATATTTAATAGTATAATAGTATGGGATTAGCTACAGTTACATATAATTAATTTCATTACAAATTTGTAAAAGGATTAATTTATACGACGTGTTAGCATAACAATTTATTTAAATTATCATTTCAAGAAGAGAACCTAATAGGAACACTATGCCAGTAATAATGAAATACGGGTGTTTACAAAAGAATAAATGACCGTGTGAAATTCACGCGCTCCCGAAGTACAGTTTCCCCGAAAGATAATTAATTTGTGTCGTTTGGAGTTTACTGAGATATTTGTTTATTATACAACTCCATAGTCCTTGCAATCATCGTATGAATTAACTCCCATAACATTATCAAAATTATACACCATGCCACATATTTGGAAATTTAATTACGTATGGAAGTTAATAACAACATGAAAACATCAGAAATAAGAAACGAAAATATTGTATGGAAACATGGATGATATTAGGTTGGTAACCAGGCTGGTTCGCTTAAACCAAAGCGTATTAACCTTAAAACCACTTCTTTACAACATAAAAAATGTTATAAGGTATAATATGGAAGAAATAGCAATCAGACGTAATAGAACGTTAACAATGTTATCAGAAACACGTCATATTTTATATCCGACGTAAAGCGCTTTGCCCAACTTTTTAAGGTTCTCGCTATTGATAAGCTTCATTCAGTAAGTTATAGATTTATGACCATCTAAATTGAATTACAGCGAAACTCCTATGGGACGTTTCAGATTTTGTAATGATTAGCCTTAATGCTATGAGCAATCAATCAAGTAGGAAGCAAATCCTTGTCGGATTTATATAAATTAGTTAGAGGTTAATTTTGGGGTGAAGTTCGCAAGACCACTTAAATTCGGTACGTATATTACTGATATTAAATTATCAAGCATTAGCCAAATAAATAAAGGTTTTTAAGAAAAGTGCAAAATAGTAGAGTATAAACATATTTACATGGCTTAACATGAAAATGTTTAATACAGTGAGCGCACAAAAAAAGACAAATACACTGAACATTTAAGAATTATTATTAACCGTTATATAACACACACAATCAAAACAATGGCAAAACTACATGAACTGAACTTCGAATTGCTCCCACATCCGCCGTATTCGCCAGATTTGGCTCCCAGCGACTACTGGCTGTTCGCAGACCTCAAAAAAATGCTCGCCGGTAAGAAATTTCGCACGAATGAAGAGGTTATCACTGAAACTGAGGCCTATTTTGAGGCAAAAGATAAATCGTTCTACAAAAGTGGTATTGAAATGTTACAGCGGCACTGGAATGATTGCGTTGCTCTTGATGGAGATTACGTTGATGAATAAAGCTAATTTTGAACCAATAAAACCGTGTTTTCTTTGTTAGGCCCGGGACTTTTCAGCCCATATGTTAGATAAGAAGAATCGCTGAAGTACGTAAAGTTTTGATTAAAAAAGGATAATTTCGGACCAACGAATGATATTTACACCGCCGTATCTCTAGCGCAGGGGCGACAATGCTAAATTTCTTAAAGTGCACTAGTGGCTGCGTGATTAAAATAAAGTAAAGATTTGACCGTTAACTAGGAATTAGTTTTTAAGGTTAATAAGGTACAAATGTAATTAGCAACCTATTTACGTAGTTTATTTACGAAATATTTTTGATATATTTTAGTTTCTTTTCGTACCTTTTCTTACTTAAGAGAAATCTTACAAGTCTATAAGCAGGGAAGTGATCGCGAACGTGTTTTGGAGGAATATATGGAATTGGTTTCTTTTATATACTCGTATATACAGTACCGCTCAAAAGTGTTTAGGCACTCTCACTGATAGCAAAAATGTATAAAAACTCAGCAAAAATGTTAATAATATTTATTTTTTATGTACAGATACACGTACATGAATAAAAATATATTAAATAAATGTGAAAATTAAAACGTTTAATTTAAATTTTGCTTTCATCTATGTGACCTCCTCTTGATTTAATAATTCCAGCACACAATCGAGGCAGTCTCGTAATAAGTTTTGCCAGAGTTTCTCGTGTTATTGAGGTCCAACTCGATTGCAATTTGTTCCACACGTCAGTAGTTGATGTCGGAGCCGATTTCCGTACTTCCCGATTTAGTTCGTCCCATAGTAACTCGATTGGATTCAAGTCGAGGCTCTGGGGAGGCCATTCCATAATTTTGAGAGTTCTTTCCTCTTCTAAATGGCGTAAATAGTCTTTACATAATTTATGGGTCACTATCTTGCTGGAAGATAAAATTTTGACCCAAAAGTCGAATTCCGGAAGGTATTGCGTGGTTCTCCAAAATTTCGCGGTAGCCTTCTTTTTTTAATATACCGTCAATTTTCACAATGTCCCCTACACTAGTGCCAGCAAAACAGCCCCAAATGATGATAGAACCTCTACCATGCTTCGCGGTAGCAGTAATACACTCTTCTCTGGCACGTTCACACACAGATCTTCTTACGAATATGAGTCTTCGAGTTCCGAACAGCTCAAATTTGGATTCATTCGTCCATAGGACGTTGTTCCACTCTTCTATGGTCCAGTGTTGGTGTTCACGAGCCCATTTAAGTCGCTTTTGCTTGTTTTGTTTGCGTAGTAATAGCTTTTTCATCGCAATACGTCCATGGAGCCCGGCTTTCTGTAGGCGACGTTTGACTGTAGAAACACTGACTAGTTTTTGGCGACCAACATTTAATTCTGCGGTGATTTCCGGGGCTATTTAACTTACTGGTAACCACTATTCTACTATCATCTGCAGATGTTGTCGCTTTTGGCCTTCCACTCCGTCTTTTATTAAGAAAACTGCCAGTTTCCCGATATTTTTTTAAGTTATAGTCAACCGTAGCGTGGTGTATTTTAATTTTTTTGGCAATTTGTCGATTACTTATACCACTTTTATGGTAAGCTATTATAAGCGCACGTGTTTCTATACTAATTTCTCTTCGCGGAGGCATTTTCAAAAATTGTCACATGATATTTCGCTCACGACGTGAATAGAGTTACAGATTTCACTATTATCTTCTAGGAAGGTAATTTAAACATTTTTACCTACAATCCAACAGATGACTAAATTTACCCAGTAAATTCAGAGGGATTGTTATTGTAATTGCACCGCAATAAACAGTTTACGGTAATCCGACCAAGTGCAGGTAAATGATAGTAAACCTTATGCGATATAATGGGCGTTTATCTTACTGAACTACATTTTAAATACGTATTTCATTTTATTATAATGTTTTTTTGGTAAAAATAATACTATATGAATAATCCATGAAAACAGGGGTGCCTAAACACTTTTGACCGGTAATGTATATATATATAATGACTAGAGACCGGATTATATCCAAAGTGCAAAACTTTAATTCAATTTATTTATATTTTACGTCCATTTGTAGATGTCTTGTACTGATTAAAGTTAATTAACTTTAATCAGTGTAATATATCAACATGTAGACGTAAAATATAATAAATAAGTTAATTTAACGTTTTACACATTGCATATAATCCGGTCTCTAATGATGACTATCTCTAGAAAACGAAGCCAGTTGATCAGTTCTTCTTCTATTGTAAGCTCATAGTAATAAATTTCGAAGTGAGTTAAGTTAGCAAATCTTGACTGTTCACTTTTGGTATCAAATGGACAAAATATCCACATCTTAACCAAATTCTCTAGAAATATTCGTGTTCTTATTTCATGTAGGTTTAAAATTTGGGTGGTAGAAAGGCCGCGCCCTATATTTGTTGAAAACATTTTTCACCTATTTTAAAATGATTTTGAAACATATATAAATTAGTTGATTCCCTCTAATGAAGGATCTTTGCGCCCCCATATTCTTTAGTTTAAAAAAAATCAACCAAATAGTTTATAGTTTCTGAAGCAAGTACGCTAGAAAAAAGTAAATAAGCAGCGATTCTAGGATTTTCCATTATATTAGTTCAATATTCTTAATTTTATTTACAAGTTCTTAGGTATTTTCTCCGGATTAGGCTATCCATTTTGTGGGGTAAATTTTTGTATTTTTTCAGTAGCCATTTGGACAATTTATACATTAGAGAATCGATACCGGAAACTATTGGTGTCATGGAATTATCCAAGTTTTACAGACTTGACAAATTATATGGTTTTTACTTTAACAAGCAGCAATAGGTAAGTAAATAGTAAATATATGCGAGAATGAATACAATATATCAGTTTACCTCACAACTTAATACGTTATTTATTGCTGCAAGTACCATTAATTAAAACTCACGAACAACGTATTTAATGACATTGTTAAATATAATACCATTCAATGCAGAAAAGCGTGTAATAGTAGGATGCGACAAATGGTACGAAAACGTGCAAGAGATCCGTCTTCAAGTACGCTGCCCGCATTGCTTCCTTTTCATGAATATTCAAACCTTAATCTAGGAAAATTGAAACGTACAGATTATATTCGGAATGCATTTCCATATTCTTTCCCTTCTTTTTCCCACGTTTGCCAAACGATATCCGCCAAACGGAGTGAGATTGGGCGGACGCGCTAAATTTTAACGCCACATTCGTATTCCATAAATGCCGGCGCGCCGTGCTAGTCCTAACGCTAGCTGCAAACTCCGGTAAGAAGATGGTTTGGTGTGAGATCAGGTTAACGGTTCACTTGCTACTTTTTGTGGAATATGCTTAGGGGGGGCGTTCAAGCCATTTTAATGGCCTTCGCTACTTCCATATACACTGGAACGGTTCCAGGGCATACAGATACGATATAGTACATTAATATCCACTGGCGCAGCGCGAGGTAATTTCTATATACAGATTATGACACGATTGTATTACGATTTTGAAGCGGATGATGTTTAATACCCCATGTCTAGTGAAGTGGAATTTTTATTTATGAGAAACCTAGGAGATATTAACCAAATTATTACTAGTGATAAGCGAAATTGTTACTTACAGTCTGATTTGTGATTGATACTTCCGAGTATAAGTGATTTTAAAATATGCCTGTGATCACAATTTATTCCTGATCTTCATTACATTTGTTATACAGGAATCTTAGCTTCACTGTAGCAGGGGTGTTGTGATGATTAACACAGATTAAAACAGTTTCGTGTAAATGGACTAATAATATAGAGATTAATGTGCGTTAAGCAAGGATAATTTGAAATCTATGTAGCAAGTTTAAACTTCGAACATAAGAAATTTAACAAAACTAAAATATTTGTTCCAAAGTACAAAGGTAATAAAGAAATAATCCTAGTAAAAAAACGTGGCTGCAATAAATTAATTCATACGAATTGTTTGTATGTTTAGTAGTAGCTATAGAATGATTGCCAACAATTCTATTATACCTGAATATATGAAAATTTTACCATTAACAACCATTATCTGCATTGTCATTATCTGCATTTTCCTTCGTCTCAAAATGACTTATATAGTAGCTCATAAAACGATACACACGAATAGACCACGCAAATGTAGTATCAATTTAACATTATGAATAAAAAAAAATTTAAAAATGTCATTTATGCCAGAGGAAGAATACACCAAGACTAAGAAAAGTAATTTCTTAGGTTTACTTTCGTTTAATTATTTTTGTAATGCATATCTTTAAAATATCAATTGTGGCAAAGAAACTGTACACATCACTGATGCTTTCTTTTTAGTCGACTCATTTTTTTAACGAAGTTGAATGTATAAATTGTACTACTCACTTTAATTTCGTTTCTTGTTACTTATAAACAAATGTTTGCAAAATAAGCAATTTTGAGGAATAATTCGCTGCATTAATATGTTTAGTATCTTGCTTTATACTTACCACTATTATTAGGAGATGTTTTAAAATTTATAGTTATAATTAGGTAAATTACTCACCATAATTTTTATTTATGATTCAAATTCTAGCAAGCAGATACTGTTTACAATCACGAGTTACGATTTTTTAAGAAAGTAAGTCGCCCTAACAAGAAACGATGTTTTGATATCAGTGATTCAAATACCGCTTTATAAAATATTGCTCATCATTAATTCATACGATGAAAAAAAATAAGTAATAAGAAATTTAAACAACTATTTTTTTCTATAGATTATGGAAATTAAATTAAATTAATGCCATCAATACGTAAAAAGGCTTCATCAATATTACCCGGCAAAGTCGGGTGTCGTGTTTTTACTGTTAAACTAATTACACCGAAGAATAATAAACCACTGTAACTAAGTGCCTTTCAAAATTAAATCAAATTACATGCAATTACTAAAACCACCTTATTTTGTAGAACAATACAGAAAACTGTTTAAAACAACGTTAATACATATGTATGAGTTTGCGTAGGAAGCATTGCTCGTAGTTGTGACAACATTCGTTCAACAATCCCGTTTGAATATATTGTGATAGCTTAAGAATTTTTTCTGCGAATATAATTGATTAGGAAATTTAGTTAACATCGGTCCACTCTAAGATTTCTGTACGCTCTTTTATGTTTTAAAATAAACGTATTTCTATATCCTTTTTAAAACGTCACCGATAATATAGAATCGGTTTAGCTGAAAATCAACTAATGCATTTATAAGTTAACAAAAGACGTGTTGTAATTTGGTGAGAAATCACCGGGGGAAACATCCAGGTTGTTATTTCTTTACCATTTAAAGGGGGTTTCAATAAGAGCGCAAGATTTGAATTGCCCGCCATGTTTGACAATCACAATGACACATGATTATGACGTGACAGATCGAAAGTTTATAATTGGGAGTGAATAAATATGGAGTACTACACGATAGAACAACGCGTTCTGATTGCTAAACATGATTATCAAAATTATGAAAGTTTGTTTGCCACTATTCGTACGTCCAATATTCGCTCGACAGAATGTTCCTAATTCATCTACTGCGAAAAGAATAATCGAAAAATACAGAAGTACTAGTTCGCTTAGTGAAACACACGATACGAGCTCGTGGAGGTCGTTCAAAACAAAACATCACGGCAATTCGCGAGAGTGTGGCAGAAAATCCAGAGACGTCGATTCGTCATCAATATTGAACAACATCAGCCACTCTCCAGCGTATTGTAACTAAAGATTTGCATCTCTACGCCTATTGATTCCAATTGACTCAACAACTTCTGCCAATAGATCATGCACAGCGAAGAGGGTTCACCAATTGGATCCTTGGGCAAATAGAAGTGAATGCCGATTTTGTGGACAAAATCATTTTTAGTGATGAGACTCATTTTCAGCTCAGTAGCTTCGTTAATCGCCAAAACTGCCGCATTTGGGGCTCAGAAAATCCACGAATGATTATTCAGAAAGCAATCCATCCAAAACCAGTCACTATCTAGTGTGCATTGTGATCTGGAGGAATAATTGGACCGTATTTCTTTGAAGATGAGGAAGGCAACGCAGTATCGCTGAATGGCGAACGTTATGGTGCTATGATAACGCAGTTCTTTGTGAATCAATTGGAAAATATTGCTCTTGACGACATGTGGTTTCAGTAGGACTGTGCCACATGTCATACCGCCCGTGAAACGTTGACTGTCTTGCACGAGGTTGCCTCTGGTCGTGTCATTTGCCTTTGAACTTGATGATGAAGATCTGAGGTCACAGGTTTATGACAACAAGCTGGCGACCACTGAACCAGTGAAGGCCTATATTAGAAAATCTATCAGTAAAATACCGCTACATGTATACAATAGTGTTATTGCAAATTTTGTCAATAGAGTACACATGTGCCAGCAAAGCCATGGGGTTAATTTACAGGATATTTCGTTTCATACATAATGCCCAAAGGTACACTATAAATCAATAAATATTTCAATACCTCGCTGTAGAAAACTATGTTTTATTGAACCTTGGAATCTTGCACACTTATTGAAACATCCTTTATCTTACCATTTATATCTATATTTCGCATAAAAATAGTTTAGAGTTTTTCAGTCTTTGAGCATATCTGTGTGTGACATTCTCATTTCCATTGGTTATTATGACATTAATCTTTTTGCAAGTGTACACACTATGCTAACTCATGCCTCGAATTGCTTACGTCAGGGATTGCAACTTTATTGGTAATGCGCAAGTCCATGGATCCAATTATCCTTGTCTTTTTGTGGTAGATTTCCCAGATTTACATAACTTATTCAAATATTTTAAGTACTTCAATTATGAAGCATTTGGTTTTAATTGTTTGTATATCATAATGGCGTGGATGAAAAAAGTTCGATTTCTAACTTTTTGTTTTTTACTTTGTTTGACATCATGCGCCGTTTCGTACTTGTAGGATCACTTGCCAACACAAACCATGGGTAACTGATATTTTTAACTTAATGCCAAATTTAAGAGGTAAGACTTATTTAAAATTTAAATGTAATCATGGTTCGGAATACTTCGCTAACTACAAAAATCTTCGGAACTTACTACTTACCTACTACTGCTGCCATTACAAGAGAAAAGCTTATTTGAATTGGCACGTATATACATACAAATATAAGTAGTAAAAACATTTGGAAAAATCTTCAAGATTTAGTTGTGCTACTGCTCATGCTAATAAAAAAAAATCTATTCCATATCGTTTATCTGGTAGACGCCATCAACAATTTCTTGGCCACAACATCATTTTAGAAGTTTTTGACACTTAAAATGTTTATGTGACGTAGATCACTGAGTATTTTAGAATTTTGTTTCCTCGCATAAGGTAGAGTACGTGACTTGCTTGAAATGTCGAGAAAGGTACTGGTATTAATACATTATGTTATACAGAAATATGCCAATATTTTCTTAAGAAACAATATGAAAGTGAAACTATAATTGAAACTAATTAATCCTAGTTAGTAAATAAGTATAAACATTAGTCATTATAGGGTCGGGAGGCGTAATGTAGACTACATTTTTATTAATGATTACATGGTGTGTATCAATTTTTTACCCATTTTTCAATCCAAGTTTAGACAAAATTATAGTTACGCTATAATGCAGTTATTGATTATATTTTTGGAGCTAGCGATTCAGGTAAACTTACCTGTTTAGTATTGTTATCTTTCACATGCATTTTACATAGTCAATCATTTTCTACTTTTCGTTTCTTTTGTAGTCATTGGAGTTTAGTTACGTAGCTGCTTCTTTAATAGAAGGTTATCTTTCCTTTCGTTGTCAGAAAAAAATGAGCAAAGTATCTAACATGTTTCCTGCGCTAAGTGATGCTCCACATGGTTCAGTCTTCAACAGCTTACTTTTTCTGCTTTACACATCGAGACTTCACTTGACTTGGAGCTAGTGCAACTATTACCTATATGCACAGAGCTACAATCCTTTTAACAGAATAGGCCTGTTTTTTGCTACTGGCTTTATTAACTATGACCTTAACCAATAAGGTTTAAGTTTAAGTCTAAAGTTAAGTTTAAGGTTACGTTAAAGGTTAAGGTTAAGTTTAAGGTTAAGTTTAAGGTTAAGTTTAAGGTTAGGTTTAAGGTTAAGTTTAAGATTAAGTTTAAGGTTAAGTTTAAGGTTAAGTTTAAGGTTAAGTTTAAGGTTAAGTTTAAGGTTAAGTTTAAGGTTAAGTTTAAGGTTAAGTTTAAGGTTAAGTTTAAGGTTAAGTTTAAAGTTAAGTTTAAGGTTAAGTTTAAGGTTAAGTTTAAGGTTAAGTTTAAGGTTAAGTTTAAGATTAAGTTTAAGGTTAAGTTTAAGGTTAAGTTTAAGGTTAAGTTTAAGGTTAAGTTTAAGGTTAAGTTTAAGGTTAAGTTTAAGGTTAAGTTTAAGGTTATGTTTAAGGTTAAGTTTAAGGTTAAGTTTAAGGTTAAGTTTAAGGTTAACTTTAAGGTTAACTTTAAGGTTAGGTTTAAGATTAAGTTTAAGGTTAAGTTTAAATTTGAGTTTAAAAAATCTTGCTTCTACCACGAAATAATTACCACCAAAACTCTTCCTACTCAAATTCAAGAATGACGAGTATATTTTTTAGATTCCCTCATTACACAACACCAAGATTTATTTATACAAATATTCTAAGATTAACTATGCCACTAATTCATTAAGTCATGCTTATAAAATATTCATTAAGTGCATAATTAATAATTAGCATATTGATTACAATTTGGGGTAACTTGAGTATCTTCTTATTTACACGCTTTAGTATATACTTCTTGCTTTTGTATTTAATATTGGTACATTTCTTCGTTATTTATTCATTTCCACTTGATTGCATTTAGCAGTTTAATGCCAAATAAATATATAACTGTGCAATTTATATATTTATTTGTATTCTTACTTTTACTATATATATGAAAAAACCATATATCATCAATGATTTGTGTGCCACCGAAAATAGCAACAAGCGAAAAATAAGACAAAAAATGAATTAATAGAAACCTGTTTGCTAAAGTTTTTTGAATTATTTGAAGTTTTAGAAAAAAATATATATATAGCCCAGATAGGAAACGGCAACTTTCACGTGATTATTAGTTTTCGCAAAGATTTCCGCAATTTGCAATGCTCTCTCAGAGCTATCATAAATTTATTTCAAAGCATGTTTCGTTAAAGTTATATAGTTAATTGAAAATCGTCTATCTTTGACAAAGTTATGGTTATGTCGAATATCGATGATAAATCTGAAACATGTTCATTAGTTGCTATAGCGTATTTTGTGTTTTACCAATAATGATCAAAGTTGTGTTACATAACAAACGTTATTAGTTTAAAATACAGAGTATATGAATAGCAAAACTTTTTGAAATTATTTTAAAATTTTTGTAGCTAGAAATAGGAAATTGGGTAGGAGGTTACCCCATTTTATACAATCTGTTTTAGAATTATTTAATTTCTTTTCTTTTGTGTTTATGTATAATTTTAAGCACAGCTTATATTAAATTAAAATAATGCTGGTATAGGTTATTGCTTACATGCAATCATTAGCCATTAAAGTAAGACCACCTCAGATAATCATTAATCCCTGTATGAAGATAAACGCGATAATTGAATTATTAGTTTAGTTTGGAGAAATTAGATTAACTTACCCCAAAGTTTTAATATGCTTAAATCATATATATATATGTATATATATATATATATATATATATATCTTCACTATAGTCGACTAATATTAATTAGTGCCATCTAGCGGTTAAAGATGCTTAATTTCATATATTTGCGATTGGAAATAGTAAGAGTTTGTTTGTGCATTCAATAAAATGTATCTAATAAACTAAGTACTAACATCGACTATAAAACTGAAAGCAAATACAGAGAAAATACATTTCTTAAATAGGCAGTTTACATTTTAACCTTGAAACTTCAACTACATTCATTCTCTTAGAAGAAAAACAATCCTATATCTCATGTAATTCTTCATTTACATGGAAATCGCATTACCTTACGTTCACCTATACATAAGTACGACGAAAAAATAGAAAGAAATCAATTCCAACCTTCCATCTACCTAAAACCTAATTCCTCGGTCGGAATAGACGCACCTAATTTGAAGGAATCCCAAGTTACGTTCTCGTCGATACAGGGTCTACCTTTAGTCAACGCAGTTGACGTGATTTGCATCAAGCAAGGGAAACAGACGAGCAGGGGAAGTGAAAATGTTTCCACAGGAACGTAATGTATACCAGAATAGCTGAAAATTATCATGACGGATGTTGTCCATCTCCGTCATCTCCGACTATTAATTGGTCGTCCATGTATTTGTAAACGCTTTCGAGTATTTCCTTTCATTCCAAGTATATTAAGGCATACGGCAATGATCCGCATGTCGCGGCCTGGATTATTCGATATGCAATTTGACCGCACAACCGCGATTAACGGCGAATTATACACGCACATACTAGATACGTTCCAGTGGCTAGGTTGTTAGGTAGATTGGCAGGTGTACACCTGGCATTATTTGATGTTGGTTATTTGGGGACAAGTTATGAATCGGTTAGACGGGCGAGATTATTCCTGTGAAAAATTAATCGTTCGCGATTTATTATAAGAACAAATATTAGGTTATTTTTCAGATAGAATTTAAGGAAGGATCGCCAGCATAGCAAATGTAAAAGAAACTGGAAACTATGTTAAAAGCCCGTTGCTACTGTAGATCTGATAAATTTTAGTAATTATTATTATAAAAATGATTATATCAATTATCTAATATAAATTGTTTTGTAATTTAAACTATAAACTTACGTATTCCTCTTTCCTCTTTTGAAAAAAATTGTCAATCACATGTAATCTCAGTATCAAATTTGATTGAATCGATACGCTGAAATGAGCATCATTATTTGAGTAGACATTCTCCTGCAAGTGAGACTATTTGTAAGAAATTTAATATCAACGTAAAATACAATTAATAGCAGTTCATCTGAGTAATGGTACTTGCGTTGCAATTAGATTTATAGATCCGTAATCAATCTGGATATGCTGGATTTGCTGTAAACATAGCTGGTAAGCAAAAAATATATCAGTCTTAAACTTTGAGCGTGCTGCTTCTTACAGAGAGATACTGTACGGTAACAATTCCAAGTTCAGCCTTCAACTTTGAGATAACTAATTTTTTTTTTATAACCGCAATCACAACTGTCGTTACATTTTCCTAATTTCTATGGACATTTATATATGCTAGGTTAAGTTAAACCTCATTGCTGCAAATGTTCCAACATGTCATCCTGATATTTAACGAAATCCTCCAATTTAAGTAAACTTAATGCAATACTCAAAAAATAGTATAGATATTTGATGATGCGTAGGGCTAATATTTAATTACAGACCTTAATGAATCAAAAGTGTATGCCTTATGTCTATGCTCCAACAAAATTCTCCAGAGTCTTCGAGATGCAACAATCAATATTGTTGGGGATAGTTAGACAGCATTGAAGGTTGTACAAGTCTATATTTCCCATGAGCATCTGTGTATGAATCTTAAAGCAATCGGAGCGTTAAAATTACATCACACTACAATGGAACCCACCAAGGGAGAGAAAAATAAGAAATCTGATAAGCTAACCAAAGGAAAGAACCAGAACCCTGCTGAAGTCTACACACAGAAACCATCTTGAATGCGAAATCAATAATCAATAAGACTTTTGACATCATTTGATGGAGCGTAATCTTCGTATTTAGATAAATTAAGGATTTCCAACAGAGATAAGAAGGATGCCCGTCGTTTCGATTTGAGTTATTGGAATATTTATAGTCTCCAATGGATTCTCAGATTCTTTGAGAGTAGTAATGAGAATCGCTAGATATAATTTTTGTGAAATTAAATTAGATCTAGCAGTTTTTAGTCTATGCCGAGCAAGAATATAACCTAAAACATCCACCCTTCCATACCTCCGCACTCTGAGGCAGTAACTCAAGAGTGACATCGCGAAGTATGTCGAATTTTCAATTGGCCCTGGTTCTGATGAAAGATGTTGAACCTAGACTTACCAGTCGATAAACAGGCTTCTGCCCAGCTGTTTTATCTCGGGTGAGAATTTGCACAGGACACAAAGGTTTTGGTTCGTTGCATTAGCAATTCAAACTAACGGCTACCACAGCTTTCTTCTGCACATCCTACACACAGGCATGCTCGAGAATTTTTGACTTACTCACCCAAGTCAAGAGAAGCACCTCGATAAAAGCTCTAGAATCAGGGGTGGAACAACTTATGCCAGGTACAAACACGTATATTATGATCCCGATAGTATTAAGTAAAGTTCAAATACCTGCGCAACTCTGGTTTGAATTAGGTTTGCTAACCGAAAAGGGTGCAGGAGTGTAGAAGCACTGTCCCAGTCGACGTGTATATCCTACCTATTTGTGAGACCAATAGGAGTATTAACCCGGAAAAATGTTCATAACCAGATGTCACTACAAATGCATCAAGGCAAGAGTCCTACATTAAGTACCGAGAACACAGCTCCATTTCTTGCGAAGATTATATTATCACGACAGTCTGTATTCAAGCAGTTAGTCTATTACAAAGCTCCAACTGATAAATAAAGAAATACCTCTGAATAATGCCTCAAGGAATCGTACAAGGTGGCTGATAAAACATGGGTTTATAAGTAAAGTAACCAGCAGAAAGCTTGTGAAACAAAAAGACAAAAGGCAGAAAAGGCCTATGTCAGAAGGGCTCACTCACAGAAGGCAAAGATAAGAAATGAATGACAGCAGAAATTGGCGAGCCTTCAAATGGGACTACGGTTCTATAAAAGCAAACGACAAGCAGACGACTGGCATTTAACTAACTCAATTAAAAAGTACTAAGGTGCATATTATTAGTTATAACCTTGAGAGGTTAAAACTCTAGACGAAAGAATTTTGCCAAAAATAAAAATTGTGAACATTTATCTACCCTACAGCGACAGAACGTCAATGAGAGGGTACTGACATCTTTTGGCATCGAATCATCACAACGTGATCATTTACTTCTTTTGTGTACTAGGCAAATTGCCCTAGTACACAAAAGAATTAAAGGCCTAAGAAACCTAAGTGAAATGAAAGAACTTCAATTATTATGAAACAAAACCACTTGGAGTTACCAGCATAAAAAGGCTGAAGCGGAAGATCTTAAAGAACATTTAAAAATTCTTAACGAATTCAACATAAACCATCTGGTGCATTGTTGTATAACTAAGGAAAAGAAAAAAGTAGTTACCGCCTCCGAAACGGAGGAAAATAGGATATGTAACCAAACTAAGCGGATCAGTATTAATTTCACAGAGATTAGAGATTCCGTTAAAATTACCGCACATTAGGGAAATAGACGATCTAACTGATGCATTTGTTCTAGCAGAATCGCAATAAAAAGTAAAGGATGAAGTTGGCTTTAGGAAGAAGACAGTTACATTTATGTACTACCCACCTACAGTCGATTCTATTGTGTAAAAGAGAAAATAGGAATTTGAGTAACGAAATTATTCTTATAATGTAGAGTGACATAAAATTAAGTTTATTCTATAAACTACTATATTCATAAACCCTTCCAGGACAAAATCCTTCTCATAAACCTTAAAAACCTCCTCTGTACCGAGTATATAGTCTTTACATATGTCACATAAATGGGAAACAAAGATAATGAAGCTTATTCCAACCTATATCGAATAAGTTCGAAACTAATTTGGTTGTATGATCGAAAAATGACAAAGATATATTAAAGAGTACGGCCAGATCATTGATTGATGTAGCCAGTTGTAATATTTTACACTCAATATGGCATTGATAAACAATAAGTCTTACACATTTAGTAAAGGTTACGTCAGCGCATTTAGAAATGCTAAGTGTCTAAGTCTATTTATCGTTTATTTTTGACCGCACCAAAATTGAGTCAATAACACTGAAAATAATCAATGGTAAATGTTAGTAACCATAGTTAACAACGACACGCTCCCTCATTTCTCTGCACAGTCGTCAAATCAGATGGCTGCTTTGCTAAGCCAAAGAAAATTATGTTATTTTTTCTATATTGACGATCCTGGATCTCATGTACAATGCTTTCGAAATCCGGGACCACATACGGTTGAAACTGTTGCGAGTTAGTACTGTTAATATGCTTTTACTGACGTTAAAATCCCTAGCAATTAGGTAATTAACCCTGTTAATTCATTACGTGTAAGATGTTGTTAAACCTTATAAATCACGCAAATGACTTAAATTTTTATTGCACTTGATACAGAGTATCTTAATAGATTTAGATTTTACTCGTCTAAGAGTTACCTCATTCTCGGATAATCCAACACGAGCAAAGTGCATCATAAAAATATTTTTTATCTTTCGCCTCAAAATGGGCCAAAATTGCCTCCTTTACCTCATTGTCGTCGGAAAACTTTCTTCCGCGTAAGTCTTTTTTTAAATTGGGGAACAAATAAAAATCACTAGGTGCCAGGTCTGGACTGTAGGGTGGATGGACTATTGATTGAAAGCCATGCTTGTGCAGAGCAGCCATTGCAACTTTGCTCTTGTGAACCGGCGCATTGTCTTGCAAGAGCAACACACCCTTGGTCAATTTTCCTGGACGTTTTTCCTTGATGGCCTCCTTTAATTTTTCTAATATCGCTGCGTAATATTCTCCGGTTATGCTCCTACCTTTTTCTTTGTAATCAATCAATAATATCCCCTCACAATCCCGAAGAACAGTAGCCATCAACTTTCCAGCCGATTCTGGCACTTTGAATTTGTTTGGCGGTGGTGTCCCCTTTTTATGCCATTGCATGGACTCCTGTTTGGACTCAGACTCAAAGTGATGAACCCATGTTTCATCTCCGGTAACAATTCGCTCCAAAATCTGTGCAGGTTTGTCTCCACACAGCTCCAAAAATTGTTTGGAGCAGCAAAGCATTCTCGGTACCCATCTTGCACTGACTTTTGTCATACCCAGAAACAAATAAAGATGCACTTCTAATTAATGCATTTGATTTATAGAATTTACTAGTAGAATCTTACAACATTTATTGAATGCTAATTCTTGAAAAATATTGAATAATTGCAATACTGTACCATTAACAGAATGGTTAACCAATATTGACTACTTAATTAATTTTAGTGTTTTAGTTTCTTTGAATTTAATATCTAATCAGAAAGAATGTTTCATTCGAAATGTTTGTTTTTTTTTACCTAGCATACCGATATCTGAAACATCCTCGAATGCTTCCTATTGTTCGCTTCAACAGTGGTCAGCGTATCACATTAATCCAATGTTAAAAAATATCTACGTGGTAACATAAAACGTAAACATTAGATACATTTGTCTTCGTAATTTATAACCATTATCTGACGCACTTTCCCCATTTCAAAAATACTTGTTCCGCAGTAACCGCTACGTCATTGCGGTCAACCCTCGTCCAATGCAAAACGTATCAAATTGTTTAAAAAAGCTTCTCAACGCACAGAGCGCCTAGTCGTGTAAGACGGAAATGTCACTGATACATATATATATTTAATTAACTTGTATTGTTATCATCATTCACACTTCATAAAACAAACATTTATTTTACCTCTTTTTGCGTGTAAATTCATCGAAAGTTTTAGTCTACTTTACACTATTAACATTAAGCTTTTCAACGCGTTGATGAAATGATATTTTTTGTTTGGTGTATACAAGTACCGGTATCTATTAACTCCTATTCCCATTTTAACTCAGATACAAATGGATGTATTATAATACCACGTGATTGCGTACGTATCGTATACACCGGGAGAAAGTAATACCCGACCAATGCAAGCAAGAAATATCAGTTCCCATTTCCGCTACTCTTCCCCCGCTAGAAATCCCAAACGCCCCAATATTTCTTTTACTCACTCCGGCTGGGTGTTAATTCCACCAGTATAAACCCCAACTAATTTATACTACTATATCAAAATATATCATATTAAAACAATAACGAATAAACGTATTTTTAAGATTGGAAATTGATCGACCTCGCAAAGTCAACTAGGTTTTAGGCAGAGAGGTTCTTGCAGCGAAAGTAGAAAAATGGAATATCAAAAATTGGGTAATAAAAAAGTTAAGTTTAAAAACTGTGTGCGAAGGTAAAATTCAAGACATACACTGTTTGTGTGTCTTTCTTCCGAGAAATTTAATTAAAATAACTATATACCATAAATATTAAGAGATTAACATTAGACATAAACATAACTTCAAAAAGTGAAATTTTGTATTATCTAAGCTGTGATTTTCACTTTTCCAGATAAGTTTTCGCAATGTCAGGGTTTACGTTGGTTTTAAATACATACGACATAATACACATACGTAGTGTTTCATTAGCGACCTGCAACAGTATTGTTTTATTACAATATTATGTCATAGTAACCATATTTGAAAAAGTGCTATTGGCCATGTAATCGTTTATAATATTACGAGTATTTTAGTCTTTCGAGAGATGTTTTAATGGAAAATTTAATTAAACCAGCTTTTCCTTTTTCTTGACGCTACAATATTATAACATATATCCTCTTAAACAGACAAATTCCCCCTGTCATTTTTAGCAGGTGCTTATGGAATTCTCCCTTGGGAACATCTTACGATAATGGTAAATAATAATAATTTTTCTACTAATATGTTAGTATTAAATATCGAGCATGCCTACATATCAAGGATATATCTGCATCCACTAATACATTAAGGTATTGAAAGCAACCATTTGAAATTTAGCGATATATTCAAATGGTCTCCGTGGTGTAAGTGGAATACATATCGATCTAACAAACAGGAACTATAGCGTCAAATCCTGAACCGTGAATTTTTATTTCCCAAACTAATAAGATTAAATTTAACGTTGGTTATATATATATATATATATATATATATATATATATAATGGTCATATTTGGTATCGAAGTTTTTAACCTAGAAATGAGATTCAAATTATCATTAATTTTATAATATTTAAACCACAAATTAGCATTATAAAACTGTCGTTAGTATTAAGTATGACATATTTAACTATAACCGCACTCTCCAACATCCTGCGAGGTACAATTTTTATTATGGCAGTTTACGTAATTACTTGTTTAGTAAATGAGAACGTTTGGGCGCATATAGTTTGAAAGAATGGTAGAAAATTTGAAAAACTAAAGAATCTGTTTGCTATTTAAAATTATAATTATTTTAAATCTCTGTACGTCAATAATATGCTGTTTAAGGTAAGCTAAAGAAAGATACCATATTTCATCTAAAAAAAACGCAATTTAACTTCTGTGACATTGTGGCAAATGCAAAACTCTATAACTATACTTGGTTAGGTTTTTAGTGTTATATTCAGTTTAACGGCTATTTATATCATGCACCATTTTAAGTGGTCTGCTCTATACCTTGGTAATAAATGGGATGAATTGAATTAAAGAGCATTGATAGCTGAAGCAAGTATATTGTGCCCATATATGCAAACCTACATACCCACTCTGCAGATTTTATTATATACAGTATTAAATATCTATTCCATCGTCATAAATGGTTAGTTACTTAGTAAGAAGTTGATCTCAAGAACAGACTGATCCTTCATGATTTCTGCAGGATTTTAGCTTTTATTGAATCTAAACGCCATATCCAGTTTTCGATCTGGTCTCCAACATAAGTTAACTATCGTACCTACGCTAATATATCACTAGCTTTAGGGTTACAAAAAGTATGCGCGATCTCCTCCTGGCTGACCAAAATACAGTAACAAATTGTTTAAAGTGCAGACATTTTGATAATACATAACAATAGCCAAAACGGCTCGTTGGTTCAGTAGTAAGAGAACCTGTATCTGTTTTGACAACATCCGTTTAGTATACTCCCGAGTTACCATTCGCTGTTAGCAAAATGATTAATGGCGCTTCACTCTTTAGGCCGAGGAGATGTAGTAACAAGGTCACAACTTTTTACAGACTTTTTACAGACACTATCCCTACACTTTATGGCTACTGAGGTTATGACAAGCTAAAATAGCTTATAATCGCATTGGGCCGCTTATAACCTCATTGCGCCATAAAAAAAATAAGAAACCAAATTTCAACAAATATGCCCCATTAGGGGAAAATTCACTATAAGGCGATTTAGTTTTACGTCGGAGAGTTGGCACCCGCAATATGAATTGGAAAGTAGACGTAGATATAAATATTTCAGTAGAACAGGAGAATTCAAAAAATAATGCCTGCTAACACAACTTTATTTTATCGAAGTGCCCAAAAATTATCATGCGGTGAATAAAGCATGATGTAATGGAAGAAAAAATCTTTTAAAACAGAATAAATAGAGAAAAGAAAACTGGAATACAGGGGAATAGAAATGACAACATAACCAATAGAACGTGCGAGATATCCGGACACGTTTCTTCCATTATTCCGACGAAGACGGACGATGTGGAAAAGAAGAGAAAAGAAGCGCAAAACGGCTAGGCCCAGACACGTATCGTCGGCTAGAATGGACACTCTTCTTATTAGGGGTGGATGAAAATAGACGAAACAGCGCAGCATTGAGAGATTTATCAAAAACAAGTACATGACAGGTCGCAAGCTTCCTCACAATTGAAAAATATAAGCCCTCTCCCTTTTCCCGTAACTCTTACCCGTTTCCTCCGTCACTCTAAGCTTCTCCAACGGCAGTTCCGCTTTATATCGCCGTGTGTTCTGTTTTAGAGCGTTCGAGATTAAGTTCGTCCAGATTCGTGTGACAAGCGAAGTTATGTATTTAATAATTGGACGCTGGTTTTTATCAACATGTACTGCAAAGAATAATAAAGTTTTTCCATTTCCCGTTTTCTGGCATGGAAACTCTAAAAAATACTGGTAATAAACAAAGGAGATGCCGAAACAGCCTCGTAAGTTTATAGGAGAACTGTTTTAATTGAGGGTTTTAAGAGCGGCTTACAGGTATAAATGCCATTTGCTAAACAAACTATTATTATTCTAGCCTACAAAGGCAAAATGTCCTAGTTGCAGCAGCAGCACTATTAACTTAGACTTTGTATTAATAAAAAATAGAACAGTCGTTATACAGAAATCCATGTTCTTATTTTATTTGCGGAACAATCTATCTTAGAATAGCATGGCAACTGCATTAACTACATCGTCCTCTTCGAAACTTGAAATCCAGGTATGTTAAAATTAGAAAAATTACAAATACATTTTGCCTTATGCAAAAGCGAAATTATAGTATGTAAGAACGCAACTCTAGATTGGAATAAGAGAATTATCAATAGTAGTTTCGAGTCGATAGATCTTATTTATTCTTGCTGTTAAAGCCACAAGTTATTTTTGATAGATAATAAAATCGCTTTTCATTTTAAACACCTAAGTATCTACAATTCACTGAGATAATAAGGGGAATCAAATATTAATTAAAAACATAGAATTTGGCACTTGTATTATTCGTTTCGTTCAAAAGCTGCTTGGTCAGTAGAACACTACATGTGTCAACCTTAAAACTACTAATTAAGAGTCAACTTCTAGGACACCTTACATCCATTGCTAACCATTTCAACAATATACCTCTAGATATCTGTTACTGCTGTTCCTGTGTACAATTTTGTTAAACGAACTTGACGCGTATGGTGAAAAAAGTTGAGTGCGGGTGGATAAAGTCATTTTGAATTGATAGAAGCCTATTTCTTATAATACAAGCAACAACTACACCACCAAACATACTTCAGTTAGCTTAACCAGCCATGCTCTCTTTACTTTTCTCTTGATCTTTCACGTTTCATTAAAAATATCTTTACTGTTATCTATGCAGATGACATTACTCTTGTTACTGCCAACTTCGAAGATCAAAATTTACTGGATTTATATTAAACGCTGTTTGCAATTGATTTTTATACCACAAACTTTATCAATTCAAAGCAATTCACTACTTTTACTTAACTTTCGGTAATGTACAACTAGTAAAATGTCAATTTTTCAGAATCGCAGATTGACAAACTTTCTAATTCAAAGTGTCACTGCGAATGTCTTATTCAATCTTGTTTTTAATTGTTATGCAATTTTTTACTTATCTCTTAACTTAGCTCCCACTTTAGATCGTAAGTGGTTGAAATGTTTTTTGTCATGGAACTGTGGCCAGGCATTATATTAGATTTTAGAGTAACTCTATATTAGCTAGAGGTGTATTTATATGAGATTCTGTGGTATTTCCATATTGGCCTGAGATGTGCATATATATGTGTAAAAATAATATGCTAAACGGTGACCTTATATTTATTAAGCGGTCCCGGGGCTACCTATTAATGCAGGTCATTCTTTACGAGTTCTATACTAACTAATTTTAGAACATATGGACGCAGATAGTTAGAGAAAAAAATCAACAGGGTATCAATCAGCTTAAAAGATTTTGCGTTAGTTATTTTTAAATGTTTTTTATAGCAAATCTTCGCTTCATATCCGTTCTATTATACAGGAATATTGGAATTATAATTTTAACACATTTATTTAAAGCTTTTTTATATTCTATTAACATTGTACATATATACATTACTGATAATTTAGAAGTCTTTTCATCGTTGTTCTATGTTTGTCATTCAAATAAACGCCGTGGTATCAGATTGTGAATCAGCATTTTTTTACTCTCTTACGTCATGCTTTTTTGAATTTACCTCTTACATACAGTAAAAAAATGTCAAATATTAGTAAGTATTATTAGAATCTTAGTACAATTCTCATATGTTTTATTTTCGTAAAATATATTTTAAAATTAAATACGTTGTTTAATGTCTGTATGCACTAACATAAGATACTTGTATTGACGCTATTATATTGAATGAATTCTAAGTTCAAGCCTGTGGATGTAACTGATATCTCCCTTTAAGATTTTCATACAACTAACGAATGTAAAATTAGAATAATAAGATTTGTACGCGGTCTACTTTTACTAAGTACAATAATTAGACAGACACAAGCAACTTAAGCACACACAAAGATTCTATTATCGAAGTAGATTTTGGTAATATTTGTTATTCCGTTATTTTTAGATAATTATGACACCCGCTCTTTTGGATGAATTACATAGCAGAAATAACTTAGTACCGCATTAACGACCCTAATGTATGCTATAAATGCTAAAAGGCTTTAATGTTTATTTTCTAAAAGAATTCTTTCTTAATATTTTTTATGCTGGATACATATGTACCCATATCAAGGAATTTTGCAGTTTGATTAGGACTACATGTATTCATTGTACCAGAACCTCCTTTAGGTTGTCTTGTTATATCGACACTAGGCAAAGTTATACCATATGTAAACTGATAACTTGTTTAACATCAATCTCTTTAATTTGTTATCTGACACTAGTCATTATACGCCTTTTAACTTGTTTAATGTTAATCTACTGCATTTACCATGCGTTGTTGGCAAATTCAATAGACTTTACACCAGAAATAGGACGTTTTGTGTAATAATTTTAAGTGAAAATTTAAAAATATTTTGCTTGTATTTGTTCTTTTAGGTAAAGCTACTCTCTCTGCTGACACACTACCTGGTGAAGAACTAAAAAACAAAAATACATATATGTTTTAGACTTCACACTTGTATTCGATTAGTCTATTTTCCATTAAATTTCAAACAAGTAATTAATTAGTTCAGTCAACATGGACTTAGTTTAGTGCAACTAATGATCTGGAAAGAAATAAGCTGATGACTTTTTCAAAAAGAGAAAATATTTAAAACTTTTGTAAAGGCAATGATTTCTTTTTCCCTCATATTTGTAGTGAATCACCTTTTGTTAAACGTTCAATCAATTTTTATGTTTTCAATACTTAAAAAAACTATGATTACTATGATGAATAAATTTATAGTTATAAATATCTTTGAATATCCAGTAAGAAACGTATAACAAAAATGTGAGGTGGTCATCAAAATATTGTTTTAGAGATTAACGTCCCTTTGATCAAACGGATGGAGGATGAAGCTTATTAGTTTGAAGCGTTAATTGCGTCAAGTTTAGTGTATTTCTATAGCTGTTAAAAATGCTAAACGTCTCAAATCGATAATTTTTATGAATATCTAATAAGAAATACGAGCAAAAGTTATTAAATAAGTCACAAACCGCTGTAGGAAAACTGAAAACAACAATCAGCTATTTCCCTATCTCTCACTAAGTGTCAAAATAAGAAGAGTCCACTGTGGAAGAGCAGCGTGCTGTTGTGCGTTTCTGGCCAAAAGGACTTCTTGCAAAAAATATCCATAACGAAATGTCTCCTGTTTATGGTGAAAAGTCTTTGTCGCGTGAAGCTATCTTTGAATAGTTGTTGACGATCAGCGAAGTGAATCATATTGCGACAAGTGCACACTTCGACGGTTGAAAGAGATGGCATTGATAAAGTGATGGAATAAGTATACTAATATATATGGGCACTTTGTTGAAAATAAAACTTTTTCTCTAATTATTTCTATATCTTCTGACCTACTTACTGACTTTCCCTCATAACTAACGAAAAGCTGAGAAAACACCGATTTTCAAACACAGCTTACTTTCTCCCAAACCGTTTTAGAAAAAACAGAAGTTGACATTTTACATAGTGCTATGGGATTTCCAAACCACTTCAGTTTCATTAGATTCTGCATTTCCAGGTTGAGTACTTTTCTTTGTAAGAAAGAATGTAGACGTTAATACCATAAGTTAAACAATCTCCAATATTTAATCGGTATTCATTAAAAAATAGACATCTGCACTGCATTCGACTTTTGTAAAAAATGTATATTCGCCGAGGTATTCCAAAACAAATACGTACGTACAATGTTTCCCCGATGTAAAACACGTTCTTGCAGTAAGATCAGGTCGCGCTTGCACATGTTACCGACGTCGGATCACGTTACCTCGATCTAACATAATTTTTAATAAAAGCAAGGAGGCAACAATGTCGAAAACATACAACCCACATGCTAGCTTGCATCTATATATGTGTACACGTGCATTCGTGTAAGCGAACGATATTTCAAGAAACTATAAACTAAGCATAGAACGAACACATATTCCAATATTCGCGATCTCGGCAAGTCGTAATAGATACTGTTTATTCACTTTTATGGTTGTTTTGAACTTCTAGTTTATTTCCATGTTTGATAAACTTTATCCTAAGCAACTCCCATATAGTTACTTTAATACCATAAGGCAGTGCTTTCTAATAAAATAATAATATAAATTTCTCGAAACTACATATATTACATTCATTGAATTATGAGCACTTATGTTAGTTCTCCCTTAATAGTAAATTCGTATATCCAGAATATTAAATAGTAGGATATCTTCACTCAATACCCTAGTATACCGAAACGTAACGCTGAAAAGAATATTTAATGAAACTCTCATTATATGTATGTATATGCACCAGGTGCGATTACTTTGTTTTCTAGCTTTACTATGCTGTTCTGACACACATCTATTTATATTTTTGTTATATACGTTATTTATTACGTGTATTCATTGATACCCGTTTGCTACTTTTCCCTTCAAGTTTAATAAATTGTTTCTCCTGAACAAATGCCATTTAATACACTAATATAAAAATAAACCTACAAAAAGCATTGGTGGTTGAAAAAAAGTCAAATAAGAGTTGAAAATTTGAAAATTACAAAACCTCTTCTAATCTAACTACGGCTTACAGAAGACAAAAAAGAACTAAATCTCTCAGCGTAACCGAGGTTTAACTAACAGGGAAAAGTACCCAACTCGAAAATTCAGAATTCAGAAGGGGAACGGAAAATGGAAGGGGAAGAGGAGGGGGAATAAGAAGAGGAAGGAGAATTTTTTATTTAAATGGTATACCAAATGGAATCACCACAATAAATGCACATTTCGTGGTTCATGGGGGTAAGTGGTGGAGGTGGCGCCCTTAGAGCGTTAATTGAATCAGACATTGTATATTTAATCGCCTTTATGTACCGATACTTTTTATGTAATAAAAATAATTAACGAAAAACAGGAAACCCCAAAAGGTAATGGCAGATTGCATAATATAAAATTAAAAAAATTATTACATAAGGTATAAAATACTACTAAACTAAAAGAAACATCAGAGTCAGTTAATTATATGGGGATCAATATTATCTATTTACAGATCAAAACACTACTCAAAAATCTTAAAAAAGCGAAACTTAAAGAACATTACAAATGTGAACATATGTATAAGCGATTAAATGAAAGTTGTTTTCACTAAAACGATTTATCTTTAATTTAATTTCTCGGAATATATCTATTTATAATCAGATATGTACGGAGAAGTGTCCTATTCACGACAAATAATTAGACAATTACAAATTAAATAAAATAAATATAAATTAAATAAAGAAGCAGAAATTGATATTTTCTGAGTGTATGCAGAGGTACAAACAGTCGATTTAATTAAAAACCCGCCGAACGCCAAAAAAACGACGTTTTATTGCATACCTTTCTTTTCTAATGCTAATTCTACGTAGAACGAAAGATGTAATTTCATTAGGAAAAGGTATTTCACCACGAACATTAAATAAATATAAATTTCAAAGTTCCTAATGGAGATAAAAGTCTTAAAGCGAAACCAATAGAAGCGCTTTAGTTTGGCGGGCTGAAACTCATAATTTCCAAAATACTTCATACTTACGATAACTTAAACATTGAAACCTTTCAAAGAGATTTTGGGAGAGTAAATAAATCATTTTAAAGGCGGTTGCTGAACCTATATCTACGTTAAAAACGTCTACATTAACGTTAAAAGTAATTCGTTATACCACACTTACGTATGTATATTCCACATTTAAATAACAGGTAAAATATTCGTTATTTGAAGAGAAAGGAAAAAAACATAAAAGACTTAAATTTAATGCATATTGGAAATCTTGTTGCTTTGTGCAGTATTTGGGAAACTACCACCTGATGGATTTCACACCAAAAACAATTTTGAGCGCTTGTGAAATTAATTCAGATTCAAAATAAGAAAATTCACTCCTGATTTCGCAAAATATTTATTTACTCTTAATCTACATTTCGTATACTAAGCGTACATTATCAGTAGATGTACAAGACTCCGGGGTCTTACTGACGAACTTAGAAGCGAAATCTACATTAGACTAAAGAAATATATCATTAAGTACAAAATTAATTTAATTACTTTGAATTTTGGATTCCATAGAATTTAATTCCCTTTTTTTCCGAGTATGGATACATCATACCAAACTTTTAAATTTGCTTCGAGTTCTTTGCAGAAAAAAGAACTCTTATGTATTTATCTAATCGTTATAGAAAACTGCGTCCAGATAATGACCAGAAGTGGGTATGAACATCACCATTCACAAAGGTTTAGATAGTAGAACCATTTTAGTTAGTATATATTTAGTAATCAGTTTTAATTGTGTCGAGCCGTATTGTAAACCCTTACTTTAGTTTTTTTTTTTAACCTTTCTGTGAAGGTAATAGTTCGAGGATTACTTAAATGGTGCTCAAATTTTAATGTGTTATTTGAGCTTGAAGTTGTCAATGATATATGAATAATAAATTTCATAGTTATATTGACATGTTGATATTATTTCTGAATAAGTTCTTTTCTCAGTATTCGACTTACTATGCCTTGAAAGGAGAAAATAACATTTTTAATGTTACACATTATTGCATTCAGAATAAACCTGGAATTTAATTTTAGAGAAAGAAAATATATCGGAAATTTCACATAGCTCGCGATATATACACATCCACTGGCCCATATAAAATGCGACATAGCTAATAGTTATAACCGTTATGATATGGTTCATGGTTGTATTGTCAAATTATTTACAATTTCATTTAATTTAATGTAATATTCTATGATTAAAAATAGTGCTCTATATGGTCTATATAGTACCCGATAAATATCCTTTATTAAATTATTTTACAAGAAATTTTGAAATATGCCTCCATTAATTTCCAAACAGTAACACTGATAAAAAGTGCTAACAACAAAATTTTGTGTATCAGCTGTAATTGTTCTAGACACTTCGATTATGCTATTCTTGAGCTGGCTATTTAAATATCCATCAATAAAAAATGGTCCTATAATTTCATAGGTAGTGATTCCTGTCCACATATTATATTAATATTAAACTAACGTATGATATAACTGCTGCTCTCAAATTATTGCGTTTTATGTGGAACAGGTAAGCATGTACTTTCTGGTTTCTATGGAAATAAAAAATCTGTACATGTTTGTGTATTGTATCCTAAGTGAAATTCACGGTATAACGCCTAATTAAAGGGATGAGGAGAATGTACTTTCTCAGAGGTACAAATTAACAAAATCTTTGAGATACAATCAAAGCGAGCCTTTGATGCCATTCAGAATATATTATACATATTTTTGAACAACGTTAATACTTCTCCATACACAAAAAATAAGTGTTGAACTCCTAGCTAGGGATTACATGTGAAAGACGATGTAAAATCCCAAAAACGTTTTAAGAACTAAAACTTCTTGTTACGATATTTGTTTGTTTATACTTTCGAGAAAGCATTTCTTATGCGCAAGGGTTTTCCTTTGTCGAAAAAATATTGAACTGGACAATAACTTTTATGTAGTTCTGGAAAACGAGGTTTTGATTTCTGTTTTCCTAACTATCCGTAGCAAAGTTATACTTTTGAAGTTTATTTTCGTTTGTAAGTCTTTATGTAACTTTCAGCACTTATTGTTTCTCTTACTGGTGCACAATAAACTAAAAATGAAGTTGTGTTTAATATAGAGTTTAATGACGATTATCTATGCAAAAGATATCTAAACCATTTAACGCAATCGCTTGAAGATGCTGAATATTTAATATATACCAATCTGGATTATTCTGGGCACTATAAAATAATTTTAAACTAAAACTTTCGAAAATTGCATTCATCGGATAATAAAGATATCGAGAAACAGTTTTAATCGCTCGAGCTCGGGAAGTCTAGAGTAACAACCGTTGCGCGAAGACCAACGTATCGTCTTAAGTAGTAAATAAAATCTACGACCTAGAACACTCGGAATATATATGGGTGTTAATAGAATTCGTAAAAATATTGTAAATATCCATTTTCAAACGACGACTAAATATAATGGAAAAACCACTACTTCGTAAACGAAATTTAAAAAACCATTTAACTAAGCTTTAAAACAGAAAAATTGGGAAGATTAGGCTCTTTGAAGTAATCCAATTCTAAATCTTTGTTCGAAGTATATCTAAAGGAAAAACGCCACAAGCTGTGGTACCACCTATCAAATACGAAAATCTAGTGATGGTACGAGGACAGCGCAAAGAAATTTTAAGCTAGTATCTGATACCATCAGAATTTATCAGTGCTCGCGAGTCAATTTATTTTTCAGCCCGATGACAAACCCAAAACAACCCCAAAGCTCTACATTTTTTTTTTATAGTACAAAGAGGAAGAGGACTTTTTATTTTTAAAATGTGGCATGGTCACCACAATCACCACACCTTAACTCTATATAGAAGTCGCAGGACCAGTAACACAGAGATGTACGTTAGTGGAGTCCGAATTCAGCAAAATATTTATGAAAATACCTTCTGAATAAATTAGAATTGCCGCAGAATCCTTAAGCGAAATACTAAAAAGAATTCTAATGTTGTGCTAAACTGTAATAACATAAACATAGAGTTAGACTTTTTACGAAACCATTATTTAGTAATGTGTATTTAATAACTTGTTGATTCCTCACCATAGATTCTTTGTCGTTTTAGTATTATATATAACTCCCAACAAATGATTATGTTCTTCCTGGAAATGTGTTTTCTTTTTAATTAAATCTTAATATAAATTTGTTCAGGTAGTCTTAAACTTATGAGCAGTAGTGTACAGGGTTTATCTATATGTATAAAATTCAAATCGAATAAATACAAGCGAAAGCATCGAAGTTGACAGTGACGTCAACGTTACGTGAAGATCATCCAAAAAGTAAAGAACTTTTTTTTTTATCAGACATTATTAATTGAGAAAATGAAACAAACTTTATCGTACATTTACTATAATTTTTAGATTACATATCTACGTAAACTCCATTCATGTTCAAATACTTTCCCATAGCGTTTTATAAGTTTTCCTGTCCCGCTTTATATTCAGTTACTCCCACAATATTAAATTAATCAGTAATGTCCTCTTTCAGTTATTTCATCCATATGGCGAGTATTGAAACTTCCCCGTCGAATTGTTGGAAAAATTTATCCTTAAAGTTGATAAAACAAGGACTATTGCTACGAGGTTGTGTTAGCTCGTTTTGTTACACTGTCACAATTATGTTACCAATAAAAGAGCATCTCTTCTTCAGTTCAGTTTGAAGAATGTCACGTACCCTATTCTCTACTATTTTTTTTTCAAAGGAATAAGCTTTTTAATTACAGCTATATCATATCACATATATTTTTCTGCATTAATGGACGAAATGTTATGTCAAACTACGATATCTCTCTATTAGACTATTACATATTGCGCCAATTTTATCTACATATTTTTTCATTTTCTTTTAAAGCTTCCTTTGCGTATGTTATAGATTGTCCTGAATACAATATTTATGTATAAGTAAGAAGGAAAAAGCTCTAAATATTCATAGCCGATAATGTTGCTAAGGTAGCATTAAATTGAAATATTCAGCTAATGCTGCATTTGCCAAGGACATTACTGGCGCCATTAAGTACGGGCGCATAGTTCGCAACCCACGTTATTTATCGTGACGTCAGTGGTCGCGGAGAAAAGGAGTTTATTTTTAACGACCCAACCGATGTGTTCAGTCTAATAGGATAAGCTACTGAATATAAATGGAACAGAAATCACATTTTGGAAACAACAAATACTTATCTACTCCTGTAGTCTTGTTTTCTATGTACCTGCATTCATACTGTTCGTATACAGTATACGTTCGGAAATGTATTTTCGCATCTAATGCGCTATTGAATAATTCAAAAGCATGATTTCTAGCCAGTAGTAACTAAATGTAGTTATATCTATTGTTTCCACATAATATAAATTGTATCTGTACGTATGCACACTGTGTTTATATATCGATAATTAACCCGTAGATTCCTGGGGTACATAAAGCAAACTGACAAAATCATGCCACATGTATACAGAGACTGTTAATAAAGTTTGAACTTATGAATTTCTTAGAATTAAATACAGTAAATTCTTGCTGTAAAAAATCGCATGCGTGATGGTGGTGTGATTGCTCGCTAAAGTAGCGGTTGGTATGATTGCTCGCTAAAGTAGCGGTTGGTATGAGTCGCCTTTCGCCCCTTCACCTCCGTCTAAACTGACTAATCCATCTTTGCCTGTGAGATAAGATCTGCCTTTAGGGTCGAGAAGGAGGACTAGAAAACAAGAAGAAGGAAAACGATGCGGCTGAGGCAAGACCAGGAAGGGCCCGCACTGCCCCAAAACAATACGAGAATGGTATCCAACTTATCGAATAGATAGCTACCAAAAAGCGCAGAGTAGGTTCTCTCAAAAGGTTTCAATTACGTAATTGAACTCAACAGACTGCCAATATAGAAGATCGTGCGTGGTGTAAAGAAACCCATTAGCATATTGGAAGCGAACACAACTGAGATTGTACGGAGAAATGGATGCGCAATGCTAAGGAACATATATCCACCAAAGAAAAATCTTAGTACAGAGTACAGTCTAATCGAGTTTATGATATGAGAACATCATTCTCTCGACGGATAAACGCAACGCCGCAGTAGTCTTTAATAAAAGGAACTACCAAGACGAGATGTAGAGGCTTTTTGACGATTCGGCATACAAACCCATCACATCAGCTACAAGAATATACCTGGAGTAAACAGCTAGAATTAAAATCAACAACGCACTGCCGAGTAAAGAAACAGAGATGTATGGTACCTAGGGAAAAATCCTCCGAGTCCCCAAAAAAATATAGAGAAAATTAGACCCATAGGATCGTCGATTGCCCGATACCTTCCAAACCAACTAAAACCATACTCATCTTCTTCTGAACGTCCTCGTTCAGCTAACGATCGGAGACAAACTTAAAATAATATTCTCGGGTTTGCGACCACATGTGTTATTAAAGACATGTGTGTTAAATAAGACCTATTTAGAACTTACTAGCAAAAAGTATGTAGCGCAGTAACATATAAATCTGGTCATTGAGATCACACATTGGAGAATTTCTTACGGATTGGTTCATGGACTAATGAAATCATACACATTATCAAGCTACTTAAGAGCATATCGAAAAAAGAAACTGGCAGTTAGAAAACTCTAGTCGAACCCAAATGGGCAAGCTGTCAAAGGTAACATGGCTGTCACATATGAAAAGGCTACAGAGCATTTTATATACAAATAATCTCCTAGATAAATACACCCAATAAATCCTGATACTAGTTCATTCCCAGTCAAAAGAAGAATTATTTAATTTTCAAGACTTAAAAGTCTCTCAAAACACAGATAAGGAGAATTATCTGATATAGCTAGGCGGAAAATTATTGTCGCTAACCGTAAACTTATAAAAGTAGTAACCTATGACGTAGCTACACTACCAAATACTGTTGTGTTTGGTAGTATGGACTCTAGATAGAGAGATATAACACACGGATCTCGGAAATCTAGTCTTGTACCACAGATTCTGAGACCCACAGGCTATCTTCAACTACTACGAGATCACGGTCTACAACAATATTCCTACAAATCTACATATATTCTACAATCTATAACGATGGCTGATAATCAATTTAAAACCTAAACGGCACAGAAGTTGCTCGATAATTCTATACTCATTTAACGAATTTTTACAAAACTTAATCAGTATATACCTGTTATTTGGTCCTTCCTTACTTTTCTATTGATAATTAAACAAAACACAAGAAGGTAAATTTATTCCTTTCTCATAGAAACTCTAAAGTTTTCTGTGGTGTTTTGCTTTAACTTAATATAATGTATTCCTTAACTTATATACAGCGAAATTATTTATCAAAATAATTTAATCCAAGAGGATTGATTATATTGTTACAGAAACGAATTCTGAAAACGGTTGATGAGGCAAATGAATTTATTAGCATGTATGATTACCACTACCACCTTCTCCACTGTTTGAAATTAACTGGCAAGATCTTCATTGTCTGATTTAATCTTGCAAAATTAACATATTTTTTTCGAATTTTTCCATTCAAACCACATATTAGGCTTGACATTTTATTTATTTATTGCAGTTATGCAATATTTTACGTTTGATATTGTTTTCAAAAATAATTTACTATAACTGTTTAATATCAAGTTGTACACGTATTGTTGATTAAATCTGGATTACTATGCTTACTGTATAGGTTGCAAACAGCGTCGCTGATCTAGTTCAACATTCGACCGATTTGAGTATAAAAATTCTTCTGACGTAGAACAGGTAATGCGCACTCCTCCTTAACACCTTCGGCATATCTATGAACTTACGGAATCAAATTCTCCGTTAAGAAGTGTCGATTTTCGTGCGAAATGAGTTTTCAATTGGATAGGTTTAGCAATATCGGGTAGTCCTAAGACTCGAAGTGTTCGTATTCGCTTTCCCGAGCTTTTTCTTTTCTTTTGGTCCGTACATACGTATCTTCGCCGCTCATTCCTTCTGCATACACCGCACCCCTTTCTATTCTTTTCCCACAATCTTCCCAGGTCTCCGTTTTTCGATGTTACAGACGCAGCTAATTCAATTCAAACTAATTCAACGTTCACTCGAACTGAAACCCTATTGAAAGCGTTTTCACAATTCCTTTTCTATCAGAGGGCACCGAAATCGGGTTAGCGTCTATGATAATGCAAGTTTAAGCAAACTATGTTTCTTTCTTTAATTTAAGAAAATCAACTAATTGCATCTTTATCAACTTACAACGCATAAAAATCGTTGATGGCCTGAAAAATTATGCAGTTACTTTAACCGTTTCTAATATTTCCGAAAACAACACATTGCAATACTTTTAAAAGAATTACAATATTTGTGGAAGAATTATAATATTTACGGCATAACTAAATGTGAGGACTACCAAGTTAAAGCATGTGAAAGACAAACAAAAGAGGCTCAACGAACTGGATTTTTATCAACAAATAATCAATTATTAAAACAAAGCTTGCTTATGAATCAAAAAATTATGGAGCTGTTTCTAGTGAAATTTCTTGCGTACGACTCATTTGCAACTGCAGCGAATATATTCAGCGGCTACAGACGGGCCCGCTACGGGCAATAAATATAAAAGAAACAACAGATATGGAGCAATAAATCACAATTCTTGCAGAAACGATGAATGCATGCTACATGGATAGCAGCTAAGACTAAAGAAGGCCCATCTAAAGACTAATTGTTACATGAACGAAGGCGCATGCATATATATTTACTACATTGATAGCCAATCTTCAAAAAAAAATCGTGTGAAAGTCAGTTTTATAGACAGCAGAAAACCTTTGATAAGAAATGGTAAATCTTGGAAGAGCACGTGCATATGTACTATAAGTGAATGTCATTTGTTCCAACTCAGTTGTGCATTAAACCATAAATTAATGAGACTCTTAAATGTTAGTAATAAAATCAAAGACGCATATGCAAAACTTCACCATTTTTCAATATTAAATGGGTGGCACAATCCGAAATTAGCATTACGTACAACTTAATTTACCTTAGAGTTTTGGTTATTTTGCAGATCTCGAAACATCCAACTTTTCCGACGGCTTGAAGAGACTAGAGCATCGTTTCAAAAAGTGCATTGATCTTCGAGGGGACTACATCGAAAAATACAAATAAAAGCCACACCAATATTGTGTTTTTCTTGTCGATTGCGAAGCATATCAGGTCGCCCTTGTATATACTTGCAATATGTACGACCATTCTCCATTTTCTAATTTTATACGATTTCTTAGGTATGATTCGATAATGAAAACTTTGTGATTTATTATAAATATTTGTGTCAATAAACCTATACAGAGCACATGACAAATATATTTTATTTGTCGCTGCCAACAAAATATTTTAAAGAAATAATTTCAAGGCTTGCTAGAGGGTAAATTTATATGATGATATGTAGTATAATTTGATTCAAAAATGCAGACATGCTCTTTGAAATTATTACTGGATTATTATTAAGGAAACGACAAGTTAATATTAAGTAATAAACGAATAGTAACAGTGGAGCACCTTTGTTGATTCTGCCGCAAAATCGCATACATTTCATTGTGGAGGTCCAAATTTACATTCTAGCTTCATGGAAACAGCTGTAAGCTGTACATACATATGTGTGATCTTAATGCACTAAAAACAAAATATTTTGTTAAAATTAATTAATTAGGTACATTATCTTTTCGGGTTCGGCGCTAACTAAGGGTTAAGGGATAAGGTTTTTAGCTATGTTCACGTTTCTTTTAAAAAATTTAAGTTTAGCAGAAATGATATGTTCATGAACATTTTATTGAATTTAGTAATAAGGCAATTAGACATGATCATAACTCAAGAGGTTCTAATCATTCGCTTCTACCAATTCACCTTCTTCTGTTTCAAAGAAGTATATTCTGTTTGGGATGTAAAATTTATAACGGCTTACTAAACATGACTAAAGAAGTTCGTATATATCGTATATTCAAGCATAAAATTAAGTACCTTTTTTTAAATAAGAATTGGTGTTCCTTAAATGGCTCTTTTCAGACGTATATACTCTATTACATTAATTTGTTTAAGTTAATTCTAATTATTTGATTTGCATTATTTTTTCCCTTATTCGACACCTTTCCTAAACCGCACATATGGATCCTATTTTTAATTGTATATGATATATTTAATTAAATTAATTATTCTGTATTGCGCGTAGGTACACATCGGAAATTCAGTCGCAATCTACATACTGCTTGCAAATGACAAAGTCAATATTAATATATGTATAATTACATATGCAGTGGAAGCTATTTATGTTCGGTATTCATATTCATAAGCTTGCAGTAATAAAAATAATCCTTAGTATGTCAAATATAATAAAATACAATTAGCAGTAATAGCTGTTGATGAGCTGATTCTCGTAAAACGTAAAAAACGCATTTGAAGAAATGTATGGTGCAATTGATGAAAAGAATTTTGAGTATACAGTCCTTATTTTAACATTAAAAAGGGTTTTACAGTAAAAATAACCAACTATATTACTTATATGTGAAGACCGGAATGAATATATATGAAACGATATGTAAAATTTCAAATCAATTATTGTTTGTTTCCCGATTGCGATTAGTGATAAGTAGAACATGGATAGGACAAAAAGATTTCTGGGCACGAGGCATACCTATGATAAGATTATTAATTTCACGTTGCTCTATTGCATCCCAGGAGCATTATATCTTCTGTCGTAGGACAGCTAATGTATATATATACAGGGCGCAGCAAAATATCGATTCTTCGACTCAGACATACTCAATCAGAATATCGCAAACGCCATGGCAGTACTCTACAACGAACTCTTCTAGAAACTTTAAAATTTGACAAGCAACATATGGACATGCATTATCCTGTTGAAAAAGACGTTCGATATGCATGTAAAATATAGATAGAATTGTACAATTTCGTAACATATCACTTTGTAACACACGGCCCCCATTATATCCTGTATAAGAACCAAAAGAATCGGCTTCAAATGCAAATAGAAACCCGCACTATGAATCCTACGGTGCTAGCAAAGTGATGTATAACAACATGCCATAAATTTCGTCGTTTACCTCGATGTTGTCTGATTCTTTGGCTTCATCGTGTACGCTTAAACAAAATCTAAATTCGTCACCAAAGATATGCAACTATTAGATGGGACACTAAATTATGCGTTATAATTTGGTATACACTGTAAGTCAATCATATTTTGCTGGTAACTTCGTATGTATAATATGTATTCTGTATGCGGAATCTGTGCGTAATAGTTTCTAAACTTCTGTCGATGTGAATGTTTCAGTAAAGTGGTTATAGGTGACACACCCTGGAAACCTTCGGAACTCAATTGTTATTCGTTGGCATGAGTGCATGGTAGCAAGTATTCTATATGCGAAGTCTGTATGTGGTGCCCGCTAAACCTTCATCGGTAATATATTTTTTTTGTAATTTGATTATTTATTCCTCCTTCTACATCCGCTTATGGGTATCCGAATATCATTGGAAAAATTGGTCGCTATTTTTGGCTGCCCTTTTCACACCGGTTGGTTTCGTAGTAGTTGCAATGTTAGCAAATTTGTGTTTCTATTTTGAGAAAGTTTGGGGAAAACTAAGCCTCGAACGGATTTGTTCCTAGGTTTCTCGTTCAGAGAGCGTAGAAAACCACAACCTGCACTCGATGCAAGGGTTCCAATTAATTTAAGAAATTTAGATTGCATTTCATGAACCATATGGTCACAAAATTCTCAACACCTAACAATAGAAACACTAACATATTTTCCTAAGTATTGTTAAGGACTTAACATTGTTTTTTGTGTTTTGTAAGTTTTTTACTATTATGTATTTTATCTTCTTTGCATTATTATTTTCATTTAGAATATTATTTTATTTTCATTTTTATATTTATTTATTTTCATTCTTATATTTATTTATTTTGCTCTCTTATATCCAATTTTATTTTAATATGTATGTACATTACGCATTGTATATGTATGCAAGTCAGCCATTCGCATTACGCTAGCTAAAACTGCCTAATTAGAAATCATTCACTGCAACGTCGTCGGATATGTAATGGGAGTTTTCTTGAAATTTAAGGTACACAAGCATAGGCAGTCGTCTCCCGCGCGACGGTCGAGGTATTAGCGATCGTGCACTCTCGGTCACCTTTCGTGCCTCGTCGTAACGTGTACAGTAACGTCGTCGTAAGATTATTAGAGATTTCTAAGATTTTCGAGTTTTGGCGGGAATCGTCGAGGACGTTGTCTATACATTTATTTCTGGCGGGAGTCATTTGGTAACGTCGTCGGATCGCATGTATAGATTTTTTTAATAAGTATAAATTCTCGATTTTCTATCATCGTACGTCGAGGTTACTGTGTCCACTGTCGTCTATACATATTTTTAGTCTTCAGTTAAGTTTGTGTCGGAAATTATTTTGGTGAGATTGCCGGCGCGCATGTATAGAACCTCCTCTACAAGTACGATCACTCCGCTTCTTGCTGACGGTCGTTGCATGCAGCGCCCGTTGTCTTTTGCACGTTTGTTCGGTCCTTGTCGTATCGGGACTTAGAAATTTTTCATTTAGTTGCTCGTCGTAGCGGACGAGTGTCACGGGCCAGTTTTCTTATGTAATGTCGGCATCATCGCTCCGTTTTACTTGTCGGTGCGCAGTTCGCACATTTGCTGGTTACTGGATTTTTCCCTTCTTTGGGGCGCAGTAGTATAGAGCTAAAGATTGCACATAGCGTAATAATTCAAACGAGAACGCCTGGGTAGCTGTGACATTACTTTTGTATTGAGATCGGCTATTGTCGCTACTGTCGCCCTCGACCAGGCGTTCAAGCTCTAAGAGATAGGGTGGGTTCCCCTATAAATGTGAATATAACAAATGTATTTGGTCAAGTACAAATACATGCCAATAATACAGGGCCAAGTCCCTTAGGCAAATTTAAAACAAGGAAAGTATATTAGGCTCCCGGAAAGGGACATATAAATAAGCATAGCACCGAGGTGCGCTTATAAATTTAAGAAATAAATAGGGTAGGCTCTATAAAAGGTAGTGGTGCATGCAAACAGATAGAGGCATTAGTACATGCCTCTGACAAAGCTTCAGCGGAAGCATATAAGAGTTTAACCTTTTAAACAGAATTAAGACATAGCGTTGCAACGTACATGCTGAGGCATTACTTTATGTTGCTACCAATGAAAATACATATACAAATGCTAATGTACATTACATGTATAAGAGAGCTCGGATAACTGCAATTATTGCAAATCTATATATCTTACGTACATCGTACATGTACATAGGCAAGAGTGGAAACCGTGTAACCATTTCATTTTTAAATATATTTTTTGCGCATGCGCATTGAGTTTCACTGTACAACCTTTCCTGTAGTAAATAAGCGAACATACTCTACAAGTAAGTATTGGTCAAGTAATTTAGGAAATTACGAGCAGGCTACAGCGGCGTTGTTCTTCAAACCAGGAGAACGTACCAAGTATAATTAAGTGTTTTTCATATATGAGCAAATATGCAATTGCATGGCTGAAACAGCCGTTAATGTATTAATTTATTAAGAATATATTATAGAAATTTCAGTTATGTTTATGAAGCATCAGTGAAATTAAAAAACAGAAAGAACCCGGGCCCGGATCAAATTGTTAACGAAATGCTTAAGTACGGAAGATCTGAATTGAAAGCAGTAATCACATTATTGTTTCAAAAAATTATCTCGACCCAAAAGATGCCCACTAATTGGACAGTATCACAATACCGATTTATAAGAAGGGAAACAAGAACGACCCAGAAAATTACAGGATAATATCTATACTAACCAGCATAAGTAATACGTTAACAAAAGTTATAATAACGAAAATAACGGACAGAATAGAAATAAACGAAGAACAACAAGGCTTAAGGATAAATAATGCGTACACGCCGCAATAGTCATTTTTTTCGGAGATGATATCGCAAATATAACCACCATTTGTATTTTAATTTATAGTGATTAAATCGATATCAACACAATAGACATAAATTACACAGTATTGCGTATACATTCGAGAATATTACACCATAAACGTAGGATTATATCTGGTAATTAACACGTAGAACTGCAATAATAAATCATGAATGAAAACTAGTAAGGTAGGCTATAATACGTGCATGCAAACACACAACATACAAACTATATACGTACATACACATGTACATATATAGAATGCATAATAAGTTTCTGTTCGGAATTCCAATTTTATTATTTACTGTAATATGTTGTCTTTGGCGACAAAACTGTATAGCGACTATAACCAAATAACGATCTCTAATTAATCCATTTCTAATTTTTTGTTCAGTCATTCCATTTTTATAATTTAATCAAATCATTTAATTAATACATATTAAGCCCGAAGAAGGAAATGTAGCCGATATAAGTTAAGTAACTCAAAATCTGGGTAAGCATTACGTCGAATGTTAGATAATTTGAAGTCGTAAAAAAGGGCAACAAAAGTTAAAAGGGAGCATCTTGCATGAACTGAAAAATATCTTTGCAGTTCATCTCCGATCGCTAGCGCCGAACGAGAGCGCCAAGAAAATGAGCGAGATCTCTTCGAAACGTCGATGTAGTCGAAACTTTCACCCTTGCTACCAAAAGATTCCTTTCTTTTTGAGAAACAGAAGTCCCTTTACCAACAGGAAAAAAATAACTAGTAAAAAGCTTACAAAATTTCGTATAATTACTGCAAAATCTAATACAAATATATTTAACACACGCATACACACACGGTAAATAGCGAAGATCACATCCAAAGCCAACATCTTCATCTCTGAAATTGCATAGCAAATACTTTCGTTGCCAATGTGTCATGAAGGTATTTGTCAACTAATGTCAGGGTCTAGTGATTTGAGAATGATCGCCGAACGACGCGTCCAACACTTGACAGTTAGCGTGAGTAGCTAATACAAAGCATCAACCCATATTGCGAATATCGTCAGCTGGTTAGAGGAAAGTACCTCACAAATTATATAAAAATTGTAGTGGACCACGTCTTTACAGTATAACACTATGAAACCAGGAAAAACACAACTGATCTGGTAGAATACTTCGATATAATCTTGGGTCTTTCATCGTCAGCGTCCTATTGCGGAGCGGAGATTCAAAATTCACGGATCTATAATATCAAATTCCGTGTGTGAGTAAATAAAGAAAAAAATTTTATTCGTGTACAAAATTATTAGTTAATATAATTTTCAAAAATTTAGTTAGTTAGAGATTACGTTAGGTATTTGTCGAACTCACTCTCCGATGTATGTACGTACACTATCCCCCATAATCGTTTACCCACCTTTAAAATATTACAAAAATAGGTCAAAAATTTATTATAAAAAAAACCTTCATTCTGTACTTATACAAAGAACTGTAACAGTTATAGAGAAGAATGTACTTATCAATTTGCTAACGAAGATAATCATAAATTAACTAAATTTACGATTGCTCAATGTGTCCACCTTTCGCTCTTATTACTGTTGCACACAATCCTGACAGTCTCTCTAGCAGCTTTACCAATGTTAGCGACTCTAGTTTCTTCCACGTACCACAATTTTCTCTCTTTGCGCCAGTTGTTCCAAATTCTCACGGCATATCTGTGCAGTATGTTTTGTATCATTATCGTGCTAGAACACGAAGTTTTCACCGATTACTCGTATTCCAGATGAGATGGCATTCCTCTCCAAAATCTCTTTATAACCTTTTTTCTGGGGTACCATCTATTTCAACGAAATCACCAAACTCCAAATCATGACTGATCCTCCTCCGTGTTTTATTGTTGGTGTAATACAGGATTCAAGTGCTCGTCTTCCTGTCGATCTACGGACAAATATTCTTCTGTTTGAACCAAAGGTGAGATATTTATATTAATCGGTCCAGAACACTTTCTTCCAATCTTCCAACGTCTGATCTTTATGTTCTCTTGCCAAATTTATCGGTTATTTTTACCGATGTTGTGATACACTGCTATTTTAGTACTCCTTTCCGTAGATAATTTGTTTCTTGCTGCGTTAAACTTTCACAGTAATAAAACTATTACGTTAATTCTACGAGACAACCTTCACTTATATGATGTTTCTAAAATTCAGACGTTCTGCGATTAAATCTTTGCAACACAGTCCTAAATAGGATTCAAGCAAATGGCGATATTTTAAGGAGCGATGAGTCTATGTTCACCAGATATAGTTTCCGTTAACATACGAACTTTAATTTAACATTTTTCAATATATATATATATCCTGTCATATATATACGAACTTTATATATATATATATATATATATATATATTGGTTTAACAATAAATAACTTCAAGAGCATGTCACATCTTAATAATTCATCTCAACATCTTAGTAATTATACAATTTAAAATATAAAATTTACCCTTCTGCTACTACTAACTATTAATAAAATGATTTCGCAGACTGGTTTTCAAAATGTACCCATGTACCTATTACTCTAGTACTATAGTAGCACGTGCAGGTACAATGTTGTCAAGTGTCTGTTTTTCCCAAGTGATTTCTGAAAACATACAAAGCATGATACAATACCTTAACATGTAGATTTTTGATACAGAATCGAAGGAAGAATCTCGTTGCATGCCAATTTGTACGAATTAGCGCATATACATATACATATATGTCCGGTTTTTGCTCGAGTATTATCCCTTGTTCGGCATTGTTTGTCATGGTTTGATCAAACCACAACTACCTTAAGAAGAAGATGTATGCGATTATATAGAAACATCAGAACATATCTGCTTCCACTGACAACCAACACCGAACGCAGAATGAAGCCCGAGAGAAAAATAAAACATCCTTTACAATGTGGTATATTCTAAAAGTAACAACCGTGCAGAAACGCTGTAGTGTTTTAAAACTTTCCAGTCAAAAAGAATGGCAGTAATATTAGTATCATTCAGAGATGTAGGACACTATGAGACTAAACACAATACCCATAAATACATAGCTGTGCACTTTTTGTAATAAGATTACATGATTTCCTTTCTCCCAAAGCGTGTAACAAGTTAAAGAATATTGTTAACATATTTCGGGTATATATTGGCGAGCGCCTTGCTAACGACAGCGCTTAAAGTAGTTTCTTATTCAAAACTAAATTAGAACAAGATTGACCTTCCATTAAAAGTTAAATGTTCTGGAAGCACAAATCACGAAATTGCTGAATTCCAAATAAACACTAAAAATTACAGTAAAAACATTAAAGGTAAATAATATTCACGACTTAAAAGTAATGTGTACGATAAAGAGCTCTTTAAGTACGGAATATGTACGTATGCTTTCATCTTTTAAGTGTATAGATGTATATATCCGTCGTACGCGTAAAATATGCAAATCTACCGTCTTAACTTCGTAATGTGTGTTTAGGAATTTATTTATTAAAGTAATTTCTTATTCGATTCCATCTAGCAAATACGAAAGGGTTCACATGGAAAACGACTATTAAGGCAGGCATATTCGACATCAAAGGAAGATCTAAATTTATCACATCGCTTTGATAAATTCTTCATATTTCGACAGCTGTACCAGGAATACTACTTGAAAATTCCATAATTCTATATCATTTTCTGTTGTTGAGAAAATAATAAAAACTATATACATATATATATATATATATATATATATATATATGTGTGTGTTGCGTATGTTTTCGCGGGTAAAGGATGTCTTGTTATCCTCTCGGGTTTTGTCCCGCGTTCGGCGTTGGTTCTTAGAAGAACCATGTACGTTTCGATGTAATCGCATACATCGAGTCGAAATCACAACCTCAAGAAGAAGATGTATGCAATTACATCCAAACATCAGGACGTACATGGTTCTTCTAAGAACCAACGCCGAACGCGGGACAAAACCCGAGAGAATAACAATACATATATATATATATATATATATATATATATATATATATATACTAATTAATAGCCATTTTCCGTTTTCTATAATTATTTGTCCCCAGCGAAGTCAGGAATTTATTCTTATATTCTCCAAATAAGCCAGCTATGTCATGAATTATAGAATTTTAACACCAAATAAATAGGACATTATAAACAATTGCATTATATCTAGTTTTACTTTTCAACGAGAGTGTAAGACGTAACAAAATGTAAAGCGTAACAAAAATAAACGGAAACTAAGTACCGTTTCGTTCTACCACCATAGCAGCACAATTGTTGTAGTATCGCGCATATGCACGTATCTTCCTGGTTTACATTTGTTAGTTCAAAATGTTTAGGACATTTTTGACGGTTTTTGAACGCAAGGAATATTAAGCCAGCCGAAATTCATTGTCACCTTGTAGAGTTGTATGGAGAAAATGTAATACCAAAAATTTAAAACATCGTTGTCAGCACCAAAAGTCTTATAGATTGTGTTCTGGGACAGACACTGCATTCTGGCTGAGTCAAAGCATTGTGTTGCTTCATGACAACCACGTGTCCATTCTTCTGGTGTCACTCAAAACCTTATTGAACAATTTGGTTGGGAGCAGTTTTGACTGCCAGTTGAACTTGAAGCGTGATTTTGGGAGGAAGCGCTTTAACAGCGATAACAACGTAAAAAACGATGTTTTGGAGTGGCTGCTTTCATTGGCTGTATTCTTCTATGAAGAGAGTATAGCAAAATTGGTTTTCCACTATGACAAATGTGTCAGCAATGGTGGTTCAGCTTTAACAAGCGACAGATCAACTCCAGAAGATAACGAGTGCGATCTTATTGAAATGTCGCGGAAACAGTGCTTATCAAAACACATTTGCGAGAACATGAAAGTAGTAGCGGATGTTTATGCAGGTAACGGATGACCGCTTCGATTAACTCGACGTTTCGACGAAATTTCTCAGGGCTCGTAACGTAATATAGCGAGTGGATTTTATCACGAATTTTGCTTTTAAATAACATTTATTTTATTTTTTTATTTAAATAAGGTTATATCACTTACATCAGATAGTTATCTCGACAAATACCTGTCGCAATCCTTAGCTAGCTAATAACTTTCGTTTAAGTTTGAATCAATAAATAATTTTAACAAGAATAAAGTCTTTTTCTACTCACACGCGCATCTCGGTGCTCTATCTTCGCAATAGGACGCCAACGATGGAGAGTCCAAAGTTCTATCGGAGCTTTTCTGCTTGGATCAGTGATGACTCGCCTAATATCCATGTAATATACTGTGGCGACACAGTCCACAACAACTTCTATGTAAATTATGAGATATTTTCCTCTAAATAACGCGAAATTCGCATAAATAAAGAGCGCATACTCTCTGTTGATGTTCTGTATTAGCTACTCACGCTAACCGTCAAATACTTAACGCATAGTTTGGCAATCACGTTCAAACATCACCACTAGATTTTGATATTCGGTGGCAAATGACTTTTAGCAACTCATGGCAACGAAAACATTTCCTCTATATTTTCAGCGATCTTCGCTATTTACCGTCTGTGTATGGGTGCATGTTCGATATTATTGTACAAAATTTTACATTAATTATATTCAATTTTGTGATCGATTGTGATTTTTGATGAATTAATTTCATTATCTCCTTTTCCTGTTGTTTAGGGAATTCTTCTTTTCAAAAGAAAGGGATTTTTTCTAATAATAAGGCCAATCTTAGAGAGAGTGCAACAATGAATTCTCCCTAACAATACGATTAGACTAAAGGAAACTATAAATAAGGAAAATAACCTTAATGAAAGGTAAGTTTTACAAATACGAAAAAACTGGACATGTTCTCGAGGAGAACAAAGGTCTCTAAAATCCCATTACAATATATACGGACAAGATAGGTAGGATATTACAGAAATACCAAATCCAAACCATATTTTCCACCGATAGAAAAATTGGACAAATTCTGAATAATTCGAAGGATAAGATAGCACTGGAAGCGCAAGTAGTATACCAAATACCTTGCATGAACTGCAACGTTTTTTATATAGGCCAAACAAACAATAAGCGTCAGGAGAGAAGAACACAAACTAGCGGCACGAGCAAAACAAACTACCTCAGCTTTAGTGCAACACGTACTCATGACTGGACACAAAATCGATTTAGAAAAAACAGTAACGATAAGCACGAGATACAGGTCCATTTTGTAATGCGACGTTGTTCCAGGACGTTTTGATGAAAACTACTCTCGAAATGTATTGCAGGCTATACTTGTTGCAATATTTTGAAAATGCAATAAATGAACACCATTATCAATTTCAATTATACTTGCGCAAAGCTTTGATTTGTTTCGCAAAATAAAAAAGGTTTCTCTGGAAACAGAATCAATAATGCAACATGTGAAAATATAATTTAAATAGTGAAATATAAATGACAAGATTAAAACGAAATATTAGTACTGCAATTACATAAATACTTTGAAACAAATTAATAAAAAGCAACGTAGGCATACGCTGCAGTATAATTTTATTTTGATTTTATAATGCCTTGACTACCTCTATAGTATTAGTACAAGTTCTATTTATTTCGGACAGTATACCTTTTCAATAACATATAAATAACTGAATAGACCAATTCAAATTTGTACCAGAACTATAAGCTGCAAGTAAAATACCCTTTCAAACTTCAGTGTCTACTTCAATGCTGATCGGAGGCTTTAAATCAATTAGCACTAACGTTATCATCACTTCAAATGTAACCGTTAAAATATCTTTAGGAATCAAATGCATATAAAACGCTAAACAAACGAACATTTTAACATAATATATTTTACATTTTGGTGTATCCTTTTTGTTTTGCCCTGTTACCCCATTAGAAGGCGGAGATTGCAGGGTATTTCACTTAATTACCACCCGATAGACGCTCGGAACAATTTCGGGCACCAACACAAACAGGATTCGAATAAGGAAGAGGATGATTTTAATCCGGCTCAATTTAATTAGGATAATAGCCAGCGCCAACAACAGGCATATTCTTAGCGCACGAAGGGAGAGCAGCAAGAATCGAGAAAATTAGAAATGTTGTAGTCTAAAGGTTTATATTATCAGCCACCATGAATTAGTTTAATGCGTGCACATACTAGGTTATATAAGCACAAGGATTAATAGAATTATTATCTAGTTGTTGTCTTCCTTTTACGAGTAATGCCTACAAGAATAACTTTGTAACAAAATTAAGTACAAAATTAGTAACTACGAGGAGAGGTCCAGAAGTTCGTGGAATGAAAGGGTTTTAAATAAAATAAAACAATAAATCTATTTCTCCTTTTCAATATAATCACCCTTAAGCACAATACATTTATTAGATCTATGAATTAATTTTTCTAAACCATCATAAAAATATTTTTTTATCTTTCGCCTCAAAACGGGCCAAAATTGCCTACTTTACCTCATTCTCGTCGGAAAACTTTCTTCCACGTAAGTCTTTTTTAATTGGGGAACAAATGAATATCACTAGGTGCCAGGTTTGAACTGTAGGGTGGATGGACTATTGATTGAAGGCCATGCTTGTGCAGAGCAGCCATTGCAGCTTTGCTCTTGTGAACAGGCGCATTGTCTTGCAAGAGCAACACACCCTAGGTCAATTTTCCTGGACGTTTTTCCTTGATGGCCTCCTTTAACTTTTCCAATATCGTTGCATAATATTCTCCGGCTATGCTCCTACCTATTTCTTTGTAATCAATTAATAATATCCCCTCAGAACCCCAAAAAACAGTAGCCATCAACTTTCCAGCCGATTCTGACACTTTGAATTTCTTTGGCGGTGGTGTCCGCTTTTTATGCCATTGCACGGACTCCTGTTTGGACTCAGGCTCAAAGTGATGAACCCATGTTTCATCTCCGGTAACAAACCGCTCCAAAATCTGTACAGGTTTGTCTCAACACAGCTCCAAAGATTGTTTGGACGGACAGACGCCCTGCTGTTTCTGCAGCGGTGTGAGCATTGTCGGTACCTATCTTGCAATGACTTTTATCATACCCTGGTGGTCATGTAGGATACGCAAAATGGTGGCCTCTGATACTCCAACTAATGCAGATAATTGTTTTTTCTTCAAACGGGCATCTTGCTGTAGAAATTTTTGCACTTTTTCGACGATGTCTGATGTAGTGGCCTCAACTGGCGGTCCTGAGCGGTAGTCGTGCATACGCACCAGTTACCAATTAGAAATTTTATTTTTAAGAAGTAGCAACAGAAATTTTCTTAATTAATGCGTCCACTTTTTGAACATAACGGTATAAAAACGGTTGAAAATATAAAGACATAAAATATGGAAGACAGACAATATAAAGACAGAAAATGTACAGAAAATAGGTACGAGATAGAAGCAGTTGCAGTATACGTAACTATTTCATTTAGATAACATACAGTTCAGAGATCACATCGCGATTAATACGTCGCTAGTTTTCTTTACAGATAAAATATGTATATCGTACATATGTGCATGAGCAAGGAGTGCAAAGGAAAAGTATATATATGAGACATAGAATGATTAATTACAGCTTTTTGTTCATAAAAATACATAAATTTTCAACTAAATTTTCAGCATTGCCACCACAAACTTGTAAACTGAAATTGTACAGTGCACTTTTGCTAGTAGTATAACTAGGAACGTATACTCGTATAGATGTATAATATAAGCGTACAAATAACACAAAATTCTGTTTAAATTAAAGCTTAAAAAACTTTAATAACAATAATAGTAATGGTATTAATAATAACTATCATAATAATATTATTATTATGACAATAATAAAACTACAGTAATAATGATAATAATAATACAATGTTGTCTCATAGAAGAATTTCACGGTTCCGGTAAGATTTGGGCCAACAGCTCCCGTTCGTAGACAAGTGCGTTTTTCACTTACGTTGCAGAGATCGCATACACAAGTCGCCATTTAAAAACCTTGATGTATTGAGGGCTGACGATATATCGAAATATCTCGGCAGACGTAACATTCCAAACGAGATCTGATGAAAGCGTAATATGTAGTTTTCAATGCTGTTTCATTGAAAAAGTCTGCAGTTACGCACAAGAAAAGCAAGAGATATTCTACGGGTACGTGATATGTTAAAAATATGTTGCGCAAGGGCAAGTTGTGCGTCAAACATAATTCCCAAGTTCTTTACCAGTACAGCGCAATCAACAACCACTTGATCAAACTTGTAATCAAAGGCGATGGTTGTATATCGGCGACTGTAGGAAACCAACTTGCACTCTGTTGGTATTAAAGGTAACATTATTCAATATGCGTCATATACATGTTAAGATCGACTTGCAGCAAGTTACAATCCTTAAGACTAGACATTCCGCGGAACAATTTCGAATCATTAGCGAACAATTATGTACATGATATAGAAGTTTATCATATCATTTATAAATATTAGTCTCAAGGTTAGACCCATCGAGAACTCTCGAAGAAAAAAAAAATTCGCGAAAACTAAATCCATTGAAGAAAACATATTGACATCTATTAAACATATGTGATTAAAACAAATGTACCAGGTAATCATCAAATACAATGAACATAAATTTATAAGGAATCAAAGAACGATTGAGACGATCAGAAGCTTTTGTCAAATCGATACATAACACATACACCTAAGTACGTGAATCTAGGGTATGAGACAAAAATTGTATAAATTGACATAAACTAATCACAGCTGATCGCCTTTCAACAAAGCCATGCTGAGAAGATGCTGTTTTTGATGCAAAGATAAATAGCAGAGCATAGACATTGTTCAGACTTGGATAAAATTTGATAGAATACCTATAGATTCGTATGTAGACATAGTGCGAGCAATGTTTCATTTATTCGGGAACAGCGAAGTTTTTAAGGCTAACGAGAAAGTTGTAAACCAAACATTCGCTAAAATACACTTGCAAACTTTAATGAAAAAATAGAGAAATTCGATCATGACTAGAGCTACGACTATTTTTTAGTTTATTTATGGAAACCAGGGTAAAATAATCAGAAAACTCAGCAATTCTAATGCAACACTTAGCGTTAGAAACGTTTTGAATATTGTTGGCAGATGATGAATTGATGAGAGCTCTACTAAAATATTCTGCAAATTCACTAACAATTTTGTTCAGCACAGTGTTCCAAGGAGCGTGACTTCTTCGTTCCCTTTCTCCGACAAAAGACCAGATAATCGGATTATCAATATCATGTTACACGTTAAAATATGTATTCGATAAATATTGTGTCAACTGATCCCAAAGTTAAAACTTTACGTTTTGCTATTTCCAACTTTCTGTAAATCATGTCAGTTCCTGAAGGTATTTGCGTTAAGTCTCTATGATCACAAATTGGCCATTCAAATACAAAAGTTTACTATTTTTATATAAAGATACATTACATACATGTTTTAAACAGAAGTGGACCTTCGTTGCAAATTTTAGATCAACTAAAATTTAATCTGAAGTTATGTTATCTTTTTATATTAACTGACTGTTTCCAAAACTCAAATAAAATTTATCATTCAATATACCAATATCATCCTTCCATTAAGCTTAAAGTATCTTAAGTCAAATGATTGATACAATTGAGACTAATCCTCCTTGTAAATCTGTACTTTTATTATTTTTCAATTAACATTTACTGGCGTACTTTGCAATAGCAGGAAATGTTATATATTCCATATACCCCCAGAATACGAAACAGTGTATGTATTTGCATGGGTGAATAAAATTGGCATTCCCGTCACTGATAACCTGCAATATGTCCTATGGGTTCCGGTTTGCGCTTCCGGCGATACGATCTTCAGTTTCCACACCGCCGCGTCGTGGGTGCAGCCATAGAGCGCTCTCATGTTTGGCAAGCGGGTAAGCGACTTGAATAATACGAATACTACGTGATGTCAGACAGTACGTTACTAATGCTAGACAGCATATTCGCGGCAACAATTTGTGAAACTGTGTCATCACATTGGATCTCTGCAGTTATATCAAGCAATAAGTGAGCTGTGGAACAATGCTGCGGGATACGAAAGGAAAAGGCAAATATGTAGACATTCTAATTCCTGAATTTCAAGTTCATTAGCTTGTATTTGCAGTTGTTTTCAAATAATTCTCTCTGAGTATATTCACGAGGAGAGTACATGTTAGTATCTTAGATATATATATTATTCATAAACTTAGGGGTCTAAAATGACAATTGATATAATACCACTAAACTCCAACCCTCAATACTAAATACACATAAGCATACTTGGATTGCAATCCACTACTGGTTTCCATTTACACAAAATGCGAGTTATTCGTCGAGTAGTTACATTAAAAAAATAACTCAAGGTATATATTCTATTTCCGATGCAACTCCTCTCCATTATAAAAAAAAAATATTTATTTTTCAATTAGAAAATGTATTACTTTTCACAAGATCGATAAAATGTGTTTCTATCTTACCATTAAAAAGTAGTTTAAAGTAAAAGAAATACAGCGTCCAGTACATCGAAAAGGTCACTCTAAATTTATACTCGTTTACATCAGTACTGTGATATTAAGTGTTTGGCCATGTAATCGAAACAATTCGTGCTCATACAGAATGACTTAATTTATGCGTTAGTGGGTACGGTAATGTAAATTTACATTTACATATTCTTGTGTTGTCGAAGTCAATAGAGTGACCTGCCATGAGTGTATGTTGTACTAGCGACGATGTTGTTGTTTTGCTGCTTACATCCTTCTTATGTTCCTGTGCCCTCACGCTTATTCTATGATTTATCTGGCCAATATATGTCCTATCACACTCCTTATATAGTATGTCGTATACGCCTTGGCACTCTAACGGTAGTTTGTCCTTTGGTGTAACTAATGTATTGTCTATTTTCCGGTTTGTAGTGAAAGTAGTATTTATTTTTTGTTTCCGAAGTATTGTGCTGATTTTGTTTGTGATTCCTCTTACGTAGGGTAGATATGCTGTTGCTATGAAATTATCCTCATCGGGTGTTCTTGTATGTTAATTTCTGACTCGATTAATGCGTTACAAATTGTGTTGATTTCTAAATTTTTGTGTTCCTGGCCTGCCAATCGTAATGCTGTTGGAACTAAGATTTTTACTATCACGTTAGTCTGTACGGGGTGGTGATAGGCATTGAAATATCCATTCGTGTGGGTCGGCTTACGGTACACAGTATGTCGAAGTGCCCCGTCGCTGTTCTTTTTCACCATTATGTCTAGGAACGGTTGTTAATTTTTTCCATAGTAAACTGGATCTTATCGTTTTCCCCTTTTGGTTAGCCTAAAAACTGAAGAAGTTTTTCTTTTCCATGTCGCCACGCTGTTTTTAGAACTTGCTCTTTAAAATAGGCTTCAAATAAATTGGCTACCACAGGTGAAAGTCGCGATCTCATTGATGCTTCACCGATTTATTTGAACCACTCCCCGTTGAATGTAAAATGAATGGTTTTCATAGCCGAGCATGGGATAAAACCCGAGAGAACAACAGTAGCCCTTTCTATCAGGTCGACCTTTCGACGAGATCTCAGTCATCTTCTTCTGGACACTCTCGTTCGGCTAGCGATCAGAGCTGGACTAACGCTTCTCGTCATGTCCTTTATGTCCCTTCTCCGCTCGCAGCCCGCAGGCATCACTGTCATTGTTCCGCCGATCCTGTGTTGCCTCTTGTAGCCTATCTGTTGGGATATACTTCATAACAGTTCTCCAAGCCAATGGTAGACTTTGCACGTTGTCCCGCTCGTTGAGGTTGTTGCTTGATATAAAGGAGTTACGCTTTGGTCATATAAGAGGTGCTGTCCGTTGGATTTATTTTCGTATGGAGGGCTCTGTTTATGGTATTGGTGATGATACCGTTGCTTCATAGTATGTATGTGCACTCGCAGCACTCGGTTTGGATGTGATCGGTGTCGGCTAACTGTTAAGCTCTTAAACCAGGGTTTTCGCTGCTCCTTATATCTGTGCAGGATGGTGGTGTGATTGCGCAATGAGGTAGCGATTTGTACGACTCGCCTTTCCGTATATTGTATGTCCTAATATGCCAACCTGTTTCTTGATTACTAAAACGTCTAGAAATGGTAATTGGTTTCTTTTTTCAGTTAATGGTGGACTTGATCTTTAGATGGATACTGTTGAGGTGTGAGAGGAAGTCCTATAGCTTATCTTCGCCGTGTATCCACATCATGAAAGTATCATCCACATATCTGAGCCACAGCTTCAAAATCTAGCTATGATGGGTGATAGTAATGATCCCATTGGCGCTGCTTCTGTTGGTCTGTACCTCTCCCCATTGTATGTGAAATAGGTGTTTTTCAGACAATGCTCTATTAAGTTTATCAAATAGCCCTCCAATTGGTGCTTGTTTCTGATTATGTTGACTGTTCCATTGATCGATACTTGGATGAATAGCGAAGTTACATCGAGGCTAACTAATATGTGTGTGCTCTCCAAATGTTGTTGATGAAGTTGCCCACATTCTTAACGTAAGTTATCTGCTTCCTGTATAGCTTTAGTTGGCTTGCAGGTAACGGGCAAGGGCTTGAGTCAGTGATCGTATGCTACTCACTACGGGTGTTAGAAGGACATTCTGTTTATGGGTCTTCGGTAAGCCGTACCTCTTTGGGCAGTTTGAGGATTTTTCCCTAATGGATTTCTTAGTTTCTTTATTCAGCGGTGCGTTATTGATTTTAGTTCTAATCCAGGTACGTTGTTGCGTCTATTGCGATGGATTTATAGATGGGATCGTCAACATGTTTCTACTTCTTGTATTTGTAGTCAGTTGTATTAAGGATCTCCGTAGCGTTACCTTTAGCTGCTGGAAGGGTGATGATATTCTCTTCCCGTTTAAGCTTGATTAGGGCCTTGAACTCCTCTGTATTTTATTTCTATGGTGGGTCCTGTATTCCTTACTATAGTGCAGACCTATTGTCGTACAATCCGTGCTGCCCTCGATTCCAACATGCTAATAGCGTTCTCGACTCGACACACGATCTTCTCCGCTGGTAGATCGTTGCGTGCGATTGCGTAATTAAAATCTTTGGAGAGAACCTACTCTATTGCTCTATAGTTGTCTATCCGATAAATTGTATACCACCTTCGTATTATTCTGAGGCAGAGTAGGCGTTTCCTGGTTTTGTCTAACAAAAGTCGTACTATTTTCTTTTCTTGTTTTTCTGTCCTGAGAATGGTATCCTTCTCGGCCCTGAAAGCAGCCGTCCATCTTGTTCCACAGGCAAGGATGGATTTGTGGGGTCGGACGGATATGAAGTTTACTTAGTTTGGTGTCTAACTGTCCCAATTTTCTTTTGGTACGTCGAATTGATTCTCGTAGTAGCGCTTGGCTTATCCGTAGTAAAATTCGTGAGGTTTTGGCCGTTTTGACGTGATATGATAATCTGCAAAAAGTTGGTTCAGCTGTTGTTCTGAAATCGTCTTAGTGTCTCGAAACCGAAGTAATGACGTTTTAACAAAAGGTAATTAATAAGTAAAGCAAATAAGCAGTTTATATTGAATAATGTTAAATAAATTATAATTTAGCGAATGCACAACCTTTATTTCTTGCATCCTTTTATCTAATTATATTTTGTTCGCTTAATTGTATAATCACAGTATTCGAGCAGAGACGTTGAGAATGTTTTTAGTTTTTATAATTTGTTTTCACTTAAAAAATAAAAATACTATTATACGTTGATGGATTCACAGTACATTTTTATGTGCACCATTATTAATGAGCAGGTTCTTAAGAATCTAAACGCAAAATAACATATCCCTGATAAGTGATGTTCCAAAAATGTTCTTTATATACAATATTATATATTTTCAAGTCAAAGTTATTTAGTTCGACCACAGTTTATGAGACACCATGTTCATTAAATTTCAATAAAGGAAGCCTAGCGCATTAAAGAGGGACATGAACTAATACAACTCCACCGATTAAGTTGACGCTCGGGAAAACCTACGAATGCAAGCAGTTGCCTTAATAGCACTAGAATGGCTTCATCCTTAAATCTATCTCACATGCAATAACACAATACCTCGTGGTAACTAATGCCACTTTCCAAAAACGCCTCCTTTACTACTATCATGCTGACTGCGTCCGTTTAAATTGTCATCTACCACCTACAAACGAAGTTAACACAATTTCGGTGACATCCTCCCTCCTTTCTTCCAACTAAATTTATGTAATCGTCTTCTAATTAGTACACGACGCCTTTCCGCGGACTTGTGCAGAAGTTGGAACTTAATAAATGCATAAATTAATCTATAAAGCGGCTATCGATTCACAATCCTACACCGTCATTAAAAAGTTGACGGAGAATAGAGGTTTTATGAGACTTTATACTATAGAAATTGTTTTGTTACAATACAATCTTTGAAGTATTACTGGAGAAAAATTATGTAAGAATTCATATATCATGATTAAATTTAATTTATTTTATTTATTATTTTTTACGTCTATATGTAGATGTATTACACTGATTAACGCTAATTAACTTTAATCAAATCGTAAAATATAATAAATAAATTAAATTAAATTTTTGCGCTTTACATATATTTTAATGTTATCTTGTTTTTAGAAGTGGCATAGTCTACCGTCTATCGTACCATAAAAGAATACAAGGACAAGTTACCCACCAAAGCAAACTTCTGGAAGATATTCTTTAATTCCAGATTACGATGAAACTATCAAGAATTCTATAAGGCAATTAATTCATAGTCTTTTTTTATAAAAATGAACTTCCTACACTTGAGAAAGTGCTGAAAGAAGTAAAACAAGTGAATATTGGTCCTTCAACATACACACAAGGAACCTAATTCACGCAATTAATGAAATTTTATTTTGGAAGTGCCCTACATATTAAATATTCACCTACTTTTCGCTATTTAAACATTCACAAATACGTACTAATATAATAGCAAAGATCTTTACCCAAAAAAAAAAGAATAATTAATAATAAGTTGATTCAAGGCAAATTCTGGACTTCTCACTTGTCTGATACCATGGCATTAAAAACTGGTACACTATTAATATAGCTGATTCACTACGGCAATTATAAAGTCATGTAGGTAATTCTTTAACAATTCGGTATCATTTAACGATGAAACTAGGTATATGTAACATACATACGTCATCTAATACTTGTTTTTGCCCATACTTTATATTCCTTTGTCTCCGGCGGCATCTACTCATGTTCCAGCAATAATTTAGAGTAGGGGCCTGGGTTTTCTACACATAAAGTATATTACGAACTAATAATCCACTTGGTGCCAAGGAGGTAGAGGAGCAGGAGTAAATTTAACATTATCGTGTACAGGTGTCGGGAATGATGTCGATCAAACATGATATTGAATATCGGATCGCTAGCAGAAGAGAAGACGATATCGAAAGCAAAAAATGGAGACAATGTATGTGAATGTATGTCTTGTATGACAGACACTTACACTTGGTAGTCATCTAAGTAAATGATGGTGCAGATTTTACGTATTAGGAGTTACAATCAAAGTTTTATTACCGTAATAGTGTGTTTCTTCAATTAACATGTTAGTTACTTCCAACGTGTTTAATAAACAAGAATAATCTTCGCGACTCCAGAATTATGGAGCAGTTATACATCGCAATTTATAAAATATGAAACAAAAGTTGTGTGAAGGTAAGCAAAAACAATTCTTTCTTTGTAATTAAATTATCTATCTTTACCTAGAATGATTCAGCTGACGGAATACGAGCGATTGACTTAGTTCATGATTATTGGAATTGATGAAGCAAACTGTCGAAATCAAAATATTTATTAAACGAAATATTTCCCAATAGAAACTCTGTAAGTGTTGATGTAAAAGAAACACTAGACGATTACTAGAATTTACTTTCGATAAAAAATGCTGCTCACCGAAAGACTAGAAAGCCCCCATAAAATGACGGAGGAAATAGTGGAGGGTTCTAAGGGATCAACTAGCATACACTAAATCAAGAGATGAACCAATTTATAGAGCTTTCAAAAAAGAAACATCACATCCTTACAAGGTCCAATTAATTCACGAATTGACGGCAGATGATCTGCATCAAGGAAACGGAGTTTAGTGATATTCTTTCAATAATGATTCGTAGACTTCCATTGTTGTAATTGTGAATTTCTCCATAGCGCTGTCCACAATAAGAAAAAACACCTCCACCCAGAACTCAAAAAGAAATCCGGATTATATATTTTTTCATAGTTAGACTTGCACTGCGTTTATAGTGACATAGAGATTCCTTGTGTATGTTAAAATAAACTTCTGCTTTATTTTTATAAGGTACATATAATATCTAAATAAAGCAGCAAGTTAGCAACATATGCATAAATAAAACATATACAGTGAAATTCCCCTTCGCGGACACCCCTCTTACACGGACACCTCCCTTAAACGGACAGTTTCTCATGGTCCCCACCGGCTCTCATATAATTTCCATTGTATTAACTTTTTCTTGGACTGACATTCTCTTCAACGGACGCGGACACGAGCAAATGTTCCCTTAACCGGACAAAAAATAAAATAAAAAGAAACGCCTTATCTTATTTTTATATCGAGAGTATTGCTATTGCATTTCTCAATCGCGCCGCGCGCCAATTTCGCTGGAACTTCCCCGAGTAAAGCGGAGATTTACCGACTCTAATCTTTCGGTACAAACGCAGCCTGTCATGCATTTCTGCCTAGCGTGAATTAGGGACTTGCCCAAGTTGGTCGCGGATTTACCGTTCTTATTCTTTGGGTGTACGCTTTCGATTGAATCTGCTTTCAATATTAGTCTGATGTCTATTTGGACAAGACACAGCGGGCGACACATTCATTGTAGAAATGGCTCCAAACAGAAAAATTCTCACGCTTAAACAGAAAATTGAAATTGTTGAAGTTTACAATAAAGAGAAATTAAGTTTAAGGAACTTATAAAAGCATTTTAATATTGAAAAACCACATGCTGCAGATATAATTAAACATAAAGAAATCCTTCTAAACAAATGGATATCGAACAGCAATTTGAATGAAAAAAGAAGCTTTTTGACGGGTGATGGTATTAAAATTGACAAATTGTGTTATGACTGGTTTACAGCAGCTCTCCATAAGGGGATTCCTTTAAGAGGTATGCATATGATTTTTTTAGATAAGATTTTCTTGTACTAATGCGTTGATTTTCTTTTCATACTAAACTCTAAAGTAGATAAAAAAAAGTGAGATTACCAATAGGTTTGTCGTGACAAAAACGCAAAAAACTTATTTTTGTTTTAGGTCCGCTAATACGATGTAAAGCAAGAAAAATAGCCGCTTCTTTGGGACGTTCTACATTCAGTGCTTCTTCTGGTTGGCTCAATAAATTTAGAATCCGCCACAATATAAGTTTTAAAGCGATTTCTGCTGAAGATTTTTCATCGTTTTTAAAAAATGTCCTTCTTTGATTAAGGGATATTCACCGAGAGACATCTATAATGCCGATGAGACATGCCTGTATTTTAGGGCTCTACCCGACAAAACGCTCACATTAAAGAAGGAAACAAGGAAAAAATGTGTTGGGGGTAAGCATCCCAAAGACAGGTTTATTATTTGCATTGTGCAAATATGGTGGGTGAAAAAGAAAAACTCCTAGTCATTGATAGGGCAGCTAAACCCAGAGCTTTTAAAAACATTAATATAAATCACCTGCCTGTAACTCGGAAATACAATAAGAAAGCTTGGATGACAGGACAAATTATGACAGAGTGGTTGGAAGACCTAGATTGGAAAATGGCTAAAGAAAAAACAAACATTTTGTTATTTTTAGACAATGCGGGATCTCATCCGAAAGACGTTCGCTTAAATAATATAAAAATATTATTTTTACCCCCTAATTGTACATCAGCTTATCAACCACTTGATCAGGGGATTATAAAGAATTTTAAAACTTATTACCGAAGTCTAATACTCAAACATCTGCTAGTAAACATTGAAACTGCTGGTACAGCTTTTGAGTTAATAAAGAAAATTACACCACTGGATGCAGTTTATTTGGCAAAAACCGCTTGGGACCAAGTAACCAAAGAGACAGTTCAAAATTGCTTCCGCAAAGCAGGATTTAGTCATGCAAATATGCAAATATGCAAAGTGAAGACCAGTTAACTGAGGCTGATACATCTGACCTAGAAGATGATTTGCCTCTTAGTGTACTTTCAGATATCCTCAAAAATAAGAATTTATTGAAATTGACGGATAATGAAAACCTTAATGATTTTTTGAACGTAGATGAAGATTTGTACGTTGAAGATCCAGATTCAGAACAAGAAATTGCAAATCCAGTTGAAATACAAGAACTTCCGGAAGATTCTGATGTCGATGAGGTTCCAGTGCCAACAGAAGCTATCCCAAATTATGGTAAAGATATTACCCTGACCAAGCAGCTCAAAAGTTCTGTCGAAAATCACGAAGCTACAGAGTCTTGGACTCTGGAAGTTTGGAGTCTGGAACTTCTTTCTAAATTAGAAATACGATTTCGAGACACCATTTTAAAGAAAAAGAGAAAACAAACAACAATATATGAATTTTTGCGTCCTTAAAGTGACCATTCATTTCATTGTTTTGTATTACGCAGTATGTAATACATGTACATATATTACACTTTATATGAATATATCTAAAGGAAATAAACTTTTTTTTTCTTAAGTTTAAAGTTTCTTATTTATTTTAAACATATTTGTATACATATACGATTTAAACGTCCCAATTTCTTTAATATAGTCATTATTCCTTAAAACACGATTTTTGTTGTATCTACCACATATTTCTTTTATGCGGACACCCCTCCTGAACGGACATCTTCAGTTGGTCCCGTTGGTGTCCGTTCAAGAGAGATTTCACTGTATATAAACGATTAACATTTTTTTTTGTAGTGACGGACAATAGCGAAAGTAAAAGTGTATTTATAAAATTTCACTCCCGTATACAATTTCCCACTTTCTCTGCCATTTTATATATGTTAAATTTGGCTTTACTTAACGAAACCAGGGTTTCTTAAAATTTTGTACAAACAAATTCTTTACCGTTACCCATCATCGGATTTAAAGCGTTAAGAGAGCATGCTTCTTTGCCATTGTTACCTTACTTTATCGCTTATTAAATACAATAGCAATTTGCTTAAAAACAATCTAAGGATTAATGTTCGAAAGGTATTGAAACAAAACAAATCGAGGTTCTGAGTACAGAAGCGGAAATTCTCAGAAATTTGTAATCTATATCTCTGTTTAACTATCTAAAGCTACTTCATATTTTATACTGTTCTCACACTTGGTTTACTACTCCAGCACATATCTCTTTATTTATCCTTGCGGCGATGGCTTTTATTTACCCCAATGTTTCCGCGCCACCGGGACTTCCAAACAATAACCGGAACGATTCAAGCGCAATCGAAGATCATTCTGCACGCTGCATTCGGTATTTATAGGTGTTTGATGGTCTCGTTTCGCCTCGACAATTCCGCCTTAAACCTTTTGCCTTTAGTATAAAACTAATAAGGACGATAAGTACTCGAGGCCAATAGTGTTTATGTATTTTCCGATGTGGAAACAAAAGTCGATTGGATTTGTTCGCACTTACCGCGCGAAAATATCGATTCATAAAATTTTACGCGAAGCGAGGCTTTTACGGGGAAGTTTTATCATCGATGGCGACCAATAGGTAATCTTCGATTTGGCGGCATTTATACATTATATATTGTACAGTTTATGGCTCGTTGCCGTTCTAGCACCGTAACTTTATAGACACAACGGATCGAGATAGTTGTAATACCTGTTTAATCCAAACAACGGTAATAAACTATACGATTTTCGTTAGCGACACATAATTTATTTGCTATTAGCTTTAGATTTACACAGGAAATACGGTTTCTTTTAATATTATACTTTCTACTACCTATAAAGCTTTTTGATTAACGTATTGTACTTGGATCGTAAGAACTGTTAAGGACTTAACATTGTTTTTTGTGTTTTGTAAGTTTTTTACTACTATGTATTTTATCTTCTTTGCATTATTATTTTCATTTAGAATATTATTTTATTTTCATTTTTATATTTATTTATTTTGCTCTCTTATATCCAATTTTATTTTAATATGTATGTACATTACGCATTGTATATGTATGCAAGTCAGCCATTCGCATTACGCTAGCTAAAACTGCCTAATTAGAAATCATTCACTGCAACGTCGTCGGATATGTAGTGGGAGTTTTCTTAAAATTTAAGGTACACAAGCATAGGCAGTCGTCTCCCGCGCGACGGTCGAGGTATTAGCGATCGTGCACTCTCGGTCACCTTTCATGCCTCGTCGTAACGTGTACAGTAACGTCGTCGTAAGATTATTAGAGATTTCTAAGATTTTCGAGTTTTGGCGGGAATCGTCGAGGACGTTGTCTATACATTTATTTCTGGCGGGAGTCATTTGGTAACGTCGTGTATAGATTTTTTTAATAAGTATAAATTCTCGATTTTCTATCATCGTACGTCGAGGCTACTGTGTCCATTGTCGTCTATACATATTTTTAGTCTTCAGTTAAGTTTGTGTCGGAAATTATTTTGGTGAGATTGTCGGCGCGCATGTATAGACCTCCTCTACAAGTACGATCACTCCGCTTCTTGCTGACGGTCGTTGCGGCCGCAGCGCCCGTTGTCTTTTGTACGTTTGTTCGGTCCTTGTCGTATCGGGACTTAGAAATTTTTCATTTAGTTGCTCGTCGTAGCGGACGAGTGTCACGGACCAGTTTTCTTATGTAATGTCGGCATCATCGCTCCGTTTTACTTGTCGGTGCGCAGTTTGCACATTTGCTGGTTACTGGATTTTTCCCTTCTTTGGGGCGCAGTAGTATAGAGCTAAAGATTGCACATAGCGTAATATTTCAAACGAGAACGCCTGGGTAGCTATGACATTACTTTTGTATTGAGATCGGCTATTATCGCTACTATCGCCCTCGACCAGGCGTTCAAGCTCTAAGAGATAGGGTGGGTTCCCCTATAAATGTGAATATAACAAACGTATTTGGTCAAGTACAAATACATGCCAATAATACAGGGCCAAGTCCCTTAGGCAAATTTAAAACAAGGAAAGTATATTAGGCTCCCGGAAAGGGACATATAAATAAGCATAGCACCGAGGTGCGCTTATAAATTTAAGAAATAAATAGGGTTGGCTCCCCTATAAAAAGTAGTGGTGCATGCAAACAGATAGAGGCATTAGTACATGCCTCTGACAAAGCTTCAGCGGAAGCATATAAGAGTTTAACCTTTTAAACAGAATTAAGACATAGCGTTGCAACGTACATGCTGAGGCATTACTTTATGTTGCTACCAATGAAAATACATATACAAATGCTAATGTACATTACATGTATAAGAGAGCTCGAATAACTGCAATTGTTGCAAATCTATATATCTTACGTACATCGTACATGTACATAGGCATGAGTGGAAACCGTGTAACCATTTCATTTTTAAATATATTTTTTTTGCGCATGCGCATTGAGTTTCACTGTACAACCTCTCCTCTAGTAAATAAGCGAACATACTCTACAAGTAAGTATTGGTCAAGTAATTTAGGAAATTACGAGCAGGCTACAGCGGCGTTGTTCTTCAAACCAGGAGAACGTAACAAGAACTATACATACATTCCGATGTAAAAGGTGAATGTCGAAACCCAGATATGCAGTACATGATATTATTTACTATTTTTACGTAGATACACGAAATATTTGGTGAAGGATCAATAAGATATACATGTATCTAGCAGATATGTTGAAAAACCTCAGGTATAAACTAATCTAACGAGAAAGTTCCTTTCTTTAAAATTCTCAAATATGTAAATTAAATTTGAACAAAAGAAATTACCAAGGCTACATCAAAGTATATTCTAAAGAGTACGTAGTTTTAACAAACTTTCCTTTAAATAAAAACGAATATCTCATACTGTCCCCAAAACTGATAAATAATACTCCACGAGGGTCTACTTATTGTTTGAAAATTAACAGTATTTCAGTTAACAGCTTGATACCATTAAAATTTGATTTGTTGTTTTTTAAACTCAGTGGTCCTCATCCCAAAGGCGTCTAAACATCCAACATTTAGGTGATCTGCTTACTTCTTTCTCGATCTGACGGTATTTATTTTAGCTGCCGTTAAATATTTAGTTGCGTACTAAGGTACCCAGAGTGGTACACCCTATCGACTTAGATTTGATCTTCATTTTTACTCTCATGAAGTACTCTGATTAGTACTGCTGCAACTAGGAGTTTTACGATAATTCCACCAACAAATATATTATAATACATGTTTCATTAAAATAACATATTAATTCACTTAATGCAGACTTAATAATTTCTTAACGTGACGGTATATGTCACATCAACAACATATGAATAAGGACTCGAATTCACTGATAAAGAAATTCTTCGGCTACTCATACAAAAAAGCAATACTTTTTATAATCAACTACTACCCAATATTTTTGTTAAAATCGGTGGATTTGGAATAATTAAGGTGTTAATTATTCCATTTATGTGCGTACTAAATTTATTTATTTCTATTTACGTATTAGCCAAAAACTATGTGTACTTAAGTATTCTTAAAGCACGAGGTGGTACAACGAGTGAATTTAATGAAACTGAAATATATATTAATTTGTTATGTCACGTCAATTCATTCCCCTTCATTCGAGATATTCAGACAAAATAGAAACTAGTTTCCCAAATCAGCGAGGAAATTTAACTTTTGCTTCATTAATACTAAATTCGTAAACTCGTAATATTTAACAGTTTAATCAACGCCACTACCTCCGACTCACACCAAGAAAATTTCTTTACTTTATTAGTTTAGGTGATTCGAACTTTGTTTTTACAGAGTAATCTGCATGTTGGTCTACAATACCTATTCATTCGAATGGCGTGATAGATAAATTAAATTACACATTTTTGGTAACTTGATTTAATAGTTTAAAGGTCTAGCATTATAAAGACAACTAAAACGTTAAATAAATACAAAATAGCCACACAAAAATTACTAAAAACTAAAAATTACTATAATTTCGAATCAATTAGGCGCAACACTATTTTTTCCTAAAATTTCGTCATTCTACTACCAATCCATAATATGGTTTTTATTATACATATGACATAAAAATCATGCCATCAATATCATATCAATATAGAAGATAATCTTCTATAACACAATTACTTCGGAGTATGAGGTTACGAGTGAATTTAAGGATTAATTACGTCACAGCAACATTTTCATTGCATATCTATCAACATGCATTATTTTTTCTATAATATACTTTTAAGAAGTAACATATTTTGCGTTTATTTCATACTACTCTAACAGGGAAATATCAAGATCGTGAAATAATCTTGAGAAAATTCACTATCGCGAATTTGTCAATTTTTTTTTTATCTCGAGAATGTAATAATTTCAGTACTAATTATTTTTTTACGCATTTTGTTGTTGACATTCAATCCTACGGAATGCGTGATATTACTTACGATTCTATACTGTCTTTGATTACATTTGCGCAGGCCTTAATTTTTTCACAGACGTATACCACTTTTCTAGTCCTTCGTTTGGTTTTTCTATTTTGCCATAGTGTTTTGGGTTCTGCTTTATACAGCGCCGCCTCCCAGGTGTCTCTCTCATTTTGTAATACTTACTTTTTCGAATCCCCAGAGGCAGCTTTTGAGCAGGTACCATAAGAACTACTTTTACACTCCTGATTAACTTTACGTTATTAATTTATTGCTTTGCTATTACATCTATTATTATTCTCGTTGTCGTTGTTCCCTTACAGTACCTGCACCTCTATATTATCTGTTGTATTATCTGCTCATGATCTATGATCTACTATTCTAGCTTAGTTTCTATATTACTTCGCGTTCTAACCTACATACTTTAGAATTACAAATTCACCATGGAAAGGACGTTTTTTAAGATCAACAACATTGCTAAAAGCAACCACTACTGCTAGTGAATGACAAAGGAATTACAGAAAATAATAAAGAAGCTATACATAATTACAAAGTATGACGATAGCAATCTACAATAGTCACAATCGGAATAGCGCGGGATACAGCTTACTGGAGTGAAATGAATGCGGTAACGTGGATCTTTAGAAACTGTTGAAAATGTTGATAGCATGTTCAACGAAATCTGAAATATAACGAACATGGAACACCCAGACGAAACAACTTCAATATATACCTTTTTGTGAGATGTTGCAATACTATTTTTTATATATTTAAGCTTGTTTTTTGCTTAAATTCATCATATTTAGGAACAAATTCTAGTCAGTTATATGATGTCTGTTCATGACTCTCCACGTGTTTGCAGGAATTACTTTCGAAATTACTAAACTGTTTATCATTTGTCAATCCCTTCTAAAGACAAATTTGCAAATTTCATTTGTGTAAAAATTTTAGTAAAAAGCGGTGCGAATATGAATATTAAAAATACGCTGTACTTCAGTTCATATAAATGGTATGATTTCATTGTATAAAACACACAATAGGTCTCGTATTTTCGAAACCAAAATAATATGCTGCAAACATATAACACAAAGGTGCTTTTAATTATTAAAAATATGTTTTAATGAAAAATTGTCGATTTCATGAAGCTTTATAAATAACTCAAAACAGGAACAAATAGGAAGCAAAATGTTTTGTTATATTTCTTTAGAGTAATGTATACGGTAGTCGTCAGAAATAATCTCGTAGATTAACCAGATTAACCCTTTTTCGTCACTGCTATAGTAAAATGGCGCACATTTTTAAAAACTTCCATTTTTTTTAAATTCTAAAACAAATTGAGCAAAGGAGAAAACAAATATCTACAACAGTCATAAAACTAAGTATACCTTTCAGTTACTATAAGTCAAGCGTACTTCGTACCAATTCACTTTAGTTTGCATGTTCCTTATATAAAAACTGTACACATCCATTTTCCTTCGGAAAATATACTTTCCTAGTTGAGCAGAGTATCTGTCACATCGAAAAAGAATTATGAGATGGTGTCTACCATAAAATAAACACAAACTGCGACCCTATAGATGTTGCTAACGAGATGTTTTCCTCGTATGCGAAGGACAAGGTTAAAACAAAACACACACAACTAAACTTCTCGTCGAAATGCAGTTTCCTCTTTTGATAAAAATTGATGGAGTTCGTAGAACCGCTCTCACGCGGTCGTACTGGCGCACAAAAAAGCATGGGTAGAAAGTAAAGTTTTTTTATTGTATTTGTTCGATGTCGGTTCCGTTGTTCCTTCTGTCACTAACGATTACTAATGACTATATTGTTGCTGACACCACCAGCGCGAGTGGAAAACAGAATGAATAATTTTACGCGTAATGTACATTGGAATCGGAAAAGTTTTTTTTTATTAATGGAGAGATACTTTGGTCGAACTGGATTAAGTTACGACACCGGCTGGTATTAAACGAAAGTTCTATTATGATAAATTATTTAACGGAAAGATATTAAAGTAAGGAAAATCTTTCTTTACTACATCACCATCTAGCTTGACAATCTTATTAAGACGTCTAGTATAGATATAGCAGTAAAAGTAAACGTAAATTTTATCTTTCAAACAAAAGTACCATCAGTTTACTCTTCGGCACGATAGTGAACAACGTTACTAATAATAATAATTTATTACCCAACAGCATACAGCTTATTACAGGATAATCGTATAATAACTACTATGAAACAAGAGTAATTGCGTAATACCAAAAAAAAAAAGCGAATGAAAATGCAAAAATTTCTTCAGCAAGAGAAAACTGCTCTAACAAAAGTTGCCTCAAAGCATTGATAGAAATGTTAAACAAATCAAATCTAGATGTATATACATTAATGCTGTTACATATTGACATAAGTGGTGACTGAGAATGGTGGTGCGTGTTAGCCACGGGAAGATAAAAAGTTAAACTATTCCCACTGTTAAGTCTCGGTATATAAAAATTCAAAAGAGACAGAAAATCCGGAACTGTAAATCGCCGTTTACAATTCTATGTGCAAAAATTATTTGTGATACAACACGATGATCCGCCAAAGAAATAAATGCAAATTCTTTTAGAAGATTAGTATCTAGATAGCCATGTTGCAAAAAAACGTGGTGTTTACGGAAATATAAGGTTTTCAAAAATTTACGCTGTACCATCTCAACTAAATTGATATATTTATGATATCCCGAATTCCACACAATAGAACCATATTCTAATCTCGCTCGAACAAATGCATTATATGCAGCAACAAGGGCATCACTACTCAAATGTTTAGTATTACGAAACAGAAAGCTTAACGTTTTAAGAGACTGTTGACATATACTTACAATATGCTTGTTAAATGTTAGCTTAGTAACAAAAAATATACCAAGATCTCTGTACTCCTCACAACGCGTTAAAAGTTCACCGCCAACATTGTACGCATACCCCACTGTATCAGTTCTACGGGCAAACGTCATCACTTTACACTTTGCAATATTTAGTGGTAAATGATTCTCTAGATACCAAAGGTGAATAGATAGCAGGTCACTCTGCAAAATGACACAATCTGCAGTGGAGTATATTCTGCGAAAAACTTTAAGGTCATCGACGTATAGTAAGCATTTAGATCTAAGCCGGTCAGAAAGGTCATTAATAAAAATAATAAAGAGGGGCGGTCCAAGAACATGGCCCTGTGGCACACCTGGAGGAGGCTGATATAAGCCGGACCGAAAACCACGGTACGTCCACTCAAATAGGATTGCAAAACAATATCAGATCGTCAGAGATACCCCACATATTCAGTTTACGTTATAGGGTTTGATGTTCAACCCTATCGAAAGCCTTAGCAAAATCTGTATAAATGACATCTGTCTGAAGACGTAAATCTAAAGCCTCAGACACATCATTAGAAAATGCGCACAGTTTGGACACTGTTGATCTGCCTTTAATGAAACCATGTTGCACCGGGGACAGTTTAGCAGCAACCTGCGAATATATATTTATATAAAATAATTTCAAAAACTTTAGCAAAGTGTTACATTTTAATATTTCTAACGGCATAAGAAATATTGAACTTTCCCAACAATTGCATTAACTATTACCACATGCTGTATGTTTACAGAATAATACTTATACAAGTTATACTGGGCTTGCGCTAATTGATGAGAAAATTTGAGCGTTATACTATTTACAAAATTAACTATTATCAGACATATCTAAATACTTTTAGTTCACTGCTAAAAGTGCCTTTTTACTAACTATTAATACTATGATACATGTGCCCGACATCATATTCGTTAAGGAACTGGCATATGTTAACTTGATTTATGTTGTGAGAAACTCATAATAAATTTTAAAATTCTATTGTATAAAATAAAATTAGTTTGTAAATTTGTCAAATAGGTGGATTATATAGTATATCCCTAACATTTGATATCTGACACACATATTCGTGTTATCATCCCTGGTGTGTATATTTGTGAAAAGCACATTCATTAATCGCCAATATTTACCGCTTTAAAACCGACAGCATTATATCGATATGACATTAAAAAAGCTTTCACAATATTTGCAATTTATCATCGCATTGTGCGGAATACTTTTCCAACGTCTCCACCCCCTACACCCGTTTCATTCATTCTGGCGTGATTTTATATAACTGATCGAGGTTAGTACTTTATCGCAGCCTCTTCCATGTTATTTGAGAAGTAGCAGTCACCGCACAAATAATCCCCACATCAATTACTGTAACGTGAGCAACGAAGCCCAATTACTTATGTGCTTACCATTATTACTAGTACTTATTATTATTAATGAAGAGCATGTTGGTTCGTACAGAGTATTTAGCTGCAAGTCTTAACTTATGTTGCGTTGTCTTACTGCTATATCGCAAGAAACATTTGCAAAAATGTTTTATTAACTGAATTGCACTTTTGGGAGCACGAAAACCATTTTTGTGACTAATAAATTAAAGCAGCCACTGACTCGAAGTTTGAAAGTATAACATATGAAATTATTATTACTTTCGAACCGATCTTCTAGTTGCAAGCTGAAAAAGTAGCATATATTTAGAGCAAATATGTTTTTAGTACATTTATCGCAGTAAATACTACAATATATCCCTACATATTCACCAAAGTGTTTCTTAAATTGATATAAAGTACTGTTTACCTGCATTCTATTATGTAATTTTAAACCAAACAAACTGCTTTACGGACAAGAAGGAAGAAAAGTTTTCCAACCTCCAAAAGAGTACCATGATAAAAAGAATCCCGTTCAGTTGTCTTAGACGATCAGCGCCGACTCAAAAGAGAAGGAAGAGGTCTCGATTGGAGATCTTCGAGAGGATTGGTAACTTCATGGAAAAGCTTACTCCTCTCAAGATATCTAATGATCACAAGCTGGAGCGCGCAGGGAATCTCGAACAAGAAACTTGAGCTCGCTCAGTTACTTGTCGGTAGCAGGATTGATATCTGAAACATGGCTGAAACTTGGCAAGAAGTTCAAGAATGCAAACTTCCACATCAGAAAATCTTACCGCACAAGCAACAAAACAGAAGAGTCTACTGCCCTAGTAAAAAGATACCTCGCTCTCCTGCCACCAGCTTGAAGGTGAGTAGTACGATCGTTATCCGGACACACAGCAAAAACGTGGAAATCATACCTTGCCATAATCTACCTTATACCTATAATCATCCATCTCGAGAAACCTAAACGGTAAACACCGTTCATGCGTTCTCCTGCGACCCTGGTTAGACCTGAAAGGCGAGTGTGATGTTATCTTATCGTCCGTTTCCACTTATTTCAGCAGCACGATCCTGTTTAACCCAAATGTGCTGAAAGTCTCGATTCTAAAAGACAGAGAGGCAGGCATTCTGCAAACGGAAATAGTCAACAAGATTAACTAGCGAAACTGTATCCGAAAGAATTTACAACAGACTAAATACCCACCTTTGAAGGCAGAGTAAAATCGCCTCAAGAAAGAGATGGAAAAAGACATCGAGGTGTACCATTTAAAAAGGTGGGACAAAAGAGCAAGGGAGAAATTCTTCCCTAACTACTCAGATCAATATTGCTGCTGAAGATGATAACTTAGCCGTCGAAACGTGCTACCTGTTTTAGTGAAGTATTGTTGTTAAGGAGATAGTGAAGTGTTTCAGTGCCAAATTTTACTCCTAAATATCGAGGTTGTCGTTCTAGATTTATTTTGCTTTAGTCATGCTAAGCCATTTACTAGTTCACAGTTAAATTTTGTAACAGCTAATTTAATATCATTATCTTAGCTAACTAGAACATTACCTGCAAAATTATTATACACTTCTGTGTGAAGTCACTAATGTAGAAAATAAACAGAAGGACCTAAAATTACACCAAATATATACCCATGAGAAAGCCCCAAGAAAATATTCATTGATTCGCAGACTTTACGAATTCAATTCCTCAATAATTCTATTTTGTAATCACACATCTATCATACTTTAAAAATCGGTCCCTGTCTGTAGTTTGTATATAACAATAAGGAAAAAATAAATTCCTAACATGTTATTTCAATTTATATTATGTAGCTAATAGTTACGATTAACTTCCTATTATTAATTATAGCAGTATATTAATTCCAATTTAATTCAAATTTCGGTGTTTAGTGATTTTAGTAAGTGGGTCATGATAGCCGTAGATATATATTACCCTTCTGTAATATTAATGTTTTTTACGCACTTCCAATATTCAGCAGCAAGTCTCTTAAGTGGAAAAACGTGGGTATTTTATCATATTATATATGCTCTTTAACAAAAAAAAAGAAAAAATTAAAATATCTTACCCCAACTTATCTTTAGAAATACTACAGTCAACTTAGCTAGTTATAATTAATTAAGCTAGTTCTATTTTTGTATGTCACCAGAAATGCCGACAGTAATAAAATACTCTAAACAATAGTCGTAACGGTTGTCGGGTTCCGCCGTGTCACTAGGCTTTATCCCTGACGTTTCGCGACAACTGCGGTTCGCATTTTCAAAGGTACCGCAGTTGTTCGCGAGACGTCACGGACAAAAACCTAGTGACACGGCGGAACTCGACAACCGTTACGACTATGTCAAACGGCCGTGAAAGTCTGAAATACTATTTACTATAAACAATGTTGAGGAGAGCAAAAATAGCAGAAATATAAAAGATAAACCTAGTTTTAGCAACAGTTAATAATAGCTGTAGCGTCCAAAGAAATTTCATCAGCTAATCTGACTTCCGAAGATTATCTGCATATTTAATAAAATTATTCATCAATTTTAGTTAAATAAAACCTTATTAAAACAACCATCTGAGTTTTCAAATAGTTGAAAACTCTAATGCAAATGCATAACGCCTTGCATTTCCTCTTTCCGTTTCCGCTGCTTTTGTTTTCCATTTATTTTTGCAACTTCCTCTTTAGTACGGATGCAAAAATAAAACAGTAGGTGGACTGAGATGAGAGCTTTCCTTCCAAACTGCGGCCTGAATAGCGTGGAATTCGGATAAATTACATTGAAAGAAGAAGAAGGCCGTCTTCATAGAGCAAAAGTTTCTTCAGCATCACACTTTGGCGGCGATGGTAGTCGGCGAAATTCCCGCTCAACTTTCTCATTATTTAAAACTACCTAACAACTGTGAATGGAATTAATGGAATATTCAGGTTTTGATAGCAGTTGTAGGTGAATTTAGACGCGATTTTTATAGAAGAAGGTATTTACAAAATATTATGGATACTACATACTACATACTAGCAATACCTATACAAGAAATTTGCTTTAACAAAATCCATAGACCATGTTTATTTTAAAAGTAGACATTGATATTTTGCGTGATTTTCCTTGAGGTGGTTACATTGCTAATTTATGAACACTGTATTAATATGTATTTTGATAGATAAATGAATCCTAGGTATATACATATTATCAATGATCATTCAAAATAATGCCATGCAATTTTTATCTTTTAAGGAATTTATAGAAATTAATAATTGAATAAAACATCCGAAATAAGTCCTTTTAATATCTCAGATTGTATAGGTTCTATATTTATTTCAATTGCACATTTGCTACAGCAAATATTTAAAGTGTTCTCTACCCCTTTTTTCTTTTTTTCGAAAATACTACAAACTGTAAAAAGAACGAGTAACATTTTCTAGATTATTTTCAATCTAAACTAGTTATTTGTCAAAATCGGTTGTTCATTGAACACGAAATATTAACAAAATATTCTCACAAAGAACTCCATCATGCAGGCAACGCGCATGCTATTGACTGATAATTTTACTGAAACTACTTTGTTTGTTGGTAAACACAAATAAATGTTTCTGTTGATCTCGAGAGAAATTTTCAATAATCCAATAATATTACTCCCCAACAGTTCTGTCTAAATATTTACTCTTTCTTCAGCAGTGATTTCTAATGTGCTATGATAGATATAGGTTAGTCAATAACTTAAACAACTTCTGTTAACTTTATCAATTTTTTTTTCAAAACTGATCCTGTTTCTAATCTAATAGTGCATTCCCATGCAGCTGATACATGGGAAAATGTAAATATATAAGAGGCATGCGATCTTTTAGTTCCATTTTTCCCGTATTACACCACACAATGGAAATCCCTCGTTCATGTGCATGTGTTTTGGTGGTATTAGTCGCTATTCTTATGTGATGCTGATTTTAGTGATGGCATTTTTCTTCAATGATTAATGTGCAGCACTTCTAAGTATATATAGGTAATATACACAGTACTATAAATTTATGATGAATCAGTGGAAATAAAAAAGTATGGAGTCAGAACTGTCGATATTGTGCGAGATTACCACTTCAAAATCATCACCAAACAAGTATTCGTCGCAAAATGCACAGCAGTAGTAGGATATATCAAAAATTATTGCTGCAATGTAGAAAATTGAAGAAAATAGAGCAAGTACTTAAAGTAGTCTTCAAGTTTTCACGGCCATTGTTACTGGTTGCCTCTCGGTGATCGAGTTCTCTACCGTGTAGAAATGTTGTAGTGCTTGACGTTTCGATCATCTTTTTCTGATCTTCTTTAGAAGTGAAGCAATTGGTCTAACGTAATCCCGGATTTATATATGGTCGTGACCTATAGAAGAGCGTCCGTTACTACCGTTTGGATGTGAAAAAACCTTTCCAAATACTTGGTAACTGTAGTCCATCTTCTCTATCGGTATTATTTGGATTCTTCTGTATTTTAATATTTCATAATTTCCTGCATTTATCAAAGTTGATTTTGTGCTTGCGGGTGTTTCGCTACTGCTGCTTTGTCTGTGTATTCGTACTTTGTATCTTGTATATGTTCTTTTAAGCTAATGTTGATATGCCTGCCTGTTTATCCGACGTGGACGGTATTTCTGCAGGGCTCCTGGGTTTTGGAGCGAGGATGCACAGTTTTTCGGTGACGGTAATGTAGTGGATAATCACTCGAGAGCATCAAAAATTACATTCGTATTATTATTGCGTAGTTTTCTTCCGATTTTATCCGTGCATTCGTTTATGTACGGCAGACAGATGGTTTCAACCATAATTGTTGGTTCTTCCCATTATTTAGGTTGTCTGTATATGTAATGTAGAAGGTTTACAAAATACAAAAGACCGATTTGACATCATAAACACTATTGATACTTGTGATTGATGAAAAACATTTACATATCCCTTTTGTATAAAACCCTAATTTTAGAAAGTGCAGAACAAATTATAGCAATTATCGTATTTCATCATCACTGTCGTTTCTAATTGACGTACAATATTATTCTCCTTTCTCTCTTTATTCTTACTACTCTACGTTTTACTATCTGGATCATCTATCATAATTAGTTATTACCCTTTTAGTATTTCAGTGTCTGTTGCTATCTATTTTTAGTGTTTATTTCTTTCGAGTTCGAGTCGAAATATACCTAATAAAATATACCTCCTTTTTTTATTGTAGTAGGTGTTAGAGTTCATTTGGTTTAATGGGCTGATTGCCCGTGAACTGCTTGGTAGGTTTCGTAAATTAAACTCAAAGTCTGTTTATGTATTATTAACATATATATAAAAACTCTTAAAATGAAATACAATTTATTCTATGTATATAAAATAAAACAATCTGTTATTACCACCAGTCCGTATATATATATATATGTATATGCTTGAATATATTTACTTTAATTGGAAATTTTATTATCTAGGTTCTATTTAGTATTTTGATACAGCATTCTTAAATGTTTACTATAAGCTTTACACACTTATATGTTTATTTATATTAGCAGCTTTTTGTTTAGGAACTGGACGCCCTAGCAGTGTGAGTATGGCGACTAATAGTCGATCAACATCTATCGTAAATACGATACAACTACCTACTACCCAGGTCTTCCTTATGTCTTACGTATTATGATTTATTTGCTATGGCTATGCTTTCCTTGGGTTTTGTTTCGCATCTAGATGCATATAATATTTGTCCGTAGACTTACTTTGCATCAACGTGCATATAATATTTTTCCGTAGACTTTGCCTTGCCACAATGGGCGTATATTTATTTGCTATGTCTATGCTTTCCGTGAAATTTGCTTCACATCTATGTACGTATATGTATGTTTATCTGTAGACTTTGCCTTGCCTGAATAGGAGCCTCATATTTGTCCGTAGACATTGTTTTGTATATGTGTGCTTATATGTATGTCCGTAGACGATACTTTGCTTGCTTTTTGCCACAGCCCCTTTATAATACCGAGAAAATCACAAACCGCCGATTGTGCGAAAGAAGGCTTACATCGGGTGCCCAATACGAACGGAACATCGCGAACCCGAGCATACGCTAAATCCGGCGCAGTCGATTAGTGAGCGGCAGTAGACCCCCAGTCATACTATAGCTGATCTCAATACATGGTTGTTGTTATGGTATCTGGCTTATGTACTCGTGTTGCTGCCGTAAAATGCTTAGCTAACTTCTGCAGCTTCAGCGCGCGATTATAGCATATTATTTTAAAATGTATTTCAGGCAATTTTTTTTCTGATACCGTATTTTTGTTAGTACATACATGTATAGAGGTACACACAGATTCAGTTGAAAATATATTCAAATGTAAGAATGTAATATATCGAGGTAAAGGTATAAAATAAAAAATACGAATATAAAAAACAAAGACATTCTTGATAATTCCTAGGGTTCGAACAGTAGGTTTTAGAGGTTTAACACTTTATTGTTACTCTTTTAATGTTTTAGCATTTATTTCTTATGCTGTTTTCTAAATTATATTTGTTTCTTGAGTTATCGTCCAATTTCGATTGTATTGGTTTCTATTTAAGAAGTCACTGAAATATGAATTAGAGCAATGCATTGAAATAACAATCTCTAAGCTAAGCAATGGGATACGCATTGTGGTTATAACGAGTACCCGCGTGTCATTATTCAGATTCCCTACCCACAGAGTATACACATCACCCTTTCTTAGCATGATTTTGAAATTCTTATCACAATCGCATTCCCGATTATCCTCCCAACTACAATCTTCGATCCCCAAACTACAGCGATATTGTAATTCGTCTTTCCTTGATGTTTCTACTGATGCGAATAGGACGGTATCAGCATCTATAATAAATTATACTCCATCGTCGATCATTCTATTAACAAAATAAAATAGTCTGCATGTCAGTGTGGCATACTTGTAACATCAAGAGGCTAATTAACTTAAAGGAATTATCTTTTCAAAAATGGAAGGAATGTAGATTTCAATTGTACGACAACAAATTTTATAGACTTTATACTACTGTAAAATCGGAAATTTCGTTATCTTGCAAGGATTACCAAATGTCTATGATATTGAAGTCCATCAGTCCAACAGCTTTTTGGAAATTTATTGCTGATAATCGCAATACTACCGAATATCTGATTGCATTAAACCCCTGCTTCACCCCTAGCATTCGATTCATTTAATGATATAATTAATTTAAATTTCCGTTCCTCATCAGTGCACATCCCTAAGGTGTATTAATATTCGGCCATTTTCTCCTACGAAAGTATTCAAGAAACTAAAATCATCTTTTACTTATGAATATGACGAACTATCGGGTTTTCTCATTTGCCACTGCGCTGCTGTATTGATAGAATCATTATTAATTATTTACAATTTAATAATAAAGCTTCACCGCTTCCTAAGTTATGCAAAACCAGTACAGTGCTTTGTATATTCATGAAAAGAAATATAACTGATATGGTAAACCCTCTTAATATTATCAAAATTTTTGGGAAAAGGAAGGCATTTTAAATCAGCATTTTCTGTGAACGTAAAAATTTTTTTTCAGTTTTCCTCGGATAGATCCACAAACACTAATCTCATCAATAACAGTTTAGATTCTCAGTTGGCAGCAAATACAATTTTTTCGGGTTTTTGCGGTATTACCGTTGTCACAAATGGCAAAATTTGAAAAAATGTGTGGGTAAGTTTTGACGTTATTAATGAACCTCAATTTTTAGCCTACAAAACGTTCCTCTGTTTGAAAATACAGCAAAGATTATCAATTCTTCGTAAAGTAAATGTGATATTTTATCACAGAACTAAGACAATACTACGTTGTGAAACCTAACGTATATTACAAAAACAATAATATCTACTCGAAACCTCTTGTTCAACTTGCAAAGCCTCCAAATATTCCGTATTTACTTTGGTTACAATGAATTAGTCAAGACGGAGTGAGAGAAGTTTCCGTTCAGAGAACTTAACGTGTATTAATCAATTATTATGCCACAAAGACAGAACAACAACACGATATAAGAAGATGAAGAACAGGAAGTGCGAGAGAGATAGTAGAAAGTGACTGGCGAAACCGTTTCTACGTTAATTTATTTTCTTGTAGAGCGGGACGACTTTGTGTAAAATTTGTATCAACATCTAGAGAGAACGGAAACGGTTGACAAAATTGATTGCATCCAGTTCCTTTTGTCTTTAAGAATCGTTTTTCTTAGCGAATTTAATAGAAACAATTAATTCTCCTTTAATTCGTAAATGCATTACTACAATTACGTCTCAGGCCATTGCAATGAACCTATTGTACGGAAATATTAATTGCAATTGAAATATAAGCGTACCGCAGACAAGACTTTATAGACATGAGATAACTTGAAATTTTGTAAAGGAGCAGTGCGCAATTATACAAATATAATCGCGGAATATTCTTCTTTTCTTAGAAAGAAATTGATAGAAATTAACCTTTATATGTTCTTAAATAACAAAGCCTTACCTATTGCTAGTTAAGCAATGTTTTATAGAAGCTGTGAAAACTATTGCATAATCAAGAAGAAATTCTGTTATTATTGACTAATAAAATTTCTAAAAGCAGGATCACTTGCTGATGGTAGAACATTGAAAAAATAATCAAAATGGTAATGCATAAAAATAATACTCCTGCATTTTATTTAGAAGGCTTGATAAGAATATCAGATTACCTCAGAGAAGCATGTCTTACTGGTGCAATCACAGTATATAGTAGGTATGCATGCCAAGTCGATAGTAGATATCTTCACACAAAATTTTTCGACATACGAGTAAATTTTAGTTACATGTGACAAAGTGCCACTGCACCAATCACTTTAGTAGATATAATATGCTAAATTGTGTGTCGGACCAAAATTAATGAGAAGATAGAATTTCTAAAGTGAATGAGTCAGGCAAGATCTCATCTTCGTCTTTTCCTTTTTCATTCCCTTTTCCTTTGTCTTTTCTCTTTCTTATTTTTTTCTTTTCTCCTTTCGCTTTTGCTTTTTGTTGGTCCCCCTTTGCTTTCTTTTCTTTGTATTTCCTTTCTGTTATCCTCTTGTTTTATTTTAGCTTCCTTTTGTACGTTCTACTATTCACCCGAACAGGTCCAACTTTGGAAAAGTCTTATTTCTTACCGACTCTGGCCGGAGAAACCTACATATTCATTTCTTTTAATAGTGGTTTACAAACACATTGTGCAGTGATAGGATTTTGTTTCGAAAAGGAATAAGCACCATCGCGATTATGCATATATCGATAACATTTCCATTTATCGCCTCACTATTTCCTATACTTCTATCAAGGAACCAACAGAAGAGGACTAAATAATCATTCTAATGCATACGATCGATTTTTTCCACTTCCACATAGCTTTCCACGTCTTATAATGCACATATATCCATATATCCACTAGCTATCCCCTTTTGCTATTCTATTCAGTAAAGCCATTCAATCAGAGGCATTTTCTTTCCAAGGCTAGCGGGAGTATTCGTTTATCTGCTCACCGAATCGAGCGCTTCCGAGGAGAACTAATTGCGTAGAAAGCTTTCGAAGAGGAACGGGACCATTTTAAGGCTGTTCTTTTTTGAGCTTAATATGGTAACTTAATCAAGGTTCGTCATCTCACCTTACGCATTGTTTTATTGAATGCTTCGCCGTATTGGCTGGTCTTTCGATTTCCTTTGTACTATTTGCTTATTTAAACAGAACGTATATGTTTCAGGATAGACGTGTACTTCTACATCTTTAAAATATGTAAATTGGAGAATACTTTAGTTTTAATTACAAGAACTTTATGCAACATAATTTGCTAATCATTTTGGTGAATGTCTAGGAGCGCAGTAATAATTGATTTATCACTCCGAAATCTATGTTGGAGATAAAAGCTATTAATTCTATTGAGCAATGGCATATTCAAACAACCGTAGCCGAGTTCCGGTCGTATTTTTTTTTAGAATAAGCTTAATAGAGGCAATGCTCTTAAAATACGAGGAATACCATGAGGATTTGCGGTAGATTTATTTTTAATATTATCTAGTATACAGCGTTTCATTCTCAGAGTAAGGGTGCAAGTACATTGTGTAGTTAGTGTAGCTTATATGTAAGTTGCAAGGAGAGATCGACAGCAACGTATCAATTTGAGTCCGAACGAAATGCCATTAACTTTAATTCCAATATGATCGCTAATCTATGCTAAACAACATTTGTAGTGAATAGTGTTTGACTAAATTGTTGAAAATTCGCCAAGTAGCACGAATTTTATTATCTGATTGAATTATTTAGACCTTTAAATAGTTTTTAATATTAATAATAATAATAATAATCCTTTATTGCCCAACAGCCCAAGGGCCAATTACAGGACAAATTACAATACAATTCTTATTTAAAATAAAATAATTCAAATCGTGTTGCCTACAATAATAACATGCTGAAAATGTATATAATAATGAAACAAAAAAAAAAGAAAGACTCACAAAAATGGCTCCAGATCCCTTTTGTTTGCGTTCCTCACCATGTGACTGAGAGGTGCCTTAAGCAAAATGTTGGTATTAGCTCTAGGTACTTGAAATATATTATAGTAGCGAGTATGATGAGTAGGTACGGTAAAGTTTATTTGCGCTAGAAGGGCTGGCGAGTCGATAGTATTTTTCAGGATCCTGCAAAGAAACTCCACACTGTTACGCTCGCGGCGGTCAGCAAGAGATAGAAAACCATGCTCAACAAGTAAGCTATAATACTCGATACCTCTTGCAGGATACACGTTGTCCATTCGAAAGGAGAGATACTTTAGAAATTTCTTTTGAACGCGTTCGATCATAAGCTCTTGGTGTAAATAACGGGGATACCAAACAATGGAGGCGTATTCAAGCTTAGAACGAACGTAGGCATAATATAAACGTTTCATTACACCTAAGTCTGAGAAATGCCTGCAAGAACGCATGACAAAACCGAGAGTTTTGGAAGCAGATGAACACATGGACGAAATATGTTCCGTAAATGACAGTCTATCATCAAACAAAACACCAAGATCCAAAGTTTTGATATTGCGTGGTATGGCTGCATCATTAATTTGGTAGTTATAGTGTAAAGTAGTGTGAGTGTTATTGTAGGAAACCACAGTACACTTGTTGATGTTCAGAGGGAGATAATTGACCTTGCTCCAAGTATTAATGCGAAGAAGATTGTCTTGTAAATGTTTACAATCGAAAATGCTACCAACAGTATTAAATATCTTTACGTCATCTGCGTATGCTAAGACGTGACACGTAAACAGAGATAGTAAATCATTTATATAAAAATTGAAGAGAAGTGGTCCAAGATTTGAACCTTGAGGAACACCTGATGTTGGAGAAAACGGCGTAGAGGAATAACCGTTGTAGCAGACATAACACTCCCTTCCAGTAAGGTAAGACTCAATCAACGTCAGGAAACCCACACCAAAACCAAATTTATCCATTTTTTGTAGTAGCATCTCGTGGTTAATGCAGTCGAAAGCTTTAGAAAAATCTACGTAAATAACATCCACCTGCTTTCGCTTATCAAGCGCTTCACTAAGATATTGGCCAATGCATGCTAAATTAGTGATCGTCGACCTACCTGCAACAAAACCGTGCTGATGCTCAGATATGAAAGGAGTTATGCAGGTAGATATTTCTTTGTAAAGCAAATGTTCAAATACCTTAGCGAAATTGGGCAGTATACTTATAGGCCTATAACCAGCAATGTTAGATCGGTTTCCTTTCTTAAATATGGGGGTAATTCTGCTAATTTTCCAAACCTTTGGAAAAGTTGACGTGCTTATCGCTAGGTGGAATATAGTTGACAGTGGATAAGACAGAACAGGAGCACAATCACGTACAAAGAAGTTCGGTATTCCATCATCTCCAGTTGTCATCTGTCTCTTGATACTGTTCTCCACATCCAATTCAGAGAAGGCATGAACACAAAAATTATTATAATTGAGAAAAGAGTTGAAAGATACATTTTGATCACTAGGTTTATTTTTGTTTGGTTAAGCGTACAAAATTATCATGCGCGTTCTTTTTTGTAATTCATAAAACTAATTATATCCGCATATTTTTTATGTAGAAGATATGTAAGTTAGATTTAGTACTGGACTAAAAATAAAAGGCATGCATACCGCTTTTAGTCAAACTGATACATAATAAGATAACAAATAAATTACTTCGTGATTTCAATTGCTTTCCAACCACATACCTCACATTGTCCAGATATAACACGACTCGCGACGATTATATCATTAAGCGGTAAATACACCGCATATATGATTGAACAAAATGTGTTAAGAATAAAGCCCACCAATAGACCGAGATCTATACTGAAGTTATATATTCACCCTCTTACACATTACTCTAACACTACCATCTAGCAAGTTGTATGTAGGCAGCAGCGCATGCATTATGTAACACAAATAACGCGATAGAACCCGAAACTTGGTTCCGAATTATCTTTACCAATTTTGTAACCGAGTCACGTCCTTTTCTCTTAAATCAAGACGTTAGGACGAAAGGAAAAGAACCGTCAAAATCGCCACTTTTCAACGCTTTAATTAGTTCCCTTGTGTTGATAGCCATCTTCGCTAATTATACAGCTTATGTGTGTGAACCGTTTTAATTTTACTGCCGATTGTTTTAATTAAATTTTGATCGATGCAGCGTTCACAATTGCGCTGCTATCGTAAGAGATGGTATAAAGTTCTTTTACCAAATGGAAGCTCGTCGTTTTTCGTAGTTTTTTAATGCAATTCTGGCAATAATTGCCTTGCTGATGACTATATGGGGACTAACTGTAATTGCTCTAAAGCTAAAACTTTACGGTCTTAGCATTTTAGTTGGGGACCGCGTGGCTCACTAGAAATAAAAAGCAAACGTAAAATAACCGAAAGAGAATTGAAATGTTTAAATTGAAGTGCTACTGCAGGTTCAAATTCAGTTAGAATTACAGAAGCTATTATTTTCTACATTATCCTCCGACAACGTGCTTCTTAAGAATTAAAATTTTAATTACTCGCCCGTTTCTAAAATTGTACATGTAGGTATTGATTTTATAAGTTATTCGGTCGTTTTATATAGTTTGAACTAAAGCAATCGGTTCTTTGCTGGTACGAAAACTGTATTATGACAGTATATAACTTAAGCTACCATAAAATATACCATATTTGGTTATGATTTCACTTATGCAGTTAGACTGCTTTCCTAAACTGTTTTAAAAGTTATTGGAACGAGACTATGCACAAGTGCTAAAATATCAATTGTAACAACACCCTTAATGTTATTTAGAACAGTTCACCTTTAATAAACCTTAGTGCTACTCTAAGATTCTCATCCCTTCACACAGCCTTTTGAAAAATTTATGTCGTATCGTATGTGACACATGTACATAATACGTGTTCTGCCGTTTCTAAACGTTCATGTTGTAGGCAATAGTTTAGCATCAAGTTTTCCAAATGTAGGCAAATAGTATTTTAGCTCTACATATCCTGATAGCATCTCTGCCATCATTATTACTATCATTATTGTTATCATTATTATTGTTAAAATACTACAGCGCTACTTCGCTGTCAGTAAACACATTTTGACTGTTGTAGTCCAAAATCCTTTCTCAAGAATGTTTTTGACGCACTTATGTAAATCCCTCACATTGGAAAACTTCCAAGGTCTGTTATTTACTGCTTAATCTTCCAATGGCAAAACCCTACACGTTGTGGTAAAATATTTACATAAACCTCTTTAAACTTATTACTTTTCAACTCTCTACAGGTAACCACGTGACAGTTTCTGCTGACTTTTTCAAAATATTTTGCTCTTTCAACCAATATTTCTTCTTGTATTTATCTCAGAATCTCAATTTTAATATGTTGTATTATACTCTTAAAAATTTTAGAACAATGGAAAACAAAAAAGGGAACGAGGTTCAGCAACTTCTTAAGTAACGCGGGATGGCAAGGATGTTTCGGATAAATAACTCCAGCAAGACTCAACAGTAAATTGAAGATGGTACCTTTGCTACGTTTACGTTGAACCATCTGTGCCTTATAGTCGATATCCAAACAGAGTCTGAATTTGATATTAAAGATAGTCTTAGTCATACAACAACTTTCGTCGACAAATAGTTCAGACTCCTTTAAACTATCACCATATACCTCCAGACTGTAGACATCATAACAGATTGAACAGAAATTTAAACAAACCAATAATACGAACAAAATTGTACAAATTGATATAAAAATGTCTGACAGGTTTGGGTAGACAAATTCAAATCAAAATATTGATCAAGATACACAGGTGATAAAACGAAATCCCTGAAAATATAAAATAAACTGTAATGAAAGGTGCCTAAAAATAGAATGGTCAGAAAAAATGTCAGTTGATACGTTTAAGACTTTAGTGATTATAATCCCTGGTTCTAGAATACATATACGTAAATAATTTTGTCATTGTTGTTAAAAACACAAGAATAAGTATTGCCCTTTATGGAAAGTAATCATCGTCATAACCCTATTAATTTATTGGTATTTCACTTTGATTCCCTGAATTCATCTAAAATTAGATGTATTATCGTAGCAACCTGCTTTGAGCTTCGTTTGTACAATATATAATTAACAGACCTTAATAAGAAGTTCTACGTTTTTCTTCTCATTTGTTATAATTATTCCAGTTCATTTTGTATGTCCACGAATAGCTCTTTAATGTTAAAAAATAATTCATCTAATTTAAACAAACCTATATCTCCCATAATAAGCAAGCTATCCATGCTAGAAACGTTATCTGAAACACCTTATGTAGACAAAATATATATGAAAATCCTACATCCACTCTTTTATACACGTTTGCCATCTACGCCAAAAAGAAATTACAGTAAAATGTTACAATTATACAAAAATTAAACATGTAATTACATAACATCTTAATTTTTCTTGCAATTTTGATACAAAATATAAATATAAAAAAGAAAATAAATATTGTCTCATATATTTCGCTGAACAAACATTAACTTACCCAACAATATAGAAAAAACCATCGACAGGACCGGAAACAATCTGATTATCGATGCCATCTTATCTATCTCCGTACCCTAAAACAAGAAAAGAAAAAACTTGAAACGGAAAGAAACTCAAATAGAACAATGTAAGTTCTTTCAGAAATCCATGCATATTATTAGTGGAGTGACGACATTGATAAATGACGTCCCTCAAGTCATTGGTGTAGTGGGTAGGTGTTATGCTGCTCTGGGGCGAAATTCTCATTCTCGCACGACAAACTTACTAAACGTGTCTATATAACAGAGGCGAGGGGTTGTTTGAAGTCCTACTGCCAGCCTTACGACCCGTGTTGTAGCGCTAAAGTTAGTGACATTCAATTATGCTCAAACATCACAAAAGGATTTCGGTTCCAACATCGTCGCTACGACAATGACCTTTTCAACTCGTGCAGATGAGAATCTCAGAAAGTATTGTAAGGTAAAAAAGGTTTTTCTTTTAAGATTTGAAAATTCGTCTTTCCCCTTCTGAAATTTAGAAATCAAGAAACCAAAATTTATTGCTACTATGACTTATTATGACACAAAACTCTTTTAAATATGATTCATTTTATAACCAACAGATACATATATACAGTAGACGCTCGATCATGTGAACGATATCAGCCAAGCACTCTTCACATTACTGAAAGAAATTACATAAAAGAAAATATGTATGTTTATTAAAAAAAAAATGTGAACAATCAATAAGACAATAGATATAATATTAAAAAAATAAAAAATAAACTTTACATTATTTTGAAAAATAGTGTCCTATTTTTGTTTACGTAAATTTATGCTTGGTATTTTTTAATGCCATTGCCCTTAGTTTACGGAGCACTAAAATATCGGAATATAATATGTCTTTTTCTTCAGCCCAATCTAACGCGTGACTGAGAATTCCTACAGCTTGCGCGTCACTGACTCTATTTTTTATTTCTATCAGAGGGTCGTCATATTCACTCACCCTATCTTCGTCTTCATGTGCATCGTCCATCTCTTTATCGACATTCCATAAACTAATATCGGTAATTGTGCAAAAAATATCGGAATTTATTGCTTTTAATAATTTGAGAACGCCCGATAATGTACTGTCAATAACTTCACCATCGAAGAGTAATTGTTTTCTAATGATGGTTAGTGGTACATTGTCTTCATCGTCATAATCATCATTGGAATAAACACTTTTTGACTGTTTCCTAGTTAAGGGCAATCCACGCCATATCTAAATTTAAAATTGCTTCACGTAAAGTTACTTGCTTTAAGCATTCAGAAATGTTTGCATTATCCCAGGATTGTTGATAATGCAAACGAAAGTAGAAATTTTCAATAATAGAATTATTTAGTAATTTTTATTACATTTTGATCCATCGGTTGGACAAGTAGAGTTACGTTGGGCGGCATTCCTCTGGAGGATGACTTGGTGCGTTATCCAAGATTAACACCGCCTTTATTAGAAGATTTTGCTTTCCTAAGAAATCTTTCGCCTACAAATTGAAGATGTATCATAAAATTACATTACTTATTGCCATACCTGATGGACAAAGTGCTTCTGGAACCATTCCAGAAATATGCCTTTGGTCATCCAAACGAATTTTGAATAGTTAAAAGCAACGGGACTCTTAAAATTTCTAAATGAACGTGGATTTTTTGCCTTTCCTATTACTAGTGGCCTTATTTTGTGTGTACCATTAGCACTGGTACAGGTTGGAAAAGTTATGCGTTGTCTTTCTGCCCTTGTACCCGGAACAGATCTTTCATGTGATACAACATAGGTTTTCGTAAGTAATAATTTCTAATAAAGACTGGCTTCATCTGCAGTGTTTATTTGCTACTCATTTAAATATAGCTCTTTGATTTTGTTCATTAACTTTTCCTTAAACGGTTGCACTAGCTGTAATGGTCTTGATAATTTTTCAGCAGATATCGACAGCAATCGAATTCCATACCTCCTTTGAAATATTTTTAGTCAGCCATCACTGGCTACAAAATTATCGGTCTCTGTTAAGTTTTCATTCAATAATTTTGCTCTCTCTTTGATTAATTCATGGAACATTATTATCCCTTTGTTTTAAAAACCATAGGTGCTTGGGCAAGTTCGGCGATTTACTTGGCCTCCGTATGTATCTGACACACGTTGTAAAATTTGTGCCTTGAATCGCTTAATTTTAGAGATTGTGATTTTCAGTTTGTAGCTTAAGTTTAAAAATGTTCTTTTATTGGACGTGGATGTCATGTCTGTTCTGGCGTGATTTTAGCTGCACACTACTTTATTTGACGAGAGGCAAGAGAGCCAACGCTTACAGGAATCCCATACATAAATCTGGGAACAACGGGGGCCGACATTGAAAACGTTTACGTAAATATTCTTTTGATCGATTCAATTAAGCACGTACATCGGGAAATAATCGGTACCCTAAACTGTTCACATTATCGAATTATACGTGGTGTAAGCTTGTTTACATTACCGGGTGTTCCATTTGATCCTATAGTAACAATTTTCTGTTTACATTACCGCGACGTTTCCACTACCGGGTATTTACATGAACGAGCGTTTACTATATATATATATATAGTAAGTAACGCTACTTATAATTTGGAGAATAAAACATTAATGCCCACTTGCATAACCAAGTTTTAACTTCAGTTAAATATTTCTGTTATACTATGAGTTTAAACTTGATTTAAGAGCATATCAGGAGAAAAATCCAAAGATATTATTCATACCAATCCTTTATTCACTTGTATAAGTGTAGATTTATTAACTATGACGAGTATTTCATAATTAGTGCAACGAAAAATATTTTAAACCGGTTTAACCGTTACATGGAGAATTTACTTGATTCTTAGCTTTAGCTAAAGATGATGCAATTGAGTGTTAGCAAATCACCACATAAGGTCACTTATCCTCCAGATATATTACAAGGTGCATGCACCCTATGCAGTGTCAAGCAATCACATAAATAACTAGACAAACTGATTGGACACTTATTAACGTTGTCAGTACAGAACATCAAAAACTTGTTTTCTTGGGTGAGCGTTGGGTAACGGAGTACACCTCGCACTTCTAATCATAGATTGTTATAATCATTAGCCGAATCCAGACGTATGCCCAACCTCCGGTAGGTATTTAACATACCATATATCGTATTAATACTGCGCCTACGGCTTTGCTTTCTTTAAAAAACATATAAATTCTTTCTTTATTTTAATCGAAATCTTTTGAAACAAGAATATATCTGCAGACCATGAGATAATAATTTTTATTTAATGGATACCAATAATGTTATCAGTTAAGAGCAACTTCTACCCTATGTTCAATAAACACCGATTTCACAATTATTTCAATCAACATGGTCATGTGAAATTTTATCCGTGATATGGAACATTGAGAAAAAATATAATAAACATTTTATAGCCTAATTTTAATTTTCATACAATTGCTTTTAGTCAACACCCAACTCTAAAAGCTAAGTGCTTATATGTATACGTACCTGTAGATATGCGTATTGTTAAGGACTTAACATTGTTTTTTATATTTTATATTTTTTTATACTACTATGTATTTTATCTTCTTTGCATTATTATTTTCATTTTTATATTTATTTATTTTGCTCTCTTATATCCAATTTTATTTTAATATGTATGTACACTACGCATTGTATATGTATGCAAGTCAGCCATTCGCATTACGCTAGCTAAAACTGCCTAATTAGAAATCATTCACTGCAACGTCGTCGGATATGTAATGGGAGTTTTCTTGAAATTTAAGGTACACAAGCATAGGCAGTCGTCTCCCGCGCGACAGTCGAGGTATTAGCGATCGTGCACCCTCGGTCACCTTTCGTGCCTCGTCGTAACGTGTACAGTAACGTCGTCGTAAGATTATTAGAGATTTCTAAGTTTTTCTAGTTTTGGCGGGAATCGTCGAGGACGTTGTCTATACATTTATTTCTGGCGGGAGTCATTTGGTAACGTCGTCGGACCACAGGTATAGATTTTTTTAATAAGTATAAATTCTCTATTTTCTTTCATCGTACGTCGAGGCTACTGTGTCCATTGTCGTCTATACATATTTTTAGTCTTCAGTTAAGTTTGTGTCGGAAATTATTTTGGTGAGATTGTCGGCGCGCATGTATAGACTTCCTCTACAAGTACGATCACTCCGCTTCTTGCTGACGGTCGTTGCGGCCGCAGCGCCCGTTGTCTTTTGTACGTTTGTTCGGTCCTTGTCGTATCGGGACTTAGAAATTTTTCATTTAGTTGCTCGTCGTAGCGGACGAGTGTCACGGACCAGTTTTCTTATGTAATGTCGGCATCATCGCTCCGTTTTACTTGTCGGTGCGCAGTTCGCACATTTGCTGGTTACTGGATTTTTCCCTTCTTTGGGGCGCAGTAGAGTAGAGAGCTAAAGATTGCACATAGCGTAATATTTCAAACGAGAACGCCTGGGTAGCTGTGACATTACTTTTGTATTGAGATCGGCTATTATCGCTACTGCCGCCCTCGACCAGGCGTTCAAGCTCTAAGAGATAGGGTGGGTTCCCCTATAAATGTGAATATAACAAACGTATTTGGTCAAGTACTAATACATGCCAATAATACAGGGCCAAGTCCCTTAGGCAAATTTAAAACAAGGAAAGTATATTAGGCTCCCGGAAAGGGACATATAAATAAGCATAGCACCGAGGTGCGCTTATAAATTTAAGAAATAAATAGGGTTGGCTCCCCTATAAAAAGGTAGTGGTGCATGCAAACAGATAGAGGCATTAGTACATGCCTCTAACAAAGCTTCAGCGGAAGCATATAAGAGTTTAACCTTTTAAACAGAATTAAGACATAGCGTTGCAACGTACATGCTGAGGCATTACTTTATGTTGCTACCAATGAAAATACATATACAAATGCTAATGTACATTACATGTATAAGAGAGCTCGAATAACTGCAATTATTGCAAATCTATATATCTTACGTACATCGTACATGTACATAGGCAAGAGTGGAAACCGTGTAACCATTTCATTTTTAAGTATATTTTTTTGCGCATGCGCATTGAGTTTCACTGTACAACCTCTCCTCTAGTAAATAAGCGAACATACTCTACAAGTAAGTATTGGTCAAGTAATTTAGGAAATTACGAGCAGGCTACAGCGGCGTTGTTCTTCAAACCAGGAGAACGTAACACGTATCATGAATCATAAACCATAATCTAAGACAAGAGATTATAAAAATCTTATCGCCGTGTACAATGCCAATTGGTGCAGATTACATAATATTGTTCCTATAATTTAATTTTCAAGAAAACAGATGTTACGTGTGTAGAGGTATATACAGAAGGTATATACTAAACATTGGAATAATCTTTTAGAAATTTTTCATAGATATCTTTTTAGATATCAAACATCCAAAAATTTATCCATTTTTTGAAATTCTTCACAAATATTTCTAGAATATCCACTCCGACAATAGAAAAGTTTGTCAACATGAAGCAAGACTATATAACAGATATGTAATTAAGTGATATTTAATATCACATAGTTAATAATTGAATTCATTGAATTGCGCTGGGTTACTATTTCAACCTATATTGATAAATTATACAAAAGTTTAACTAATAACTTCAATAATATGACGAGATAATGAATAATAATGAACGCGTTTTAAGTTTGTAAATACACTATATTTAAAATTTATTTACTTTATATAGAGACAACATAATATTGGCCTATACATGAATAGTGACATAACAGTGTATGAATATGGGTGAGCGATAGCAATATGTTCTAGTTAACACTAAAGTCTAATGCGTCTTGTTTTATGTCACGAAGCATGATAGATGGCCATATTTACCCAGTATATTGTATATCGTTTACGTTTTACAGGAAGAAGATGACAAATATTTCTTCGGATATATACCTGCATGTGTTTTAGATATACCTACAGACATTTGTATAGTGTTGCGCGGGTACCATTAACGTCAAATTCGAACTTTTTCACATCGCAAGTAAAATTCACCCTCAAAAAACTGGGTTAGAATGTATTTTTATCCATAGGAGGCGTTTCGGTATTAATTTCATACCACCGTGAATACCGACCAGCAAGCGGGACCCTTTATAAATTACAGGATCAAAATCGACTGGTAGAGTAACAATAGAATCAGGTTGAACGTGAGTCGAACTATAAATAACCTCAGCTGTGCGCGATAGGGGTAAGAGATAATCGTTTAATTTATGTACATCGGAGCCAATTGTTTAAAAAAGGTTTTTGCAACTGATGGTCGCACAAGATATTTACTAGTATTGAAATTTTATATATAATTACTAAGTGCACAACCCCAATAAAGAGTAAATTTCTTTGTTGGTTTTAAAATAGTTTTTGGAATGTCCACTCAATTACCTAAGTAATATTTTAAAACGGAAAAGTTGATGCAAGGTAATATGTAAATATGAAATTTCATGTGAAATAAACTTTACCGCTACTATTTGTTTAGGTCTAGGCAAAGATTTCCTAAAATATTAATGAAATGTTTATTTAAGCACCAACTACAAACATGAAGTGTAACGCACGTAAACCCAAAATTCAGCCAATATACGACCTAAAAAAACGAATGCACACTGATTGGTGGCGATGATATACTTCGAAAGCAATCGGATATATCCGAAGTCGGGATTCATATACGTTTGGTTACCATGTGTATGAATGCCAGATTAGACTGATGATGGCAAATTAACTGCGTTCTTTGTTATGTTCGATGAGAGTTAATAAATTTCTTAACCGATTTCCGGCAGTATGCCGGCACTATTATTAAATATATTGTTTGCAATATTAACATTTTACCGTACAGTATTTTTGTGTGTAAAAGACATCTTAATAGCAAACAATATCGATTAAATCCGCAACGTGATGTATTATCAGTTTCTATATGACTTTGTTTATATGTTAAGTGTGCGCAACATTCCACTAAATATTGTGGACAGTGAAGAATTTCGAAAGTTTTGGGGGAAGTACGTTCCGGAATGGAGATTGCCAACAAGAGGTCAATTACAATTTAATTTTCATCGGATGAAAAACACCATTACGGATCAAATAAAGGCAGAGTTAAATATGGCTGATGGTAGATGAAACAGCAGATGCAAGAAAGAATTGTATTTTAAGTGTCTTAGTGCGCATTTTAAAAAGTGGCGGCGCATCTATGCATAATCTTATCCTCAATTGCTTCATATAAACTGGTTCCTCCATGCATGTCATCTTGTAGCTGGATTTATTAGAAACAGTTATCCAAAGGCGGATCAATTTATAGTTTCTACCAATAAAGTTTCTATAAAATTTCCAAACAGGTATTGACGAAATGGGGAATGTGGTTTAAAGCCGTTTTATATTGTGAGAAATTTTCACACATTATTAAGCCTTGTACCTTATTTAAGTCCGCAAGAAGCCTAAGCAATTTCAGTAAGTCAAGGGCTGCTTTTACATACCGAAATTCATACTCAAACAGAGCAAAAAATTTCTGAAAATTATTCAATTCTTTTAGATACTATTTCCAAATTAGAAAACAGCAAGCTGCCATTACATGAAGTGCTAAATATAGTAGATTACCTTAAAGCCTCGTTAGAAAATCTAACAGATAGTATGGGAAGATTAACAAGAGATAAATTCTGCGGTTATAAATAACAATCCCTATTTTCAAATTATATGAGTATAGCCAACAGTTTAACTAAAAACCAAGAATGGGAATACGCTGCGAACGATCTTTTTTAAATTCGCGAACACCACATCATTAGACGCAGAACGTTCCTTTTAAAAATATACCAACATATGTTCACCTCTACGTAGGAATTTGACTGTCAGCACTGGAAACCATGCTAATGACACAATACTACTTAGAGAAGGAGCTACAGATATAATAATTACATTAACAATAATGAATTATTTATTCTATAATACAATTTACGTAATGTAATAATGTAAAGTATTCTCAATGAAAACCAATTTACAATTGTAAGCTGACTTCATGCGCACATATGGGGAATGCTGAAGGAGGCGGTATTCCGTACCGATCCACGCTCTGACATCCCGGATTTGCGGATTAAAATTCAAGGTCTTTTTCGTGCCATGCAACAATTTGTGTTCAGAGACATGTTTGTGAACCTTCGCGAACGCTGTGAATACTGCTTGCAACTGAACGGAGGGCATCTTGAACACCTGCTTTATCGAGAACGTCATCGTGAATAATGTTTGCAACGCTATGTAATGTTAAAGTATCGCTATATAATGTAAAATGAAAACATGAATAATAAATAATATACTTTTCATAATTTCAGTACTGTTTATTTTGCTGCATCCTGTATTAAGCAGCCTAGTAAGGAGCGGCGCAACGCCAATAATTAGACTAGACATATGTACATACATATCTACATGTACGTAGATGAGAGTGCTGCTGATACATCCGCACTAGTGCCTTAGTGTACGAAAATGTCTTAAGCCTAACTGTCATCATCAACGCAGCAAGACACTATTGTAAACAGGAATATATAAGAATACATGCATAGCATTTCTCAATACTTAGTTTTGATTTAACCTTCGTACTATCCCACCATAAATTTTAGTTTCTGCTACGGTCTAAGTACCACATTCAACAAGTCACAGATACAGTTTTTAGAAATCTAAACTGCAAGGAGGTAATAATATATTTATACAATGTTGTAGTAATAACCACCAAAACCTACAAAAAGTATTTGACAGAGATTGATTCGTATGTAGATCTAAACACTACAACGTGCAAAATGTAATTTCGGACTAAAGGATGCTACAGTGTTAAGCTTACAACTGTTTCCTATCAAATACTTCAGGTATATAATATTGAAATTAATCGACATGTAACTCAGAGTATATAAAATAAAGAGTACAGTGATGTGACATGTATGATGTACATGGAAATGATTTAGTCAAGTTGTTAGCTAATAATTAAAAAAGAATATGTACATACGTATGCGGCGGATATTTATAATCGTTGTTCGCTATAAACATAGAAACACATTCTTGAAATTCACGTGTAATGACAAAAATGGCGACACCTACAATGGCTGTAGGGGTAAGGATATCATTTCGACAAACATCTAAGCTCCAAAGGATAACTTCTAAGAGATCTTGCTCTTTCCCTCTCTTGCTTTCTCTCTCATGTTTTCCCTCTCTAACGAAATTTTCGCCAAATACACTACGTCAGTCTTCTATATCCTTGCTTGGCTTGCCATACAGCAGACTGCCTTTACTATGATTAGATGCATATTCAAGAAGTGGATGTGTGTCACGATGACGTTCGTTCCGAGAAAATTGTCCCTGGCGGCTCTTTCTCTCTTAAGACTCGCGAATTTCTAGTGAATTATTGCTTCTTATAGACAGACACAGACACATACACCTAGAGCTGGTAAACGGAGATACGTGTGTATGTATATGTATATGTACGTTTTGGTAGTAGTGAGAATCCAGGCAAATCTGGCATTTGACGCCAAAAATCCGCAATACGTGACGCGAATATGCTTCGAATGTCTGCCGTTATTTCCTTTATCTTATCTCATACAAGTACGGTTTTATTCGATCTGTGCGCCAGACGAAATATATATAGAGAGAAGAAAAGATTTACTGGAGTAGATTTTATTAGGCAGTTAATAAGGTTGCCAAGATGTAACAATTGATTACGTCGCAAAGTAACAAATCTGAAAGAAACGCAGACGTCGACAATTTCATATCGGATTTATTTTCTTAATAAACGAAATATTAACAGTCTCTGTTACGTGTATCAAAACAAAAATTTGGAAATTGGTTAATTTCTTAATTTTGATTTTTTCGATACCTATATAATCATTTATTAAATTCAGACAAAATCTACCAATATTCACAATAAATTAAGAAACTGCCAAATTAGTACCTTAAGCATCTAATCTTGTCCGGACAAAACCTCTTGACTATTTTAAGTGGAAGTGTTGCTCTTTCAACATCAATAAGCCAAAACCGCAGTCAGGATATCGTTAATAGTACAACCCTAAGCTATGTTTTGCTATAAAAAACCTTATGTTTTTCAGTACTTACGCGGGGATGTTGGTTGGTTCATTTACTTTAAAGATGAAGCCGATGACCCTAAAGTAAAGATGAATACAAAAGCACCTCAATAAAATGTTATAAGAGTAATTTATAATCTATCATATCAACTGTTTGGCTAGTTAATGATTTTATGATTTGTCAAACCAGTATAACATTTAGAAAAGATTACTTTGCTTTCTTATTGTTGCTAAGAAAACTTACTCCACCGAGTAAAGAAAGGGTCAAAGGAAAAGCCTCATATGTTTAGTATCTTTACTATATTCACCCAATGTTTCAAATGTAACTACACTTTTCGTCAAAGCGAAGTAAGATCCACTGACTGGTAAAACCAAGTTGAAACGCAAGCAACGAGGTACCATATTACTATCGAAACTTCAGGTCCTGTGACTGACTTCACAGAATAATGGAAGAAAAGAATAGAATGAGGAGATGGAGAAAACACATACGTTTGTCTTCTTTCTTACATTCACAGAATTTTTTTAGTGTAATTGTCTTTTATCGAAATAAAGAATTATAGCATTATTATGGTCTTCTATATAAGTAGGAATAAAAGTAAATAGGGAAAAGGGAATTTTTAAAATTTCTTGGGGTATTTAAAAAAAAGGTACTGGTTTTGAAATATGCCTCCGAAGTTACTTTCTTCCATAACGACAACGTATTTAAGGAAAGACGGTATTATATTTCATCATAAAAAAAGTTTGCAAAGCCGAGGATAGAGATGCGGATTATACAGGGTGGCGCAGGGGAACGGGAAATTTTGAACGTTGCAGTTGTCAGCACTGTAGAGCCGGCAGTTGTTCGTAACGTCGCACAATTGTTGTGAACGCATTGCCATTTAGTAATCATGGATCGTTGGACTGGTGTGGAACGTGCAGTAGCTGCGAGAGCGTTTTATAAAAATGGTGATAGTGCGATTACCGCGCAGAGAATATTTCGACAGCATTAGCAACTTGGACGTCATGGACGTGTCCCATCTGCGCATGCAATTACAACGTGGGTGCGTAATTTTGAAGAAACAGGATCTGTCTTGAAAAAGAAAGCTCCAGGTGGCATTCGAACGGTACGTACCCCAGAGAACATTGAGGCTGTTAGAGCTGCAATCGAGAGAAGTCCTCGCCGCTCCGTTCGACAGCATGCATCTACGCTAGGGATTAAGCGACGAAGCTTACAAAGAATACTGCACGAATTACATTTCCATCCCTATAAGTTGCAGATTGTGCAACAATTAGTGCAGCGACAGTACCATCCGCTCGATATGTTGAAATGCTTCAAACATTCTTTACACTGAGACTGTACGAGCTTAATCTTAACATGGAAAACATGTGGTTTCAGCAGGACGGAGCCACGTCAGACACTGCTCGACATTCGAAGGCAGCAGTTCGTCATTTGTTTGGAAGACGCATTATTTCACGTAACGGTGACATTGAATGACTTGCGAGATCCCCTGATCTTAGTGTGTGCGACTTCTTCCTGTGGGGGTATCTTAAAGGCAAGGTGTATTGTACACGACCTGCAACAATCCATGAACTGAAGGAGAACATTCAACAAGAAATCACTGCTATTCCCCAAGATTTGCTACAGCGCGCATTCCAGAGTTTTCATAACAGGTAGAGTGTGAACGCCGAATGGGAGGTCATCTTTCCGATGTCATTTTTAAAAACTCAAGAGACACTTTTGCACATTTTGATTGTAAAAACATAAATGGCATGCTGCGTACATGCACTTTCGTTAATAAATTACTAGTTTTATGAATTTATTCGTGGAATACATTCACGTTATTTCAAAATTTCCCGTTCCCCTGCGCCACCCTGTATTTCGATAGTACCATGCGCGATACCAATGAAAACATTTATTACGCGCATACCTAAGAAAAAAGAGACTTAACAATCCCGTAAAGAATATTAGTCTACAGATATCATTTCAGTTCGTTCAATTTTACCGCGCGTTCGTAACAAATATGAGTGAAAAAATAATTTCGAAAAGCAATTGCATGATAACCAATGTTTGAAAATTTATTTCAGCCTATTCAGACTTCAAATACGACGTGTAGCGTATGAAGTGTTTGATGTGTAACGGGGATTTGCTGATTTCGAAACGATTACAATATGAAAAACACACCAATAACACAAATTACAACTGGACAAGGAGCGATCAAAAGCCCTGTACCTAACTTGTAACCGATTTAATATTTATGGCATGTGCTTGTAACATTCCATTTGGAATTTAGCATGTACTTGTAACATTCCATTTGGCAGGTGCTCATAGCATTCCATTTGGCATACTTCCCATGCTTCATTATAACGCTTTCTAGTTATGTCGGAATACTTTCAGAGTTAGCCAGCTAAAGCTAAATCAGACAAATCTGATTCGATATGTAGGTATGTGCATACTTAGAAAACGTTTCATTATGATATGTGCTATTAAAATAAAGTTAAATAAAACTCAAAACTAAAATAATATAATGTACAAGTATTGATATAAGTTAGTACTAAGCTTTGCTGCATATATAGACACACATGAGTTAGTGATATCAGTAAACTATAAAATTATCAAGTTCTTTCCATATCTCGGTTGTAGCTCAAATGGAAATAATACGACTACCAATGTGAAAATAGGAAACTCGACTCTTATATCAGCCTACGTAATATTGAATAAAAACATATATCATCATATTATCGGCACGAAGTATTTGAAATTATTATTTACTGCCGCCAGCCGCAAGATACGGCAGCCAACTGTTTTGCCTATAGAGCACAACAAAGATATGGTAAGGGGCACGAGACATGAATGAACACGCGCAGATAGCGTAATATTTGCAAATAAAGGTACGCCAATCGAACTGCCAACGCACTGAAAAAAGCGGTAATAAAAACCAGGCAGATTTAAATCTTGATATTCAAAAATACGTATGTTTACCTATTTTAGCCCCCTTTTTCATTATACAATGAAGTAAATTTAGGAGAGTTACATTTAATGAGGTTCTGCAATGTTACCCTTAATGAGATTTTGCAATGTCTTCAACATTTTCTTGTTAACTGCTCTACATTATACTTGCTAAATTATATCTCAAAAATAGAATATACACTAACATAAAAAAAATATATTGTTTCAATAAATAATCATTACGTTTCAATCATGTCAACTTCGAAACGTCTGTTGTAAAAAATAGTGTTGAACGAAAAGAGAAAATTACACAGGTTTTATCGTAATACTAAAGCAACTGTAAAAATTGAAAACAGCAATTACACCGCGCTTGTAACCTATTCTTAAAACAATAACGAGATGAATATAGCAAAGTATATTTTACAGAATATAGTTTTAGTTGTTGGTGTTGCTATTTCAATTCGGTATTGTGAATCGTACACATCATTTTCTCCGCCGTTAACTAAGTATTTCGCAGTTTAGGCGCAGGCGTAATAATAACTCATGGCCGGCCGATGCCCCCTGTAATTGGCGAAAGCTGTTGGGGATGAAGGCATAAATTAATTCTATTCCTTCTGAAAAGTAGAAAATTATTATTAAATTATCTACAATTATATTTTTTTCTACCTCAGGTTATATTATACGTATATGTGCTCATAATAATCATTTCTGCTCTTGTTTTAACCCCCGTTCGTAGAAATGTGCAAGCAAGATGCAGTTTGAATACTAATATTTCGTCGTAAAATATCCCCAACGGTGTTGTCGAACAATTATACAGGCTCGATTTCGCAGAACTCATGATAGCAATTTACAAGGAATAGAGTCGGTTACTGGAGAAATATCACATTATGGGTTAAACACTGTCACCTACGGTCCCTCATCGGCAGCATTTTTCAAACACTGTTTGAAGCAAGGAGTTATCGAACAGTCAGCAAAATTCCCAGAAGTTGCTGACGTCCTTTTCACGATTTTTATGTAGATGAGCTGATTACAGGTGCAGACTGTATTAATCAAGGCAATAAATTAAAGTAGGATACTATGGAAATGTTAGAAAACTATGTCTTGAACCTTGAAAAACCTTAATTCAAAGAATCTACTCATTTAGTAAAATTAGTCGATATCTTTCACTGCACTACATATATAGAAGATGAAAACAAATCCTGTACTTATAGGGACGCATAACAGCTCCCAAATAGTTACCCAAAGACATGAAAGAAGACGCTACCTTCAATTTTCTATTGAAAAGTCTGTTTACCGAACTGCAGCAGTTGTAGTATGGATGCCATTACACGAGCTCAAGTCCGGCTTACTATTCATCAAAGCTACTCTGGCTACTCTATGTTACTTAGAAAGGATTGTTGAAACTCAATTTCTTTCTTACCTTTACGAGACAAGCAAGTAAAAAAAAATAAGGGAAGTAAAAAAATTAAATACATGTTATTCTTTTAAGATGGTTTCAAGAACCCAGAAATGTTTTTCCTAGAAAACACGTATGGAACATTATTCGCATGATAAGTAATTGATGTTGAATATAGTTAGTCCTTGACATGATTCCGCTCGAAAACATTGACATGATAGGAATTAACGTCACAACACATCAGTGGATGTATAAGTAAGCAGGAAGAGCCAACATTTTAATAAAACCGGAAGACGTCGCAGTTTGCTCTTATTTTATTCTTCATAAGCATGGCTTCTCTCCATGATCCTCGCTCAGACTACTACAAAAGATCTGCTGAGCATCTTGAAATTTAACTTTTACATATCATCACACTTCATTTAGTCGGCTCATCATTATTGTGGCGAGAGAATAGTGTTTATAAGTGTTTTCAACTTGTCATAATCACAGAAGCTTTGCCATGGCCTTGTTACTTCATTTCTTCGACGTAAAGGCTAAAACGCTGCTACCTATTTTTCAACAGTGAATGATGACTCCGAGAGAGTACCGGTTTCGCCAACCCACATTGCCATCACATCACCGACGAAGCTAGAACTCATACTGTTTGACGTTGCCAAAATCGCGAACAACCTCTACCCCAAAACCATTGAGCCCTGAGGAGTATAGCTTAATTAATCTATCAAATAATAATTTTAGTTGTTAGTTTCATGAATTCCTTTTTTCTTCCATTATTTTTCTTAATACACTTTACTTATAATAGTTCATTAGAAGACATCTTGACATTGCAATTTTTGTGCATTCCTTTCAACTAGGGGTATTTGTGAAATCACGTGACAGAGAAGTTGAAATGCGCAATATTGAATGTTTCCAATACAATCACACTTATAATATTGCAAAAAATTATCGATAATGCATATGTTCAGTTCAGCCATATTCGAATGAAAAGGGACCAACAATTTAGGCAGGTGCTGAACTAAATAAATGATTTTTAACTGTTTCCAATTACGACTAGGTTGACTTAAGGATCTAATTGGAATAAAAGAAGGAAATCCAAAGCTAACAGCGCAATGGTCAGATGCAGATACAAGCATGCCAAAAATAACTGTCATATGCTCTATAGCGTTTTTTAGCGTAATATCTGAATTATTTATACAATTCATGAACCATTTCGTTAGGATGATGAAAGATGACTTCGATTTAAGGTGACTGGTCACGTCCCTAAAAGCGACATTTTTAAATTACATGTAACTTAAGAAGACATAAGTCTAGAAATGCTTCTTTAAAAGTATTGGATATTCCCAGCTACATTCTACAGACGTTCACTAATGGTAAAAACTCAAAGTGAAAGTTTCATAAAGAATATAGTGTGAAACAAATCAATTTTCAGCTTGGCACAAATATAATTAAAATCTATTGGAGTTTTTATTATAACCTTTGTGATAGAACTACTCTAACCAAATTATTGAATACTTCTGTGAAACGCTGAAATACAGTAGAAAAGTACCTCAAAGTTAAATAAGCGCAACATAAAAACTAGTAAGGTCCAATTCACTTTAGGTGGCCTTTGAGATACACTGGTCCTGGTTTAGATTTCGTACTGTTCACGCTAAGACAATCGACGCCAATAGCATAACGGACCATTGCCGCATATAATAATGTTGTTAGAATCTACTCTGTACGATACCATCTGTAGGTATCTCTCCCATTTTATGCAACTCACTGTTTCTAATTCTCAAAGTCGTCCTCTGGGTAAATGCCACCCGATAAGAATTGCCATTTATCGAGCTTAAACATAATAGACAAAATTATATTACCTGAATGATTAAAAAATAGGAAAAAGCAATAAACAGGCGGAAACGTAATCCAAATTCATTTTAATATTTCAGTTTAATATCGTATAATTCATATACATATCAACGTCTATTTGCTATTTGCTGCTCGTTTTAGGTCAAGTAGATGCAAATACTTACAAATTGAATTAGTACTGCGCTTCGAGTATTTTAAATCCAAAGTGCCAATACGACGTCTCGTCGTCGTAAACATCAGTCTTTAATGTAGACATACAGACGCCTGACGGAAACAGGTAATTCGCCGGCGTCCAGGGCATCGTTCGACCAACTTCCGCTCGTTGCCGTTCGTCAATTTCATTTTCCAGAACGTCGAACAGATAAAATATTTGCGAAATGCGAAACCACACCAGACGAATCGTTGCAGAATTATGATCTAATATCCACCCATCGATTCGGATTGCAATTAATCTAACTGATATTAAATAATAAAGTTAATATTATTCATCATACTCATGATGTACCACATCAAATTGGAAAATAAAGTGTTTTCTTAGTGCAGGTAAATACCGTTTTGTTTACTTAAAAGATGCATCTCTAAAGAACTAATGAATCTATCGTTTTGAATTTCATGGCACGCTCGATTAAACCGGAAACGGATACGAACTTTCTTATTTCAAATGGAATGCTACATATTGTGATGGAGAATTGCAGGCTCGTTAAAATGTTTAACTGGGTTCACTGAATTAAAATTTTGACTTATTTGTTTTGAATTAAATGAAAATGTGTTCTAAATTAAAATACCAAATGTAAAGTTGGAAAAAACAAATATATTGACAAATAAAAAAAATATTTCAATATATACCGCTTTTTTACAAAAGAAAATGTTTTTACAGAAACCCTAAGGCAATCCCTGATTAGTTTAACTTGAAATATTCCAATTAATTTACGAAACCAAATATGAGATCGAAAGATAGAATTAATTTTGAAGAAATTAAGAAGATTCGACGTCTATAACCTTTGAAATCGTACTCAATGGCTCAGCTTTAGGATGGACTGGCCGTCGGCTTCCGACGTAAGTGTCCGAAACTTTTGTATCTAGTATCAGCTGATACACTTTATTATTGGATATAATACGAAGATATTTATAATTTTACGGAGTTATATGAGAAAAATAACGACTTATTCTTTCTTAGGAGAAAAAATGCCTACATCTCTCACTTTTGTCCCCGATCTTCATCTATCTGTTCTTCTTTTGTTTTATATCCATGGCAACGCATTGGTTCGCCTGTATGGTAGGCCACTCAGTACACACAACCATATTCGATATGTGTGACATTATAAAGGAAATTGCTGCCAGTCGTGCCATCCTTTCGTCGTACGAGAAATTTCGAAGATTATGAGTACAACTTCGGAATAATGCATATTTATACAATGTAATTGAAATATGTGAGTACTGTATATTAAACGTCTTTTAAAGATGAAATTTTGAAAAATTTATTTATATAAGAAATATGTTTACGAAAAGCGATATATAAGATAAACAATAGTAAAGTTTACGTCTCCTCTGCAAGTGTTATTGAAGGAACTTTCCTTTTTTTTTAAAAACAAGAAAAATTGTGAATAATTAGTTATTAAAGGATATCCAAAGTAGATATCTGTAAAACTTTTAAAAGAAACCTGTACAGATTGAATATCTGTGTTTAAAAATTTCATAAAGAGGGAGTACTGACGGTACTTCGCCTCCAACTTCTAACATCAACCAAAATAAAAATTAACGGCGTGCACCAAACAGTGACGAAAAACATATCTGCAATAGGTGAACTAGTAAAATTATAAAAGAAATTCATTGGTAAATAAAGGGTAACAATTTATATCATTACAACATGTATGTGATTGATTTTCAGATAGCTACTTTAAACACACATTCAACGATATAGTATAGTATGTCGTAGGTCTAAACCATACCAATTATAAAAAAATATTTCTTTCTGACAATTTTGACAGATGTATGAGTAGCTTTAAACATTTATATCTTTTGCTGGCTATACCAAACACATACATTGCGTGATAGCCTACTTATTGCTATGAATACAATTAAAGATTTTATACTGGGAAATCATTTATAGCCAGCACGAAAAATTTGATTTACTTTTATTTTCATTTGTCTCCCACCAAACATGAATCTACGCAATCGGGTGATAACCCTTTTTTCGATCCATATTATTATATACATATTCACTATACCAAAGTCGTTTCTATAAATCTGTATTATTCAAATCTGTTCTGATTACTTTATGTTCAGTTGAAAAAGCCAAAGAATCGACACCGAATGATAATTCATAATATTCAACTCGCTGCCTTTTCTTAGGCTAAGACCACGATGTCAGTTTTGCAAGGCGTTGAATTCTTTGAGTGACATACTGATTAAACAAGCCAGATGTTGTGCACAATTGATCAGCAATCTGGTTATTCAGAAAATTTTTAATTCCATCGTCACCACGTCGCGTATTAGTGGCCATTTAAGATACTATAAGAAATGTAGGAAAATGTTGTGTGCGGGGAATAGATAACGTACGAAAATACGAAAGATTTAGGTAGATATCAATTACTTGTGGTGATAGTAAGCGAGAGAAAATTGCAATGTATTGAGTAGAAAAATGGCTCGAAACCACACTGATGACAACGCGTACGCGGCAACTTGTCCGCGCGGTAGTGTTTTTTCTCTCCTCGCATTACCTTCCCCGTGAATGATTCCACCAATACAATGAGTAGCTGTATTTAGGAGCATTATTATGTCAGGTATTGTTTTCTAGGCATATTTCGATGAGTCACTTCATTCTTCTTAAAAAAGTAAAGCCCACACTTGACATCATCATTCATATTGTTACCCGCTAGCTATGTAGGAGTATTTTATAACGCTCATCAGTTTTTTTGTTGTCCAATAATGGTAATTATTTCCCTTATTCACAAAATCGGATAAATGGAAATGAGGTCCATCGTTGGTCAAGGAAACTACATTTGTTGGCATGAATCCACCTTTGTATATAGCATGAATACGGTCCATGTCGCAAGGATTGAATTTAAGGTCTAGGTGAAACATTCGACTCACACTTCGGCCGGACGACTGCAAAATGGTCGTTTGTTTCAATGCGGAATGTCGCGAACATTGTGGGGCGAATTGCGTTAACCTTTCAACATTTTCCATGTTCGAACCTTTCCTTAGCTTATCAGAAGGTTTTTGCTTTAGTATTGAATATATTGCGCGAAAAGCAATTACCCAACGAATAATCGCATTGCGGCTTGGAACTTAATTCAAATAGAAATATTACCTGAATGCTCTTTATGTTCAAATCGTATAACCGCCGTTTTTTAAATAAGCTTCAACAACGAACACATGTTCTTCACCTGACAAAGGCATGATAACATACCATAGAACAACTTAATAGAAGAGTAATTCTCAGGGTGGGGGTAAAGCTAATTTCAGCGGCTCGTACGGTCATAAGTTAGAACTAACATAAACGCGTTTTCTCATTTAACGAAAGAAGTTGTAGTATCTGTCATTTGGTTTTTGATTATGTTCGGATTTGCAACAAGTTGTTTTCTACTAGCGCTTTTCACTTTTTCCCTGTATATTTGTAGTTTTAACAAAGATAGTTCTTTCTGAAACTATAGAACGTTAGAGTAGTATACATAAATGATATTTATTTAAATATATCCCTTGTGAAACTAAATTTGTTGTTTCAGGTTTTCTTACTACAACCATTATGGCGACAGCAAAATATTAAGTTGCTGGATGTAGCATACCATCTCTACGAAAACTATAAAATAAGATATGTATAATCTTTTGAAGCTATAACTTTGTAAACACGGTACATCTAGCATAAATTTAATGCAGTATGACACAAGGTCGATCTTTGCGAGAGCTCCAAATGCTTTTCGGAAAGTATATGTATATGGCAAAACAGCAGTTGCAAAGTTTGTAAATATTGAACTAGCATGCAATTTATGTTATAAACACATCAATAGGAATGAGTGTCAGCGGGAAATTAAAACCATTCGTGCCATAAGTGTCTCTCTATAGTTTAATGTGATAGTGGAACCAAGAGTAACGAAATAAAAAGATATAAAACGTTTCTGTGAGCGAAGATTAGTGAAAACAAAGAGCCATTATAACGGAAAGTAAATAAGTCCGACACTAGTGGGCATCTACATCGTTACATTTTCTCTATCGTTGTTTTCCTTTCTTTCCCTATCACACTCTATCGCTTCCGCGCTCTAGCGCTTAAGTATAAATGATGGCTCTGTTTCGCTTTGTCTCGAAATCAAAAAATCTCTTTGGCGCTGCTCGTGTAACTCTAACAAATTACCCCATTCATAATATTTTCTACTTCCTCTTTTGCGCCCACAACACTCGCATCGTTAAAGCCGCAGTCTTCCCCTTCAGCAAGCATTAAACAGTACTCCTTTTTTTCTTACACTGTACCGTCGTTTTTCGACCAAATTAGTCTTTATGTTAGAATGTACCGCAAAAAAGAGATAATTTGAATTTTTTTTGTTTTTGCAAAATACTCGCTTCTTCAAATATAAACACGATTTTTACCCTTGTACTACTAATATTACTATTAACAAAATTATCCAAGAGAAACATAAGAAATAAGTGTAACAATAGTAAAGATTTGCACACTTTATTTTATTTACAAGAGCCAACCGAAAACCGTATCTAATTACTTGAACTCTATAGTAAAAAGAACGTATCTGTATACATATGTACGTGCTATTTTAGGATTATGTAGCGATTCCCTTGAGTGTAAAAAAATATATTATCGTCCAGAAATGTTAAAGTGTGAATTGCTTGAGATAATGAGTCGAAACAAATCACAGCCTGAGTATGAAATTGATAATTACGCAGCAGCTGTGGGACATACAGTGCCGAGGTTACCACCATATCATTGTGATCTTAATCCGATTGAATTGGTTTGGTAAAAATGTTGAAAAGAAGTTGAAAAAGAGTACATCGAAAGGAACCAGCTAACAGAAGATCAAAAATTTGTTATATCTTTAGATGATTTGGATTCTAAAATGAATTAGTTGGAAGCTAATGAAGAGTTTTAAATTTTAAAAATACCTGCATGTAATGTAATGTATATTCATATTTGATAAATAAAGCAGATTTTATATAATAATATATTACGTAATTTTATAATGTATATTAATACGATGAAATAAAAAATCATTGTAACTCTTTGTTTGAATTAAAGATTGAACTTAAAGAACTAATTGTCAATCAATTTCAAAATTTAGGCTTTACAGATTACAATCCATTTGAACCTCGCTCGATAAATTTTGATCTTGGAGTGTATCTACATAATAAAACAACTGTGCTGCTTGACATGATAGATTTACTTGATTGGATAGAAATTACCCTCTTAAAACTTAAGCTATAATTTCAGGTTGAATAACGCGCGGGGATGGTATGCCCATGATTATTTCTTTTCCCGTTTTTAGCTACAAGCTTGGTGTACCTGTGGCGATTGGTGTTACACTGTTTCTAACAATATTCTCCTTGTGGTGTTGTCTTCCTTCTTAGGATTATTGCTTTGTTTCACACAATCCTGTAATCTTCTTCGCAAGCATATTGCGCCAAGCAGGACATATCTGTTTCCCCCATTCGAGCCAACAGAAAGATTCTGCTCGTTTCTCCTATGTATGTCCTCTCACAATCGCATGGTATTTTGGAATTTGGTTTGCGTTGTTTAGTTTTGTTCAGATTAGATTGGACCTATTTGTATTAATGGCCAAAATGTTGGAATATCAAAATTGCTAAAATGATGGAAATATCTAAAACAATATAAAAAATGAAGTACCTACAAAATTTGTATCATCTGCGTAGCGTTAGAAAATTAATCGTGTTATTTCAACAACCTCCCAAACACCTTGTTAAGAATTTAAAAATGGCAAAAAGTTCCATAAGTTTAAGATCAAATCATACATATTAAATCGACGTATATGTTTCTTAAATGTATAATTTAAACGTGCTTTTTCTCTGAGGAAGTAATAAAAAAGAATAGAAACAGTCAGCATTAATTTACTAAAATATTGTGGGGGTGCACAAAAAATTATTCCTCGGTTCCCTTTACTACTAGCAGAAATTCCGAAAATCCTGTGAAATCCACAAACGGTCCCCTAGCTCAAACTGCAAATTCGAATATCGTCCACCATTACTGAAAATTCTTTATCCATGCGCAACACGACTGCGCTAATTACAGTCCATCGAAGAGTGACATAAATCCCTCTTACGCGTAGTCACCAGTTTTTGAGCAGAAGCAGTTGAAGTAACATTAAACCAAGTCAACTAAATATCGCCCGTAAAAGAAGATAGGGCACCGAGAACAAAATTTCAACATAAGAAAAGATTTGAAAAATTATCGATTAAGTTGCTGTAGTCCTACTGCACGACTAACAACTAGTCTGGTTTAAATCATTCATATCTTACCATAACTGAAAGTAAAGTTTTAGCTTTTAAGATCTAGGTACGATTAAAATTTCTATTGCTATTGATTGTTTCATGCTTCTGAAGCTAACTTTGAAATATAAACCAATTCCACAAATGTCGAAATTTTTATTGGCCCAAAGGTATGTACTGCACATAAGTCGTAAAAAAGCAATTCTGCACTTAAGAAATAAGTAAGCAAAATCGTGACCCTTACCTTGTGTAATTTAGTTATCAGTTTGCATTCTAGCAACACAATATTATACAAACTTTTAATACTTTGCCTACACATATTAAATTTTCACAAGCCTTAGAAATGATCTATTCGAGTCAAAATATATATTCTGCAGTTTACTATCTTAAAATAATCTGACGTTCTCGAAAACCTCGAAATCTAGGACGAGTATTAGGATATTAACGTCAAATATACAGCGGCACCATTGGGTTTACAGACAGAAACGTCAAATAGATAAATACGAACATAGAAAAGGGGAATGTGATGCGAATGTCTGCACATCGGATTACAATCGATAGAGATCAGTTTTCGCAAATATTTTCAAACGCCATCACCTCGTACTGAACTTAAACATGCGCTGTCGCATTTAAAACGGTCGCTTACTATCAACGAAGGGGAAGCGAAATATGAAGAACTCATCATAATATGACGTTTGATCTCGGAAAAATAGCTCTTCTCTGTCGCAAATAGAAATAACTATATATGTAAGTCGAACTACATACCAAAATTCCAAGACATTTATTCAGTACTTAGAATTCTATTCTGCTTCATTTTTTCAAAAGTATTCTTTAATTTCTCAATTTAAATATGGAATCATTTAATGTTCATATATCAAAGACGCAAATATTTGTCCGACTAATTAGTTTAAAGGATAAATGGATGAAATTTTATATAGTAAAATAGATAATTCGCCAAAACAACAGAAAATTCTACGTGACCACACTTCGAAAACTTAGTAGTTTTTCAAAGCTTTAAACTTGAAAAGTTTCATTATTAAGTTAGTAAAACTATAAAAGCAAAGCGTGTTTCATAAAATGAGTTAAGTAGCAAATAAATTAAGAGAGAACACGCGATTATATACACCATCTTGCGGTAAACATTGATTTTTCAAAAATAAACAAATATATATATATATATATATATATATATATATTTATATATAATATATATATACATATGAATATATTCGTTCAGGAGGTGGAAGGAGGTTAATTAACTTGCACTTACTAGGACAATAAGGAGTTAAATAAAATATAACTTATTGCACCTTTTATTAATTTTCACAAAATAGTACCGTTATTTACTACTGTCATTCTTTTTTAATTAGCTGCTCTCTATTACTCCTCTCAATGTTCGCTTTAATTTACCAATTTATATGCAAACCACGACAAACAATTGATGGGAATAAATCACCTAAAAGGATCAATTACTGAATGTGTTTTCCTCAATAATAACTTTGCTAAAAATATTTACGAACAGTGTATCGAAAAACAGGAGATTAGGCGTTAAAATCTCGCATTTTTAATTTAGTTCTTGTTAGTCGAATATCACAGACTATCAAGTAGATCAACAGAACGTAATATTGTTATTTATATTATTTGTAACAATCACAATACTAACAAAAGCGATTAACAAGTGTAGCAAGTGTAGCAATAGGAAGAATCCTAACGCCAGTAATACTAACAAATATTTCGAGATACATATCTCTTCATTCCATACACAACCTTTTGAGTTCCCAGTTTTTTCTCACCCCCTAATATTTTATTATGCCGTTGATCTTCTCAAATTATTTTTTGTTCTGTTACACGTGTAATCTTATCATGTTGAATTATATTTTGTTTACATTACAGCCTGCAGTGCTTGACCTCTAGTGCAGCTACTTTTTTCCAATGCTGCAATTATTCTCCATTATAATGCCTTCATTAAGGTAGATTTCCCAATATATAGAGAACTTAGATAAATAAGCTTCTTTTGTTAAGGCACATACAAAACGTTAGCCCTACGCCAAATTTGTTCCTAACGTTATACAGTTATGTACTTCTTTTTTGAATAATACGTACATACGAATAAACTTACGCTACAGTACAATTACTAGAAGAAAGATGGCGACAATACGCAACCTGTTTCCCGTGAGGGAGGACACATGGGTGAAAGCCCCAATAGTAATGGAAGGTAGTACCCCTATTCAGTATGGAGGAAATAGTGGGTGCCGCGGAAAAGGCCCCACTAGGAAAAGAGAAAGCAGCCGGGCCTGATAGCATCCTCGCTGGGTCGGTAGTGCTAGCCACACAAGCAAAATCGCACCTCACTCGATGTCTTAAACCGTCTCCTGGTGTCACATGAGTTCCTCAGAGTATGGAATGAGGCAACAGCAAGCGATAGTTTGGCTCTAGGAAGGAAGATCAACAATACACGCTGTAATCGAAATGGTTAGAAAATCCAAATTGAAGTAGAATGCTATGACAAATATACCCCAGTACCTTATTAATCTAGTGGACAATTACTTCAGCTATACCAGAATAAATAAAAACACCTCAGTCAAAGTGACTGCACACGTCCCACAAGGGCCTGTTCTCGAATCAATATTATGGAACATTTTCTACAACGTAGTACTGGACTTGAAGTTGATCGAGGGGGCAACATGGCATATTCGAATGACGTAGGAGTGCTGATGGGAGCTGGGGATCCGCCACAACTTGCTTGCCGAGTAAAGGAGTCGCTAGAACGTATAGTCAGATGTATGAAGTATAGCGACTCGGAGATAGCCCCAGATAAAACTGAGGTGATAATTTTCGACGACCACAGGAGGAAGGTTGAAATACTATTCTCTCTTATTGGAATAGAGCTAATCTAGAAGAAAACGATCAAGTACCTCGGCATAGTACTAGGCACTAAGTTAGTCTTTGGACTCCATGTAAATCAGGTCATCCGAAAGGCAGAAAATAGCTTATCCGCGTTAATTTGTATTATACCTAACATAGGGGGCCCACGTGGAGTAAAAGGAGGAGTCTTATACGGAATGGTCTATCGCACTATAGGACGCACTGAATTGTGAGACCGTCGTTTGCATACCACAGAAGTAGTGCATTGAATAGCCTATAAAAATGAACACCATTTCTCACGAAGCACTGCAAGTAATAACAGAAGTGCGATTTCCAGCACTCCTAATACCTGACCGCGAAAGACTGTACAAATTGGACAACTCAAACGAGCCATCGGTACAGAGAAGGGAACCTAGCGAACCCCTAATGCAGTGGCGAAAACAGTGGAACGATAAACACATCACAGCGGCCTGGACTAAAGTGACTAATACCTTGCTCACCGCGTTGCTTAATAGCAAATTTTGTAAAGTTGACTATTATATGACTCAATTCTTGACAGGGCATGGGCAGTTTCGCACATACACCAAGCGTTTTACAATCACTATCAACGGCCTGTGTCCCAATTACAAGACGGCAGACACCGCCCAAGGAGACATACTAGAACTAAACTGATTATAGGCCTAACCGCAAGAACATAATACCCACGATGCTAGGGAAAAAAACTGGTATTACATAGCTAGCTATATAAGAACTATATAAGAGGACATTCAAAATCCAGCTGGCAGGATAGCGGTCCACAGTGAGGACAGCAACAGCAGGAATGCCGCAAAGGTCAGCCTCCTCATCCTACTGTTCAGCACCCACACCAACGACATCCCGACAACGGTGGTCGTCAACTTGGCGATGTATGCGGACGATGTCTGCATCTTTACAAGATCCCTGAACGCGAGAATAGTCGACCGCCGTCTCCAAACAGCCCTCGACACTTTGCAGGATTAGTACGCAAAGGGGAGAATAGCCGCCCATCCAGAGAAAAGCACAGCCGTCGATAGCGCCAAAGGCGGTCGCCAAAGAAGGGAGTACGGCAACCCAGCCGAACTCACCTTCCAAGGAGGCACCATCCCCTAGCGACCACAAATCAAATACTTGGGGGTCATATTGGACTCTCGGGTGAACTGGGGAGCCCACATACACCGTGTTCTCGATCACGGCCGTCAAATATCGGGAACCCTCTATCCGTCAATGATGGGGCGAGGGAAGGTAGATCCCTCACTTAAGATACGGATATATAAAACAGTTCTTAAGCCTATCATAACCTACGCATCTGCCGTATGGGCAACCGCTACGCCCATCCACATAAAGAAACTCCAGGCATTCCAGAACCAGACACTGCGGAAGGTCCTCAACGCTCCCTGGTTCGTAAGAAACACCACCAAAAAAAAGACGCCGGACTGGAGCCACCCATAAACTTTATCAGGAGAATAGCCACCCGATTCTTCAACCGAGCCGTGGACCACTGGAACTCCCTCATGTCGGAGTCTGAGGAGTACGATCCCAGAATCCCATGGAGGTACGCCTGCCCACGGTCACTCGTCGTGGGCAACCAAGACTGACAGCAGAGCACCCGGCCTGCTAATCTCCATCCAGGGATGGAACCCACACACTTCGTCGCAGATGCGGTTTCCCTTAGCCGAAGGTGGATTGAGTAGCCGGACGCTCGGGTAATTGACATCCCGACGAGGTTAAGACTACATTTCCACCCCGTCGAAGACACAATTCGCTTGAGCCGAAGCTAGATCGAGAAGCTGGATGCTTGGGTGAGTTACTCCAAGACGGGAAACGACGCCCCACCAACTACATTAAGGAAAATTCGTTCGAGCCGAAGATGGATTGAGTAGCCGGACGTTCGAGCGAATTCCAAACCGACCGGAGGAAAAAGGATTTCCGGTACTTCGAACACATGATTACGATCTACCAAGAAGTTAAGATCCTCAAAAAAACAATACAAGTATGCCCTACTTACTAGATCAACGTGTTAGTGAATCGAGTGAGCTATATGCGGAAAATCACAGAGTTTGTCCACGGTACGGCATTAGAAGTTACCCTCGAACACTCCAGAGATAACCCCCCGAACACAAACAGCAAGATAATAAAACGGCGGACGGGAAGGTTAGTAGTTAAACGTGGAGAAACCACCTACACAGAGTTACTAAAGAATATCAAGGATAATCTGAAATTTGGAGTACAAATAATATCCATTAGAAAAACTGTTAAGGCAGACCTATTGTTTGAAGTCAAAGACGGCCCAGCCAAGGCAAGTGAGTTTAAGAAGCAATCAAGGGAAAAGTGGACAAAGAAGTTCAAATAATAAACAATGAGGCGGTGCTACACATTCTTGACATTGACATTTCTGCATCATTACGTGTAGTGGAGGAAACAGTCAGGAGGACGGTAGGACGTAGAAGCGCTGACTTGGTCAGAGTAAAGGCAATGAGACCTACCCGAGGTGAAAATCAAGTAGCAACAATACATGCGTCAAGGGCCCTGGCAAAGACCCTTTTTGACGCGAAAATCAAAAAGATTAGATGGGTGAGTTGCAAGCTTAGGGAGACGGTAAATATCACCAGATGTTGTAAAGGGATGGGATTACTCTATATGGCGCCCCGGAGTACCGCGACGTACACCTAGGAAACCCCTTAGTGTACTGATTCGATTATTAACCAATGCTTAATCTTTGTTTTAACCATTTATTGTTTTCAAATACTTTAATTTGTTAGGCACATTACAGAATAGCTTTGCTAAAATAGTTTTCGTTGTCTTAAACCTTATTTATTCGTATAACTTGAAGCCGCAATACAAGCGAAGCACACATAGATCTTTCACTTTCAATATTTGAAGTTCTTCCTATATGACCGATACGTTACCACCAGAGAAGCGCGCAATATTCTTCACCATACAGTTTCGTTGTTTGTACTTTATTTAGGTAACTAGCAGAAACTGAGCCCCAAGTTGTAATCGCATAAGTCAATACATTCCACTAATATGTGATAGATTAAAAGCAATCTGTTGCGAGATACAATGTTACTTAAGTAAGAAGAAAGGTATTCATTTTGGTTCTTTCACATTAATAGACAATTTTTTTATTGTGCGCCTATAGCTGGAACTTCAATAAGTCTTGCCATATTCTGCTTATAAACACTGTCAAACCTTATGAGCAGAAACAATTAATGTTTCGTTTACGTATAGAAGATCGCATTTGCCATAACAGAGTAGAACATCATTAATACACATTAAGTAAAGCAATGGCGCCAAAATATTTCTCTGTGGGACTACCCGTGCAATAGTCTCGCTTGGGCTAAAAAAGCTTTACGGAAATCAATAGAAATATAAATGATATAAAAATAGAATGTGTTTATCGTCCTTCGGTCTATTCTTTACACAGTCCGCAACACGCGCTATTACATCAACAGTTCCTTTGCTTTTTCGAAAACTGAACTGACAAATTTAAAATATTATATGTTTCCAAATATTCGTAAAGTTTGTTCGAAATATATCTTTTTGTCACTTTACCGGTCACAAAAAGGACTGAAACAGGCCTATAGTTTTGCACTAGTAAGTGCATTTTTGTTACCTCCTTTATGCGATGGAGTAAATAAAGTCATTTTTAGTTTGTTGGGAAAGTTAGGAGTAGGGATTGCGAGGTGGATTTTAAGGTTAACTATTTTTCTATGTAGTGCTTGAATTCCATCCACCAGGGGATTTTTTTTATATGAAATTGCAAATATGGCATAACTAAAATCCTTCTTGCTAACTAGCGGTGAACAAAGGATTAAAAATCCATGTTGTACTTCATTATCTTCTACAAAAATCTACTAAGTATTTTGATACACACCATGACCGATTGACTAAATGTAGTTTCCACTTTTTCACAAAAGGTTTCTAATGCAACATATCACCTTTTTGTAACTATCGAATAGCGACTGGGGCACTACATCAAACAAACAAGGAAAGTATAAATTGCCTTAAAAAAAATACATCGATGACGTTGTAAATTCAACAAATACTCCACAACAAAGTAGCATTCAATACTAAAATATTATTGTGGAAAATTAGTATAGGCGTGCGAGTATTTTTACAAAAGGAAATCTCGGATTTTATGAATTTTACGCCATATTCCGACCCCACTGTATACACACTATGTGTTGGATACAAACCATTAATCTTTCATAAAATTGTATCCACGGCTAAATAATAGCAAACTGTACTTTCGATCGCTACTTGCCCAATTACTCAATAATTCAATCGCTAGCTTGAAAATCCATGTGTATTATCAACTAATCAGTCGACGTAATCATACAAATGAATTGCCAATTCTAATCATGAAACGATTGATTTACATTATTTCGTCATTAAAATTTGCTTATTTCTTATCGGAACCTCTTTTTATTGGGGCCGCCCTTTGCTGTAATACATTGCCAAATTACTTGCATAACATCAATAACTTAAGTTAATAGATAAGGACACTGACATAGAAATCATAAGCAGTGGGTGTCAAACAAAATAAATCTGCAATCTATAAATTAAATGAAGATTTAGATAAGTTGGCATTCATCAAATTGAATAAAGAATAAATAAATTACAAAAATTACTTCGAACGTGCTAGATATTTAACAACATAACTCGTTTTAATCGTAACAACTAAAGTTTTAATTACTTATCTTCGTTGTGGTTAACTACTAACATTTTGTTTCTTATCATGATTGACTATCAGATTTAACGTTGCCTACATAATAGTGACTTTCATTGGCACACAAAAATAATTTAGTCGATTTATCCATATCTCCTCTAGTAAGGAATCTTTTTATACGAAAATTCCTTTTGTCCCCATCAAAATATGCATAAACATGAAATTACTTCATAAAAAATAGTAAGTGTACTTTCTATAATTGGTAATTAGTATAATCAAGTGTCAAGGTAATTAGTATAATCAATGACCTACGTAGCATTCATATTAGTTCTTATTTCCCAATCAACGCGCGAAAAGAAGGTCTAACTAATATTTTCGAATTCAAAAATTTCATTTTAATCGTTTACAATTATTTCTCGTTCAAATACAAATGTACGCTACCTAATTATAGGGAACATGTGAGATTTATGCAACATACAAATGGTATATAGAGAATTCATATGTGATATTTAGTATTTTGTTCTTTTAGTTTGTCACACAAGAACTCCCACTATATTACAATTTTACTCAGTGCTGGTATTAGCCACCACCAACGTTCTGAAAACGTAATTTTAGCAATTGCGAGGATCTCTTTGAAGCTGTATATTCAAGAACCTGGTATTTCGCTTTGATCATGAAAGTAACACGCCTCGTGATGAACAACAACAATGTTACAAGTGGTGCGTTTGAGTATTTTCGCTTATTATCACATAATGCTTGCTCAGCATCTTATATTACATTTACTGCCAAATAAAATTTTACACTGGAACAACAATAGTCTGGTATTTGTTTTAAGAGATTTATAACTAATCATGGAAAATGGATAAAATATTATTATAATGCTATTAATAGTCGCTTAAGAAAATTACTCTTCTAGTACACCAAGTACATTTACAAAAAAATGATAGCGATCAATCTTCAATATCAACTTTATTTAATATTTTTTCCTGAATGTATTTTTATTGGCTATTAATAAAATTATTCACTTTTATTATTATTACTATTATCAGAGAGTTAAAAGCGCTTCCATAACGAAGATTGCCTTGAATGGCAAAATTGTGTTTATCGACAGGGTTCCAATCCAATGCTATCCATGTCCCAATTAGATCAATTGTACGTTATTTATTTTTAATGTATTCATGTACTTTTATAATTTTATGTGAGCAAAATTACTCTATTGCATACTCTTAGTGTGTTTCATTATCACCACCGTAATATTTTACTGGCTTTATTTAAAGTAATGATTAAATCTCTAATTATGCCAACGCGTTGTAAGCATATGGTACACATAAATCTTTAAAAAATTGAAACAAAGCTAATGGAATGTAATTATAGATAATCTTATACAAATCATGGCCAAATATGTCTAATAATATATAGATGTGAATTTAGATATAATTATAGGTATACACTAGGGTGACAGAATAAAATAGACACCTACTAATTCAAAAAAAAGATTTTATTCTCGTTATATATGCAAAATATTTTAAAATTTTTAAATTAGACTAATATTTTGTTGATCCACCTTTATTAGCGTGAAGTGCTGCGAGTCGTCGTGGCATAGAATCTATTAAATGATTAATGGTGTCTTCTGGAATATTTAACCACTCTTCTGTAACAGCTGCCACGTGTTCTTCCTTATTGCTGGGTTTTCGGGGTCGTTTCGCAATATTTGTCTGGATTATGTGCCAAACATTCTCTATCGGATTCATATCTGGTGATTGGCCTGGCCATGGTAAAATCCGAATCCCCTGTTCCTCTTTCTATGTGGTTGTTGTTCTTGCTTTGTGGCAGGGTGCTCCATCTTCCATAAAAGTGGCGTCTTCTTTAGATAAAATGGCATTGTCGAATATCGGTAGTAGTCCTTCTGTTAATATTTGGATATATTGTGCCGCATTTATATTTCCGTCGCAGATTACTAATTGCGATCTTCCACCATACCATATCGCGCCCCACACCATGATGTTCACACCGCCGTATTTCACCGTCTGATGCAAACATTTTTCGTACAGTTGCTGTGACGAACGTCTCCATACCCACGTACGACCACTATCACTGAATTGGGAGTATCTGCTTTCGTCTGAAAAAATGACAGACCGCCAAAACTCTTCGGGCTTCGTTCGCATTTCGATTGCCCAAGCCATTCGGCGCAGTTTTTGAAACGCCGTAAGGAGAGGTTTTTTCTTTGCCACCCTTTTATACAACCCCACACTGTGGAGGTATCGCAGAACGGTGCGCTGACTTTTCTGTGAAGTTGCCGCAAGCGCAGCTGTACTTTTTCGCAGTTTTCTTAACACTTTGCGCACAAGCACCCTATTACTTCTTTCAGAAGGTCCGGCACGGCTCCACTGTTGTTTTTTCCTTGCGTTTAACTTGTGTAATCACACGGTTTACTGTGGACAACGGAATATTTAAAAATTTACTTCTTTCACGTTCACACTCTGGCCATCGATGCGACCCCGGGTGAAGTCGCTAATATCACTCGAACCTTGTAAGCGAGGCATAGTTGTAACGATACTAAACTATGACGAATTCCTTCCGATACATCTACCCCTACCCTAATGACAGGAAAAAGTTCTTAATTCGTTCTTAGAATTTAGCTGTTTACATATTTATACCGCTTTACCTAGTGTCTATTTTATTCTGTCACCCTAGTGTATATGTATGTAAATATAGATATAGACCTAGAAGTAGACGTAAAGGTAAACGTAGATGTAGTCGTAGATATAGGTGTAGATGTAGATGTAGAAGATCTACAAATAAATTTAGTTGATTGAGTAAAATTTATTGAGGTGTAATGTAGCAACATATATTTGTAAATTTCAAGTAATATTACGATGATATACATTATCTAGTGTTAGCAACTGAAGTTGTGAATAGCAGATGGAGATAAATAATAGCAACAAGGCATGAAAACTTACCACATTTCAATAAATATGAGACACCATTTAGACGAATTTAGAAAATAGAAACACACATGTAAATATTTAACACATAAGTGACCGTACTTTTTGAAAAATAGCATTATTTGATTGCAATCATTACAGCTGGACATAATGAACTGTATTTTTTGTTTTCTTTTAGTTGCTTAATTACTGATTGATATACATACAACTCCTGCATTAATACATCTTATATTCTCCGCACCACACCCTGTTACAGTCTCTTTTATTATATTAATGTGTCCTTCTTTTCCCACTAATTGCTAATATGCTGCTAGTATATTGCCCTACCTTACCAATTCGTAATATATTGTCCTACTTTCCTAATTTTCTAAATTTCAAACGTTATCTAAACAAGCTTTCTTAATATGTTTTGTATTTCCAAATAAATAACTCTGATTTGGGTATATGTATTTAGTTTTTAGATAAGAGCAATCTTATAGGATAACTGTATTTAGAAATAGAAAATCTTTTCATTCAATTCAAACTTAATGGCGATTACTATATTACTTATTACACAAACGGTTCCGTTTAGTTTGTTTTAAATTGACTAAATCTCTTTAAAATATAGTTAGCATTTCAGATACTTATATTCCCTAATAGCGAAAAACTGTATTACTTTCTAAGTACAGTGTGATATTTACTTCTCATCATCAATTCCACTAACCTCAGTCGTTATCCTAAATATGTAAATTAATTAATTAGGTCATACTTCATACATGGCATACATAGAACAGTTAGCTGCGTTAAGTTTAAACAACACGCCATATTACAACGTCCATATTTCTCAGCAGCATTTACATGTGCAACTATCAATAGGTGTTCATTGTAATTATCTTCCACAAAATAACAGCATTTGTAATCGATACACAAAGTGTAAATCTATCTTTAAAAATTCACATATACGTAGATTAATGTATATAACAAAATTATATCATATTGCACCCAAAGTATCTAGAAATAGCAAAGAATACAATTTGTTGAAAACTACCAGAACTAAAAGTTATTAATAGGGCAGCCATGGGAATACTAATTAGCTGCATTACCTATGGGATTTTGACCGTTAACAGAAGTCGGATTATCTATGTACAATACAATTTATTAACAAATCTTTAAATGATACGCTAAGTGATACTCAACTCAGTATGCGTAAGTCAATTGGTGTAAATAAGCTAAAAGGTTACACTTAAAAGTTGTAGTAACTGGATTAATTATGTGAAGTCATTATCCCTATTTCATCTCTATAATTGAGATATTTTCATCGTTGATGTGAATGAAATCTATCATATGTTATGAATAGGAATGAATCCAGTAATAATGTGTCGCCACCCTATGTATTTTAGCAAAACTACTAATACATACACTGACGCGAAAAACGATACCAGGCTAAAATTGAAGCCCAAAGATTTATTAATTAATACGCTACATTAATTGCCTTATACAAATTTAACGTTAAATGGTACGGCATGCTGTTTCAAAATATTTCAATACGGGTATTATCATGAAATAACCTTGTCTGGTTTTCACGTATTTAAATGATGAGTTTTTTTATAGAATACAAAAAGATACAGTAAAGTCAGTAGTTTAATTTACTATATACTATAATAATTTACTTATCCCTTAATAATGAAAATTACCAATAATTAAAATAACAACACATGATTGGGTAATTAATTCACAAAGACGTAAAACCAATAACAAAGTAAACAAATACAATAAGAAACAAAATGGAGTGTAGCTGTATGCCAGTTTGTCGCATATGTAATTTTGTGTAGATTAATCCTATGAAGGTAAAGAGAAATACACTATCATATGATTTTTATATCAACGCGTTATCATTACTACACCCAATAATTTGACCGTCTCTACATTCCGACACACATTCCACCCAGTGCTTCCTCTGCCCACCTCACCCTTTCCATTACTAAACACGAAAACGTTCACAAGCGGTGCAGAAAAGTTTCTGTTTTCAGCTCTGAGCAGTTCCTGAATAGGTCCTGGATAGATCAAATAAGTATTGAAACTGTCCTGGAATACATCAAACAACAGCTATTAAAGCAGGTCAAACAGGTGCAACGAGCGTAATTAGGAGGTTTATAAACTGATTACGAAGGGAGGGATATTTCATTATATTTAGCAAAAAACTGATTTAGGTGAGCCGAGGTCATACTATAAAATATATATTAATATATATTTCGAATTTAAGTGAATAAAACTGAATATTAATACTCGAAAATTTTTCATTGCCGTTGCATCCGTTGTTCATATTTGATTATTGCTGGTAGGAATATTTCATTCCTATAAAATGCGCGTCTGTTATCGCCTGAATAACAGATGAATGTCGTCAAACTAGATTGCGATCATGTGCTGTAGATGAATAATGAATAAATTAAAGTAGAAGCGGTAATTTTTAAGTTATTTGATTATAACTGGACAACAAATTCAAATAACATTTTTAACATAATTTGTGTGCAGTTAGACTGCGGTCATTTTGAGTAGATGTTGTAGTTGTGGAATTGCGCCATGTAAAATAAAATAACTTTATATCTAAGGATTTTTTTAATGAATATCGTTAGTATAATAAATTTGTGTATACCATTTTATCGACCATTTTAGCAAGTTATTTTAGCAAACTTACAACACGAAAAGCTTGTGTATGTACTTTTATATTTAATTTACTGAAAAAGACACAAGAGATACAGGAGAATGTTTATACAAGATTCCTAAATGTGTTTTTTATCAATTCCAAGAAAACATGAAACGTTCCATTTTAAAAATTGAAATGAAATAAATTTCACAACGATTTTAGGAAACTAATTTATATAAAAAAAAACTTGTGATATGCTAGTCAAAACTCCACAAACTACTTAGCCGAGTGACGCTTGTATTACCACTTTAGCATGTAAATTGATTTACATATTATACACTAAAGAAAGATCGGCATTTCGCAGAAAGTCATGAATTGAAAATGGACATTTAATGAAGTAATATATATGAAGTTCAATTTGAAAACCGAATTTGTACCGGTGTGCGGCGAAAACATGATTATTTTTTATTCAAAATCTTTCTAAATTGGTCAGAGAATGATTTATATACACAAGTTTCGGTCTTTCTTACTAATTACACATCGTAAAAGGGGTTTGCCGGTAAAACGATGCTGCTATAATACAGCTATACTCATGGTATTTATTGGTGGGATCATTCACAGGAAGGAGACAATGTGAGGAAAAGAGGAACCGCTAACGCACGGATATGTTTCTCCCTACCAGGCGTCATCAGCGCGATTTCAAGCGTCCTTCCCTATCTCCAATTAAAATTCCCTCTCGGCTTATATCACCATTTTTCTAAGCGAACAGCCAGGTGCATGTTTTGGCGCCATCTAGCGCCTCACACCCACCTGTTCTCCAGAACATTGCAGTACAAGTGGGTACAGCTTCCAAACACTCTCCCGTGAGAGCTTATCCTCCGCTAAACTACACTTTCGATGAGCGCCCTCTCTAGTTTACTTTCGTATTCTCAAAGGCGCTGTGAGTACCTTGAGAATGCGAGCAGCAGTTCACGAAACGTCAGGGACAAAAACCTTAACTACATGGTGGAGCCCTGGAACCATTACGATAATGGTAAACGGTCGTGAAAACCTGATAAGCTATTTATTTCAATATTTAATGTTGTGAATGTTCAAGATTGTAGACTTTGGGGACCTATCAACAATATGTGATAAAATTTAGAATCCTACTTCCTGTTTGAATTTTGTTTAATTGATACGTGAAATTATTTAAAACAGATTATTTATTTGAACAAATGTGTTGTCCTATAACAAGTAGTAGTTTTGGCATTTTAGAATTATTTGCAACCGGCAAACACTTGTTGTAATGAAGAGAAAAGTATGAAAAACGGTAAAAAGTTGTAAAGATACACAAACTCATAGAAATGACACACATTGTTCAATGATCGCAGAATGATAATACAAGTAACCGCGCTTCATTAGTAGTTGCTACCTAACCATATTCTTAACAATTAACAATGTACGTATATTTAATGACACGCAGGCGCAATAATAACTCATGGCCGAGCGATGCGCCCGATGTAATTGGCAAAAACTATTGACGAGTTATTATTGTTTATTAAACCTGGCACAAAATAATTTCAGTAGATTTTATTTTGGTTTCCACACACACAGAATTTTCCAGATATCTGAATATGTTTTGGATTTGATAGTTTTCAATATTATATGCGGATTTATTTAGTGCATGACAGTTTTGTTAACTTAACGATTAATATAGAAAAGCTTTTGTTGATTTTATCTATCAGATAATTAGTGACGTTGAATATTCATAAGCTTGAAATAGGTTTCAATTAAAAACAGGGGATATCGTTTATAGTCTGCAAGTATTAACAAAGCTTGTGGCATATACACTAGGGTGACAGAATAAAATTAGACACCAAGTAAAGCGGTATATAGCGGTAAATATGTAAACAGCTAAATTCTAAGATCGAATTAAGAACTTTCTCTTGTCATTGGGGTAGGGGTAGATGGAAGGAATTCGTCATAGTTTAGTATCGTTGCAACTATGCCTCGCTTACAAGGTTCGAGTGATATTAGCGACTTCACCCGGAGTCGCATCGTTGGCCAGAGTGAACGCGGCGCTTCGCAACGTGAAATAAGTAAATTTTTAAATATTTCGTCGTCCACAGTTAACCGTGTGATTACACAATTTAAACGCAAGGAAAAAACAACAGCGGAGCCGAGACCAGGTCGTGCCGGACCTTCTGAAAGAAGTAAAAGGGTGCTTGTAAGCGAAGTGTTAAGAAAACCGCGAAAAAGTACAGCTGAGCTTGCGGCAACTTCACAGAAAAGTCAGCGCACCGTTCTGCGATACCTCCATAGTGTGGGGATGTATAAAAGGGTGGCAAAGAAAAAACCTCTCCTTACGGCGTTCCAAAAACGGAGCCGAATGGCTTGGGCAATCGAAATACGAACGAAGCCCGAAGAGTTTTGGCGGTCTGTTATTTTTTCAGACGAAAGCAGATACTGCCAATTCAGTGATAGTGCTCGTACGTAGGTATGGAGACATTCGTCACAGCAACTGGACGACAAATTTTTGCATCAGACGGTGAAATACGGCGGTGTGAACATCATGGTGTGAGGCGCAATACAGTGTGGTGGAAGATCGCAATTAGTAATCTGCGACGGAAATATAAATGCGGCAAAATATATCCAAATATTAACAGAAGGACTACTACCGATATTCGACAACGCCATTTTATCTAAAGAAGACGCCACTTTTATGGAGGATGGAGCACCCTGCCACAAAGCAAGAACAACAACCACATGGAAAGAGGAACACGGGCTTCGGATTTTACCATGGCCAGGCCAATCACCAGACATGAATCCGATAGAGAACGTTTGGCACATAATCCAGACAAATATGGCGAAACGACCCCGAAAACCCAGCAATAAGGAAGAACTCGTGGCAGCTGTTACAGAAGAGTGATTAAATATTCCAGAAGACACCATTAATCATTTAATAGATTCTATGCCACGACGACTGGCAGCAGTTCACGCAAGTAAAGGTGGATCGACAAAATATTAGTCTAATTTAAAAATTTTAAAATATTTTGTATATATAACGAGAATAGAATCTTTTTTTTAATTAGTAGGTGTCTATTTTATTCTGTCATCCTAGCGTATTGTTGTTTATTAAACCTGGTACAAAATAATTTGAGTAGATTTTAATTTTGTTTCCACACACACAGAATTTTCCAGATATCTGAATATATTTTGGACTTGATAGTTTTGAATATTATATGCGGATTTATTTAGTGCATGACAGTTTTGTCAACTTAACGATTAATATAGAAAAGCTTTTGTTGATTTTATCTATCAGATAATTAGTGACGTTGAATATTCATATGCTTGAAATAGGTTTCAATTAAAAACAGGGGATATCGTATATAATCTGCAAGTATTAACAAAGCTTGTGGCATATACACTAGGGTGACAGAATAAAATAGACACCAAATAAAGCGGTATAAATACGTAAACAGCTAAATTCTATTCATATATATACTGTTAACAAAGAGAATATACTCAATTAAAAATGAAAGCAATAACATTTGATTTGCCTGAATATTAGGCAAACGTTGTTTAAACGTTGCTGTATTATTGCAATATATACCTTTTTAAATTTAAATGCTACATTTTAAATTCGTCTTAATCCGCCAGTTAATCAGATTGGTATAATAGTTTAAATTGCTTGCAGCTTGTTTCGAAAGTGAACGGATTAGAATAAAGCGTCCGTATGCGCTGTCATCATAGTATCCAATTAATAATATGGAATTCTTAGTGCATTTAAAGAATGTTTTTTAAGCAATGATCAATAAAGGAAAATATCTTATGATCTCAGAGAGTTTCTACACAAACCTAAGTGATGTATATTTAGTATACAGGACATAAAGAAGGAATAAACAAAAACGAAAGCCATCATAAAATGTCTTATGAAACTTCAAGAAGTGCTTGTTCCAGTTTAGTACACACTGACAATTTTTGGCGAAGAAACTAAAAGCTTTTTATTGCATTGAAAATTATGTAGACATGTAGTTAACAGCATTCTGTTCTAGTTACCTAAATAATATCATACGTAAAAAAATGAGGTAATGTATAAACTAAAAGTATTAATTGCGTGGTAAATGCAAATGCCGATTTAAAATTCTTTCACACCAGGAGGAAACTAGCAAAAGGGTAATAAAGATTTACTCACAATTTATGAACGAGAAAATTTTACGTTTAGTCAAGGCTCTATGTCAGTTTTTTTGGAATATTCAAAATTCAAATACAATTTTTTTTTGATAATGAAATAAAAAACGTTGTCCATAATTATTTTAATTTAAAAATATTCATTTCACTAAAATTAAAGGTTTCGACAGATACTTTTTTATAGTTTACAGTAAGCCAATTTTACTTTAAATGTAAGTAGCAAACTTAGTAGTAATTCAATATCTCTCTTCCTCATTGATTTTACTAACAAAGGTATACTGCAAACTGTAAAACTAACAGGTTATAAAATTAGAAACATTGATTATTTAAGTGTGATGATCTTTGGTTCGAATCATTGAATTCATAAAATTTTATAAAATGTGAAACTAAGTCAGGTTTTAAAACTGAAATATGGAGAATATTGACTGCACCTAGAATGAATTAAAACAATCTCGCCACCGAGTTTGAAATTGACAGAAAACGCAGAGCAAAAAGACAGCAAGTTTAAAATTTAGAAGAATGCAAAAGTTTCAGTAAGACGAAATTATTTATCAATAGCAGGTACAAGGGCGACCTGGCGACCGACTAACATGACATCATAAATTTTGCCGACCATTTCATCATTGGTAGCAGTTTTTTGACTTCCACTGCGTGGTTCGTCATTTGTGCTTGTACGGCCACGTTTGAACTCGCTCACCAAGAAGCCGATGGTCGAAAATGACGGAGTACATCCGCCATGAACTTGGAAAAAATTCCGAATTTCCGTGGCCGTTTTCCCAGTCATCCAGAAGTGTTTTATCACTGCACGAAATTTGATTTTATCCATTTTTGCGAAACTGCCTGACTTGCCGCACAAACCACACTCTTAAACAACAACTATTGACACTAGACGTCTGAAATGTTGACAGTAGCCATAAAAAGGTTGCCATTGCCGACCAATGAATCCACATCAACCTTCGTGCGCCATCTCTTGTCGATTTTAGAAACATTTCGGATCGGCCTCGTATATAAAACATATCAAAATTTACTCATTAGTAGACTTCAACTATGCTTATGAATTGCTACAGGATCTTGTAACTTTATTCCAAACGTGTTCTTTGATAGAATTAATCAGTCCATTGTTTTTATTTAATTTGTAAAATTGTCCAATGATGTTACTAATGTTAAAAAATAATATAAAATAACACAAAATTCTATCGTGGTGTGATTTCCAACTTCCTGGTCTTTCGTGTGGTATTTTTGAAACGGAATTGAACGAATAATTTTGGTAGCCATTTATTTATTTTCCCAAATCTTTACCCTGTGTACAGACATACTATCAATGAAAATTTATAGACGGTGCATATGCTTTCCGAATATAGAATGGCCTCATAAAGCTTGCCATTAATGACAATTAAAACACATTATTCATAATTGGACGCACAAAGAAGGGAATCAATACCCTAATATGCAACATATTTATTTATACGAACGTAAACGCATGCATAATATGTACACATGCGTATTTGACATGGCATAGACATACATATTTATTATCATGTTTTTTCAATTAAATTTACAGAGATAAGCGAAAAGTTCTGCGTCAATAATTTTAACAGATAGCAATAATTTTTCATTTTTCTATCGTGTAATGAACGACCCAGCGAGGTACTGACATAAATAAGCTAATTTAGTTTTGAGCTGGTTAGCTTTATTTCAATTTACTATCTTTATTATCTTATTATTGTAGTGAGCTAGTCCGTTTTTATGTATACGTATTTATTTAGCTTACTATCGTCGTTTGTACAGTTACTGTTGCTTGTTACAGACTTCACTACATGCCGCGATGGCCAAAAACAAAAACGTGTTGATGATTCTGAGCAGTGTTTGGCCATGTTTAAACATAACAAACCGGAATTTTTGCATCGATATGTGACAATAGATGAAACATGGATCCATCACTTCACTCTTGAATCAAAACGGTCGTCATCTGAGTGGACAGCAACTGGTGAACCTCTTCCAAAGCGCCCGAAAGCACAACAATCGGCTGGAAAGGTTATGGCCTCGATATTTTGGGATGTGCGTGGTGTAATATTCATCGACTATCTTGAGAAAGGAAATACCATCAACAGTGAATATTATATAGCGTTATTGGAGCTTTTTATGTTCAAATTTGAAAATAAACGACCGCATATGGCAAAGAAAAAAAATTTATTTCATCAAGACAACGCACCGTGTCACAAGTCAATCAAAACTACATGAATTGAACTTCGAATTGCTCCCACATCCATCGTATTCGCCAGATTTGGCTCCCAGCGACTACTGGCTGTTCGCAGACCTGAAAAAAATGCTCGCCGGTAAGAAATTTAGCACGAATGAAGAGGTTATCGCTGAAACTGAGGCCTATTTTGAGGCAAAAGATAAATCGTTTTACAAAAGTGGTATTGAAATGTTAGAGCGGCGCTGGAATGATTGCGTTGCTCTTGATGGAGATTACGTTGATGAATAAAGCTAATTTTGAACCAAAAAAAACGTGTTTTCTTTGTTAGGCCCGGAACTTTTCAGCCCATATGTTACTTCACATATTTATTTACACCCAACACAGAAAATCTAACTTGTTATGGCTTGTATGTTTTACTACTAAATAGTAGCATACCTTTTTGCAAGTATTCAGCTCTGAAGCTAGGAAAAGTTGTACTTATCTGTATGTTCCCTAGCTTGGCTCCAATGCAACATTTTTTACGTTTCATACATGAATGTGTTATTAAATTTTATTGGCAATACCGCGTGCTTGCGTGATAATTAGAAAAAGCAGTTAAAACGCGCTGACTTCGGATATTCAAGAGAGCACGACGGTCTATCGTTGAAATTCTCTAGTCGACCATTTCGACTTGGACAATTTGCTTTTAATTGAATTTTCCTTTTTCCGGTTCCAAGCGAGCAAGAATTTGCATATTCCTATCCGTCGCCACTGGTTGTCTGTACTTACCACCATCGACTTTAGTATTATGATAACTTTTATCTTTTTCGGGGTGTTTCAGATGTACATAGACGCGTGTATTAATTAAACGCTTTTAAATGCTTTGAACGTAATCGCCATAATCGACGTCATTGATGTAATCACTAGGGTATTTAGTCACGTAAATTTCATTCATTTTAAAACATTTTACTTATGTTCTAAAAAAATAAATTTGATAGTATTTCACAGTAGAGGAAATCGTTGTTTTATGTTACTTATCAAAATACTAAATTGATAATGTAACTTCCGTTGGCTTTAAATGATAAATCCTGACAGGAAATGTCGTATGTAAATCAACACAGATCCCTAAATTCCAGAATATACATTGTGTACACAATAGATAGGAAGTACATCAGGATGTGAGAATGGCTATTATTGTTCTGTAACAGAAATTGTTTGCAGACATACAAAGGAGGACTGGTGGGGATAAAAAGTGAATTGAAACCTCCGTAATAATACTTGGAATTTTGAACCACAACCAACACGATTATTCTACTACCTGATAAACCGAGATCAAGCTTTCACTTTCACTGCATGTCATTCTCAAACTGTAGAGAATATACACACAACACGCAGATGATGTAGCGATATTGAGAAGCAGCTGTAATGTGGAGAAGGAATAATAATAATAATAATAATAATAGCCTTTATTGCCTACGGTACCACAAAACCAATTAGCAGGCAAACAATTAAATGCTACAAAATATGTGTCTCACTAAACATATTTTAGACCACAGTCAAAAAACAGATGGATACAGAAACACATTTACATGGCTACACACAACATTGGAATAAGATATCCTGCTTCGCCAGGAATCCGAATCAAGTATTTGCGCCAGGAAACCAAATAAAAAGTATTAAGTCAGCGAGAGCATTGTTGCGGCATGTGAAAACTAAATTTACCAAGCAATTCACTGGCTTCTATTTGATTGATTATTTAATAATTTAAAAAGAAACGTTAGGCCAACTTTCTCACGAAAAACTCGGCAGGATATAGAAATTCTCTACATGGGTAAGTATTTTTTATACCAAAGGTGCTTTAAAAATCGTCTTTGAACTCTTTAAATCATATTTTTATACGTAACATAGTACGAATTCCACACAAAGGATACGTACTCGACCTTTTAGCGCACTACAGCAAAAAAAGGAATTTTATGGGGGATATATCTTAAAAGCACCGAGTACTACGCCGAACAAAACCTAGCACTCTGCTGGCAGACGATGTAATACTCCGATCATGGTCATTGAATGTTATACCACAGTCGAAGTACACCCCAAGTCATGCATGCCATCACCTCGTGTGATTGCGTCAGAGTTCAAAGCGCAGTTGAAAATAATTGGTTGTTTTTCCCTTGTGAACGATACGACTCTGTACCTAGGTATATTTAAATTCAACCTATTTGAAGAGCAGCAGTTAGAGATAGATATCAAATTCGCTTGTAATGTAAGGCAAATAATAAATGACCGAGATTAGAGCTCCATGGAACACCAGAACGAACGCGGTATATTTTAAACATGTTGCCATTATAAGATACAAAAAAATTGTCGCCGATAGAAGTGGGATCGAAACAACCTAGCAAGGAAGTCGCTAACGCCAAAATCTTGGAGTTTTCTCAAAAGAATGCCATGATTTATGCTATCAAAGGCTTTGGATATATCTCTGTATAAGATGTCGACTTGGCCGTGACCATCGATTACTTCAAAAGCGCACTGAAAAGTTCGTTACGGTTGATTTCATCAACAAACCCATGCTGCTCCTACACTATGAAGGAATTAATCTGATAGTATCTTGCCTTATACAGAGCTGTTTCAAAAACTTTAGCGATGTTTGACAGTATCGAGATTGGTCTATAACTGATACGTCAGACATATCACCATTCTTCAATACTGAACAGATTCTAACCACCTTCCACTTCTCAAGGAAAGTAGACGTTCTCAGAATAAGGTCAAAAATACGTAACAGTGATCCCAAAAATATCGAAGAGCAATCCTTTAGTATAAAGCTTGGCACTTGACTAGATCCTGATGTAAGCTTATTTTTCAGTGACTTGGTGGCTGAAAAGATATCGGACTCAGACAGTATGTTAACGTGTATTGCAAAAAGGCCGCATTTTGTAGTATTAGTAGAAAAAGAAATAGAAAACTGATAAACATCACAATAGTGTTGAGAAAATGTATTGAGAATGGATGAAGGACTGTCAAAATACTGGTTACGCGTGTGCATTTTGCCCAGAACTAAAATTATAGTGGCAATAGCGTACAAAAGTCCAAAAGTATTTAGCATCAGTGTTGATAGAAGGCTCAACGCTAATCAGATACCGACGGTAGGCCTCATCTCTTTGAGATTTAACCAATTTGCGCAGCTTTTTGAAATTCTAAATCAGTGAACGCGTGAAATTTTTTGTTTTAATATAATGTTATACATCGGCATTGTACCAATTAGGAAAGGTACATCGGGACTTTATTCTATCACTGTAGATTGGTACAAACCGATCAAAAATACTATATAGCGTATTATAAAAACACGTGCATGCATCGTTGACATCGCCATATCTGTCAATAACCTAAAATAGTCCAATCTAGAGAAGCAAAAGCATTATATAGGCCAACAAAGTTAGCCTTACGGAAATTATATCTCCTACGAGCTCGACTAATAGGAAAATTAGTGTAAACTTTACTAGACCGGACTCTAAACGTAATTTTCAACGCGATCATATTCAAACGATTTCACATTGATGCATTCAACGAATCGATCGCCACTCCTCTAAAATTTAAACGTTTTCAAGGCGATAAAATAGCTGTATCCAAAATATAAAAAAGAACTTTGCAAATTATGTTATTGGGAAAGTTAAATATAATTGTGAAAGAAATAGGAGCAGTTAAACGGATGTGTGTAAATACATAAAAGGACCGGATGCGACTAACATTATATGTTAACTGAATTCAAGTATAAGATATAAGTTTATTTTATTGTCCAAACATGCATTTACTTCTGTAATTTATAAAAATTCAATTCCTATATAAAAGAGAAGTTTTATTTATTGCTCATTGCTCAGCATTAATTTAATTACGATATCAACAAATTCCCGAATTAAACGCGAGTACAAAATATTAAAGTAAACTATTAAGCACCAAGTATGTATATAGCATTATTACGAGGGCGGATCCTCATGCTCCATCCATCACCTACTTCTAACCAGTTATTTGATTAATGTTTTTGACATTTAGTTAACTGACATTTGTAGGTTAAAACTACATAATATTAAGTTTGTATCCCAAAGTGTAGTTACGCTGTGGCTAATTCTTGAATTGTGTCGTGATTGTTCATAGAAATGGATTCTGTAGAACAAAGAGCCATAATAAAATACCGCTAGAAAAAGGGCATAACGCCTACTAAAATTCATAAAGACACTATGGCAACTATCGGTGAGGCTGCAGTTTCTTATGATATAGTCCAATGCTGGTGCCGAGATTTCAAATGCAGAAGAATATCCTGTGAAAACCAGCATGCCGGTGGTCCTCCCATAATGGTAACTACAGACAAAAACATTAAAAAGGTACACACTATCGTACGACAAGACCGACGAGTACGCATCAGGGACGTTGTGAAAGATACTGCCTTATCATATCATGTGGTACACAACATACTGTCTAAAAATTGGATATGAAAGGATGAGTGCAAGATAGGTGCCCAGAGAAGTAACTATTGTTCAAAAAAGAAATTGGTTGTTGATTTGTGAGCGTCTTTAGAAAAGGTACCAAGCAAACAAAGAGAACTTTTTTAGACAGGCCTGTGACCATGGATAAATCATGGGTGCACCACTATGATGCCGATGTTAGAGTGCAAAATAGAGAGTGAAAACATCACGATTCTCCTACTCAACGCAAATTTAAGGTCGCGCCGTGTACTGGAAAAGTTTTACTATTTGTGTTCTGGGATGCTCAAGAAATCGTCCTGACTGAATATTTGCAAAAGAACAGAGCATTACAGGGGCCTACTGCGCACAATTTATTTCCAAATTGTTAGACGCTATTAAAGAGAAACGCGGAGGAAAGTTAAGGCACGGTGTGATATTCCATCAGGATAATGCTCCCAGCTACCAAGCAGACTTTGAATTAGTGGAACACCAGCCATATTCGTTTTTTCAGGGGACTGTTGGGATGTTACTGGTGGACCGAGTGCATTAGTGTAGAGGAGGATTATGCCGAAAAATAAAAAATATAATGCCACTGTAGTTTTACTGTAAGGGAGTTGGGGGTACAACATGGAGATCCACCCTCGTAATTCTCTTATTCAACTTAGTTGTTAATTGTTGCAATGTAGTTTGGAGTAACGATTATTTTAGACCCTTACATTGTCGCACATATTGAATTTGTGTAGATTTTATGTTCAAAGGTGAAAACCTTTCAGTAATAGTTGGCGTGAATATGATATTTTAGAATAATGGCGATTTCTAAACGAAGAAGAAGAAAAAATATACATCATCAGATGCAAAGGAGATTATTTTCAATGCTTATAATAGGCTAATGGGCAAAACAACGAACGGCAATCGAACAAACGCGTAGGGTAACAAAGTGCCCATTGGAACAACATACAAGATAATTAAATATACTGCAATACCTCGAGAAGAAAGATTACGAATTATTTTATTTTAATTAACTACTACAGAAATACTAGTTGTCCAACACGTAAACCGTGCACTAGGAACAAACTGAAATTCATCTACGAAAATAAAATTTATCTTTCAACCGCGTACGAGGTACATACAAAATATATTATGCAGATGCATACAAGAAATGTTACTCTTAAGGGCAAAGTAAATTTACACTTTAAGCAAGGACTCCGACTTCAGCCTCAACATCGAAAAATAATAGATGGAAAGGAATAAAAAGAAAACAATTCTAATTTATAATGCAATGTTGCTGCAATATTTACTCACATCTTTCGCATTATTTTCACATCTTTACGTATACATACATTATTTATTTATAATATATATACTGTAGTAAATATATATATATATATATATGTATTGTAGCGTATGATTTCGCGGGTAAAGGATGTCTTGTTATTCTCTCGGGTTTTGTCCCGCGTTCGATGTTGGTTCTTAGAAGAACCAGGTACGTCCTTATGTGCACACTTTTAACTTCAAATATTTGAAGAATTTCAAATACTATAATTAATTCGAAAAATAACGAATTTTTTCTTCTGTATCTGTTCTTCGCTGCATACTCTGCATGCTCGTTCGACTAGCGTGCACATCAACGTGTTCGACTGACGAGGGTGGTGGTTCGAATTATTGTGCAGATAATGGTCCATATATGTAGGTTTTCTAAACACACAACTTGTTGCCGATGTTTGGTTCCTCTTTACAAGAACGTCCAGAAAAAGTAATACTCCGTTTTCTTCTAGCTCCATGATGAATTCAATGTTAGGGTGTACTCCGTTCAGGCCTTTAAGAAACCGGTTCAGTCTGTCTGCTGTGTGGCCAAACGACAAACGTATCATCCACATACCTTCTTCAAGCTGTAGGTTTGTCTACCGCAGCTTCGAAAGCTAGGCTGTCTAATCTCTTGGAGCGGTTCAGACGGTTCTTTTCAGAAGAAAAAACCCACTCTGAGTTCTTCTTAGAACTAAAACAAGCGATACTCTACAAGGAACGTTGAGCACATTCAGTGCAGAGCAACCAACGCCGCTGCCGAGTGAAAGGTACCGGCGCTGGTAGAAACTGCAGTTACACTCGTACCAACTTACGGAGGACAAACCTTTGAAGGTCGTACTGCGTGAAGTTTCCCACGAAATCACAAAAGATGAAATCAAAGAAAACCTATTACGACAGGAAATACAAGTCCTGCCATGCAAACGGAAGGTGGTAGCACCAACACGCCGTCCCATCCCACTAGTGTTCGTCCAACTCACGAAGAGCGGCGAAGCAAAACGAATCTTCTCAATCACACACATCTGCAGGATAAATATCAGCGTAAAACAGTCGAAACAAGTCAAGGAAGATCAAATCGCACAATGCCACCGATGTCAACTAGACGGACACGGGCAAGGTGATTGCCACGCAGCTGCGGTATACGTCAAATGCGCGAAGTGTGATCTGTGTCAGAACCCGCATACGGCAAACTATAAAGCTTGCCCTAAGTCACCGAAACAGATGCAGCGACCCGCACAAAATAATCCGGAGGCAAAAGCCACTGCTAATCTTCCGAAAAAGGTCCTCGAAGCAATGGAGACATCCTACAACTGTCCAGCAGCGCAGCGAAGCCGTCGTTCGCTGGTGCCGTCAGGAAGAGTATGAAGAAGAAAACGAAGACGTCGAAAAAGGGCAAAACTCCTTCCATGTCTCACAGCCCCAAACCCTCTCCGAGAAAATCTTTCGAATCCCACGCCCAACTTAACCATTTCCGGGAATCGTCAAAGAAGTCGCCGACTACAACGCCTCCCAAACGACTTCCTGTCCGAAAATCGACGTGTTGAATACGCTAAGCCAGCGACGTCTGTCCATTTGAGATAATTGTTTTATACACACAATTCAATTTTACGGAAACGAAATTTAATGAATACTGTTATATGCAAGGACTTATAGTGCCCGCAGTAAATAATGTTTAGATACGAATTCAAAGTTTTGAAAAAATGCTGCTTAGTAATGATAAAATTACAATGTCCATTCAATTAATCAACTTAATGAAATTCCTGAAAAATATGAGTCTCAGCAGGATTTGAACCCACGACCTCTGTGTTACCGGCGCATTGTACTACCACTTGAGACCACTTGTGAGTTCAAATCGCTTTTAATACCCAGATGTCACGATATCTGGTGATATATCGTAGTACAAGTTGCTTTTAATGATAATATATCTACAGAGATTGTGACATCTAAGTATTAAAAGCGATTTGAACTCATAAGTGGTCTCGTAATGTGATGTAATGGTAGCACAATGCACCGGTAACGCAGAGGTCGTAGGTTCAAATCCTGCCGAGACTATTTTTTCAGGAACTTAATTACGGTGGCTAGTTGCAAGGAACGTGTAATTTATCACATAATGAGTAGTTGGAAAGGCTGTAACGAAGTTGTGTACATATGTAGATGTTATGAAAGCGATAACTGCAAGAAAATGTTTCGATTGATAAGATTTTTTGTTCATGCGTTTGGAGGATTTTTATTATTGTAGAATATAGCAATAAGAAAAAGTAGCCTTACGATCTCCAGTCTTAAACTAATAAGAGAGATCTGAACAAAACGTGAGGTGAAACAAATATGTCCAATATATTTTCGCCCTTCTTAAACCTCACAGGAGACAGACTTTAATACTGTTTACTAACTACTCGTACATTTAGTGTTAAAAGTTAAGTACTCACAGAAATAAATTACAATTAAACTGTAAATGTAATTAATAATTAAGGTATTGTTAACCGTCAGTGGAAAGTTTTCAGGAAAATTTATGTACTAGGTAAGTTATATACTTTCATGTTATTCGTGCAAACTTTGGAACTTTCGCGCAAATCTAACTTTTACTACTTTATGAATTAATAGTAACCTCTTAACAACAATACTATAAAATATCATACAGTCCCCAGCTATTATAAATCTTATTTCAATTTTGCATAAATTTAGTGGCTCCAATTTAAATGCTAATATATTGTACTTTATACTTTTTTGTTTTATTATTTTAATTATTATCAACGTTACTAAATTTAAATAAAAATAAATATGGTACCCTTCGAAAACATTAAAAGCACTTGACTAGATTTATCACGTGCTAGTAAAAATAAAACATATAATAATAGTGACAAATGACGATTGCAAGGACTGTGTGGATGTACAATTCACAGGTATAGCAGTAAACACCATTTCATTAAATTAATTAATTATGCGGAACGCAGCGTTGAGAGCACGTGAGCTCCATTGTCAACCGTGTTACCGACTGACAGTCGATAACACGGTTGACAATGGGAGCCCACGTGCTCTCGAAACGCTGCGTTCCGCATAATTAATTAATTTGTGTGAGTGGAGTTTACTGCTATACCTGTGAATATAATAATAGTAATGATATTTATTTGGAACTATTTACAAATGTTGAATACGTTAGACAAAGAAAAAAAGAAACTAATTAAGCAGGTAAATTTTGGGCAGGTATGCACATTAATCTTTCTTTAGAATCATAAAAACTATAAAGTTAGCTCCAAAAGGACTACAAAAATGCAGTTCAACCTCCACACTAGGTGGCACGACATGTTTCTTTGTATTTTTTATTGTTTGTTTGATTAATGTATTGGAACGCTTTCCGTATTTATTTTGCCGCTATGTTGACATGAATAATTTCACTTAGGAAGAATTTATGTTTATAAGTTTCAAAACAAACACAATGATAATAGCAGCAGAAGAAAGAAAACATAGCATCAAAATCGGGGAAAAGCATTGGAACAAGTTAAAAGTTACAACTACTTAGGATCAAGCATTGAAGACAATGGGAAAATAGAGAAAGAGATAAATGAGAGGTTAGGGAAATCCGCAAAAATATATAACATATTGAGAAATTCGTTTCTGGATGGAAATACCAAAAAAAAAAATAAAGACAGAGGTGTATAAAAGAGTGGTCAGACCAACATTAAGTAGTGAGTCATGGATAACCACGAATAGAATCAACACCAGAGTTACGGCCATGGAAATGAGATTTCTAAGAAGAATAGAAGGAGTAACTAGAAGAGACAGAATCAGAAACACGAAATAGTCTAAATATCAAGTCAATAGAAATAATCATAGAAGAGAGACAACTGGGATGGCTTGGACATCTACACAGAATGGAAGAAGATCGAATCACAAAGAGGATATTTGAAGCCAAAACAGAGGGCAAAAACAGAATAGGTAGACCCCGAAACACCTGGAAGGAGCAGGTGTATAGAACATTAGAAAAGAGAAGTATGGGATGGATTGAAGCCAAACAACTGACTCAGAACAGGAACCTGTGGAAGATAAAAATAAGAAAATAAATAGTCCGACACCGCAAGGAACAAAGGACATAGGATAAAAAAAAAGTTTCCAAATTGTTTTTTAATCGGAAGAAAGAACAATTTTAAAATTTTCTGCACTCTCCTTTAAGCAGTCGCTAGTACCGCATGCATGGCATTTTAACAAATTAACATAGTGTTTTCCATAAAATAGGCACATCCATAAACATAAAATCTTGTTAAGGTAAACATCTGGAACTTTTAAATGCATTTGCACATGTATAGACGAAAAACACAATAAATAAATTAAATAATTAATTGACTATTATGATTAATGAAATCAGAATTTAATAGTAGTTCTTTTATGAATTGATTTATTTCAAAATGCATTAAAACTGCACAACACACAATACACGACATTTGGAAAAATAATATAACGTATTAAAAGTATAGTGATAGAAACAAGAAAATAATCCATGTAGAGATGTATGGAAATACGAACAGTATTGTACTAATATCTTTGCCAATTCGTTTAGGCTAAACCAAAGAATATTAACAGAATTTCAGCAGAAGACACATTTAAAGTGATAGTATTACAAAATGGCTACAACCCATTAAAGCGTAAAAAATATTAAGACAATCATCGATACCCAAGGTTGCCTTTAAAATAAAACGTTTAAGGTTGACATTAGATTCGAAGCGTGATTATGAATCTGAATTTTACTGATAAAGTAAATTTTGAAAGATATGAAGTTTGATTATCAAACCGATCAGGAAGAAAGTAAAATTTATTGTAAGGAAACTATTCACAGATGAAATAATTTAATAAATGGAAAAATGCAGATTAGTTTAGTAAATAAACAGTATTAATACTTGAGAAAGGATAATAAAAATAGAAAGAACGGAGCCTGCAAGATTATAATTTTCAGTTTTTATTGTTGGTATAACATTGTTTTGTTTTAGGTGATAAAATACTGATAATGCATCTGTTTAAATTTAGTAAATTTCATACCACAACGTTTGGAAAAAGTTAGAACGGTTGCGCACAATATTAGATGCCAGTTAATCTTTTTCCTTTTCTTTTCTTTTTTGAAGTATGCATCTTTTTTTTGCTCTGATAGATGTGCCTATATATTTTAGTCTTCGTTTTATTTTCTTTTTTAAAATAAATAGTGTAGTTATTACGCATATAAGTATTCGTCAAATGGATCTTTAGACGCACATCATCAAACATACGTATCTTCTGCGCGTGAATATTCGATATTGATATTAAATAAGGATAGGTAGATTAAACAGCGATCTTTGCTTATGCCATCAAATAATGACCTGGATCTGAAGACCCATTTGACGAAATATATATATGTATGTTGAGGTCGCCGTATGTGAAAATATTCCTGGGTTTGTGTCCGCGTACGTTGTTGGTCCCGAATGGGAGCGTTTCGATTAGACGACATTCGGCGAGATCTTACTGCGGATGAACTCACTTCATCTCCGATCGCTAACCGAACTATAGCGTCCAGAAGAAGATGAGTGAGATCTCGACGAAACGTCGACCAGGTCTAAACGGTCCCTGTTAGGACCAGCATACGCGGTTACAAGCCCCATATTATTATTTCATACATATTCATTCAATTTTTATTGTTTTATGGAATATTACTTTAATTGCATTTTATGCTTATCCTAATTGAGCTTTATCTTTTCACATTACCACGTCGATTCCGACTTTATTAATCTTTAATTATTCAACAGTTACAGGTTTTGTAAAAGTATAAATTAGAATATTTGTTATTTACTATTTAGCATTGCTTGGGAATGTCAAATATCGCGACAGACATGTTTGACAATTTTAATACTTACGAAACATTTTTTGTGCTCTCAGAAGCTATTAAGATACACTTTCCTCAAAGTATCATAAATACGCGTGCGTATAATCGACTACAATTAACCGGTTTTGCAGTACTGCAAAGCGTTCTAAGTAAAAGTAAGGCTTACGAGATTAACAACAGCAGAGTTAGAGACAATTGCACATATATGTATGTGTCCATAAAGTGGAATACTTTAGCATGTACAATGGACTTGCGAAACGTATATTCGCTTTTATACAAGCTAAAGCATTTAACCACCGTTTGTTCTCGGACTGTGGCATATGGTGCTAGTTTGCTTGATAACAACAGGAAATGTTTGAACTACTGTATTTTCAAAAATCATATTCCTATTACAGGAGAAGTAGGTAACATTATGTGACTGTTACACGTCAATAGTCTACTGTCCATACCTCTATATGATGATGCTTACCAGAAGATAGTTGTAAATGTTTCAATAACTACTATATTTAGGTTTATCGATATTGTAAGGAATTGATTTATAATTCTAAAAAGGCCAACGAGTATAAAGCCCTAAGGTTAATTAAAGAAATTTTATTAATTTATTTGAACAAAGCAGTACTTGGTACTAATTACAAGATAATATTAATATAAAAAAACAATTCAATTTCAAGTATTCTAATCAAATTCCTTAATACATAGGTATCATATAAATAGTAACAGGTTTCTGAATCGCATATAAATAACTCAGTGGATTTTTTTCAGATCCATGCATACAATATCGATATTATTGATATAAACATTGCCAGTATTTCAAAAAAAATTAAAATAAGTGTCAGATTGCTAACTTATGAATTATTTCAACACAAAATATATACAAAAATTATGAAATAGACAAATAGATATAATTCTAGTATGCTTACCGCTAAACTGGTGGAATGATACCTTTCAGACTGCCCCTTAATTTCTTGGAAAGTAATGTCATGTAATTAAGTTAGAAGTTTTAGAACAGCGACATAAAAAAACAGTATTTTATATTCAACCACAATGCTACGTTCAGAAAGCAACCAAGATATAGCGTCAAACTAAGTTACAAGATTATCGCAGCAACAAAAAAACCAACACTTGGGAAATTTACACGACGTCCTCGAGAAGAGTATTCGTAGACAGCGCGCGTTGCGTCGGAAAGAATTTCGTCGTTTGAGCGCAGGATAGTGTCGAAAGCAAGCTTTCACCGAAGCGTCCTGATTAGAACTGAGCGCGCGTTTCAGAGACGGCGCCACGATGTTTTTCCATCGATTCGGACTGCCCGTCGCCGTTCTAGGAAGATAATTCGATGCTCCGGTCGCCGCGCCAAGTGATACCAGCGCCAACCAAAATCAAAAGGAAAGAGCCTAATGCAATAGCAACCGCATACCTTTTGCAACTGCATATAAAAGCAAAGTACATTTTTGATTAATTCAATATTCATTTGTACTTTTACAATTTTTCTAGCATTTTTTTCCAAATGGCATATTACGATTTTGATTTAATTTGAGCATTCTTCAACGGTTATGGCTATACATATTGTTAGTACCAAAATTAAATATGATTAGCTTACTAATATTTAATTCTAAAAAAAAAAACTTACCTATGTATTTGTTTAAACACGAACAGGGAAATTTATAGTAACTGTAGTGGAAGTCGGTCATGCATTTAATTTGTAATTAATATTTTGGAAAGAGAGTTGTGATAAATCGTACCAATTATATTTTCTCCAGTTGCTTTAGGATAGGAAGATTATTGTACGTTTTATATATTCCGACACGAGTGCGTGATGTACGTGTCTGTGGTCCCTCCGACATTTTTTTTAATTTCTAGTGTTTCTACTAAGCTTGAGAGTTGATGTTTTTATTCTATTTTTTCCATCCCTTTTTTCATTACCTATTACTATGGCTTCATCATTTGTTGCTGCAGTAAGACCTATGAAGAGCATAAAGTATTGAACTGCTACAAATATAAAAATAATTAGCATCATGGCTGTGTATATCCTACTGCCTCTAAAATGCGAAAATTAAGTCCAAGTGTAGTCTCAAATAGTCTTGTAACTGATTTTCAGCTATGGGGACGACATTAACGATTTAAAAATGGCAATTGTTTCTCTAAAAATTCAGACATTAGACCTAAAGTCCAGACCCGCTGCCCCTACTCTTACCCTTCCCGAGGATTATTTCTCTTGGTTTAAGAAGTTGGCGATCGTGAGTGGAGAAGATGTAGCCTACTTGTTTACGCCGTAACTGAAACTAAGTGTAAGCGGCGGCTGGTATGGCACTATTAAAGTTATTTTAAACACATTACCCTTCAAGAAAAGTTCTCTTTGTCTCGATTAGGTAAAGTGGACTCTAGGCGCACTAACGCGGACTCATTACAATCGTACTAGACTCCCCGGATCTGTTTTCAAAGCTTTGGGAAATTCGTCTAAACATCGTAATTCTAGTGGCTTTGCCAACCTAAGAGCGAGTGTGATCGTACGCCTCGTCAGGTCTAGTACTATAAAAGACTGCGTTCTGAGACGGAGCACCATAATGCAAATATGGAGAGATTAAGGATCAGGTACGCTAGGGGTATGCTTAAGCTTGTACCGTGCATGCCCAACAGTGGAGAGTTATTACTTTATTACCAGAACGTTAGGAATTTGCAATCCAGTATTGACGAATTTTACTCTTCTGCTTCGTCGGCCTCCTTTGATGTTATCTGTTTGATTGAAATCTGGTTGTCTGAAGATATTTCCAGTGAAGATATTTTCTTCAATCTTTCATTGTTTGTACTACTGATCCACAACAAGCATTTTAACGTTACGACTTTGGATCTTACTAGTTTATGCTGATGTTCCATTTATAAACGTTATTGGTTGTAAATTTACTTTCAAACGCAATGCATTACTTGTATTATGCATACCTCCTAATCTAAGTCGCCATGATTTTGAGAACTTTTTTAATGAATTCGAGCAGATTATTGTCAATTCTTCAAATGTTCTATTGGTTGCTGATTTTAATTGTCCCTATTTTTACATTAGTGATATTAATGATTTTAAGTCGCATGTCGTTATGAATTTTCTTGACCATCATTTGGTTCAACATAATCTTGTCCTTACGAATAGATATCGACAACTTGATCTTGTTATAGCTAATGTTCCCTGCACAGCAATAAACACCAATTTCCCGAAAAATATTTCAAGAACGTATAACTTCAGAAAAGTTAAGACTATATTAAGCTAAGTGCGATGTGATTTGGTCCATCCCTGAAAACTATTCTGATGTCAATACTGCATGCGACTTATTTTATTCAACACTGCATCTGTTTGATATTCACATCCCTGCATATTTATCTCGAAAGCAAACTTATCCTAAATGGTACACACCTGAAATAATCAGTAATATTAAACTAAAATATTACTTCATACGGCGGTACAGATGACATAAGTGTATCATTTCTCTACAGTACTTTAGGGAACTTCGCCATCTTATTAAACGTTAATCAACTAGGACTTTTTCCAACTACCTCGACAATGTGCAGCATAATATTATTGACAATCCAATTAATTTCTGGTCCTTTGTCCGAGAGAAGAAACGACAAAGTCGCTTTCCTTCACAACGTCAGCTTCAGTAGCCCTTAACAAATTATTGATGGATTAGCTGAATAATTTAGTAGTGATTTCATCGATCCATCATCTGCCAACAACCCACAAAACGTACAAGTTCTGCATTATCATAACTGAGTTTTTCCACAATTTTATCCTGTAATACATAAATAAACTAAAAAATACGTATAGTTTTGGTTATAAACAAATTGTCTCATTTTTCATGAAAAAATTGCAAGTATGTGTTAGTGAACCATTTGTCTAGAATTTTCTCTTTAGCCTTAAAAACCCCGCTGTTTCCGTACAAATAAAACATTGCTGTCGCACTGTGCTTATATTCAAAGCTAGTGATCCTGCCGATATAACTATTTATCTTTGCATCAAAAGCAGCATTTCATCTTCTCACCATGGCTTAACTGAAAGGCGATCAACTGTCACTAACTTATGTCAATTTACACAGTTCTGGTCTGATACCCTAGATCCAGGTACTCAGATTGATGTCCTATATATCAATTTTGCTAAAGCTTTTGATCGTCCCGGTCATTGTTTGATTCCCTATAAATTGATATACTTTGGATTTAGTGATCTCTGATACAGTTGTTTCAATCGTATCTGTTTCATAGACGTCAGTGCGTTTTCTTCAATGAATTTATCTCTGGAAAATTTATTCCTTCTTCAGGAGTTCCCCAGAGGTCTAAAGTTGGGCTTTTACTACTCATTTTATTTATAAATGATATAACATATGTTTCATCTCACAGCTTATTGTTTGCTTATGATTTGAAATTGAAGTTTCTACACTTGAGTATAGTCGGCTGCTATATGGACTGTGAAAGCGTTACATTCTATTGGAATCAAAGTAATGTCTGAGCATCGACAATAAAATAACGTAATACAGATTACAAGCTAATGGTACTAGTAACTAACGTCTTAAGGGAAGTTTGAAAAAGCACTGAAATAGTGAAGAAGTTTGTATAGCCAAAACTTGAAGGTAGACTCGACAATTCCCTAGTAACTGACACGTGGTGTACTTGAGAATTGAATAATTGAATTACTAGATGGCATGAACTGTTTAATTATACCTCATGAGGAATACATAAGCAAACTTTTCTTTTTACACCCACTTCAATTTTTTCAATTTTTCCTTTCTTTCTTTTCTTTTTTCTTTCCTTTTTATCTTGTTGTTTTTACTCTTACTTTTATCTCATTTTCTCCTCTTATACCTCATCATAGCACGATCCAATTCCGGAAACAGTTGGTTTATTACTGACTCTAACCGTGGCCTCTGTATTCACAAAAATTTCAGTTGACGCCAACCTAAATAGTGATATTTGCTACCGATACTTTATGTGGGACGTCACCTTCGAAATTAATGTTCCAGTTTACTACATGTGACGAGTCTGTTACAACGATTACATCTGGTAACAGAAATTATTCTCAAAAATTAATAATAGGTAATTTAATAAGAAATACTAAAAAGTTTTCCCAAATCTCCTAAACGGATACAAAAAGCTATCGAAATTCGAGAAAAACGAAAGTACACGGTAACAAGTGATTTCTGTTCTATTCTGCGGATGCAGTTAGACACAAAAATAGTGTTTTTTGAATGTAAGTAATTTAGTCCCATATACAAGTTTGTAACGAACTGTAAAATTAATTCTGAAAGACGCTACTCTAAAAAAATCTAGTAAACCTAGTAAATAATTTCATCATTTAGGATCGTAATTTTAATTTTCATGTAAGACATAAAATAGCGCATTATCAAAATATGCTTTATTAGTAAAACCGCCACAAAAATATATCAACAGTTATTACATTGTAAAAATCAATTCAGAAACAAAGTCCTGTCTTCAAGACGATTTAATAGAGCGTTCTTTACATTTGCAAACTTCAGTATATCGAATAGAATAGTTTTGACATGCACTTACTCTAATGGTAGGTTTCGTGAAAATCCCAAATAGAACAATCTGTACCGAATGTCTATAACAGTCCATTCGCAAATGCGCAATAATTATACTTCTAAAAAATGTTCCACTTCGGTTATGAACGACGTACGATAGCGAATCTGAAAAATTTTAATACCGTAGCCAGTTCGAACGCATACTTCGGATGGTTTCAGAAAAGTTGCTGACTATAAATTCATCGTGATTGGTTAATCTCCGCTTTTGCGGGCGATTTCATGCCGAGAATGTCGGAGATATTTAAAAAATGTGTGGATTATTTAACTCGAAAATGATGTTTAGGTTTTCGATTAAAAACACGGGAGTTGTTTGTGGTACATCCAAATTTTCAATATTCAAAAAAAAAATGATTTTCTGCTGTACATCTCCCATTATTTAGAAAATTTAAAATTTACATTTAAATTTCCTTTAGATAATTTAGCTCTACATTTAATTCTCTCAAATAAATATTTATCATTTCAAAAAACTAACAAAACGAAACCAATACAATATTTTCTAAGATTAGTCATTTATTCACGACAAATTTGTGAAAAACTTAACAACCGTCTTATATCCGCTAAATTGACTTAAATCTAAATGGTGTTGGTCTTAAGATTGTAATGATGTTTCTAATGACATAAAAAATTCGTCGACGTCTGTTAAAGTATTAGCGCATTCTCTTATAAGTACTGCAAATCAAATTAACAACCAACGCTAGTGTTTGTTTTGAGCACTTCCAAAATCCCGCTTCCCATTCACAATATAACGACGCAACAGAAAATAATATGAAACTAATCAAAAACGCTGTAGATAGTAGTAATCACATAGATTTTGTGACGTGTCCTTTATTAACACTATGTGCACTATGATAATTTTGATGTAAAGTCTTTGAATTATTTTCAATGTGTATTTTATGGTTCTCAGTAATAATACATCCATGTAAATTTTTGCTTTCCCATTCGGTGACACGCAAGAAGTGTAGCGTATATCTGAATTTCGGCTAAATATATAAAATCACAGTGAGGAGTATCTCTTCCTTGATATCTTGGGTTAGACCAAACGCAAAGATTCAATCCATAGGCGGAGGCAACAAGAGAAAGAGCTTCGGGCCAAAAGCTAGCGGTTGAGTAGTAGATCGTAGATCGAGTGATGTTTACGAAGTACCGGAAATCCACTTTCCTCAACTTGTCCATCGGATTGGAATTAGCTCGAGCGTCCAGCTACTCAATCCACCTTCGGCTCGAACAAATTTTCTTCTTAACGCAGTTGGTGTGGCATTGTTTCCGGTCTTGAAGTAACTCACCTGAGTCGTCTCGAGCGAGTTGCGTCTTCGACGAGGTGAAAATGTAGTCTCAACCTCGTTGGGATGCCAGTTACCCGAGCGTTCGCCTACTCAATCCACCTTCGGCTCAGGGAAACCGCATCTACGACGAAGTGTGAGGGTTCCATTTCTGGATGGAAATTAGCAGGCCGGCTGCTCTGCTGACAGTCCTGGTGACCCACGATGAGTGACTGTTGGTGAGCGTACATTCAGGGGATCCTGGGGTCGTACTCCTGAGACTCCGACAGGAGAGGGTGCCAATGGTCCACCGCTCGGTCAAAAAATCGGATGGCTATTCTCCGGATGGGTCCACTCCGGCGTCTTCTTGAATCGTGGTGTTCGTTACGAACCAGGAAGCGTTGAAGGCCCTAGGCGCAGCTATTGCCAATACGGCGGATGCGTACGTTATAATGGGCCTAAGAACAGTTTTATATATCCGTATCTTAAGTGAGAGATCTAGTTTCCCTCGCCCCATCAGTAACGGATAAAGCGTGCCAGACACTTGAGGTCCCTGATCAAGGGCACGCCGTATGTGGGCGCCCCAGTTCACTCGGGAATCTAATATAACCCCCAAGTATTTGATCTGAGGTCACCAGGGGATGATGCCTCCTTGGAAGGTGAGTTCGGCTGGGTTACCGTGCTTCCTTCTTCGGCGGTCGCCTCTCGAGAAAAGCACGGCCGTGGTTTTCTCCGGATGGACGGCGATTCTCCACTTTGCATGCCAGGCCTGCAAAGTGTCGAAAAGTGTTTGGCGACGGCGGTCGATTATTCGCGCGTTCTGAGATCTTGCGAAGATGCAGACATCGTCCGCGTACATCGCCAGGTTGACGTACGCGGTTGCGTGGATGTCGCTGGTGTAGATGCTGAACAGTAGAGGTGAGATCGCTGACCCTTGCGGCACTCCTGCTGTAGCTATCCTCACTGTTGACCGCTGCCCTTCCAGCTTGATCTTGAATGCCCTCTTACAGAAATAGGAATGGATGAGTCTGACCATTGCCCGGAAGATGCCGGCCCGATGCATCTTCAGGGGTAGTCCCTGGTGCCAGACTTTATCGAAGGCTTTGGCGACGTAGAGGAATACCGCTCCTATGTATTCTCGTAGGTTGAAGCCTTCTTTTATCTGCTCGACGATGCGCAGCACTTGGTGGATGGGCGGTGCCGGAACCCGAATTGGCAGTTGGAGATAACGTCAAGATCGTCCGTTTCCTCCTGTAGCCTTGTGAATATTATCCGGTCGGCAATGCTACACATGACCGGGAGAACACTGATAGGCCGGTAATTTTGCGACCAATTGGCGGGCTGTCTGGGCTTGGGTATCATAACTACGTCCTCTTACTTCCATTGAGATGGAAAGTGGCGCAGGCGAAGCATGGCATTACATATGCTTGAAAGCAAGGTAGTTGATGCCGTCCGGTTCTGGGGCCTTATTGGATCGGAATGACTGGCTTTCACCTCTTCCGGTGATGTTGGTCGTATCAGGTCTTTTTGTTTTAGATTACATAAAAATCTAATAGCTCTTCTTTGTAACGTGAAAATTCGCTGCGCTTTCGATGACATTCCCTAGCAGAGGATATAGCATAGGTGAGAGTAATAGACTGCGAAATACGCAATTTTTGCTGCTTCATTAATAACCAACAGTTTTAGTCATATGATCGGAAAAGAGAAGTGACCAGTTTACCTATGTATATGTTGACCCCATTTCCAAATTGAGCTAATCACGGTGCCCAAGAAGTTCACCCCCTGATTTCCATTAATGGACATGTAGGAGAAGGCACTTTGATGATTATAAAATTTAAAAGGAAATTGGCTTACTTTACGTTCATAAAATTTAAAGGAAATTATTTTATTTTGAATGCAGCTCTAATTTTGCACATATTTTATGGCCGTTTCAATGAATAAAAAGTTTATGCCTTATAATTAAATGTCACTTATTTGAACATATCTGTTTTATTGAACTCTGAACAAAGCTACAAACATAGCTACATAGCTACTTACAAAGTTGATAGACGTTGCTTAAAACCCGCGCTACAGTAAATAAGCTACACATAACCGTAAATAGCAAGCATTACATCTAACCTCAATCCCGAAATTGATGTTTATTAATTTTATGTACTTTTGCGCACTGTATTCGTAAAGGTCTAATAAAAAGCATCGGTTACTCTCCGGCTTTTACACATTTTTATCAGCATATTGTTCTGAATATTGGTTTAAAAGGCAGTCAAAATGAAACACAGAAGTTAAATTCTTTTAATCACGTAAAATACATATTTGTTACAAAATGAATTTAAAAATTAATAAATCTTAGCACATGTCATACTACTTTACCTACCAGCAAGATTAGCCAATTGACCGTAAAGTTGTATTTGAGAATAGTCACCCTCCAACCCGTAGGACTAAAACAAAGTAAACAATCAAACAAGCACCGCCGAGAACAGAGTTATATTAACCACCGAAATATAAGCAGCGTTACTAAGTTTACTAAAGTTTCTTTCAAATTTCTATTTGACTGCTGTAGTTCGCCAGCTTGTTCAACAGTCAAAACAGCAGCAATATTAATATTTAATCGTTGTTTATTAACAGGATTTAATTTGCTTGAACCCGAACCGGAGTTTCCTAAACGAATTAAAATTGGTCAGCCGCAATAAAAAAATATATAAAAGCAAACGTACTATAGAGGTTGTTAAAAGGGAAGCAGTAACGATGAGATATTACAGAACCTTAAACAAATCTGAATAGATACCAGAAGAAACCATTAAAAGAACATATACAAATGCCTGAATTTGATCGAGAGTAGAAGCACCATGTAGATCAAAATAGGAAGCTTAATAGGACTCACCAATTAAAATGTTCTCTTTCTATTAACACTCGTGTTTCCAATATCGTCCCTGGCACTAGTTATAGTGATGATCTAAAACTTATAAGTAACGTATAAGAGCACCGGATTATATAATTATACCATTTTGTCTTATTCTTTCTCTTGGTCATACAATAAAAGCCTTCAGTCGCACACTCCATTCTATCGTAACAATGTGTTCAGCTTTTTAACTTAGTTCTATCTGGGCGTACCTGGAGTGGCCGAGCTTCGTTCCTAATGATATATTCCACAGTAGGTACAGTACGATAAGCTGCAAACAATACAGCAATGTTTAAACTACTGATATATGAATGAGTACTGACGAAATGTGCAGGGTCAGAAGCTACTAATATTAGGATCTCTATTCCATGACTTGAACCAAAATATAAATAAGTTGGAAAAAGCATGTGGAAATCTATTAAAAATCTAGCCACCCTAAAATACCGACCTCAACCGGCCATAAAAGTCTGACATGTTCATTCATTGCTACACATATTCAACAAAATATTCTTACGCAATTTCTAACTAATATAAGTGCATCTCCTCAAATCGTAAAAAAAGAATACAGGCATTTTGTACAGTTTCTGTGCATTTATGGGCTCGTAGTTTAGATAGGAACTGTATACTGGATCAAAAATGTCAATTAAATATGAAATTACAAATATCTACAAAATAAAAATTACTTTATTACTTACAAACAAAATGTGTTACGAATCAAAATGAGTTATTATTTAACCACTGATTATAGCGCATTATACCCGAAATGATTAAAAAATACGCCCACAAAAAGACTCCCGTTCACGGTCAGTAACAACGACAGAACCGATTCCGAGTGTGCAGATGGTGATAGCGAAGACCAATCTCGCTGACAAAGTGATCTCCCACACCTTTCGTAATTGATATTGGAAAAGTCGATCTATATTTGTGGTTCTAGTAACAACAGGAGAGCTTTCGGCATTAACTTTAGGAAGGTAGCATCGCGCGACGGTGTACGCCGATACCTGTGAAGTTCTCTACCAAACCAGAAACTCGTGTCTCTATTAAGCGGAACCTGGAAAATAGAAACTAAGAAAGTCAATGGAGTCAGGACAAAAGCAATAAATTATTACGATTTCCTATGGCTTAATAAATATTTTATGGAGGGGATATAGAGTGAAATATGTACGTAGGTATATATAAGGTTAAGGAAATAATCATTCTTATTGATTCTACTGCTTACTTTTGGAATTGAGAAATTAATTTCTTTGATTATTTTGTTTTTTAATCTTGAAAGAAATGTAACTCTTAATTTATTAATTTATTAGTGCCACTATATCTACATATATAGTACGTGAACAAAAAAGTGAAACGCAGACTAAAATGAATACGTAGGCTTCCACGGCCAGAGTTAGTAATAAACTGCCGCTAGTACGGTTAACACGTCGAGTCACCGTAACCTTCTACCAAAGTGGTTTCGCCTCTAGCGTGGTTTACACGTCGAGCTGCCACTTTGGTTTCCCTGTTTCTCCTGAAGAAGGCTCCTATGACAGAGGCGAAACATTGTCCCTCCTCCCCCTGTTTTCTGCCTCTCTTTCCTTCTCTCACTCTTATCACCTTTTCTCTTTTCCACGCGCCCCTTTTTTCATTTCTCTTTTTTTATCTCTTTCTTTTTATTTCTTTCTCCTCTTGTTCTTATTTCATTTCTATATATATCTCATCATGACACGGTTCAATTCCGGAAGTAGCTCGTTTATTAGAAACACAGACTGTTTGCACTAACAATTTGGTCACATTAAAGGGACTAACTGATTTTATGCTTAAAATAATAAATATTGTTGCATCAATAATTGTTTACTAATTTATAAATTCATCCTTTTTCCATTTGAAAAAGATAAAAATACATTCTATTGTCTAGTTTTTGCTTGTTTTTTATGTTTTTCATCTTTTTGTATGTAAGCTGTTCAATATAATTACATATTCTGCTGCCCATTGGATTGATGTGTTCAGTGTACTGTCTGGAGTAATTTTATTTTTCTTCATGTTCCTCATCCATTGTTCCATCTTGTCGAAAGTGCCTAATTATGTGTCCATTTCATTCCATGCAATAACATCTCTCTCATCCAGTTCCATCTAGAAAAAGATGTGCATACCTACAGTAATGAAAGTTGTATAAACACATAAACATTAAGTACATAGGTACATGCGGCAGTAATGTGTTTAAAATATGATGTGTTTCAGTTAGAACTTCTATGACCACATTTCTATTTTTGCTGTGGCAAATCATCCTCCCATATTGCGAAGAAGGCTACATCTGTAATATAAATTTGTAAGTCTGATCACATTCTGACCCATTAGCTGGATAAGGGATGTCACACCCATAATACACGAAATCTTTTCATGGTTCCCCTTTCACTCATTTAAAGTGAGGCATTTATGTAAGTCCATCATACATTTGGAGTTCATATGGGTTTTATGAAATTGTCATGTGCGCACTGCATCTAATATATGTAGTAGGTCAAAGAAATGGCAAATAACTAGCCCTATTGCCATAATTTCAATATTAATCCGTAATAACATTCAAAGGTAAGAACTCAACTTTTAAACCCAGCGCCTTCACCTATTAAACGTTTATCAGCCATATTTGATAGCTGCCATATTTATAGATAGTCCTTTGCGAAACTATCAGATTTCATTTTAGAAGAAAGTTTGTTAATTTTAAAAATCCATTACAAATAGAGAAAAGAAGAATAGTGACGATGCATCCGTGACTGTCAATGACGTTCACTAATGTGACATGATGACAAACATTCTGTGACGAGAAATGGATGAAATGGACATATATCGCCTGTGATTCATCTCGCATGTTTTGGAACAGTTTAACGTTAATTTTTCACTAATAAACTAACTAAATTGATAGCAGTACGCTGTTTTCCACATTTTCTGACGAAATACATATAACAATTATAACACATAGTTAAATTGGGGCGTATTACACGGGGATGATCTGTATTGGTAACTGCATTGTAGAAATTATCTCTATAAATAAATGTTAAACAGAAGTCCTGACAAACTTCTGTAGCAGTTTTATTCTATGCATGCACTAACAAAGAATGATAGATTACCATTTAATTTAAAAACCACAATTTTTTTTTGCGTTGAAGATAAGGTTTTATCGAAGCATTAGTAACTTCTTACGTACCATAAAGATTCGGATTCGATAGCAAAGCAACTGTAATCAAATTTTTAATAGGATCTCTGTTTTCCACAAGAATATATGCGAATTTGTTTGTTGTTTTAAAGCTAATTTTATTGTGAGGGAAGATGTGTTGGATTCCCTTTGATTTTTTGTTAAAAAGAGAGAAGTCATTAACTTTACGACAGAAAATCTAAGAATTAATGTAAAATTTATAATAAAAATATTTGGCACACATACGGTAATTAGCTAGAATCAAACCCAAAATCAGTATCTTCGTTCTTCGGAAATGTTTTCATTGGCATAATGACACATCAAAGGCCATTTACCTCTGTGCCCTACTATACTCTTTGAAGAAGCGGCCAAGTTGTTACTTAAGAGCTGATAAGATATAAACAAAGTATAAAATGGTTATTATTAATTTATTTATTCAAGTACAATATTGGTCACGATATTGTACAAGTATTTATTTTAATAATCATTAAAAAACTACAAGAATACGAACAACAATTAGAGAATAAATTTTCGTTTGCTGCACTTTCTTTCTCAGCTTCGTAGGTTCATAGAGTTGATGAAATTTGAGATCCATCAAATATCCTAACTTTAATTTTTTCGTTACTTGGTCGTGGAAACTATTGACATAAGTACTTAAGCCTGCCTCCTGCAAATCTACAGCTTTAACATATTGCTTCAATTTGATCTGAAGACGTGGAACAACTATTTTTTTTCTGTAGACTAAAGGTTCACTCACAATATTCTTACAAATTATTTGAACAATTAAGAATTTGGTATATTTAGTTAACGATTTTCAAGGATTTTCAAATCGGGAAACAAGAAATGCTTTAGACAATAACGTGATGTGATAGGAAAAAATGGGTTTCATATTTACTGTTAGCGTACCTATATTAGTTAAAAATAAGTACAAGATATCAGATCAGCAAGTGTTATTGGAAGATTTCATTTAGAAAAATAAATATAGTAGACACAACTAGTGATAACAGTAAGGGTAGCGAAATATAAAAGATAAAGTAGGAAAATAAACGAGCCAACTTCGAGTTAAATACAGTAGCAGAATGTAGTATATGTAATTACGAAGCAAAAAGCGGGTCTTCGAATTTTAGATCCATTCTAGATGGGTACCTATGTACAGTTATAATATATCAAACGAGTTAAAAAAATTTCAAAAGATAATAAAAATTCATGAGAGGATTAGTTGCCAAGAGAATTTTCTGTGATATAGATTTAGTACAATAGATAGTCCACACCAAGAATGCAATAAGGTACAAAGTCAAACAAGAACTAGATGACATGGAAAATAATAAAGTAATGTCCATCAAATATTAATAAGAACTCAAAATGAAGACACTATCGAATAAAAAAGACAGCTGCGAATTTAAATTGTTCTAAATGGTTTACCAAAATAGATTGCAAGAAAGGTTTCTGGCAAGTGGTAATCACTACATTTTCTATTCCTCGGGACAGACATAGCTGTTTGAAATTATAATTTAGACCGCCATCGTTTCCAGAAGTATTTCACCAAATAATATGCCACGTACTACGGAATATAAAGGGAGCGCAATGTGAGATGAACGACATCCTTATTTATGCGGTCGCAAACTAAAATTAAAGAAAACTACACAGCAAGTAATGGAAAAAATAGGAGACGTTAGACTAAAGCTAAATTCACTGAGACGCTTATTTTAGCAATTGTTTTTGGATCCTGATAAAATAATCAGACAGTAAACGGTTTCGATATACCACAAAATATATAGAAATTACAGCCTAATGAAATGTTTACACAAATGTAATCCTAACCTTGCACAGTTTAGTGCACCATTAAGAGTACTGTTATAAAAAATAGTGAATGGATATGGAACCGTCCACAAAATAAGCTATTTATAAAATTAAAACAGATTCTGTAAAATTCACCTATGTAGGTTCAAATAGAAAAGCTGTCATCAACCAATTGCGTATGTTGCAAAATCGTTCACAACTTCACAATTAAATTACAGCGAGCTTTAAAAGGAAACCTTTGCTGTGCTGTTTGGTTGTATCAGAAACTGCTAAAAAAATTCTGTACGCTTTGAGAGTGGTTTACAATGGAATTATTCGTAAGCGACATAAAATCGTCATTCCTTCTACAATGTATAAATTAGTATTGACATATGCTCATAATAATCGCAAGAACTACCTATCCATTTTATGATTACCGTGCGTGCCGGCCTATATATCATATAAGACACACCGCAGTTTATATCTAGATGTATGGTATTTCAGAAAATCGGACAACACAACCCACTAGAAACTGTTGTGATACATGATATACCTAACGTAAGGACTCAACAGCTATTTGGAGAATATCTGTACCTCACTTCCGATATTTTGAAAGTTTTCTTTGAATTCGGTTTCTTTCCTCGTATTCTTCTTATACTGTGGACTGACTCATGACATATCCCGTAATCTTTAAATTATTAAAATCATCTTACTCAAGAATTTCAATTGGTATTCACTTAGCTACGACACTCAACGACTCTTCCATCGTATGCTAGTATATTAAATCTGTTCAAAAAAAGGGAGTACCTCAGATGCTGGGTAGAAAAGTCTATCCAATATTTGGGAAATTTATTACCTCTATGCTTACTTAGGTCTGAGATCTTGAAACATCTGAAATTATTGCATAATGCGACTAGGGAAATATTACTTTCGTTGGATAGAGAAGGAACAGAACAAATATTTTTCTCACCGCGTGAAACCCGCTGACTTGGGAATCCTTTCCAGTTTAGCGCTGGTTTGAGATTGTGCGAAAGGAATTGTGTCGATTCTGTCTTTGGAAGTATCGTTTAATAATTTGTCAGTCACTTGCATTTGTTTCTCACATTTTTAATTCGAGATATCAATTCAAGCAATCACTTCCAGGGAAAACGCTTGCCTTTTTTTAAAACTTCTCTATCCATTATTCTTACACTAAGAATTTGTGAAGACAAAAGAACAGGATCCGATGGAGAACGAGGATCATTCCTATCTAAACTTTCGCAATTTACTGAAGTTCACTTTTCAGGATAGCCAAAATTTGCTGCACCTCCTTAATAAGATTGAAAATTTTCCTGTTCGTTAAATTTTTTGACATTAAAACATCTCAAACCCATTAGTTACATTCTCGTACAGAGCATCCACGTCAACAAACAATATTTAAAATTTCAAGATATGAAAATGTATATCAAGAACACGACAAGCTATATAGTACAGTTATTGATAAGAATATGTCGTCTGGATTTTATGATAAACATGTACGAGGGGAGGTCCAGAAGTTGGTGGAATGCAAGGGTTTTAAATAAAATAAAACAATAAATCTATTTTTCCTTTTCAATATAATCACCCTTAAGCACTATACATTTATTAGATCTATGAATTAATTTGTCTACACCATCATAAAAATATTTTTTATCTTTCGCCTCAAAATGGACCAAAGTTGCATCCTTTACCTCAATGTCGTCGGAAAACTTTCTTCTTTAAATTGGGGAACAAATACATGTCACTAGGTGCCAGGTCTGGACTGTAGGGTGGATGGACTATTGATTGAAAGCCATGCTTGCGCAGAGCAGCCATTGCAACTTTGCTCTTGTGAACCGGCGCATTGTCTTGCAAGAGCAATACATCCTTGGTCAATTTTCCTCGACGTTTTTCCTTGATGGCCTCCTTTAATTTTTCTAATATCGCTGCATAATATTCTCCGGTTATGCTCCTATCTTTTTCTTTGTAATCAATCAATAATATCCCCTCACAATCCCAAAAAACAGTAGCCATCAACTTTCCAGCCGATTCTGACACTTTGAATTTCTTTGGCAATGGTGTCCCCTTTTTATGCCATTGCATGGACTCTTGTTTGGACTCAGGCTCAAAGTGATGAACCCATTTTTCATCTCCGGTAACAATCCGCTCCAAAATCTGTGCAGATTTGTCTCCACACAGCTCCAAAAATTGTTTGGACGCACAGACGCGCTGCTGTTTCTGCAGCGGCGTGAGCATTCTCGGTTCCCATCTTTCACTGACTTTTGTCATACCCAGGTGGTCATGTAGGATACGCAAAATGGTGGTATCTCGTGCTCCAATTAATGCAGATAATTGTTTTTTCTTCAAACGGGCATCTTGCAGTACAATTTTTGCACGTTCTCGACGATGTCTGATGTGGTGGCCTCAACTGGCCGTCCTGAGCGGGGGTCGTCTTCAATCGACTCCCGACCATGTTTAAAAAGACCATGCAACTTATAAATCATTGATTTACTAGGGCACTATTCCCCATAAACGGTTTCTATTTCATTCAATATGGTTTGAGCGTTCTTTCCTTACTTTGTAAGGAACTTTATCATAGCACGGTTTAGCACTTGTTTAGCAGGCAACTATTCGCAGACGACTGACGCTATAGGGCTGCAACTTAACTTATATACTAATGATGAGTCGCCAATCAGAATGACACCTAGCGAGCTTCCCTATCCCCACTCCATCCCCTCCATTCCACGAACTTCTGAACCTCCCCTCGTATAAAGTCAATGCGGTCCTCAAGCTTTCACGGCCATTGTTGCTGAAAATTTCTTTCAACGTTTTCAAATTTAAAATATCTTCCTATGAATGTATCAAAAACACTGTTCGTCTTTCTTATAAAATTATAATATTCTGTTAAAAAGGCGCAATCAGATCGATAGACGGCTAAAGAATGTAACGATGAAAATTGAATTGCTTCAGTCTATCGGAAACTACTGCGGGGAGAGTATTTGGTACTGCTAATTGTTTTAGTGCCTATCTAATCCAATTGAGCCTTATTAACTTATATAATTTAGAAATATTTCAATTTACAGCAGATATTTATTCACGAAAACTCTATGTAAAATAAATAATGAGATACTGTAGTTTAACAATTGCAAATCATAGCTTCTTGAAATATTGCACAAAGTAAAATTTCTTCATAGTTTTCTTTTCCAATACTAGATTGTATTACATATTGTACTAAACAAAATGTAACCTAGAAAACACCGTGAAGTAAATAAACATTAGAATGCTAAATATTTATGTATTTAATGTAGTAACGGCAATATAGTAGCAGTATATCCGGCAAGCGATAATTTTACGAAGCAGTAACACATCTGTATTTCGAACTGCATACCTGTAACATATTTCATCTAATAGAAATTATCATCTCATCTTCTTAAATAGTTTGTTGATTATTTCAGCCAAAAAAATATATAAGTTTATATTTAAATAGTTTTAACATCACACACGTATGCATTCATATTCTATCATGTAAATAATAAATCGTAATAGGACCACATCATTCACTTAACGTCATATAGGGTATGTTAACTACCGAATGATTAATATTCTTTGTATCTCACATACTTTTCGCTTCTGCTTTTCCGTATCTCCGCCTATAAACATCTTCACTTTAATCCTTACGACATCCACAAAGAGAACCCAACCGTCAAACGGAGGATGTAGTTTAAACGATTTTTTGCAATCGTTCAGAATCACAGGATCCCACAACATGTGAAAAGACGACGGTAGAAAGAAGAACCTTTTGAGCCATGCACAATAGTAAACCCGACAGCTGACAAGTGCGCCGCGATGGTTTTCTCCGCGTGTGTCTCTCTAACGTTTATAACTCTCTCCAATTGCGAAGAAAGCCGCTAGGCTCTATAATACATCAACGCTGGAAGATATCTGAAACGATTTCAAGAAAAACTACGGCATTAGTTTGGCCAAGAAAGGACAAGGAGTGCGTACTACTTGAAGGTTATGTAAATAATATAAACAGAATACGACAATAGTTTACCACTAGAAAGGTAATACAATTTAGTGCTACTAAATTACATTAACATTCAAAGCGATCGTTGTGTATCGAAAGTAGCAAAAAAAATTCCTGAGAATATAACCAGAAAATAAAAATCCTGAATAATTAAAAAAAATGCAACCCAACGGTTCGATTCTTTTTTTGAATTCTTCATAGACCAACTATACGTTAACCATTTGTAATAATATTTAATTGTTTAATTTCCCTCTAATTTTCACCTTCATATATGACTAAATAAACTAAACAAGGTTATAATCAATTTCCTCCTCAGCAAGTAACACATTTTTAATGCACTATTTAACACGGTTCAATAGTAATGGGAGATAAAATAAATAAAAAAGAAACCCTCATTTTAACAAAATTTACTGTTTACAACGTTCTATATGTTGTTAATTAATTCTCGTATTCTTTTTCTGCACTTCAGGTGTTAGGTACTCTCCCTGTTACGATACACATCTATTATTTGGTCTGCCTACACTTGTTCTTCCTAAACATCTATAAAATCTCGCTCTGGGTGGCAACCTCGTCACTTGCATCCGTTCTACATGTTCCATCCATTGATTCTTGTTTTCCATTATTCTCTCATCTATGTCGAAGATGTTTAGTTCTATCGATTGAGTTGGCCGATACTTGTTGGAAATCCATATTGAATAGTGGCGAAGAAGAAAAACTCAAATATTTTACAAAAATTTCCAATATATTTATCACAATGTTACTATAACATGTTTCGCTATCAATAGCTATCAGTGTAGCTTCATCAGATATCTGAAATTTTTGTAAAATATTTGAGTTTTACTTCTTCGATCATTATGTTTAGTTCTGTTCTTATATCTACGTTTCTTACCCTATCAAATCTTGTGCAACCTTTTACTCTTCTTCATGATTTCATCTCTTGTGTCTGTATCCCGCTTTCTTGTTTTTTCGTTGTTGTCCATGTTTCACAACGGTGCAAGAGGGTTGGCACTGCTATCGTCTTGTATAATTTTATTTGAGTGTCCTTTCTTGCTGTGTGTGTTCCACAGATATGTGTGAATTTATTCAGCTTTTCGTCTATGTCTTTGTTTCAATCATAAGATACATCGGTGCCCAAATACTTAAAGTGTTTCACCTGTTACAGTGCAGTATCGTTTATGACTGTCCTAATTTAATATTTACCCAGGAAATCCATGGTTTTGGTTTTATTTGTCAATATTCTCATTTCATTGTTTTAGCAGACTTTTGTAATGTATATATCCCGTTCTGTTGATCATCCTATGTTTCTGTTAGGAATACTAAGTCGTCAGCATTTTCGTTTTCCATTTATTTTACATGTATCTTCCCCCATCCAATCACTTGTGTAATAGGTATATTCTCTATACGTACGTTAAAATCTCCCACTAAAATTACTTGGTTAGTTTTTTCAATTTATCCATTCTTTATTCATGTTACATTTCCTCTTTCAAACCTTATTCTTGCTGTTATAATGAATTCCTTGATATATTTGTAATTCTTTATGTTCCTTTCCCATGTTTTGTATATATATAATGCTATGCCCTTACTCGCTCTTTGTTCTCTCCGTACTCCACTGTAAATCATCATATATTCGTCTACATATTTCGATCCCTTTGTTTTAGGTATGACTTTAAAGTAAATTTTCATATGTGCTGGATATTTAACCAATTCAGCACCTTCCAGTATCATTCCTCTTACATTCCAGGTTGCAAATTTTACTGTTTTATCAATCCATCTCTTGTCCTTTTTCTTTGCGTCTGTCGACACCTGTATATCCGGCCTGTTTCCGAGGCTAATTAGGGTATTGCAAGATGTTTAAAGTTTTTACGAGAGCTGGTTGCTGGCCATCTGGTCAACCTTCTAACTGTCGGGATCAGGTTTTTCTGTTGTCTCCCTTAGCCGAAATGATTCGGCTTTAAGGTGCCGAAAACGCCTTTTTTCCGCTTCCGTTAGCTACATGACGTACACTCATTGCATACCCTGCATTGCCTAGGGATTACGCGGCTCATGCCTTTGTGGACGTGGAGGTCGGGCATGCTCCTCCAGGCTGATCATGTTCAGGAGGAATTTCCCAGGATTTAAGAGAGTGTGCTTATTCGGCATCGCATACCCTTCCGGGACCTCATTTCAAACCTTAATCCCCATTCTTATATACAAAACAAATTTGAATGGTATATGAAGTTAAATTTAATGCTCAGGTCAAATCAACATTCGCGTTTAAGATAACATATTTCCTGTGTTGACACTCATTGACATTTTAAAATTCATGAATATTAGAACTGAGATGTAAGTTTCCTGACATGTTTTGTTCCATTTACGAATTTCAATATCACAATAACAGTTTAAAACATGAGTATATATATATATATATATATATATATATATATATATATATATATACTGCACCACACGTGAAGTATTATAAAGATTTGTGCCCAAAACGGGCATTGCAAATTATATATAATATATATGTATATAATTAAATTATGTCAAATAAATGTGTATTTGACATAATTTTAATGTATTCAATAAATTACCATAATGCCAAAGGACAAGAAAGATTTTTCGAAATTAACGTACATGTGAAACGTAAAATCATTACGTGAGTTTTATAGACATAACAGTTGTTTATTTGTATACTATTATACGAATAACTAGTAGTCGTATACTAATTCTACCTTAAACCATTTTAAAAAGTTTTTTAGGTTCATATCATCGAAGTAATCTCGAACTTGCGTTTTGGATTTAAGTAGGGGATACAATAGATATTGTTCCTCACCCAAAGTAGCACAAAATGCACCCTTTCTCTTGGGTAGTGAGTGACCCCACGTAAGGCTTTGTCTTGCACAATTCTTCTTCTGGCACTTCAACATGATATGTTTGTGTACATAGCTTTCATTTTGATTGTCATTATACATTAGAAAGTATAAGTACAATGATATCCTTACAACATCATTACGTTTCACTAAAACAGCTTTATTATTATATGTAAATATTGCCGCATGCTTTGTCAAGAGCAGGTGTTCAGCAATGATAATTTGTACGTAATAGATACTTGATATTCTCAAAATTCATATTGGATAATGCAGCGGCATAGAAAATGTAAAGAAAGTGCCTATTTCTATTATCTATAATAGTTTTCTGTTTAACACAAACGATTGTTCACTTTGACTTACCGGCCATAACAACATCTCTCTTTGCAACTTGTTCGACAGGCCTCGTTCTTCTGGTACGGTAGATTTGGTAATCCTCTCTTGTGCGATTAAATCGCCGTCACGCAAAAGTATTGGCTTTGTTTCCTATGCCAAAAAACGGAAATTACTACAAATATCGATGCTAATTACCTTGCATACAACAAATAGCTTATCCCTTAACTCGTTTTCTATAAAAGCAAAAAGCAGTTTTAAGCAACGCTCTGAAAGAAATAATAGGAAACATTAGGAAAGTTAATTACAGCTGGAAATTATGAAATACTTCGTTGCCATAGAGTGTATCAGTTGTTAACAGTGGTCAGCAAGAGAACGCGAAAAAAGGTTGCTATTTTAGTTCAAATATTTTCCGCTCACCGTTTTTTGCTTAGTCAGAGTATGGGTTGTTGAAAACTGTACAGTTCCCTCAAAAGCAAAGCTTGAACTTACCATGCAAACGCTTTTAAACTAGTTTTATTTCACTCAACGTAAAACTCATTCAACACCACGTTCCTTTTAACATCTCTTAAAAGCATCTCCTTTACGCCCTTGATGAATAATGTATAAGACAAATCCAGGTTTGTCCATCGAAAAAATTATTTGAAAACGATATATCATGGTGTACTTTAACATGCCTTAATGTTATTTTATGAATTCTATAAAAATCTAAGGTGAATTGGGTTAGCTTGACATTTGGAGAAGTCAACAATTAAAAATTTGAACATACAGAACTACAGTCTATTCATTTTTATAGCTCAGGTGGAAGAAGCTTCTATATTCCGTGTTTGCTATTGTAGGAATGTCAAATGTGCAGATAATTTCGCGATAATCCCGCTTTTGTCAAATTAAACAAAAGCGGGATTACCCCGAAACTATCGGCACATCTTCCCCTCGACACGCTTGCAGTTTAAACGGAACATAAAAGTGCCATTTTGACATATTCTGGTACAGTTGTTCATTTATTGAACTTAGGGCACTCTCCTAGAAGATAATTTTCTGCTCGGAACTTTATAAAAACGCTATTTTAATCTAATTTTAATCTCCTGAAAACTCATTTTTATTCAAGTATCATACTACTAAATATTAACTTATATACAGGTAAACATGCTTTCTTATACCAACCTCAACTGCAACGTTACCCTATAACTCATAATTTGTAGATATTATGTTTGCTGCGTGATTGTGACAGCAATGGCAGGGTGAGAAAAATTTGGAATAGATGGGAATTTATATTTATTTCATATCTGGTATATTAAAAAAGCTCATCTGAAACAGTTAGTTCGAAAAGACTAAAATTGAATAGAACGAAGAACGAGTGGAATTTAATTTAATGTACAACGAAAAACGATATGTATGTATTGCTGGTGGAAGAAAAAATAAAAGCAGTACAAAATGTTGAATAAGTAAGAAAAGTGTCAAAAACATATGAAATCAGATAAATACAAAGTAGCCACTTGGTAGTATAGGTATAGCATTATTTATTACGATTACTAGAATAAACGATAAAGAAGATTTAATTGCGACCGATTTAGAATTGGTACCCTTATTTTACACTACTGCTTCTCGATAGCTTCATCTGTAGACGATCCAGTTTTACTTTAAGAGGGAAGCATTATCGTGGACCCCGTAGTGATACAATTTAAAGAGTACAATAACGTCGTCCACAATATTAACGGTTTTCTTGAATAACAGCATTTATCCTTAATTTTTGTTTTCCATTCTTTAAACAAAAAAAATATCATTTAAAAAAGAACGATGGCATCATTACCTGGAAACCTGTGTGGAGGAAACTTAAAATTGTTGCAAATATGTATGTTTTAAAAAATATTAAAATCGACCTGTTCGAGCATTTCTTCCAAAAACAAATTACTTACTTCAAGTTAAACGAATTTATTCCATAATTTTATCGGGCACAGTATATCGATCGTGTACTATTCATTTCTACTTGGTATATTTATAATATAGACAATATTCGTATCTGCGCTAATAACAGTCCTAAAGGATAGTGCTGTGTATAAGGTATGAAATCTATTATCGCATGAGACATGCAATGTACCGCTATATTGTATCCTGAGACTTGCATTTTAAGACAAAGTACATTTTTGAAATGTATATGTAGATTTCCACGATCAGAAGCAGTAATAAATGAACTGTTTCTGGCATTGTACCGTGCCATGCGAAAATATCTGAAAAAGCCCTCGAGATCTCGTTTTTCGCAGGCCGTCCGGTATTACACGGCCCAATCCCAGAAACAGCGCATCTATTAAGTATATGTTCGACAAATTTGTTTACTTGCAGTGTATTACAATTGGTTTTGAGCATTTTCTCTAATGAAATTATTATAGTTTTAATGATATGTAGTGTATATATATTGTTGTAACCATAAAAATTGATCGAGCGTTTAGACTGTAATTAATCTTTCCGAAAGAGAGTTGGTATATGGTAATAGCTATATTATCTCTAATTGCTTTAGGATTGGAAGATTATTACAATCAGTGTAATTAGTATAAACCCTGCGACTTAGAAACTTTTAAAGGTACGATTTTTTTTCCAAAGTTCTCGTCTCTTCTCATCTTCTTCTGACCACCCTCGTTAGGCTAGCGATCGTAAAAGAAAGCACTGCAGTGCCAAAATTATCGGTACAAAGATTTCTGACCATTATTTAATTTGTGGGACCATCCATACCATGTGTTCTTATGAAGTGGTCTCGCTGATTGTGTTTAAACGCTGTGTAGGTATAAGATATTATATAGAAACTGAACTTAATGGTGAAGAATTATATAACTTTATTTACCGTGCATTTGAATCTGCGGGAAGGGCGTAAAAAAGAAGAACTAAGTATATATATATAATATATACTTATGTATATAATTATATATATATAATATATACTTATGTATATAATTATATATATATAATATATACTTATGTATATAATTATATTATATATATATATATAATATAATTATATATATAATATATACTTATGTATATAATTATAGTTATTAAGGAACGAGATAGAAGGTTTCACATTTGGAAGAAGTCTTGAAAATATTGATATAAAGTGAAAGCTTAGAAAAAAATATATAAATTTGCACGTAATGAAGTCACTAGGCTCATTAAACAGGCAAAAAAGAAATATTGGTATGACAAATTTGTAAAATATGACAAAAATATGAAAGAAACATTGAAATGTGTCAACGAGGTTTTGGGCTAATTTTCATCTATACAAGCAGAAAATATATTAGAGAAACATATGAAAACCACAACGAAAGGAATTGCTCAAAAGTTTTGTGGAACTTTCGCTTCTGTTGTGTTACTTGGACATATTTGTCAAGAACATTAATACTGTGACTACCTGGGATACTATTCGTACTTAGCAGATATAATTGAAACATATGGTATCGTCAGTCCCGCACTTGTTAAAGTGATAAATTTATCCTTGAGAGATACTGTTACTGAAAGTTGCTGCAGTGACTCCAGTCTATAAGAATGGAAAAAAGGATGTACGCACAAACTATAGGCCCATTTCCGTGTTGTCTAGCATTCATAAAACTATCGAAAAATATGTGCTAGGTGTATTGATTTTGAACTAGGGTCGGAGAGGTACTCCATTTTCTTTTCATCTTGTTTGGTAGATCGGTGGATTTTATTTTATTCGTGGGTCGAGTGTGCGTGTATGTTTCCTATGTTTTCTTTATTCTTGTCTTGTGTAACGTAATGCCCTTTTTCCTCAGCTCTCCGTTTAATTTGTGCAACTCCTTCTTTCCTTATTCGTCGTATTGGTTGTATTATTCTTCTAACTGTTGTCTTGTCATGCGTCTCCATTCTGTGTAATGTGTTTTGTGTTATTCTGTATATTATGGTCTCAACTGTTTCCAGGTAAAGTTCTTGATGCAGTGTTCCGTTTGTGATGTAACACTGTGCCCCTGCGCTTCGGTTCCTTGATGCCAAAGTTCACCACCGAAGTGGGCGATCGGTATTACTATTGTTTTAATGATCTTGTAATCCAGTGATAGCTCACTTTTTTTGTTTAATAGTGAGTAAAGGACCTGCGACGCTCCGGCTACCTTCCTTATGATTTCCTTGATGTGTCAGGTGTATGTGAGTTGTTCCTTGGCCCATCCAATGGCGCGGTTGTTAATTTGGATTTCATCGGGCTTTTTGTGCCTTTTACGTGGCGTGAAATGGATGGCTGTGGTTTTCCCTGTATTTATCTTTATGGGCCACTTTAAAAACCATTTGTAGAACATGTCAATGTATACTTGCAATCTACCGCTCAAGGGGGAAATAAAAAGAAAGGTGAAAAGAATAAGAGAAGGAAATAGAGACAGAAAGGGGGGGGTGGGGTACGAGAGAAAAAAGAAAGAGACCAAAAGAGAAAGGTGGGATCTCAACCTGGTGGAGATCTCTTTATTATTATTATTAATATTATTATTATTGTTGTTGTTATTATTATTTTAAATTTAGAAAACAGCAAAAGTAATTAAACCATAATATCCATAACCTAACCTTAAAAATTAGAAATCATTACTGTAGATTATTGCAGCATTTTATTTGCTATCTAGTGCGATAGTAACGTATAGTAGAGGCACTCTAAGTTCCAATGCACGTCATCAATAAATCGTGACGTCAGGTTTTACACCGTTGCCGGATACACACACATAAACTTGCTATCAAACCTAACCTAACATACTAATGTAACCTAACTTCTATTACCTTATTTATTATGGTATATCAAATAGAAAATTTTAATAATCGGCACTACAGAATTTAGTAAGAAGCATCTAACAATACGTAAAAATGTTCAAACTACGAAAAGTAAATATATTTTGCCTGAAGGAAAAAAATGTTAGTTAGTAGTATTTGAAATTATTTACGAATTAAATAAAAAAAAGGTAATGAATAAGAATTACTTTATTAAAATATTTGCTTCGGAACTATAAGAATTGAAATTACATAAAATACGAAAACGAACGCGTTAAAATAAGATTAATGTATTATTTATTTACAAATTAATTAACCAGATAATTTTCTTCAATATCACCCTCTGAGCTTGATCATTTAAATTAATAATTAGGGGAGAAATTTCGTCACGATCTAATCCAATTTCTCTCTCCCACCATTGATTTCTGCTTCTGTATGGTGGATGCTGGACCTAGTTGCTTGCGTTATTGTTACTAATGCTTCGTCCCACGTTTTCATGCAATTGTTAATACCATAGTCATCTCCTCCTACGTGACGATTGCAATATGTTTTTATAATTCCCCATATGTTTTCAATAGGGTTGAATATACAGTGGTACGGAGGTAATCTTAGCACTGTGTGGCCATGTGCACGTGCTAGTTCGTGTATCACATATTTCTTCGATGTTTAAAACATAAACACTATTACTTAATCGCTTCAACCTATTTTGACGAATACTCACAATGCAACTAGATGTAATAACTGATGTTTTAACATAGTATCATATGTAATGTTGTTATTTGCCAGACATTCTTGAATATTGCCTATTTTCCAACTAGCATCTGTTGCCTTGTTTCTTATTTCAGAGTGATAACTAGCGTTATCCATAATTATCATAGAATTGGGTTTTATATTTGGCAACAACTGCATCGTAAACTATTTTGTCAAATTTTCTTTGTTCATTTCTCCATGGTAATCATGCCCTCTTATTTTTGAAAGAAATATAAGTGAAGCACCTGGTGTAAAACCATCACTATTGCCCGCATGTAAAACTATATACCTATAAACAAGCTTAATGAGAAACAAAAATTATATTTGTAATAAAGCAAACCTCTTGCCTACAGTCTTTAACTTTTTCACACTTTGCCGATTGCTGTCCTGTCAAGAATAATTATTGCTGCCATTTTCAAATATCCATGTTTCATCTAAGTAAACAGGATCCTGTGGGCTATTGCTTCCCATGTTCTTTACGTATCATTGTAAAAACTCAACACGAAGTAATGCAATATGATGTTGCTCCATCTTTTTTCCACGTAAACCCAATGTTTTTTAGAACTTTTCCTAATGAAGAAATGCCTCCACTAAACAAATCTCTTTCTTTCAATTTATTTAAAAGAGATGAACGTGTGTCATGTGTTCTCCTAAAATAAATCGGCATTAGCACATCTGATTACGTAGAGTGCATTTTAACATACGATTATGGCACATTTGGTAAATTACATTGCGGATAGCAGCTTTGCTTGCTTCATCAATATCTACAATTGGTTTTAATTTGTGTTTGCTCTTTCTGCAGAAAGGTAATGCTTGCAGCGACTTTGCCGAGCCTGATATCTTGCTCACAGCCCAAATACCTCTATGACAGCAGTCAACCGTAATGAAGGACCGTTGTTGTCGCGTTCTTGCTCAAAATATATAATCAGCGAACTGATTATTTCTTTCACCTGTTGACACAATACACGTGGCATTTTCGTAAATATACGTCTACTAGTTCTAAAAAGAACTTTTAGATATGCAAAGCAATTAAATAATTTGACGAAAACTAAACAAAGTAACGTAAAGAAAGAAACAAGGAAAGCGTTTGAGGCCTACCAAAGACAACCGACAACATTGTATTTCATCAAATATAGCCAATAACAGCAACGTACTACGTAACGTAACTATTTCTTTTACATTTTTAACTTTGATGGAACGAGCATTTGTATTAACAACAGTGTGTTGCGTTATCAATTGAAATTTACTTTAATTACGTAAGTTAAGTATTATGTTATAATTATGTACTAATATAAAATAGTTTTAATTTATCTGTGTGGTCGGATTGCATATTTATGACGTCGTTTGATTATGTGTACGACGTCGCGTTAACAACGTGCACTGGAACTTAGAGTGCCCCGAGTATAGAAAACAATCACTTTGTATATTGACAGTCAGTATACATATGTCAACGCATTATGAATGAATGTGTATTAAATTTATCCTTTTTTTTGTACGGTACATTTTCGTCGAACAAAAAGTGTCAGCTGGAAAAATGTATGAAGCAGAGATCCGCTGCAGTAAAAAGTAATGTTCTTTTTCTTTCTACTCGTCGAATGTTCTCTCCCGGTAACAGATGTAGAAAAATTAAGATAACGTTATATGGAACTGCGGTTTATCGAGTTCGTGCGCAGCATCAAGCAAAAATGTCCTTTTGGTATAGATCGGCTATTTAGATATTCTGCAAATAGCGATATTTTTTTCATAAACGAGTGTGAGTATTATACAATACGCTTTGTGTAGAAGAATTACAAGTGGTTCTTTACAATCGTACTTTTTTTTGTCCTGGGAGGTTTGAAAGTTTACTGATTTTCGTTTCTTTTTATATCATTTACTTCTTTAGTTAATAATTTCAAGTTTAACGTTAGGTTTGTGATAAAAGTAGACTAATTCACGAAAATTTTCAATTTATAGTAAGCATTCTTTGAGATCTCTAATCTAAGTAAAACTGAAATATTTAGAAAATAAGTAAATGTGTTAACTTTATAATAACAGCATGTGGCAAAGGAACTATACAGAAAAAAATTGTTTCAATGCAAAAGTAAATTAATGTAATATATTAAATATTGTCATATTGTTACATTCTAAATGGGGCTCACTTCAAACAGGCAATATTGTTTAAATAAAACTAATTAAAAAAATAAGCAACAAACGATAATAACTACAAATGGAATCGCTAATGCTAAATCTGTCACTAAACAGTTTCCATCAAACACAAACTTGAAATTTAATTTTCGCAAGGCAAACTTTCCTACCTTGTACAGTGATATAGCTGAAATCGACTGGACTTTTTTGGAGAATTTTAATTGCGTTAACGAAGCAGTATATGCTTTTTATAATTGCTTAGACATTGTCATCCGTCGTTCTGTACCTTTGTTTTGCTTTCTGTACTTTTGTTTTTATTCAACAAAATTTTTGAATATCTTCTGTCTCACAGAATTTACGTTAGTGTCAAGCCTTACTTATCTTCGCGACAACATGGTTTCATTCCAGGAAGGTCTACTACAACTAACCTTGCAGAGTTAGCACAGCGTATTGCCGAATCCCTGAAGCGACGTCAACAAGTAGATGTATTATATACCGATTTTAGTAAAGCATTTGACACCATCAACCATTCCCTTATGGTATCTAAGTACAGTAGCTTTGGTTTTCCTCCAAGTGTAACACAATTGATCCGCTCGTATTTACTACAATGGATATACATCCTTAACATTTTCTGCTTCCTCTGGTGCGTGCCAGGGATCCAATTTGGGTCCTCTTTTGTTTAATATTTATTTGGATGATCTCCTACAGGGGCTGGACTGCAATGTACTGGCATACTCGGACGATCTTAAGATCTACAGTACCATAACCTCCCCGGCAGATTGTTTGTTTCTCCAGAACAGTCTGGATACTATTGTTAGATGGTGTACACAGAATGAAATTTGAATCTGAATAAGTGTGATGTTGTAAGCTACGCTAGATGTCATAGACTCTACAGTTTTCATTATGCTGTGAGTCAGGCTATTGTTCCTAGGCCCTCGTCTGTGATGGACCTGGGCGTGCTGTTTGATGCAAATTTGTCGTTTGCAGACCACATACTATCCGTACAAAATTCTGCGATAAAATCCTTAGGATTTCTCATACGGTCCTGCAGATCATTCAATAATCCTGCCTCGCTAAAAGCATTATACTATTTGCTTGTCCGTACTGGGTTGGAGTATGCCTCCATAATTTAGTATCCTCACTATCTCCATTTGCAAGTACTACTTGAAAGAGTGCAAAAACAATTTTTGAAATACCTGTCCTTCAAAATTGATGGCACGTACCCTAGACGCAATGTTGATTATGCGGGTCTGCTGACGAGACACGGTTTTGTATCGTTATCGGATCGAAGGAAGGAATTTAGCAGCCAATTTCTACTTAAACTGATTAATCACGCTATTGACGCTCCATCCCTTCTCTCCAAAATTAATTTTGTGGTACCTCAGTACGATACCAGGTCCTTCCCTAATTTTAAGGTCCCGTCATACAAAACTAATGTTCTGCTTAAAACACTCATTACGCATATGATTAGAAATGCCAATGAATTACTTGATGATCCTTTTTGTTGAAGTGTCTACATGGATTTACATTGTCGTCCTATTTTATTCTTGCATTCTGGTGTCACCGAGCTATTATTATGTTTATGATTCAGTTGTATCATTTTCGATTAATTTTAATTTAGTACTGCGCTGTATATTATTACTATATATGCTAGGTTACATTATTCTCGCATTGTCCTGTAAATGGAATTATTTTCTGTTGGGCAATAAATATAATTTACAATAAGTTATCATTATACATTTTAGATTCATTAACATATTTTACTGTTAAGAAATATAGTTTAAACGGAGAATCTCATGTATTAAATAAATACCTTTTTCGAATATATTTCTAAATTAAACAAATATCTTTAATTCACAGGTATAGCAGTAAACTCCACTCACACAAATTAATTAATTATGCGGAACGCAGCGTTTCGAGAGCACGTGGGCTCCCATTTTCAACCGTGTTACCGACTGCCGACAGTCACGGTAACTTCATCATTGACAATAACCAGAATTTATATAAGATTTAAGGATTTTGTCATGGTTTGACACGTGCTCTGAAGCCATTCGATGTACTTGCATAAAGCCCCGTTGAGTCCATTATGCATTGTTCATAATCAGCAACATTCTTTCATGTTTAGCTTTGTCTTGTATGTATCAATTGCTTACCTTCAACCATACTATTGAAATTTTCTCTTTTAAAATTGATGGAGATTACCAATGGAGAGATTTACTTCATGACAAACGACTTGGTATAACACTATCTATATAACCACTTATGTTGAGGTTCAAATTTTCGATTCAAGTTTATCCATGGCAATACTGTTACTTTGAAGCTTATCATATGGCATTTATCTTCTCTTCGATTAACCCGAAATGCAATCTTATTTACTTCCTAACATAATCAAATAACCTCCAACTATTTCAGTAAATAAAGCAACCGAAGGATACGTCTAAATTGAAACTGATGCCAGTACCTCGCCTATTGTGCACCCATGTGATTTTAGCTCCATCGACCGGGTTGTACTTCAGCAACAGAGTCCATAATCCTCTCGAGTGGTAATTTTCCTAACTTGGGTCGGTCAAGCTGAACATCCCCAAGGTGAACCTGTCTTTCCCTGCAGACTGCAGGGCAGTCGACAAGAAGGTGCACAGGAGTTTCCTCTGCTCTCCTGCACTTTCTACATGAAGAAGAGTTTACTAGACCCATGCGCTGCATGTGTTTATTCAGTTCATAGTGTCCAGTTAAGATCGCTGTGAGTGCTCTCAGTTTGGTCCTGGTCATTAGGACTGCCTTACACAGTCTTCCCTCACCTGGATAAATCCCGAGAGATTTACAGTGTCTTAAACCGTCTACACCGTTCCGATAGGACCGGTGATTGGCGGCCAGCTCGGATCTAACGTAGATCTTAATACTACCATAGGTACTCCCACACGTCGGTTCAGGACCTGAGAATGGTCGTCCACTAGCATCTTTTGCTAGCAAATCAGCAATTTTGTTCTCTTTGATCCCCGAGTGGCTTGGCACCCATCTCAGCGTAACGCTGCAATGTTCCGCCAGTTGTTGCAGCCTTCTATGGCACCCCAAAACCACTTCGGAGTCAAACTTGACAGCGCCCTAAGAGCGGCTTGGCTGTCCGATACGATTTCCACCGCTTCCAGGTCATGTGCGTAGTCCAGACAGTTCTCTGCACATGTCTGGATGGCAATTACTTCTGCTTGAAAGATGGAGCAGGAGACCCCTAGACTGATAGCCTCGACATCCGGTTCTCCCTCTTTCCAAATTCTAATACCTGTGCCATTCGAGATTTTCGAGGCGTCCGCAAACCAGCGGGAAATCCCGCGTCTCGATTTGCTTGCACATGCCTTTATTGCGTCGCCGTTGGGAATTATTACATTGTATCCCCCAGCAAAGCTATACACGGGCCGAATTTTGTCGGTCCTCATTGACAGCGGTGCTGTCTGTTCGATGTAGTTGAAGATGCTGGTGTGGTCTCCGAACTTGCCAGAGAATACCTACCCACTACATTTGACTCTGTAGGCTGCTATGGTTTCTTCTAACCTCAGCACCAGCTACAGTGGCGGAAGCCCAAGGATGGCCTCCATCGCAGCTGTCGGCGTCGAGGCCATGGCCCCCGTAATGCCCAAACAAGCAATCCTTTGGACTCTGCCAAGGATCTTGACCGCGTAGCCTTGATTGGCTTTGCGCCACCAGACACACTTTTCACTTTTACTGCGGTATTATTTTATCAAGTCATACCCATATGTATTGCACATAAATTATGAAAAACTACTATTTACTATACACGATTTTGATAACCAAACTTTGACATTGACGATGTTGTCATTTGACAGTTCCATAGATTAAATTTTTGCCAATGTAATACAGCCGCCAATCGTAGCACTGTACACTGCATTCTTAATATGAATTAAGTACAAATTTCCATTATTTTAAATCTACCTTGAATAGGTATCAAAAATATTGAAGAAATGAACATAAATTGGGACACATCTAAAATGTAGTGATAGAGTGTTCATGTAAAAAGACAAACTTGTGCATTGTAAAATGAGAAGTGAATATAGCAGATGCTCAAGTATGTACACATAATTTTACATTCTGTAGGAAGTTTTTGAATCCTTTTCTATTATGTGAATAGTTTGTCTAAACTCATTAGGGAAACATTAGCCGAACATATCGATTTTTCTCAATTCTTTCTCAATTACTAAGAAAGAACTAGTTAAAGTTTGGGAATCACATTTAATTCCAATCTCTAAAGAACTCTACAAATAGTTATCTCTCGGCTATTAGAATAGATAGCAGTTATGTGTCTTGTTGTTCCACTGGAATATACAAGATATGGTTTTATATGAATTATATTAATTAGTATTTTTGCTCCCCTTTCCGAATTCATCCTTCTGTAATTTTTGTATATCGCAATCAGCTTAATGCTTATGAATAACGTTGGGAGTCCGAAATTTATTGTTAGAGTATCTTGAATGAAGATTACCATATAAAACTTAACACCGAGATACTTCACAGTCCTTAAAACCAGATGATCGGTAAAACTGAAAACTGAATGTTTTGTAATCAAGATACGCCTGACCAAAATGAAAGAACATATTTTGTTGTAATAATTATTGTAGAAATAAAAGTCCTATTTGGGAAAAATGCCAGATTACTGACAATGTCAGTCCAAACGTATTGTAGATGCTGCGTATGTAGTTGTTCCATCTAATGTGGACAGTAAACTAACCACTTAGTGGAATCCTTCCACAACTTAGACCTTGCCTATTATCGCATTCGGCACGTAAATATTTTGTAACAGATCTTTATAGGTATTTCCATTATCTCATCACTGAACATCTCCTATTGGTCGAGAAATCTTTAATTCTGCGAAAATTTATCTTTAATTAGGTTGGTAGGTATGATTTATATTCTTGGTGCCAGCAATAAGAATGATTTACGAATTTCATTTAAGAATTTATAAGAGAGGTGTGCAGAAGAATGAATCAAACAAAAGGGTCTTAAAGGAGATAATGGATTGATATACCCAAACCTATCCACCAAATCGACACCTTCATCAGTTTCAGAAAAAAAAAAAACATATCAAAATGATACTGAATGAGGAAAATAAGTTCGCAGTAATCGGAAACCAGAACGATTATTAAAGATTCCCATGTGTATTTAATACTGTTGAACAATTACGATTATCGGAAGTCTTAGGAATTAATAAATATTGGTATATTATATTGTGTCAAGAGGTGACAGTAAGTAGCACAACGAAGAAAGCTAATTTATACGATTAAGGTGTAATGAAAGTGTCCGGTGATAAGAAATTGCTAATTTTCTGCGCCAATACTCACTGTTCAAACAAGATTAATATGTCAAGGAGATACAATTGATAAGTTTAGGCCCTTCCGACTTTCTTTGCTTTTACGGATATTCCTTGAAGCGACTGCTTTTTCAATAATTTATGCCTCGATGTATTCGTTGCGTATGTGCTGGGAATCTCGGTAAAGGCCTCGTAAATATTTCGTTTAATCCTTCCGACGAAAAGTGATTTGTTATTACGGACAATGATGGGTTTCGAGTTGTTTGGACAAGTTTGCCTGATGAAATATTTTCAGGATTAATAGCGATGAGGGGAAGCATAATAATTATTGATTATTGGTAGGCGCATTTTACAAATAAAAGGATAACGAGGAAGATTGGCATTAATATTGATATTTATTATATTATTACATAATAGAACGTTCGTGAATAACATTTCTGGGAATTAAAAATAATATGAGAGCAATTAATACCTACGCACACGCTGTACGTGATATTTCTTTATATCTCAAACAAATATCTAAAACAGAAGTACAGTAATAACATTTTAATAAGAATTTTAAATGTTTTGGGCATTTTTATACATTGCTTATTTTTGCATTGAAACGGAACTTGCATTATTCTGTTTTATGGAAGTGCTAGTCTTATCTCATTAATTTTCGTTCTTTTTTAGATTCTGCTCTAACAGCTTCTATATCATGGAGTTTTAGCTGTTCTTGCACTAGCATTTTGTAGGTAGCGGCATAAGGTACTTCATGTTAGAATTCAAGAATACCAACAAATGCTTTTAATATCACATTTTAAGATATGTTTACTTAAATAAAAACAGAAAGCGATATACATATGTGGGGATAAATGCACTCGATTTACAAGAGGCTTTAATTAATAATCCTAAAATCCTATTTGAGCTGCGTGGACTCCGAGAATAGATTGTAAATGAAACAATAACATTATTATTTGTAGTTTTCCTAAACATTAAATATTTTCAACCAAGGTTAACCTATGCAAATTGCAGTGTGTATTAATGAATACACTTCAATATTCTCCCAAAACCTACGATTTTGGTATTATTGCCTAATGTTTTTCACTACAATATAGACGTTTACATAGCTTACCTTGTGCTTGTAAGTTATTTTATTTAGGTAAAATCAAGAAAGAAGATAACAATAAAAAAGCACAGAGAAAATAAAAAAGTATATTTTGTATAAGGTGAGGCACGCTAAGTGCTAAGTGCATGGTTCTCATAAAGTTAGATTTTAGAAATGTATATTCTCAATCGTTAAAGAAATAGTGTAGTACAAGTATTGTTGCGAAAAATTTTCTAATATTGCCCCCGTTTCATATAACGTAATAACAGAATTTTAGAGGTCGTCAATATGAGCTAAGAGCGTAAATACCCGTGTATTCTAACGGTTGTCAGGTTCCGCCGTGTCACTAGGTTCTTTGTCCCTTACGTTTCGTGAACACCTGTGGTTCGCATTTTCAAAGGTACTGGCTTCGTGTAGGTTGTTACTGGCCCCAACAACATCGAGGCCACGGTCAACCTGGCAACCGGCCCGGTCAAGCTCGTCGCTGCCTACAAAGCATCCAACAGGCAGCTTTTGCACCCAAGGAGCAGCTATTCTCGCCAGCGATCTCAACACCAAGCATCCGTCGTGGAACCCGAGGTTGACGAACGCAAGCGACACCTGTTTACGCCGTCTTGCCGACGACTTCCACCTTCTGGTGGACGCTACCGTCGAACCCACGATATTCCCGCATAACGGACAGCCCGACGTCCTCGATTTCACTCGACGAATTCCGTAACCAGGGGAGGGCCGTAAAGGTCATGAAGAGACAGCGAGTTCCCGTTCCGGCGATCTATGGGGCCCGCGGTGTCGCCTCCACCACCGAGGACAAGGCGGAAGCCTTCGCCGAAACCCTCGAGCGACAATGCAGCCCCGTCTACGAGAACGTGGACGTCAACCGTATAGGGCGACTCCCCTAAAGAGTGCTAGAAATCCTCATGGCAGAGGAAGACGAAGACCTGATGCGACCAACATCAGTGGAAGAGGTGAAAGCCAGTCGTTCCGGTCCAACAAGGCCCCAGTACCGGACGGCATCACTTACTACGCTCTCGAGCGCGCCCCCAGGAAATTCGTCATGCATATGACAAACATATGCAACGCCTACGCCACTACTCATCTCAATGGAAGTAAGCGGACGTCATGATACCCAAGCCTGGATAGCCCGCCAACTGGACGCAGAACTACCGGCCCATCAGTCTTCTCCCGGTCATAGGTAAGATTGCCGACCGGATAATATTCACAAGGCTGCAGGAGGAAACGGACGATTTCGACGTTATTTCCAACTGTCAATTCGGATTCCGTAGAGGGCACCACCCACCAAGTGCTGCGCATCATCGAGCAAATAAAAGAAGGCTTCAACCGACCAGAATACACAGGAGCGGTATTCACCGACGTCGCCAAAGCCTTCGACAAAGCCTGGCACCAGGGACTACTCTTGAAGATGCATCGGGCCGGCATCTCCAGGGCAATGGTCAGGCTTCTCCATTCTTACCTCCGCAAGAGGACATTAAAAATCAAACTGGAAGGATAGCGGTCCACAGTGAGGACAGCTACAGCAGGAGTGCCGCAAGGGTCAGCCATCTCACCCTACTGTTCAGCATCTATACCAGCGACATCCCGGCAACCGCGCAGGTCAACCTAGCGATGTCTGCATCTTTACAAGATCCCTGAGTGCGAGAATATTCCCACTTCTCTCCAGAGACTAGCTGCAATCGGATTTCACTGTTCTACTACGATTATTGTATTCTGTACTTTTCACTGTTTTGTTTACCTTTGTATGTATTAAAAAATTTTATGTTTGCATGTGAGATATAAGCTACATTTAATTACTTTGTTGTTTGGTTATGGACTTTCTACCTTTTCTTCACAATTTTTGAATTGAAATTCGTTGTCTATATTTTATAAACACTCACTTATCGTCACCAATTTATTTCACGGTCAAGTTACGGAAATGAATGCTCGGTGATTGAACAACGAAGATATTTTCGAACGATTTTTTTATTTTAATAACAAAATTATTTTGACGTTATTTGTTCTCTACATTTATTAGAAATGAATATTTGTCTACATCAAGAAGTACTTCTACGCAATTAATTGTCGATCCGTTTCAGAAGTTCGGACGTCATGTCGCTCCCGTAATATTTCTTTTCGTGTCGGTGTCGTTCGCAAGTGTTGCTTGTCTTCGGAAAAATTTATTTCCATATTAAAAACACATCTACCTGTGACAGAATGAATTCAGTATGTTACGCGGATGTGCCTTTTCCATGGCGTTTCGTCTTCCATTACGTTAGTGTCGATAGGATGCCCTTTACAGGGTATTAGGAGGGAGACATTGTTGCATAAAAACATAATTTGTTAGTTTACAAGTCAATTTGGAGAGAATTTAAGAAAGGATCGTTATTTAATACTATGTTCGAAAGCAATTTTTCAGATGAGAAAATTGAAAGACAAACAAAATACACTGTAAAGAATTGATGCAATTTTCCTGAATTGATGCAATTTTCCTCGATATACTGTGTGAAATTTGCAGAAGAGTGCAACATTGCACAATTGAGTAAAGTTGAACACATTACAATTGCATTGTATTACTAGTTTCTAACAGACATTGTGTAAAAGTAACACATGGACTGAAAAGTCCCGGGCCTAACAAAGAAAACACGTTTTTTTTGATATCTTTACGATGTCAGCTAACTCACGCAACTTCACTTTTCGATCATTCAAAACGATTTTGTGGATTTTTTTGATGTTTTCTGGTGTTACCGCCTCATTTGGACGTCCACTGCGTTCTGCATAATCGATGTCTCTACGACCACGTTTGAAGTCAGCAAACCAAGTCAGTGTTTCTGATGGAGCGGAGTCTCCGTAACACTTTTCAAGCCATTGCTTCGCTTGAACGGTATTTTTTCCCATCAAGAAGCAGTGTAAAATTAAAACAATTGTTTTTGATCCATTGTTTTGAAAATAACAAAAGTAGCGTGACTCTTAGCACAATAACTCACAAACTAATGAATAGAATATCATGAAATTTTAACAGCTGTCTTTTGAAGGTTAGTACTAACTGAGAGAAAGGTGACTGCAATAAAACTAGCGTCATCTATGTGATAGGCCCGGGACTTTTCAGCCCATGTGTTACTTACTATAATTATAAATGAATTTTAAGTTTCTAAGAAAATGTATTTTGCTTTATCCATCTTTTTACTACTTTATGTATTTTATATGATTTTATCTTCTTTGCAACCGTATGGGTTAGCATTATTACTTTATTTTCATTTTTTATTATTTATTTTGCTCTCTGTAGAATATATCGAATTTTATTTTACAAGCCGGCCATTCACAATACTCTTGCTAAAAGTGCTTAGTTTAAAAGTCATTAAGTGCAACGTCGTCGGACAAATAATGGGTGTTTAGTTAATATTTAATATATATAGAAGTACAGGCACTCGTCTCCCGCGTGATGATCGAGGTATTACAGATCCGTCACTCTCGGTCTCCTTTCGTACCTTCTACCGTAATAAGTTTACAGTAACGTCGTCGGACGAATATTGGAAGTTTCTAATAGTTTCAAGTTTCTATACATAATTTTAGTCTTCTGTTACGATTCTGGCGGGAGTCATTCTGATAAGGTTGTCGGAGCGCATGTATAGATTTCTCTATTAAGTACAAATCCTCGACTTTCTATTATCGTTCGTTTAGGCTACTGTGTCCGTTGTTGTCTATACATATTTTTAGTCTTCTGTTAAATTTGTGTCGGGAATCATTTTGGTAAGGTCGTGGCGCGCATGTATAGACATCTTCCGCAAATACGATCACTCCGCTTCTTGTTGACGGTCGTCGCGGCCGCAGCGCCCGTTGTCTTCTGTATGGTTGTTCGGTCCTTTGCCGTATCGGGACTTAAACATTTTTTCATTTAGCTGTTCGTCGTAGCGGACGAGTTTCACGGACCAATTTTCTATATGTAATGTCGGCTTCATCGCTCCATTTTCCTTGTCGATGCGCAATTTGCACATTTGTTGGCTACTGGCTTTTTCCCTTCTTTGGGGCGCAGTAGCAGAGCTAAAGATTGCACATAGCGTATTATTTCAAACGTGAAGGCCTGGGTAGCTGTCACATTACTTTTGTTTTGAGATCGGCTATTATCGCTACTGTCGCCCTCGACCAAGCGTTCAAGCTCTAAGAGATAGGCTGGGTTCCCCTATAAATGTGTAAATAACGAACGTATTTGGTTCAAGTACAAATATAAGCCAATGATACAGAGCCAAGAGACTTCAATTAGTGTAATACGTCTACATACATAATTAAAGATATGCAAAGAATAAAATATATGCACTTTGCATATAATGCGGTCTCTAGTCATTACTAATACATCCTGTTACGACTAAAAATTTATCTATGGCTAATGAATAACATTAATTATGACTAAGCTCAAAATGATTGATTATGAGGGAGTTATTGATAGCCATTGATAGTTCATTCATTCATTTACGCACTTAGGACTTGCACTCTGTAAGTGCAAGCACTTGAGTCTAAAGCTCTTTGTACATTTCCCATTAAAACTCTCACTTCCTCTCGATCAAACTGCTGTCTTGTCCAAAGGAAATTTGAATATTCTCGAAGGCTCCAATCGTCTTCGAAGTACTTCTGCCTGAGTGCTTCCAATTCCTCATGCGTGCAAAATATATGCAAGCTGGTTTCCTCTTGTAATCCGCATCTTCTGCACTAAGGTTTGCTTACTCGACCTAAGTTATATAGATACTTACACAGACGGTAGTCTGCTGTTAACAACGCGGTGATAATTTTAGCCTATTCTTTATTCCGCCTAACAAAATCTACACTACGTAACCCATTCTAACTGATTTATAAATAATGATTAAGTTAATCGTCATAAAATTATTTATAAATTAAGTGACAATTGAATTTCATTTGAATAATACCCGATTCTGAGACATATGTATATAGCTGCAATTTCATCTTCCCAAAGCTGTAGTATTCGCATCCTACCAGACCTAGTTGAATTTCGTATATTATGTTGCAGTTTCTCAATCACTGAAACCAGTTAAATACTCCGCAGACCGTACAAACGCGTTAAATATCCACCAACCCCGGGCTTGTGGACCGTATTCAGTAAATTCGCGCAAAATTAGTAAACTTGAATTGAAAATGGAAACTAAACTAATGTAAATTCAGCCACGCTCTCGTTTACCCACTCACTTGTATCCCCTCCTGGCCCCTAATACTGGGCTGGAACTTGAAGTTTGTTAAATTTTATACTTCAGCGAACTTTGCCCGAAAGCTATAAATGACCGCGCGGTTTACTATACTAATAGCGTTAGAAGAGAAATAGGATTTCTATGAAAACTTCCGACATATCTATCCGAAGCTAGAAGATACATCTCTTTACCGGCAGGGCCGGATCCCCGCGAGAGTAGCACGACGAAATAAAATCTTTCGTAGACTTCCACATCAGGTAAATAGATAGAACCAATAAGTATTTATTTTGCTTCACTGCCGTTTATTATTCAAGCCTATCCTAATAATGCGTAGAAAAAAGAAGATGACAAAGCGGTAAGCGATTATGAAACACCGAATTCGTAGGCACTACCGAAAAACATAACCGTAGCATAAAATTTACATAGAAAAAACCTCAATTTGTGTCAGCCATAATCAATATTTCAGACTACAGGACAGCTGAATGATGCTGCTTTACATATTTACCAGCGTTCGGACAGGAATAAAAAAATGATGACTTGGAAACTATATCGAAATGTGACTGTGGATTTTGAATTTTGCATATCAAAGAGCTTTCGGGATCGATTTTCTAACAGGATTGCGATATTAAGAGAAACAGTAGGAGATTGAATAGCATTATATAGTATGTTCACTAATACTAAGTGTGCAAGAAAATATTTGTGTTAATAAAACACAGTAAAGAATATATACAAAGAGAATTGTAGGAATATGAAACGTATATGCAAGCTCGGTAATTTAACGGAATCGCATTTTCCCAGATATAAGGTTTAACTTTAAAAACATGTTAAATTTTAAGACAAAAAATGTCATAGAGGAATTTGTTTGAAAAATGTAAATGTTTATAGAAACCACTGTGTTCCAGGAAGTCATAACAAGGAAAAGGATTGTTTTAAAAAATGTCCACTCAAAAAAACCATAATCTGGCTGCTCTTCGGTTCTAAGGTTTTTTGCCGTGTAGAAAGTATATAACACTTGACATATCGATCATCTTATCGTGATCTTCAGAATTAAAGCAACTGGTCTGACGCGATACCAAATATATAGCTGTCTGTCCTTTGGTCAGCAAACGTCCCGCTCTATTGACACGTGACCGCTCCCCTCGTTTGCACTGACACTTTCACTCTTTTGAAGAGTATCCGTTACTATCCGTTTGGGTACGAAGAGTGCTTTCTAAATACTTGATAACTGTAGTCTTTCGTGTTGATGTTGTTTGGATTCTTCTCTATTTCAATAGCCTTTCCGTATAGCCTTCTTCAGTGATGTGGTTACATTGCTAACTTACTACAGCTGACCAAGTTGATTCCATATTTCGTGTTTGTGGACTACTACTGCAGATTTGTCTGTGTCGGTATTTTGTATCTCGTATATGTTCCTTTCCACATTTGCAGGCTATCTCGTAGGCTTTTCGGTGAAGGTAATTTAGTGCATATTTTTTCAGGAATGACTACTTTGATATGGTGTTTGTGTAGTTTACTTCTAATTCTGTCCGTCCATCCTTTGCTGTATTTCAGGCAGGTGGTTCCTATAATGGTTATTGGTTCTTTCTGTAGTTTAGATTGTCTGTTGATGCTATCCGGAATGTCTTTGAGTCTGTAATTATTTTCTTGTAGCATGTTCTTGAGATGTTGAAGTTTAGCATCAAGGTGTTCCTCATCTAATATCATCTTAGCCCTGTACATTAATATTTTTAGGATTTCTCGATTTTGTGCTAGGTGATTGTGCGAATTTGCGTTAAAAGTAGCGATTCATGTTGATCGGTTTTCGGAAAATTAGATCTCCCACTGTTTGGTCTTCCTTCCTCTTGAGCAGGACGTCCAAGAGAGGTAAGAAGCCATCTTGCCATCTTCTTCCAGTTCCGTGGTAAATTATATATGCCCGTGTGTCCTTTGGTACGCAACCGTTCCGCTCTATTTTATATATATAGCGGATAAAGGATGTCTTGTTATCCTCTCGGGTTTTGTCCCGTGTTCGGCGTTGGTTGTTAGAAGAACGTATATGGACAAGAACCAACGCCGAACGCGGGACAAAACCCGGGAGGCTAACAAGACATATATATACCTGTTATTACGTAACATAAATTGGGTAAGACTGGTGAAAAGTTTGCGGCATTACGTAGGTTTCCATATCTCCGTCGGTAAACGGTCACCGATTTGCAGATGCTTCATCATAAATATATCATAATTTAAATAAGATCGGAATCCTTTTTTTACCTCACTGAAACTTTTCTTTTACGTAATAGTTTTGTGCGTTGACTACATTGTACAGCAAATGCATTTATTTTGTCTTCTATCTGTAAGAATACCGAGTTGCGGTCTATCAAATTCCCGAGTAACTTTGGGGGATTATTAATACATACAATTATGGAAAAAGGTAAAAATTAGTTTTGTGTTGTAAATAATATAACTATCAAGAAGCATTACAAAAAGAATATTTTGAACACATATAAGCACCTATAAAAGACTCAGTAGGAAAACCAGCCATTATTGATCGATGATTGAAGATAATCTATGTTCTATTTTAGTTGTTTCAAAATTCAGAAATGTATCCCATTAGGTAACTACAACTAACGTATTTCAAATTATAAGAGAATGAAAAAGAAAACCCTTCACAATATTTATACAGATCGATTTCTCTTCCTTAGAGTGCCATGCTGTATAATTGACATTTATTTTATCTGTAGTGTGTAGTGTAAGTTTTAAGAATGCATGTAAATTAGACAACGAGATATAAAGCAAAAGACAAATCGATTACTGAAAAGGAATTCAAATATAACTGAAAAGCCAATACTAGAAAACAGGATATATAAAAGAGGCCATTACGTAGAAGTGTATTTGGATTTTTTACTCCAGACCATAAATATTTTATGTTTGCACTAGGAGAAATATTGTAGGAAATTGGGTTAGCAAAGATTATTAAAAAAACTCTTAGATACTTGCAGTTCTTTTGCTTCATTCGAATTTATCTAATTGTGTTTTTAAGGTGTTACTGTATTTTAATAACACTTAGGTACAGCACTTGGATTACTTTAGTTTAACTAAAATATATTTATTATGATTTTTGATAATTAACAAGCGTGCCTGCATATTAATTTAAAAGTTTTTGCTACTTACTGGAAGTAGCTAATTACATTGTGTGCAATGGTTGCAAAAGCTGTGGGATTGCATAATACACAAGTTTTCAGTAAACTTCACACCATGCGAATTAATTATCTATTCGGTACACAGTGTTTTAAGAGCGCATGGGCTCTCATCGTTAACAGAGTTGCCGAATGCTGTACTACACAAAATCTGGTTAACAGAACCCTAGAGTCTCATATCTTTTTGAAACCTCATTTCGATACTTCTCTTTATTCAATATAAACCGCAAAACCACGGTACACGTACATTTGGTAAATTCACTTCATATCCGATTTATCTTCAAGATTGCATAAAAGGCTTTTCGAAGACGTTGCCTGATACAAAAGATACATTTACATTTTGCTGGTGAAAAATTTGACTTCATCCTTTTACAGGTGGAAAGGTAGTTTTATAGATGTCTCATTATCGGTACCTGTTGCGAAGTTGGTTATGTATTATTTATATTGGACTTCCCCCAAAACACGATCGACATCAGAGGAAGAAAAACTATTATGTACCGCTTCTTCGATGCATTTCAGTTAATAGAAATCTAAGAAATCTATTAACTAGGAAATTGAAAATGGTTTCTTATCTCGAGTTTATTCTTATCACATATGATGAAGTTTACGGCGCTTGTTTGATTTTTCCTAGCTTATCAATTTCAGAAACTATGGATAATCGTGTTGATTTTTTAAAACAATACAACGTGTCTTAAAGCTACTTTCAAATAAGCGAAAAATAGTTTGTACAGGTGGAGAACACGGCAATGGAAAATTCGTTGTCTCCTTTCATTACAAACTTATTCATGAGCAAATTCAAAAGCAATGTGAAACAAGAAACCAAGTATTTCCAAAGAATGTAGCTGGGGTACGACGATGACATTTTCATTCAAATAAAGCGAACATCCAAAATTTCTGAACGAAACTCAATTCTAAATTTATAGCATAGCAAATTTATCGTACCAAATTTGTGGAAAAATATGTAATAAAGGATCGGAATTCCGATCCAAGAATATCTAGTTGTTGCATTATATAAATACACCACATCATAATAATAATAATTTTTATTGCTTCTTTATAGACAACTACAAAGGCAAACGTCAAAGGAAAAATACATTATATAAGTTTATGGTATACCAAAATAAAGTTACAAAAATAAATAAATAATAATCATCCACCTAGTAATCGGGAATGTAGAAATTCCTCTATGCTATACGGTTCTATATGTAGTAGCAATTCGCGAATTAATTTTTTAAATACATGAATGCTACTTACTTATTGTATTTCATGGGGCAAAAATTTTAGACTTATATAACTAAGACTTCTCGCAGTCAACTGTAGCCTGTGTTTGGGGTAGCAGTAATTTATTTTGTGTCTAGTCATGGTGGGTGTGAAGGAAAGTACTATTTTCAAACAATTTTTTATGTTTAAATAAAAACATTAAACATTCAAATATATAAATTGCAGACATGGTCAAAAATCTGTTAGCTCTAAAATGCCCTCTACAACATTGATTGTAAGATGATAGATAGTAGCTCAGGATAATTCATTTCTTTCGCCTTTAAGAGCATAATGTTGGTTTTACTAAGATGAAGCATTAAGTTATTAGCAGCATTAACCATTGTTCGAGTAATATTAAGAATCTGGAGGCATTGTCGATGACCGTCTCCAATGACGATCCTACGACTAGCAAAGAAGTGTCATCGGCATAGTTCATCAACATGGGTCTATTCTCCATCAAAGGGCATTCGACAGCATAGACGTCATTAAAATAGATAGCAAAAAGTAGTGACCCCAACGTACTGCCTTAAGGTACGCCCTTACAAACATAAATGGGATTTGAATAAACACGATTACCATTGGAATTGATCGTAACTGTCTGCTGCCTATGATTCAAGTAAGATTTGAACCAAGATAAAGATGTGCCCCGAACGCCATAGCGTTCTAGCTTACAGATTAATTTAGAATGGTTTATACTGTCGAATGCCTTCGACAGATCAAGCACAATACAACATGGTAAATTCTTACGCTCCAAATCTGTAATAATAAAATTCAACGGCGGTTTCGATATCTCTAACCCTAAGAAATCCATGCTGATGACAACTAATAAAATTATACTTATTAAAAAAGTTATATAGCCCGTCAAATACAACCTTCTCAAAAATTTTTGAAAAGGCTGTAAGTAAATTTATAGGCCTGTAACTATCCAGATCGTCAGCATCACCCCTCTTGTAAAGAGGTATTACATTTGCGTGCTTCAAGCTGTTAGGGAAGATACCGTTTTGAAAAGAAATGCTAATGATATGGCAAAGTAGTTCTATATAACTCTCTGAAGATATTTTTAAAAAATAGGTGAGAATACCATCAATTCCCGACGACCTGGAACCCCTTAACGATTTAATAGAGGTTAAGAGTTCAGCAGGACATGTAGGAAACAAATATAAAGAATGAGGATTCTTACGAATAGTATGACAGTTACTGTCACCGCTTACAGTGGACACATTGTCTGCAACACTGAAATGCATGTTAAATTTATTAGCTAATAGTTCGAGACCGTCAGCAATGGGGAATATACCCGTCCTGGAACTTTTTCCGATGTGGTTATTAATTATTTTCCAAGAGTTGATAAGTATCGCATCATTTTTGTTTCGTTGCATAGAATAAATTTCCCTATCGTACATCTTTTTATAATAAATATAGGTATCTTTATATTCATCGTTATACACAGAAATAGTTTGTAGTGAACAAACGATGTCTCAGAGTTTATACAAATGTTTGGGTAAATTAGGTAGTTTACGTTTCTTTAGCGGAATCTTTTTCACTGGGAAATATTCATTAAAATATCTTAGAAAAATATTCAAGAATATAGAAAATTTCTCATCAACATTGTAACGTTCACTATAAACGTCATTCCAGTTTTCTTCATTAATTGCAGCCATGAAATCCTTAATGTTGCTATCGCTGATTAATCTTATTTTCTTTAAAACACACCCATTCACTGCTTTTCCTTCTGTTGTCAGGGTAGTTATTTGAGCTCGATGGTCAAAGAAACCAGTACACTTAGTAATAGAGTTTACCACACTAAGGGCGGTCATTTTTGCACTATTAGTTAGAATTATATTGTCTAAACAAATATTTATGGTCTTAGAAAATCTTGATGGTTCATGAAAGATATATTTGGCACCAAATGTACGTAAGATGTTTAAAAAGTCTCTGCACTTACTATCCCCATTTAAAAAATCAATGTTGAAATCACCGGTGACTACAGCAGCAAATTTGGTCGCTGCGATTACACTAAGCAAGTTTTCAAATTGAACGCAGAAATCGTTGAAGTTACTTGTGGGAGTTCTATATGCACAGACCAATATGTATCTATTGTTATCAATGTAACACATGGGCTGAAAAGTCCGGGGCCTAACACATAGATGACGCTAGTTTTATTGCAGTCACCTTTCTCTCAGTCAGTACTAACCTTCAAAAGACAGCTGTTAAAATTTCATGATATTTTATTCATTAGTTTGTGAGTTATTGCGCTAAAGGTCACGCTACTTTTGTTATTTTCAAAACAATGGATCAAAAACAATTTCGTGTTTTAATTTTACACTGCTTCTTGATGGGAAAAAATACCGTTCAAGTGAAGCAGTGGCTTGAAAAGTGTTATGGGGACTCCGTTCCATCAGAAACAACAATAAAACGTTGGTTTGCTGATTTCAAACGTGGTCGTAGAGACACCGATGATGCAAAACGCAATGGACGTCCAAATGAGGCGGTAACACCAGAAAACATCAAAAAAATCTACAAAATCGTTTTGAATGATCGAAAAGTGAAGTTGCGTGAGTTAGCTGACATCGTAAAGATATCAAAAGAACGTATTGGCTTTATATTGCATGAGCATTTGACTATGAGAAAGCTATGTTCAAAGTGGGTACCGCGTTTGCTCACTGTTGACCAAGAACAAGAACGTGTTGATGATTCTGAGCTGTGTTTGGCCATGTTTAAACGTAACAAACCGGAATTTTTGCGTCGATATGTGACAACGGATGAAATATGGGTCCATCACTTCACTCCGGAATCAACACGATCGTCATCTGAGTGGACAGCAAATGGTGAACCTCGTCCAAAGCGCCCGAAAGTACAACAATCGGCTGGAAAGCTTATGGCCTCGGTATTTTGGGATGTGCGTGGTGTAATATTCATCGACTATCTTGAGAAAGGAAATACGATCAACAGTGAATATTATATAGCGTTATTGGAGCATTTGAAGGCCGAAATTGCAAAGAAACGACCGCATATGGCAAAGAAAAAAATGTTGTTTCATCAAGACAACGCACCGTGTCACAAGTCAATAAAAACAATGGCAAAACTACATGAATTGAACTTCGAATTGCTCCCACATCCACCGTATTCGCCAGATTTGGCTCCCAGCGACTACTGGCTGTTCGCAGACCTCAAAAAATGCTCGCCGGTAAGAAATTTCGCACGAATGAAGAGATTATCTCTGAAACTGAGGCCTATTTTGAGGCAAAAGATAGATCGTTCTACAAAAGTGGTATTGAAATGTTAGAGCGGCGCTGGAATGATTGCGTTGCTCTTGATGGAGATTACGTATGAATAAAGCTAATTTTGAACCAAAAAACCCGTGTTTTCTTTGTTAGGCCCGGGACTTTTCAGCCCATGTGTTATACGTTGGTCGCACAACATACACACCGTCTATCTTCCGATGTAAGCAATACAGTTGTTCACTAGTAAAATAACTTTTTTTTTCTCGCTCTTTCTATTCTTTGGATTTAATGTCACGTAATTTTGTGAAAAGATAACTGAAGCTGAAGGGCTTAGATAAACCCCTAACAAAAGTTAAGAGAAATTGTAAGTAATATTTGGTAACCGGAAAACTTTCGTAGTGCTTTCCATGACAGAACTGTAGAAATATATTTATTATACGTACTTTAAAATCTATTTCGTACCCTGAGCTTGGGTAGCAATAAACTTTACATAAATTAAGTAGTGCCACCTTTATTAATTAACAATTTATATATTTTTGGCTGAGATCGTCGTCTATTTGTCAGATGTAAATATTAAATATCAATTTTTGATAACTACCGGTAATGATATTTAAATTAGAAGATAGATTATTACATAAATCTTACTTATACCAGTTAAATGCAGATTTTAGCCTTAGTATCCTAGTAGTTAATAGGATGTCTTTTTAGTATTGTGATCGAGTAATATGACAACAAATGTGGGCGACAAAATACTTTCAGGAATTATGAACCTACGCAATTCTTCAATGATAACGTTGTGGGAATTACATATTAATATCAAATCGTTTAGGCTAGCTCCTTTTATAACCATAGGAGCACGTAGAAGACAGTATATTGCTAATTTTATGCGAGTATAGGCGATATCTTCTTTTTTTTTCTCTTATAAATATTCACCAAATTTTGTTTTCTTATTTTCCCTGGTACATATAAAGCTGAAATAAAATTGTTTTCATATAGCTTCAGCACTTTGGATAATTAGATAATTAAATCGTTTGATCTGAGAGTGCAAATGACATTAATTCCTTTTGTAAATTCTATGTTTAATTATTCGCCAACAAATGTCGCTTAATTACGGTTAGATTTTCAACCGATGCATCTAGTACTAGCATGGATTATTTTCGTTTTTTACTCCTACTGCCTTCCTTTTAACTGCTTGCGCATTTTCTAGCTATGCCCCTGCATAATTATCTCCGAACGAGTTACATCATTGTAATAAATGCGAGGTCTGGCCAGCTTTAATGACTAACATTTGTAGTCGCCATCCTTCTTCATTTTTTTTGTGGTCTTTCCGGTTTGTAGTTAAATTACTGATAAACTTGTTAGCAACAAAAGGTGAGCACTTATTCTGTCCTCTTTGTAGACAATGTGGATACCATGCATTACAAAAATTATATGCAACGGTTACATGATTATCTGTTTCAGTGCTGATTCGTTACATCTATCATCTTACTTGACTTACTTAAGCTACAAAGCCCTTACATCCTCGTATTCGTGCAATTAGTTACTATTAATATTCTCAGATACAGTTACGTTTTGCATTATCCATGGTGCATATACTAGCTATCACACAATCTAACAATAAATTCTGGAATAAATGTGTTAAATTTGCAGCATTTGGTTTTGAAAGAAATGCTCCGACAGGTATTTTTTTTGTTTTAAAAATATACATTCTTCCATCAATTTTGAGCTTCCTCCACCATTGGTTTCCTAGTAACTCTGTTATCGACAATTTTTTGAATGACAACTTCAAGTTTCTTGGTTATTTTTATATATCATTTTATTGTCTAAATGAAGAAAATGCAAAATGGCAAAATTTTCCTCTAAAAATTTTTCAAAGAGTGGGAAACATAAATTTCGTTCATAAAAAGAGCAAAAATAAATGATATTAATCAAGAAATGAATCCATGTTAAAATCTGGGACCTGTGAGCCACTCTATTATTTCTTTCCTATCAATTCATCTGCCAGAAGGCTTGATTTGAAGAAAACAATTATTTCATTACTTGAATAACAGCATTTATCTTTGCTTTCTGTTAATAACAAAATGTATATTTTCCACTCTTTGAACGATTTTTATTCGAAAAGTTTGTCATATAGGGTATTAATTTTGATTTAGATAACTAAATGATCTACCAAAATTAAACAAATAAAATCAAAATCTGTCATTTAAAAAATCGTCGATAACGTCATTATTTGAAAACTAGAAGTGGTAGAAACGAAATGAATGCAGATATGTATATCTTTAAAGAATGAAATTGAGTTAAATAATATCTCAGACTTTCACGGCCGTTTGCCATATTTGTAACGGTTGTCGGGTTCCGCCGTGTCACTAGGTTTTTGTCCCTTACAAATATTAAATTGAGTTGTCCAAGCATTTCTTCGAAAAATCAACTACTTGAAATTAAATGAATTTACTCTGCTGGTCCATATTGTAATGCTGCGTTGTTTCTCGACGTTTCGATGGAAACTCTTTAATTTACTTCAATTGACCGTTGTCTAAGACCACCTATACAAAAACAACAAAATGGTAAAGAATATTCTTTTTGAAATTTGACAGTGACTACTCTGTAAATTTAATTTAGTATTTCTGTAAATTAGACATGTATTCATGGCGGAAGCAAAGGTAAATGTTACAGTTTTAATAAAGTTGAAATTACATAAGCTATTGTTTATTGGGCAAGTGGAAGATGTCGAGAAACAACAATAAATTTTGATTGCTTGCACTGTAGAAGGCGAAGGAGGTTCGATGACGATATAGGAATATTTTTCTCTGAATGGAGTAGGTGTTAAGGATTTAGCATTATTAATGTGTCTTTGAATAAGAATTTTAAGTTTCTAAGAAAATGTATTTTCTTTTATCCACTTTTTTGGTATTTTGTACATTTTATATATTTTCATGTTGTTGCTACCGTATGTGTTAGAGCCAATGTTATTTTATTTTACTTTTTTATCATTTATTTTTCTCTCTTTGTAAAATATATAGAATTTTATTTTAATATGTATGTACATTACGTGTTGTATGTGTATGTATTCGGCCACTCGCAATACTCGTGCTAAATAATGGGAGTTTTTAATATTCAATGTTTTCAAGTACAGGCAAGCGACTTCCGTATAAAGGGTCGAGGTAATAGCGATCGTTTGTTCTCGGTCGCCTTTCGTACCATGTCGTAACCTTTACTGTAACATCGTCGGACGAATATTGGGAGTTTTTTAATATTCAAAATTTTGAGTGTACGGACTGTCGACTCCCGTGTGACGGTCGAGGTAATAGCGATCGTTCACTCTCAGCAGCTTTCGTATCTCGTCCGTTTACCGTATAACGGCAACTTTTACTGTCACGTCGTCGGAGGAATATTCGCAGTCTCTAGTATTCATTATTTTCAAGTTCGGGCAGACCTCTTCAGTTCTCGTATAGTGGGAGCCTTTATTGTAACGTCGTCGGAACTTACATTGTAATATGCTTACCACGTACGACTCCTCGGCTTTCTATTGTCGTTCGTCGAAGCTACGGTGTCCGTTGTCGTCTACCTGCATTTAGTCTTCTCTTGAGATTGTGGCGGGAATCATTTTCGTAACGTCGTCGGAGCTTATATACCAACGTGCTTAACAAGTATAATCTCTTCGCTTCTAGTTGACGGTCGTCGTGACTGCAGCGTCCATTGTCATCTGTACGTTTGTTCGGTCCTTTGTTGCAAAGAGACTTAGACATTTTTTGATTTAGTCCATCGATGTGGACGAGTTTAACGGACCTAATTTCCATATGTGATGTCGACTTCATCTCTGCCGTTTTCCTTGTCGGTGCACACTTCGCGCACTTGTTGGCTACTGGCTTTTTCCCTTCTTCGGAGGCAGTAGCAAAAGAGCTAGGAAGCACATAGCGTATTATTTCTATTACGAGGACGCCGGGGCAGCTGTGACATACTCTTGTTTTAAGATTAAGCTATTGTCACTATTGTCGCCCTCAACCAGGCGTTCAGGCTCTAAGAGATAGAGTAGGGTTCCCCTATAAAAGTGTAAATAACGAAAGTGTTTGGTTCGAATACAAACACAACCGAATGAATCAGGGCCAAGTACCCGGCAAATTCAAAGCAAGGAAAAAGTATTTGGCCCCTGCAGAGGGACATATAATTAAGCACAGCACTGAAGTGCGCTTATTAAACTAACAAGTAAATAGGATTGATTCACCTATACAAAAGTGGTGCATACATACATATATTGGCATTAGTACATACCTTTAACAAGACATCTGCAGAAGCCTATAACACTTTAAACCTAGCAATGACAACGTACACGCTGCGGCTGTACCTTACATAGCAAAAAATAAAGGAAAGCGTACATATCAGCGTACATACAGCTCTGGAGTTCCTCAGGGGAGTAACTTGGGTCCACTTCTGTTCCTCATATATATAAATGACTTGTGCTATCAACTGAACTGTCCAAAGTTGTTATACGCAGATGACTTGAAGTTGTACTCAACAATTTATAATTCTCAGGATTGCAATCATTTGCAAAGCCAACTCGATATATTCCACACGTGGTGTGTCAACAACAGACTAACAGTTAATGTAAACAAATGCAAAATTGTCACCTACACTCGTAAGACGACTCCAATTATATATACCTACCACTTGGCTGGATCTTCTTTACCTAGGAGAGACCTCTATGAGAGACTTGGGCGTCGTCTTTGACTCAAGACTGACCTTTATGGAGCACATATCCAGTATTTGTACATCAGCGTTGAGTATGTTAGGATTCATTATACGTGTTACACGACCATTTGCTTCTATAACAGCAATTCTTCCTCTTTATTTCGCTTTTGTTCGGTCTCGACTGGAGTATGCGTCCTTGGTCTGGTCACCTATGTACATCTATCAGATACATCTTCTAGAGCAGATTCAGAGAAGATGTTTGAAGTTCTTGTACTTTAAAAAATTTAATACTTACCCGATACAAGGATTTAGCCACAGTGCTCTGCTAGAGGCATTTAATATTGATTCATTAGAACTACGTCGAAAACAGGCTGAGTGTAAATTCCTATTTACTTTACTTCATAATGGTCTTGATGTCCCTGAGTTGTTGAGTAGAATCAACTTCATTGTACCACGTTCAGGATCTAGGCAAACAAATACATTTTACTGTTTCGCACCTAGAACAAACATCGCCATCAGGTCCCCAATACACAGATTGTGTAGCAATTTCAACTCTATGGAGTTTGCCGAGTTGGATATACATACCTGCACTTTACTGTCCTTTGACGGTATGTAGATCATGGGTGCGTTACATTTAGTTGAATACTTTTTCCGTTCTCTCTTTTTTGCTAACCACTGGTAAACTACTTTTTTTTTTTTTTTAATTTAAATTAAAGCAACTAGTTACTAAGTTTTCTAATTTGACATACTTTAATTTTATGTTATTTATATTTGCATGTGTACATTATTTAACATTGCCTTGTAATTGGATATTTGTATCTGTTGGGCATTAAATATTATTATTATTATTATTATTATTATTATTATTATTATTATTATTATTATTATTATTATTATTATTATTATTATTATAAACAAGCTAATGTACATTACATGTATAGGAGACCTCGAATAACTGCATATATATATATATACATATATATATATATATCGATAAAATTGTGGGACGAACTACATAGAAGAGTCAGCCAAGTTCGGTAAAGCATTTATGAGAATGCCTTTATTCTGATTATATTAAAATTAACGCAAACACCTCAATAAATAAATAAAAGTAATAAATAAGTGGTGGATTTTCTCACGAAGCCACCATAGCTGTGTATGTGTATATAGTTGCTTATTTTGTATAATATAATCTCCTTCGTTTTTGTATTACAACATTTAACAAATACACGTTTTCTGTTTCATTAAAAGTATGTTATATTCTTTTTAATTAAATCTTAACACAAATTCCTTTGTGGTCATAAACTTATGAACGGTAGTGTATATTGTATAGCGGATAGTCTAGTATGTGACACTGATCTGATTTCAACAGGTAATACTCAGGTAGTAAATATAAAATGTTATTGTATGAAATATTCATTATTATTAACAATGCTTGAATAGTTCAGATGTTTAGTCGCCATCTGAGCCTAAAATCCATATTTTATTACTTATAAAATATGTACTGTTTTGCACTTTATTCCTGCTTCTAATTTATGATTCATTACATTAACAAAAATAAATATTATACCACTTCATTTATTTACTTAATGTAGTATTTGGTCTTAGTACCACAATTAAGTTTGCAAACTAAAATAAATATTTTGTCAATCATCAACTTTAACATTACTAATATTGATGCATGTGGTTAATATAGTTTTCATGTAAATCTTTTAATAGATGATTCCTAGTACAAACAGCAAGAACTGGAAATAGAAAGTAAAGGTGTTAACTGCCCATGACTTTGATTTGTGCTTACTTTACTATTTATCCATTAAGAAATAAACATCGTCAGATTACAATAAAGCAAAGAGTTATTACACGTATTAGAAAACTTTTATGCCTAATTCAATATAGTCTAGAAAATTGTTTCTGTTGTCTAGAAATAAATACATCTAAATTAAAAAATATTTCTTGCACTATTTTTATGGTATATTAATAAACTACGCTTCTATTTTTTAAATACTAATTTATTTCAGAAAAACCGCATGGTGTTATTTCAAATGCTGTGTGGTTATTTACTTTCTACTATCCTGTTTTTACAACAATTTCTGCCACCTACTTTCCTCCACTTTCATTATTTGGTACAGGAAGCTCATTGATCCTGGCGCTGAGTAAACTGCTACAGCGTCCCGTCGGCGACATGTCGTACTGGCGCCAATACAGACGCCGCAATGTCTCATCAACATTTTCGATGTGATCGCTACATTAAGGCATATTGATAGAGCATATATACTCCTTTAAATTCATGTGCATTTACCAGGATTTCTCAAACGGACTCTTATATCAGTTCATTCTGTTTCATGAATTGAATACACATAAATATTTTGAATATGCACACATACTATATGTTCAGACAAATATTTCCGCGGCCACATGTCTCAACTAGGTCGACCCATCTCTTCTGAATGTCATCGTTCGGCTAGCTTTTTAACGTTGCACATAGAAAAATATAGATCTAATAAAAAAGAACTTAAAAATAGAAGATTTCAATATTTCAAGCCACTGTGTGTTAGAAAGAAGAAAAAAAATATATTGTTTTACAACGGAATTTTTTTTAAAAATGCCTTATCTACCTAAAATGATTTCAAGTTTGCAAATATTCTCGTTTTAACAATTTATTCTACTCGAACGGAATTTTATAATCTTATAGATACACAACCAGAAAATACGGCAATTCTCATTATGTTGTATGGATTAAAAGCAAGAAAGATAAATTCTTATAAATCTTAATGATAACATTAATAACTAATACCCTTATTTCATAATTTCTGCATACAAAATAATCTTGTGATCTAATTGTAGGTAATACTAAATTAATGAAGAAAATGGAATACGCAATCCGCTGTAGGATCAGATAAGTGGGTAACGCCGTCCTTTTCCCTTCCTAGCAATAAGTTTATGCAATTCTGTATGTATTGATAGCGCACCATCTAAGAAGAAAATAATAACTCACACACTCAACTGGTCTTAGCACACAGCTCAAAGAATTAATATATAAAACACATAAATAAATTACTTTGTATCATCTAACTATTAAAAGTTACTTGAATTGACATACAGTGGTCTAGTAACGTGGACGTTCAACCGGTAACGGAGTGGTTATGGGTCCGAATGCTACCAAGACTGATATTTTTTCAAAAATTTAAAACGTTGGTAAAATGTAAGAAAATCGTAGTTTTATCATTACTAAACTAACATCAACGAGAGCTCTATATTAATATTAGTATTAAGTAGTGTTTGATGGTTAACCATGTCAAAGGCTTTTGAGTAATCTATAAACACAAACATTGTAATAAAGCTCTGAATTGTAATCGTAACAAGCCGTCACATTGAGGAGCTCTGATGTGCAATTATGGCCGTGAATTCCAACTGCGTGTGTTAGAAAACAAACCGTAATCCATGACATATTCCTTTAACTTAATCTCTAAAACTCTTTACAGAACTTTACTGAGGTTTCAGATCGGTTAGATGTTCCACATGAAATCGTTTCGGTAGCGGTGCTACAAGTGGTTCCTTCCAACAGTCAATTAAAACACTACATAAGATAGCACGTCTATCTTAATTATATGTGTTATATATGAGATCAAAAAAACAATAATCATATATACCGTTAAATTACGAAAAGGTTTATAGTAGTCCCAGTCGCTAATTCTACCGATTATCCTAAATTTACATCTTGACTGGTAGTCCACGACGCTTGATTCTATGAGTTACAAAAGAAGCATGCTATTCAAAAAAATGTAAAGTTACATTATTGAGGTAACTAATCTTTTCGTTAATATCCTCTATTATCACCAAATATTGACATTCGATAGTCTAAATTTCATCCTAGAAGTGTGCTTCGTTAAAATTTTTGAAATCTCTATGGTTGGGCAATTCAGTAGTGGTAAAACTTCAATATACTATGTCCTCAGAAAAGCCTCGGAAATTGCACTAAGGCACCGTTCAACAACTTTCACGGCTATTCGTCATTGTCATAACGGTTTTCGAGTTCTATCAAGTCGTTATTTTTCTGTCGCCCGCAAATCATGAATAGTCAGAGAACAGAATCAGAATTTCGATAAATTTTACTTTTCCAAATTGACTATATTCAATATTTGTTTCATAATAAACAATCAAGTATAACTCTCCCTTTTGCCTGGTTATTAGATAACATACCCTGGTTGATATGACATTAGCCTCTAGTTGCCTGTCTACTGCTATCATCACGGCAACAAAAATGTTTTCTATATAATTTGGACTCTGAAGATGTTGATTTTGGAATTTTTAAATTGCATTATGTGCATGCGTGCGTTCCAAATATTTTTACGGTAAGTTTCCTTTATAATATAATCTTAGTATCAGAGGAGTTCGTGGTACCTTCTAAGAGTTAATTAAAAGATTATTTTCTTTTTTTAGTTAATTCTTTTGGTTCATTTTTCTAGTTAAAAAGCTAAGAAAACGTAGGTGAGACCAACGATACTTCCGCTCCCATAATAAATTAATCAAAACTGTAATCGAAAATTCAGCAAAATCAAAGGTATGTGCAAACAAAAGTAAATTGGTTTAAGAAATTGAGACATTTCTGTAATAAATGTAATTCAAATCAAAATCCCAACACAATACTTATATGTATACCGGGACTAGCAATCCATGTATTACTCGAAAGGAGGCTGGGAAGCTGTACTCATTTTTTTTCGCTGTGTCTGACTTTGCAGACAAGTATTTCATTCTTTTGACACTAGTTAGCGCCAAAAATAATCACTTGAATTGTAGGGTTAGATATAGTGATAGTAGCAGAGAGGTAATTGCAATGTATTGAGCAAAAAAACGCTCGAAACCACGCTGATGACGGCGGGTAGGTAGAAACATGTCCGTGTGTTAGCGTTTTGTCTCTTATGTCTTTCTCGTGAATTGATTTCACTAATACCATGAGAAAGCTGTATTTACAGCGTTTTTATCTTGAGGGCCATTTTATGGTATTACCGGTCCACGTTGGAAGTGTTTTACCGCATACTAAATATGGAAGTGACGATTCACTTGGTTTTAGAATTTAAATTATTACATATACCACTAAGTTTTTTGCTGAATGCGTATCTACCGTCAGTCAGATTTTCTTTAGTGTACAGTTCACGACGAATTATATTCTCTATTCTTTCGCGCACACTTGGTAGATAATTTTGCAATGTTGATTTACTTGGCAATTTCCAGTCGAGGTTATATTTGTTCCAAAACTTATGGAACTCTTCTTTTTAGATGTTGTTAAGTGAAATGTTGCAAACATTATAAATATTAAATTCATTACTAATTCGGCATAAGGTTTTTGACTGGAGTATTTGTGGCTTTATTAACGTCTTTTTCTCATCATAATGATTTCCAAATCAATAAATTCCTATTGTACACCAAACATCTCACACGACATCTGTTACATTTTATGCCTAGATGTTCTGAAATAAGCTTTCAAACATTGGTCACCAATTTTTACGAATTATTTCTTCACTCATATTTACTTCTAAAACGCGATAACGTCGAACGAGAACTGAAATTATATTTGCAAATATTCTTTACAGGACTATTTAGTTTTACCACTCCTAAGTATGTCGGTAATAAATGTTTTTATTCTCCCATATTTGCGGAATATTATCCGCCTTTCTATACGGCGATCTTTCGTCAGCTTTACAAACCTTAGGAACCATATTTCAATTGACATCTTCATTCCTAAATAAATACAACCTGATCACTCGACCGTCCTAGGAACTTGCTTTTATACATACAACGATTTTCCAGTAGTTTTCGTAGATTTTCCCCGCCCCAGATTTGACAATTTTGTTTGTTTACAGGTCCACTAAGTTGAAAATATACCTCGTCACTAAAGTTGGTTTTGTTGAAAAAATCATCATCATCCGTTTTTTTTGTTTAATGACACACTTTGACAAATTAACAACATAATTCAAAATCCTCTGGCTCCGCGTATATGAATCTTATATAAGCTTTTTATGAAGATCTTTAAGCAAAATTCTAAATAAAATGATTTTTGAAATGTTTAATTGCTGATAACGACGACAAGTTAATGTTTATAGATTCTCAATAACACTAGTACTTACGCCTGCAATATTTTCTTCTAAACGACTGCTGCTATAGGAGTTAGTTTGCCTTTTTCAGCCTTTACGGAACAAGTTTCCTAATATTTTGTAACAGTTTTTTGAATGATTACATATGATGCACAATTTTCTTTTACAAATTCTGTAAGAATTTTTTTTACAACTTCTGCATAATTCTTAGCAGAATTAGAATATTTTTATTAATAAACGCCATGTTCAATCGAACACCTTCCCATTTTTATTAACCGTAATGTTTTTACTTGTCATATATCAAATAACATATTATTCGCGTACAAACATATCAATGGCGATAAATTTGAAAAGTAATATCAAATTGAAATACTCTTTATATATTTTTCAGTGATATTTTTTGTTAATACATAATTATCTCACGGTAAAAAAATATATAATTCCAAACCGAAATAATATTCACGTGGAATCTTCATGAACACTTATGCATTAAATAGAAAAAAGCAAAAGTTTCAGACACAAAATTATTATAATTTGTTATAGCACATATTACCCAAAATCTATGGGAAATATAAGTTCGTATTCACAAGACTTTATGGTACTGAATCAGATTTATTATTTTAAATGCTGCAAGCAATTGCACGCTTGAAATGTAAATAAAGCTCTAGAAACGATAGTAACAAGTTTCCCATAGCCTTTTTGAATTAATTTTAATATTTACATGTTATTAAATATGTATACTAGCATATGACGTTAAGTTTTTTGGTAGTGATACCAAAACATCCAAGCCGTACCTAAATATTGCCATCCCTCTCGAATTATTTAAACGATGCTCAGTAGTTGATGGTCCATCGTGACATTTTCAAATGTATAGAATGCCATACTTTTACACTATGATGTATAAAAATATACAAGACAACAAAGTCTACATCAATTTTTCAGCTATCTGTGATCATTACTATGGTATTCTTGCATTGAATAACATTTCATCTGACTAATAGTAAACACTATACCGAGTTACATATCTATTTAAATAGAATGTTGTCTCATCTCGAGTTCTTGTATGAAGATCAAATCATGAACAAGATATATGTACATACATATGTGGATAGTATTTTGCCCCTTTCGGGCGAGAATTTATATAAAATAGAGAATTATGTGCAATAACTAAAAATATGTTTTTATTTGATTACGACGTTTCGTATAAATTCTAACACAATGTATAGTACCTTCTTAAAATGAGCTGCTATTGAAAAATCTCGAAAATAAAAAATATATAAAATATGATTTAAAAAATTATTACATTACCTCAATGTAAATTACCATATAGATATAATCAAAGTCAACGACAGCAAAATATCTACAACCCTACGATCCCCCGCTAGAGCTATAACCATGATGTAGAAGGGCAACAGCGATGTATTGCATACTTGCAGCGAGAAAGAATAGCGGAAGACGCACACGCGAATTTGCTTTGATTACATCTGTATATTAAAAATTATTTATTTGGTTAAAATGAATTTATTTATGTACACAATATATGCATTGCATTGTTGAATAATTAGTTTCTTAGTGTTTAAATTAAACATAAATTACTAAACTATTACTAAAATTTCTTAAAAATTAACGATTGTGTAGTACTCTTTTACGCTTTATAAATTTCCCACAGAATCATTATGGTTTGGACAAGAAATAGATAAAGTCCAACTAGTTTTTTCCGACAGTTTTTACACCACCATTCTGGCTTTCGCATTTCCTGTCTAGAAGCTGAACTATCAACGGTAGGGAAAAAGAGGACACAAGAAAAAGACAACTTTAATATCGAAGACACAAAAGCTATAACATTTTTATTTCGACCCTTGTCACGTTGCTATTTCCAGAAGTTATTTAATATAAAACAATCTTCCTTCAGTGCTGCCGATGTCCTCACGACTATACTCATACTATTCCACCCCACCACACCACTACGGGAGGAAATATTAAAATAATGTTGTCATATTAGAGTTAGCACACACAAAATAACACTAGAATGCTACTGTAGTGGACCGCTTGTTGGGTTAGATAAAAAACGTTTACGTGCGACCGCTACTTATGACAAAAGTTGTTCTAATAGCGCGCTGGAGTTCGCTAAACAGATGTTATTTTTCAGTTCCTTGTATTATCTCTTCCTGGTTTTGCAATCTTACATCCAGTTATTAATCTTCCGACACTACTTTCGCTTATATATCGTCTTAAGATATAATTTTACTGTCTCTTTAATACTTCAGTAATAATTCAAGGGATTCAGATCCAATACACACAAAATTAATCGGTGGTATATATAACCGAGAGTTAAAAAACTATCTTATTCTTAATAAAATTGTGCGCAATAGCACGACTATCACCAAGTTTTTGAAGATGGAGAAAGAAACTTTTGGATGCGATCAGACAAGCTTTGTTTTCAAATATAAATTTCCGTTTTTCCTATTATTCTAGTAAATCAAAGTTACAAACTTTTAACAAAAGGAGCAATTGTCCTGCTTATTGCAGAAAATCAGTATCCTAACTATTTATTAAAACATTGTGTCAAAATTTTTATTAAGCTTTTCCAAAATCATTTTAATCTTATATTCCGAACCTTCTTCTCTCCTGGAAAATTGTGCGTCTGGAACTATCATTGAATAGCAATTCTCCCAAGAAGGTATTTGAATTATGCTGGTGTTTCAAAATTGGTATCTTAGTCTTTTCTATCAATTAACCTGACTTTGAGGGTAAAAGTGTAAATTGAAGATATCTTTAGAAAATAAATCTTCATTCATCGATATTCTCATTTTCTTCAGAAATACGTCTAGTAGGCAATAGTCGTAAATGTCCCCGTATATTTTCTTTATTGCAATAGATTCCTTAGCAAAGGCATGTGTTTGAAGAGCAAATACTCTCCAAATTTACAAAACGAACATTGCATGTCATATCCAATGATTAATAACCACCAAATGTGTTTCCTTGCTTTGTTGTGTCTAATTTTATTAATAATCCACAAATAAATCTGTAAGAAACAACTTAGTGCTGAAAATGTAACAATTTGAATGGAGTAAAACCACTGAAAAACTTAAATTAGACACTCCGATAAGTTACACAGTTTTTATAAAATCTTTCCATTTTCATGGAGTTGTTAAAGCGCCTGCAAGAACTAAGATCGAAATCATAGTCGCAGCGATAGTCGGGTTTCGTCGTGTCGCATACCTTTGAAAATGCGAACCCCAGTTGTTCGCGAAACATAAAGGACAGAAAACGTGATAGACAGAATGGGACCCAACAACCGCTGCAATTATGACAAACGGCCCTGAAAGTCTGAGAAACTATTTAAGATTGATTTATTGATAGAATAATAAATATTAATAATTCTTGTTAGTGACGAGGTAATGGAACTTTCAACTTAAATGTAATCGATAAAACGACCCTACTTATTAAAGTACATTTTTTTAAATATTTCCTTGCAAAATAATATGCATAAATTGATACTTATCACGCAAATGTATTTATAGCTGTGATTACCTATTTTCGTTATGTAATAATCAAATGGCGCGAAAACAAAAATGGATGTATATAGGGGTACAATGCTTGTGTCGACATCAGTTCGTGAATTTTCGATTTATTATTCAAAACTGTGCAATGATAATAATGAACGAAGTTAATGTTAAGAAGTTATTAGAGGAGTCGTTTAATATTGTCAAGATTGAATAAACACCGATAAATCGGCACGAAATAGAATTTATCACATGATTATAGGAAAAGACAGTAAAAATATGCATAGAATTTTTGTACAAATTTACTTTTAAAAGAGATTTTCGCAAAGAATGTTACGTTTCGTCTAATTTCTCCATCAATAAAAACTTTTTAACTTATAAGCTGCAAAATCTGAATAAACGTTGACAGTATTTTTTGACGCCCAATATGTTGAATACTTACCTAAACTTTTTTATTATATTCTCTATGCATATTGTAAAGTTTCTGACCTATTATTGCTGCAATTAATCACTTTTACCATACGACCTAAAATTACCAGTTTAATCTGCGCTTATGCACAGATACCAAAAACTAACGTAATGATATAAGGTGAGTCAAAGGCTATGCGTCCTTCAACCAGAGGTGATATTTAAATTTGATAAATAAGAAGTCATTATCATTCTAATGGATTTTTATCACTAATCGTCATTATATACGAGTCGATACTTCATACTTTGTAAGTAACATTAAAAAACTTCGTACAGTGCGATATAGTTTAATATAAAAGTTTGACAACGTCAAAATAGAACAACATAATCCTATTTTTTTTTTTAATTTACCCTAAACATATTATATAATATAATGTAACTAAGTTACACAATATTTTTTTTATCAGAAAACAAATATGTAAAAATACTGAGAGAACAATAATTATATTAACAAAAGTATTCCATGAAACTTCAAAACATGTCATATCTTATTTGATTTTTGTGATAAAATTCTGATAGATTATGTGTCACATTAACATTAATATTTGTCTCTACATAATTGCATAAAGTATATTTGAAGCAGTAATGTAATAAAAATGATTTACACGTTTGAATAACATTTTAATTTGAAAGAAAAATACAATAAATGTTGAAAATCATCACCACTTGTTCAATGCACAAGTTTACGCGCCTTATCATGCTATCAAAAGCATTTTGTAGCATTTGTGGCGTTATGTTTGCACATTCTTGAATTACTTTTTATTGCAGCTCTTGTAAATTACGTACAGAAGTTTTGAAAACCCCACTTTTCAAGTAAGAGAATACAAAATAGTACATTATAGTCAAACCTGGTGACCTCGAAGGAAACTCAACTTGCGTGTGCAAACTTATTAATCGAGCATAAAGAAACTCACGGAGCGAGGATATAATTTCTCGTGTCGTATGTGCTGTTGCACCGTCGTGCTGGAAATAACCATTTTGAAGTTCATCAGTTGTATATTCACTTTATTGATATCAAATACCGCGAGAATGTCATCTGCGTACCTCAGCCAAATTCTCGGAAAATATTTGGTTTCTTTTTTCAAGTACATTTCAAATTTGCTATGAAAAGATTCGCAATAAATGAAGATAATGGATTACCCATCCTCACACCTTCCACATGTTCGAATCATTTTTCGCCTATTTGAAAATAATTTTGTGACATACACGATTTTGTTAATCTTTTATATCCTGCGGTTTTCACTTCATCTACGTTATTTAATTTCAAAAACTCAACCAAATACTCCATAGTTTCTGAAATTGGTACGCTTGAGAAATATGAACCAACGGCGAATGATACAAGGATTTTCTCTACTGTTAGTTCTATCTTTTCAATTTTATTTACAAAATCTAAAGTTTTCTACCTTTAGGCTGTCTACTTTGTGGGGCAAATTCATGTATTCATTCACTAGCCATTTGGACAATTTGTATGTTGGGGAATCAATGCCGGAGACTATTGCTCATGGAATTACCTGCTTTGTGAATTTTAGGCAGACAATACATTTTTGGAATGACGAGGTTTGAACTTGTTACTATAAATTTCAGGTTAGTATTGATTAAGAAGGGACAGTTCTTAATTGTATCTTATAGTTTTTCGCAGGGTTTCTTCTTTAATTCTCTGTACGGTCCATACGATAACACAGTGTTGTAATGGGGCAGATATCGGCAGCAGTGGAATTCCATACCTCCTTTTAAATTTTTTTAGCAGCCATCACTGTCTACAAAATTTTCGGTCTCTTTTAGGTTTTCATTCAATAATTTCGCTCTATTTATTTGATCCACCGCTAATTGGAACATTATTATCCGTTTGTTGTAAAAACCATTTATACAGACGATTTTCCATTCTGCAACGCAAGTGCTTGGGCATTTATTGAAGTTCTGCGATTTCCCTGGCCTCCATATGTATCTGACACACGTTGTAAAATGTGTGACTTAAATCGGTGAATTTTACAAATTGTCAATTGAGTCACCCCCGCACCTTTTTTAATCTCGTCGACGATTTTCACTTTGTCACTTAATTTTAAAATTGGTCTTTTATTGAACGTGGATATGTCTGTTCTGACGTGATTTTAACTGCACACTACTTTATTTCACGAGAGGCAAGAGAGCCAACGCTTACAGGAATCCCGTATATAAATCGGGGAACAACTGGTGCCTGCGCTGAAAACGTTTACGTAAACATTCATTTGATCGATTCAATTATGCACGTAAATCGGGAAATAACCGGTACCCTAAACTGTTTACATTATCGAATTATACGTGTGCAAACTTGTTTACATTACCGGGCGTTCCATTTGATCCTACAGTAACAATTTTCTGTTTACATGACCGCGACGTTTCCACTACCGGGTATTTACATGAGCGAGCGTTTACTATATATATATATATATATATATATATATATATATATATATATATATATAATCCCAGGGTTCTTTTATTTAATTTTTTTTTTCGTTTTTAAATTCGAGTATAGTCTTTGATGATTAAAATAACAAAATATAAGATTGATATATCGCTTTTTTAAAAAATTCTTTTTGTAACAGAAAACCTAAATCGATCCCTGTCTAGCTAATCTTATAAATTCTAAATGAAATGAGAGCAAAGTACAATAAATTTTGAAAATTGATTATGATTTGAAGTCTTTAATTTTGGTAATCGTACTCACTCAGACGTAATGTCTCGTATTTTAGGTATTCTGCTCTTCGGCTTCCACAGATGTGTCCGGAACTCCCAAATTGTTATAATAATATCAGCAGATACACTTTTTGAGTTTAATTATATTCGAAGAATTTCAAATAATATGATTAATTTCAAAACACAATAAATTTTTCTCATAAGAAACGATTTCGATGTGTGACTTTGACACGATTTTTGTTCATATCCATCGTTATCGAGGTGACACATTTGTTTGCCTATATTATTAGGCCACACAGTAAACACACTCTTGATGGAATTAAATTATTTAGAAGTAATGCTGCCAGGCGTGCCATCCTTCTGTCGTACGATAAATTTTGAAGATAGTGTGATAAAATTTCGGGATGATATATTTTTTAATATGATAAAAATGTATGAGTACAGTACATTAAATATCTCTTAGAAATAAATTTGGAAGACGTCATTATTACATATAAAAAATATAATTACGAAAAGCGATATATATAGTAAACGATAATGTAGTTTACGTCTCCTCTGCACATGTTGTTGAATAGATTCATTAAAAGAAAATATCCAAAGTAGGTAAACAAGAAAAATTTAGATAATCATTGATATCATAAAAGATTTATAATATCAAAGATTTATATATATATTGTAGTGAATTTTTCTCTCAGGGTTCGAAAATGTGAGTTCTTTGATCAGGGATTTTGCGTTTAAAATAAATTTGGAAGACGTTAATGAAATTAAATAAATTGAATCAAAAGTAGATTAGATTGAAATGAAGAAACTAACAATATATTGACAAATTTAGGATATATCACTTACATCGGGAATGTGTATGATAAAATACCTATCGCAATCCCTAGCTAGCTAATAAAATTTGTATTTTAAATAATAAATTACGTTATTAGGGATGAAGTCCTTTACTTTCTTCACTCACACACGCACTTTGGTATTGTAGGACAGTGTATCTCCCTAGGTTACGCCGGAGTTGCTCTGCTGAATCAGCGGTGTTTCACCAGATCTTCGGGTATTTTAAATGTGGTGACACGTCTGCTACAACTTTATATAACTTTTGAGGTAATTTCCTCACAATAATATGCGAAATTCGCTAAATACGGAGCTTACAAACTCTGTTTATGTTCAGAAATCTTATACCGAAGTTATTAATCAATTGTTCCGCGTGTCGATTGGCGATCACGCTCGTAAACCGCTACCTAAATCCGCATGTTAGGCGACAAATGACTGCAACAAAAACATCTCGTATGTGTTTTCAGAGATGGAGGTGTAGGCCTTGGATGTGATCTTCACTAAGTGCGGTGTGGATATCCGTGTGTTAAATATATTTGTATAAAATTTTACATTAATTATATTAACTTTTGTGATATAGAGTTTTGATAGTATAATTTCATTATTCTCGTTTCCTGTTGTTTAAGGGATTAAATATAATGTTAGAGGGAGTCCAACCTTGCATTCTCCGTAACGATACCATTAAATTAAAGGAGACTACAATTACAGTAAATGAGCAAAATTAAAGGTGAATTTAACAAATGCAATAAAAAAATGGGCATGTTGTTGAGGAGAACAGGGCCCCCAAAACCCCTTTATATATATATATACATATATATATACATACATATATATATACATATATATATACATACATATATATATACATACATATATATATACATATATATATATAATATAGCGGCTAGCGATCGGAGATGAAGAATGAGTTCATATCCGATCACTAGCTGAACGAGAACATTCAGAAGATGAGTGAGATCTTGATATAACGTCGACCTAGTGCGATAGCACACGCGGCCAGAGACCTGGAAATATTACCGCACATACGGTGACTGCGAAAACATCCGTCACAACATATATATATATATATAATCTCAGTTATCTCAGCTTATCAAAAAAATCTCTTTCAGCGTAAATCGAAGAATGAACAAGTTTTCACATGGAATATGTCATTTTTGAAATGGCTGAATGTTTCCACCTATTTTTATTATTGGTATCGTCTATTTTAATGTCTAGGATTTCTTTAGATAAAAACTTAACACAAGTCTCAATGTCTGTATAATATCCTTGGGATGAAGTCAAAAAATGCCATTGAAAACTACATAAAAGCTTTGTATGTATAAAGTAAGTATTATCAAAAATATACGTTTCTTTGTATTAAAAAATAGGATATCTTAGTTTTCGGAATACCCTCGTACATACTAATATAAATAAACCATTGCGGGATTTTGCAAAACATTATATTTGACTTGCCTTATATTTACATTAATTAAATAAGCCTATTTCATTACGTCAGAAAAGCACATATTTTTAGCAATATGACATTCTAGGAATCTACTTTACTAATAATAATTTAACCCAGTCTATTGAAACGTTAAATACTTCCTGTTCTAGCCACAGAGCGTAGTGCTTCTTGAAATTTTCTGATAAATCATAGCTACTGCCAAGTACACTACTCAAACAGTTATCCACTGGCTCATACTCATCATCTTTAGAATTATTAGTATAGCGGCGGTTATTGAATCTATCAACAGATGCTCTTAAAGCACATTCTTCACCTTGAAAATCCCATGGCCGTGCATCTAAATCATTACCAAACGCCCAATCATCATTCAAATGATGCCTAACTTTAGCATATATTGCACTAATGGTTTTCATGTTAGATTTTCTCCACTGTCGGCCTAAGTATTTCGTCTGCATCTTTAATAATTTTAAAACGTACAGTTGCATCATTGCATGACGTACTTTCAATGTTCTCTTAAGAATAGGTGCTGATTTAAAAACTACCAACATCATAATTCGCGAATGCTTCCACTTAGTTAACTTATTTAAGATCCTCAATAAATTAATACATGAATAAACGTTTCTCCATGAATATGGCGCTGCGTAACCTATTTCTAAACTTTCTGCGGTTAATTCAGGTTGATCACCTATTACGCATGCAGGGAAGTCTAGTATAGGAATCATATTGGTGGCACCTACATAGCCCATAATATTCTGATTAAAAAACTTGAGAACCAGAGGAATGCAGTTTGCAAATACCAAGTGCTGTGACATGAATTCAAACTGACATACATGATTAAGCTTGAAGTGTTTTAAAAGCAACAAAAGTATAGCAGATACAGCTTTCACTATAATTTCTTTATGCCTGTTAACATCTAATCCCAATTTCATAGATTGAACCACAGTCATCGGCATTTCTTCCGGAAGCACGTCAGACATAATATTAATTGAATCAGTTTTTGCTTTTGATGTAGGCGCTGCAGCCAATAGAATTTTTAATAAAGCTATCATATACTGAGGCAAACTTGGCAGCATTGCTTGATATAAAATTTCTGTTGGCGTTAATTCGACATCGTCTTCTTTTGCCGAAAAAGGATTTCTTGCTATTTCTTCTTCTTTCTCTATTTGTAAATCAGCCAAAGACGTGTACATATGTTCCTTCAATGTTTTAACACCTACAATTACAAAAAAAAAAGTTAAAATCTTAGAAATTAATAAATTCAAAATCAAATTACGTGTACGCCTTACTATAAGAATATACACGCTTATCTGAATCCAAAAGCAAAGTTCTAAATTGTTTAAGAATTCCAAATTCCTTGTAATTGATTTTCTGTGATATAAACTTTTGATAGACTACTTTCTTACTCCTCCTTTCCTGTTGTTTATCTTAGCAAATCTATCGATTTAATCTGAAGTTAAAATGCTAGCGGCTATCAGAGAGAGTCTAATAATACATTCCCTCTCGCAATACTATGAGATTGAAGGAAACTACTAATAAGAAATATAAACCAAAAAGGCAAAAGTAAGTAGACAATAACATAACAAACTAAACGTGCTCTTGAGGAGCAATGAGGTCACAAATAATCACATTACAATAATTTTTGAATACTAGAATTATATTTTTCTCAACTGGTTACTAATAACTAGGGTTGACCAAATCTTCGGCGCGCCAGATACGAACTCGACCGCATGCATAACCAATACGAAAATTGATCGAGTTCGTTGAACCAATCTGTCCCTGCTTCCCTGTTGTGCATGTATGTATATACGTATATGTACAACGTATTACGCGTTAGGATGTGTTTATACTTCATTATATGGAAGAACGCATAAAAGAGTATGTATATGTATATATTTCACGAAGAATAGTAATACGTAAAATTAGCCAAATCTTCGGCGCGCCAGATCCGAAGCCAGGCCGATGCAGAAAATGATCGCGTTCCCCGCGTGACCCGATCATCTCGCAGTCACTGTTTGACAACGATAAAAATCGTACGTCGTATTACGCGTAACAATCATTAATTAAGCATGTTGAATATACGTAAAGGGAAGAAGCGACCACTGGCTACCAAAATAAACAAGTTTATAAGCGAATATCCTGATTTAAAGTTTGAGAGGTGTAAAATATGGTGTAATGTTTGCGAAATCCCTTTAATGTGCAGGTGTAAGACAGATTGCGCAAAACATGTACGTAATGCAACTCACAAATAAAAAAGCGGCATAAAAAATATGTTGATTGATTTACTTATGATGTTTATTACTGGTAAGTCTTTAACTTTTCGACATACGTGCCAAAAAACAGAAGACATGAATTAATATTCCGTTAAAATCAATAACATCTTTCACAGTTTTTTTAAAATGAGAAAAACAATTGAACAAGATATGAAAAAAGATTCTCGCATTCTCCAGCTTAATTAGATTTAGTCGAGCCGAAACATTTGAAATATAAACAGATTGTTTAAATGTTCTTCCATATAATAAAGTATAAACACATTATAACGCGTAATACCATACCGTGCATTCACAGCAGGGAAACGGAGACAGATTGCCTCAACGAACTCATTCAATTTTCGTATCTGTCGTGCGTGTGGGCGAGTCCGAATCTTCGCCGAACATTGGCAAAAAGCATGTACATAGTATAAAGCAGTGATGTAAAATAAAAAAAATGGTGTGCCACTAAAGGGCCAGTTTATGTTCGATTTACTGTTCATACTTCTTGCTTGTGGTCTACAACTTCGTCTACTGAATAAAGAATCGTTTCAACACTTCTGAAATAAATAGAACCCCGAAATCGAAAAAAGGATCAAAGCTGAAGTAAAATATAAATAGCTGTGATTATGTGTTGACGTAACGACAGATCGAAAAAAAATCTGTTACACATGTTACAAAACGTATACTAAAACCTCTTACGACATTTCCGATCTTATTAACTGGCAAAAGATTGACGTTGTGTGGGTAATTCGACTCGAAACAACGCCAAATTGGGTGTCGCAGAATGCATGTATAATAAGGCCAGAGAGGTATGTTCGGATGATGGAGATAGAGAAGAGGAATTCCGCTCCATCACAAATACACTGAAATTAAATGGATACACAGAAAAAACGCTGTCGAAGGCGAAAACAATGCGGACAACTAGGAATAACAGTACAGAACGACAACCTAATGTATGTGCTACAATAATTCCGTACGTGAAAGGCCTATCGGAAAAAAAAATCAGACGAATAGGCAACGATTAGAACATCAGAACGGCCATCAAAACCTCAAACACGAACAGGTCGAAGCTAACAAAAACAATGCCCGACAACGAAAATCAGAAAACTAAGAACTGTGTGTACAAAATACCATGCGAATGTGGAAGGCCGTACATAGGAAAAACCGGCAGACCCCTGTCAATCAGAACCAAAGAACACCAGAGACTGGTTCGGTTGGGGGAAACGGATAAGTGACGATTGGCTGTATATACTTGGGAAGAGGAGCATGGGATTGTATGGAACAATGTAGCAATCCTGTATAAAGAAGACAACGCCACGAAAAGAAAACTGTTGGAAGCAGCATATATGGCCACCACACCAACCGCCATCAGCACACCCAGCCAGAACGTCTGGCTCCCTATGATTAGGGAAAGCATTAGCCGAAGACCGGCGACCGCCCATGCGCAAAAAATCGATCTACTGCGTGCCATCCCCGCGCAGGCCCAATGCCCATCCCCTTCTGCGCAGAAAATTATTGCTTATAAGGCAAATGCGTCAGACAATCACTGGAGCATGATTGCTCTGGCAAGCAACAGTCCTTCTCAGGCGCCCCTGAAGACGGCAGTAGACAGACTACCGAAACGTCGGACTATAAAAGTTCAACGAACGATGGAAATAGCCCAAACAACAACTATTACAGTTACTTATCCCCTTTTGCGTAAATATGCCCCGTATGTATTACCACTTGTTTATATATCTGCCCAATACAACGGCTGTATACATATATTTTAAATAATAGTTGTCTAAGAGTACTTCAAAAAAGCTAAAACTAGATAATAATTTACCTAACACCTGAAAGTACGTAAATGGGAAACAGTTGGATAAATCATCCTTATAAGATATTAAACTTATAGCATCATTTAAGTAATGCAGTCCTACTGTTTGGTCATACTACTGTCGTTTACCAATAAAAACAGGATATCTTAAAATTATTGCTATATAATTTCCTGCTCAACACAGAGCAATTTTTTTTATAAATAAAAAGCGTTTCTCTACAGTTACATAAGAAAAACAGGCTCTAGTTCCGTATAAGGGGCATCGAGTTAGCAATTTAATGAATTCTAACGGAAATCTCACGTTTTGTTGTGTTTAAAATGGCTCTTCTTTTTTTAGGAGTTTAGTTTGGGGTATCTAAAAATCGATATAAAATGGACTATTTCTAGGTTATGTTGAGGTATATGTGTCAAGGTTTAAAAATTTAAGTTGGTGCTTATTGTGTTTGGACTAAAAGTTACCAAAACAAAAAATACTAATGAAAATTTGATTTAAATATTGGGGAATAATCTGTTGCATCATATTTGCTATCCCATATTTTTTATTTTTGTATACGATATATGTAAATCCATTATTGATTTGAAACTGTATTACATTATTGTGAAGTTCTTATAGTCTATTTTCTATGATTTTCATTATAGAAAGCAACGGGGAAAAAGGACAAAAACAATAGATAGTGAATATTATTAATTACAGCATGTGAAACACATTAAAGTTACAATAAATAAATGAATTAGTTTGATTTTGAATAGAATTAACTAATTATTACTTCGAAGATTACACAAAAAGTGTGCCGAACTGGTAGTAAATTACATATATTTCATATAGCAGTTGAAGATGTTCACACCCAGAAGATTGAGTATTACTGGAGACCCACCAAGGCTTGGTTTGCATCAAGCGTTTCGCAAGGCAGATCTTTGCAGACCACCTTGTGAAATGGTTATGGTGTAGGGATGACAATACGTAAAAAAGGGAACTGCTAGCCGCTGTTAGACAGCAATACCCAGTGTAAATTTCAGATCTTCTTTTTTCTTATTAAGGTAGTGTGTTGGCTATGTAAATGGGGAATCATACATTAGTATGCATTAAACTTGTATAATTTAAACACATCTTTAATTGAGAAATCCTAGATGCTTGGGGTATTTAGACCATGTTTCAGAATTACGTTTCTTTTTTTGGTGGCATATTGTTTATTTTTCAGAATTATTTTCCAATTTATTATTTGAAAAATATTTTGTAGTATATTATTTTATTCTCGGGATTATTTGTTACTTTATTAATCGTTTATTATTTTAGAAATATGTTTTTGTTGCAATTTGCGTGATTGTTTCTAATTTATAAATTATTTATTACTTAAGAACTATTTTTGTTTGTTCTTTTGTGGTAGTTGCTTACTCACAAATTAGTGCTTTAACGTTACAAACAGTGTAGACTTAATATACCATATTACTTTTATATGTTTCGTATTGACGGACGGGCTTACTTGATGCATATAAAATCACGTTAATATTAGAGTGCATTTTATAATTTACTACCAGTTCGGTACAGTTTTTATGTAATCTTCGTAGTAATAATTAGTTAATTGCATTCAAAACCAAACTAATTCATTTATTTATTACATTTCGCATTTTATAATAAATAATATTCGCTAGAAAATTATTGTCTTTATTATTTGCGTCCTTTTTTCCCTGTTAATTGTTTTCTATAATGAGAGCCATAGGAAAAAAGACTAGGAGAAGTTTACGATAATGTAATAGTTTCAAAACAGTACTAGTGTATTTACCAATATTGTATACAAAAATAAGAAATATGGGATAGTAAATATTAGATAACAGATTACCCTCCGATATTCAAATAAAATTTTACGGCTCATCAGCGTTTACTATCCATTTTGCTCACTTTTAGGCCAAACACAATAAGTACCAACTTAAATTTCGTAAACTATGACTCAAACACTACTAAACATAACCTAGAAGTACCCCTTTTAAAATCGATTTTTAGGTACCTTAGGCTAAACTTTAAAAGAAAGAAGGGCCATTTTAAACACTGCAAAGCGTGAGCTTTACGTTAGAAACTATTAAAATCCTAACTCGATGTCCCTCATATGGAACTCTAACAAAAATATATAGTACAAAACAAATTTTGTGCACATGCTTTTACCTTCATGAATTGGTTGTGGCAAACCAGCTAAACTTTCACGATCATCATCAAAAATGTAACCAATAAATTTTATCCTAGCATTCTTCAAGAATACATCAATATCTCGTAATCGAACTTTCGGTTTCCAAGGCAGTCCTCTTGGTAATGGTAATGGAGCAGGTGGAGGTGAATTTATTTTATGTTGAAAAGTTGTAAAAATTTGACTTTCGCCATTCTCTGCAGGCCTTCGTTCATCAAATTCTGATAGTTCTACTACTTCATCACCATTACCATCAACAACACCACTTTCTAACTCCATTGTCAAAGAATCATGATCATCTAATGAACTTTGCTTCATTAAACTTCGTCTAAAAATCTTGTTACGTTTATGGTTTTGTGTTTCTAAGAGATCTGATGCACTAGCTGGGGGTGAAGAAGCTCTCATATTCTTAGTAATTTCTAAAGTATCTTCATCCAATGGTGATAGCCCAGCTTTTATTCTTTTCTCCATTTTCAAGTTTTTTAGTTCTTCCATTCCTCCTAAGGTTACTAATATCAATTTCCAAAGTAATAATAATACTTTTTTCATAGGAAAATGAGGTGCTGCACCACTACAAAACTTCGTTACCATTGCCAATAATTTTACGATCATCATATCATCACCATTTAAATTCGTAATTTCAGAAGAGAATGCTTCAATTTGCTGTTTATATTCAGAAGTATCACTTAATTTTTCATTACGTATTACTTCTGTTATTGTGTAAAGGACAGACAAAATTACACGTAAATCCTGTGAATCAGTTAATGAAACAGTATATTTTTTCATTGCGACAGTAGCGGCTGCATTATTTTCTATTTCAATATTTAATAAATCGGTGAAGGCAATAAAGACACCTAAATCATACAACAGCATACAATTAATTAAAGCCCACTGTTGCTGTTCTGTGTCTGACTGCACCTCAGCCCAACAACCCTGGCATATATATAATATACATCTTGCAGCCCGCATTCGTAATGGTTTACTGCTAATTTCTAATTGATCTAATAATTTCATTATAACTGACTTCCTTTGTGATATAGTTAATCTTTGCCAGCTTGGAGGTAAATTGTATTGTTCCATTTGGTCCTCAAATGCTTTAACATTAAGTTGAAATTCGGGCTGTTCAGTATAGCTATACAATTCTGCAATTTCGTTAGGTGCAGTATCTGTATCATCATAAATAAAATCTAAATCTGGAGAATCCATACCACCACCATCTGAATCTTGTCTTTGTCTTCTAGCCACATCACGTAACCTTTGAGGGCCTCTCTTACCATTACCATTGGCATCCATAACATCAGAAGGAAATGAGGCATACATATGTAACTCTAGAATATTACAGTATAAATATACAATATTATAATTATTTGTGATACTAACTGTTTCCTTAGTCTTAAAGTAGTGATTTTAATTGTACAAGTACTTGTGTATTATAGTGCTGAAACCATATGTAATTACCTACTACACAGGTAGGTTATCTGTACTACTACATAAAACATTTCACTTGATTAGCAAACAAATATTAATACTCGGATCTGCTACCTGAAATAATACCAGCAGATACCAGGCCATATGTATCATAAACAGATAGTGTAAACGCCAAATTAAATGGTGAGCGGTGGGAGGATAACACAATATTACTACAGGAAATATTAAGATAGCGAAGAATTGCCGCTGATTTTTGCGCCATCTATTGGGTTTTGCATCAATTATTTGGTGTAGGCGGGAATATTTAAATGAATGAAATAACTCAATTGGAAATATATTTATAATCTAGAAATAAGTAGATTTTGATCACAACATTAGAATAAAATACAGAAATAAATTTACACCAAATTCATTTCTACTCCATTTTAATGCTGTAAAGACCAAAATCTAACTGTTTCTTTATTTCAAATTACGTTTCAGATTTTCTTCAACTTAATATTGCCCATACAATGAAGACGTTGTATAAAGGAATATAAATAAAAGCATGTTACTATTAACTGGTCTTTATTTTCTAAGTTTATTATTAATACCATTTGCCTAATTGTAGCAACACAACATAAACGATGTGATACATTGGGATGTAAATACACGTGAATTACCGCAACTACAATATAAATCAAATTTTATGATTTGTTCAAAATATTTATTTTTGTTAATAAAACCGGAAACGTATCCAGTTGCCAATTTAGTAATATAATTGGTTTTTAAGGCCGGAACATTCAAGTTTGTTAAAAACGTTTCGTCAATTATTTCATCGACACCTATAATTTCAGAATTCTCGGTAACAAACTGTTTTATGGATGTCAACAACTGGTTACAATCTTCTTCAAAATTAGCATTAATGGAATGAAAACTAGTCAAATTATACTTTATTCACGAAAAGAATGCAGTAGGTAGCGCTACGATCGGCGGCTGTATTACACTGGTGAAATTTAACCGATGAAACTGTCAAATGACATCGTAAACATCAAAGTTTGGTTATCAAAATAATAAATAGCAAAGTTTTTATATTTTATGTGCAATACATTATGGTTAGTAAAATAATACCGCAGTAATAAAGTAAAAGTAACATCAACTACAATATTGAGACCAAAGACTGCAAAGTACTGCTTATTATAGACGCGAGGCTGACAAAAATTTAAGAGAACGACAAACAATAACACAGAAATCCCATTATTTAACCCTCAAACATTCATACACACTATTAAAGGTACGTGAAAAAACTAATTGCGGACAATTAATATAAAGTTTGTCTTCCAAAGAGAAATATGTGTTAATAAACAATTTAAGCTAAGGGTAATATATAATTTTCAAGATTGGTGGGTGGATTCTGCCCGTACGGATTGTGAGGGTGGTGCATTTAAGGGTGCAGATAGAAGTCTGAGATTTTACACGTGTGCTTTTGGGACGATTTGCTACAATTTTCTCCTCTAACATTTTTTCGTATCTCTTGCACTTTCCGAGATCGGGGGGAAGATTCTACCTTTTGGTTTTGGGGTAAGCTCGTATATATATTTTAAATAGCATATATGTATACAAATGTTTTTAATACATATTACATTTACAATATATTAAAACTTTTTCTGTACTGTATACAAATTAGAAAGATACAATCACACCTTTAGATGTAAACATATACTTTGCTATTGTGGATGGCATTGTTTGATCAGTCAGCATCTTCATATAAATCTTCCAACAGATGTTCAATTGAGAGGTGATAATCCTGGTTACTTTTTTGTTGGTGTTGTGTAGGGATATATCCTTGCCACTCATCATCAGAAGCTGTTACTTCGGGATGAGACTTTACTATTTCATCGTCCCAGCATTCTTCTTCGTAATAACCATCAGGAATAACATTAGAGCTAGAAGAGTCTTCAGAAAAGTCACTCTCTGAGCTAGATTCTGATATAATTGGATCTCTTAAGTATTCATCATTATAGCCTCTGCCTCGGTATTTTAAATTATACTCTTCTCTGTAATGTAAGCCTTTCTCAATGTAAGCAACACCTAACAAAGATGCATCGAAACAATTTTTTTCCAAATCTAAATATTTATATTGGTGTATATCTAATTCAAAACTGTCCAGTTCGTTTTCATACAAATCGAGTATTTCTAAATTAAATAAATCCTTTAGAATTTTTACATCTGCTAATTTGTTGTGTTGTAATTTTAAAACATGCAGATTTTTTAACTTACTAACTGTGTTGGGCAAAACACATACACTGTTAGCAGAAACATCAAGAATTTCTAGGGTTTTTAGGCATCCTATACACTCTGGTAGCCAATATAATGCGTTTTTCGATAGGTATAATTCTTTTAATGAATTCAAACAAATTATTTTCTCTGGAAAAAAACCCATATTTAGTTGTGATAAATTAAGCACCTCCATACCATTTTCCCAAGTGGGATGATCTAGTAATTCCTCATAGTTAGTAAATGAATTTGTGTACGATCTCAAATCTGTATTAGATATATCTAAAGCTTGTAATGCTCGTATTGATTTAAGAAATGATATATTATGATTTAATATATATGAATTTTGGAGTACCATTTTCCTTAATTTATAAGAAGGTATCTTTGCATACATACTTTCATTAGTTTTTCCTAAAATATTATAACTGTAATATAGTTCCAACAAGTTTGTACTTTTTGCATGCACCAGCCAAATAGGTATATATTTCATACTATTATACTCTATATGAAGAATTTGGAGATTCAAAACACATTTTGGTTCAACTTCAAATTCACTGATGTTATTGTATGATAAAATAAGGTTTTCTAGAGTTTCTAAACCAAATAAAATACAATTAGGAATAAATTGCAAGCAGTTATGTGACAAATCCAACGATGTTAGACGTAATTCTGACAAATTATCAGGTAGCAAACTCACTTTACAATTACTTAAATTTAGATGTACAATTTTATCCAAAACTAAATTATCTTTTAATTGAAATATACAATTGGAACCATTACCGTCACAGATGTGAGAGTCATTTCTGGTGGTACCTTCACTACACATATGAAGGTTATGAAATATTTTGTCTTTGTATTCCCCTAATAATGTATTACTGTTCATTGTTTCTTCAAACACAATTAGCAATTGATACCTAGATCTTGATGTATATTTACTTCAATGCTGAATATCAGATTTAAAAAAGAGAGGAACTTATGTCAATTGCATTCAATATTCTCTGAAGATAGTGACAATCAAGACAAATCACAAATCTTGAGACAAAACGATTAAGGTTAGAATAGCGATGTGGTAGCGCTGTAGTGCATTAGGGACACATGCGAATAGAATAGTCTAGGCGTGCACGGAGTAGAATCAACCGAAGACGAGCGTGAGCGAAGACGCGGCGAAATGCTTAATATAGGCGCGACGCGGACAGAAATTTGTTCTTTTGGGAAGACAAACTTCATTGTGTTATGTGTCCGAAATTAGCTTTATCACGTACCTTTAAAAGTGTGTTTAAGGGTTAAATAATGAGATTTCTCTATTGTTTTTCGTTCTCTTTCAAATTTCAATCCGCGTCGCGCCTATACTAAGCAGTTCGTCGAGTCTTCGCGCACGCTCGTGTTCGGTCGATTCTACTCCGTCTACGCCTATACTATTCTATTCGCATGCGTCCCTAATTCGCTAGCTAAACCAAAATGTCATTGGTGAGAAGGTTATATCGTCAATATTCAATTGGTAATTTTCTAATTAGCGTAATTGTATTTATCTCTTGGAGTAATTAATGTACTTTAAGGGTAGTAATAGGGTATAATATTGGTGAATAATTGTATTAAACATATCAGCTTGTTGAAGTTTGGTGGCATCAGTGTAGCTACAAAATTGCAATATTGCAACTGTTACATATTTTGAGTTTATATATTTTAGAACGTGAGTGTGTATGTGTAAGTAAAGCTATCAGTTTCATATGTAACATTTGTTTTGTGGAACATCGTACGATTACAAATTAAAGAATAAAATGTTACGACGACGTCGAAATCGGAGAGTGTTGTACGAAGGTAAATGTAATTATTTTTATAAGGCCTTAAATATATAAGCATGTGTTTCCAGTAAATTTTAATTTTTACGGTGGGTAAGAGTTCCGTATAAGGGGCATCGAGTTAAGGATTTTAATAGTTTCTAACGGAAAGCTTACGCTTTGCTGTGTTTAAAATGGCCCTTCTTTTTTTTTAGGAGTTTAGTTTAAGGTACCTAAAAATCAATTTAAAAAGGGCTATTTCTAGGATATGTTTAGTGGTCTGAGTCATAGTTTACGAAATTTAAGTTGGTACTTATTGTGTTTGCCCTAAAAGTGAGCAAAACGGATAGTAAACACTGATGAGCGGTAAAATTTCATTTGTATATTGGTGGGTAATCTGTTATCTAATATTTACTATCCCATATTTCTTATTTTTGTATACAATATTGGTAAATAGACTATTACTGTTTTGAAACTGTATTACATTATTGTAAACTTGTCATAGTTTTTTTTCTATGGTTGTCATTATAGAAAACAATTAACACGGAAAAAAGGATGAAAATAATAAAGACAATAACTTTTCTAGCGAATATTATTTATTATAACATGCGAAATATAATAAATAAATGAATTAGTTTGGTTTTTAACGCAATTAACTAATTATTACTACCAAGATTACACAAAAACTGTACCGAACTGGTAGTAAATTATAAAATGCACTCTATATTAACGTGATTTTGTTATATGCATCAAGTAAGCCCGTCCGTTAATACGGAACATATAAAAGTAATATGATATATTAAGTCTACGCTGTTTGGAACGTCAAAGCACTAATTTGTGAATAGGTCATGCAAAGCAACTACCATAAAAAGACAAATAGTAATAGTTCTAAAGTAATAAATGATTTATAAATTAAAAACAATCACGCACATTGCAACAAAAACATATTTCTCAAATAATAAACGATTAATAAATTAACAAATAATCCTGGGAATAAAATAATATACTACAAAATACTTTTCAAATAATAGATTCGAAAATAATTCTGCAAAATAAATAATATGCCAGCAAAAAAAGAAAGGTAATTCTGAAACATGGTCTAAATACCCCGAGGCAAGCATCTAGGATTTTTCAATTAAAGATGTGCGGAACTTCGATGTTTAAATTATACAAGTTTAATGCATACTAATGTATGATTCTAGACAAAAAAAAATATTCTCCATTGAAAAACCCCACACACCGTCCTAATACGAAATAAAAAGAAAAAAAGGAGACCTGAAATTTACACTGGGTACTGCTGTCTAACAGTGGCTAGCAGTTCCCTGAAGAGGTCAACACCTCTTTTACGTATGTACATCCCTACACCATAGCCATTCCACAAGATGGTCTGCAAAAGTCTACCATGTAAAATGTTTGGTGGCAAACCAAGGCTTGGTCTTAACCAACACTCAATCTTCTGGATGTGAACATCTTAGGCTGCTGTATGTATGTAATTTACTACCAGTTCGATACACTTTTTGTGTAATCTTCGAAGTAATAATTAGTTAATTCTACTCAAAACCAAACTAATTCATTTATTTATTGTAACTTTCATGTGTTTCGCATGCTGTAATAAATAATCACATTCACTGTCTTTGTTTTTGTCCTTTTTGTCCCTGTTGCTTTCTATAATGAGAACCATAGAAAAATGACTCTAAGAACTTCACAATGTAATACAGTTTTAAATCAATAATAGTCTATTTACCTATATTGTGTACAAAATTTAAAAATATGGGATAGTAAATATTATACAACAGATTATTCATTCCCCAATATTCAAATGAATTTTTGCCGCTCATCAGTGTTTACTATTCATTTGGTAATTTTTAGGGCAAACACAATAAGTACCAACTTAAATTTCGTAAACTATGACTCATATACCTCTAAACATAACCTAGAAATAGCTCTTTTTAAATCAATTTTTAGCTACCTTAAACTAAACTCCTAAAAGAAAGAAGGGCCATTTTAAACACAGCAAAACGTGAGGTTTACGTTAGAATCCACTAAAATCGCTAACTCGATGCCCCCTTATACGGAACTACAGCCTTGTGAATTCATTATTCAGTAAAATTTTAACTTAAAACAGCTAAGCATAACGTGTATCTGTGGGGTGCAAAAGCGCTAGAAGTGGTGAAGAAAAAAAGTACGATTTATAGGGAAAGAAGTGCTAATTTGGTAATACTTTGTAGTGCAACTGTTTGCCACCATTGTAGCATGCAATTGGCAATGTGAAATTGCATGTTATACTGTGCACTTTTAACTGACAATGGATTCTGAATTCTGATTATTAAATCAACTAGAATTTTAACTAGAGCCTGCAATAACCAGTTTCTGAATACGTACATAGCTGGCATGTTTTGAAGTTTGTTCTCTGTTTAAATACCGACATGACGTCTTTGAACAAATTACAAGTTACATTAGATATCCTTATCACTTTACACATTAACATTTTGAAGTCTAGAATAAATTTAGTGCATTTTCTGTAGTGCAGATTGATTATAATATATAATTTAAATGTATCATAAGATTTTGTGGAATTAATAACGTTAAGATCAGTAATTCTTTATTCAGAATGACTCTACATCTCTACTTCTATATATTTCTTAGTACCAACTTATTAATATGAAAAACTAAAGTAACATGAACTGGCAGCATATTCAAAATTTGATTGTATTTCAGCAATATATATAAGTAATAAATTTTACCTCTAGTACCCCATTCCAATAAAGACTTGTAACTTTTACTATTTTCAGTTGCATTAGTTGTCAACTTGATGGAATATGCGTCATATCATTCAAATAGCTTATACCAAACAAAATTCGTATTAAGAGTTTCAGTAACAAGCTAAGCATAATTATAATTTCAGAGGCTACTTTGAGGAAAAATTTATTTGAACGCATGTTATTATCCCATACACTGCTAAAGCAATTTATGAAATTAGTTGCAAGTATATTTACCACAAATAATTTTTAATCATTACTTTAGATCCCATCAGTCCAAACTCCGACGATGAGGAATTTTTATTTGGTAACGAAAATCATTTCTGGATAACAAATGACCTGTTTAAACATATAGGCAGAAGCCGCATTTGTGTTTTGAGAGAACATTATTTGGATCTCTTTGCTACAACTAGGACTCGCGATCCAAAAGATATATATTCAACACCTCTTCACTTAGCAGCCACAAAGAGGAAACAGTAAGTGTTTCTAAAGTACACTAACATAAAAGTATATGTGGCCCATTTCATTTTATATTAGCATAATTACGATAGAGAGAAATAGTAGTTCAACTCCCTTATTTTTCGTGTTCTTGACTCCATTCCAAATGGTTCTGTGCACAGGACACGAAATCGTAGGTTGTCAAAGTTACAACCACAGCATAAAAGTAAGGACAAAAGCTCTAATTTTGTGGTATGGGTATTTGTTCGCCGAATCCAATTCATCTTTTATAGTATAGGGTTTTGTTTACATTTGGTAGTAATTTTGGTAAAGCTATTGTTTGTGTAGAATTGTTGGCATTGATTTTAATAAATTTATTATTTTTTGTTTAATTTTTCATATATTCATGTCGTTGGGTTCCCGAATTGTATATAGTATGTAGAATATATTATAATTTAAAGCTTGAAAATGGAGATATGTGTAGGATTAGCCAACTCTTCTGTGCGCCAGATCCGCACTCGTCCGCACACGCAACCTATATGAAAATTGACCGACTTCGTTGAACCAATGTATCTCTGTTGCCCTGTTGTATATGCACGTATTTGCTCGGGGAAGTTGGTTCGCAGGTAGGAAAAACGTTCTTGTACCTTGAGAAAAATCGATCATCATCGACCGATGTAACACTGTCATGGTTAAAATAATCTTTGAAATTAGAATCTGTAGATGCACCACCACAAATTTATCTGAATGTGATAAAATTGGAATCTATTTAAAACACTTCCAAATTTTTTTATAACGCGTTAGTTTTTGTCGTTTGTTATAGTGTCCAGTGATGTACTCACTTCGTCCACTATTTGCACTGTTTCCGCTACCGACAACCCAGTATTTTGCAATTTCTCAACTAATCATATATAATTATCGTAAATAGTTTTAAATCTCTTTCAACGGAAGGATCTTGAAATACTTTCTGGATCTCCTTAATAGCTGCAACTTCATCAGCATTGAATTTTAGAACCAGAGATTTAACAATAAAAAGCCACCGTCAATCACGTTCCCCAACGTGTAAGAATCGGCTGTGGCGGTTCAGAAATATCAGGACTTTGTCTGTGAAATGCTCGAACACGTTTCGAAGATTTAAGAAATACTTTTTGTATTTCCTAGCAATGTGCTTAACTGTGGATAACGTGGTGGAATAGTTTCTGCCGCCAGATGCAAAACGTGTACTTTACATGTAATACATACATACAGTCTAACATACTGTTCTTGAACAAAACGGTCTTCTAAGCGCATAGTCGCGGCACCATCACTCATGAACATCAACAGTTGACTAGGTGAAACTTGACATTTTTTAACGTATCTAGCACTACCCTGGTAACTACTCCGCTAGTACAGTTTTGTAGTCTCTTGCTAGTGAATAAGATTGCAAATGTCGGTTTCAAAGGTTCTAATACATGCACACATTTACAATAGAGTTTTTTATGATCTGTAGTCTCGCCTACGCATAATCACAACTGTTTATCTTGTAATTTAACTTTAATTCAGTTTTGGATATTTTTACGTATCGTTGGTAAACACCTACGTAGTGGTGTCCGAGACAGTAGCTTCCACTTGGGGTTGTATGTATGCCAAAAGTGTTAAAGCTGTTGTTTATCAAGCAAGTTAGGCGGCAAAGCACTAGTGATAAACGTCAAAAGTGGATCTAACATAAATTTTTCCATGCCGTTTTTTTTTGTTTGAGTGAATTGTATTACGTACATGTTTCTCGCAATCACTTTTGCACCAGCACATCAAAGGAATTTCGCAAACATTACATCATATTTTACAATCATCGAACTATAAATCAGGGTATTTGGTTATAAACTTGTTTATTTGGGCAGCCAGTGGTCGTTTCTTCCCCTACCGTCTGTTCGACATGCGTAATTAATTACTATTACAAGCGTAGTACGACGTATGACATATCATTGTCAAACAGAGACTGTGGGACGATCGAGTCACACGGGGAACGCGGTTGGTTTTCGCATTGACTTGGGTGGGGATCTGGCGCGCCGAAGATTTGGTCAACCCTATTTATCCAGTACTAATCAGATAAATAGATTGCATTTTCGTTAATAGCACAATAAAGAATGGAGCGTGTAAGTGATGACGTCAGTAAGTATTGTAGCTACATTGAAAAGTTTCCGAACAAAACAAAGACACGTGATAAAACTAACCTATTTCTGTCAATTCCTCATGTTTACGTTGTTTACTACGCTGTTTTGCGACCGTAAGCAGCATTATGGTGTTCGTTAAGTAAAATTATGAAATTCATTACAATTATTATTAAAATCTTTACTCATTTGCACAACTTTAAAACATTATCTAGGATGGATTGCAGCAAATATACTTAAAGAAGATCAACTTCTAATTGCACTAATGAAATGAAGGTTCAGTTGAACTTGCATCGTGCATATCTGGCTCTACATGAGATTTTGTGTTATCGGTTGATGAAATACATACCAATCTCTAAGAAGAACATAACTTATACCTTTCGTACATTTACAAGTTGTCATATTATCCTAGACCATATTAAGATGAAATCTGAAAAGCCTGCTTTACTTGATTGGCAAAAATTAACATACATTTCGTATAAATATATGAACTTTTCAGTGTAGCTACAATACTTACTGACGTCACACTTACACGGTCTACTGGACCGTGAAAGTGATGACGGCAATAGTATTATGGCGACACTCAAGAAGTTTCCAAACAACACAAAGACACGTGTTAAAACTAACCTATTCTTGCCAATTCCTCGTGTTTACTGTTCTGTTTTGCGACCGTAAGCAGCATTATTTTGTTCGTTAAGTAGAATTATGAAATTCATTACAATTATTATTGGAATCTCTACTCATTTACTTAACTTTAAAATATATCTAGGATGGATCAATTAATATACCTAAACAAGTACTGGATGGGCATGGGCAAATGAATGCAATCTATGCAGATCTTTCCAAGGCATTTGACGTGATCGTCTATCTTTGTTTTGTTTTATTCACATTTATACGTTTTTATTTATCGCAGTGAAAATGTTATATACCTCATAATGGTATCTTTCTGATGAGCACACTCTGACTCATATTTGCATTATATATTAATGACTTGCTTCTTCAAATAGACTGTCCTATTTTTACGTACACTGACGACTTAAAAATCTATTCGCAAAATTCAATTCTCTGATATCAAACTTCAGCGAAAGTAGGACATTGGTGGAGGGTGCAAGAAATCTACGTTGAAGTTGAATGTTGATAAATGTTGTGTGCTCACCTACTGTCGTGCTCGCTTACCATGCACTTCACTATACTGTGTTGGCGGTAGTGCCCTACGTCGTCAGTCTGAAGTTGGGGGTCATGGTATGGTGTTTGATTCTGACATAACATTTAACCCACATGTCAATATTTCAGAGATATATATTTAATTAGGTTATTATACTTTACTTACGTTATAAGTAAAGTTGGATACATTGCGTTGATCTGGTATTCGCTACACATTTTTGACATACGAATTTTACAACAAATAAAGCGCAGATTTTTGAAATTTATCTCCATCAAAAGTGATAGTATCTACCCCAATGATGATATCCTTGAGTAAACGACGAGAAATTATCTCCAAAAAACTCATACACAAATTGATGACGGGTACTATGGATTGTTTTTCTTGCTCTAGCAATAAAAAACATATTCTTTTCTCATTACACGAAACAACTCTTGATACAATCCTGCATTCATGATGCTATTGGCGAGGATTATTACTCTGAAGCAGACTCCAACATACACATACACATTCTCTCGGAGCAACGGTGGATAGAAGGATATCTTCTGATGCCACGAACCTTGAGCTTTCTGCGGGAGGTGCATTTGGACGTTGCACTTTTATAACATACTATAATGCACGTAGATTACTTAACACTTATATATATCACACACGCGCGCCTTTTAATTTAGTAGTATGAAATATATTGGTTACATTTCGCATAATTTCCAAATAATATTAGTATTATACATTTGTAATTTCATTTTTGGGATAACCCTTAAAAAAATTAATGGTATAGGATCGAGAGGTCTAACTAAATTCCAGACGTTCATACGTTCCAATTCGATGAATTAATGCTACTTAAGTAGGTACATCAAAACAGTATAATTTTGATTATAAAAAAAATATCCTTTGTTCATGACATACCGTTAATTTATATAAGGTATTTGGCGATTCATTCACGGCAAGCTACACCAACTTCTAGAACATTTAAAAAGAGGATGTCTTCATCATAATTTAAAATACGCATGTGAAATTATATATATATTTGGAAAATTCTCCTTATTTCAAAAGCTCCTATAGCTTCCATTTAAAAAAATATATATAATTCCGGGCTTAAATTTCAAGAAGACATAAAAAGTTGCAAATCATCTTCAAAAACTACATCGAAAGTATATGAACGTGATCTTTTTTTCTTCTGTTACACTATATAAAATTCGTAACCTTTAATAGGAATTGAAAAAAAAATCATTTTTTGCGAATATCTTGAAAGTGGTAACTGATACGCTACCAATTTTAAGAAAATTGTGAAATTGGTATAGTGGTTCTGAAATCATGGTCCCCGCCACTCTTTAATCCTGAATATCTCCAAACGCAGACAAGTACAGAACAAAGTTTTGACGGCATAAATTAGCATAAAAAGTAACGTATTAGCAAACTTCTGAAAATCGTATAATTGATGTGGCAAATGAGCTAAAGCAGGCACAAAACTTTCGCACCAATACAACTTTAATTTAATAAATAACTAAATTAAGGGAGCGACGACAACGTCTTCTTCTTACGTTCATTATTTCCAGAAAAAGACAAATACAGAATAAAATGTATATGGTACAGATCAGCAAAAATAGGCATCTTTAAATTAAAAAAAAAAATGAAAGTTTCACGTGTCCTATGCGTTCTAGGGGAAATTCAGATGTGTTATGTACCTTTTTCGCGTTTTAAAGTTTTGGTGCAAACTTTCTCCTCTTTTTAAACACAAATCTTAGATGATTGCGACCGTATCATAAAGGAGATAATTTGCTAATTTTGTTTTTGACTAATTGTAGCACTGGATTTCCAATTGAATTGTATTTATTGACGAATAGATTAAAAATAGATATTACATTACACGTTGATTCATCATTTCAGTAATGCATAGCACGTTGGATTGTGTGTGTTGGATTATGTAAATACTATACTCTAAAAATGTGAAGAAATAAAATAGTAAATTGTATTATCTGTCAAATTTATTTGCAAGAAAGAATTCGCCCATTTTTATATAATGAGCCTTATTTAATTCGTTTTGTTTAATCACCGCATTTATAATTTCGTCTATTATTTATTATGCTATAGAGAAATTGAATAATAAAGGGAAATAGATTCGACATTAAGAAGGGCTCAGTTATGCATTAATAAATAGAGCTGCGAGTTGTGTCCGGGTACCAAAAGCAACAGGATACGTTCGCGGGTACATAATAATTCCAGTAAAATAAGCGAAGCAAAGTAATAAAGTAATAATAAATACCTGGTTATACGTTGTAATTTTTTAAAGACCTACCCTCCTGCGGTGGGTGACCTCTGTTATGCATCTGCAACATTTGGTATGTTTCTATAGTTATCGCAGCTAGGGATGTACGTCGTAATGAAACAATGCTGTTATATGAAGAAAACGAGTGTTCGACACCAGGCGATATAATAATCATCCAATGCAGAGACACTACACATACATTTCAATCTAGCAAAATCTAAGAAATTTTTTAAAAACACTGTCAAATTTTGCTATAACTATTATTTTTACATCATTTACAGTGCATAGCAGTGGAGTGTACATCGTTCGCTATTTGCAGTGACTCCATTAACAGAAATGAAGGATCGTGCAATGTTCCTTCTGAACTATTCCTTTCCTATTGTGGATAGTTTTAAAATAAGAACATCTTCAAAGGCCTCAAAATACATTTGAATTCTGTGTGAATAGATACTTCGTACCATCACAATCTTCATCTTTATCTAATTTCATTTCATCCAGGGATTAACATAAGTTAAAAGTTATATATATAAGTTTAACCAACTATCTATATTACAGTTTACAAGATCTCAATAATAGGCATGCTAGCTGGGGAAACCGTATGCATCGTAGTACATAGTACAGCACATATAAGTAACTATAGTGTGTATATAATTATATATGTATCTGTTTCAGTTTGCAGACCGTAGAAGATTTACTAAAATCACCAAATATTGACAAAAATGCAAGAAATCGATTTGGAGAAACAACATTGCTACTATCTTTGAAAGAAAATATAGATGAAAGTATTATAGATTTACTCATAACTTATGATTGCGATTGTAATGTGGGCTGCTTTAGGGGAATAACTCCCTTACATGTAGCTGCATTAGATAATAAAATCAATGTGTTACTTAAACTCTTAAAAAAAGGAGTGGATGTAAATGCAGTTAGTAATGTAGGCGTAACACCGTTACATTTAGCAGTTCTTGCTTCAAATTATGAAATTGTACGCGTTTTATTAAATCACAATGCAAATCCTAGATTAGTGACGACGTTAGAATTTACACCACTGATGTTAGCGTTATCATTTCAAGATATAGATATAAGAATATGTGAATTATTATGTTCATTTGATATTCACACAGGCACAAGATTAGGAAATCCTATTTACTGTGCCATTAAAGGCCAACACCATTTTGCTGAAAAACTTTTGTTGGAGGGAGCAGATATAAATTATATTGGACGGATAATGGGAACTAAAAACTCTTGCTTGTTAGAAGCAATTTCTCAGAATGATAAACATTTATTTGATCTTATTTGGCCCAGATTCAATCAAGAACTTTTTTCTAAAAAACTCAATCAATTTTTAATATATTTCGCTGACTCTTGCAATTTAAAAGGAACAGATTTAGTCGATTGTTTAAAATTAATTTTGAGATCTGAATACGGACGTCTTTTGGTAAAAGTTTACTTCCACAGTCGGAAGCATTCGCTTTTAGAAAATTTTTTTGAAAATCTCGAAGAATATAAGTTGAAGAAAGAGAATTGTCAGGAAATTATCCAAGCTTTGCCGATTGTTTATTACGATGATATTTCTTACGTCTACAAAAAGTTTAATTTCAATAAAGAATTGGTGGATCTTTTAAAATTATATGAAGTGAATGATGATGTAGATGTTGAAAAGACGACTACTCATATGTTTATTGATTTGCTCTATCATAATGCAATACAAACACAATCATATAACTTGAAGGAAATTCTTCATTTTTTAAAATATCACACACCAGACATTGGCTTTCGTACCCATTTTTATAACACATTTTCTGGTGTCGGCGTTTCTACAGATCCCAAGCTAGGAAGACTACTAGCGCTATATAAACTTTGTGAGGAAATATTTCTTAAGCAAAACATACCCAGTCTACAAGAGCTTAGTCGTAACAAATTACGAAATACATTATTTTCGTGTAATAAAAGGCCATACGAAGCAATCAGTAGTTTACCTATACCAGAAATGTTTAAAGATATATTATTTCTAAAGCTACCTATTTACTGTTAACAGATAAGAATTTGTGTTGTGAAATATAAACTTAGTGTCAATAATTCTTTTGCAATTGTTAAAAATATTTTTACTATTAACTATATGTATTATAGTGCATATAATGTAACAGATTAAAGTATATTAATGTTGATAATTTAAGTGTTTTCTTGCCTCTTAATAATATTTATATACTGTCTTCTAATATTAATTACATTTTAGATTAGCTGGGAAACTAGGCGGGAAACTGCAGCTATTTATACCTGAAAAAAAATAATTGGAGAAATTTTAACATATGTACTTGATTAGTTCCCACTATACCAGATAAGAAACCTTATTTACCCCACATTTCCATTATATTCAAGCTCTTAAGTTATAAAGCTTAGGAATTTTGCACTCGCTGAAGCGAATATGCAGTGATTCCAGAACTGCATGCAATTATATTGTTTCTCCACTAGATAAGACAGATAGTGAGTTTATAAACTAATTTAGATTAGGAATAGTAGTGATTTTTAAATATAATATTGGGTTATCTTTTGCGCCAGTAGTTGTAATGTAAGAAATATCGAAAACGCTTTTCAAACTTAATTATTTCAAGAACGTTCAACGTCTTTGTTAGTAGTTTTCCTCTAACTTCAACGCATTTCAGATTTCAAAAATTGATTTGAATCAAAACTTTTCTGCCACAGTAAGCCTTTCTAGAATATTCGCCCTATGTAAAGATAAAGAAAGTGTTTCAAAATGTGGGAAGTGATCCAATTTTCACATTTTTTTGTAGCATCATTAATACAACTATTACGAAATGATTAATTAAATAAAAAAATACGAAGAAAACTGCAGTTGCGAAAATTATTAAACATTACTATAATTCACAAAGTAACTTGATTATAGATAATAAATTCATACGGCGTCGAATTTATTGCGATATGTAAGCATTATTCGACCCCACAGTCCTTGTAATCATCGTGATTAATGTAATTAATACTATAACTAATCACTTAGAAGTCGTATTTCATAGAATATAGACTCACACGTATTTCTCAGAAATGTTATCATTAACAGATGGGCTGAAAAGTCCCGGGCCTAACAAAGAAGACACGTTTTTTTTGGTTCAAAATTAGCTTTATTCATCAACGTAATCTCCATCAAGAGCACCGCAATCATTCCAGCGCCGCTCTAACATTTCAATACCACTTTTGTAGAACGATTTATCTTTTGCCTCAAAATAGGCCTCAGTTTCAGCGATAACCTCTTCATTCGTGCGAAATTTCTTATCGGCGAGCATTTTTTTGAGGTGTGTGAACAGCCAGTAGTCGCTGGGAGCCAAATCTGGCGAATACGGTGGATGTGGGAGCAATTCGAAGTTCAATTCATGTAGTTTTGCCATTGTTTTGATTGACTTGTGACACGGTGCGTTGTCTTGATGAAACAACATTTTTTTCTTTGGCATATGCGGTCGTTTCTTTGCAATTTCGGCCTTCAAACGCTCCAATAACGCTATATAATATTCACTGTTGATGGTATTTCCTTTCTCAAGATAGTCGATGAATATTACACCACGCACATCCCAAAATACCAAGGCCATAACCTTTCCAGCCGATTGTTGTGCTTTCGGCCGCTTTGGACGAGGTTTTCCAGTTGCTGTCCACTCAGATGACGATCGTTTTGATTCCGGAGTGAAGTGATGGATCCATGTTTCATCCATTGTCACATATCGACGTAAAAATTCCGGTTTGTTACGTTTAAACATGGCCAAACACTGCTCAGAATCATCAACACGTTCTTGTTTTTGGTCAACAGTGAGCAAACGCGGCACCCACTTTGAACAGAGCTTTCTCATAGTCAAATGCTCATGCAATATAAAGCCAATACGTTCTGATATCTTTACGATGTCAGCTAACTTACGCAACTTCACTTTTCGATCATTCAAAACGATTTTGTGAATTTTTTTATGCTTTCTGGTGTTACCGCCTCATTTGGACGTCCACTGTGTTCTGCATCATCGGTGTCTCTACGACCACGTTTGAAGTCAGCAAACCAACGTTTTATTGTTGTTTCTGATGGAGCGGAGTTCCCATAACACTTTTCACACCATTGCTTCGCTTGAACGGTATTTTTTCCCATCAAGAAGCAGTGTAAAATTAAAACACGAAATTGTTTTTGATCCATTGTTTTGAAAATAACAAAAGTAGCGTTACTCTTAGCACAATAACTCACATACTAATGAATAGAATATCATGAAATTTTAACAGCTGTCTTTTGAAGGTTAGTACTGACTGAGAGAAAGGTGACTGCAATAAAACTAGCGTCATCTATGTGTTAGGCCCGGGACTTTTCAGCCCATGTGTTAATTTATTTTCATTTTATTTCGCTTAAAATATTATAAGGAATGAATGAATTTCTTCTAACTTGTACCTTATATCATTAATTGGCTGGGAAAGCAGAGACATTTCTATAAATCAGCCAGTCTCCACTTTAAACTGAATAAAACAAATTGTTGCCCGGTTTTTCGGTCCCGGTTTAAATAAAAGTTATACTGAACCCAAAACTTAAACCATAAACCCTGTATTCGCAACTTTCAGTACATTCATTGAACTGGTTCCGTTAAACCCTGTGGTTAAACCTCACAGAATATTAGACAAAGATGTTAGTATTAGCGGAAACATAAATGCCGCAAATAAATGCGTGAATTTCAAATATTAGCCTAACCAATAAAAGTTAAAGCTGTAAAAAAGAGCGCTTTCCCAGATGCGTGCGGCTCAGTTACTATCGACATTAAAAATAAATAATGTAAGTATTTACTATTTTAGTTTGACTTTAATGTTGATGTAGACTTTACATCAACACAATCAAACTAAAATAGTAATTCATTATATTTAATATTGATAGTAACCGAGGCGTCAGCTATCACGAAAGCGCACATTTCTGCAGCCTTAATAAAAATCCAGTGCAGAGGACGAAACACACAGGTACTCGATGTAAAAGAATAATACCTGCAACACATCTGTATCATAAAATGAGACCATTGGTGGTTTCGTTTTAAAACCTGTTCATTTGGTTTTATAATAGTTACTATCTATTGTCCGGTGTGAATTTATGTTTTCATTTCAAATAAAATTGTCTGAGGAAACTCCATCCAAACGAGGTGCAAATTTGCCGCAGATGGAATTGATTTAGTAAAAAGTAAGAGTTACAGAATGGAAAGTAGAACCCGATCGCGTTTTCTGGAAAGAAAATCACTCAATGTGGAAAAATATCGCCAAAGAATTTAATATGCAGTCACAAAAAATATATAGAAATAACATTGTTCTGAAGAAGAAACATGAAAGTTAGACAAATTACCAAGCTGAAATTTGCAGAAAATAAAGACAACGGGACGCCTTTCAATACAACATTTACTTCTGTGGATCGGGAAATTATTACTTCAATTAGAAGAATTGCGATGTTGCTTTGATGGTGATGCAAGTTATGGTATCTATTCATTTTGATTTGCTTATTTCTCTATTGTTCATTTGCGGAACTTTTGTCCCCCTTGTTTTTGTAGAACCCTTGGTGAACCCTCAGGATAACCAAAAAATAACTGTTCGAGGTGACGCTGACGACAGGGATAACACGCAGACGCAAAGTTGGAAAACTTACTGTTTTATCCCTACGATTCAAATCCGAGTGGATATGATCAGCAATGGCCAATTTGTCTATAATGTGACAACTCGTACAGTAAACTGCCGCAACAAAATATAATTAATAGATATTTTTAGTTATATTTTAAATAAAATGATCATAATAACTTACTATACTATTTTCAATTGTCCCTACACCTTAGCTTCCTTCACCTCTTGATGTAGGTAAAGAAGGCTATTCAAGCTAAAGAATTATGTTAAGAAAAATAAATTACTAAAGTAATTTTAAAACTAACAGCTGAGTAGAAATCGCGATGTGTTTAGTAATAAAAATTTACTGCCGTTCCATCGTAACTTCCAAGAAGATAGTTACGCTAGAAGAAGGAGGATGAAGCTATTAGACGAGAGCGGGGCATCTATCGAGTAAAATGGTTCGAGTTTGACAATAGTTATTGTAAAGACCAAATTAGATGGCGAGCGTTGGATTATGAGATGAAAATATACAAACAGGTAGTAAAGAATATCGCAAGGGTAATGTTGCACTGCGACCTATTGATCTATTGTGCCCCCTTACATCAGCTGCAAGCTACTAGGGTTTGCCCGCACTTATAGCTCCCCATCTAGTCCAAGAGCTTTAATAAATTTGCAATAGCTAGAAGGTATTTCCACCTCCTCTATGACGTCTTTGCCAAGATGCTTGGCACGGGTCTATAATGGCAGTGCAATTAGATGTTAGGTGTTCCAGACTTTCAGCCTCTGCCCCACAAAACCTGCAGTCACTATTCTGTTTCAGACCTACCCTTGTCATGTGTTCCCCAAGGTGATAATGCCCTGTAAGAAAACCTGACACGTAGTCTATTTCTACCAAGTTCTAGCATAGTCTTTGTTTCCAAGCAATACCTTGGAGTGTCTCAGACCAGGAAGATTCTCCCAAAGAAATGCTCTGAACTTCTTCTCTCTGTCTTTAAGTTCTTTTTTATATGTGCTCATCCCTATACCACAGAAGGGCTACGGTACCACGAACGAAGTTGTGGCGGCGTTTTTTGCTAATAGCTTAGCTTTCTCGTTGCCGCTGATTCCAGTGCGTCCTGGTACCCAGCATAGTGCAACTCTGTTTTCTCTGCCTAGTTTTTCTAGGTATTCCCAGACTAATTTCGAGCTGATGGTGTTAGAGCCCAACGCCATGGCTGCTTGACTATCGGAGAAAATTGCAATGCTTTGGCTTCGAAAGCTCCTGTCAAGGTTCAATTGAGTACATCCTCTAATAGTATTGATTTACGCTTGAAAGACGCTAGGGTATGTTCCCATTGACTCTGAATATTTGGTTCCTAGCCGAAATACCCTGCACCTGTTCCTCTTTCAATTTTGGAACTATCCGCGTACCATTTAATGGTATTTGCCTTTAGAAAGTAGGTGGAGGATTCTCCGTTCCATTCTTTCTTGTTACTTAGCTTTGTAAGAAAATTCTCTTTGAAACTACATTTCTCAACCATTTGACCAAGCTCTCTGGAACGCAATCTCTTTTCCTTCAGAAACGTTATATATTGACCTTTATTACCGTTCGATTAGCTGGTGTAGTTTTGGCTTTAACATTCTAGTGTTAAAAGGAATATTTTCTAACGCTAACCATTTAATCATTTCATTTTTCTTTGAGCATGACTTTTCTGTATTGTGATATGACGCATTGTCAATTACAACAACGGAGTTTGTGGGCAAGTTTGGTATAGGCTTCTATTCTGTCCATCGGCTATAATTTTATGCGTTCATATCAGAATGGTAATCACGTTTTTACGCCGAAGATAAAGCCCATGTTGCCTCCTGCATGCACTATTGTTAGTGTGGGTCCTTTAGATATGTTCTTGAAAAGACCTGTTATATTTTAATCAGTCCATATCTTGGAAAACGTACGACTAGTATAAATATAAGTCTCACCTATATATACAATGGGTCAATTTGTCTCACGAAGATGTTTAATCTTTTGCAAGTAATCAATTGTTAATGCTCGTATATCTAATCGCTTTCAATACTTTTCTATTATTCTGTGTACATCGAAACTTGAATCCCATTTTTTAAATTCATCTTAATGATGTGTTTGATTCTTTCCATTCTAATTCATCATACATCTTTTGGTGTAGAACTGAAACCGTAACTCGTCGCTTGTCTATTCTATGAAAATCATAGATCACATCTCACGCTATTCGTATTTGATATTCGATATTATTTAGTTGGTTCATGAACATATTTTTTTATTTCAGTTAATGGCACTGATGTACTTTTATGTTTACAAATTAATTGTATATATTAAAAATTAGTCGCCTTTGAGCGTGTATCACTTTATGATCCCCTAGCAAAGACATTATGATCCGCCACTGACAAATATACTCTCACTATTACTTCAGAAGTGAGCGTGCGCGTTTTCAAAAACGACTATGGCTTGCCATCTAATCAGAGATTAATCTAATTTGTCGTTTACAGTACGTAAGGTTACGATTCAAATGGCTCTTACAGAATCCGGTCTACTCCGGACATCATCATCGAGCTTGCGGAATCCAGCTTCAGTTCACCCCGTTTTCGGTCGTATTCGTATTCGGTCGATTCTACTCTGTGCACGTTCAGAGCATTCTATTCATCTAGATCAAAAGCTTCCTTAACTAACCATTATTGTGTTTTTGTAACATCTTTTGCCATTATATTTTCGTTGTTATGTCTGCTCATTTATTATGTATTACCTCAGGAGGAGGTCTTCCAATTTTTACTCGAAGTAAAGGAAGTTCAGAAAATGTAAATATTTCCAAATTTATGTTATATATAATACCTTTATTAAAAAGAACAATTGCAGTTACCATTTCCAGTTATTGGATCGTTAAATGGTGTTCGTATGTTTTCAAAATCTTACGAAATTACATTATTACACTCATCAATGGAAGATTACTCTATTGTTTGGAGTGAATTTTATGATAGGTAGTCTTTCTGGAAAGATATTTTAAAATAACTGTTTGCTATTGTCTTTAGTGTTGTTCTAATTGGAATTGCAGCTGGAACTTCAAAAGAAATCTTACAAAAAGTACTGGAGTCGACATTTAATGTTATGGTGTTGATTGCTGGATTTGATGAAATTCGATCACAAAAGAATATTGAGAGATTAAAACGAGAACTCAGGGTATGGACATATGCACCAAAATCAGATTGCCTACATTCTTATAAATGATGTTTTAGTTATGTTACCCTATCGTTGATAGATTATTGGATTGCCTGGATTGTAGCGATTCAAACAATAAACACACATCAGATTTAATACAATTAGCAGAATGTTTATTGTGCCCTGAAAACCACCTAATACAGGTAATTTTGCAAATACCAATATTTGCGAAGGTAAAAATGCAAGAGTTGTGTCTATATTATTTAGAAACCAAAAAGTATAATACACATTAACTTTATATATATTTATTATAGGTCCATGTAAGGTTCATTTTAAACACAAAAAGACTAAAAGCTTAAAGGAACAAATTAAATTGATGACAGTGAATAAGTGATTTCATTAGATTCTTACAGAAAGCATACATTTCTCGAAATCCAGAATGACAAGAGGTTAATTTAAGCTACCTGAAAATCAATTTTAAAAGTTCCTCCTTTAAGTTATGTTTAGAGGTTTATGAGTTATTGTCCCATCTCATAATTGTTTAATTTAAAACCGCTTTAAATCTTAAAGTCGAGTTTAACGTTCACAATCTCACTTTAATGATTTTATGTTGAAGCGCGGAATTAGCTATAGTCCGTCCCAACCTCCGTATTCAGTATACGTCTTATGGGAATTTGTTTCATGGTTGCCAAATCATCCGATCGGCTGTACATTACTATTTCCGGTTAATTATTTGCAATTTCACCCGATCAATTCATAACCTTTATTAACGTTTATTGACGTTGAAGGTGCAAAATTATTGACATTCATATGACATTTTGCTTATTATTTTATTAAAGTAACTAACTTTTAACAGAGTGCATAGCGACTTCTGGGCTGCACGTAAAATTATAGGAAAAATACTACAGATAAAATAGTTATATCTCAATATTTATTAACAATACTATACACACATCTATAAACAAATATACATATGAACGATATCTATGCAATGTACAGTGAATATTTGCTTCGATATTGGAGTGCTATGCAATTTATTAAATTAAAAAGAAGATGATCCTTATATATATACAAATAATAGTTTCCACTTTTGTAACAAAAAGAACCGGAGTCATAGAAATAATGTATATGTATAATACAATAATATTTAAGAAAGGAATAGCAATTACACACATATATCTATGTCTTACGTTAATTTTCTAGTCAGTCAAGAATCACTTTGATCTTCAGATGATGATTTAATATCTTAATGTGAATAATAAATTCTTCGATGTCGTCTTGCAAATTATCCACTATCCACATTTCCTTTTCAATATTGTTTACATGTTTGATGTAGTTTTGCCAATTATTAGTTGTTACAGTGCTATACGCCTTCGTCGAATTAATTGCTCCATATCTTTTACCTTAAATGTGGTATTATTCATTCTTACGTAGTTTTTAAGTTGTGCCCATACCATTTCAATGGGATTTAACTCGCAATGGTAAGGTGGTAATCGAAGAACTTCATGACCTTTTTCTTTTGCAAATTCGTCAATCCTACTTTTATCATATTGCGGTTGAATTTGTGACCATATATACAGTAAGTCCCTTTAGCATATCGGTACTGATTTGTATTTGTTTTTCATTGAGCCAATCAATGATCTCGTTTTTCCTCCATGCTGTTGTTGGAATTTTCTCCAATTTTCTGCAGTGGTAGGAAGCATTATCAAGAACAATGACTGACTTCTGTGGTATATTTGGAAGTAATTTATTTATAAACCAATCCTCATAATGCTTTCTGAATCCATCTCATGATGAACATCGGCAGTGTTTTTCTTGCAAAGAAATGTATATTCAGCACCAGGAACAAACCCATTATCACTGCCTGCATGAACTAATGCAAAACGCAGGTCCTAGCCCGGTTGGTGATTTCAAACCAGTGCTTAGTCCTTGAATAAGAGCTTGTCGACTACTTTGAATAGCAGTATCTGTCCAAGTTTTATTTACCGTGATGTCCTGTATTCACCCATGACTCATCAGTGTATATAATAGTTCGACCTGAAATATAAAATTACAGCCATGTCAAATAGCAAGAGGTAAATTTTACCTTCTTCTCTAAATTTCTTGATCTCGCAAGTATTTGTGCTCTCCATCTAATAATCTCATCTCGCTTCAATGAGTATACTTTTTAGTCCTACTTTTTAAATTCAAGCCCATATCGTGTAACAATCTATGAAAAGTTGTTCGACTGAAGTTAGGGAGATCATCGTCAGCATTGACAGTAGTAAGAATTGTATTTAAAGTAGGTGGCATATTCTGTATAAAAATCCATGCACTTTACATTCGAATAGCTGCTTGCGTGTTCTCACCATATGTATGCAGTCGATCATTTACTTGTATGCCCTTCCTTTTTAGGTTTTTTTGGACTTGATAATAAACCATTTTGTTGCTCCTGTTTTACATGATATATTGCACGGTCTGAGATGCCCAAAGCTTTACTTGCTTCTAACGGCAGCACTCACATTCATTGATTTATTGAAATAATTGAAAAACATTTGCAATCATACACTTCTCCTTACGGTTAAATTTGTCTCCTCTGCGCCGTTTTCTTCCTATAGGCTCCATTAATGTAGTGAAAACTGTAATTACATTTATATTCTGTTATAACATTTATAAAAATAAATAAAAATACCCATATTACTCCTGTGCACGCTTGAAAAAGATAGAAGTGTTCTGAAAAGAACAATTTGTACAACTATATAAGCAAATTAACAATTTAACGATATATTTCAAAACAAGGACGATGACGATTGACAGTTGATGCTAATAGACAGATAGTATACAACTGTTGTCGACGCCGACAGCATATGTAAATAAGTTGCAACATAGCAACCGGTTGTAGAGATAGCGCTAATGACAGCAACCAAGGATAGTAAGAGATAAAAGTTGCTATTCTATCCCATACTGAATACGGAGGTTGGGACGATCTATAGTTTAAAAAGTTAAAGTTTACTTTATAACCTATTTGATACGTGTCATGTGCCAAATTACCAGCATTCAATCTAACCTCCTATTTCTTAGAAATATTATTTAAATGAAAAATTAAACCAGTGAACTTAGCAGTACAACATCTACAGATGATGAAATAGTAATAGTTGTAAGAAGGTAAAATGTATATAGAAAGAGGGTTAATTGCTTTGAAAAGTTTAATGAACAGGAATTTTTTGAAAGGTTTTATTTAACAAAAGAAAGGGTGGCTGCTGTATTAGATAGAATACAGCATTTAATTGTACTTCGCACAAATCGGTAAGTTTAGGAGTATGTATAAATTATGTGTTATAGAGAAGGATGCATTTCACCATTTACTCAGTTGTTACTTGGATTGCATTTTTACATGATTGGTAGTGTACTGATTAGCACAGGAGACTTCAAACGCTGCAGCCTGTAAGGTAATGAAACAAGTATCCACAGCAATTCATTCCCTATCGCCGGACTACATTTATATTCCCGCAACAATATCAAAATGAGTAATTGTGCTTATTTTATAGTACAGCTAGGTTTCACCGAGTAATTAGTGCAATTAATTGTACTTGGATAAAAACAAAATCTTCAGGAGGCAATGATGCAGATCAAGGAAAGGTTTTTGTTGCATGTACATATCATATCCGACACAGACTGAAAGAAAAGACGCATTATTGTATGTTGGCTCTTGCCATGACTAAACTGTATTCAATAACCCCAATGTAAAACGTAACTTTATTAATGGGGGATATGGTTGTTACCTATTGCTAGGGGATAGTGGTTGTAAAATAGAAACTCATGACACCTCTATTGCGACAGATACTGCTTCAGAAAATTTCTACAATGAAGCATTTGTTAGATCTCGTAATGTAGTAGAACAACAATACGGAGTATGAAAAAGAAGGTTTCCCATTTTAAGTAAAGGAATAAAACTCCACTTCAAAACAGCCATAGATGTCATTTTTGCGATGGCAGTATTGCACAATATCGCCGTCGAAATGAACAAAGATATCCTTGACAATTGGTTAAACCCTGATATCGAAGAATTGCCTGATTTGCAGCCTAATAGAAATAATGGAGTAATAATAACTTCCAAAGGCATGTATTCTTTATTGTAAGGTATTTACAATACTGCTTGTGATGCTAAAAAGCGCGCGTTAAACAGTTTTTAGTAGACAATGCGAATACATAACAAAAGTTACTACCATCCAGTGTGACCAATACATAGTTTTTATCACATGTTATCCTAAGGTCGGCTTTAGCAAACGGAGACTGGTCTAGAGTACTATTAAAATCAGAAGAAACTTCCGCAGAAACTAATTTACGCACTAAAAAGAGATAGCATTATGAAATCGAGTAAAACAGATATACATTTCTCGTGTAAAGCACTACCTAAAAATATCGAGAACGGAAAGGTAGTGATATTTGAGCGTTCAAACAGTAGTTCGAGCACTAAATATGCCCGTCTAACTCTTTCTTATTTGAGATGTCATATTTGCTTTTGACTATTACTTCTGTTTATTTGTGCAATTCTTCTCACAGTACTCAAATTTGCTATTAATCTGGAACAATTTAGAGCAAAAAATAAACTACTATATATAGATTCTTGTATAACATGTAGTACATAGGTCGATACCATGTTGAATGGATTTCAACGAGTAATATGAAAAAGCTGCTATAAATTTAATTCGTTATTGTATAGGCTTATTATAGAATAAAGGTTTGAGAGTTAGAAATAGAGTAGTGCATTATATAAGGAAATGATTCTATCTGTAATTAATGTAATATTTACTTAAAGGAGAACTGTTTAACTTAATTATTTATAATTGTTAACAGATTGCTTTGAACACTTATTCGGAATGTGTCGATTCTATGTTTAGTTGTGTTTTAATACATGGTCGAATAGCTGTAGCAACGGAAAGTTGGTGGAGTTTATCTCCTGATGAATTGAAGTTACTTACTTTGTTAGCCGGAGTAGAAAGTTCTAACATGAATAAGGATATTCCCGTATTTTTGCCGCAAAAAAGTCCAAATGTAAGATGCGCTTATTTGATATAATTCGCGCCTTTATCAAAATTCAATTTCAGACAGCATTTCGATTCTTAGCAATTACATTAATGTCAGATGTGCAAGTCTGTTGTTTATGTGGACCAACGCCGTTATTAGAGCAAATTGAACATCTTGCCTCTCAGTGTTTTAAGAGCATAATGGAAAATTTAGGGTCAGCTGTTCACTGTTATCCACGAAACTTTCCTACAAGTATGCAAATGGATACTGGCATTTTAGGGTACTTTGTAGTGTTATTATTTCATTAAGATATCAAACCGTTAGCGCTTTAATGATAATGTATATACATATGCAAGATAAGAATATATGGGAGTGTGTAGCACATGTGTATACAAAAATGCACTAGTTGTATGCTCCTAACCAAAATCATATATGTTTCACGCATGTGCACGTTCTTTGGTGAACATTTATTGGTGGTTTGCTATTAAAACAGGTATCGAAAACTATTCGTTAATTTTAACTGTTCCGCTTACTCTTTGAAGTTTTCTAGTAGCCCAAAAAGCTCACTGGTATAATGCAAATAAAACATGCGACCAAACAAGCTTCCTTGTGTCATACTCGGTTTTATTTTTTTCAAATGTGGGGTATTTTTCTCGCTATTTAATCCTGAAAAGTCCTGCATATTAACATTAATTTGCTGAATATTTAATAGATGTATTAAATGTAAAAAATAACAAAACACCTAACATATTGCAAATCTTCCAGCTTATTATAGGATAATTAATAATAAATAATAGCTACTATTGCTTTTGAAAGAGTAGTCAAATTTAATTCAGAAGTCTGTAATTATGCGGAAATTAACAAGCAAGATCAAAATTATATTACATTGTTTTTCAGTATAGTTTTCCTTCTTTATAATACATCGTCATCGTCGTTCAGAAAGTGTCCATAGTCCTCGAAAAAAATATAGTGTCTGCAGGTGCACTTGTCTTCGAACAGCTTCAACAACTTTTTCATTAAACACTTTTTCTTCTCGAACATTCTAAAAATCCAAACACATAGAAATCTGAGGGAGCCAAGCCCATACTACAAAACAAATGAGGAAGAACAATGTAGACGCAATATTCACTGAAATTTGTGAATTGTTGCCATTGTATGAATAGTGACATGATGACGAGCATTGTCCTAACATATTTCCTAGCTTATTTGCTCTTGCTCCATATGGAAACTTGCATTGAGGTTTCTACCAAGTTCGAGTATTACTCTATATTTATTGTCTGTTCTGCCAGAAAATCTATGTGTAAAATGCCCCTCATGCCTCAAAAGGAATGTAATGATGATTTTTCTTACTGCAACGGCTTTCGCCTTTTTTAGTTTTGGAAGGAAGAGTGTCGTTACTGTATCGACATCCTTTTGGTTAGAGGCGTAAAATGATGCAATAGGTTTCATTAGTACCTATAATACAAGACCATCTCTACCGTCGTATCATGTTAGTAATGAAACCCAGCGTCCGCATACTTTTCGATAGCTACTGTGACTATCAACCCCTGAAATTCAATGTGGAAGCAATATCTCCCACTCATATTCTGCGATCATCTTCAATAGGTATATTAGTTCTCAGACGCTGAGAATGCGCTAGGTTCCTCACCAAACTGTCTGAAGTTTTATCACAAATTTCTAGCAGTTGTCCGCCCATCACTTATGGGAAATTTAATAATTGTACTTAAATGCTCTTTGATTTCCTTCATAATTGTCAAGCAAATCAAAGTGGATGCAGGCGACTTAATTACTAAAGTAAGGCTGATTCTACAGAGACTTTTAAAACAAGGCATTTGAAACGATGGCGTTTACGTTTTTAGAAGGTATTCTTTTAGTCAAATATTTTCACTTTCGAAAATAAGTGCTTTCTCAAAGAAAATTATTAATGCAATAACCTTTACTCAAATCTTCCATATATAATTAAATAAACAATTAATAACTACACGTATGTCAACATAATTATGGACATATGAGTGAACAGAAAAAATGTGTTGAGCGATGTGTGAAACATTAATTCTGGTCCTTTCTTGAACCAATACAAGTTTATCGTTTCTTAGTCTTCTGATAGTACATTCCTTTTGTATCCGCTTATAGATGAAATGCCTATTTTAGTATCATATGACTATAAAAGAGAACAGTGACCTTATTGGCTGCATTTGTTGTCAATTGGAAGTTGAATGCTAGCTACTCGGGTAGCAATTTTTACCGAGATCAGTATAATATTATAAATGTATACAGAATAGTTTTTTGGACGTTCACAAATTTCTCATTTAATGCAAATGACATTTTCGCGATTGGATTCACATGGAATAGAATAAACTCTGTCAAAAAAACTAAATTATTAAACTGCTAACGGTATGAAGTAATAAAAATGATGTAGAAAATATAGATATGTAAGCAAACCAAGGGAAGAACCATGTGTATAATTATTACTAAAGACCGTATTATATGCATATATTTTATTTTATTTATTATATTTTAGGTCATACGTAGACGTATTACACTAATTAACTTTAATCAGTGTAAGACATCTACAAAGAGATGTAAAATAAATAAAATATATGTACTTTGCATGTAATCCGATCTCTAATTATTACTATATATTGTATGTATGTTTGTTTATACTTCTATCTCACGCCTGCATTTCTATTATTGTTTAATTGCAATTTATATTTGCTACATCGTTTCAATAATTAGGAATGTGTAAGCTTATAATAATTTTAAAAATTTTTAGTCTTTTATTGATAAATACCAAGTCTGGAAAATATATGATATCGCGAAGTCCTCAACAATTATTTGGGAAAAGGACAACAAGCGGATCACATCGATTAGACATTCTCAGAAGCTTTTATTATCAAGCTGTTCTAAACTATTTAGTAGCAAAAGATGACAAATTAGTGATTAATGCATTTGATTCTACGAAAATGCATGACAATATTTTTTCTACACTAAATGGCTGTAGCAATGTCGGTAAAGAAACATATTGGTGTTCGGAGTATCACAAATGTCATGCAATTAGAATCAATGATAATATATTATGCGTACTATACAATTCATCCATTCCAACACATGCAGTTCGATTAGTTACACAAAAAACATTAAAAATGTTAATTTCAGATAAACTAGTGTGTTGGTAATGAACGTGGTATGTTGTTATACTTAAGTATCTTAAGAAATAACAATTACTCGCTTTTATATTTTATTTTTGAAATAAAATGTTTTAAATAAAATTTTATGTTTCATTTTTATTATAAAATGCCACTCCTTATAATGATTTAACTATTTATATATAATTATATTATATTAAATAAAAGATATATTTTTAGATTGATATTAAGTTTGTAACTATATGCTAATACTGCTAATTCCAGTAAAGTTCCACATCTACTTGGAAGTGAAACGTAATATATTGCAAATTACTTTTGCCGAAAATTTTTGAAGGTACATAATTTTGATCTTTGTAGAGATCATATTCAATTTTACCGCGCTATCGTTTTGAAAACATGTTTCAGTTTACTGCATTACCTTTTTGAAAGTTGCTGCAGTGTCTCACGCGGATCAAATGTTAAGTTCGTAAAAGCTATATAGTCGAATTTTTACGCAGTGTTCAACAATGATTGAAAGGTATTTGAATCGCTCGCTGTTTTTTTCTGCGTTCTGTCTACCTATAGCGCCTATCCTATTCTTGTTTTAATTTTCTGTTTTTTTCAGCTATAAGTTGGTATTTCCGCCAAAGAAGGTCATAATCACAGATTTTTTACGATTGAATGTGCTGTATGCCTGGATAACTCCATCTAGGTATATGCTCTTTAATGCCGGAACTACTAACCTAAATTGTCTGGGAGATTTAAAAATAGTTGACTGGGTCTTTGTGTTGTTTTCTTGATATTTTGCAATTATAGCACTCCTCCACATTTACGGCATTTACTTATATGTGCAAGATGTTTAGTGTTTTCAACAAACAAAAATGACAATAATACTACTACTTTAATCCCGGCAAAATTCCTATTATAGAATGGCGTCGTCAGTTCTGCGCTGTTTACCCAGGTTGCGTGTATAGATTAAGACGTGACCAACTGTTTAACATTAAGGTGCCTTCTAGTATTTTTTATTTCTGATGTATCTAGGCATATTTGGGTGTATTAATGTTGTAAATGGAGAATGTCATTTGCATTTAATTTGAAAAGTATTTTTGATACGATAAATATTTATATTATATATATTGTTCATACATATGCCATATATAGGCTGTAATTAAGTATTTACGAAATGACTATTATAGTTTTTCTTATTGATACATCGGCATCAATGTTTCAAAGGTAAAATGCGTATGACTTTCTTTAGGTTAGTTTTATATGTAAACATTTTTAGAACATACGTTGGAGGTCGGACAACTTTATTAGATGTGGCCAAATCAGCTGTGGAAACGTTTGTTAAAATTCGACAAAAAAGTCCAGAGAGTCGTATTGACAGATACATGTTACTTACATTTGAAGAACAACCAAATAATATTAAAGCTGGTAAATGAAAACTTGAATTTTTTACCAATGTGTCATTGATACACATGTAAATTTATTATTGTAATAATTATTATTCAGGCTGGAAAGAAAATCTTGCAACATTTATGAATGAGTTAAAGAATTTGCAATGTTATTCTATGACAACAATGGGTATTGCAGTTAAGCAAGCATTTGATATTTTGAATGTTAATCGAATGACATCTGGCATTGATACTTATGGACAAGGAAGATGCCCATATTTTTTAGAAACTTCTGTAATTGTTTTAATAACAGATGGAGGAAAATTATCTACAGGTACAAAAATAAATTTGGTAAATAATTATTTTCTAATTGTATCTGTTTTTAGTTAATGGACTCCATGAAGAATTTAACTTACCCATGAATTCTCCAATTCCAGGTTCAGAACTAACAAGAGAACCATTTAGGTGGGATCAACGAATGTTTGCTTTAGTTCTAAGATTAGCAGGTACTACAAACTATGTTGAAATGTGCATTTTACTGCTAAAATTATTTAAAGATGGCGTAAATTAATATTAATCATCCTTAACCAGTTGCACCTTAAACGTTCTTTGACTAATCATATTTATGAAAAATATGTTAGAATTAACATGTGTAGGTATATCGATATTCAAAACTACATCTAAGCTCTACTATCATAGTCGTCCTGTTGTCAGCTAAGTAATTAATTATTTGGAAATAGAACATTTTAAATATGTCTTTTACCATCGGTAAACGTTTTTCAAACCTAACAAATAACTCATGTCATGTGTTTACATTACTACTTCATCAATATGTGGCAAGTTAGGACATTTTAAATGGACTATATTCTACAGTTATTTAAATAAAACGTAGATGGCAGTAACTTTGTTATACCATTTTACAGGCACTCCAGCGGTAGAAAGAGATACTGGCCTAGTTCCAAGTGATACTAGTCCTATTGATGCAATGTGTGAAGTTACTGGAGGTCGTTCGTATTGTATTACTTCACATAGAATGCTAAATCAGTGCATTGACAGTTTAGTTCAAAAGGTACTGAACTTTTATTGTTTTTATGTTCTGTTCCATTATTGGTATATAAAATATAAAACATAATTCGTTTGCTAAATATGGAAATCAATTGGCCTTTCTGTTGGAATTGCAGCAATCAGTTCATTGTAATCCATGTATTTCTTATTCTTAATTGCATTTTTTAGGTTCAAAACGGAGTAGTTATAAACTTTGAAAAAATCGGACCAGATCCTCCAGTTCCTACTGAAAAAAATGATGATGTCAGAGATGAGTTATCTAAGGATTTAGATTTTAGTCATGATATTACAACGATAAGTGAAAAGTCTCAAAATCTATCTAATTCAACGCAAAGTACCTCATGGTATAATTGTAGAAAAATGATATACGTTCCACGTAATAATCAAAAGGGATATCCTTTAGGTGAAACATTTTATATAATTTTATTGTTTTTAGTTTATCTTAATAACTTATACAGTGATGCCCCCAAGTGTTCACTCTAATTTTCGAATGATCACAGCTGGCGCTATTAGATGAAAATATGTCGACTTTTGTTTTCTCAATTTTTACTGGTATGGCCAGTTTAATTCCATTTCTGGTAGCATCACAAGTGTCGCCACTTTTTTCGTCATAAATATGTAGTGAATATTTTTATATCTTTTGAAAGATGACGGAATGGATCCACTAACACCACGTATGTTATACTTTAAATTCAAAAAATATACAATAATAACAGGTTTAGTAATCTAATTGTGGTACTTTGCAAAGTAAGCTATGTAAAAAAGCTGTCAAATTGTCACCTGTGTTGTGTGTTAAAACCAGTAAATAACAAGAATAATTTCTACTTCTACAATTTGAATATTATCGACAATTATTATTGTGATTAAATTACATAGCAAACTGTACATGAATCGGATGTCACAATTTGGTGCATTTTTTAAACAACGCTACGTAATAAGATCATGTTGCCTAAACGGTTATCGCTGTCTACCTTTATTTTTTTTTAAATTTATGGTATAACATATGTGGCAGGGTTAAGTTAATAATGTTAGTTGTTCAAAATTTAGCGTTGTTAAGGGTGGTTTAGGACCTGATTGTATAACATATCGCCGTTATTCTCATAATGTATCTAATCATTGACGTTACTCGCCAGACAGTACCTATTTTTTATTTAAAAAATGCGTATAGAGGATGCCTCACAAGAAGTTGGACGAATAACGCTTTTGATTGGTGTTCGTCTTAAAGAAAAAATTAGAAACGTATCACGGTAACTGGTAACGGTAAATGTTACGTATATCAGTTTTATCACTTATATAAGTTATAAGAGCCTTGGCGGGTATTGACTTACATTAATACTAAATAGCGGATACAGTAAATAAACTAATGCCAGATTATATGCTCACAAGCGTAGAAATACGCCAGTCTCGCTAGCATGCTTAGTCGCTTTTCTACCCTATCCTCTTACACGCATGCATTGCAGCCACGGTACTCGCATATTTTTTGCCCCATTATCGACTGATACCAGCTGCTATTTCAATACGTTATTGTAGTTTTTTTTATTCGTAATAAAATAAACATTTCATTTGTTAACCAAATTTGAATAGATCCATTATATACCTATATAGTGTAAAAAATAAATACCATTGTACTAAAATAGTAATGACTACGGAAAAACGCTAAAATCATAAGAATAATGTTAGGTAAGGGTGCTAATATTATAAAACTATACTGTCTTGATAACATTAAGAGCAAACTTTATGCACGAAATATTGATTTATTGATGTTTAGGTAAGACGAATCCTTTGTAGCGGACAGTTCTTATGCGAGACATCATATGATTTACGAAAACATAAGGAACCTGTAGAGATGCAATAAGGACCCTGCCGTACGCTCACAGCGTTTTTCTATTTTACTGTTTTAGTTATTTATTATAATTGGATATTTCTTATTCACTACAGTAGTGTCTGTTTTGGTGGTTATTTCTTTCGTTATATCTTCGTTTATTTTTGGTATTATCACGTAATGTTTATTTGCGGGAACGCATCAAATAGTTAGCGGCGGATATGATACAAATAATTTACGAGATTCACAATCAAATATCAGCCCCGACGAAATAAAGGTATTCTTAATTACGATAAATAACTACAACGGTAAAGTTAGAAAAACGAGTTATGCCGATGAGTATGGGTAATGACTTCATTGCACAGTATTTTAATTTGCCAAAGTTTTATTATATTTATTGTTGATTACATTAGCAGTCTTAGCGATATAACTAGACGGACCACATGCGACCTGGTGCGCACTGTGACTTCTATTGACTTGTATGAGAAACAAGTTAAGTTAATGTGTGTTTTAACGAATCTGCTACTACCTTGATACTTTCAAAAATACTATTCTGGCGAATGCCAGACTCCTATTTCGTCCGCACATATGCATATGATCTTGCATTATTTCATCTGGTACTGGTTTTATTGCAAGTCAATGTTCCTAAAACGTTCCATGAACTGAATTTATAAATTACTTGAGGCTTGTGTAAATTTTCTTCGTGAAATGTGTTTAACGAGTGACGTGGTGTACTAGAAATATTACGATAGTAAAATGAAGGTCTCTTTTTATTTTAATAATTTGTTTTATTGTTTCTAATTTTAGGATTTTGGCCTATTCCTGAATCATTTTGGCCAGAACTGACTAGTTCAGTGTTACCACCCAGGACTGCTCATCCAAATGTTAAATTTACTTGCACAAGTTCTGATCCATTAGTAATCGAAAATCTCCCATTTGATAAATATGAACTTGAACCTTCTCCGCTTACTCAATTTATATTAGCACGAAAGCAGCCCACTGTATGCTGGCAAGTAAGACTTTGTAGGTTATGAAGATTGAATTTTTAAAGTACTCATTTTACTGCTATAGGTATTTGTCGCTAATAGTTATAAAAATTCTGAAGTTGGTCATCCATTTGGTTATTTGAAAGCCAGTACTAATCTAAGTTGTGTAAATTTATTTGTAATGCCTTATAATTATCCAGTACTATTACCGCTTTTAGATGAGCTATTTAAGGTAACTCATGGAAATGAATTCATTTCAATTGGAATATAAGTCTCCATTTATAGGTACACCGCTGGAAACCCACAAACGAATGGCGAAATCAATTTCAAAACTACATGAGAACCCTACCTGCGTATTATGCAGCTCCTTTGAGAAGAGCACTTACTCGAATGGGTATTTTACGTTGTCTTTATTTTTATTAAGAATAAAATAATTTTATTTTTTAAGTCGATATAAAATAATTAAATAAATATAACATATTACGAAGATGTTAAATAATGCTTGCACGTCATTTGAGTTAAAAATAAATCAGAATTGATTCAATATAGCATTCAATGAAGTTAATGGTAAAAACTAAATTTTTGTAACTGTGATTAGCAGCAGTTTTAATTATACAGCAGCAGTCTTCATTTTAACATGAATACGCAGGCTTCCACGGCCAGAGTCAGTAATAAACGAACTATTTCCGGAAATGGATCTTGTCATGGTAAGATATAACAGATAATGAAGTAAGAGTAAGAGGGAAAAAAAGAAAGAAAAAAGTGAAAATAGAATAAGCGAAGGGAAGAGAGAAGGGAGACAGAAAAAAGAAAGAAAAAGAGAAAGGTGGAATCCCGATGTTCCGCCTCCATCGTACGAGGCTTCTTCGGGAGAAAAAAAGGAGAAATCAAAATGGCACGGTAACTCGACGTCTAAATCACGCTAGAGGCGAAACCACTGTGCAGGAGGGTTGCGGTAACTCGGCGTGTTAACCACGCTAGAGGCGAAAACCGTCTCGAATTACCGTAACCTTCCAAAGTGGTTTCGCCTCTAGCGTGGTTTACACGTCGAGTCACTTTGGTTTCCTTTTTTTTCTCCTGAAGAAAACTCCTACGACCGAGGCGAAACGTCGAGATCCCGTCTTTCTCCTTCTCTTCTTTTTCCTCCTTTTTTTCTGCCTCTCTTTCCTTGTCTTACTCTATTTCTACCTTTTTCACTTTTTTCTTTCTTTGTTTTTTCTCTTACTCTTATTTAATTTTCTCTTATACGTTATCATGACGCGGTCCAATTCCAATATTTATAGACGCCAATTGTAGCTGTTATAAACAAGAATTTGAAGGTTTGAAGCCTGTCAAAATAGAATATGTTTTTTGTACTTTTCGTTGTTTAAAACGTTATTTTCGAACCAACATATAAGGAAGCCAGAAAACTGAAGGACAAAATAGTCTGTCATGAAAATGTTCACTCGCAAAATTTCGCGCGACAATCTTTGACATGATTACAGCACAAGGAAAAGCTGATTTGATCACTCATTGATACCTGAACATTGTGCAAATTAAACAAGCAAACTTAAGTTTAATCCTCTGCATTTGTTTTAGGAACACCAATGGCTCTTGCTACATCACTAATACCTGAAAATGCTGAGAATTGTTTAAGTTATTCTATTTTAAATTATTTAAAAAAATTAAAAAATCAAGCGAAAGTGGAATACGAAAAGTTATGTAATGATATTATTCAAAGACAAAGTTTAGTAAGTATTTTACTTGAGTGTTACTATTTTTTAAATACTTTTTATGAGCAGATATCTTCAAAACCAATTTTTGGAATGCCTGAACAAATTAGAATCGTTCCAAGGGTAATATTAAGAAAAGATCTCGTCACACATCCGCTATTGTTGGATAAATTTACAGCACAGCGGGATCAGGTTCTTGAACAAGGGAATTTAATTATCGGTACTCTCGATAAAGAACGACAGACAGTTAGCTTTAGAAATGCTTTTGATATTCCCAGAAAGCGCTTAATTCAACAAGTAAAAAATGTATTTTGCATTTTACACTGCATATCAATTATGTTTATTTTAAGGTTGCGCGGATGAGAAATAACTTTTTACAATCGGACTATGTGGCCTTAGATCAAGACAGCGCTCATTCTTTACCTATATCACAAATGGGTAATTATCAAGAATATTTGAAGAAACAAACACCTCAACTCAGAGAAATAGAATCAACTCCTGTTAGACAACATATGTTCGGAAATCCTTTCAAAATAGATAAAAGAATGATGGTATATATACATTTTGTATTAATATTATCAATCTTATGCGAAATAAATAATAATATGTAATAATAAATTGCTTTTATCCAGGTCGATGAAGCTGATATTGACTTGGTGGGATCACCTGGAAATAACAAAACTAATAAAAGAGCAAATTCTGATCCATTAACTGGCACCAGAGCAAGTAAACGAAAGCCAGGTCCTTTACCTAGAGACTTAATAATTAGGAGACCTAGTTTGAGTGACTCGGTTTCTCAAGGTTCCTTGGTGTCACCTTTAAGTCCTCTGCCGCTCCCGTGGTATGTATAACATTATGTATATCTTTCAAACAACCACAAGTTATTTATCTCAGATTTTACGAAATTATAAAGTAAAGCTTTAATTCAGTAAACTTAAATCAGAGGAAATTTACGACTGCAACCGTTACTGTTGTGAAGTAAGCAATTATATATCTACGTATGTATTCAGATTAAATGATTCTTTCATTGGTCTACTTATTTGTCCATATTTTCGGCATTATTTTAGTCTCATGCGAGATTTTAGTCAGGTTAGTCTTATCATACCTCGATATGACAAAATTAAAGATAAAACTATCACAATTGAGACTGCAGTAACGTCCAAAGCTGTGACTAGTTTAAAAGCATTTCCATTATGTTTATATTATGCGCAACTAATCTGAATGTATTAAAAAATGAAAGTAGTATATAATTAGTAACACGTAAATGTATAATCTTTATTTTCTTTATTAGAACATAATTTGTAGAACCAAGGCAATTTTTCTCTAAATTATGAGTAATTTGCTAATAGAATATCAAAAAAAGGCGGTGTTGAGACAGTATTAATGTATTAAAAAAGCACAGCATATTAAATTCATTTACAAATCTCAAAATGTTTTGTTCACGTAACTAGTAGTAACGCAATATACTGTCAGAATCATAAAAGAAGAGCCCTACGTAATCAACAAAGCAATGTATGATTTAAATTGGTACTTGGCGTCATATTACATATCGTGCTTCCGGCAATGTTTGAAAAATGTTGTGGCGCGCATATAATGAAGTGTTAAACTACAAGGTTAATGTCAGTTTCTACTTACTTTAATTTCTATGCAGTATTAAAATATATGTAATTAAATTACTTGTGAAGTATTATGAATAAGCACAATCAAAAATCTAAACTTCGCAAGTGGTTACAAATAACATATAAAATGTGTGTAAAACAGCATTAATCAAATTATTTTTCATGCACTAGTCACGTTGGTTGGCTGGCTACTAAAAACTGCTACTCTTCGAACCGTCATATTTACAGCGTAGACCTCGCGTATGCGCATGCATGCCATCACGGAGTTTGAAAACGCTGTATAACCCTGTCAGGTCGAGAATTTACGGCGCCTACTTCGTATATATATGCATTCGAATATTATAATTTACAAGCGTTTTAACAGATTTACAACAAATTAATATTTACGATACTTATTACATTACCAAAAGTGCAAAATTCATCATTTGTGGCTGCGAAAGACCAAGATAATGAGGACGAGGACGATGTGACTAATAATAAACTCGTATGGGTCATCTTGAATTTCATCTAATTTTTACATGTCTTCTTCAAGACTATTAAGTGATATAATTGAAAATATGAGAAATACAAACAAAATATAAAGTAATATAGTTTGGAGAAGGATAGGCATCTGCAACTTTAAACTTCCTGTTGTTATGCTTGATAAGCTTCTTGACCGGTATTTACACTATTTCGATGGAATTTATCGTGGTAGTCGCAAAATACTATACCCTCCTTCGGTGGCCATATCATCAAGTACATATTTATTTTACCTAGCTTTATTTTGCGGTGCAATTATGATCAAAGCGTGTTTTAATAACTCTTCCTCAAGCAAATATTTTCTTTTTGCTTTAACTACTGTATAATATGCTTTTTTAGAGTTCATTGTGGGTATCTCTTTTTGATATGCGATTGTGACACCGGCGCAACGGAATGGACAGGCAAATTGCTTAACAATCTGTTTACACACCAGGGCTCATATACTTGTGGGCGAACTTCATAATGAGCACCCAGCACAGTAAACAATGTTCTGCAACTGGGATATGAATCCTTTTTTTCATTGTCAGCATGAATTAATGCATGTTGTTTACCGTGACGTTTTGATGATGCTAAATCCGTACTTAAACCTTGAAAAAACGCTTGTTTAATGTACGTACTATGCTGTCAGCTTACGGTTTTGTCACATAACGTTCTTTATTCACCCATGATTCAGCGCTAAAAGATGCTTCTGTATTCGTTGCGATATTTTCTAATTGTTCGTGAATAATCATGCTTCCATCTGATGATATCCATTATCAACATTACTAGTTTCCTCCACTACCTTACAAACATACTTTTTGCAAAATATTTCAAAATTATTTGCTTTTCTCTTGTCGAATAGGTTTTACTCTTTCGCCTTCACTTGCAAGTTTACATATTCCAACTGTACGAGATCATTTTTATATTGTATGTAATTTATTTTTCTCATTATACTTACAATCGCCAACGCTCTCTATGATACAATAGTTAAAAAATAATAATTAGATCTAAAATACAACAAGGTAAAAATTACTGGAAAAAGGAGCAAAATGTCACAAGGATGAAAAAAACGTCAATTTTCGTAACAGAAAAAAAGTGGCAATATACAAATATCTGTTAAATAAAAAAGGATGGTTATAGTCCACAAGGGCAATACTTACTGAAAGTAAAATGGTCTATACCTACCTCAATTTCTAATATGTCATTATCTTATTTGTAAACGCCGATTGTTCTAGTAAATGAATTTACTACTTTTAAAACTTGTAACATTATTGAGTATAATATATCAGAATTAAAATTGTTCTCTTTGTATATGCCAACTTCTATTAATTTGATCCTAAAATAATTTTGTAAGTAGTAGTAACTACTGAAAAGTGAGTTACCGCTTGCGTCAGGTATATTCATACAATCCTCCCCTCTTGCAGTCTTAGCTATAAATTGGTTGTTTAACAATTATGTTTGTTATTCTTTATTAAATTCATAGTTTGAGATTTTCCCAAATCCAAGTTAAAATATCTATCTATCCATTTATACATTCTAATCTCCAAATTGTAAAGTAAGCACACATTTTACAACTGGAAGTATAAACGGCAAAACACTTAGAGCATCTTAATATCGAAACCATTTTTTTTAGAAGTTTATTAATCTGTTTTTATTTTCCTCGTTTGTCTCGTATAACAAAATTACTCAAGGTCCTTTTATTTTTTAGGATTAGCGCTACAGAAAAGGAATTAGTCGGTATAGAATATAAGCCAGTTAATTATCCAACAACAAACGGAATTGATACCCCAACTACAGATCGTTCAAGATCTCCATCACCAACTTTAGACATACCATTTTTCAGTCCTACAGAGTCCTTTGGCGTAAACCGAACACAAAATAATTATTCTTCGTTTGAAAATAATGGACAGAATAATATTTATGCGGTTAATTATGGTTCAGATATATCACAAATTCTAAAGGAAGTAAACAATATAAATAATGTAATAGAACGTACTGCGCTGGACATGAAGACTGTAAACGTAAGTTCTCATGTTGATGCTTAATTGGAAATAATAATTTGTATTTTAGGCAACATATGATTTACAACAGGAAATTGACTGCCAAAACCTAGAAATACGAAAAACATTAAATAAACTTGTCCGCAAACCTGGAAAAAATTTTACCGAATTATTTAACAATTTAAAAATCTTAAAGGGGGATATAAACGTGCAAATCGATATTGTAAAACTTGTAATAAAAGAATCACTAAGATTTAAGCGACATCATCTAGCTGATTTACTGGAAAATCATATTCAAAACATGTTGCTGATGGAGGAGAAGTAAAATATTTCTCAAGTACACACTGTGAACATTACATATTGCTACTAAAATCATGAAAAATATATAATTTTTAGCTCCAACTTGTTTTTACGTTTTCAAATGTGGTTATATGCAAGACTAGCGATATTTCAATTTTAAAATAAACGTACTTCATTTATATACTATGAGTTATATATTGCCTTTAGTATAAACATATGTAAATATAACTTTCAAAATAACATAGACCCGCACTAATCGCTGTTAAAATAGTAATACAACGTATATTTATTTTTTCTAGTCCAAAATTAAAACTTCTTTTTCAAGTCACTTATGGCTTATGTATGGTGACACGTAGTGACTATATGTACACTAGGGTGACAGAATAAAATAGACACCAGGTAAAGCGGTATAAATATGTAAACTAAATTCTAAGAACGAATTAAGAACTTTCTCTTGTCATTAGGGTAGGGGTAGATGTATCGGAAGGAATTCGTCATAGTTTAGTATCGTTACAACTATGCCTCGCTTACAAGGTTCGAGTGATATTAGCGACTTCACCTGGGGTCGCATCGTTGGCCAGAGTGAACGCGGCGCTTTGCAACGTGAAATAAGTAAATTTTTAAATATTCCGTTGTCCACAGTTAACCGTGTGATTACACAATTTAAACGCAAGGAAAAAACAACAGTGGAGCCGAGACCAGGTCGTGCCGGACCTTCTGAAAGAAGTAAAAGGGTGCTTGTGCGCGAAGTGTTAAGAGAACCGCGAAAAAGTACAGCTGATCTTGCGACAACTCCACAGAAAAGTCAGCGCACCGTTCTGCGATATCTCCACAGTGTGGAGATGTACAAAGGGGTGGCAAAGAAAAAAATCTCTCCTTACGGCGTTTCAAAAACGGCGCCGAATGGCTTGGACAATCGAAATGTGAACGAAGCTCAAAGAGTTTTGGCAGTCTGTCAATTTTTCAGACGAAAGCAGATAAAGCCAATTCAGTGATAGTAATCGTACGTGGGTATGGAGACGTTCGTCACAGCAACTGGACGACAAATTTTTGCATCAGACGGTGAAATACGGCGGTGTGAACATCATGGTGTGGGGCGCGATATGGTATGGTGGAAGATCGCAATTAGTAATCTGCGACGGAAATATAAATGCGGCAAAATATAACCAAATATTAACAGAAGGACTACTACCGATATTCGCCAACGCCATTTTATCTAAAGAAGACGCCACTTTTATGGCAGGAGGATGGAGCACCCTGCCACAAAGCAAGAACAACCACATGAAAAGAGGAACAGGGGATTCGGATTTTACCATCGCCAGTTCAATCACCAGACATGAATCCGATAGAGAATGTTTGGCACATAATCCAGACAAATATGCCGAAACGACCCCGAAAACCCAGCAATAAGGAAGAACTTGTGGCAGCTGTTACAGAAGAGTGGTTAAATATTCCAGAAGACACCATTAATCATTTAATAGATTCTATGCCACGACGACTCGCAGCACTTCACGCAAGTGAAGGTGGATCGACAAAATATTAGTCTAATTTAAAAATTTTAAAATATTTTGTATATAAAACGAGAATAGAATCTTCTTTTTAATTAGTGGGTGTCTATTTTATTCTGTCACCCTAGTGTACATATTTTTCTGTTTTAAACTTTTATCAGAAAAAATGTCTATTAATGTCAAGCCAAGCAGCTAAATAATTTATGATCAGACTTCTGCACAGTAAACACTTTTATATTTCATTGTAAAATGTGTATCTCTTAAACAATTGTTAGGTAAATCTAAAATTAGGTATATAATTCAGATATTTTATGACTATTGCTGATCTTTATGAGTCGCAGGACCATATTACTTACAACCACAGTCAGATAAATAAGGTGAGCAAGACTTTGTTAAACAATAGTAAATGTGATCATTTATGAAAATTTTAAATTAAGGGATTCTATTTTTGATTACATTTTAATTATAGTTCACAATGTGTCAAAGGCAAAACACTCAAATACAGGCCCGGTAGTATAAAACCATTTTCAACTTTAATTTCGCCATCTTCAACACACAGATAAAAATAAACCAAATATTAGGGAGCCCCAAGGACGTAATACCCGTGGAAAAAATCAAAGAATGTATGAAATTCCATGCGGAAAATGTAAACAAACGTACATCGGGCAGACGAACAGGAGAATAGATGGGCGTAAGAACGAACATCCGAGTGCCATAGCGAAACAGGCCCAACACGTATCAATGCCAGAATATTCAATAGCATTTGAGGATGCAATAACCTTAGTGACAACATCTAGCTACTGTAATTGTAAGAGAAGCGATCTAAATTGAGAAACGACTGGAATACGTGAATAAGACAGACGACGTTCTACGATTACCAAACGCATGGAAACCGCTACTTGCAGACAACCGTGCACCGAACAACGAAATACAGACTAACAAGAAAACGTTTGAACACACAACTCTATACATACCGCCAACAGATCTCTGTTCACAAAAAGAAACGAAATCAAAACGCGTACATTCTTACACATCTGCAAAACACTAGCACGCAGGGGGGACTGATCACATGGAAACGTTCGCCTTACGTAAGCGGCACTACCAAAACAGCGGGCATATAAGGTAAGGATAAATTGCAGACCAGCTTCAGTTGATCGACAATCTCTAGAAGATAAAGAAGTTTTCATCGAAACGTCAAAATACAACGCCGCATTACAATGCAGGCTAGCATCAGACTCGAAAGAACATCTAAGAATCTAAAACAACACATTACAACCACGAAAATATCAGGATCAACATATATATATATATATATTAAAAGTAAAGTGGTATTATTTATTGTAAATTTTTCAATGGCCTATTTAGGCAGTGTAGCGTTAAACTTCACTAAGCTTAGTGGTCACTAAAACACGGCCGCTAAGTTCTATTCGTGGAGCTAGTGACTGTCATATTTTCTAACGAAAATAAATTGCGCTGGATTACCTACCAGAGTAGGGATGTCCGCATAATAATCTATAACGTTAAAAAATAATGTAAAAATATACAGCCATTGCTTAATATGTGTGGATTGTATACTTGAGTGCGATTTTCCATTCGAAATGTGTTGCCATCATAAGGTAACGTGATAGGTGTGTTAAGTTTTTACGTTTTAAATCGCTTTTCTTTCTTTTTTTTTGGAAAAATAAACATAGGAATTCCTGAATAAAACAATAACTATAATTATTGCGCCACGTGTTAAACATAAAAATAACTGCATAAGAGGAAAGGTATATGCGCCCACATAAGACGAAAAATACAGTTGCTGCCTTTTCTCTGATTACTTTCAGTAAAACACGTCGTAAAAAATCAAATGTTTAAACTAAAAAAATGCAGCTGACTAATCGGCTTATTATCAAAAAATTGCCTTAGATTGTTGTATGTGCAGGTGTACTATCTTTTTGGAAGAAATCGTTTCGTATTTCATCATCTCTTCAAAACTATCTCTAATTATTTGTCCGCGTTTCCTAAATGTTTTGAAGTCAATATTAAAATTCGAAGGCTAAATTGGTTAATGTGATTTTGAAAAGAATATTTTCAATACCTATCAATGCCTTGGGTACCGCTTCGGTAAGGTTCCCAAAACTGGCGCCAGACTCATGGGCGTGTAGAGAGGCGGGTAAACACGGTGATGTCGATAGAACTGAAACGATATCCGCAGACTGATAGATGTTTTAGGCAATTAAGATACTCCTTTTTTAGGTATATGCATAATAAATGTTTTTCTTCGTATGGAGAATGGTATTTTCGGAGTATCAGCTGTCTATACACGTCCGTACATGGCTCCGGCTTTGCGAACCATACGTTTCGGTAATGTACCAATTACAGATACCTAACTCTGGTGTAAATGCCATTGTTACAAATAACCTAAAATTTCATGTATCAATATTGCGTCAACTTTTACTCCTGTGGTACTAAGCTTATCAGAAACAAAACAATTTAATCTCACTAGTTTTAAAGAGACACTATTTCAATAGACGAAAGCGCATAAATCAAATGATAAGAAGAATTTAATATGCAAAATACAAGAAACGTAAAAGCAACTATTAAACGGTCAAAGTCCAACTATAAAGATCTTGCTGTATTTTGTGTTACCAACGTTCGATGTCCGCAATCAACATTGTGTTACACCGAATTTCTATTTAACGCGTCAACAATGTCAAGTAGGCAGGAGTTGACATGCAGATAAGGGATGCAGACTAAACAACATCAACCCTTACCCGACGCATCGTCGTATTGGAATGTTAAGTGGGCAGCGAGGGGTCACGAGGGTTCTAAACAGGCGAGAGAACGACGCTCTAGCTCAACGGGTTCCGACGCTACAGCGCGTCAAAGTTGGGATTTTTTCTCTCTCGTTTTCAACTTTGACGGGCCGTAGCTGCTAAACGGCTGAAGATGGGGCGTAATCGATTCCGTGGACATTTTTCTATCGGTAATCGTCTATTTCGTCCGTTCGAACGGCGTCGATTTTTTCGCGTTTTTTTCGAAAGTCCCGAAATTTCAATCGCTGATATCTCCTAAACCGTTAGAGATATCGAAGCGTGCTGAAATAATATTTGTTCGACAGCCCAAAATCTACCCGATAGGATAATAAAAACGGTAATTTTCGGACTTCGATATTTCACCGAAATTTCTCCACCGAATGCTCGTATCTCGGTTGTGCGTGATCGTAGCGCATCGGTTCTCATTTTAAAGATCTCGACGCGTACTTTCGAACAGCGCAAACCTGAATCCTCTATCTCTAACCGTTTAGGAGCTACGGCGCTTTAAAGTTTGGGAGTTAAGCGTTTTTGGAAATTTTGAAACTTTAAACGCTATTTTCTCTTAAACGGTTGGAGATAGCTAGGCAGACTCTTTTTATCATAATCTACGCGAAAAGACACGTCTTTTGATGTGTCACTCGACTCCATTCGGAGCTCCTTTAAGGAGTTGAGTTTTGCACCCCCTCAACGTTCAAACCTCCGTATCTCCTAAACGGTTAGAGCTAGGGGGCTGAAATTTCTCAGGCGTAATACACCCATATATGGCCACATTCCGATACGGTCAAAACCCCGAAATTCCAACCCTCAATTTTTCGGGTCAAAAAAATTTCATCGTTTTGGTTAGAAAAAGATTCGACCTTTCTGCTGCACGTTAACGGGAGGAATTAGAGGTTCGCTTATCGGCGCGTCATAAGCACCCCTGCGCGTATTTTCGCGTAGATTACGATAAAAGAAGTTTGCCTCGATGTCTCCAACCGTTTAATAGAAAATAGCGTTTACAGTTTCGAAATTTCCAAAAATGCCTAACTCCCAAATGTTAAAGCGCTGTAGCTCCTGAACGGTTAGAGACGGAGGATTCCGGTTTGCGCCAACTGCAGCAACAGTTACAAAACACAATTTAATGAAAAGTCGGAATCAGAAGAAGAAAAGGAAGGGTCTGAAGGCATCTTTGAAACGCCAACCGTTCAAGAAGTATTTAACGCAATTAAAATCATATCGGCTTATTTGGAATTTAGTTTTCCAAAGCATTTTAAGGCAAAAATATGATTTTGTTTAAAAACAAATTGATGATTCTTTGTCGAAGAACAGTGCAACTCAAAAACTACTTTAAATGAACATTACATGCGAGGGCGACCTGAAATGTTTCCGTAATCGGCAAGAGATGGCGCTCGAAGGTTGAAGTGGATTCATTGTTCGGCATGGGAAAGCTTTCTTACGGCAACTGTCAAAATTTCAGATGCCAACTGTCAATACTTGTTGTTTAAGAGTGTGTTTCGTGTGGTGATAGAACACTTCTGGATGGCTGGGAAAACGCCCACGGAAATTCTAAATATGTTGCTACAGGTTCATGGCGGATGTACACCATAGTTTTTGGCCATCAGCTTCTAAGTGAGCGAGTTCAAACGTGGCCGCACAAGCACAAATGACGAACCACGCAATGGACGTTAAACACCGCTACCAACGATGAAATGGTTGACAAGATTCATAATGTAGTGTTAACCGATCGCCGATTGAAGCTGAAAGAGATAGCAGAGACAACAGACATCTCCGAAGAACACGTTGGCGATATCCTATACGAAATTTTGTGTATGAAAAGGCTTTCGGCGCGATAGGTACTCCGTTTGCTCACACCGGAGTAGAAACGAAATCGGGCGACCGTTTTGGAGGAATGTCTGGGCAGGATCCAATGCAATCCAAGGGATTTCGTCATGCGTTTCGTAACCGTGGATGAGACTTGGATCCACCACTACAAGGAACAGTCGAAGCAGTGGACTTTCTCAAGCGAATCGGCTCCGAAGAAAGCAAAGACCGTTCCATCGGCTGGAAAGGTCATGGCGTCCATTTTTTGGGATTCCCATAGACAATACGGGGCAATACTACAGCGATTTATTGGCGCGATTCGATGCAGTACTGAAGGAGAAACGACCTCGTTTGTAGCGGAAGAAGTGCTTTTCCACCAACACAATGCACCGGCTCATTCATCTTGCATCGTCGTCTCCAAATTGAATGAGTTGCGCTACGAATTAGTCTCTCATCCTCTATGTTTACCAGACCTAGCCCCCAGCGATTTTTTCCTATTCCCAAACTATTAGGAGGAAATAAATTTGCCTCAAATGTGGAGGTCATCGCCGCTACAGATGGCTATTTTAGAGACCTCGAAATATCCTACATTTCCGATGGCTTGAAGAGACAGGAGCACCAAAAATAAGAAACCACACCCATACCGTATGTTTGTCGGAAACAATTCAAGTCGCCCTCGTTATTATATATGTATTCCATATTAAGAAATTGTGTGTTGTTTGTACATGTTATTTGAAATAAATACTCTATTTATATGTACATATTATGTTAAATAACAATATAGCCATAGCCTTGGTCAAAATCCCTCATAGCAAGGGTTCGCATATAACGAACAATTCTTTTTGGCACCAGCACCATCGTAATAAGCGGACCCGACTGTATTCGTACGTAAACATATTAAACTCTTACGATGCCGTTTGGAAAGTGGACAGTGTTATCTTGTAGTTTTTACAACATCGACATCTGTATTATTGCAGTGTATTCAATCTGCGTGTATATCTGGATGGATGTATTATGTATACACATTTTGCATCCATAGACGACCAAGTATTATATATATATGATATAATATATTTCCTAGGTCTTTAATTCTTCTATTTACGTCGTAATTGATTCATTTTTTTTATTTATGTTCTATATAATTACATTTTTTTTTTATTTCAGACATCTGTATAACAGTAACATTCTTTTAAAAAACAAACACGTCTAAAGTATTATTTATAACTTTTTTACTATATTTAGTCTATTTTTGTGTATTAACAGTACATAACTGAATATTACTTCCGAATTCGGATAGAATATATCAGCACTAACTATTGTTTAGGCTTTACGTATTTCTGATAAACAACGAATTCGTACTCATCGAATATTAACATGAAGATGTACTCGCAATAGGATAAATACGCTCATTACGTTCTTGTCGAACAGCTGTAAACTCCCTCACAAGAAGAATTGAAACTATTTTTAATTATTTCATCTGTAGTGGAGAGGAAGGACAAGTCTGCCTGTTGCACGCGGTCTCAACCTCCCACGGGCTAAGCATTTTTATTTTCTATGCTACTACTACCTAGTATCGCTGTGCGTTTACCGCTCATCCAAAGCACTTCGTCTGATACCTGTATCAGATCGAAACACATGCGTTTTTCTCACAAGAGAATTGTTTTGATTCACCAGAGTCACTGCACTTTTATTTACTATTTTCTCGTATACAGTGCTCGACTAAGATCTTTGAAAATTTGAACGCAAGCAATGTGTGAATGGTGTAGTGGGGACGTTAGCTGTATCTCGGTATACATATGTATATATATGTATGTACTTCCATGAGACGAGCAACGATAATTGCAAGTAGTCGCGGTGGTTTAATGTTTTCGGTGTAGACAATTCAGTGGTGTGACGTAAAATTTTAGAAAAGAATATGACACTGGTGCGAAAATTCTTAACTAATCAATTTCGAAGAAGGAGCTGTGGTGCTTTCGCTTTCCATCGATCGTATTCAAGTGAAAATCGATCTGAAGATTATATCAGATCCAACTATCCTGATATAAACCTACCAAGACAGTATTTGACCGAATTCCTTTTCGATGGCTTCAAATATTTTCCTGACAAAATCTCATTGGTATGAATACCTATTATAGTCTTCATTGTAATATAAAAATCCAGCGGATTAGGTTTTAAATTAAACACAACCAAAGCAAAAATTTACAATTAATTCATTTATTCTTTTTCCAAAATTTTCGCATATCAAATAAATTTATAGCTCAAATATCTTTTACGTATGAGTACGAAACAGGTGTTTATCTAAGTTTGCTAGGGAAATAATAAATATAGCATAATTTTCAAAGTCCACATGATCAACATGTAGATAAAACTTTATCAATATATATGCTTAATAACAATTATTCTAAATCCATCTCAAAGTTACCTAATCAAAATGTTCTTTTTTCAAAATTCATTAATCTCAAAATCGATATATGTATGCATAGGTAGTACCAAATGTATGGGTAATCATGAAGTTACCTCTAAGGGGGGGCTCTATTTTTGTATAATTAATTTTTTTTATCACCTGCAAAAATATTTTTATATTCTTTGACGTATGTTCTGATTACACTCCCCAACACAATTTTTGCTGACTTGTCAATGCGAGACTTGTTTTATACTAATTTGAGTATACTGAATCCGAAAATTATATTAATTTTTGCGTATCGCATTAATGCTGTTACTGAATTGTTACTTAATAAGTGGTAGTATATAAACAAAGTATAAAATTTGAATAATTAATTTATTTATTAGTTAATTACAATATTCGCCCCAAGTATAGTACAAGTATTTATTTTAATAATCTTTAGAAAAATGTAGTACTAGTTAGTACTTCTGAAAACACAAACAACAATCAGGGAATACATTTTCATTTGTTGTACTTTCTGTTAAGTATTTTGGTTTGGCAGTACCTTTGAACACTTAACAGTAGTCGACCATCATATGAAAATCCCATCTTCCTTGGTACCGAGTTTCCATGGGTTTTAAATCCTGTTGAAATATCTCGTCTTTTTCATCGCTTACAGCGCCTAAATTTTCGAGGAACCTATCAAGATGACTACGAATGAAATGAAGCAGTATTGTCATGTTACAACCTAACCAGTGAAATTTTTAAATTAAATATGGGGCTTAACATATTGCTTCGTAAGACCTAATTTCGGCATACAAGATATGCTATAGAAAGAAAAACGTGACATGATAGGGGAAGATAGGTTTCATTTTTAGAATTAGCATATCTGTATTAGTTAAAAACAAGTGTCAGATCTTAACCAGCAGAAACAAAATTGTTGGCCAGTGTTATTAACACCCGTTATATAAGCGATGAAAGAGTTATTTATAACTACAATATGAATTTGAATCACTAATTCAACTTTTGTAAAAACTATGATGCATATTCTCATATAAAGTAGCTGTATTCCGCATCGTTTTTAACTGAAATTATTTTTGCTCAGTGGATTTCTGTTGATACAAAGATAACCTACATGTATACAAACCTTATAACGTTAAGATTATTTCAACTGTTTTTTTATTTTTGCTGTTTCTTTAATGGTTATAAAACATATATAAAATAAATCTAATCTTTAATAATTTTTAAATAAGAGATACTGTTTTGTTTAACACGAAATCTTAAATTATAAAAATCAACATCGACACAATTTATTACTTTTTGTTACAAACCACGCTTCGATATTTGTTTTGGTGCAGAATTATTATACTTATTCCAGGTGTCCCAAAAGCCATTTCCAAAATAAAAAGAATATAATAAAATAATGTCTAGGTTTAATGAATGAATGTAGGCTTTGGGAATTTATTTCTTAAAAATTATGTCTTGTAAATGTGTTCTATTATTTTGCTGGCAATCTTCTAAACGTGATGCGAAATTTTCGAGAACTGTTCGGTATATATTCTCCGTGGTAGCCGTAATTTCTCTTTGAATATTCTCTTTTAATTGACCTCGGGAGTGGAGAGTGTTGCTGTGTGGCTTCGATTTAAGGTTGCCCCATAAGAAAAAAATCATCGATGTCAAGTCGAGGCTGCCTGTCGGCCAGTTTATGTTACCACGTCTGGATATCAATTTTCCAGAGAAAATTTCACGAACAACTGGTGAGGACACGTTAGACATGTGAGATGCTCTGACTTGTTGGAACCACTGATTAAAACTATTAAAATCTTGCAAGGTTGGCGTAAAAAAGTTGTTAACTATCGGGACACCCAGTATTACTTTATCCTATGAGCATCATGAAATATTTTCAAGTCGTTTCCGAACTTTTAATAACGTAGTCATAAGATTGGTTGTAGTTCCATCTTTATCTAAATTTCTTATCAACCCAGGTTATACACTGTCGTCCATCAAAGGTGGGATACTTGGTAATATTTTCCAAAACGCATTTATAACTAATGCTATCAAATTGTTTGGAGTACCATAGAATAAGTAACAAGTTATACATAACTGTATAAAATTGACGTAACTTTTCTATAACAACAATCTGTAAAAACTTTAGTATCTTACCTTTTTACCTGACTTCCCTTATTAACCGTTGCTTGTTTAATGCGCCATGTGTAATCCGCGCGCACATCTCAGAGACACTGGTTTGCCGACATGATTTGACTGCTCTAATTATTCAGGTGGAATAATTGATTGGTAGACTTTAGATTTATATAATTATCAAAAATAAATTAAAATAGTTGACATTATTAATGCTATCATCATTGTAAGTGTGTGTAACTAAGTTATCTTGAGATTTTATTGATACATTGTGCACTTTTTTGTAGACCCAAAATTCCCAATAAAAACAAGGTGACTTTGCCAACTACAGAACAAGCACAGCGACGACTGAAAATCTATCATGAACTTCTTACGAACCCATAAGATCTCCACTCAAACAAATCAAATTAGTGGTTAACATGTGCCCTGCACACAGAACCTGTGCTTAAGCGCAAAAGCTTGGAAGCGAAGGTGATACTGTGTGTTTGGTGAAATTACGAATTTATCATACACTTTGAATTGGTACTAGAAAGTGAGGTGTTAAACTCCGAAATAAACTGCAGATTCATCGCATTAGTCAACAGAGATCGCCTACTATTCGATCAAAATAATGCTAGGCCGCATACTGTCCAAACAACTCTCCAGAAATTGAAAGAATTTGAAGGGATGCAGTTGCTACCACATCCAGCTTACAACCCAGACTTAGCAGCATTCGATTACCAACTCTTTAGCTCAATGACACACTTTCACGCTGGGCGTCTTTTTGCCAATGCGGAGGCAGATAAAAGATGCTATGAACTCTTCGTTTCTAAAGTAGCGGAATGCCTGGCGTAAGAATGGAGAAACATTGGTCACTAAACAATTACAAAATTGATTTCTCTAATACCACATATTGTACAAATTTTGCTGCCAAACATAATTATTTCTTTGAGAGGAATTTTATTTTATTGTAATATTGTGTGTACACATTTGTGTTTTGTTAAAGGGATAAATATGATATTACATTTTAGTGTTCTGTATTTTTGTCTTTAATAAGAAAGTAATCCACGTTTCCAAACTTTCGTGAGCAACAATGCCCCATATATTGGCGCAGTACTTCATGAACCTATGCAATTTTGTGATATGGTATTTTGTACATGTACAAGACTAGTAACATAAACAATTAATCGTATTCTTACTGGTACGTGTCGGTTGAAGACTATTAAGCATTGCGATTTTGCAGCACTATAAATAAATATGCTATATTTTGAAGGTTACTTTTAAGACAGGAACAATTTTGATAATTACCATCAAGAGAGACAATTGCGTGTATGTATACTAAAAGTTGTAGGCAAAAACAACATAAAGCACAGAGTGAAAAATACCTTTACAATACTTATATTACGGTACAAAATTTGATTCTATCAAATGATATACATATGTAATACATAAAATATTTTAATAATTTATCAGTTAAGAGTATTTAATAAGGAAAGGTCACTATTGTGTATTGAATTTCTTTTGAAAGTAATGTAATTTTTTCTCATGCAGATAATCGATGCATCTAGTTTTATTGTTTGTTTTTTTTAATTAAATTTAGCGACGTTGTCCATGACTTTAGACCAACCTGTGCAAATACTCAAAAAAATCATATACTGTTGCTGTAGTGAAAGAAAAAATTCTTGTAGCAATGCGCCCTAACCCAAAGAAAATACACTTTTGACGATGTTATGGTGAAGAGTACGAATTTAAGTAAGGCCCTAAGGAAGCTTAATCTACAAAAAGGCGACGTAGTCGCTCTATTGTTACCTAACATTCCCGAGTTCCTCATCTGCGCTTTCGGATCAATGCTGGCGGGCTTGAAGGTTACAACTATTAATCCGATCTACACTCCAGGTAGGTTCTTAAAAATGTATGTATGTAAATTAGCATTTAGATCGTTGAGATTAAGTAAAAAGAATATAAAAAAGAATATGGGATATATTTCTTCATAAAGTGACATTTAGAACATTAAGGACAAAAACGTTGTCATAAGAACATACATAAGTATATTTACAATTTGATCTAACATCATGATTTGTTTCTATTAGTACCTTTCACTTCTAAAACTGGTTCCTTTATCACAGTTATTGTATAAATTTGCTTCGCACTTACAAAAACAAAACAATATTATGGAAGCAAAAAATTAATTTTAATTAGATTGTATGTCCTAAATGGTTAACCACCTAGGATATCTACTTTTTGTAGGTTTTTGTTTAAATTATGCTTTTTTTAACAAAGTAATACGTCATATTGCTGACTATAACCTACACAGTGAGCTCATGGAGTTTGGAGTAAACTTATTAAAATCGTGACCATTGCTTTTTCGACAAAAATGGTTTGTTCTGAAAATGCGAGTATTTCTATGTACTTGACATGTATATTTCAAACATTTCTAGATAATGACGTAATTAGTTTTTTGAATGTCGATTATTACACTTTCTTGTATAATTTTGTAAGTTTTGTATTCTCTTTAATAATTGCTTGGTACTAATTTCTGGAATGGTTTATTTAATCAATTCCGCAATTCTTATCACATATTGTTGGGAAACAACTATGCTGCTTCTCCTCCGTTATGTTATTTTGTATGAAACAATCTTTTATCAGAAAATAGAATTATATAAAATGTTTATTTTAATTTTCGAACACACTAAATACGTTATCTTCACTGTACAATAATCTAAGATAAATTAATTTATAGTTTTATGAGGGGCAGTACGTATACACCTACCTTTCGCCCAGAAATGGTTGCAAGCAGAGAAGTATTAAGACTTACTGAATATATGTAACGTAAGAAATCGGCTTAATTATTCCAAGAGAATTAAAAATAATATGTACTTATCTATTTAAATAATAATAATAGTAATAATAATAATTTATTAAATGCCCAACAGATGAACATCCAAAAATGGACATAATATTAAATAAAAGGTAATACATGTAATGCTTTAAAAACAAACCAAGAAAAAAAATACCGGAAAGAAAAATGAAATACTAATAATAAATAAATAAATAATAAATACCACTAATATGAAACATTAAAATAAAAAAAAATGACAAATTAAGGCAAACCTAAGTTGGAAGTATTAACGTTTCTTACCGAGTGTACCAACGGCACTCGCCACAGCACGTTCGTCTTAGCTGTAGGAATCCGTAGCAGGTGATGCGATCTCGATTCCAGGTGTGGTACAATGAGACCAACTCCAGACAGTAAACCACGAGAGTCAATTCTTCCGGTAAGAATGTTTTGCATAAATGAAGTACTAATACGGTTTCTTCTTTTCACAACAGTCACAAAGTCATGCCTCTGAATTAGCTCGTCTTAGGGTATACCTCGCATAGGATATCGCCCATCGTTCTTATATGACAGATATTTAAAAAATTAGCGCTTACTCCGCTCAAGAAGATTGTTTTGGATGTTGTAGAAAGGATACTAAGCCACGGATGCATATTTGAGCTTGGAAACCACGTAAGCAAAGAAAAGAGTCTGTTTTGCGTCAAGGCTAGTAAAATCCTTACAAGTGCGAAAAATAAATCCTAATAATTTAGAGCGGAACATCTAAGACATGGTTAGAGAAGGTAAACTTTTCATCATATATCACACCTAAATCTTTAATGGAAGATTGACGAGCAATATTAATATTGTTAATACAACACAGAGAATCGATTCCACACACCCTTTTTGTAAAAGACATGAAGAAATACTTATCTATATTTAATTTTAATCTATTATGCAGACACCAGGTATGAATCAAGTCCAAATTACGCTGCAGAAGGTCAACATCATTGAAGGAGTTAAAGGCGTGGTAGATTTTAATATCATCAACATAGACTAATAAAGAGCAGTTAATGGACTTTAAAAGATCGCCGATATATACATTAAAGAGGAGCGGGCCAAGGTTCGATCTTTGAGGTACTCCAGAGGTGGAGTAAAAAGTTCGAGATTTAAATCCATTAAAATAAACGTAATTAAGTCTGCTTGGAAGATATGATCGAATTAATCTTAGGAAATTTCTGCTGACACCGAGAAAACTCAGCTTCTTCAACAACTTATGATGATCAATCAGGTCAAAAGCACGGGAAAAATCAGTATAAATAACATCCACGTAAAATATTTTAACTCAAATTTGATAAATTATTTTACATGGTCCTAATTTATTGGCCAATGACTGTATAATACGACAATCAGTGTTTTAAGTATAGCTTTTTAACAGAGTTATAAGTATTTTTCATTAATGCAATCAATCATCTTTCTCGATGCTCTTTTATTTATGTATTGACGAGATGGGGAACGTGACTTAAAGCTGTTTTATATTATAAGACATTTTTTTACACATTACTGAACCTCATATCTTAAATTTAAATCCGCAAAAAGCCCAAGCAATCTTAGTAAGCCAACGGCCGGTTTGAGACAACCGAAATCTATACTGAAATAGAGGAAATTTCCGCAAATTATTCAAGTCTGTTAGATACTATTTTCAAATTACACCAAGCTGTCATTACATGAAGCGCTGAATATAATAGATTACCTCAAACCTTCATTAGGAAATCTAACGGATAGTGTAGGAGGATTAAGAACGGATAAATTGTGTGCGGTTTTAAATAAGAATCCCGATTTTCAAACTATAGTGCGCACAGACAAGAGTTTAACTGAAAACCAAAAGTGCTAAATTAAAAGTGTCCGAACGACCCTTTTAAATTTGTGAGCACCACATCACTAAACGCAGAACGCTCCATTTCCAAATACACCAACATATTTTTACCTCGCCGTAAAAGTATGGCTGAGTCGGCACTGGAACCCATGCTAATGACACAATACTACAGCGAATTTTTACGTCACTTTTTATCAACAACACAATCAAACTAAAATAGTAAGTAAATTACATTCACTCTTTTTAATATTGATAGTAACCGAGCCTCACGCTACTGCCATTTCTGCAGTCTTACTTCAGAGAGAAGGTTAAATCAATAACAAAAAAGAAAGACAGGCAGAATAGGATAAAGAAAATTAACTACTCCGGTATTTACAAAAATGTAGATATGTAATTATATTTGTCTATCTACTATATACTACATTTTTGTGTTATTTACCACTAAGCACACACATCTATGTATTTTCTTCTGCTTGTTATTTAAATCAAAATATATTTCTTTATTTATTTACGCGCTTGTGTAAGGACTATTTTTAGTTCTTTCTTATCACCACATGCTTGCGACTAACAACTTTTTGGTACGTTGAAATTGATATGTTAAAACAGAATAAAAATTCTTTTAGTTTTATTTACGAATGATGCATATACAGGATATCTCACAAGGAATTCCATTGATCGATATATGGAAGAGTATACATTGAAAAATTATGAAAACTTGAAAATATTCTAAAGCCGATATGTACTGTTGAATTAAAATATTCTCCACAATTTGACACTTCCGGTTATACCAGTATATAGTTGTCAACTATGTTGTTTAAAATGGAATACGCTTTACAGAGTGTCTTTGAAATAAAATAAAAAGTATGCTACGGGTTACAGTTGTAACGTGCACTTCTAAAAGTGCAGTGGCGCGACGAATATTTTTTATAGACACCATTATCATTGTTTTTCTCACGTCTGGCGAAGGAATTTTCACAAAATATTTTGATGTAAGTCTAACAAAATTATATCATTCAATTCTTCATACCATTTTCATTTTATTTCATGGGCTCCCTGTATACTGTCACTTTTCCGAATTTCTAGTTTACTTTTAACATATTATATTTGATAAAATAATCCAGCATTAATGGAATGTCGCTTACAATTAGTTTTATATTATATATTTGTTTATTTATGGAGAATGCACTAAAGTGATATCAAAAATACACGACATCTTTTTCAGTCGGTATTTGCAAAAATAAAAGCTGTTAAAACAGGGCATTAAAAACTTCGAATTGGTCAAAGCAGAAATTCAAAAAGATAAACCTATTGATAATCAACAACTGGTGGTTTGTTGAAGACTGTTATTTTTGTAGACACCGGCAAAAGTGTCGCATATTCTTGGATGTCACTTTATCGTATTATCCATAAATAATAAATAAATTAAAACAATCTTCATTCGTATAATTGAAGCATAGTGTTTATAATTGAGAACTAAGTGACATTTCATCAATGATGAATTGGTCATCAATGGTCTCACGAGATATACGTTGGATGATATTAAAAATGCTACATTCTTGGATTTTATTAGTGCAATGGGTTGTTATTGCATCTTTCCTGTTAGGTTAATAAATATATTATACTATATCTGTCATAATAAACCAGTTTAATTATAATACAGAATAGTAAAGTAATGATACATACAAAAGAACTAAAGGTACCATTTAATTACAATAAAATTTCTTAAACCAGATTTTCTAAATTATTTCAATTAGCTCTGATTTAATGACCAACAATTGTACTAGACAATTGAAAAAAAGTATTTGATTTTCCTAGTCCAATTCTAAAAATTGTATCTTTTATTTTATCTCATGAACGTAACCAAGATTATATAAAACTTAATCCCACATTGAATATACTAACCTTTCATTATACATATTTTACATGTGAAGAAAAAATTCTGTTTTACTACAACTAGTTTATAGCGCTAGAAATACTCGCTGTACTAAAATATGCTAATATGGTTCATTGACTGCTGTATCTACAAAGCGTTATGTTAAAATTAACATTGAACAAAGGTGAAAAGTATTTATTTCAATAACATTCTTAGAATAACTCATTACATATCCATACTTATCTCAATACACAGGTCCGTGATAGGTATCTAATTACACTTTAAATATTAAAAAGATAAGTACATTCCATACTCTAATTTTAAATTTATGTGCATACGTACATTCATACATACATACATACAGCTGTGTACGACAACACACAACACATTATAATACTTTATATATGTAGTTGTACTTAATTTATTAAGTGAGATAATCAATATGCTTGTTGTACAGCAAAATAATAAGTTTAGAAATTATTACACAATATATATGTATATTCCACGTGTACAATAAAATAACAGTATCAAGAAGAAAATATAGTATGTAAAGAAAAATATAATAAAGTTAGAGATTCTTTAATATTTTGTCGAACAGCCTTTGTTTGCGATGACTGCTTCATATCTTCGTGGCATGGAATCAACCAATGCTTGACATGGCACATCTGGAATGGAGCGCCATGTTCTTTCAACTGTTTCTCATAATTCTCGTCTAGATGTGGATGCTGCTGCAAAAAGGGCTTGTTTTGCGCCTGTCCATAGACTTTCTATGGGGCTAAGGTGTGGGGATTGCATTGGCTACACCAGAACCTTAACAGAAGCCTCCTGTAACCAGTTCTTAACTCTCCGAGTTGCTGGGTCGTTATCGTGTATGTACACCCAGCGAAGAGGCATCACTTCTTCGGCATAGGGCAGCATGACTGTTTAAAGCATATTTAGCTACACAAATTGGTCAATAGTTCCCTGTATCCAAAAGATTGGACCAATACCATGGCATAAGAAACATGCCCGTACCATAATAGAGGTTCCTCTATGTTTGACGGTTTTTATTGTGTAATTTGAATTGTATTTCGTTCCCACAGGTCTTTTAACATGCTGCCTTAATCCTTTAGATCCAAATAATATGACCTTACTGTCATCTGACCACAAGATATTTCGTCATTTAACAGCTGGCCAATTTAAATGTTCTCTAGCAAAGCGTAATCGCTGTTGAACATGTCGCTTCATCATTAAAGGAACTTTTCTTGGACTTCTAACAAACAACTAATCCATTGTCAAACGTTTTCGAATGGAAGTGTGAGTTGGAAGATTTGAGGTTTGTTTTATTTGCGTCGAAGTTGTATGATTTAACAAATCTCTTAATGCGTCGATCATCTCTATTAGATGTCTTTCTCTTTCTTCATCTTCGTTCAGGTTTTGCTGCAGCATTTTCGCTGTGTTTTAGCGTTTCTTGAATGAATTTGTAGGTTTTCCCTGCTTTTACTAACATGTTATTGCACAAAACCAAATAAAGTACATAACCAATTCAATATGATCAACAAAACTCAACCCTGCACCCGATATATTCGATTTTCTACACAGCACTGCTATTATTTCGCACAATAACAAAAATTTAGTGTGTTAAGAAAGCAGGTACTTCCCTGGATTTTGGAATAAACTTAGTAAAGAACACTTATTTACGTCAGTTCGTCCTCTCTTATATAGATGCCTATGATCTCGGATGTAATTAAATACTTGAAATCGGTGTTTTTATATGCACTGCTATTATTTCGCACACAGCTGTATATCATTGGTTTCACTACTTTATACAAATCATCTATATTATATTCAATACATATAAGAAATTATTCTATGAACATCATGTATTTTCTCATTCCAGATGAAATCAAGCGTCAATTAGATGATGCTAATGTAAAAGCCATCGTAACCTTGGTGCCCCTCTGGCAGCTTGCCAAGACGTCCGCTGATCTAACGAGGAATAACTTACAGATTATTACAGTTAAAAATGCGGTAGGTACAAACCGTCATCCGCGTTAAAAATATGTTGATAGGCATTATTAGCGAACTTGCCCCTGTATGACCATGACTTTTGCACGGAGCAAGATTAAATTAATATGTACATACATATCTATGTATATATTTACGCTTGTATAAACAGGATGATCCTGTGACAACCTCTCAGTGAAGTAATTGCGGTTGAAGCATGAATTGCTTATTATTTCGCTTTGTACATGAGGTTTTACTATGAAAAGTGATTAAAGTAGTTTTCTAAACAAGAGCATAACATGTCAAAAAATATAAATGAAGCGTACAACGTGAACTCTTGCAGAATAATATTGTGGAATTTGTTTGAAGCTATTATCTTAGAGCTTGAACGTTAACAAATGTCTTTGAAGAAAAATCAAACAATTTTAAAACAGCCAACGCAGAATGAAAACAACAACAGAAAGTCATGGTAAATCCAAAATGTCTGTAGTTCTATACAAATTCTTTTACTTTTGTCATTCTTGCGTATCAAAATAATCTAAATTATTGTCTTGCGCTAAAAGTATGGCCTTTTATTTTTTATTCATAGGACAATCTGATTGAAATTTTGGGCTGTATGACAGACTGTACTAGCTGTTCTAATATCGATGTCGTACGCGTTTCCGATTTTACCAGGAATACCATCGACTTTAACATTTTGAATACATTTTTTTGGATTCTCTAAGTTAAAAGATATGGTTTCATGCGAGAACGTTGGACTAAGGTAATGGTAGAAATATACGAATGTTTGTTTTTCTTTAGCCAGAATGTTCACTTAGAAACTTCTTCTTAAGAAACTCAATATTTTGGAATGTAACATCATGGATAATCCATGCTAAACAAAAGTAAATTTCTTAACGATTCCAATGATACCACTTCAAATTCGTATTCGTCCTTTTCAAGCAAATTTAAGAAATCATAAATACGAGGGCCGTTCGGAAAATAAAGAACGTTTATAGAAATTTTTATTAGATATAATTCAACGAAATTGTATTTCACAAAAAATTGGGTACCCAAACTGCTTTTCTACATAGTCACCGTTCAAATTTATGCCCTTGTCGTGCCGTTTTATCAGCTTTTCTATATCTTCTGTATACTCAGTTGCCGCCAGGTTATTGAACCACTGATTAACGGTTTCTTTATTCCTCATCACTTCCGCAGCGTTATCCACTCAAAAAATCTTTCAATTTGGAGAATAAGTAAAAATCACTTGGGGCGAAATCTGGACTGCAGGCGGATGTTGAAAAATTTCCCTCCGAAACTGCTGAAGTAAGTTCTGTTTCGCTTCCGCTGCATGTGGATGTGTGTGAAGGGAGACGACCACACTGCTTAGCATTCCGCGCCACTTGTTTGAATAGCGCGGCCAAGTCTTTGAAGCCTACTGTCAGACGCTTCAAAGACTTCGCTGCATTTATGGCCTCACCTCCAGGCATGTGGTCGATGAGCAGGAAACCCTTATGATCTCAAAACACCGTCGTCATAATCTTTTCTGGTACTCAAAATTTGTTTTGTTTTCTTCTTATTCGTTGAGGATTGCGGATTATGCCATTGCATTGATTGGCACTTTGTAGTCACGTGAGAAAACAAAACGTTCTTTACTTTCTGTATGACCCTTTTCAATGTAGTGTATAAGCTATCTAGCTCGTTGTTGGTCAATTTTGTACCTTCCGTTTGCATTCATTTTGTTTTCGATTATTTTCAATTTTTTTTCTTATCTTCCAGGGCTGGCAGTTTCTTTTTACTTCTTTAATTTAGCAGTTATTGTTACTTGAAGAAGATACCTTTCGTTTAAACGTATTTGAGTGATGAAAAAGTACACAGTAGGGAGATAATTACAAATATCAGAAGAATCAGCATTTTCTAACACAGAACACACGTGATAATTTCCAAGGAAATCGAAATATATAACATTTCAGAACAAGAATATCATATGCAACAGTTTAACGGATATACCAGCACAATGCCTAACAACGAAGTCAAGGATACCATCTGAAATCATGAACCCGATGTAATGGAGCTTTTAGATTTTCTAAACAAGAACCAATCCAATGTCTGTTATAGAAAAAAGCGTAATAGTAACACTTAATTTGTTATTAAATGTAGACGCATGATTACTCTGAGATTTGATGTACACGTTGCTGAAATATTCCCCACGTGCATTTATCATCGAGTATGGAATATTTCACTACATTAAATCTTTTCCGCCCAAGTGTTCTCGTGTGCCTTTGCTTATTCCGCATAAATAAAAGATTTTTTTAAAATGGACCAGCTAGTTGGCTTGTTAGATGCCACGATTTTATTCTCCTGAATTTTATTAAATGATTCAAAGAAATGAGATATACCACCATTTATGAAGGCTTGAAATAGAGTAAGAGCATGCATAGCAAAAATCACTCCAGAAATTCCCGAAAGGATTATAATATTAGATTGTCCCAAATGCCTTATCGTTGTTTGTGCACAAACTGCAAAACATCGTTCATTACAACGTACCATAATTAGTCAAAGTAAGCACCATTAACATAAATACATTTTTGCCAAAAAAACGAAAATGACGAAATCTTTGAAGGCCTTTCTCGCCATCTCCTGGTTTCTAAACTACTTTTTATGCAAGAAGAGCTCTAGATGCTCGAAAAGCTCGAAGTCTGTAAAGAGATAAATCAGAGTAATACGGTGGATGAGGCAAACTTCTGCATTCCAATTTTAATCAACTTATCCAGTGCCCGAAGCAAAAGTGGCTACTTTCTGGTGGCAACAACTGAAGAATTTTGAAAAGCTTTCAGAAAGGGACCTCTAATTCGGCACAATACTACTCAGAAGTTATTGTTGGACCTGTTGGAAGAAAATTGTAATACACCATGTCTCTGCTTGGTGTTGCAGGGGTACAGTGCTGGCTTCAGCATACATATGTTTTGGGACTTCATCGTTATTCAACCACTGAGTAAAACGGCGCCGATGGTCGTATGGAATTCATTTTTCTTCGCACGAAATCAAATTCAAGAAATCCTCTTTACGTTGTATGATGGGCAAACAAAGGCTGATTTTGATACGATGTTCTTTGTTTGCATCAGTTAATTCATGAGAGATCCATTTATGAAGCTTCTTCATCTTTCAGATTATTTTCAGATGATTGTTTACTGTTGATTTTGGGACGCGAAGATTCTTCTGCAAGTTGCCTCACGGATATTCTCGAATTCTGTTTCACCAGTTGTTTCAGACAGTCGTTATCGATAGTGGACTATTCTCCTCTGACAAGGTTACGTTTGGCACAACCTAATACATTTTATGAAGCAAATTAATACATGCCCTCTATAGTTCCATCCTTTCTTATCTATTCTTTTCATCTTGTATTCTTTATTGTTACAATTTCTTTGGTTTTAACTTCTTTCTTTCTTTTTTTCAATTCAAACTATAACCCAGTAAACGTTACAGATAATACACTCTTAGTGCACTGGGGACTTCTTAAGTTGATTTAAAGAAATAATATTCATATAACGTATTCGATTACGTTGAAATCGTTAAGAAATTTGCTTTTTATCTAATATGGATTACCCACGATATATTCATATTTTCTACCATTACTTAGTTCAGCGCGCATCCTTTTAGATAGTCATAGGAAGTTGCTAAATGGATGAAAAAAATGCAAACACATATATTCTAAATAATTCATCCTAATTGTAATCAAACAGTCCTGTAGGTACAAATAAATATATGCCGTGACACGCCCAGCAGAATGATTGTGGTATAAAGATGCACACTTAAAGCTTTTATTTCATTTTTGCACTATGTTCAATTCAGCCTGGCGAAACAGTACCAACAGGAGCTATAGATTTTCAACAATTGGTGGACACAAAATACGACATTCCAGATATAGATCTACCTCCACCAGACGAGACCGTATTCATACCCTATTCCAGCGGTACCACGGGCCTTCCTAAAGGAGTAGAACTAACTAGCAATAATATTACAGCTAATATTACACAAGTTAGTGAGCCAGAATTTAGACTGGTTGATCGAGGTAGTAGATACTATAAGATCTAAATTGGATCTTCTTCCTTTTTCTATTAAAGAAATCTAAAACTCATTTTATTTCAGATAATCCCACTCAAGAGGTGACCATCGCAGTTCTACCAATGTTTCATGTCTACGGCTTTACCACTTTGTTGGCGTTGATGAAGGACGGCGTGAAAATACTTACTCTACCCAAATTTACTCCAGAAACTTACATTAAGAGTCTGCAGAGTTATAATCCGACTATATTGATGTTGGTGCCTCCTATAGGTAAGCTAAAATAACCTTTCAACGTTCCTACATATGTACCTCCACTATTTTCAGTAATATTCCTTTCTTCGCATCCCGGAGTGAAACCTGAGTATTTATCATCGTTACGTTCCGTTACTTGCGGTGCAGCCCCGTTAGGAGCTCTAGACGAGGAAAAATTTAGACAGAAAGTTGGATCACACATAAACGTTATTCAAGGTAAAGCAATTTGGAGAGCTAGAACAAGGAAAGATCATTTTTTTCTGCAGGTTACGGTCTGTCAGAAACATCTCCGGGTGTAACTATGACGCCCCTCAAGCAACAAGGAAAGTTTCCCGGAAGCATGGGAACTGCGTTATCAAATACATTAATAAAAATCGTAGACAGCAACGACAACCATATAGGCTACAATAAGAATGGAGAACTTTGGGTAAAAGGACCCCAAGTCATGAAAGGCTACCTAAATCGACCAGATGAGACCGTCAAATCATTTCATAACGGTTGGTTCAAAACTGGAGACCTAGTTCGATGTGATGAACATGGAATGGTGTATATAGCAGATAGAATGAAGGAATTAATCAAAGTCAAGGGTTTTCAAGTACCTCCAGCTGAATTGGAAGAAATTATTAGGGATTTTCCTAGCGTTTCGGAAGCGGCTGTAATTGGAATTCCTCACGATAAGCACGGAGAAGCCCCTAGGGCATACGTTATACCCAAGCCAAATAATACTGTCGATATTGAGAAATTGCAAGAATATGTCTCGTCTAAGGTTGCCAAACATAAAAGACTAACAGGTGGAATTAGCATTGTTGACAGTCTTCCAAAAAATGCCTCCGGAAAAATCTTGAGAAAGGAGTTAAAAGAATTATACCAGAAGAAGGGAGCGTGAGAAGATTGCTTTCTTGATATTTTAATTAATATTCAATAAGAATTCATGGTGTTATGTCCATGAAATTTTATGATGAAATTATTTGGTTATCTATTTTAAAACAATTCAGTTGCTCATTAAAAAATGGTGAATAACTGAGGTATTTCAATAAAGATATTCTTTTAATAATAAGGCGTGTTTATTAGAGTTATGTTTTACTTATTATAAAATAGCTTGCATACTATCGCATTTTTGAATTTCATATAAAATTTTAGGTTAAACTTACGTAAGATCTTTTTATATCTATAAGAATAAGCGAAACTAGTATAAGAGAGGGAAAGTTGGTGCGTCCCCAAATCAGGGAACTAATATAATAAAAGATGTCAGTTTTGACAATACTTGACATGAAAGAGAAGGACCTGATTGATCGTTCTTCAAAGCTGTGGCAACAAAATTCCTTGAGATTAAAAAAGCTGAAAACTAGAAACAACTAGTGAATAAATTGCTGGAAAATAACAAAGATGTGAGAGCAAATATGTCACTAAAAATTTATTTTCTCCATTCACATGTTGATCCAGACAATCTTGGTGATATGAGCAATGAACGTTCACCAGGATATCGGCCAAATTAAATCACAATACAAAGAAAAATAACACATAACATAACAGTTATTTTTATCGTTACACATACATTTTTCTATGTGTAACTTTAAAAAGATACTTACCAATGCATTAGATGGATGGCAGGCAACCAGTTATACACCAGTGATTAAATTAGATTGCCTTGGAGCGAAAAAGAACTTTTTGACAATTATATCTGATTTTTTATTCATACATGAATCTTAAATTAAAAACACTTTTTTGAAAGATAGATAACTAATTTAAATAATGAGTAAGTGCAACAAAGATGAAAATATGGTAATTGTAATGTGGTACCAGAAGAATAATAGTTTAAGGACAGTTAGGGACATGTTTTCAATTAATTAACCTGACAGGCCTATACCTTGCGTGAAAACAATTTTAAACATTTTTAGCCAATTCAGTATGGTTGTTCTAAATTTCCAAAAAAAGAAAACAGTCTGTAGGGTCGCTTTTAGAGATAGCCAAGCATTTTGGCTATATAAAAGTTCGATATATAAAACGCTGGAAGAATTTAAATATAGACCATACAAAATCTCAAGCCACCAAGAACTTTTCGAAGAAAACAAAATATAGCGAATTGATTCTTCCGAAATAATGTTTAATATGTTTATTGAAGAAATTTAAATAAAATAATTTTTACTAATACACATTTACCATAAATGGTGAAGTCAACTCTTAGAACTTCCGGTTAGTATCCTACATTTGTTTAAATTTTTTTTCTCCATTAGTCCGTTAGATATTGGTCCTGTATACATCATGATAAAAAACTTCACCCGAACACACTACCATCAAAAAACCAATGTCTGGACTGGAATAATAAGTGATAGACTTATTAGCCTATTGTTTTATTGACAGTAACCACACTGTAGCAAAATATTGATGAACTTCATCATATCGATGGTGCTACGCCACATTCTATGTACAAACGTCGTCAGGAATTTTTTGAATGACACGTTTCAAAAACGTGCAAATACGCCAAATACGCAACCTGGACGAACTGGAAAACCATGTAACACATGGGCTGAAAAGTCCCGGGCCTAACACATAGATGACGCTAGTTTTATTGCAGTCACCTCTCTCTCAGTTAGTACTAACCTTCAAAAGACAGCTGTTAAAATTTCACGATATTCTATTCATTAGTTTGTGAGTTATTGTGCTAAGAGTCACGCTACTTTTGTTATTTTCAAAACATGGATCAAAAACAATTTCGTGTTTTAATTTTACACTGCTTCTTGATGGGAAAAAATACCGTTTAAGCGAAGCAATGGCTTGAAAAGTGTTATGGGAACTCCGCTCCATCAGAAATAACAATAAAACGTTGGTTTGCTGACTTCAAACGTGGTCGTAGAGACACCGATGATGCAGAACGCAGTGGACGGACGTCCAAATGAGGCGGTAACACCACAAAGCATAAAAAAATTCACAAAATCGTTTTGAATGATCGAAAAGTGAAGTTGCATGAGTTAGCTGACATCGTAAAGATATCAAAAGAACGTATTGGCTTTATATTGCATGAGCATTTGACTATAAGAAAGCTCTGTTCAAAGTGGATGCCGCGTTTGCTCACTGTTGACCAAAAACAAGAACGTGTTGATGATTCTGAGCAGTGTTTGGCCATGTTTAAACGTAACAAACCGAAATTTTTGCGTCGATATGTGACAATGATGAAATATGGATCCATCACTTCACTCCGGAATCAAAACGATCGTCATCTGAGTGGACAGCAACTGGTGAACCTCGTCCAAAGCGCCCAAAAGCACAACAATCGGCTGGAAAGGTTATGGCCTCGGTATTTTGGGATGTGCGTGGTGTAATATTCATCGACTATCTTGAGAAAGGAAATACCATCAACAGTGATTATTATATAGCGTTATTGGAGCGTTTGAAGGCCGAAATTGCAAAGAAACGACCGCATATGGCAAAGAAAAAAATTTTGTTTCATCAAGACAACGCACCGTCACAAGTCAATCAAAACAATGGCAAAACTACATGAATTGAACTTCGAATTGCTCCCACATCCACCGTATTCGCTAGATTTGGCTCCCAGCGACTACTGGCTGTTCGCAGACCTCAAAAAAATGCTCGCCGGTAAGAAATTTCGCACGGATGAAGAGGTTATCGTTGAAACTGAGGCCTATTTTGAGGCAAAAGATAAATCGTTCTACAAAAGTGGTATTGAAATGTTAGAGCGGCGCTGGAATGATTGCGTTGCTCTTGATGGAGATTACGTTGATGAATAAAGCTAGTTTTGAACCAAAAAAAACGTGTTTTCTTTGTTAGGCCCGGGACTTTTCAGCCCATGTGTTACGTACTGTATGTCATGGAATTAACCCAACATTTCGGAATACCTTGTGTTGCTTTCAAGATTGACTTAAAAGATAAGGAGGACAGTTCAACAACTAAAACTTACTATAAAATTAGATTTCATTTTCGTTATGGTATTTGTCTTAATTAATCGTTAAAATAAAATAATATATTCATCAGATTTGCAGAATAGTTATTTTATTTGCATTAAGGAAGATCTGTGGTAGTACTGTTAACGGGTTTTGCTAGAAACTCAGGGTTCCCACTCGTTTAATATGAGTGTATGACTGGTTGCCTATACCCTGTTAACTCGTTGACAATTATCGTTTTAAATGTATATACAGGAAAAATATATGTGTAATGATAACAAAGAACCCGGTATGTTTATATATATATGAAATAATATTTTCGGGTTTTTGACCGCGTTTCGACGAGATCTCAGCTTCGAGCATTCGAGATGAAGGTAGCTGCGATACCACCGAAACGTCAACAAGGTCCTGTCCAGGACAATCAAAAAAATGGGGAAATTCTGAGAAAAAAACGACATATATGTATATATATCAAATATACTCGAAATGAAGATCCAATAGATATGTTGTGCTGCTTGGGACGTTATTTAATTGCACTAAGAAGATGATTAAAGAAATATCATCACCTTCAATGATATTTTTCTTGCATAGAATTTGTTTTATGGAATAAAATTTGCGTCATAATAACTAATACCGTTTCTAAATAGCTCAATTCATTTAAGTCAAAATTGCTTATCTTCATCAAGGACGTAAAATAAAACATTTGTGTAGCGTACAACGTAACAGTTTATTAGTAAGTGGTTTTTTACAATCTTTCGAAATAGTACAAAAAGAGTATCAAGATTATATATGTACAAGTTATTATGCATAGATGATTATATTGTTTGAAATAATTACGTATAATTAATAAATGCGCAAATATCATGATTTAGCATTGAATGATTCTCCTTGAACGTGACAGGATAACGCAGAGTATTCGTTAGCATTCATAATGTCCTATAAATTGTATAATTTACCACATGTTCATAAAAAAAACAAAGAAACATATAATTTCACAAATCGTTGAACAATGTTAGACGATGGACGGGAAGATACAATACAAGAAATTTCTAAGCCCCAACATTTACAAATTTGTAATAAGATTTTTTTTAGAAACACGTTTAAGTTGCTCTTTTTATTTAAAAGATATTTGACGAACCAATCAACAACCATTACCTACTTAAAAGGACTTGATAATCTGTTTTAATACACCGAATTACATTGCAACATTTTGATTTGAGATTGATTAAAAGCTACTTATTTTCCACTACTACCGTCGAGAATGTCGTCAATTCTTCTTCGGTACAAACGGACTTGGCTGCTTCTCGTTGTCTATACCTATATATTATAAAGACAACGATTGCGTTGACCACAAATAAAGTTACCATAATCGCTATTGGTGGAATTAGTTCTGACATTTTGAAAATTTTCTGTTCAACTAAATTCAAAAATGGTTCCTTAGTTTACCTGAAACAAAAGAGTGAATAATGTTTATAACATAGATAAAAGGAGTACATATTACGTAATTGTTGAGATTATTCGCATAGTTATAGAAAAATGCAATTTTATAATTTGATGTGCTCTTAGATTTTTTAATATCAACAACTTCAAGAAACTTAGTATTGGTAGCTTTGAAGTAGTTAATCAATAACTAATAAAATAGTAAACTTAAGTAGTAAAAATTTCTATTACAATTTTTGAGAAATATTTGTATAATATATTTAATATATATAATATATATGTATATGTATATATTGGAATTGCAATATGGATGCAGAATGTTTATAGACAGTACATCCATCCAACCAAACTCTCATACATACCCGCAGACTGCATGCACTGCAATAACATAACTGTCGATGTAAGAACTACAACACAACACTGCCCACCTTTCAAATGGTATGTTAAGAGTTCAATAATATGCTTACGTACCAATATTTCGGCTACGAATGATAAAGAAGTTATTATTTTAAAATATTTTATCATATAGTTATCTCGTGCCTGCGAAGGAATCTTCGCAAAATATTTTGGATTTAAGTCTAATAAATAAAATTAGATCTTTTCTTACTTTTTTATTTTATTTCATGGACACCTTGTATGTTTTAGGTACAGTTTCTAACAGCTAGTATACATTTTACTTAGGTACTTCGGTTGGCAATTGGTAAAAAATATTGACATGTTATAAAATATTATTTATTTGTCAAAATATCAATAAACAATTCTTCCCAATAATATAATTCATGGCGGACATATCCATTTGTGAATGGGATACCTTCTTCTTTCAGAGATGGAAAGTTTCATTTCCTTTAATAAAACTCTTTAGATCGATAAAAATATTATTTTTAACTGGAAAGTATGTCTTTAAAATAAATGACAATTGTATATTTATTTAACATGATTGAAAACAAATACTTCTTTGTATGCGAACAATATTTTCTTGAAAACAGAGAAAAAACCTCTTACCAGTATAGTAATTACCCTCTAGTTTTAGTATTAGTTCAGTTAAATGAATAATTGGTGTTATTGTCCACTAATAGCAAGTTGTAATTGTCCACTAATGGCAACTGATTGCTAATTAATTTACATAAATCGTGGACTTCCACTAGCTTTAAGTTGCATAAGCCGTACGTGTTATAGTTTACTTTCAATAAACTTTGTGTGAGTCAAGGTTCAAGTTAGATAAAAATATAATAAAGAAGTAGACATCTTGGCAAAAAATAGTTGCAATTTGAACCAGAAAATATAACATTAGAAGACGCTGTCTGTTCAGTGATAGGAAAGCAAAGAGTTGGAGGCAGTAATGGAACGGATGTGTATCAACAACTTTTTTTAAATACGGCTCGATACATCCTCAATTATGTAATAATATTGGTTCGCTAATTATAATTTTTCCACGGAAATAAATAAGTATGGTCATGGATGTTACCTGGTTCACTTAAATAGATTAAAACTAACTGAGGATAATAGGCATAATATGCTCAACGTATGGGCGATCTCGATTATATCGTTTTGGATTGTAAGAGATATTATCAAGCTTGTTGTGACGTTTATGATAGTATAGCTGCATTAAATGTCTACGAGGGCTATTTCTTTTACAATCTCCGAAAAAACATTGTTACATAAACAGATAAATATTCTTTCTACAATAGAAACCGACCCAAATAGTATTCTACGAATTACTGTGTCTTTCAATCTTGTTTCTAGTTTTCTTCTGTACAGCACATAATGATTCACGAGAGGAATAATAATAGGCAAAGGATCATTAAGTGGCACTTTCTCAATTTCGTAGAAAGATATTTAGATAGCTATTGTAAACTCTATTCACGAATTTTATACTTGTATTTGTAAATTATCGCGTTGGGAACACACAAAAGTTTAAATTTATAAGGTGGCCCTAATAAAATAGACAGGGATTGTATAATAAGATCTTAATACAGATTTTTCAAAGTGATCTTAAACTTACAAGCGGTAGCGTATAAGTTTTCAGAATCGGTCTCCTAGAATATGTTTATCTGCAACAAGTGACACGCTGCGATTCAATGATAATTCTTCACAACTCATCATTTATAGATACACGTCCCAAGATGATAAGCAGCGTTAACAGTAAACAATCAATGATAACGCTTCAATTTATTGTTTTCGTTAACCGCGTATTCCAACAACTAAATATTTTATATACGAAAACTAAGCTTGCCATTTAACGACTTAAAATAGACCTACCATTTGCATTTCAAGAGCTACGTAATACCTTTATAAATCACTTTAAATTATACGTGCTTTACTTCTACACGAAAATTGCGGACATGTGTTAATCTGTATATATTTATGCTTATAAAAGCTGGTGGGGACCGATTCACGGTTGAAGAATCCTCGAGTGAGATAATCATACATAAACACAACGCGGTTAGTTTCAGTGCAGCACATACCAAAAAGTTTATACGAAAAAATGTCTGTGATATCGAGAGTTTTATTTAGAAACGTCGGCAAAAGAACTTGCGGCGTTTTGTTTGTAGATAATAAAAGATATTCGTCACAAAATGTAGAAAATTGCCTAAAATCTAGATCTAGCGATGTGTCAATACCTGAAGTAAATTTAGCGGAGTACATTGTTGATAATTTTGCAAAATACCCGAAGAAAATCGCCACTGTAAGTATAAAACTTTTTACGCTAAAATTGCAATAAACAAAAGTTGGAAAAATAATATGATCTTCGTTTGCAATAAAAAATGTACAAGAACTGCATATAGAATTCCAGAAGTAAGTGTATATTAAAAATTTCTATAACAAAGTAAGTTGAAATAAGTATCCCTTTAATATCGCAATCCTAAAGATAGCGGATCATTACTGTTTAAATATTAAATGTGCATATGGTAATGATATATATTATCATTTAAAATAACTCGATAGTGTTTGGTTCACGCCCTTATTTTGTTTTGTTGTTGGTGGCAAAGTACTGTAAGGACTCTCTTTTTTTAATATTCCTATAATATTTATTCCGTACAGTTTTCTTTCTGTATATTGGGTATTACATATATCTACTGTAGTTGTTCATTATTGACACGCAATTTGCAATTTTAAATTTCTTAAAAAAAAATCCGTTAAAAAACATGTGTAGTGGAGATGCAAACTCCACTATATACATATATTTCGTTAATGAACAAACTATTTCTGGAATTGGACCGTGTCATGATAAGGTATATGAGAAAATGAAATAAAAGTAAGAGAAAAAACAAAAAAATTAAAAAGAAATAAAAAGGAAAAAAGAAAAAGAAAATTTATCAAAATTCACTGTTTGTTCTAATTTTATATTTCGTTTATATATTTTGAAAATTTAACTAGACAGGGTTTTAAGCAATTCTTAAAAAATAAATTGTGTTAAAAAGCTATAGACATACATATATGTGTATATTGTTTGTCAATATATTTATAGAACTTTACATTTGACTATTTCAATTATTTAATATTATATACATTTGAATTTAAAACAAACAAAAATTTGAATAAAAGAACCCATTCGGCAAGAAAAGAGCCCGAGATTTTTCACCACAATATATATACATACATTCTCCTTTGTGACATTTAAAATGGAAGAGAAGTATATATTTGTTTCCAAGAATTCCCAAAAATGTTATAAACGTGTCATTAATCACTACATGATTTTGGCAATTGTAGAAATATAATATATAGCCATGCTTCGAGTATTTACAACAAAGCACCACATTCCATTCACAGGTATAGCAGTAAACTCCACTCACACAAATTCATTAATTATGCGGAACGCAGCGTTTCGGGAGCACGTGGGCTCCCATTGTCAACCGTGTTACCGACTGAAAGTAAAAACTGTATCACACATGCAAATTATTTTCTACGCAGGCTCTAAAATTTCTAACCATATGACTATTTACAATCTACTAGGTGGCCTCATGCCTTTTACGGGGAAGGATGGACCGAAAGCGAACCGTATCATTTAACAGGGTCTATGGTAATAAATCCATCAAACTCGAGTGTGCAATTGGGGGTGGTTCTCAGTTCAATAAGTTTCCGTTCTTTTCATATATACCGTTTCGTACGCGTCTAATTCTCTATACGAGTTCACGTTTTTAAGTAGTGTCAGATTTTTTAAATCAATCTTATGTCCGGATTTTACCATATGCTCTGCTACGCTTGATAGTTCAGGTTTGTCGAAACGATAGTGTCTAATATGTTCTTTGAACCTCGTTTCGATACTCCTTTTTGTTTGTCCAATATAAACTTTCTCACAATCATTGCATGCGATTTGGTATATTCCAGACTTTTTTATCATCTCCGGTTTATCTTTGGGATTCCCTAAGAGATTCTTTAAGTTGTTTTTTGACACAAAATGTCGGAAAATTTTACTTAACCCTTTTACTGTTGGGTGAAAAGGAAGAATTATAAATTTCTTGTTACCACATTCCAGAGTGAAACATGAACAAATCAATTCAATAACTGCATTCAAACATCCTATTTACATCATTACTATTTAAAGGAAACTAACTATTTCTGCGTCGCCGTGTGCCTCTGAAGGTTATTTCCCCAGACTATACAAATGAATTCGCGAAAATGCAGGACGTCAATGTATTAACCCTTTGTGGTAGTATTACGTTGAGACATACATATGTATGCACTCCAATGCACTCTGCTAGTAGGAATAACTTCAAAGCGGATGATGCGATGTTTGCAATGTATAATCAGGGACGAGATACATTAGACACTCACGCAATGGAAAACCGGGCGATCAGTTTTTGACGAGATGCAAATGTCTAAATGTCTCTAAGCCAAATTATTTATTCATAGATATGTTTTCGTAATAAAATTAGTTTTGACATCTCAAAGAGTAGTGTAAAACGTGAGAAATTAATTTAAATAATTTAACTAATTGCTTAAACGCATTTTAAAATTTGTAGAAACTAATTTTATTATGCTTTGGTAAAAGTAAATGAATTCCAAACAGTGCTACGTACTTTAAACTACAGGAAAGATGTATGAAGAAAGTATCCTAATGTATTTAACAAAAATTCAGATTTTGCCGATTTATAACAGATTTACAGTAATAGTCCTATAAACCTAGTTGAAAGACCACTTTAATTAGCATTGCTGTTTGAGCTATTTTTATTGCTTGTGGAACTTACATAGTCCGACTAGTACGACATTTGCATATGAAAGTTCTTCAAACAATGAATATAGCTCAAACAAAAAGTCTAATTGTCACCCGTTGTCAAGAACTACTTTAACTACGCAAGTATTACATCATACAGGTTATTTTACTTATACAACAATATTTTTACACTGCGACGGACATAATTTTCCGAAAAGAGTGTAGAAACTTGTAGAGAGAACCGCGTCATAGTTGCATGAATTAGCCGACATTTCGCTCTCAGTTGCATGGAGCTTCTTCTGGGCTGCTATACCTCGTAACGTTGCTATGCTTAGTTAATCTTCTCACAGTAACTGAGACCGAAGCGTCGGCAGACTCACGCAACTACTATGCGATTTCAACACGGAAACCTAAATTCTTTTAAAGAAAACAAGTACCTTGGAAGCCTACAATAACATTTGGCAACCCCTGGTCTAGCTAATTCAGATTGTTAATACTTGTCTTGTGAGTGTTTAACAACAGTTACAAACATAAAATATTTTGTACACCTATGAGATATCTCACAGTTTGTGCATTCTATTTGCTGAAAATTATGATGAACTAATTGAATATTCAAATATATTTCAAGGCTTAAATGAGCAAACAGTTTATATTCTTTAACCAAAACTATTTAATACTAATAATAATTTTCGCCGTGATCTCGTATTGTCAATTTTCCTTCTCTGGTAAGCTCTCTATGTACATTACTGTCTGAGTTTGGCAAAGTAACGAAAGTTTAGAAAATCAAACAATAAAATTCAACAAATACTAAAGAAATAAATGTATCATTCTATTCTAGAGGATAACAACAATCAAAATCTAACGATTTTTACTATTAATCAATTCTTAAATATTTTTCTCTTAAAAATCCATTTGCATTGATAAAAGGCTCAGCGTTTTTCAAGAAATTTAAAGATATGGAACATATTCAACTATACAGTGGTATTAAAAAAGAAAACTTTGAGCCCACTTTCGAGGCAATATTGCTTTCCTGTTCAAATAACTGCTTGAGCAACTCGCAGCATCATTTCAATTAGTTTGTTACCTGGGATGTTGTTCCATTGTTCTTGGAGAATATTCCAGAGCTGTTCCTGCGAATTAGAGTCAACGATTAGGACTTTTCTATCGAGCTCATCCCACAGTAACTGAATAGGGTTAAGACTGGGACTCTGGGATGGCCATGTCATAACTTATAAAATATTCGCTTGAAATGAAACTTCTCGTTGATTAATCGCAGCCCAAAAGGAGTGAGATGATATTCTAATATTTCGCGGTAGTGCTCTTTACGCATTATTCCTGCAATTCGGCATATTGTTGCTGTTCCCGAGTCAAAAAGCAACCCCAAATTGCAACTAAACCTCCACCATATTTTATTGTTGGCATAACGCATTCGAGAAGCATTCTCTTATTAGCAGATCGTCTTAAAAACACCTTATTACCTTGATCGAATACTTTAAATATTAATTTATCGGGCCATGAAACATTTTGCCACTGTTTTAGAGTTCAGTCCTAATGTTCTCGGGACCACTCCACCATTTACAATCTGTACTCTTCGACGTACCAATGGTTAACGAGCTGCCGTACAACCCTGTAAATTTGCTTCCGCCAGCCAGCATTTGATTGTGGTAATTGAAATTAGATGTTGACGTCCGCGATCGAATTTTCTCGCTATTTGTGGAACTGAAAACAGTACTGCGGTTATTTTGCTTGTTAGTCGTAGTGAACGATCGTCTGTTGAAGTGGTTATTTGTAACGGATCTGGATGGTCACGGTTTTCCAAGTCGCTTGTTTTGTTAATATCAGCGAATGGTATAGTTTACTGTCGACGCAATTAGGTTTAATCTTTCACCGATTTAACCTGCTGGCATAGTTTTCTTAATCCAAAGTTATTACTCTGGAACATTTGGCAATATCTATTGATTTAGTGCAAGGCATTTTGAACTCTGTTACTCACTTATCAGTATAATATTTAAACAGAAACTAAAATCCCATTAAAACATTCTTAAACATCAAGCTTAGTATAGACGAGCTCCTAAGAAAGAAAGGTAATGGGATAAAATCTTAACTTAAACCCATCGCTAAGACGTATCTAATAATTAAATTAGGATATTCCGGTCCAAATGTGGTTGGGTATTGCAGGTCATAAAGTATATGATTAAATTTTTTGTTCGTAATACTATCGCTATTTCAGTTGCAAATGTGTTTAAGACAAATGCATTGACTGCAATAATCATCCATACCTCTATCCGAAGTTAGCAATTTAGTTACTTCCAATAAATTTCACCACATAATGTATCATAATTGTCATTTGCTGTTCACAGTCGTACGTTTTGTGTCAATCAGTATTTATTTTTACGTATGTGTGTGTTTCCGCGTTAATCTTCCAGGAGACTACATTGAAAAATAAAAATAAAAAACAAAACAAATACCGTGTTTTTCTTGTCGATTCCGGAAATATTTCAGGCCGCCTTCGTATTTATAGAATATAAAACAAAATTCACACCTATGCATAATCGTACGTCCAAATGGATGTTAATATTGATATGTGCAAAATCAGGATAACTAATTTTTCGTCGAGCACGTAAATCTTGAATTTATGCAACATATTACAGATTACTTTTGACCCACCTTGTATATTTAAGCTGTAGGTTCAAACGTTGCACCACCACCCAACGTGAAGAATATTAAATATGTGAAGAATAATATATGCACACTTACTAATACAGGCCATACGTGCTTTTATATGTGCGATAAAGTAAACATACAATGTTTATTTTGCGATTATTTGTTGTTTATTTGCTGGTATATTTAGAGTCGTGGCAAGAGATAAGCTCTTCAATTTGGTTATCAATGCGAATTCCCTAATCTTCCGATTTATACTTACATCTGTATAGATTATCTCGACAAAGTTGCTAATAATATAATAATGATCATAAAAAAACGTAATCGTGGGAGTTCTCCTTTCGTAATGAGAAAAACTTGGTCTCAGAATTCTATGGAGTTCGTTCCAGATATGTTGTGCAATGCGTGACTTTTTGGAAGTATCGAGACGAGATTTAGATAGAATTTGTGGAAATGTATGATTATTACACAAAACGGTTCCATGATGGCATTTATGCCTAATGGGCACTTTCCCGCGAATGTAAGAGGTTGACTTTCTCAATAGCCAAGCTCGGATCCGTTGGGACGTTTACGAATAAACTAGAGATGTCAAAGCTGATCCTTGGATCCTTATGATTTCCATACAGGAATGCTACTGCTTCTAGTTGATGACACAATGAATCGCGTGAGATGATGTTGTAATGGAACGCGAATCTTGTGTATTTTGAGCAGTCCATAGAGTTATGATGGTTTGTTGAAGTGTAGAGTAAATTTCGTTCTTCAGTTCTCTGTATTGCCCTAGTTGTAGTGCATCCTCTAATTTGTCGTTATATACCTCGACATTCATCACAACCGCTGCCTTTAGATTCTTCCTGCCTTTGTCGGCAGGAAGAATCTAAATAATGGGATTGTCAGATAGTAACTCTCTAATAGATGTGTGTTCTGCTTGGAGAGTATTTGGCATTGATTTCTCATGTTTACACTTGTATAAGAATAAATATAGCAGCTGGAACAGATATTATTGTCGGTGGTACAGATAATTTCATGTCTTTACTGAGTACTTTAACGGTGTCTTGCCTTAAAGCCCTACTTGACAAGTTTGTGACTGTTTACCCAAAATAACTGTTTGTACTTGTTCTATATACGTAATTATTATAATTTGATAATGATCCTAATTTATTGGTAAGCGGCTATATATTATTATATAATTGAAATTCACAGTTTGATACTTATAATCATTCCTGAGTCTTTAAAGCCCTTCTGAAAAATGTTCAACTAGATATTCCAAAAAAATTGGAACAAGTAAAATATTATGGTATTAGCTATTTGTAAAGTAATTCAAAGGTTAGATAAAAATTTCGTACGATTAAGCGAAGCAAGCCATATGACATCGATTGACTTGTTTGTGGTTTGATGTTTATTATTCGTTGATGCGTCAGTTCCGCAATTCTATAATCTACATCTCACATTTTTAATTCTCTATTAAGTTTTATCTCAACAATATTTTTAAATCTACATTTTGATAACTACTTTTTAAAATGTTTAATTTCTTGTTGCTTTCATTACAGCAACAAGTTTTAATAAATATCGATTATAAAATATAGCTACGAAGGATAGTTTTTGCATTACTGGATGTGGTTAATTTTGATACAATTCTTTATTATATTCAAGGAGCACTTAGAAAAAATGCGATGGCATAATTATAAAGATATCTAAGCGGACATTACGATTACTGCTTGATATTCCAGGTATCAAATGTTGCAGTGCAATCAAGAAACTCAGGTTGACAGCACAAATGAAGAAAACACGTTTGTAGAGGGAAAAAATATATTAAATGTAAACTGCTTCATAATGAATAATTTTTACATTTTATATTGGAAATATGTGCATTTTTTCTAACAAATTTGTATCAAATCGTATTGTCTGTTTCAATTTATAGTCCGCAAACAAACCCATTACTGATTTACTGAGATAATTTTCTCATCAACCCTTGATGGTAAACACAAACCTTCAAAGTTTCTGTGCAGGTTAAGAATATCTTGAAGTTTAATTGCATATCACCTGCTGTACTCGTGCCACTGTAAAAGCTTGCATACCGGACTACGAGGGTGACCTAAAATAGTTGTGGATTCATTGGTTGGCAAGGGCAACCTTTTTTATGACCACTGTCAAAATACCAGTACCGTGTTTTTCTTGTCGATTACGGAAACATTTCTGGTCGCCTTCATATATCTCAAAACAGACAGTAAAATCAGTCGTAGAGCGATTCTAATTTGCTTTGTCAAAAACTCCTTTTTAATTCATCTTTTTCTCTTTAGAAATAACAAATATATGTGATACCCCAGTAATGAATACAATTCTTTATTATTGTTTTATTCATTTTGACAGGAATGTGGAGTAACGAAAAGAAAATACACCTTTGATGAATTACTCATAAAATCATCAAATCTAAACGGAAACTTAAGAAAGAAGCTGAGACTACGAAAAGGAGACGTAGTCGCGTTTCTTTTGCCTAACGTGCCAGAATTTCTAATCAGTGCTTTAGGTGTACAACTAGCCGGACTAACATTAACTACGTTAAATCCAGTGTATACATCAGGTAAGCAGAAATAGCATCCATCATTTGTTGATTTTTCTTTCTTGTTGTTTTAAATGCAGGATGTTTAATGTAAATACTGTGTAACATTATCTCACGTAATCAGCGACAATTATCACAGAATAAACTAAAACTTTGTTCCCTATAATACGCTCACATTATGTATGTATATACATATCTCCCAATGTTATTAATATAAAATATTGTCGTTCCAATTTGATTGGAATTTGTAAATGAATTAACTATTTTAATTTTAGCGTTTAAGCAAATGGTACCAAATAAACTTAAACTTAGCTTTTTACGCTTTAATCTTTTGCCCGTTGTACTTTACCCTGTACTAAAACAATACTAAAGTACATATTCGCGTGTGCTAAAATTAGAAACATTTATGATAAGAAAATGGTCCTGCGATAGAGTACTTAATACATGATGAGACTATGACCATAAATATCTTTGAGAATATATTACGTCGTCAGATTTTGATGCAAAAGTCATACACAAATTATTCAATGGTTAATATTTTAGCGGATTAAAATCATAACAAAAGTACTAATTCATATTTGCATTTAACAATAAGCTATCTCATATTCTAAACACGTTTAGTATTGATAAGCTTTTATCAGCATTAAGCAAATTAAATCAATTTTTATTGGTGACTACAAATATGTTGTTACAAGCATACAGAATTAAATGTAATACGTCTTTCAGATGAAATTAAAAGACAGTTACTGGACAGCGGCGCTAAAGTTCTCGTAACTTTACCGGAGCTATGGAAGGACGCCAAGAAAGCAGTAGATGAAACGACGAACAACATAAGCATTATTACTATAAAAAATTCAGTAAGTACAAGGTGTCCTAAAAGTCCTTTTCAAAATAAAAAGAATATAACAAAATAATAGCCAGGTTTTATGTTGTTTATTTTTTATTAAAATATAGGCCTCGGGCATTTATTTCTTAAAAATTATGTCAGAAGACAGCAAAATAACGCTCTTCTAAATGTGTGAAATTTTCGAGAACTGTACGGTACATATTCTGCGTGATAGCCGCCATTTCTTTTCGAATATTTTCCTTTAATTCATTCAGAGAGTGAGGAAATGTGTTTTTTTTTCCTAAAATAAAACGTTAAATTCGAAGGAATAACAAAAAGTGTTTTATTGAAAGTACGCAAGTGGGCAATTTATTAATATCATGGGGCAGCTTTCTTCATATCAAACAAAAAATTAATACTGTCCGTGAATTCTCTGTGTTCGATATAAATTTCCACATATTGAACATAACGACACAGCACAACACTATGCATATACTTTTTCAATTTATCACTCATGCGAGTCTGACACTTGTTAATAATACAACAAAATGGCGCACTGTCAAATCTTTATATCATAAACTACATTGGTGCGCCATATGTCATCTGAAATCTGGATTTCAATTTTCCACTGAAAATTTCACGAACAACAGGTTAGGACCCCTTAGACGTGTGAAATGCCATTCCATCGTGTTGGAATCAAGTGTTCCGATTAAAACCATTCAAATCTTACAAGGCTAGCGTAAAAAAAAGTTATTAATCGTCTCCTCCTGTTACTGTACGACTTCTGTCATCTTCAAAGAGGTACAATCCGATAACTCCTTGCGTGTAGCCTCTCATGCTTTTGTTTAGTATTTCTGAACTCCAATAACGGCAATTCTGTATTTACATGGCCATTAAAGTAAAAAGCGCCTCATCTGAGAAATTTTTGTGAAACTCGCGCACAGAACAAAACACAATACACACTGCATTAGCGACTAAATTCCCAAGGATATGGTATAGATTGGCGTTCCCCCACTCTCCACACAACGATTGTGTTCGCGCAGTAAACAAAAGAAATTGAAAAAGACTTTTGAGACACCCAGTATAATCCGAGAACTTCTACATTAGTAAGAGTAAATTCAATACACACATATTTCCAATATTTTTTTCTTTAGATGTCCTAAAGAAAGAAAGATAGATATTCTATAGAAAGATGATTGAGAAGTGATTACGGGGGATAGACTCCGGGGTGTAACTAGTAACGCGTTGTCTAGCGAACAAGAACTGTGAATTTTTTAAATTCACAAATTGTTTTGCACGTTGAGTTTAGTACTATAATCCTATAAATATGTAGCGGTTGAGAAAAATACGTAAATTACTTGTAGCTGCCAACATTACCGTAATATACTAGCGTGTCATGCATCTTAAACCTTCCACCAACCAATATGCCTGTGGGCGGTGTTTATCAGAAATAGTTAAAGTTGATGGCCAGTAATATCTAGTTACTTACGTTGTCCCTACAAACTACTAAAGATCCTTAAGATAGTTAAAGTTGATGGCCAGTAATATCTAGTTACTTACGTTGTCTCTACAAACTACTAAACATCCTTAAGAAACAACCAAACACACATATTGTTGGCTCACACTTCACAATTGCAGTGTGGCTAAGAAGGAAGATGGAAGGCCAGTTGGAAATAAAACCACCAAATGGACCATTCAGTAAAAGAAACGACCACCAATCCATAATTACATCACACTGATGAAACCACCCAGCCCGAAAGACATGGCAATAGTTAAGCCGAGTTTCTCATGGACTATTAAACCAAAGAGGACGCGCACCCCCAGTGCATAGCGTAGCTGTACATGTAAATGATCCTTCAGGCATACTATGATATATTAAAAGTAAAAGCAGGCACAGTTTCCCAAATCCTTCCCTCGAACAGCTTATGGACTACTAAACCAGAGATCCATGGACTGCTCGGGAGAAGGGTTTGGGAAACTATATCCGTTTGTTTCGCTGTGTTTGAACCGGCAGACGAGTGTTGTGACACTAAATAGGGCTAAGAATGCTCACTTAGGCTATTAGTTGATATACGGCGATATTGGCTGAGAGGGAATTGCAATGTGTTGGGCAGAAAAATTGCTCGAAATCACGCTGATGATGCTGGGTAAGCAGAAACATGTCCGCGTCTTAGCGTTTTTTCTCTCCTCACATTATCTTTCCCGTGAATGATTCACCAATAGCATGAGTAGCTGTATTTAGTAAAATTATTATGTTACGTGTAGCAGTGGTTATTTCTTAAGCCGTTTTAATCCCCAAACTTCATCAGTCAATATAGAAAATGCATGAAAGTCTTCATCTCAAACTCATAAGAATTACCTTATTTTTATGGTAGATGGTTGCAATCAAATTGTCTCTTGTTTTTTCTGTTTAATGCAACTGGTTTAACCACATGAATTTATCCATAGATACTAAACATGTTCATTAGTCAATCTTTCATAGATTGTCATATTTTAGAACTCGGACATAACACCACAAGGAGCGATAGATTGGTCGGAGCTGGTCAATACTAAAGCGGACCTACCCAATGCAGAGCTAACTTCTTTGCACGAAACGATCTTCATGCCCTATTCGAGCGGAACGACTGGTTTACCTAAGGGCGTCGAACTTTCTAACTACAATATCTTAGCGAACATCTCTCAAGCTCACCATCCAGATTTCGAATTCGTAGAGAAGGCAACAGGTATCGAAAAATTGCGTTCGCTATTCGAGAAAATGTATCTAATCTCGTTTGCTTTTATTTCGTTTAAAGAGACACGTCAGGATACCACTGTAGCTATTTTACCCTTGTTCCATATTTACGGTTTTACGCTCACTTTATCTATGATGAGAGACGGAACGAGGGCCGTTACCTTACCTAAATTTACTCCAGATGGATATATTAATGCTTTAAAGGATTATCGACCGGAACTTTTAATGTTGGTACCTCCGATTGGTAAGACGTCATAATGAAATTTTAAAATATTTCTCAGCTTTTATTCAATCTTTTGCTATTGAAATATGAATGTTCTTTTTTCTTCGGTACTCTTACTGTCAAATCTGGTAAATCTTAGTGTTCCACATAACTCTATTGCGAACATCGATTGCCAACCTACATCTGGTTTAAGCATCAAAATAGGAGACCCATGTTACAAGGTGAATCTGAGAGTCTTAGTATGTGACAGCTGTACTGATAAGAAAAATACGTCGCATACACATTTACGTGTTAGTTTTGCAAGCCGAGTAAATGCTTGCATACGAGGGCGAACTGAACTGTTTCCGAAATCGGCAAAAGATGGCGCACGAAGGTTGAAGTGGATTCATTGGTCGCCAATGGCAACCTTTTTTATGGTCCACTATCAACTTTCAGATGTCTACTGTCAACAGTTGTTGTTCCAGAGTGTGTTTTGTGTAGCAAGTTAAGCGGTTTCGCATAAATGTATAAAATCGAATTTCGTGCAGTGATAAAACACTTCTGGCTGGCTGGAAAAACGGCCACGCAAATTCGAAATATTTTGCTAGAGAATGTACTCCATCATTGTCGATCATCAGCTTCTGGGCGAGTTCAAACGTGGCCGCACAAGCACAAGTGACGAACCACACTGTGGACGCCTAAAAACCGCTATCAACGATGAAATATGGTCGACAAGATTCATGATGTCGTGTTAACCAATCGCCGATTGAAGAGATAGCAGAGACAACAGGTATCTCAGAGGAACGCGTTGGCCATATCCTACATAAAATTGCGGCTATGAAAAAGCTTTCGGCGCGACCCATTACCGTGTTTGCTCACACCGGAGCAAAAACGAAATCGGGTGACCGTTTCGGAGGAGTGTCTGGCCAGGATCCAACGCAATCCAAGGAATTTCTTCATGCGTTTCGTAACCGTATATGAGACTTGGATCCACCACTACATACCGGAGACCAAAGAACAGTGGAAGCACAAAAATAGTGTTGTAATCTTCGAGGAGAGTACATCCGAAATAAAAATAAGAAATCACACCAATACAGTGTTTTTCTTGTCGATTCCGAAACATTTCAAGTAGCCCTCGTACATGGCCAAAGGGAGTACTTCGAACATTTTACAACAAGTAAGTCAACGACTAACGTAAAATATCCAAGCCTCCCTTAAGCTTTGACACCTCTTCCATCTAATATTACAAGCGTATTCATACCATCCTTGCCAGAATCATGGACTCTGAATCTTGAAAATGACCCACTAGGTATCTTCGACGGCTAAAAAGAAGACAGGGAAACAAACCCTGACTTTAGCAACCCATAACAAAGATTAAATATAAATAGCTTTTCTTAATATAGCAAGATTGAACAAAACATCACAGAACACTCGTGAAGAAGCTAATTCGCTTGCTTGTGCGGCTTTGCTCAGCTATTGCCTCATGCAAAACCAGCACACGCGTAAGCGAAACTTCAATTATCTTCATTAATACTGTAAGTAAATTATTTTGTAGTGATATTCCTTTATTCACACCCCAATGTCCGATCTGAGTACCTTTCTTCATTACGCACTATAAATTGCGGTGCTGCACCATTGGGAGCCTTAGATGAAGAAAAATTCAGGCAAAAAGTCGGAAAACCATTCAACGTTTTGCAAGGTGAGACAATCATTGCTTTTCCTCGCCCAAAAAAAGATTAACTAATCTATTTTAAAGGTTACGGATTATCAGAAACATCTCCAATAGTAACTATGGTTCCTATAAAATTACAAGGAAAATTCCCAGGATCAATGGGTACCCCGATTCCAAACACTTCGTTAAAAGTCGTCGACATCGAGGATAAGCAAGGAAAGCATCTACCACCACATAAAATTGGCGAATTGCTTATTAAAGGTCCTCAGGTCATGAAAAGCTACCACAATAAACCGGAAGAGACCGCAGACTCGTTCTTGAACGGTTGGTTCCGAACTGGAGATCTAGTGCGTTATGATGAAAATGACATGTTTTACATCGCCGATAGGATTAAAGAGTTAATCAAAGTTAAAGGCTTTCAAGTACCTCCGGCCGAACTGGAGGAGATTATCAGAGATTATCCCGGCGTAGCAGACGCTGCCGTTATTGGAATACCTCACAAATATCACGGAGAAGTTCCAAGGGCTTACGTGGTACCCAAGCAAAATAATCAAGTTGATGCTACTAAATTAAAAGAGCACGTGGAATCTAAGGTAGCGAAGCATAAAAGACTAGAGGGTGGTGTAGCTGTTGTTAGTGAAATTCCAAAGACTGCTTCTGGAAAAATATTGAGGCGGCAGTTGAAATTAAAGTACGAAGAAGAAGGATTCTAGGAAAGCATGTAGATGGATATAAAGTTTTTTTACTACCTATTTCTCAAAAAGTGTCAATTTAAGAGGAATGAGTTGTATGGGTTAAGAATATGTTTGTTTTATATTTTAATAAATTACTATGGATTAAGCAAATATAACTCTATAAAGTATGTTACTATTACTTGATTATTTTAATTTTGAATCCTAGGAAGAGTAAATTATAATTAAAGTTACAGTGGGCTCTTAACTACCTGGCCTAATATCACGGTGATATCAAAGCCCATTACCTGTCCTACCTATACCACTAGAAATACCCTTTTTATGCCAAAATTCGCCCTTATTCATATCTTGTGATTTCTTAGTATAAGCTCCTAATTTATAAATAATTCTTATACACTGTACTATACGTTTGAAGATTTATTACAGAAAAAGGAATACTAACTTAAACACAGGAAACATAAAATCATGCAGATTGTACAGTATGAATATACATACATCCAAAAATAAACATAACATAAAACGTAGGATTAATTCTTACAAAAATTACTTGAACTTATCTTATTATTTATTGATAAATCATTAAACAACCAGAAAAGAACAAATTGAAAGAGTCAAAACTGAGTCTTTAGTTTTTAAAAGAATTTTTGACGCATGCTTCCTCCTTCTAGACCTCTTTCGCGATGCCTTGACCTTCCACTTACGGATGCAGATGATATCAACCGGAATCGTCAATCATTTGGAAGTCTTCTGAACGCGAAATGAGATTTTCTCTGTTATATAAGGATACCTCCTCCACCCCGTATGTTTCTATTACTTCCGCCTATGTCACCATTTCTGTAATATCAGTTATTTCATCAAATTTGTTGTTTGTTATTTATTTTGTGGATTCCTCGGCATTCACCACACCCATAGCCCGCCACTTTTTGCAGCAAACAAAAAAAATTACTGTTTTCACCGTTCATTACGCTTTTACATACGGTTTCAAGGTTAAAATATCCATCTTTATGGGCTAAAGGATTTATTCAAGCTTGTCATATCTCTCCATGCTTCAATCAACCACTTTATAACATCTAACATGTCAGTCTTTTTCGGAACATTTACGTAAAGTTTTCATTATTATCAATCACCTATAAACTGAGAAGATCCCGCGGGTACATTTTTCTTTAACATTTTAGTCGCCTTAGTCCATTGGATGGTAAACATAAGGCATTAGTGTCCATCTGTGAGTTCGTCAATGGCCGGATAATACACCTTTTCTTGGAAATCTGTTGCCTTTCAAATATATTTCTCCAATCGATACAGATACTTTATGATATCAGGTTTCAAATATTTCCGAGTTAATTCATGCTTTCTTTTGATGTTTGTAATATTGAGATAGTGAGTCCTGATTTGTAGTATTTTAAAAGCTATAGATTTCTTTGGAGTAACTTTGGCTAACCTAAGCTTGTGGCTGTTACTGCAAACTAAGGTGGCGACTCATTCTTTACTTATATTCTGGTGTGGCAGTTTCATCGTCTTATGCAAATGTGTTTGTAGAAGGCATCTTATCATTTGAGTCCGTTTTGGCAGTTTTAGAATTGCTCCGCAGAAATTCCTTCCTTTTAAATAAGCTTTAATGGTCGAAACAAATTCAGATTTAGGACCCCTAAATTCAAGCGTTTACATTTTATTGAATTAAGCATAACAGCGGTTAATGAACTATAGCTTTATGCTTGTGATACTCTAGTTTGTAATTCGAAGTAGTAAAAGGGAAGACCCATTTACACAATGGAATTTTTCAAAACTACCTTATGGCGGCAGTTTGAAAACTAGCTAGGATTTTATATAAGTTGTAGTTACGTAATTATTATTACAACGCAAATTTAGGGGAAAAAATAAATGTAAACGCACTCAGAAAAATACACGATCTAAACGTCAATCAATTGTTGTAACAATATGACAGCCGGCAGGATATCAAATATAGCTAGTGGAATTTTTCCTGAAAATTTACCAACAGCTAGCCTACTTTTTGGCGCTTCAATTTGAAAACATTCCTCCGAATTAAAAAATAGAGCATAGTTCAGTATTATAGGTGAAGATAATAGCTTATGCTATTAAAATGTATATCCAATTTTAGTATTGTTATAACGGAGACAGTGAAGTGTTTCGAACGTAATCGCTTAAAATTAAGGATTTTCTCTAGTCATAACTATTTTTAAAACTAAACTTACATAATTATTAGAACAGTTATTAACAATATTATATGTGGACCAATAAGTGAAAGGAGCAGATCGCAGCAAAAAATAATTAATAAAATACAGTATAATAAGGTACAGAGTTATATCTTTTCTAAACCACGAAGTAGTCATTCTGATTGTGTATGAACTCTTTCCAACAGCAATTACGAACTTTCCTAAAGTTTAAATTACCTAAATTAATTTTAACAGTTAAATACATGAAAACTACATTAAATTTCGTTTAATGCATAATAATATAAATATAATTACATTTTTGTATAATGTAGTAGGATAATTTCTACTTTTCCAAACATGCAGTACCTACATTCCAGTATATACATACAATGCGGATTCATGATAAAGTAATGCAAACGGAGATATGCGAACTCATATTCGTCTGGGTGCATTAGTACTTATTTACATATCGTCTGAACAAATACGTTTCACTAACTGTAAGCAAATGTCCATTTTCCATTAATGACAAATTTGCTTTCTCAATAAATCGTGTTGTCATCATTAAAAGTTTTGGTAAATGTTTTGGAACTTTAAATTTATACCGCCATAGAACTGTACATACATATTTGAAAAGTATAGATAACAAATAAATATTATTTAGTTTTGTGTCATGTAAAAATCAGTAGATTGCTTTTAATTTTGTTGATTAAATATTTTTTGCCAAAAAAGGTTAATACGTGAAACAAAAAGATGTAAAAAGCAAGATAAACACAATAGGTAACTGGTAAAAATATAGATTAAATTAGTTAACTCGAGTAATAGATTATAAAATAAAGAAATATGTATACATATTTACTGTCGCCTTACAATCTACTGTACAGCATGAAAGGTAGTGGGTTGGTTAATTTTAGGATAAATTAAATTACGTTGGTTCTTTTATTTAAAATATTGCAATTCAAATAAAGATCAAAGACTGCTGCTAGCTAAAAAGATATCCTGATTACTATAATATAAAGATATCTGAAGGAAGAATATTAATTTTCTAGAAACTGCATAAGAGGGAGATAATTCAAATGTTTCGGACAGTATCTAGCACTAAAAAGTGCAATTACCAATACAAATATTGGTGCATGTTAGGAACGCAGCAAGACATTTCTCACAAATATATTCCTATATAATATCGTCATAGATTTTGTAGTACGTCAAATTTATCAGTACAGTATATTTAGCATACAGAGAATAACGATACGTAACTTTTCTTTGCTGACCCTGCATATGTTTCAATAATAATTTTAAATTGTAAAAATAAAGAGTTTCTTTGTGTGACTAGTAATGCAGAGGTTACAGAAAATGTTCAAGATTTTGTTTCACTCTGTATATTAATGAAATATAATTTCAACTTATATTGTTAACACATAACTAAAATTAGTTAAAAAAATGATTTGAAGTTACTTATTTGGTATTTCTGTAAACAATATAAAAACCTAACGCCATCATTTTCAATTAACTCTCTATGCACGTCCATCAAACAGAAGTTATATTTTGTCCAACTATATAAAACAAAGGTGAAAACTAAGGTTGCGTAGACTTCTCAATATTTTCGAAGGATATACACGAAATGATCCAGATTAACTACACAGCACTCCTACTCACGTCTTATAAGTTAAATTAGCAAAATAGGAGTATTTTTAATACTGATTAATGTACAATTATCAAAAAAGACAAATGAATAGCGCATTTAAACCATATTCCGAAGAAAATTCAAATCCTCATATTATTTTCAAATGGAATACCCTATAGATGTCTTTTGAGATACATTTGTTCGTGATATAAATTTTTCAGTAGGGTGTGGTCTTAAAATAAATAGATATGGCATTAGAGATTTTCTACGTTCCGTTCACGTCATTACTGACATCCCAAGCATTTAAGTCTGTTACTATTTCATTAAAATGCATATAATTTGCAAATAAATGAAAAGCTATTGCGAAGAACATACAGGATGTCCATGAAATAAAATAGAAGAATATGAAAAATGGAAAGATCTAATCTTATTAGACTTAAAATCCGAAATATTTTGCGAAAAAATGATAAAGATATTTAAAATAAAAATTTTCTTTATTATTCACAGCCGAAATATTCGTTCGTAAGCATGTTATTGAACTCTTAGCATGCCCTTTGAATGGTATACAGTGTTATGTTGTAGTTCTTACAACATCGATAGCTGTGTTATTTGAGTATATGCAGTCTGCGCGTAAGTATGCGAGTTCGGTTGGATGGATACACATTCTGCATTCATAAGCGGCACATATTACAATTTCTTAGGATTTTTTTAATTCAGACGTTCTCGTCGTAGTTGACTCAAAATTTTAGGCTTCCTATACTCTAAACAAGATGTGGTCAACTCTAAATCATTCTGGGGAGTTGGTTGCAACTAACTGGTCGCCAGTTGCGCTATTCTTGCTCTGTATTAATGGAAATACATTCCCCAAAAATGTCGAAAGCATACTCAGCAAATATTTCTGGCGCACTTAATTTTTAAGCATACTGTTTATTGGAAAATACGTATTAGGTATTCAAAACATCGCTTTGATTTTTTCGTGAACGATGTTATGGATAAAAGGGGTACGAATATAAATCTTCTTATATCAAATAAACACCCTATAAAGGATGTATATGCGTTGGCGCAAAAGCTATATCCAACGGCAATTTTCGTTGGATTCCGAATCGAAAATCTTTTGCGTCAATTTATACACACCTTGTATATTAGTAATTATTTGAATAACACCTTTGAATACATGTTCAAAGATATTACATATGATGGATCTAGTACCTGTCGACTTATTTCATTTAATTTTTTGGAAAAGATTTATGAAGTGCAAAGTTCAATTTGAACATCAATATCTTCTATTCGATATTAAAGATGCATGTAAATCGATTTTGAGATTATTATATTAATTGCATAGATAGCTATTTATAGTTCTAAATTAATATCAAAAATTATAAATGTACTGTTTCGAAAATCTACTTCAAACACATTCAACTAAAATGTATACAGGTAAAACATGTTTTGAACAGCGCAATCATATCAACTATTTTCCAATAAAGAAAATTCTTCTACGTGAATAGATATAAACAAATAAAACATTGATATGTTTTCCACAAAATGTAACTCCTAACAAATCTCGGTTTTATTTCTGATTTATATCCGCCTAAATGCAAATAATCACTCCTCATATTTTTTATACATGGTCCACAATAGTAGGATTTGCGATAGGTCAAGAAACAACAAACAGTTATTACGTATTAGCGCTCATTTTTATTTACACTTGATAATTGGAGAAAAACTTTTTACACTCATGTTGTTCTAAATTTTGCCACGCCCAACATGCATCACGGCCAATCTTGGTACGTTACTTCCTATAATCCCCTTCAACTCGAATTTTTTATAAAGATTTGCTTTACCAACAAACTTAAGCACTTATCAACAATACAGGCAGTTACTTGACCGACTTACCCTATCTTTATCAAGCAGTCACATTCAGATCTCTTCGAATTTTCACTGCAAAGACACACAGGACGCAATTGATACGGCGTCCTTTCAAACGATATACTAGACACAATGATGCGTCACGAAAAAAAAGTCGTAAACGAAAATTATCATATTATTTGTACTATGCTATTACCGAGTGGAGGGGGTCCTAACGTTGCGCGGGATGTGTATATACATATATATAACTTGAATGACCTACCGAGATGAGAGCGGTTACTTTAAAACGCCTAGTAGTACATTCAGTTCGTTTATACGAATAGAAACTGAAAGTTGTCGGTCGAATTGCGTGAAATGTCAGTGTTGCACAGGGTATTTATTAATAGCTTGAATAGAAGAGGGGTCTTAGGAACCCTCAACCATGTTAAACAATACAGCGCCGGCGAAGAAAATTGTTACAAATCGAACATTCCTGACGTTCAAATTCCCAGCACGCACGTGGTAGAATATGTTATGAAAGATTTCGGAAAGTGGCACGATAAAGTCGCACTGGTAGGAATTTTTCAATTTCTATTAGAATTTTACAGTAGATATAGCTTGTGAAATCAATCGATTATTGTAACCACACACTTATTAAGCAACTTCAGTAATTTAGAGAGAATAAAGTCCCCTATTTTCTGAAAGTTAGTATATAACATTGAAAACAATGAATAACATTTAACATAATGGAATTTCAAGACCAATCCAGTAACGGTAATTTCTTTTCAACATGGACGATTTTTGTAACGTTTTTGTATTACTTTTGGTACATAGCCCCCTTTATAAAATACAGTAACCCCTGGCACTTTGTGTTGTTGTGGATGACCAAATCATTGCAGAAGGTAAATGATTTACTATCTCACGCAGTAAATGTGCTGCCAGGTTTGCCAATTTTTCAGTAGACCTACCGATTTTGAATGATTTAGAAAGATTTCTACCTATTTAACCTTAATTTAATTCCTGTACATTCCTAATATACAATTACTTATTTATCCCATTAATACAATGAAAATAAATTAAATATTATGTATGCCTTTTCGTACTTAGATACAAGCAGTACATATACTACCGTCCATAAGTTTAGAAGCAAGGTGAAATTCCTTTAAAACAATACAACTGATAGGCATATCGTAAAATTGTTAATCCCTATTATAACTGATTGTATGCAAATATAAAATTGTACGTATAATTCATGAAGTCCAAACATTTAGGTACAAATTTCTCTCGAATACATTTTATTACTCTTTTCCAAGAATACGACTATTGTTTGAGGAGGATATGGGTAGGATACCTCTTACTTTCGGTCAAATACTTTAGTACTACTTCGGTAATCGTTTAGCGCCCGTGGTGAGGTATTAATCCTTAATGTCGTATGGCTTGCTTGTGCCGAATTAGTTTTCTGAAATGATTCCGCAATTGTAACAATTTGGTAAAGTACTAAGCATAAAAATTCCAAAACGTAGACAGTTGACTGTAGAACAACGTAGTAATATTTATACTCTTTGTGACGAACGATACATCGAAAGAGAAATTTGCCCTACAGTTAGGGATTTCACAGAAAGGTCTACATTAAACATTCGCCCAGAGAAGAGAAACACGACAGAATCTTAATAGAAGATCTGAAGCTAAATTTATAGTAACGACTTCGAAATGAGATCGACGTCTAACAGCACCGGATGTCGCAATGCGCGTTTGTACGCAACAACCAACAAATATTTCTGTTACTACCGCCAAGAAACGATTATTTGGTAGAGGGTTTAGATAACAGTTTTTAAAACGCGCGCATAAAAGGAAACGACTAACATGGGCAAGAGAACATGCAAACTGATCACTGGATGATTGGAATGCAATCTTATGAACCAGCGAGTTCAAATTTCTTATTGGTGAGCCGCTTGTGTTACAGTAAGGCAACGACCCCGAACATACGGCTCGAATCTGTAAAAACCTTTTAAGGGATAAAACAGCAAGAAACGAACAAAAATTAATAGTTTGACATCCTCAAAGTCCGGATTTATCCCCATAGAGCTCCTATTGGATAAGTTTGATCGAAGGGCTACACAGCGAGAACTTCAGAACATCCAACACCTATGAAAATATTTACATGGCAACAAATTGACGCGGACTGTCTCGAAAAGTTGCTTAGAAGAATATTAAAAAGATCGTCAAAAATAAACTTACCAGCTAAATAATGCATAAATAATATTACATTTGAATTAATTTACTCTTATTTGACGTCAGTCGCTTATTTTGTATAAATTCATTAATGATTACAATAAAATTTTGTTGTATCTGTGACTGTTTGTAAAATCTGTTGCTGCTTTCAAACTTTTGGACAGTAGTGTATGTGACGTATTTCCACTAATTAACTTCCTGTTAATACAATCCCTTGTCTATGATATTGATTGGCATAGTTAAATCGATATTCTTTTTTATATATCTTCTCATACATCACGAATGTTTGTATACGTAGATATATGCCTCGTTAAAATGCCGTCTTTATGCTGCAATAAATATTTTTCTAAAATAACATTGTTACAAACTATTTTATCTTATGTAACAAAAAATGTGGAGCAGATTAAAACTGTCATTATTTCATTAAACCATAAAGCAGAAAGTATACAATGCAAGCAAGTTCTTGAGGAATCTAACGTAGTAAACCAATTAAAATATATAGAAAGTAATTGTAGTGACACTTTCAATGTTTTGAATAAACCAAAGACAGTGTTTGGCATGTTTTCCGTTAATTTGGCAACGAAAATTATTGAAAATAAACGTGGACATACCACACACATATTAAAAAAACGTTGCGAAAAGCATTTTAATTTATATTTGCACGATTACTTACCATACTTTAATATTGTGTATATCACAAGAGATTTTCAACATTTAAAAATGTATTCACATCAAAGAAAACCAGATTTACAGACGAAAATTTAAAAAGTAATAATAATACCTGCAAATAATAACCATTTGTTAATGTAATATCTAATGTATTAACTTTATTAGTAAAATTGTAGTCGCGATGTTCATTTAAATTACTGTGCTTAAATAATTTACAACATATTGTGACTCACAGTGGATGCACACAAAATGATGCACTTATAATAATAATTATTTTTGAAAGTTAAAAAAGAAACAATTAATATTTAGTTGGGTTTCCTTTAGATTTTATAATTTATTATAATCTATTTGGAACATTCCATTCTTGTAACAAAGCATTTTTTAGATCATTCCTATTGGATATTCGATGACTACGCACCTTTGCTTGAAGTATAAGCCACAAATTTTCAATAATGTTTATGTAAGGTGATTGAGCTGGAGTTTTCACCGTACTGCGGCAGTTAGCACATGGGCTGAAAAGTCCCGGGCCTAACACATAGATGACGCTAGTTTTACTGCAGTCACCTTTCTCTCAGTTAGTACTAACCTTCAAAAGACAGCTGTTAAAATTTCATGATATTCTATTCATTAGTTTGTGAGTTATTGTGCTAAGAGTCACGCTACTTTTGTTATTTTCAAAACAATGGATCAAAAACAATTTCGTGTTTTAATTTTACACTGCTTCTTGATGGAAAAAAATACCGTTCAAGCGATACAATGGCTTGAAAAGTGTTATGGGGACTCCGCTCCATCAGAAACAACAATAAAACGTTGGTTTGCTGACTTCAAACGTGGTCGTAGACACCGATGATGCAGAACGCAGTGGACGTCCAAATGAGGCGGTAACACCAGAAAACATCAAAGAAATCCACAAAATCGTTTTGAATGATCGAAAAGTAAAGTTGCGTGAGTTAGCTGACATCATAAAGATATCAAAAGAACGTATTGGCTTTATATTGCATGAGCATTTGACTATGAGAAAGCTCTGTTCAAAATGGGTGCCGCGTTTGCTCACTGTTGACCAAAACCAAGAACGTGTTGATAATTCTGAGCAGTGTTTGGTCATATTTAAACATAACAAACCGGAATTTTTGCGTCTATATGTGACAATGGATAAAACATGGATCCATCACTTCACTCCGGAATCAAAACGATCGTCATCTGAGTGGACAGCAACTGGTGAACCTCGTCTAAAGCGCCCGAAAGCACAACAATCGGCTGGAAAGGTTATGGCCTCGGTATTTTGGGATGTGCGTGGTGTAATATTCATCGACTATCTTGAGAAACGAAATACCATCAACAGTGATTATTATATAGCGTTATTGGAGCGTTTGAAGGCCGAAATTGCAAAAAACGACCGCATATGGGAAAGAAAAAATGTTGTTTCATCAAGACAACGCACCGTGTCACAAGTCAATCAAAACAATGGCAAAACTACATGAATTGAACTTCGAATTGCTCCCATATCCACCGTATTCGCCAGATTTGGCTCCCAGTGACTACTGGCTGTTCGCTGACCTCAAAAAAATGCTCGCCAGTAAGAAATTTCGCACGGATGAAGAGGTTATCGCTGAAACAGAGGCTTATTTTGAGGCAAAAGATAAATCGTTCTACAAAAGTGGTATTGAATGTTAGAGCGGCGCTGGAATGATTGCGTTGCTCTTAATGGAGATTATGTTGATGAATAAAGCTAATTTCGAACCAAAAAAACCGTGTTTTCTTTGTTAGGCCCGTGACTTTTCAGCCCATGTGTTATATAACAACCATTCCTGGACCACACGCGAAGAATGTTTCGGGTCGTTGTCCTGGTAAAATCTCTGTGTCAAGTTTCCTACCACTAGACACTAAATTCTGTTGAAGAATGTTTAGGTATATAAACCTATCAATAGTACGTTCAATAAAATGAGGGTTTCCAACACCAGCAGCAGAAACAGCCCTGGACCATTACATGCCCACCACCATGTTTAACAGTAGGTTTTAAATGGTGCGGTTTTAATTATTTATTCTTTTTTCTCTACACACTACCCTTCCCATCTGAGCCGCAAAGATTAAATTTATTCTCATATGAGAATATAACAGTTTTCCAGAACTCGAAATTTTTATTTTGATCCCGTAATGCAAACTTTAAAGGACTTCTTTTATCCCTCTGGCTTATAAACGGTTTCTCCTGGCTATTGGTCCGTGGAAATTGGCACACTGTAGAGATCTTCGAACTGTTTCTGCATTCACGCTATTTCCCAGTTCACACGTTTCACCTCCCAGGTTAACTTAGGAGCATTTAACGGTGGATTATTTCTAGATTGTCTAATTATCCATCACTCCTTTTTTTTTCGCTATTTCCCGTTGACTTTTGTTTTTCTTATGGTGAAAAACTACTAATTCTCGCTCTTCCAACGTTGTCAGTCGACCCATATTGAACTACTCTAAATTATAAGCTGCTGCTGATAAAATCGCACTACTTTTCCCAAATAATTACTTTTCCTAACATTTTCAGCTTCTTACCAATTTATATACCACTGCATCATTTTCACTGTGTTTATATAAAGCGGCACGTTCCTGGTGCTGCGTTATCTCTTCTTTATTCACGAAAATATAAGGCGCAAACACTCGCCCAGCTGAAGAATTAGTTACAGACATGTATACATCATTCTTAGGCAGAGATAAGAAGAATCTTATCTCTGCCTGACCTTGTCCTATGTACAAGTTCATGTCATTAAATATAAAATGAAACGTGTATATCTGCTTATATTGAAGGACAAATATTTCGGATATATCTTCGTATAGTAAGCAATACCGGTTACCTAAAATATGCTCCTCTCTGCTTATAATTGCATTGTGATTTTGAAAATAAATTATAAATTCAATGCCAACCTAATAAAATCGCGATTAATTTTCATACTTAACATATTTTATGATGCGCTAGAAAAGGAACGAGAACAAACACTAAGTAATTAATTTCGTAATCGAAACTAGTTTTTTGCTATTCGCACAGTTGTGTTTAAAATAAAACTAACACAAAACCTGACATATTCATCTGGCACGATACCTTTATATTTATTTATAGCAACAAACACATACACGTGTTGAAAGTTCATTGGCTTCTCTCTTACACCTAAACATTCTATCCAAAAGTAAACAGTAATATCTTTTCATTACAAACACGCGTATGAATCGACAAACGACGAATTTTATTGAATATTTTACCTAACGCATTAAAATTCATATGAATATTTAAAGAAATCCGTCTTTGCTTTAATTTCATATTTCATCGTACACTTACAATTATTTACACCAGGAAAAATCTTCAGATAACCATTGCAAAAAAGATTTTAAGTATATTAATAATTGTGATACAATTATCATAATGTAAAACTAAAAATATATAAAGTTCGTCGATTTCAAGTAAATTGTTTCCCTATAGAAAAAAAAACTAAAGAAAATGCACACAAAATCTTGCGAAAGTCTACATACAGGTTAAAACCGTATACAGGGACTCCCAGTGAAAACGATGCAGTAGTACATAGTTTGGTAAGAAGCTGAAAATGTTAGGAAAAGTATTTATTTGGGAAAGGTAAATTGAGTATTATATCTACTATTCTTGAAATACATTACAAAAATAAAACAAAACTAATTCGAACAGGTATTACGAATTCTAACCAGATAACATTACAGCGGTTACATACTCAACATTACAGTGAAAATGATACAGCCCAGTACACAATTTTTATTCGAACAGCAAAAGCCCATAGATGCACATATACTTTACGTCTTTATCTGTTACAACTGTGAAGTGCGATTGCGACAGACAACATGAAAGTCAACAGGAAATTGCAAAAACATTAAATAGATGTGCATCCAAAATACAGTATATTATTCAAGATATAATCACGAAACAGAGTGAAGAACAAATGTAAAATAAGTAAAGAAAATATTTAACGAACATAACGAGGGGTGGATTATTAGACGATCTAGAAATAATCCACTGCTAGGTGCTCATAAGTTAACCCTAGGGGTGAAACGGGTTCTTGGAAATACCGTAAATGCAGAAGGAGTTCGAAGAACTTTGGGATGTACCAATTTACACGGACGAATAGCTAGGAGGAAATCGTTTATAAGCTAGAAGGATAAAAAAGTCGCTTACAGTTTGCATTGCAGGATCAAAATAAAGATTTCCACTTCTGGAAGACTGTTTTATTCTCCTATGAGAGTAAATTTAATCTTTTCGGCTCAGATGGAAAGGGTAATGTGTGGAGGAAAAAGAATGAAAAAATAAAACCGTAACATTTAAAACTAACTGTTAAACATGGAGGTGGGCATGTAATGGTCTAGGGTTGTGATTCTGTTGCTGGTGTTGGAAACTTTCAGTTTATTGAAGGTACTATGGAAAGGTTTATGTACTTAAACATCGTTAAACAGAATTTAGTGTCTAGTACCAGGAAATTTAACACAGATGATTTTCGATTTTACCAGGACAACAACCCGAAACATTCTTCGCGTGTGGTCCAGGAATGGTTGTTATATAACTGCCGCAGTACGGTGAAAACTCCAGCTCAGTCACCTGACATAGACATTATCGAAAATTTGTGGCTTATTCTTGAAGCAAAGGTCATCGCATATCCAATAGGAATGAGCTAAAAAATGCGTTGCTACAAGAATGGAACAGTATTTCGCCAGATTATACGCATAAGTTAGTAAAATCTGTTCCAGAGAAATTACAATTAATTATAAAATCTAAAGAAAACCAAACTAAATCTTAATTGTTTCTTTTTTAACTTTTAAATATAATTAAGTTATCTGATTAGAATTCATAATACCTGTTCGAATTAGTTTTGTTTTATTTTTGTAATGTATTTCAAGAATGGTAAATATAATATATGTAATTTACTTTTCCCAAATAATTATTTTACCTAACATTCCCAGCTTCTTACCATTTTCACTGAGTCACTGTATGTACAAAACCTAGTCTTTCTGAAATAGGGAAAGTCCCGTTATTTAAAGAAGTAACAAGATATGTAAAGTAATTTCAATTGATTAAAGTTCTCCTAACTATCAAGATGGAACGAAGAAGAGAGATTTCGAATAGCAACAAACAGTTAGTCGTTAATTTGAAAAATAAAGGGAATTAGCAGAAATTTCAAAAATTGTTTGTAGACCTCAATAATCTGTACAAGCAGTCCTACGCAGTTATAGTCGTAGTGGTATATTTGAAAATAAATCGCGTAGTGGTCATCCATGCTTGCTTTTCTCGAGGGACAAACGGTATGTCCTTAATAAGATCAAGGGAAATCGTGCAATGAAAGTAGCACAAGGTATCGCATTAGAGTTGGGAGAAACTATGTAAGTAGAATGTATTCGCAGAATTTTGCGAAAATCTGGTTATAATGGGCGTAGCGTTAAACGTAAACCACACATTAGTGCCGCAAACAGAGCCAAAGGATTGGAATTCGCTCGCAAGTATGAAAATGAGGAATGTAGTTACTGCAATAAAGTGTTATTTACAGACGAAGCAAAGGTTAACCTATTCCAATCTGATGGACATATTAAAGTTTGGCGGCAGCCTAATGCTGAGTTTAAAAAAGAAGATGTGCAACCTACAATTAAGCATGGTAGGCAGTCGGTTTTACTTTAGGATTGTCGGCGGCTGGGATAGGAAATATTTAGTTTATTGATGGAATTATGGGCAAGCGTAAATATGTTAATATTTTGAAGGCAAATTTCATTCAAACTGTTAAATAATTGGGGCTTGGTGAGGAATGGATATACCAAAAAGACAATGATCCTAAGCATATGTCTTATCTGGCAATGGAATAGATCAACTTCATCCTCTCTCTCAGTCGCTGGATTTAAACCCTATCGAACATTCATGGGAAGAATTAAACCGTCGCTTAAGAGAAACGGCGCGATTCGCTAAAGCGCACCATAGCAGAATAATGGATATAAATACTTAAAGAAGTGACATAAAAATTAGTATACTGAATGCCGCGTAGATTAAATGCTATAATTAGTGCTAATGGAGGTGTTACGAACTACTGATTTATTATTAATAATTTTCCATATACATTTTATGTAGCACTTATGTATTGTGTGTAGACTTTAGTGAGATTTTGTTTAAATATTTTTTCGTTTTTCTTTTCTGTAGGAAAACAATTTATTTGAACTCGCCTAACTTTATATATTTCTAGTTTTACATTATAATAATTGCATTACAATTAATATTCTATTTTTTACTGGTGTATGTAGACTGTCGTGAGTAACTACATGTTACATTTAGTTTTACAAAGGTCATTACTTAACTTTTGTAATCTTATTTCCTTATCGTAAAGAATTGTTAATCTAGCTCAAGGTTTAAAATGTACCAAACATGTTTTTGTTTATTGTGATATTGAGATTTTACATACTCCAATTTCTGTTTTTCGCGGTGTCTAAACTTTAAATTAGTCAATTAATGTCAACTCTAACGATTTAATCAGAATTCGTTTATTAGCTTTTACTTTCTTATATCCGTAAACAAATATTTACTATTGCACAAAAATATTATGTCAGTTTCTTACCAATAATGTTGTTGATTACAAACAAGCAAAAGATAAAATAATTAGCATTAATTAACATTTCTCGTTGATTAAAAGTTGACAATCATGGTATGGTATTGTTTTTTCTTTCCTCCTTAATATGTATGTAGTTTTAAGTACATACTATGCTAAGCTCCTTTTGACTTTGTACTCTCATTCGTCACAGCTCGATTATTTGAAAAAAATAGAGATCAGACTTTTTATTTCTTTGGAAAATATATATCAAATAATTAGCCGTTAATTGGTTATACACAGTAGACGTCTAAAAAAAAATAACAACTATCAAAAATTAGTGAATATTCAAGACTGTCAAAAAGAAAAGAAAATATTTGGTTTAAAATATTCGTCGAATTCTTTCACTAAAAAACTGCATTTGTTTCAACATCAAAAGCATTAAAAAGATATGCTGAAAATATTTTAAAAACTATTATTTAGGTGTAAAAAAATCAAGTAGCTTGAAACACTTAGCAAACAAAGAACGTTATTCGTAAAAAAAACAGCATAATTTCAGTTCTATAATGAAGCTTTGGATTCCTTAGATCATGGCAAATATGCACACACTATTTCTTTACGAAGCGTTTGATTGCATCACTTCCAACCAAAGGAATGACATCTAAACTTAAACAAAGAGGCGTGATATAATGGATAACTTAAATCTTGATGTAGTTCGAAAGATAATATACACTTTTTACAGGAAAAAAATTAAGCACCTAGAATTGGTATTATACCGGATTCGTTAAGAATCGTCATCACAGCGAATATTCAAGTCAACACTGTGGTAATTCCTAACATAATAATGCTGCTAAATGCAGCTATGGTATTGGTGGCATCATTCACGGGAAGGACAATCTGAGGAGAGAAAGAACGCTAACATGCGGACATGTTTCTGCTTACCCGGCGTCATCACTGCGGTTTCAATCGATTCTTCTACTCAACACATTGCAATTACCTCTCTGCTACTATCACCGTATCTAAACACAACAGCCTAAGCGAGCATTCTTGGCGTTATCTAGTGGTATTCAAGAACGACACAGTCATCTGCATACTGCAGACTGTGGTAATTGTTAAAAGAAAACCGATTCAAATGGAAAAAAGTAATAGAAGAGTGAAAAGTCCAAGAATTATTAAGTAGATTATTGTTTATTTGCCATTTGACAGCTAAAGATAGCAAAGAAGTAGTTATTACCTGATAAAACCTGAGATGATATTCACGATATAGCAAAAAAGGACTGACGTGACAACCCACTACATTTAGAGACAAGAATCAAATTGTATAGAGACAAGTACAAATGGTTAGGGTCAATGAGCTGAGTTATTATCTAGATAAAACAAAAGAATATTCTTGACGTCACCATAAAGACATGTCAAGACCAGACACCACCAAGACACAGCAAATGACGCGAGCAGTCGAAATGAAAATAATAAGAGGTATTCATGAAAAAACACTATTTGACAGAATCAGAAGCGAAGATCTAAGATAACAAGGCAAAACACGAGACGTGGGAAAGTGGATAAGAAAACGAAGAAAATGCTGGAACAAGCACGTAAGCAGAATGAGCGATGATAAACTGGTAAAAAGTACCAAAATAAATAACCCTGTCGGAAAAAGAAATCAGGACAGGCCATCAAAACGCTGAAAAAAATGCTGGACACTTACATCCGAAGAGGCATAGGAAGAAAGCAGAAGAAGAAGAATTGAAACTGTATTTTACATAAAATTAGATACCAAAGCTACTTTTCTACGTAGTCACTGTTCAAATTTAGGCACTGTGGTGTCGTTTTATCAGCTTTTCTATACGATCTGCATACTCAGTTACCGCCACGTTGTTGAACTATTGATTAACGGCTGTTTAAGCTCATCATTACTTCTGTAGCGTTGTTCGCTCAAATTTCAATTTAGGGATTAAGCGAAACTCACTTGGGGCTAAATCCGGAATGCAGGCGGATGTTGAAAAATTTACCACCAAAACTACTGAAGCAAGTCCTGTGACTCCACTGCTTAGGATTTCGCGCCGCTTGTTTCAAATAGCGCGGTGAAGTCGTTGAAGTGTCTGACAGTAGGCAGGACACCCTTACGATCCCAGTATAATACAGTATAATCTCTCTGATGCTCAAAATTTTTGTTCTTTTTTTCGGTTTCATTGGGGATTGCAGATAATGCTATTGCATTGATTGGCACTTTGTTTCTGGTGTGAAATGTCATAACTAAGTCCCATCATCAGTGAGAATATGATTCAAAGCTTCATCACAATCTTTGTTGTGGCGACTGAGAGTCCAGCTGCCATTCGTTTGCTTTTGTGTTCCTCTGATAAAATTTACTTTATCCCAGATCTGCACTAACAATTCCATATAACACAGTTCTTAAAATTTATGCAAAGAATGCGCAGTTTTTTAATTGTGAAATGCCTATTTTCTTGAATCTTTGCTTCAATCCTAGCTTTGACTGCGTCAGTTATCATTGAGGGTTGGCCCGAGCGACCTTCATCCTGAACATTCTTCCGCCCGCCATTAAAAATCATACACCACTTCCGAATTGATGTTTCGTTCATTACATTAGCGGAAACCTCAGTTATCTGTCTTAAAATTTCGATTGGTCGGACTTTTTACGCGTTTAAGATGCGGATAATACTACATACCTCACACTTGGCGGGATCGTCAATTTTGTAACATATTTTCGCACAGCTGGGCAGTAATCAACCGTATTGGCTTGTAGCTGCCGCCAAACTGAAGCGGATGAGTACCAAGCTTAGTGGTGAGTCGGTGGTGGTAGTGGAGGACACGGTCACGAGTGAAAACGTTCTTTACTTACCGAATGGCCCTCGTACAGTTACATAGGACTGCAGGATTTTGTACCTGCGCCTTTACAGAGGTACCAGATATGAGTAGAAATATACAAAAGAAAGTGTTAACATTACGTTTATAAATAAAGTCATTCAATGTCATTTTATTTTGATGAACAAATGTTCGTCGTAAAATAGGACGTGCCTTGATATTGTGTTACATTTTGTTTAGAAAACAGTAAGTAAATAATCAAGTAAAATATTTGTTGACACAAAATACACACAAATAAAAAAATATTAACATATTTTTATTTCTTCAGTAGAAAAGAATATTAAAGTATTATGAAAATAGTCCTGCTTAAACAAACAAACGAGATAAAGAAAAAGCTGAAATGCTATATACATATATGGCAATAATGATAAAACGAATCCAAGTACATGATTCCGTATTACCTATTTGGGCTTTTATTTCCTCTTGTCCTTATATATGTACTTACAAATAGTTAATAAATGAAAATGCTAGATAATTTATTACACTGTTATTTTTATACTAATATCTTATAAAGTAATACGCAACTTTTTATCATCTGTACATATAGTAGCTATACTCGAACACAAACATTTTTAAATCGAACAAGATACTAACAGTTCAAATCGAAGACTAAATGACAATAACATGTGGACATATAACACGGTCAATTATGTAAATCGAAAAGTTTCAAGAACCAGTAATATATGTTATTAAAGTGCGTGTACCATGTAAGTATCGTAAAGTAGAAGATTATAGAGGTAACTAATTGATCATCTGGTACATAAATTATTTTTAGAAAACAGTATAACCGTTAATAACAATTTTATTGTCGTAATACGAAAAAATAATATGTTTACGTTGACTGCAATTTAAAAGTGTACATGCATTATGTTTTAGAAAACAATACAACTGCAATAATAATTTTATTGTTGCAATATGAAAAAAAATATTTTTATATCTGCAGCAATTGTATTTGGAAAATGCTTTTTTCAATAATTTTGTCAATTCAGTAAGACTTACCTTGCGTTTTTGCGACGCCTTATTCTGACGAACGAGCTTACGTAATTTGAGCTACAAAACTAAGTCCTGGAACTAGATTCTGGCGACAACATTCCCACCGTTAGAAATTGATGTCTACCGTAAGGAACGTGTAGGGTTTCTATTGTTCACATATATATACATTGCTTATATCGGGGAAACGAGAAAGACAAAAAGGGTGTCATGTTTAAATTTGTATGTTGATAAACAACCTACATTTTCAGTAATGGTTGGTTATTTTTTGTATACTTTCCTTCTATTATTGATCTGGTCATGACATCAATATAAAGGTAAATAGGGTTTTTGTTTTGTCGATAAAATTTGAAATATTTCATTAATGATGTTCCGCGTTAATTAAAGTTTTTAAAATTATTAGTAGAATAAAAAACAAACTTTTTTAACCAAATGCAATACACGTACAGCAAAGTTAAATCTAAATAGATGATCTCTAATTTGAGGAAATAAAACCTAAAGTAATTTTTACATCTTCTCGCGAAAGAATTCTGTTTGAATTCCATGTTAATAGAATTTGTTATAGTTGGTATTTTAATCTGACTAAATATTACCTTAACGCTCATTTATAGAGCTGCGCAATTTCGTCCGCATTGCAGTGCCGGCTCGTGATTCATCAGATCGTCTAACCGTTATTCTAATTCCAGTTTTGTGATCGAGTTTAAACACGGTACAACGTGCATTTTGATACCTGTTGTTGCTGTAAAGTGCTGATGTCAAATGTATGTACAAAAACAAGGCGACTACTTACTAGTCAAATAAATTTATAGGGGAATTTCCTGACTTCATTTACAAGGGTGCAATCGATCGTTGTATAAATGGGACTGTAAGAAACATATGCGCAGTGCACAATACCAATTTAAAAAAAGTGATGTAAGACGGAAATCGTATTTTCTACATGATTTAAGTTATACAGTCATGTACACGAAAATAACAGTGGCCTTAATTTGGCTGAAATATCAATTTATACGTTAAATAAAAGAAATTCATGTTTATTGAACTTTTTATTTCTCCATATTCCATAACCACAGTAATAAATCAATAGATTTCTTAATACCAAAGAGGAAGTAAAACTATTTATATTGTAGAACATAGAAAATAATTGAGCATTCAAATAACAGTCATTCCAAAATACTATCCAAATTCATTTTTGCTTAAGTAGTCGCACCGAAAAACTTATTCTTTATCATCTCTTGATACCTGTGGGGCAGTGAGTTTACCAGTTGTCTCTATTGAAACTTTTACCATTCAGCGTGGCCTATTCTTGACAGATCGTCAATACTCGCTTAGCAGCAGATATAGCCTCTTTCAATTCCACCCATAAATTTTCAATTGGGTTTCGTCGATTGTGATGGCCAACCCAAAACGCGAACGTTATTATCTCGAAACCTTGTTTTCGCTTCACAAGAAACATGTTTTGGATCGTTATCCTGCATATACAACCATATTAGTGGAATTTCTTTCTCTGCAGATGTCAAGAGTACAGTTTGTAGTATGTTTACATAAACATCACCTTGACATACTTTCCACCGATCGTCAATATTAGTAGTAGATACAGCCTTTTCAACTCCACCCATAAATTTTCAATTGGCTTTAAGTCTGGCGATTCACATCATGCCTTCTGTATCTGTAAAGGGCCTACTCCATACCATGAAAAACACCCCCCACAAGGTAATGCTTGGGCCTCCGAATTCTTTCCGTCTTTTTGGCGTACGGGGGTTGAAATGTTGTCGATTGTGGTCTTCGTACGTGTCGCTGGTATGCACCAGAATTAAATAGAACTGTTTTAGTTTCATCTGTCCACAGTACATTACGCTAGTTTTTGAGGAAAATTTTGTCTCAAAAGATTTAAAATACGACTGAAGACGGTGGGTTGAAGCTATTATAATATACAGTATAATACGTTTTTAATGGACTGGGATATAATGGACAAACTTTTTAGGTGTCGATTTCAATCCTATTTAAATATCTGTATTTTAATTCTTCTTATAATGGACTCGTTTATAACGTTCTTTCGGTTATCATGGACTATAAAATCACAGCAAATGCACTAACCCCCTAAATAGTAAAATAATAAATTAGTCATTTTCCTTGAAATTCAAACCACCTAATATTTTTTAATAAAAGTACATTCAGGTAAAATGGAGAAGCATGGTTTTCGGGACACAGATCCTGTTTCACGAAATTTTGCCACTGATTCTTGAATAACTTGCCGCAAACTGTCATATGTGACTAGAAAATTTGAAAATTCTGCCCGAAATTCATTTATGCATAGTGGCAAAGAGTACGAGCATTCTCCATTTTCAAATTTATACCATTTCTGAAGTATGATTCTACAATGAAAACTTTGTGATTTATGGTAAACATTTTTGTGTCAATAAATCAATGTGGTACACATGACCAATGTACGAGAGTGGATCTCTATGCTTTACCTCTATCCCCTTACGGTAAAACTACAGTACTATTTTTATTTCTCGACATAGTCTCCCTCTACACTAATGCACACAGCCTCCTGGAAAAAATTTTCTCCAACCTCTGCAAACCACCTCCCTACAGCTTGTATCACTTCATAATTACTGGAAAAATTTGCCCCACATAAGATTTCTTTTAATTTGGAGAACAGCCTGCAATCACCAGGGGCCAGATCTGGCGAATATGGCAGGTACTCCACTAATTCAAAGCCTGCTTGATGTATAGTAACCATAGCAATACCAGATGTATGGCTGGCCTCGAAGAAATAATTTCATGGCTTGCTAGGGAGTAAATTTATATGATCATATAAGTATGTCTAAACCTCGTAGAATTTGTTTTTTATATAAAACACTGTTTTTGACATACAGAAAAAGTATAGATACAACTAAAATGGCTATAATGGCTGTGACCGATTATCAGTGTGACGTGCCAGTTGTGACATCGTCCTGCCCACATCACTGTAATAGTAAACAGTAACATTTTTTCACTTATTCTTCACAGAAAGATTATCTTATTTATTTTGTACTGAATATTCCAGGAAAGATAATCTTTTTATATATTTACATGTATGCATTAAGCTTGGAAATAACAAAAGTCGCATATATGAGATAACATATATCATATCAACAAATCCGTAGATTTAGATGCCTAAGTAATATGTTCGTTTATATTGACTTCTATATGTATAATAATTTTCCCGACAGTTTCGTTAAGCTTACGTTTGCATATTTGGATATAGTACAAATGTTTTTTTTTCAGGCGTTAATTAAATTCGTATATTTTTTTGATATTTTAGGAATGTGGTTTTACAGGAAGGAAGTACACTTACGAAGAGATACGCGTCAAAGCGACAAACTTAAACAGAGCGCTAAGAAAAAAGTTGAAACTACAAAAAGAGGACGTTGTCGCCTTGCTATTACCCAACATTCCAGAATTTCCAATATGCGTTTTTGGTATTCTATCAGCCGGACTGCGATTGACGACAATCAATCCTGCATACACCGGCGGTAAGTAGAATAAAGTTACGAATTCATTAGATATTTTGAGATCCGCGACAATAATTTAAAGGTACACTTGACCTAAGTCCGAAGTACGAAACAGAGCGCGGTATACGTACAAACACGTGATCGTTGAACCTTTGAAGTTGATATTTTACTTTACGATTATTTGATTACTGCTGATATTTGGTTAAAAAATTTACGCGTAGCTAAATACTTCTTTATTATCTTTATAAATGATCTCCCACGTAGAAATGATGAGTTTGTGTTTTTGATTATCACACATATCGATTTTTTTGTGGTTCTATTTTTAATACGCAAAATATATTTGAGAAAAATTGAATCAAATAAGTATGATTTTTGCCGTAAAAAATAATTTATCTCAAAATTTAAAAATATGTGTATTCTGTCAAACAATTACAAAGTAGGTACTGATGTCTTTTTAACTTCTTTCGGCATAATTTCTTTCCTTTACAAAAATAATACATTTTGTAACGATTAACTCAAGTAAATAACGTTAACAAGACATTAAATTACAGTTTTATATTAACTACTGGAAAAAATCTACCCTTAACGCTTTGAAAATATTTCGCTTTATTTTCCAAAAAAATCTTTACATACATCTTACTTTATTAGTTGTATGTTGTTAGACTATATTTTTAACACCTGACGTTTTCTTTTCATTCAACTAACTTCAGTGGCCTCACGAATACACTGCATTTTAATTAATCTTATAATTTTTATTAGCATATGCACTACCGTCCATCAGTTTGGAAGCAAGGTAAAATTCCTTTAAAATAATACAACTGATAGACGTATTGTGAAATCCTTAATACCTATTATAAATTATTGCGTGGAAATATGACATTGTTGCTGCTTCCAAGCTTTTGGACAGAAGTGTATATTTTATTTCTTGCATAAATGGCTAAATATGCAGTTTCTGCAATATTAATTAACGCTAATTAACTTTAATTAGTGTAATACGTCTACATATAGACTATACATAAAGATATGCAAGAAATAATATATGCATTTTGCATGCAAGTCGGTCTCTATTCATGATACTGTAGTGTTTAAACTAAATTATAAAAATGCATTGATTTGTATAAAATATCTCATCATTTTGCAAATGTTTTCACTTTCTTTATATCAAAAAAACATTTTCTGCTTCTTGATGGTTGCTTCATGTCATTAACGCTGACCATGTGTTAAAATTAAATTTTATTTTCTGTTTTTCTTAATTTACAATATTCATTGATCTTTCTTACATATTTTATAGTCTTTCTATTCAAACAGTCAATTATAATATGAAACAGCCCAGTAATAATCATACTTACATATTAGCTTTTTGTTGATTGCCTGCACTGTAAAATATCTCAAAATTGATTTTAAAACGAATAATTTTGATTGAATACATTCGTATTTGTACTAGATACTCTGTACAGCTTCTAAATATTTATGATCCTAAATAACACGCAAATGATTTACAATAACATCATAGAAATATAAATATTTAAATTCAAGTTTGCGCGTGTCAAACTTTTCAGAAAAAAATGCTCTGGGTCATGTCTGGGTCCTAGACCTTTAAACTGTAGTCATTCAAAGAAATCGTACTAGCTAGCTATATAATAGTTTCCAAATATAACAATATACACACCGTCCAAAAGTTTGGAAGCAGCAACGGATTTTACAAAAAGTCACATATACAGTAAAATTTTATTGTGATTATTAATGAATTTATACAACATAAGTGACTATTGTCACATAAAAGTAAATTAATTTAAACGTAGTAATATTATATTATATAGCAATTTTTCGAGAGAGTCCGCGTCAATTTGTTGCCATGCGTGCTGTAAATATTCCCATAGGTGTTGCGTGTTCTGAGGTTGTCACTGTCTAGCTCTTCGATCAAGTTCATCCCATAAAATCTGTATGGGGGATAAATTCGGACTTTGAGGAGGCCAAACCATTAATTTTAGTTCATTCCTTGCTGTTTTCATCTCTAAGAAGTTTTTACAGATTCGAGCCGTATGTCTTGTCATTTTCATGCTTGAACATAAACGGCTCATCAACAAGACGGCTTCCACACGGAATAGCATGATTTTGCAAAATATCAAAATATTCTTCTTTCCGCATTGTACCACTAATTTTCGTTAAATCACCTGTAGTTGTTCCAGTAAAACAATCCTAAACCATAACCGCCTTCGTATTTAACGGACGGCACTAAGCAGGCCTCACTAGTTCTTTTCCTGGTCGTTGACGAACAAAAACTGTCCATTGTGTACCAAATAACTGAAATTTGGACTGATCGATCCATAAGACTGCTTTCCGTTGATCCAGTAGCCAGTTTATGTGCTCTCTTGCCCATGTTAATCGTTTCTCTTTATGCACGCGTTTCAAAAACGTTTATTTTTTTTGCAGCCGATGTATCCCCTTAAACCCGCTAGTTTCGAAGTCGTTACTATAAATCTATCTTCAACTCCAGAACTATCATCTTCTATCAAGATTTTGCCCTGTCTCTCTTTGGGACCAATGTGTAATGCACACCCTTCGGTGAAATCCCTAACCGTAAAGTTCTCTCTCGATATATCCTTCGTCGAGAAGAGCACAAATATTTCTACCTTTTTCTACAGTCAACTGTGAGCGTTTTGACATTTTTACATTTAGTATTTTACGAAATTGTTACAATTTCGGACTGATTTCAAAAAACTAATTCCGCACAGGAAGACGATAAGACACTAAGCATTAGTACCTTACCACATGCACTAAACGATTACCGTTTAACCGAAAGTAATTACTGCAGGTATCCTACTTCTTCCCAGTCAAACAATAGAGCAATAAAATGTATTCGGTTGAAATTTGTACCTAAATGTTTGGACTTTATGGATGTAACAATTATATATTTGCATACAATAATTTATAAAAGAGATTAACGATTTTGCGATATGCCTATCAGTTGTACGTTATCAGTTTAAAGGAATTTCACCTTGCTTCCAAACTTATGGACGGTAGTGTACATTACTCATCGAAATGCCAGAACCGTAGTCTCACTACGTTTTGACATATATCTAACAAATTATCATCGTGAAAATAAAACTATAAATATGTAATAAAATAACTCCAATAAAGAATATTATCAAACTTCCTTTTTTTAGAACTTCAAATGATAAATTCAACCAGTTACTTAGTATATAGTTATTTATGCTTGTCATTGTTTGAGGTAGTTTGCTTATCAATTGTTTATATTTATATTAGTGTCCGTTGATAAATGCATATAGCTATACCCATCATAATTTGAGATACTTAAACGAGATTTATCTTTTTGTTCGTTTTAATAAAAATAATGGTCTTCGATATAACCTTGAAGTTTAGACTGTAATATTTTCGAAAGTGTATAATTTTTACGAGTTTCATTTAATGAAGCATTAAGTCCACATTTACATTACATTTTCCTTACCTGTCCAGTAGATTCATATACAATGTTAATCTCTCTTAGTTACTAATACCATACACTGCTTAAAATAACTAACGTAAGCGTATACCACTTACCAATACCTAGATACGCTTGGCATCTTGATAGCATGGACTGTATTAGAGTGTTGAATTCCTTCCTGGCGGCAATTTGTAATTCTTCAAGCATTCTCGGTGGGATATTTCGTCCACCAACTCGTTGGATTACTATGTGGGAAATTATCATGCACAACTCCATTTCCTCTATATGAGTTGCCAAATCTCATCCACTTATCTCTGGCAAGTGAAAGCTTGTACTAAGACCTTCCCGGGACAAATTGTGTGCCGTGTTCACACCGAAATATAAAACACTATAAAACTAGCTACAACGTAAATGTGGATTCGTCACTAAAAACAATACTTGCTCCTATTCACTGCGACCCAAATTGGTGCTCATTAGCCCCAATGGTTTTCGAATATATGTACAAGCCAGAGCGATACAAACAATTGCTTGCGTTGGTATCAACCTTCCATTAGCAACAACAAACACATATCGAAGCTGAGTTACATTAAAAACGCGACTTTACGTGCCGGTAAAAAGAGATACCGTCTGTCGGTGTAGATGTTGACCTTAGCTTTATCTTCGTCGAACATTCAATTTTCACAAACTAATTTCGAAGTCTAAAAATTACGTTTTGGCTCAATCTAAGGTCTTCGGTAATACTTTGTTATGCTCTTTTACTTTCCAATTGATATACCAAGCCTCTATCTCCAACAAAGCGCAGTGCATTTCCATTTAGGATGACACTCAAAATTGCAAATCTCCACTACTAACCACAGCGGTAACCTTTTGGATAGTGACTGAAGCGTCTTTTTATACTCTCCTAGAGCTGATAACTTTAAAACGTGCATCAACGAGTTAAAACGCGTCTGTATATTGAATATCTTGTTTAAAAAAATATTACACTGGTATACAGACATATTTGTAGATATTATATTGACACTAATTTTATTATCAATATTGTTTTGAGTAATATATTTTACCTAAAACTACTGCAATTTTACTAAAGAAAGCGTCTCTTTTTGATAGAGGAAATCTACAGGCAGCTAATAGATGCAGATGCTAAAGCAGTTATAACTATCGGACCCCTATGGAACAATGTTCAGACAGCTACAAGCAATATTAAACGAAACATTCCAGTTGTACTTATAAAAGAGAAGGTGCCTTTTGAAGATTCTCTCCATTTTAGAATATAAAATTTTATTTTGGGTATTTTTTCCTTTTTAGTCAGATGAATCATTACCTCGGGGAGCTATAAACTTCAAAGAATTAGCCGATGCAAGATGTGATATCGCTGATGCATCTCTAGCAGCCTCTCACGACACCCTATTCTTGCCATACTCCAGTGGAACAACGGGTATGCCAAAAGGGGTCGAACTTACTAACCATAATTTAATGTCCAATGTTGTGCAGTTACATTGTCCGGAATTAAGTATTACAAGTCCACCAACAGGTATGTGAAAATCAAAATTCCTGTTAGGACCCTTTGAATGTTTTTAATGCTTTTATTTCCGACAGAAACTCACAGGGATTGTATGCCAGCGCTTCTGCCCATGTTTCATATTTACGGATTTACAGTAACCGTTTTATATAGCATAGGAACTGGAACTAAATTAATAACACTGCCAAAGTTTACACCGGAAAGTTATTTGGAGACTCTTGTACGACATAAACCCAATATATTGATGGTAGTACCACCTATAGGTAAACCAATAACAAATTTTTACGTAAATAATTTACTAAATGCTGCATTTCCCAACAGTAATATTCCTGTATGCGCATCCTTCTGTCAAATCTGAGCATTTTAAGAATTTGACGACTGCAGTATGTGGCGCTGCTCCTTTGGGTGCTTTAGACGAACAAAAATTCAGAGAAAAAGTGGGTAAAGACATCACAATATTTCAAGGTAAGTTATTACGATCAAATCTCTAAAATCGCCTTTCAAAATCAATACTGCGCAGGTTATGGGTTGTCTGAGGCTTCTCCAGTTGTTACAACGATTCCCAAAAATCTCCAAGGTAAATACTCTGGTTCTATTGGACATCCACTCCCTAATACGTCAGTGAAGATCGTAAATATCGACGATCCTCAAGGTACGCATTTAGGGCCGAATAAAACTGGGGAACTTTTAGTGAAAGGTCCTCAGGTCATGAAAGGCTACTTAAATAAACCAGAGGAAACGAAGAATACGTTTTTGGATGGCTGGTTGAGAACGGGAGACTTAGCTTACTACAATGACGACGGAATGTTCTACATCGCCGATAGAATCAAAGAGTTAATTAAAGTAAATGCCTTTCAAGTACCGCCGGCGGAATTGGAAGATATTATTCGCGATTTTCCCGGAATTGCAGACGCAGCTGTCATTGGTATTCCACATCCGATCCATGGTGAAGTTCCAAGAGCGTACGTAGTAGCTAAACAGGGTACTAAACTTGACAGCAACACTTTGATGGATTACGTTGAAAAGAAGGTGGCCCGTCATAAGAAATTAAGAGGCGGTGTTTCAGTGGTGGACAACATTCCTAAAAATGCTTCTGGTAAAATTATGCGAAGACAAATTAAGCAGATGTATGAAGAAAAAGGTGTTTAAGAAATTGTGTTATATTTCTCAAAAATTGTTATGTGATTGTATTGTTTTATATATATATATATATAAGAAGAGGTATACAAATGTTATAATACAAGATAAAATAAAAGCTCTTTGATATTGTTAACAAATATATACATATATTTTAAAATAAAGTCAATAAAAGTCACTAGCATGTATATAATCATTTACATAATCTTATATCACCTAAGAATCACTGTAGAAATTCATCCTATGTTTTGAAGATTTTGCAGTTTCCCATCGTCCGCCGTCACCGCCGTTTCCTGGAACGTTTGATGTTTGATAAGTTCTTTGAAGGCGCCATTTTGCGCCATCAATTCATTGTATGTGCCCTTCTCCACGATATGGCCATTTTGTAAGACAGCTATGACGTCGGCGTTTTGAATCGTCGATAGCCGATGCGCTATTGTTAATACTGTCCTTCCTTTCATGATTCGCTCAAGAGCCTCTCGTACTAAATGCTCTGAATGTGCATCCAGTGCACTAGAAATAATTAAAACCAAACAATAAAAACGAAGGCAAAGCACAATGAACAATGCTAGTTGAAAGTAGATAACATGCAAGTTATTTACAATTGCTTCATTTTTTCTTCAGAAACTAAGTTTTAATCAAATCACCTCAATCAACTGCAGCTCGAGATTTTATGTGGAATGAAGTCAGGTCCATAAGAATCGAACTGTACGATATGCGTTTTTTCGGATATTTCGCTTACTAAAATTGTTTTCGATGAGGGAGTCGGTTACATTCTTGGACGAGAGCGTTGGACTCAGAAATGGAAAAAGGCAGTTTAACTAATGTGTTTATGACCACTTGTTTTTGTGCCGGATGATGGTGCGAAAGAACGTTCAGGTAACGGTTCGTGTTAGTCGGCTTTCGATATACTGTATGTCCTAGTCTGCCCTAAGGGTAGCGAGATACGAATACAGGTAAAAATGGGAGTCGCCCATATGATTCAACTTCCATAGTAAAACGTATGTCAGGATGATGGGAGTTTAGAAAGGGAACCTACGGCAGCTCCAGAAACTTGTTCATAAAACTTACCATGGAATTGGAAATAGGTAGAGGTTATACATGTGTTTACCAATTCGATAAACTATATACTATGTCGGTAAGCTTGCCGTGAGCTGATAAAAGCTGATAAATTGGATAATGTCACGAATGGAAACTTTTGCGAATAAGGATTCCACATCCAAGCTGACTAGAATGTGCTGTGTGTCGAGGGTGAAATCTTGTTCCACACAATGGGATGAATCTAGAATAAAAGAATCTGTGCCGCCGGTATATTTGAATTAGAGGTTTGGTCAAATGTTTAGCCATTTTATAAATCGAACTGGGTGCGTGACATCGAGTCGTAAGGTAAAGGATGATAGATAGTAGGAAGCATCTTACAATGACAATATCCAAGTTCCATTTAAGCGATTTTAAGGCAGAAAGTTCGGACTTGGATAAATTTGAATTAGGCGGTTTAGATTGCTATAAGATAAAAATGGTGCTGTATCTGATGGTGTCAGTTATAATCTGAGGGAGTTTGACAAGGGCACTCTCCACTCCAGTGATAATGTCTTCTATGGGGATAGGTTTAGACGTTGGAGATTTATTGCGTATTTATTAATAATACCTACTTATTAATAACTTCATAGAAATGTTATTATGTTGAGAAACATGCCAAAAATACTATAGATTGTCACTATTTTCATAAATATAACCTATACCTGGCCTACATGTTTGTATATTCTTTAGCTTTCTTTGTGTATCCGCTTATTATTATTAGTTTATGATTGTCGTTTATTTTTCAAAACAGTACTTTTACTTTGACTTACTGCTTAACGTTAAAGGTAAGGAAAACAATGTAGAAAGATTTAACTGTATAATTAGAGTCACGCGGGAATTGATACCCTGCTGTTAACCATCTAATAGCTGTAACTATTTTCTTATAGGAAAAACTACATACATTTCATCACTATTCACTACATTATACTGAAGGGCCACTACCATACAATGGGTGCGTTCAGGGAGTACTGGCGCTAGAAGACAGAACTACGGCGCTAGAACTGATTAAACGGCCCACAGCATTGTTTTTTCTGACGCATGTCCATTGCTTATTTGATTGGCGGTTTGGCGCGAATTGACGTGAGCGCAGCCTAAATCTTTATACGTCTCTTACCACATGTTGTTAGGAGGTGTAACATAAACACCCTCCGCTATCTCGCACAAAAGTATCATATTACACTTTCTTACTTTACTAACGCATATGAAGGAATGCGAAATCCATAGAAGGCCCTACTTTACTTAAAAATAATACATAATAATACAAAACATGAATATTTGATTAATGAGAGATAACTCTTCATTCGCCCCTATGCTCTTTGCAAATATCGGTCGGCAAATATACAAATTTCCCTCGTGTGGGACACAGAAAGTATACGAAGGGTTGTGTACTGTTGGAACAATCACAGAAAATTCTGGAAAATGTACTTTTAAAGGGATCCATATCAGGTTTGTACTTTTCTACCAAAAGTACTAAGATTTTCGAGAAACTGGGCTGCAAAACTAAATCTTCTGCCGATGGCTATACCTACTCTACTTCTACACACTTTAACATAAAAATACATTCTTCTTTACGCCGAACACATGTTGTGACGAATTCGTATTTGAATGTTGGCCGCCTATCCCCACTCTCCGCTAGATTGTCCAGCGCTTTTTTTTCGCTAGGCAAGATGGCGACTGCTAGCTCGAGCGCCGCCACCTAGCGGTCGCGTTCAGAACGCCGCCCGAGCTCCCTGAACGCACGAAATGAAATATGTTATTTATTTCAGATTACAGCTGGGAAAGTTATTTTAACAACTTTAAACATTTGTACTTATTAGTTACTGACAGATTATACATGAAGACATGTATGGTTTGCTTCCCTCCCCTCCATATATAATAACGCCAACTACTTCGAACTTTAAATATTTGTTATTTACAATCAAAGTAGTAATCTAAGAAGAAACTTTTTTAATAAAATCTATTATTACTTGAAATAACCCTCTCCATAAAAGCGATACTTCGAAGCTTGGGTGATGGTGTATGTCATTATACTTTTTTTCTCTATAATGATCTCATGGTTACCAATAATAATTCAAATGCAAAACTATGGTGATTTTAATACAGTTAACTTAATAAAATAGCATATACGTAATGCCATGTAACAATGCTTACATAAATTAAAATGTTTATTACCTTGTAGCTTCGTCAAGAAGTAATATCTTAGGATTTTTAATCAATGCTCTCGCGATAGCCACTCTTTGCTTCTGCCCACCGCTTAACATAACTCCCCTTTCGCCGACTAATGTACCGAATCCTTGTGGTAATGTTTCCGTAAATTCTAGAACGTTAGCTTCTTTAGCGACGCGTACGAGCTCATCTTCGGTCACCGCTTCAGGATTTTCCGCTCCGTATAAGATATTCTCACAAATTGTACACGAAAATAAAATAGGTTCCTACAACATTAGATTTGAAAATCAAGCTGTTAGTAAAACAAGTTCTGTAAGCGCTTTTTACCTGGCTAACAGTACCTATATGCTTTCTAAGCCACGATGGATTCAACGTTCGAATGTCTTGACCATCTACGTAGACGGCTCCAGCAACTGGATCGTACAATCTTAACAACAGCGCAGCTAAAGTACTTTTGCCCGATCCGCTAGCACCGACTACAGCTACCGTGGTGCCAGGAGCTATTTCCAGGTTTAAATATTTTAATACGTGAGTATCTGGCCTTGATGGGTAACTAAAATCAATATTCGTAAACTGGATAGATCCTTCAAGTGGAGCCTTTGGTATCAATCCACCTATAACAGGTTCATTAAGTGTTTTAGACTAAATTTATAAAATGTGAGAAAATATAGCTACCGCTATTTGAAATTAGAGGTCGTCGATCTACAAGGTCCCATAAGCGTGATGCGGCACCAATCGATTTATTCAACTCTGAATAAAATGATGATAAACCTCCAACAGAGACTCCGATATATGCAGCGTACAAGAGAAATGATGAGAGATTTCCTATACTAATGGTTTGTGATGATATCATAACTCCTCCGTAATACAATACTGATATAATAATAATGTTCCCGCTTAGGCCTGTCTAAATGGTGATAAAAATACAAAATAAGACGTTTTTCATAACAACATTAATGTTAGCATTACAATAAACGTATTAGATCATATAGTACCTCAATATGTATAGTATACAAGAAATGTTATACCATTTTGTCAACAAATATAATAAATATCTGACAAAGAAATATTTTTTACTTTTTGGATAACCCTATATACATACCCTACCGTCCATATATATGGGGACGACTATAAAATTGACGTCTTCTTTGATTTGAATTGTAATGTAGAGTTGGTTTGTAGTAATACTTATTAGTAGATAAACGAAAAGAAAACAGAAAATGTAACAAAATTTTGATTCAAAGTTATTTCTCCTCAATACGCCCACCTAAAAATTGGATTAAGGCGGCACATACTCTTGGCATTTTCCTAACCGGAAATTCCAGATAATGGCCTGTAATTTACATCTATGCTACCTGGAGCTTCTGCCAAAAACCTCGTGCGCTGCTGACTCTTCTATTTGGAATTGCTTGGTTCAATTCATTCAACGTTAGTTCTGTTGGCAACAGATCTAAAGATGAGAGGGGGAGGGAAGGGAACAGGGGTTCCTCCTCAAGTAACATTAAGTTCTACATCAACGAGATTATGTTTGAGATTGTTATCTTCTTGGAAGATAAAGTTTTAGCCACATATTCTGTCCCCACTTGGCATCACATTTTCGTCTAAGATTCTCAGATAACTTTCCTTGCCTAGAATCTCATCTATCAAATCGCCTACAGCTGTACCACGAAAACCACCCCAAACTATCATACTACTCGACCATGTTTCACAGTAGAAACCAGACGTCACCTATCGCGGGAAAAGATACGTGAAGTATTCACGTATACTCCGCGTATCTTTTCCCGCAATAACATCCATCTAAACATATGTATGTTAAATTTCGAGTTTTAGATTAAAAAAATAAGGCGTTCTATTATTGTCAAGGTTGTGTGTAAACCAGATTTTCCAATTTCTGTTGTTCTTCTTAGTTTCTGGGTTTTGAATAGTAATAAATGAGTTTCAAGGAAACTACACCGTGAGGTCACTTTATTTGACGATGACTGTACAGATGTTCAGAAAGCAATTTCTGATTTTGAATATTTAATTTATGGAAAATTTAACTCTTGTTTTACTTACAGCTTATACGCACGGAATAACATTACAATTGAATTGAGGAAGTAAAATTAATTACGTAATTACAGCATTGAAAACAGATATTAAATGCACAGCAAGGTTCTGTTATGATTAATTGCAACAAACCGTATAACGGTTTAATGCTATTTAAGTAGTAATCTATTACTGTAAAAATTCTTGCCCAATAAGGAAGTGATAATATCCAAACCAAATTGTGGCCACAAAATGAATCACTATATTGCAATTATTTAAATGTATTGTATTTTAAAAGTTGCTTTTGCTGATAATGGAAAAAATAACTAATATAAAATTAACTATGAAATTTATTTAAACTTACCATGCCGTAAAAAATGGCTCTTGCTTTAGATTCCGAATATCCCAAAGTTAATATTTTCTGAATTTTATCCTTATAACTACTCAATTCCTTCAATTCTTGTGCAAACATCTTCACTGTGCGAATATTAGCAATCCTTTCTTCAGCAACCTGAGTAGCATCTGCTAAAGAGTCTTGCACCTGTTTAGTTATCTTCCGCACAAATCTTCCATAAATAACAGCTACACCAGCAATAGGTGGTACAATTGCTAACCCAACCAAAGCTAATTCTGGAGACATGTAGAACTGAAAGATAATGGACTTTCCCAATGATTTTTAATGATAATAGTATAACTTACCATCATACCAGTACCCGCACACACCATAACTGTTGATCTTAATCCGTCAGATATATTACTGCTTAATGCTTGCCCAACAATTTGCGTATCTGCAGAAAGTCTATTAACTAATTCTCCAGTTTTCCTAGTATCAAAAAAGCCTTGTTCTTGTTTCAAAATGGATGAAAATACTTTAAGACGCAATGCTTGTGTCATACGATATCCTAAAAATGATTTATGAGATACGTAAGCAAAATGTAAACTTATACAATATCTACCTGCAGTAGACATTATATAAATCCGACCAAAATTACATACAGCACCCAAGAGAAAAATAGCAACTAATATCCCACAAACGTTACTCAAACGTTTTCTAGCATCCTGAATGTTATTTGTACTATTATAAATTATATCTAAAATTTTTCCTAAACTAAAAGGTACAGCCATTGTTACTGTGCTTGATACAAATAAAAGACAGACAGCACCTTTAAGAAAATAAGGCTATAAATGAAACTAACATTTGATTTGGAATTGCGATTTTCTTATACCTATTAATTTCCATCTCTCCGGTTTTGCAAGGGAGAGTAATCTTGCAAGATCCGCTCTTTTTAAACGAGGGATTTTACTTGACATATCTCTGCAAAATGTAAATGTCAATTGGTTTGTGCCATTGTTTCTGTTATACAACGGCTTAGCTCTTAGAAAAAAGCCGCTTTTGTTTCTACTTTCTGTTAAAATTCCTCTGCTAAAGTATTTCAAATTTCCCAATCTTGATGTAAATAAATTTTGCTTATTCAATACACAAAAATAAAGATTCATCTTGGCTTGTTTGTCGTTAATACGATATAATAAAAAATAAACATAAAATTTTAATAAATACACTAAAAACCATCCAATTTTACATCATTAACACAATCAAATTTGAACTATCATCTACTGTTGAGTTTTAAGGTTATATCACCTTGACATGATGTTAATTGTTATGTATGTTTGGTCACATACCTAATGCAATATAATCACTTGCAGTTTTGAATTTTAGCATAACAATAAAACATGATCCATTTGCGGTAACCCCCGGAGTAGGCAATCGTTCGATACAGTCAAAAGATTATATAAATTGTTGTGTAGTTTACATACACTTAGCCTATATGCCGAAATTCATGATTACTAGCTAAACATGAAGTGAATAGAAATGCATCCTATCCATAAAATATTCAAAAGATAGCCTATCGTATATCATTCATTTCGCATATCAAATTTTTATGGGATAAATAATACAAGCAGCAATAGTACTTGCGCATAGTATTTAATCAATATTTTGTTTAATAGCGTCTAAAAGGAAGCAATTATTATCATATCAAGTGTGAATTCATTGCAATTGGTTGGTTTAATTAATGTAATACATATAAAATCTGTATTATGAAAATTTCATAATGAAATATGCAATTTTTGTCATCTTTCAGTTCAAATTTCATAGTTAAAATAATATTTTTGCAAATAATAAATGCTTTTGTTAAAATCTTTGATTGTATATAATATATATTGAATTGGTAAAGCTTGTGAGATAAAGGCAGAAATTTGAGTGAGAATGATATTATATAATCAATAATTTGATAAAGATACATAAAGATATTTATACGAGTCTAATAAAAAAAGCGCCATAACATGGCGCGCCATCTTACCAATAAATGCATAATTATAGAGGATAAAATCGGAATCTGTATGATAACAGTAGGAAACTAAAATAAGCAGGTTTTTTTTTGAAAATCTCAATGAACATATTTGAATTTCATATTTTAAGGAAATTGCTATTTTATCAAACGACAACGTACTCCAATATTTAACTGTTATTTATGTGAATAATGAGTCACTGACTATGTGGATAAGTTCAGTAGTTTTGAGTTAATTAAAATGGCAAGGAAATAAATTAAAAGTACTTAAAAGTAGATTAGTATTAATATGTATATTATATGAAGCAATAGGAAACATGTACAAAAAATGTATTTTATTCATAAATATTGCAAATTATGACAAGTAATATTTTTCAGAAACAGAGAAAAAACTTAGTCTCTCATGAGAATGAGAGAATTGTTTATATTTATTATTCACATAATATATTCTATTAATTACATAAGCAATTTTTTTCTGTTTGTAGGGGGTTAGCATAATATATTATATTGCCATTTTTGATTCATTTCTTTTATTGTGTTGTCTGTAATAGGTAATCCGCAACATTGAAACAAAAATTCATAAACATATACATTTTATTTAGTATGAATACGATGTTACCTTGTAGAAGTAGTTATACAAATGGGAATAGCCCAAGCAGGCATTTTTAAATATCGGAGGTGATTTAAGTTGCTTGTTAGTAATAGTAAAGACTATATTCCTTAAAAATACAAATATTGTTTTGGGATATTTCATGAATTATAGTAATTTTTTGTTTTATAGTTCACATATTCCTTTGTATTTAAACATATTTCAAGACAAAATAAATAGTCCAAAATAAAGAAAACAAAAGAATACGTCGTACGTAAAGAAGCATTTTAGAATAACCGTTTAATATAAATAAATTTATGTATATTGAAAGCAGTTCTCTTTTATTTCCAGCATGGGCAATTAATTAGTTTTTGTATGGTGATCCTGTAAATGCAAACAGCTCCAGATTTAGGAAATAAGGCAATGTGTCCTCTTTTGTCAGTGTTTCATAAAATTAAAAAATACCTCTATGCTTTGTGACTGTTTTAAAAATAAAATATGCTTATATATTCTACATGCCTTTTGTTTTCCAAGAATAATCAGACCGACAAACACCGTCCATTCGAACAAATTCTCTATTTAATTTTATTGTCTGTATTTATCATAAAGTAAAGGCTAATTGTTAGGATTATATTTTTGTATTTCTAGTTATCAAATTAGCGTAATTACATTTGAACAACATGCACTTCACGCCTATGTTTTAGAGATAACGACAGGGTACATAAAATGAACTTTGTTTTATGATCGTTATCTCCTATTGCATTACTGTATATTATACACAACTGTTAATTATACCTTGCTAAGATTACTTACTATATAAACAGTTATTCTTCCGTAAATTTTACTGATATGCGTATGTCACTATAAATATTAATAGTGTAATAAAGATAAGAGACGTAAAAGATGTAAGTAACACAAAGTCCGCGACGTTGGTGAAACGGGAAGATTTTAAAAATTAACTAATTATAATTAATGACATATTTTTTATTAATTCATTAGTAGAGACCGTATTATATACAAACTGCATACATTTGATTTTATTTATTTACTACATTTTACGTATATTTGTAATAAATAATAAAATAAAATATATATTCACTTTGCATATAATCCGGTCTCTATTCATTAGATACAAATGGAAAAAATAAAAAAGTATTTTGAACATACGCCAAATGCTCTTTATTGAAATTAATGCATTTTTGAAGTCGAACCTGGATGTTTTGCATAACTTCTTGCGCTATATTGGCAGGTACGGCTGCAATTTCGTTCTGAATACGTTGTTCAAGGGCTGGGACTGTTCTAGATGGATTGGGACCCAAACATCTTTGTTCTTAGGTATCCTCAAAAAAGAAGTCGCAGATAGGGTCCGTCAAAATTATATCCCAAAGATATTTCCGTAGGAACCTTAAAGACATCATCCCATGTAGCAGATTGACCATAATTCGAAAATACATCATTCATGTTATATATTCACATCTCTTTTTGACGGTATATGTTCCGCATATAAATGACGGTAGGTATAAAAATGACTTGATGTATATATGAGGTAACTATATCATATTACAAATTGTCTAGTATTTTATGTAATTTCTTTTTGCAAATTTATTGTGTATAACATGAAATTAGATTTATGCACACGAAGGACAAACAAGGATATTTCGGAGTTGTAAGAAATAAGTCCAAAAACCATGAAGTACATTAAAAAGGCTCACGCATCGCGCAGCAAAATTTCGATGCCGTTGCTCTGGGATTCAATCTTTAAGATTCCAGTCTGATTAGTTCTAAAAATGGAAAAATCAACGCTATTTGAATTTTTCATATGGTAGTATGAGCCGAGGAAAACATTGTTCATCGGAAAAAAGAGCAATTACGCTAGATTTCAGTGATAGAGGGAAAACTGAAAGGAAATCGTGGTGGAAAAAAGGAAATTAGCTCTGGAGGAGATAGAAAGATAATGATATAACTCGTGCAAAGAAGACACCGTTCTAAGTTCAACTACAATTAAAAATGAGTTAAACTTTTCTATAAACATATACACTATTAGGCAAAGATTGATTCAAACAAAGTTACGTGCAAGAAGGCCTGGCAAGGTACCATTATTAAATAAAAGGCAAATACAGAATAGATTGACGTTTGTTCCTGAACACATACAAGGGGACGAAAAAAAAAGAGGCGTAATGTATTGCGCTCAGATGAAACTAAAATAGTTTTATTTAATTGTAGTGCATACCAATAACACGTACCAAGACCACCATCAACAGCATTTAAACCCTTGTGCACCAAAAAGATGGTATAATTCGGAGGCTCAAGCATTATCTTGTGAGGGTGATGCCTACGTAAACGTATTAGAAATTGTACTTCTGCCATATGCAGAGGAAGAGATACCACTAAGACGGTTGTATGTGCAGAATAACAATACGAAACAGGTTTCTTGTGAAGTGAAAACAAGGTTTCTAGATAATAACGTTCGCGTTTTGGGTTGGCCACTGCAATCGTCGGACTTAATTCCAATTAAAAATTTATGAGTGGAGTTGAAAGAGGTTGTATCTATTGCTAAGCCACAAAGTATTGATAATCTGTTAAGAATATGTCAAGCTGAATGGCAAAAAATTCAGTAGAGACATGTAGGCAACTGGTAAACTCGCTGTCCCACAGATATGAAGAGATGATAAAGAATGATGGTCAAGCAACAAAATATTAAGTTTTTCAGTGCAATTACTTAAGTAAAAATGAATTTGGATAGTATCTTGGAATGACTGCTACTTGAATGCTCAATTATTTTCTATGTCATACAATAAAAACCGTTTTATTTTTTCTTTGGTATCAAGAAACCTATGTATTTATTATTGTAGTTATTTAACATGTAGGAACAAAAAGTTCAATAAACTTGAATATCTTTTATTTAACGTATAAATTGATATTTCAGCCAAATTAAAACCACTGCTATTTTCGGGCACATGACTACTTTATAATGTTCAACGGTGAGATCTTTTCATCGTTTAAATCTCCTCCTATCACAATATTAGGTAATATTCCCGATATTGAATGTAGGTGGCACGATGGACTTAACAAAGAAAATTAATGCAGTATCAGAACAAGCTGTGTAAGAGCACAATCGTTAGTCATAAAATTAGGATCGCTAGGAAATTATAGTATGCATGTAAAACAAGTACAGGACGATTTTTTTCTGTACTACTGTATTAATAGTTATTAAAATATCCGATTTATGGCTTAACCGTTTAATACTCCCAAATGGAGGTCTACACACGCTCATTGTGTTTGCTGTCCATTCGAGCCACACTGTAAATTAGATCGACTGAATGCAAGAGCATTATAAGCCGCAAATGAAATTTTACCGTTCTATCAACTTTACGTATAGTTTCTATCAGAATAACATTGTGCTCTGGCAATATCGTCCAAACTAAAAAAAATTAAATTATGGTTAAAAACCTAGCAGAGCAATACAATGAGCGTAAAAATTGTGAAATTAATAACTTACTAAGCATTATATAAAGCCATAGTATTTGGGTTTAATTTGCAAAAGGATGCGACAAATCTCATTTCAAGAGCCGTTTCTGCAAGGAAAACAAATTTTTTCTTCGATTCACTGGGAATAAAAGGTGCGTTTTCAGGGTGGTTGACAAGATTTAAAAAGCGCCTGAGTATTCATCAAGTCACTATAGATGGAAACTTTTATTTATTGTCCGTGAAAATTTACTCCTCGAACAAATATACAATGCCAATGAAAGTGGCCTTTGTTGTAAGTATTTATCAATGAAAACTTTTACGTCTATGGACGAACATTAAGCGCCGAACATAAATCCTCGAGAAAACATTTGATATCTGTGAATAAAAAACATTAGGTTCTCACGGCCGAAGACCGAGTTTGTACGGGCAGTACGTATTTCAGGATCTTGACTAGGTATATTTTGACGTTTCGTCAAACAATGCGCCTGAGATCTTTAGGACGATGTTGACGATTCGCTAGTCGTTTGACTAATGGTGCTTCGGCTGGGACTGCTCGTCTCTTATTGAGATTGTTCTTAAGTTAGCTACTGTAGGTGAAATGAAAGATTTGCGCCTTATTACCATTTTATCTGCCCTCTCGAAAATATTTGAACGTTACATTAATGACCAGCTACGTCAATTCGTCGATTACACCAACATTTTGCCTGCTTGTCAGTCTAGTTTTCGACCGGGGCATAGTTGCGCTACGGCGTTATCGCACGTTGTGGAAGATATATTCCAGGCCACCAACAGCGGACACCTCACAGTTTTAATTCTCTTAGACGTTAATAGAGCGTTTAATACAGTTCACTATGACATCTTGTTGCGTACTTTAAATTCTATAGGTTGCAATTCATCTGGAATAGCGCTTATACAGTCATACTTGCGAGGTAGGATACAGGACGTTGTATTAGAAAATCGTATTTCTGAAAAAATCAGTATATCATGCGGTTTGCCACAAGAAGCCATATTAAGTCCACTTTTGTTTTCCATTTGTACTAGTAACCTTCCCAATATCGTAAAATATTGTAGATATCATTTCCATACGGATGACACCCAGCTTCTTTCAGCCCCTCTAAGCTCTCTGAAGCTCTGAAACGCATAACTGCAGATTTGCATAATATAATAGTGTACTGTAGCCAGCATCAGTTGGCACTGTATCCTAACAAAACACAACATATTTCTTTTGTTTCAAGAAATCTCACAGTTAGAGCCTTACCCACTCTTGACATTTATATTGGGGCCTGCAAGATTGGTCCTTTAGAGTGCGTAAAGAGCTTAGGATTGCATATCAATTCTTCTCTCCGCTTCTATCAGAATATCTCACACATAATTAGGAAGGCCGCCACAGTATTAAAATCAATTTTTATACATAGAAAGTTCTTCGATAGGACGACAATACGCATGCTTTGTAAGACTATTGTTTTACCTAACTTTAATTATGCAGATGCTGTATACATTCACTGCATTACAAGTCAGGACTGTCAGAGAATATAGCGACTTCAAGGATTTAAACATTCTAAATATGTGCGTATGTGTAACACGTGGTTGCTCATAGTACAATGTTTTTTATTAACATTGTTAAACGAAAATTTCCACTGTATTTGTACAATGATGTTAGATTCGCACATTCTCGGGGCGTTCGTTATGTTCACTTATTGTTTGTCCCCAGGTACAGATGTGAAATGTACAAACACAGTTTTAAGTAAAGTGCAACCAAAAGATATTGTTATTATATAACATGCTAAAACACTTACTGTCTTGGGAAGTTTCCACAAAATTACAAACTGGCTGGCATCTATTAAATATTAGAATCATTAAATATGTTTCCACACTTGTTTCAGTCAAATGAGTACGGCGTGCGGAATAAATATTGTTTAATGATGAAAACGACCCTTCCATATCGAGTGATGTTATATTTACAAATTTAAAGTAATCCTTGTGACAACTTAATGGATCTTTCGATGCACCTTCACAAATTTGTTTTAGCATGAAAAAATCTGAATCCCTGTCAATAACACTTTCAAATTTTCGTATTACACTTTCATTTTTTTCGCCTTCCGTTGCACATAAGTGTGAGTGAACACCACAATTTGAACAGAATCCACAAACGACTTCAAATCATTTTGTAATTTTTCAATTCCCTCTGCTAGTCCATAGTAGGTCTTGTGAATACTTTCTAAATCACATTTTACCCGACTATCACCTTTTTTAACCCATCAAAATGTTAAATAAAACAAACACCTATATCAAATATTAATTGTTCGCTGTATTGTTTGCCACGGATTGTAGGACAGTGTTTTATACTTTTAGGTGGTTTTCACACTTCCATATGCTGGTACAAGTCAAATAGTTGTCGCACTTTACACATTTAATTCTATCGCCTTCGTATTCTAAATCCAGCATACTTGCTATTACGTTTTCTAGTTTATTTCAAATACGCCGTTTCCGAAACGTACTTAAATGCGACATTTTCTAAATATGTGTGTACTGACAAGCATTCACAACAACCAGTCGAATAATACTGAACAAGCGTGCTTTGATACGGGTACTCGATTCTCCGTGCCGCGCGCTTCACCTTTTCACATTGTTTTTCGTACGACACTGAAACTTGCCCCGCTTTGCCGAGACTACACAAAAGTTTAATTAATCTTTGTAACTTTTTTTGTCTGCTGTTTTACTATTGTCAATAAATTCTATTCTATTCTTTTATTGCGAAACGGTCTCAGCCGAAGCACCATTAATATGACGACCAGCGAACATCTTCCTGGAGATGCCAGCTGCAGCATTTGGCGAAACGTTGATGTCGTGTCAAGACCATGGCCTACAAGTCTGGAAATACGTACTACCAGTTCAAACTCATTTGGTTGCTGTGTTGCGCAAATGCTGCCGCTACCCATAAAGTAAAGTAAGAAACCGTGGTCGTTTAATTTAAAAGAATAAAGGTTATCATGCATCCAAAGCTCCAATCGAATAATTCTATACATAAAAAATAAGTATCTATACGTAATGTATATGACACCCGGTATATATTTTACCATTTATGTAACGTTAAAGAAGAAAACGAATTGCAAAGGACAATTCGCAAGAATATGCAAAACGGGATGAAAGGATTTAAATGCAGTTGCCGTCGCTATAAAGCGGGGTTTTCGCTCACAGAAATGCCACTAGATTAGAATAGAACGCGAGCGTTCGGACTTTGTACTATTAGACTTGCAACATTATTATTATAAATTCGTCGATAACCGATTTTACTTATTTACCATTTTATAATCGAATAGGTGATCAATAAAGAATGGACTTTCTCTCGTGAACCGGAGCGGTACTAACGTTTAACGGGAGTATAGTATCTCGAAACGAAAAAAAAAAAATACATCCATTTTTGCTGCCCCCAACAGGAAGTTTTAATATCCAAACAAACGTATACGGCGGTGCACCTACTTCTACCTATGCGTGTTTGTGCTGAAAATAAATCGCTAACTAGTGCATACAGTGCATATTTTACATTTATATAGTTGTGCGCGTACAAAGATTTTACGTCAAAAGGCAACAGAAGTAAGTAAACAATAGATTATTGTCACAGATATCGCGTTCGCTTAACTTTAAAGAAGCATCTCTTTTTTCTCGCTTTAATTTTCAATTGGATTTTATTGTAAAATTGCTGCAAATATTGAGAATATTTTCTTGTGTACAATTAATACCATGGAACCTTGGACCTTGCTTGTAAAGTTCATGTGCAAAGTATATTTTTTCATTTTAAAGATCGCGCTGCAGTGCACCACAAACATCCGAATCAATTACTATAATCTAATTGACCGTACTTCTATCTAACATAAAGAGAGAGCATTGGGAATCTATTAAAAAGAAACCTTCTAAATCAGCGAAGAAAACAAATCGTCGAATAACGCGGTTCGTTTCATTCATTTCTTCCCATATAATCAACACGTCGTTCGTCATTTTTCGAAGGATGATAACTTTTTTATTTTTGTTTACAGCCGTATCTGTGATATCCGGATTCCTCGTTTACGTTCCTTTAAACAAAGATAACGACAACAGTGGTAACAATAACGTCGTGCTGTAACAACGTTTCGAAACAAAAGAATGATCACTAAATTGATGAGTTTCCGTGCTACTACGAATGCGGTGCGCTTCCAAAAACTCTCCGGTCTTCCGTCCATATCTGCCGGAAACAATAATGACGAAAATCATTGCGGCAAACGTCAGCAACAGAACATCATCGCTTCCAGACGGTACAGCAGCGGCGTGGTCACTTCTTCTTTAGGAAATGTGAAAGTGCCCAACGAGAATCTGGTGGAGCATGTGTGGAAAAATCACGACAAGTGGGGAGATACTCCAGCTGCGGTAGGTTGAAGTGTGCAGTTTTGAATAACGAAAAACAAAAGAAAAAGCAAATAGATCAAACAAAACAAAAAGATTTACCTATTAATTTCCGAGTGTTTAATATACCGGGTTTACTCGAATTTTAGTAACCGAGAAAACCATAGGTCGAAAAACGGTTAAATAGGAAATTAAATGTAAGTTTGTCAGGTTGATTTAAAGATATTTTGTTGAACAGAAAAAGTCAAAAAGCTTCTAAGTATTTTGTGTTCGTTTTTTAACGTCATTTATTTCTTTCTTTTTTCTAAATTTAAATATTCATATGTTGAATATCAATATGACAATGATTAAACAATTTTATTTAGCTTACACTTTTCTAATTGCAACGCAAACTTATACTTTTTATAATCGTAGTTGGCTATGGACTTGTAACGTTGCTTATTTCGTTTTCTGATTGGTTATTATACGGAACATAGGAATTACCACCGAAATTAAAGTTCTTACAAATGGAAATCATAGTTAGCTATGACTTCATAATGAAGTTTATTATTAGGCTATTACGTAGAAAACCAGTTTATCTATAGGAATAAAATAAAATGTACGGATCAGCTAAAAATGTTTTACTGTAATGTTTAACGAAAAAAGGCACAAAGTCCATCCAGCAACCTATCATTGTAATCAGGAAAAATTACAAGCTTTATTTTGAGATCGTATCCAACTATGATTTAAATTTAAAAAACCATATCTAAAAAGGTGTTGACTAAATAGAAATATTGATAATAGATGATTATTCAGCTTATAAATGTCAAAAATCTTTTGCGTATATCTGCAGTCCGTTCGTACCTTAAAATTCCGTAGGGCTCTTATAAAAAATGCCAACGCGGTTGCCACATTGCATTAAATTTATATCCTTAGAATGTTTTAAACTCCACAGCTGGCTACATGAAGAAATGACAAATGGAACACAACCAATATTTCTCATATATGTTTATTATCGTATTACGTTGCGTGATAGTATTTAATAAAAATATTTTAAGTTATTTCTTATTATAGTGGTCTTCTATATATATACAGATCGACAAATATTAAGAATATTAGACGTAAAGCTATTGCTAGTAAGCACAGACGTAAGGTTTTTCGAGTTAAGGTAGAACAGCTGGCACCAACAAGTAAAACTTAAATACAATTTATTTGTTGGTAATGCAGTTATCAAAAAAAGTTACTACAAAATCATGCAACTCTGCTCAGGTTAAAAGGAGATGTAAATACATAAATTCTCTGTCAATAGAAAGAGAGGATAACGTTCCACAAGAACCATACTAAATTTTAAGGCGCGAATGGACTATAGCTGGCCTTTGTTTGACTGCCGTGTCTTTAAATCAAATTTTCATAAAATTGCACTTATTTTGCAATCTATCAATTTTTTTACGTTTTATAGTCTTCTTGGTTATTTTTTTTCCTTTGTTCTTTCAACTTTATTCTTAACTTTGTCTTTTGTTTGGAAAAACTAAATTACTGCATTTCGTTGGTGTGGTGGCTAACTTTTTTAGGCAAGTCTGTATTTGTTGTGAATTAATTTTTAATAACAATTTTGACGAAAAGAATAAGAGTAAAATCATAACAGTAAATAACCAGACATAAAGAAGGAAATAAGAATGAAGAAGAATTATACCTTTTGTCCGGGAAACGGAACGAATAGCAAATGCAAACCTACGTGAAAAAGTTGGTCAACACATGAACCAAAGTTGCACTTTAAAATAAAAGCAAAAAGAAAATGAAATCATTAAAATAAACAAGAAAAATAATGCTATCATTTTTCATTAATACAATGTAGTCGTTTACCCAAACAAAAAACTTGAAACTTGAAAAGGTCGTTATAATTTTCGAAATCCCTGTATTAAAACCCGGAAAATATTCACCTGGTATTCAATGTTATAATAAAATAACGTTACCCCATCAATTTCCCCAACCTATTACTTAAAAAATAAACACGAGAACTAATTTATGAAAGTGAAATTTCAAGCTAATTTTGCATATCATCAATTATTTTTATAAAACTTTGCTTCCTCTAGTAAAACAATATAATAATACTATTACATTAGAAATTTCCAAAAAAAAATAAAGTATTTATAACGTCACTACATATTATAGTAAATTCGATAGGATTAAATGTATCAAAATGTTTTTATTTTGATTATAATTATCGTTTGCTAGCTGATATCTATCCCGTTAGTCATCTATTTGTAAATACAATTAAATGCACGTTTTGGATTATATGCGGAGCTTTCATCTTAATTGTGGACTAACAATTATTGAATTATAAAATTATAAATGAAATTCCAATTTTAAAGATTAACAGCAAACGTTCAATCATACCTCTCTACTGAGAAAATGACGTACAAAACTCTATAACACTATATGTAAATAACTAATTTTATTCTTCATGGACTTTAGCATACATAATAACGCTTACCATTTTGATCAGAGTACACCGTTTCTAAATAAATTTTAGCAACCATCAGTGTACCTGATTTAAGTGCCAAGGATTCAAATTGTTATACATAAATCGAACGTAATAGCAAATTATTTTTAATTATTCGGTCTGTTAGATATGTAGATATTTGTATATACATGTTTGTGTAATTTACTTGTTACATACGGAAATCTACATCAAGATTAATTGAAAACAAAACAACATATGTATACTTACTTATTGAGAAAAAGATATTGTTGCTACAAATTCTATAAATGCTTTGTTGAATCTGGACACTATAATTTCTCTATACTCTGTAGGATTGAGGTCCGATGGTGGTGGCGGACACATAATATTTTTGATTACTTCCTCTTCTGTAAAAAGTTTCTGCAAAGCTTTGAAGAGTGTTTGGGGTCGTTATTGTGCTGAAAAATAAACTGACACTCGCCCAACGACAAACTAGGTGGTATTATATGCTACTAAAATTTTTTTATACCGTTCTTTTCTTAGTATTCCTACAATTCGTATTAAGCTTTTTACTTCATTTACAAAAAAACATCTCTATACAATCACCAAACGTTTTATGTGATTTACAGATGGTACAGTAAATTAGGTACTTTCTGTAGTTAAAATTATGTCTATATTAAAAAAACTTATTTTGATATTTACAAAGCACCTATAATTTGGCTACGTTTTAGATATATCCTATATAAGCTGGTCTTTATGTTCATCATCGTAATCTTCGAAGTCACTTCAGTATAAATTAGTTTATATTGTTGTCGAGAAGCTGTATCCTTGTCATCAAAAACTTTTTATTGGCGCGTCTCTTCTTGTCGTCATCATCAAAGACTTTCTTCTTGACAACCTTCTTATGAGCATTAGCTTCCTTTTACGTTTCAGTTGCCTCTTCTTTCAAATTTTATAGAGGAGACGTGGTGATTTCCATGTATCTTATTTTGATATTTACAAGACACCTATAATTTGGGTACATGTTTTAGATATATCGTGTATATGCTGGTCTTTATTTTCATCATCGTAATCTTCAAAGTCGGTTGAATATAAATTAGTTTATATCGTTAACGAGAAACAGTACCCTTGGCATCAATTTTTCTTTATTGGCACGCCTCTTCTTGTCATCAAAAACTTTCTTCTTAACAAGCTTCCCTTGAGCATTAGCCTTTTTTTACATTTTAGTTGCCTTCTCTTTCAAATTTTATAGAGATGTGGTGATTTCCATCTATTGTTTTCTTTTAAAAACAGTCGCTGATTTTGATGGCGAAGGGAGTGGTAAAAAATATTTAGGTGAAGTGTTTGGTACAGTAATATTCGATGACTCTGGTTCTGGAATTCTTTCGCTAGTTGTAGTAGCTGTAGAGGCTAATAGGCTGTTGTCAGTAGAATTACTGAGTATTTTTGTCAACGCCGTTCCCTAGATGTATGCAGCATTTGGAAAACGGCATTAACACAGAGACGCATCCACCACGGCCGCCCAACAATACGTACAACACCTGAGCGAAACACCCCACCGCGCGGTCAGCTAACCAATGAGTCGCGTGCAGTATAAGACAACCCGAGACGTGTGACTAAGTGCTAAAAATTGGTTCGCTCGAAACATACGCTGGTCTACTGTATGGTCAGGTGGTGATAGATGGTTTAAAGGCGCATTGTCGGGAACCGTTTAAATGTATAAATTTGATTGTTATAAACCACCATACCATTCTATTATATGACATGTCTGGAAAGTAGTGTATCCTTTTCACTTCTTCTTCTCAAGCCTCGTGTGCACACTGCAGTAAATAATTTGGGAAATTTTATATAAAAAGAAGTTATTTTGGTTACACTGTACTTGCAAGGATCTCCAAATTCGGGATATCAAATAGAAATCAAAGTAATATATGGCGACCAATGGCTACTATTTTCTCTCTATTGCGAATGAGTCAATCGAAATAGCTGGAAAGCACTCGGGTATCGTCGCCTATTTGGAACTGTAACGCCACATGGCCGCACCTTCCCAACAGAGCAAGTGAGCAATCTGTAAGTAACAATAAAGAGAACGAATAACTGGTTGAGAAGCCAATATTTCCCATTAGGTTGCATGTCTCGAAGTGTCTCTGCGGAGGCAGATAAAGTTCGCCAGCGAGTAACTAACGCCTGAAGATGGTAGATAATACTCTACTGAAACGTAAGACCGGTCCTTTTCGGGACAGAAACACCAACATGCGGAGAGAAACCCGAAACAACGCTATCACATATATAAATATCTATTGTTTTAAACCCATTGATGGCCCTCTCAGGGATTACTGTAAAGGAGAAAGCTGTACTTATGTTCTACAATTTCGAATGGCGAAATTTATTCATGTGGATGTGATTTCACATTGTGTTATAGGCACTTTTAAGGGAGGAATAGAAAAGCGCAATTCCATTTGCTTTACAAATGTTGTATGCCTCGAAGATGTAATGCGTTCAGTGGTTATACATGATTACAAGAATTTTTTTGCTGCCATTTTAATTTTTTAAACTGGTCACGTCACCTTCGCCTATGGATCAGATTTTTTCAGTGCAGATACTATACGTTTTTGTGAACATATAAATTCTGGCGGCATGTAAATTTCTGATACATTAAAGCACTATACAATTTGTATAGTTTTTTCTCGCTACCAACTAGTATCAAAGCCAACTTGCTTTTATCCCTTTGAAGTAAGCACTTTATTTGACTTTTGGACAGCAGTTAACCTTATCTCGTCCATTAAAAAAATTGTAAGCGAAAGTATTCTACACCTTATTTCTACTAAAAGATGTTATTTTATGTTGTACGTAGAAGAATATGGATAAAATATATTTTGCTCGCTATATCCACTAAAGAAATCTGGTAATTCTCCAGTAATAAGTATTTTTAGTGAATAAATGTAAACTATGGAACATATTTGTTTTGCTAAGAATTTGTTTTGGTAGATAATAATTACAATACCAGACATCACATTCATACAATGACAGCATATCAGGATTGTCGTCATTTAATAGTAAACATGATGTTGTTTAAGAAATAATGTCCATAAATAAATCAATCTGCGATACAAATTTGTTTGTTTTGACCAGTAATAAATTAAATTAGTTTACTCTGGCAGTTGTATCCTGAAAATGATACAAAGACAAAAGTACAATAAACCTTTAAAAACGTTTAAAATTTATATAATTCTCGATCAAAATTTTCATTAGTTGCAGATTGTATGAAATATATTCTTAGTTCCTCAACTTTTTTAATGTTTCCTATACTTATTCCAGTCATTCACATTTTACTCCAAGTGTCCATAAAATCTGTTTCTATATTATCACAATTATTGTTTGCCGACCAATAAAAGCAGAATATTTTAGCATAGCAATACTAATTACTAAAAAGTTGTCAACAAGATATCGTAATAGTATTTATTTCAAAATTTTTTTAATAAAAAGATTCCAAAGTTTAAATTTGGAATAATATTAAATAGTTATCAACAACACTCTCATGGCATAATATATATACGTTTACTATTTCCTATTTTATTTTGAAAGTGATAACATTTTATTTAAATATTCACGTTGTGTATTTGCTATTTATCAGCCTAGACGTAGATAATTTTCTTCAATATTTAGTTGTGTATATATGCATATATCGAAATACATTACAAATAACGAATAATAAAAACTCTAATCAACAACTACAAAAAAGGTCAATGCACTTTTTGTGATTAGTTAATTATCTGTTTGAATAAACATTATATCTTATCATATGCTCTAAGACACAACAAAAGTATCTATCCTCTCTGAATTCAATTTTTTACATCACAATAAAGTATAGTCTTTTTTAAAATGCACAATCAAACGAAAAAATATATTTCTTAAAGAAGATCTATTTACTACCAAAATATGAAATATAAAGGTAACTATAGAAATAATATCGATTATGGGTATACATTATATTTACTATTAATAGACTAATTAAGCGACTTTGAATACTTCAAAATAAAGCCGATTTTCTCGAATATTGTCAACCGGTTGGTATAACGTATCCAGAATATAACGGAAAACTCTTTCATGATTCTCAATTATTTCGTAAAATCTGTGGTCGCGGTGTCTATATGTATCTATACTGATGGATTTAAATGTACAGAAGGTTGTGGCTATGGAGTTTATCCTGCCAGTAGAAGAATGATAAAGATCCATGATGAATCAACAATATTCACTGCTGAAGCTGCAGCAATTAAGCACGCTCTTATGTATATTAGTTGGTGTAAATCACAATTTAAATACCTAGGAATCACTCTACACAAAATCATCTGTGGAACAAGCATATTGCACTGAGTACAAATAAGGCAACAAGAGCCTTAATGATATGCCGAAATCTAGCAGGTAGAACGTGAGGCTGTAATCCACCTACTATACTGTGATTGCTGTACCTCAGTATAGTAAGACCTATAGTAACATACGGGGCGATAACCTAGTTTCAGAAGATAACCCAATGCACAACCAGGAATACACTTGACAAGTTGTAACGGTTAGCATGTGTATACATCACCGGAGCTATAAGAACATACCCAGCCGCAACCCTGGAGGTAATCTTAGACCTCACGCCCCTACTCATATTAGTGAAGAGGGTGCTGCATGCGATAATTTACAGACTAATGAGGGCGAGGACTGGAAGGGACTAATCTTTCCCTGAGAGCTTGGTTATCTCGAGCGGAACTCTTCCCACTTCTAAGTTCGCCGAATAATGAAATGGTTAGGAAATACAGCTTCGAAAAGAACTTTCTTACAAAGTTAAGTAACAAGGAAGAAGAGAGAATCCTCTACTTATTTCCTAAAGGTAAACACCATTAAATTGTTAAATGGTATGCGTATGGTTCCAAAACTGATAAAGAAACAGGTGCAAGGGCATTTGGGACAGCAACCAAATACTCAGAGGTAATGGGAACATACCCTATTGTCTTTCAAGCGGAGATCAATGCAATTGGAAGACGTACGCAATTGAACCTCGACAGGAACTATCGAAGGCAAAGCATTGCAATATTCTCCGATAATCAAGCCGCCATATACTCTAACACCATTAGGTCTAAACTCGTCTGGAAATGCCTAGAAAACTAAATAACATAGGCAGACAAAACAGAGCTACACTATGCTGGGTAGCAGGACACACTGGAATCATCGGCAACTAGAAAGCTAACCTATTAGCAAAAAAGCCACCACAACTTCGTTTGCGGGATAGGAGCCGTCCTGTAGCATAGGGGTGAGCACCCATAAAAAAGAGACAGAGAGGAGAAGCGCGGAGCATTTCTCTGAGACAATCTTCCTGGTCTGAATCATTCCAAGGTATTCCTCGGAAACTTCAATAAGCAAAGACCAAGTAGAAACAGACTACGCGTCCTCACAGATTTTGTTACCAGGAACTGTCACCTTGGGGAACACAATGACAAGGATAGGTCTGAAATAGAATAGCGACTGCAGGTTTTGTCGGGCGGAGGTTGAAAGTCCGGAACACCTAACACCTAACTAATCAAGCATTTCTATCACAGAGACCTGTGCCAATCATCTCAGCAAAGGCATCATAGACGAGGGGAAAATACCTCCTCTGAAACTATCACAGCTACTGCAGTTTATTAAAGTTCTTAGACTGGATGGGGAACTGTAAGTGCAGGCAAACCCTTGCTGTTTACAGCGCGTATAAGGGAGCACAATAGATCAGGTTGCAGTTCATTACCCTTAATTAATGTAATCTAATCTAATCTATGTATGTTACAAATAGCGGTCTACGAGGTTCTGTGATCATGAGTTATTCTAGAAGCATATTAAAATTTATACAAAATAGAAAGTTGATTTGATAGAACATTGATTTCTGAAGATTTGCAGAACCATTGAGAAACGTTCTACAGAAGACGCATGATACAGTGTGCATAAAATTCATCCTCATGTGCATTAAAGAAGTTGGTATAAACAACAGCATTCAATTTTTCTCCTTAAATTTGCGTTGTAATAATAAAGAAATTCTTCTGAGAAGAAATCGCCAGATATATATTGTAATTGCAAATCGTAGCTGCCTTAAAACTGCTGCCAAAGGTAGCTTTGAGAAATTCCAATAATAAAAATAATAATAAAAGAAAACAAAGAAGAATGTATTAAATTTAAATTTCTTTAATAGGAAATGTGTCCTCCTTCCGCTTTTATCATCTTTTTAACATTTTTTGCCTTAGAGTCAATAAGTTCTTGACAGTTTTCTGAAATGTAGGGGTCTTGGAACGACATTTGAATTTATAGCCTCAATCATTTTTATTTTTGTTATGAAGTTTATTACTTCAAATTAAAATTCAATCAATTGCAATAACAAACAAAAACAATCTTAAACCTCAATAAACTGAACTTGTTCTTTAAAAACTAACCACTATGTAACGTACAGTTAAATTTCCTATTACAAGACTTTATATTCTCAATGAATCACACATAATTCATCATATTTGACGGGATTTTTTAAAAGATATTTCACTTATTAGACGTTCCACTTTGTACTACATTCACTTTTACATCCATTCAATCTTCTAATCAAGAATTAAAAAGAAATGAAAGAAATTGCAGACTCTTCAATTTTTATATACATATATGATCTTAATTTTTAGACATGTGCCGTTTCAGGCAGAAGCTACAGTTACTCCATGATGAGATTGATGATTAACAGGTGCGCCAAAGCTTTAATCGGTCATTGTTCAATGAAACCCAGGGAGGTTGTGGGACTCCTACTGCCAAACATTCCGGAATACATAGCAGCTTGCCATGGTGCCATAGAAGCGGGGTTGGTAGTAACGTTCGTCAATCCATTGTACACCCCAGGTAAATCAATCGTTGAGAGAAATGCTTCCATGTATTTGTAACGCATTTGTTTAATTAGATGAAATCAAGAGACAGTTTGAAAACGCTGGAGTAAAACTGATTATGACTATACCTCTGTTACTAGAGGTTGCCGTAACACTGGGTAAAAGTTTACCCAATTATAGGACAACCGTATGCATAGGCGGCGAAGACGATATTAGTAGCAACGTTCATGGATTTCAAAGTCTTTTAATGGCAGATCACCAAGCAGATTTGCCTGGTATTAACCCGCAAGAAACAGCGATTCTTCCGTATTCCAGCGGAACAACGGGTCTACCGAAAGGCGTGATGTTATCACATCGCAATTTGGTTTCGAATTTGGTACAATTAAAACATCCGGCACTTTTGGAGGAAAGAGATTTGGGTAAGATAGATTTATATTTTCTTCTATCTAAGCACTAAACGTTTCAATTATTCAACTTTAAAGAGGAAGAACAAGATACTGCCCTTACTGTACTTCCATTTTTCCATATCTACGGCTTCAATGGCATTTTAAACGTGTGCCTCAAAGAAGGAATACATCTTGTGACCATACCGAAATTTACACCAGAGGATTACATAAAAGCTTTAGTAGAACATAGACCGAGTTATCTATTCGTTGTACCTTCTCTACTTCTGTTCTTAGCATCCCATCCAGCGGTCACAAAGGAACATCTTCAAAGCGTAAAAGATGTTACGTCAGGTGCAGCTTCGGCAACTGAAGGAGTTCTGCAGAAATTCCGGCAAAAAATTGACAGAAAGGACATAATAATAAGACAAGGTTTGTTTCTAACAACATTTCTATTTTTTCAAAATTATTACACATTTTCATCCAACAAAAGGTTATGGTATGACCGAAAGTGCTCCAGTAACTCTATTCATGCCACTTCTGACGCCGCCTTCGAAGATCGGTACAGTAGGAATACTTCCACCAGGAACTGAAGCCAAAATTATTGATCTAACCACTGGTGAAACCCTTGGCGATCATAAATCTGGTGAATTATGCGTTAGAGGTCCTCAGGTATAATAATTATTTAATGTTCAAATGCTCAAGTTATTATCATGAAATCGCTTATATTTAGGTGATGAATGGTTATTTGAATAACGAAAAAGCTACGGCTGAAACAATTGATGAACAGGGCTGGCTGCATACTGGCGATGTAGCTTATTACGATGAAGACAAATATTTTTACATCGTTGACAGATGTAAGGAATTAATTAAGGTTAAAGGAAATCAGGTAAGTTTATTCGTTTTCAGCTAGTCACACTGCTAATGAAAAAAGAAAAGTTACTATGTCCTTTTGAAATTTAACAAGAGAATAAAATGCAAGCTTTCAGTTTCTGAATACGCAAAAACATTTAAAATTATAATGTATGGAAAAATTGTAAAAATTGCCCATTTTGTAAGTAATATATACTTTCAGTACATATAAAGGCCAAAGTAACAGGATCTGTCAATTTACAGTCTTTTACTTCATAAAATAAAAACCGGGCATTTCGAACATATAAAAATGTTATTCCAATTTACCACCATAGGGCAAGTTAAAATCCAGGCAAAGGTAAGTGTTTTAATCCTCAGAAGGTTGCTTAGTTCTTGGATCATTTCAAACATTGGTATCTTTAATCCACTTTAATAACTAACTTAATAGAATTTAATGGTTAGCTATTAATTCACGTCTTTAAAAGGATTTGTTAATTATCTTTTCTTGTTAAATCATGTGTTGTCATACATTACCTAAATGCATCCCTTTCCTTTTCTTGCTCGATATATTTCTTTTAATTGTTCTGGTTCTTCAGTTATATAATTTCATAATAGTATATGTTTAGTTGCTACAAAATTTATTAATTTCCGAAATCCATGTTATATTTGTACCTGCGTATTGGAAAATAAGATCACGAACCTCCTCTAGTATCATTACATATGGGAAAGGAGAAACATGAACAATCTTCATTGATCCTAAGAAAATCCCGCATTAAACTTATGTTGGCAATAAAAATTTTGCAAAATGTAGGAGTTTTAGACATTCTAATTGCAGTACGATCTCTATTGGTAGAATGGGATCAGTACTCATTATGTCGGTAGATTTGAAGAATTGGCACTGAAATTTGCGAAGTTCACTGCCACTTTGGTCCATCCAGTGGTATATTAAGGTATTGGGAAGTTATTTAACCCTGCATCTACCAGCCGAAACAATATTTTACAATTGTTTTTTTTTAACTTACGGTAGAACTAATATATTCGTATTCACAGAAGAAATTTTTCTGATAAAGTTTTTACAGTATAAAAATACTTTCGTGATATGCCAATTTTCTGGTAGATTTAGCGTTACTTCATTGAAATATTCATTGAAATCTATGTAGTAAAGGTATTTCAGTAGTGGAATGAAATAAGAACATTAAAATTTTATTTCCTATAGTACAACCAGTACGCCAATGGCAAAGATAAAGTCATAGACAAGTGTTTTCCGAGCAAGCTAAAAATATTTCCTTTCAAAGTATCAACCTAATCAATATTTTTTCACATTCATAATTACTCCTAAAGTGTACATTTTCTGTAACAACTAATGACCTGCAATGCAATAGGATAGATTTACTTACGTATCCAATAAGAGCTTTAATTGTTAGTCAATTAATTCTAATAATCTTAATGCTCAGTTTGTTGTCGAAGTAGACGTGTGACGTGTAAAGCTTACATTGTCTGAATTATTATAGACATACATATATATAAAGGGAAAAGAGACATCAAGAAAGCATGAGATTTTGACAACCTTGCGAATTACTAATTACAAATTAAGAACAAAAGTATTATTAGCAATCAGTATCATCTGAACAAAACTAAGTATAGCCAAATGCCAAGAATCGTATCACATACGTAAAAGTAGAAAAAGAAAACATTTTATTGCGAATCCTTACTAAGCAAAAAACTGATAACAATAAGAGTAATAGAATTTAGCTTGTGCTTATCTCATAAAAATACAAAAATACAAAAATACATGTAACTTTCCTTAGACATTAAAATACCTTGCAATTTTTGAAGTTCTAGGATAATTTAAAATAGCAAAGGCTTCCCAGACATTTTAAAATTTCACGGATGGTTTAAGTTGATAATTCCGACGTCACATTCGTTAATCTCTCAATTTCCAAGCTAATAAATGTAATATTTTGTTGGAACTACCAATTTGAATTGTCCGCAAAAATTAGACATGTTTGCTTGTATTTGAATAAGGTTTATTTCAAAAAAGAAACCCTGCTTACAGTAACAGTTACCGCCGCCTGTTATAAATTTTGTTAACTATATCAATGTTTAAAAAACACATCTAAAAGAATGCCTAGAAAATAACATCAAAGATATCCGCTTCTTTTCTCTGTGTCTGACTGTTGCAGACAAGTGGTTCAGTCTTTTGATACTAGTTAGCGGCAAAAATAATCACTTAAATTGTAGGGGTAGATTATAGTAGAGAGGAAATTGCTATATGTCGTGCAAAAAACCATTCGAAACCACGAGAATGACGCCGTTTGTTAGCGTTTTTTCTCTCTTCACATTATCTTTTCTCGTGAATGAATTGCATTCATCAATACCATGAGAAACATTTATTCAGAGAGCGTTCTTATCTTTGGTATATCAATGTTGTGGATATTTTCAAAAAAAGAAATGACTCATGAAACACGTTTAATTGTTCTAATTTGTTTCACATGAACGGTCTATATATAGAATATGTATAAATTGGCGCAAGAGCTATACGCAACAATATTTTCCTCTAATTCTGTTTCCAAAGTCTCAAAATTCAACATTATTAAGGTTCAGAATAAAGAATGTTTAATACTATTTTCTTGTAAACGTTTCTTTTTAACATTTCTACATTACATACTCTGAGGAAAAATACGTTTGACAACGTCGTGAAAGAATTGGATCTAATGCTCTCAATCAAAAATTTGTCAAATTACTGTCAAGTTTTGACATTTATCTTATTCCCTAGTTAAGTGTTATATTTTTGTGCGACCTCCGCGTTTTTTACGATTATTTATGTAATCTTGATTAGTGCTTGTGCTTCTGTTTTTTCATTCATGATATACGGTTTCTGTAATGGAAATGCTAACGTGGCAGAACAAGAATATTATACATTTCCCAAACCCCAGAAGCATTGTAGTGAAAACGTATTTAAAAATGCTAATGCTGGTCAATCATGTCAAAGTATAAGCTCTTTCTGTTAGTACTTCACAATTAGTTTTAACATTTAAATATCCTCTATAACGAGGTTCATTCAGTTGGTTTTACGAGAAAACCTTCTTCATCCATATTTTGTTTTTAAAGCTCAATGGGTCTATGAAAACAATAACATATTTTGATTAAATTTCTGCAATACGATCTTATATAGGATCCAAAAAAAGGACAACTTTTTAAGACTGATAGATAATTTACTGTGTGGTATTAATTGGCAATTCACTTTAGACAAACATAATTTGTTACAATTTACATTATTTTTAATTTATGTAAAACTTATGCTAAAAATTAGACAACCATGTTCATAAAAAATGTTTTATATTTGGAAAACAGACTATTTCAATAAATAAAAATGAAACTAATAATAAATATAGAATCCCCTTGAATTCTCCTTGATGCTAGAGACGATTTTATAATCTTGATTTGTATGAGTAAAATTAGCAAATTCATACTAATTTGATTACATAAATTCTGTCATTATCTGATACAAATACTCTAAAAATTAAATAACTTTATTATTAATTATTGCTAACAACGTAAGTCACTTTTCATATTTCGACAGAAAACATATACAATACAATAAATACTGAAAGTTGCAATAATTATAATAATATTAATCATATAAAATAAAACAAAACTAGGCACTTACATTGTAATATTTTGGTAAAAACATCTATGTAATGTCTAATCTTATGTAGTTATTCTAAATATGACAAGGTGAAAATACAAAAACCTGTTCAAAACTTTCTCTGTTTTATTTTATTAAAATTTTGCTTAATTAGTACTTGTTCCAACTCCTGATGATACATCTGTTGATGGTTCTTCAAAATTTTCATCTGCATCAACATCCATTGGTGAGTCTTGTGCTTCTTTTTCTCTCAAAATTCCGATGGGATCAACTTCTGCATCCAGCAGTACGTTATTTTGATCTGCAGAGGGTTCTTTTGAAATATTTGTAGATTCATTTGTCATGTCTCCGCTCGATGAAGAAACTTCTTCAATAGTGGCAGTAGATTCAGCTGGTTGCTGTTGTGGTTCACTTTCTTTTAATGTTTGTTCTGTTGTAGATTCTTCCAATTTCTTATAAGAAGATTCTATACAACTTTCAGTATTTTTAACTTCTTGAGTATTATCACAGATCTGTAGAGCCTCTTTAGGCTCTATTTGAGGAACAGGATTTGGTTCAGGTTCTGCTTTATCTTCTTGTGTCACTTCTACTTCATCAATTTTTGTTTCGCTTGTCTGTTCAATAACTTCCTCTGTTTCTGCCTTTTTCTCAGCAACGGTTGTTTTATCTTCGTCAGATTCATCACAGACTGTGGTTGTTACAGCTTCTTCACTTGCTTGACTATCTTCAAACTCAGTTTTGTTTTCTGTTTCATTCTGTGTAACCACTTCATCTTGTTGCACATCGTTTATAGAATCTTCTGTGCCAGTAGGTGTACTACACACTGTTTCGCTAACAGCATTGTCGTCTGTCGTTAATGGCTCAATGCTATCTCGTCGCTTTTGTACTGGTGCTGGTATGGCAGTGATTGTTACAGTAGTATCTTCCGGACTAACTTCTGGTTGATTTTCTATTACAACTGGTTCTATCGAGACGAATGGTTTTTCAGTAGGAGTACATGTAATTACAGTATCAGTACCTGAAGTACTTGGTTCAACAAACGATAATCTAGATTCACCCGAAGAAAGATTTTCTTGAGAATCTTGGGTTGTTTCAGTTACGGCAAGTTGCACATTTAATGCAGTACCATTTTCTGAATGTCCATAAATACTCGATTCTTGTTGATTTATTTTTGGCCAAGAGGGACTATCATCCATTTCTTCTACATTAATGTCATTACTCGAATTTGCTTCAGCTGAATGTTCTGGTTCAATGCCATTGACAATACCTTCACCATGTTCAGTGTTTCGCCTATTTGCAGGCTCTGTAGTACTTACAACTAATATATTCTTTTCTAATGCTCTCATATACTTATCTATTCGATTATATTCTTTTCTTGGCGTCGTTAATAATTCGCATATTCTTTGTACAGTGAAAGGTGCTGCTGCGAAGGTATCTAATTTTTCTAAAATGAAATTCTTCATTGAGTCATAATTGAACATTTCTACATTTGGACAAGGTGGAATTTCGACAGTCGGGCAGGATTCGTAAAATTCCGTAATAACGTTGATCAATTTTTCTCGAAAAAGACTTTTTACGGCTGACCACTGATAAACTGGGTCTCCGGTTTTGGCAACAAAACATAAATAATCTTCTAACTCCCGAGGTATATCTTTTGGCTTCAATTTCGAGAATTCCTCTAAACTATGTAAGATTTCTTCTGGATTTTCCATAATAAATTATGATTTAAATACTACAAAACGTGATACTTTTATCGAACTTTGCCCAACAAACAAAAGATTATACAAAACCTGCGTCGAACTGACAATAATGACGTACGTGCGTACGTATGAATACATCTCAACCGCTAACTTCGTAAATAGAAAATTACCAAATCGTTTATTTTCAGGTATCGCCCACTGAATTGGAAAATTTAATTATGGAAATGCCACAGGTAGCAGACGTTGCAGTTGTTGGAATACCGGATACCTTAGCTGGAGAAGTTCCAAGAGCATATGTTGTTAAAAAGCCAGAAGCAAAATTGTCCGAAGAAGATGTTTTGTTGTTTGTTAATCCGAAAGTAACTCATTATAAAAAGTTGGCGGGAGGTGTACGATTTGTGAATTCAATACCAAGAAATCCAAATGGCAAAATACTTAGAAATGAATTAAAAGTAATGAATTAATTAACTGTTGACGATGAAAATAAATTATTGATTTATGTACATATTAATTTTAGAAATATTTTTTTATATTTTGATTATGTATAATTCGTATAAATAAATCTTATTTGTCTTTTATTATAAAAGGAAATAAATGTTAATATTCTTTTATCTGTTATCCCAGTACATTTTTGTATTTGAAGGTTGTTAGACGAGAAAGTATTGACTCTTCATTAATAGCTATATTCGCAGTTGATTGTGATTTATAGGCAATAAGTAAAACAAGTCAAAAAAATAATGTGCGCGTCATGAGCATGATTTTTTCTTTTGAAGCCGAAAAGTATTTGAAAGAAAGCTTGTAAACTCTATTGCAAACATGTGGCACGAAGCTAGGAAACAAGAGCGTAAAATACGCGGAATGCTGGTAGATTATCGAAAAAGAGCGGAAAGGAGACGCGATTTTTATGAAAAAATTGTAATTTCACGGAGTTTATATGGTTTGTGGTGTACCAAATGTATAAACATATGTGTTTTTAGAAAGCAGATCCCACACAATTTCTACAACTACATGGTAGACAATGTAAAATACATTTGGATCCAGCTGTTGCAGCAGCTGCCGACAGTCCTGCTGCAATGTAAGTAAAAGCAAAATAATCAGGTTCATTTTAATGTTAATTGAATGCGTAGGATGCCCTGGCAGGGCCATGCTGATAATTTAATAGATCGTTTTGATGTACGTGCACACCTAGATTTTATACCACCCGTCAAAAAAGCTGAAGAAGAAGAAATGACCTATGATGAAAGACAATTGAATTATGAACGCTATCGAATTATAGCACAAAATGCATTCCTTGGTATAACAGAAGAGAAATTCCTAAAGCAGTTACATCTAGAAGAACAATTTGGTTATACTGAAACTGAACCTAAAAAGAAAAAAACTGGTGGAGCTGCTATTGGATTTAATTATGAAGATGGTACTGGTAAGTAAACCTGTTTTTTTTTAACAATGCCTTATTTAAGAATTATGCAGGAACTAGCCAACCAGCACAAGCACCTCAAGGAAATAGTTCAGACGAGCAATCAGATAGTGACTTGGATGTTGACTTATCAATAAATGTGTCAAAAATGGATTCAACGCAGGCACACGAAATGAATAGACATGGTAGAAATTTTGGAATGAGTACAAATGACTTCTATTCTTTTTTGACTAATGATTTGGAAGAAGCTGAGAATTATAGGTTAGCTAAAGAGGAAGAGCACGAGAAAGCATTATTTTCTGGAAGAAAATCACGACGTGAAAGAAGGTATTTGTTCATTTTGCAACACTCTGATTGAAGTAAGTTTATGGTTATATTTTGCAGGGCGCATCGAGAAAAACGATTGGCAAATCGAGTTATTAGCCCACCGAGTTATGCGGCGAGAACTTCTCCAACTTATCCTATATTTAGAGAAAGCAAATCAGCATCGAAATCACCGTCTCCAGAAAATAGCGGAAAAATAACTTACATTACATCTTTTGGGGATGATGATGAGCCTGCCTCTTCTACTAAACCAACCTATGCTGATAAAGTGAAGTATGGTAAACCTAAAAAACTGAGTGACAATCCTGCAGAACGTAGAACCGTTTATATTGATACGAAGAAAAGAAGCAGAAGTAAGGAAGGTGATAGATTTTCTAAAAGAGCAAGATCTCGCAGTCCTGATTTGAAGATTCGGAGGAGTAGGTCGGCAAACAGGTAACTAACTAAAAAATTAATGCATATTCCTACTGAACAGTTTCAACCAATAATCATTAATTGTCTCGGTAGAGTGGGGCAAGTTGCAGTGCAGTGCGGAGAAAAACAAGGCGAGTGTTCAGTAACGTTTACGTACTCGCAACATTTATGATCGTGACCTTCATGAGTGAGCATAGGCGATGCGAACGTAGGAATGTTTACACATAAAATAATGATAAAAAATATATTATATAACATGCTGAAACACTTAGTGTTTTAAGAAATTTCCACAAAATCACAAACTGGATGGTATCCATTAAATATTAGGATCATTAAATATATTTCCACACTTATTTCAGTCAAGTGCGGTATAAATATTTTTTAATAATGAATACGACCGTTTCACATCGAGAGATGTGTGTGGTGTGATTAGATTTGAAAATTTAAAGTAATCCATGTGACAACTTAATGGATCTTTCGACGTACCGTAGTATGAGAAAATCTGAATCCTTGTCAATAACACTTTCAAATTTTTGTATTACACTTTCATTTCGCCTTTCGCCGTACATAAGTGTGAGTGAACATCATTCACAATTTGAACAGAATTCATAAACGACATCGATTCGTTTTGTAATTTTTCAATTCCCTCTGCTAGTGTGTAGTAGTCCTTGCGAATACTTTCTAAATCACATTTTACCTGACTATCTTGAAATATTTTCTGGCTTTTGGCTTTTGCGTGTCTCGGACCGAATTGTAAAGCTACTATCATTACATCATCAAAATGTTCGCAGTAGTAAAACGCACAAACGCAGCCTTTAACCATGTTCTCTAACGCGTGGTAATAGGCTGAGGTGGTTCAGGCACTTTAAGTGGTTTAGGCATAGTTCGTGAAATCTTTTTGTACGTTTTGGGGACTTTAGAAATACTGCCTTCGTGTGAGCTATTAAAGCATTTACTTGTGGATAACATTTAAGGTTCAATTGCGCCACAAGTTTTAAAGCATGGATTTTATATGTTACATGTAACAGATTGCGACTCTCCTCCTTTAAGAGATCGGTCTAAGGAAAGCATTTTAGCCGCAACGTCACTCACTAACATTAAAAGTTGGGTTGTTGAAACTAGAAATTTGTTCATTGCCTTCAACACCACTTCTAAAATTTCAACGCTAGTACATTTTGCAACTCTTTCGCAAGCAAGTAAGATAGGGAATGGCGATTCAAACTCTTCCATTGTACGTACCATCACATTCCCCACAGAATGTTTTTGCCGATCGCTTGTTTCGTCCACACATAACCACAATTTTTTATCTTTCAATCCTGCTTTAATTTTCCTTTCAACATAGTCATGAACAGATGGCATAAAGTTTCTTAACGATGTCCTGTACGACTTGGTAATGTATAATCCGAATACTTGCTCCAGAAGGAGACAAATGCTTGTTGATCTAGTAAAATGAACGGTACATTACATAGAATAAATCAAACACCCATATCAAATATTAATTGTTCGCTGTGTCGTTTGCCATGGATTGCAGAAGAATGTTTTATACTTTTTGGGTGACTTCAAATAGTTGTTGCGCATTGAATTCTATCGCTTTCATATTCTAAATCGAGCATAATCGCTATTACTTTCCTAAAGCGTACCTACATGCGACGTTTTCTAAGTACGTGTGTACCGACAAGCAACTTACAACGACCAGTTTAGACTAATAATTAACACTTATTTTGGTTCAATTTGAAAATAGCACGTATTTCTAAAGCGATTAAAATATACATGTTCATTAATTATTAATTCGTACTATTCTCTAGGTATCGCCGATCTCGATCCAGAAATCGTTCTAGAAGATATAGATCTAGAAGATCGATGTCATCCTCTTCATCGCGGTCCTGTAGTAGATCCAGACGAGGTGAACGGAGCACCTCGGGAAGCGTCTCGAAATATAAGAGCCGCTCCAGACATCGTTCGTACACCCGTTCCAGAAGCGGATCTCGAGAGAACTACGGACCGAGAAGCCGAAGCCGATCAAGATCGAGATCGAAGAACGTATCGCGTAGCGTCTCTCGCACGCAATCGAATCCGGTGCCGAAAGGTAGCTCCAGAAGCTCCTCTAGTTCCTCAAGTAGCTCGGGAAGTTCAATGGCGAACGCAAAGAAATCAATAAGCGGGTCGCGATCGTCTTCCTCGAAAAGTGCGATGTCGGTGGACCGATCGAGAAGTCGAAGTGTTTCGACTAAGAGGGAGTCGCCCCCGAAGGTTATACCTAGGTATTACGGTAGAAAGAGAAGCGATCAGAGTTCGTCCGATTTGAGCGATGATAGCGATGGGGAAGACGAAATGAAAGCGGATGCACCGTAAGTTTTTGTTTAAGTTTCGTTTTATCGTGAGGCTGTTGTTTGTTTCGTACATTCTTTTTATTTGAACTAATTGACATAGTATTCACTTTCTAGGAAGCTTTTCAAGAATGCACAGTAATTGAGTATATACTGTTACCTGGACTTTAAAGTATTACTGTTATGGAAACAGCACTAAACGTCGTCAGGTTATTAATACAAGGGGTATTTCATACAATAGGTTCGTACTAGTGATGGGCGAATTGAATGAAAATATTCGATTAGACCAAACGAATACTCGCTCGCTAACCTAATGTAAAAATCGATTTTTTCAAAATAACCCCGAACTGATGAACGTCTTTTTCGTGAATTCATTTTTAAACATGTACTATTTATTCACCAAGGCTTTTGCTAGTTTTTAAAACAATGATACTATTTGTTTTGAATGAGTAGATTAGATTAATTAAAGGTGATGTTGCACTGCGGCCTATTGATCTATTGTGCCCTTTGAAGAAGTAAGAAATAAGTTGGTGCCGCACGTACAGTGAACAAAATTTGAAACTTACATGTAAAACCGAACTAAACAATTCTTAGATGCCATTAGACATAATTGTTTGTAAATAAATTTATAAACTACAAGAACTAGCTTCTTTAGCAACCTGCCGTAACGTTTATTTGTTCTTTTGTAGTTAACAGCTGTCCCAGTTATACGTGTTTTATTACTGTTACATATTCATAATTCCCCATATATACATGTATACGTGCATACAAACAGCGTATATGCAGACACGATCACTTTTTGTTTAATAATATCTATAGAATTTTGAATCTCATTAATATTAGCATCACATAACAAAGTTAAAAGACAACCTGTATAAGTCCTAGTGTGTAATCTTGATAAAAACCAATCTATCTTTAGACATAATCATCGATTGTAAGAAACAAGCGTTTATTTTAGACGAACGATTCAACAAAAACTATAACCCATTTATGTTGGTATATAAGTTCGCTGTTATACATAATATACATTCGGTTAGCCTGATGACTCAAAAAGATTTCGATTCATTTTTATTTCGAATTCTAACTTCTTAATGAATACTTTTAAGTAAATGAATGATCCTTCGGTAAAGCTACTCGGTTTCGAAAACGATTTTTGCGTTCGGTTAGCGAGCGAGTATTCATTTGTCCTTACCGAATGATATTTTCATTTGATACGCCCATCACTAGTTCGTACCTCATATGATTATTGTGTAGTTGGACAGATTTCATTTGAGGTTACCCTATAGATTATTGATATTTCTGATGAACGGATTTTTTTTTTAGTATTTCTTCTTTAGTTTTTTTTTAGGTTTTATGGTACAGAAATGTGCCTTTGGTCATCTAAGTGAATTTTGAACAGTTATAATCAACAGGACTTAAAATTTCTAAATGAACGTGGATTTTTTGCTTTTCCTATTACTAGTTGCCTTATTTTGTGTGTACCACTAGCATTAGTGTATGCTAGAAAAGCTATACATTGTCTTTCCGCCTTTTTACCCGGAGTAGATTTTTCATGTGATGCAACATAGGTTTTCATAGGCTATAATTTCCAATAAAGATTGGTTTCATCTGCATTGTATATTTGCTTCTCATTGAAATGTAGCTCTTTGGATTTTGTTCATTAACTTTTCCTTAAACGTTTGGACTAGTTGTGATGGTGCCGATAATTTTTCGCTAGATATCGGCAGCAGTCGAATTCCATCCCTGCTTTTAAATCTTTTTAGCCAGCCATCATTGGCTACAAAATGTTCGGTCTCTTCTAGGTTTTCATTCACCAATTTTGCTTTCTCTTTAATTAATCCACTGGTAATTGGAACTTGATTATCCCTTTGTTTTAAAAACCATTTATACAGACGATTTCCCATTTTAGGTGCTTGAGCATCTTTTAAAGTTCTGCGATTTCGAGGGCCTCCCTATGTATCTGACACACGTTATAAAATCTGTGACTTCAATCGCTTAATTTTATAGATTGTGGCTGAAGACACTCGATATTTTTTTTTTTTGCATATTGAGTCACCCCTGCACCTTTTTTAATCTCGTCTATGATTTTCACTTTGTCACTTCATTTTAAAAATGTTCCTTTATTGGACGTGGATGCCATGTCTTTTCTGGCGTGACTTTAGCGGCATACTACTTCATTTCACGAGAGGCAAGAGAGCCAACGCGTACAGGAATCCCATACATAAATCGGGGAACAGCCGGCGCCGGCGCTGAAAACGTTTACGTAAACATTTTTTTTGATCGATTCAATTACGGGCATAAATCAGGAAATAATCGCTACCCTAACTGTTTAAATTATCGAATTGTACGTGGTGCATGCTTGTTTACATTATCGAGCGTTCCATTTGATCCTATACTAACAATTTTCCGGGTATTTCCATGAGCGAGCGTTTATTGTAATTACATTTACTATTTTAGCTGAAGCTTAGGAGCGAAAGTCACAGAAAGATAATTAGAGAAGTAGTTAGCCAAAAACCAGTTTTATTTTTCAACAAAGTCTCCATCTATATTAATACGCCCATCGCCTTATTAATGCCCCGATCTCTGCTGCATAAAAGTGTTAGGGTTGCCGTCTGAACCACGTACGTAGCTGTTGTTGAACATAGTTATCACCCTCGAAATGTTTGCCGCCAAAATGCCTTTTGAATAAACCAAACAGATGGTAGTTGCTTGGGGCTAGGTCGGATGTTCAAAAAATTTCCACCCAATTTCTGCAATTCTCGCGTGGGTCAAGTCAGCCAAATGCGGCCTGGTATTATCGTGATGCAGCAATATTCCTCTCGTCAGTAGGCCTGGACGTTTCTTTTTTCGGCAACTGTCATTTGAGTGTCATAAAGCTGGATTGTGCTGTCACCTAGTGACAGATAGGAAAATAGCTCACTGCTGTCTTCAGCTTTTCCGCAGCAGTTTGTGACTTATTTATTGACTTTCCTTTGTACATACTGTACCTTGTAACAAAGTATTGAATTTATTTCCATCCTTTTCCGAATTATCATTGCCATCGCATTAATATAATTAACTAACACGCTAGTATTGGAAAGAAATTTGGCAGAAAGTGAATATTATGTGTATCTCCTACAATCCTTACCAGATTAAAATAAAAAATGTAATAATTGATATTTCAACTTTGACACAGATGTACTTTGTGTACCTTTATTATATCTACGTCGCAAAACCTCTAATCTGTCTCTTTTTAGGGTTTCGGTGACAGCGAACAAAAGCAGTGGTAATTCTGGAACATCAACCAAAGTCAGTAAGAACCATTTAATTTTGACTTTATTTTTGTTTACTTTATTGTCACGTTGTACGTTTCGAGAGCTTGCAAAAAAAATCAAAATTTGCGCATAACTTATCAAAATGAGATGAAATGCAATACGAGTATCCTTTTAGTTTTAGCCATTTTAAGCTCATTTGTAAATACTAGAATACTTTCAGAAACCCAACACCAGCTTGAGTCTTCAAGAACGCCTTAAACGTAAAAGACAGGCGTTACTTAATAAGCAGTGTAAGCATTAAACGTTAAATGCGTCTAAACAGTATCATTATCGTTTTATTGATTCTTACAGTTAAGGCGGATAAAATTGCTGAACAGTTAAAAACTGAAAGGGAAAAGCAGGAACAGCAAAATCGCGAAGATGAACTTAGAGAAATGGCAATAAAATTAAGGCGGAGGTAAAAAGCTCCTATTAGTACTTAATGCAAAATAATTGCACACTTCCTTCCTTTCAGACAAAGAGAAAGACGCCACGCTTACGATAGTAATTCCTCAAGCTCTTCAGATTCTGAATCAAGACCCAGAACTCCAGCATCAATCCCTGAAAGTAGACGAAGTAAAAGCGCAAGTCCGCGTCCAAAGCGAGACGATAAAGATATCAAACCGAGAGATTCAAAATACCGATCATGTAAAGATGGCAGTAGAGAACATAGTAAGGAACGAGAAGGCAGTAGCGGTAGAAGATCGCCAAAGTCTCGATACGATTCTGATCGTCGAATTGTCTTTCGGGATGAAAGTGATAGAGAGAAAGGTTATAATAGAAGACGTGAGGAAGCGGCTAAGGATTCCAGGAGAGATAGAGACAGAGATAGTTGTAAGAATAACAGAGAACCCGGTAGATCTTTGGTTGACTATTAAATATTTTAATTTTATACTCGTTTATAATGCCGGTCGCTTATATACAACAATAAATAGATTACAAAAATCGAATTTGAGAGTTTTTATTTGACTCTATATTGTTGACCTCTCTCAAAACTTTATATTAAGGAAACAATTTTTTTGTGTGTTGGAGAGAGTTTTTGTCATTACTGACATCATAAGCATTTAAATCTATTGCGATTTTATTAAAATTCATATAGTTTGCCAATAAAAAACTATTGAACACATTATTTATTTTTTAAGTTTAAGATGTATTTACATCAAAAGTAAAGAGAAATTACATCTTTTTGTTGTATAATAATAAAAAAAATTGTTTGGTATTTTGTATTAGTTCTTGATACTACAAAATTTTAGACGTTGCCAGCCGCAAATAACATCGATAACTACGGATGAAATATCGAAAGTTTATGGTTACATCATTGTTTCATTGATAAAGTGAAGACAAGCACTATATATAAAATTAGAAGCATAAGTATACACAAGCGTTGTAGAAGTACATAAGTCGTAGCTACTTAACTATACGTCAACCAACTATATGATAACTAAAGTTTCGTGATTTTCAGTGTATAACCTATCGGAATCATAAGAGAAGAGGCCTGCGTCTCATATTGCCGCGCCTAGTAACGACACACATTTGTAAAGTTGTTAGTCAAGGATAAATATAGAAATATAAACGTATTATTAGTTTAATAAATGTATGTCATTGGTTCCTAACATATCGGTAAGACCGACGTTCTACTAACCTCATGTGTTCAATAATGTATAAAATAAAGATACAAATACAACAAAAATGAGATTTCCATGCCGACAACAAGCAGCCGTAGTGAGAGACGTAATTTGTTGTTCAATGTCATATAAATGAGTTATTTGCATTTATCTGTTGGTCTCTGTTTATCTGTTGTTCAAATGTATAATTTCTGATTAATCAGTTATCTATTAAAATACTTTCTCTCCATTTTCTGAATATTTTGTTTGAAATTAGGTATAACAAAATTCGTATAACTTCATTTATTGCAATTTAAATTACTTTTTTTTTACATATTTGACAAATATCTAATATTACACCCCGTCCACTCTTTATTTTTGCAAGCTGAAATTAGGTGCCTACATCTATTTTAATACTGCATAGAAGTTAAAGAAGCTGTAGTTTGAATTTTGTTATGTGCGCGCCATAACATTTTTGAAATATTGCCAGAAGTACGATATCTAATATGACGCTAGTATCGATTTAATGCATAGATTAATTTGTTGATGTAGAGCTCTTCTCTTGTGATTCTGACAGTAGTTCATTGCATTAATTAGGTTAGTGTTTGTCAATAATTATAAGCGAACAAGCAGATTTCATAATTTCATCCTGAACTTTTCACGACGTGCAATGGAATAAAAAATCTTTATATGAAGAGTTCTTTTTTGTAATATTTGGGTGTTATTTTAAAAATTACATACAAAATGTAGCACTTTGTAAAAAGAATAACTTTCTAATCCTTTATAGCATTTCCAATCGTCAGTTAAATAGTTCAAATCATGTTCAAATGACAGCACTGCTTGCCAACCTCTAAAAATTGATATTCAGTGTAATTACTGTTTAACTGTTCCTTGTTAATATTATAAAAGAATGTGGGCTGTATATGTAGTTAATCTATAGGATTACAAATAGGGTTGCCATTTTACTCTATTTTTTGCCAAACAGAAAAGTTCAGTTTGGTTAATTACGAGCAATATTTTAATGTGTGTTTCACAGACCATTTGTTGATAGACAAGCTACTTCAAGTTTAAGCACAGATTAGAGGAATACAGTAATGATACTAAAGCATTATCATTCATGCATTTTTTCAAAGCGTAGTAAAACGCGTGTAACGGCAGTAATAGCTTCATATTTTAAAATTTTGAGTGCATTTATTTATGGTCACAAATGAATGACCAGTAGAAGCACAGTATAACACCAGTAAAGACACAAGCCTTGTATTAGGAATTATTTTTGAATGGGCATAATCCGATCCGCCATTTTGAAAATCAGATTTTATTACTTCCTACATTTCGAAGTGAATTAAGATTTTGTTGGTTATAGGTTTTAGTGTCTTCATAGATGTTTGTAGACAAATTATGGTATATATATTACGGGCAACAAAACTATAAAATTGCAGCCAGGAATCCACTGACGTGCTGTACTAATTTGTAAGAACAGTACAAATAAAAGAAGTACAACATGTTTTGAAAGAAGACCTCGAAAATATTTGGAAGTCCACCTTTGAGTGTCATAAATGTGTTTGAATGATTTGAACACATCCTTATTTTTTCAATAATCAAATACTAGTTCTACACCTCTCGTTTGATATAAATAGCGCCGATTTGGAAAATGGCGTATATTCAAGGTTATTGCAAACCGTCCCCAATACATCAATGGTTCCGACAGTTAAGTTACTCCTTCCTGGTTATACTATGGCTTTACTTTACTCCCCTGTTAGTCGACAATTTGTATGTTTGATAGTAGTGTACCATTTTCAATCTTGTGATTTCGTAGCTTTAAATGTGATATTTTGACTTGTTCCTAGGCTTTCTCTTTGATTTGAGCATGCTAAATATTGGAACGGTGTTTCAACTATTGTTTTAAATTAGCAATTTATCTGATTTTCGTCGATTTAACGGGGCGCCATCTGTACTGGTTGAGCTACTGCTTGATGAAAGTTACCATTAAATTAATGACCAAAACGTGACTTGATAATATAACTTGGTAGCAAGAAAGCAACTGTCCCGCCATATGTCTATTGCATTATTTAGCTAATAATAAATATACAAAACAAAATGTACTTTAACTAAGATTACTGGATTTGGATTGAATAAAGGTTTCTATAATGATCGTTGTTTGATATAGAAATATGTGGGCAAATTTTATCAAGTAGTTTAGCTCAATCAGCAAAGATGGCGCCATGTTAAACCGAGGAAAATCAGATAAATCTTTAATTTTTAAGTAGGTTTTTTGATAGCTATTATATAATTATGTTTGTGGGAGATTTGATGGGAAAAGCATTAGATCAACAAGGTTTAAAAATTCCCATTATTAATTTAATTCTTTTATTTTAATTTAATGATTGCTAATTTTTAACATGTAATTGATATATAAATATTTCTAATCTATGAAATATTCGATAAGATTAATTTAACATTTAACGAAGAAATAAATTCTCTAATGTAAACGAAACAGCAAGAATTTTTATTATTTGTGACAAATAAGAAAACAAAAAATCTAATATAACATATTATTAATTACAAACATTTTATTTTTCTTATATTTTAAGTACTAAGTGAATCATTAAACCTGCAAGGTACATACATATTCGAAACGCTTTTAACCAATGAACCATATTAGAATTCTGTCATAATAAAGTAAATTCACTTTAAGAGATTACATAGTTTTGCAAAACATAGTTTCTGTTATTTCTTGAAGAGGTTCAAAATTAGGAAATTCCTTTAGATGTTGCTCTAATATTTGATTTAATTGCATCACATCTCTCATGTTACTTTCGATCGGTGATAACCTATCGTGAGGGTTATCCACAGTTTTCACGTAATTCTTTCCAGTTTTATCACTTTCTTTTTCCAACAAAGCTATTTTTTTTCCACACTTTTATAATTATCTTGTCCATTTTCAATCTTTCTTCGTAATAACCTTCGGAATTTAAATTGGTTTCTGTTGTAATTTATTTTTGAATGAGCCTCAGAAGAGTTTGCTTCTTTTCGTCGAAGCGGTCAATGGAGGATTCGAACGCTGAAGAATGATTTTCTAATTTCTTTAGCACATAATCCTTTACAGACAGGTGTTTGAAAATTTCTTCATAGTCGAAATTGTATACAGCCACAAGACTTTTACATTTACGTCGTTTATAACGGTGTTTCTCTGTTCTCGCCAGTAGTAATACATAACTCACGTCGGTAAGGCAGACTTCTGTAGTAGTATACGTATGTGTACCTAAAATTAAGCCAGAATTTGGGGTAAACTCACAAAACTGTGGATGCATTTTCAGAATTTACTTCATAGATTTAATACTACACAGTTTGTTGGGACTATAAATAGTTTCGTTACTGTCGATTTACCATTGTCAAACAATATACCAGATTTGATCTTGGAAATATTTCAAAACTCCTTCTTAATGTGAATTTATGTACTGAATAAACTAATTTAGTTCTCGAATGGCTAAACTATTTCTAAAGCAGTATAATATCTCTAAAGTACTCAATTAGTACATGATATTCATACAAAGATAAACACAACAAACACCAGCAAGAGTAATTTCTTTACTTAGATATTACAATATACATGCAAATTCAACCACACTTTACACGCAAATACATAACGTACAGAAAAAGAAGGAGAAAAAGGAAAATACAAAATATCCTTCTTTTTTGAAATATTAAAGAAAAACGAATATTTCCATATGAGTGCTGACATCGCTCCACGTCCGCGGGTAGCGGAGAGATGTGTCGTGTGCTTTTAAAATGAAACGTCAACATTCCACTTAGACCCAAACATATACACACACACATTCATACATACATATAGGTATAAGTTATGTAATGCAAAATTCTTGCAGACTGACTGTCGGTGGCCAGGATACCGTTGTTGGCGTGTCCTGCCTTTCGTAGCCCGCGGGAACGACAGGTGGGGAGTTTTGGAAGAATGTAATTTTGTCGGGACGAGCCTCGAGGGAATTGCGGTCTTCCCTTTTTGCAAACAGTCCGGCGGAGTCCACACGATGCCCTTAGAATGTGAAAACACACATATACACGGACGTATGCACATATACACATTGAAAACCTACCTACTACCTACTTTTCGGTTTTATTTCGGAGTCTCGTGTATCCTTACGTTCCTAGGAGAGAAGATGGCAATGTTGCAGAATCTTTACTTTGAAAAGTCATATAAGGCAGGATGTATTTTGAAATTAAAGAAAATAAAGCATAACTTTTTACAAGGATACGTATTTATTTAGCATCTACATTCAATATTATTACGCTTATTAGGACATATTTTTATCTTTCATTACTAGCAAGAGTGTCATTATTGAATTTGACGTAGAATTCTATTTATGCTATTGTATACTCTATTTTTTAATTCAGACGAGTCTTTTTAAATTGATGCGCCAAAAAGTAGGCTAGCTATTGGTCAGTTTTCGGCGAAAATTAGTGATATTTGATATATTTCTGGTCGCCATATTGTTTCAACTGATTGACGTTTAGATTGTGTATTTTTCTGAATGCCTTTGTATTTAATTTTTCTCTCTTTTTTTAAATTTGCGTTGTAATATAGTTACATTACTACAATTTATATAAAATCCTAGCTAGTTTTAAAATTGCATCTAAAAAGTAGCGTTGAAAAATTCCGTTGTATAAATGTGTCTTTTCATTTTACTCCTCCGAATTAAAAATATAGAGTATGTATAGATTCTCCAGTTCAAACCAAGGCACGCTGACATATCTTTAAACTAGCCTGCGAGAATCACCACTCTGCCCTAAGATTCCCCGTAAGATGGCGCTGTACGGCTGTGTCATGATTTGAAATTTGCGCAATTCAAAATTACAGTATGTTGGCATGTTGAGCTAGCTAGGTTAGTAAATTTCACGTGACACGTAAACCTCAAATAATCCCAGCAAGATTTTTTACTTATTAGTTATTTACTATACAAAAATAAAGGAATAATACTATAACTTATCTTATTCTTTTATTAGTGCGTTAAACAAGCATATTTTTTTGAAAAAAGGTATTTCAACTTTATAGTTATGGTATCAATTCCCGTAACAGAGAAGGATAGCAATATACAAATATATATTAAATAAAAAAAGATGGCCGTGGTCCATAAGAACAATACTTCCTATTGAAAGTAGAATGGTTTACATCTATTGCTAAGACGTTTTTTGACACATCTAATCAACGAACAAAATTGGTTTTGTTTACAAGAACTATATTCTACTCACAAAATTAGAAGTTGTGATTGATCTCCACTACAAGAATATTTATAATCAAGATTTGTAATCTCCTTTTCTTGTGGAATATTCAAGTTATTTGTAGATTCATTGTGTGCAAAACAACAACGTAACCTTACATTTTCCTCTTAAGAATGCTTATTTTTCCCTCTGACCACTCTATTTTGTTTGAAAATGGTAGGTGCTGATAATTTAGCGTTTTTATATTCCGCAATTGACTATAGTTCCGAATAACTGGCAGCGAATTAGCGATTTTAATAAATTCTAAAGGAAAAGGCCCGTTTTGCTGTATTCTAAACTGGTCTTCTTTTTTCAGGAGATTAGTTGAAGGTACCTAAAGATCAATTTAAAAAGGGCTATTTCTAGGTTGTGTTTTGAGGCATACGAGTCATATTTAACCAAATATATGTTGGTACTTACTGTGTCTGGACTAAAATTTACCAAATTGGATAGAAAATACTGCTGAACGGTAGATTTTGGCTTTAATACTGAATAATCTATTGCTCTTATTTTTCCATAGTTTTTATTTTTGCATCAAATATAGGTAAAGAAACTAGTATTGCTTTGAATTTGTATTATATTATTGTAAAGTTTTCATTATAGAGAACAATTAACAGAGAAAAAAGTCGATTTTTACTTTTTTCTATTCCATTTTAAATATTTTATCTAAAAAAATATGGGATAGTAAGTACAAAGTCCCTAACATTTAAATTAAAATTTACATAACCTAGAAATAGTCCTTTTTAAATTGATTTTTAGGTGCCTTCAACTAACCTTAAAAAGAGAAGGTCCGTTTTGAATACAGTAAAATGTTAAAGTTAGAATCCATTAAAATTGCTAACTCACTGTCCATTATTCGAAACGCTTACCCCAAAATTATTTTGGCATATAATTTACTAGTCAGTGCATTTTTATTAACGCATTTATAATTGCTATTTTTTGCATCCAATTGATATAAAAATATTTGTTTTGACGGAATACATTAATTTAACATTTAAGGAAGAAATGAACACTCTTGTGTTCGAAGCAGCAAAAATTTTTATTAATATTGTTTATGTGACAAATAAAAAAAAATCTAATATAACCTATTATTAATTACAAACTTTTTATTTTTCTTATCTTTTAAGTACTAACGGAAACACTAAACTTATAAAGTGAAACGTTTTAAACCAACAAATGAACCACACTACAATTCCTATCATAATAAATTAAATTCAATTCACTTTGACAGATCGTCTAGTTTTGATTTTAAATCGTTGATAAATTTATTGATATTATCCAATTCTCGTCGTATTTTCGCTAATTCTTCATTTCCGCAAAACAGCTTGACTCTTATTTCTTGAAGAGCTTCAAAATTAGGGAATTTCTTATTCAGTTTCTTCATACGTTCCTCAAGTACTTGCTTCTCTTGCATCAGATCTTTCATATTGTTTTCAATCGTCTTCTCGAATTGTTTTAACTCAAGAATTTGTTCCCTCAATTTATCGGCCTTGAATTCGTTTTCAATCGATGTTAACTTATCGTGGAGGTTATCAACAGTTTTCACGTAATTCTTTACAGTTTCATCACGTTCTTTTTCCAACGAGGCTATTTCTTCGCATTGTTTTTTAATTACCTCGTCCATTTTCAATTTTCCTTCTTGTAGCGTGTGTAATAATTTTTTGTCGGAATTTAAATTAGTTTCTGCCGTCACTTTCTTTTGAATAAGCTTTTGAAGAGTTTGCTTCTTTTCGGCGAAACGATCAATGGAGGTTTCGAATAGATATTTGAACGTTGAGGAATGATCTTCTAGTTCTTCTAGCACATAATCCTTTGCAGATAGTTGTTTGAGAATTTCTTCGTAGTCGAAATTATATCCGGCCATAACTGTATTAACTGTAATTATACTTTATCAGTGAGAAATTTTACACTTGTAACATTTATAATCGTTTAATAATGATGTTCTATTGTTCTGGCTAGCTGTCATACCTGACTCATGTCGGTAAGGTAGATCTCCGTTGCGCCGTACTTATTCCTACAATTTTACTTTAAATATTAATGTACTTCATTCTCTTGTGCAAAATTATTTAAAAAAATTGCTTTAGTTATGGGTATTTATAAAACACGTACAAACATTTTACGTTTATTAACTTATTTTACTTGCTGCAGTATCATTCGTTTTATTGTTTAATTTTCATTTACGTCTTCTGTGTATACTATGCTTTATTGCAAAAAGAGGGAGACAAAATTCTGAAGAGACCCCCAACCCAAATTACAACCTATAAATTTGTGAAATCAATTTTACGCGGTAAACTTAAATTTGAAGATCTGTCTGAAAATGAAAGTTTTCCCTGTTCAAAAGAGTTACGTAATACTTAGAAATCTGTTTTATCATGTCACCTTTTCTTGTATTGGGTGTATCCGTTATGTATTTTGTAAACATTCAAAATTGTTTGCTTTTCAGCATTACTCAAGTGATTTGCTTTACCTCGTTTCTTTGAGGAGAATAAAACACCTGCAATTTTAGCAGTACTGGTGCTAGGTTCTGCATTCATAATTGAAAGAACATTCAGTACAACTAAAGTTATTCGTATTTGCATATTACTTACGTAATCTGTTAATAACATGATATAAGCAGTGTTCAGGATGTTTAGCAAAAAAGGGAATGTTGTACGGTGTGATTTCGCCTAGCTATCAACCAATAAGAAACAACTGTTGCTTGGGTGTGTTCAGAAATTCGTCTCTCTTTTTGGAATATATTACACAGGCTACGTGACTGTTCTAGGATCAAATTAAAATGTCTAGATTAATACTTACGCATAGTGTATGTTTGTTTTTATAAATTGTCTATGATATAGTAATTTTATTAATAAATTATCAATAAATATAATAATTAAATTACATATAATAATAATAGAGGGGCCAGTTTCACCAACTGAATTTTAAACATTATATAAATACGTATTACAATTAGTGTTGGCAACAGTGCCGTGTGATATATAGTAGTATTTTCTGTTTGTTATTCATTTTCTTCATATAAATTATTTATTAGAGCTATGTATACCGTAACGCTTTTATCAGCTACCCTATGTGAGGTCCGAGTATGAGGATAAGACTTAAAGGTTGGATCGTAATGGTTAAAAGCGGCAATAAAACGGAGATATTTTTATCTGAGACGCGTGCTCAGTCACATTCTAATACAGTGAGAGAGCGAGGAAAGGTGAATGTTTGCGAATGGGGTTGTCAAGGCGTTCCTATGGCTCCCTGGAGGACCGAGGAGAGGACTTTGGCCATGGAAAAGGACCGGAGGTCGCATTTAAAGCCGAACGTACACTGAATCGACTTGCTTGAATTTTGTATGGACAAGTAGTAACGTGAACCCCGATACAAGACGTTTCTAGGTGTAGCGAGTCGAACCGATTCAGTGTGCGAATATCTTAAGACGATGATTTTGGAGCGTCCTCCCTAAAAACCATCTCCTTGTGCATTTCTTGACGTTGGCCGCACCTGAGCTCATACACATTTATATAAATAATTGGAAAACTTCAGTGCTTAAGGTTTTACGGTAATTTATACACGGAGACATTATAGTCTTGCGTATAACACGGTTATTGGAATGAGCAATTTCGTGTACACTTCTGGCTGAAATAAGTGTGGGACAAAATTAATTATGTACATAGAGGTAATGTTGCTGCTTTAAAAGTAAATTGAATTGGAAAAGAATCAAGTTCCCAACGGTTAAAGACAGAAAATGGCATGATTCATTAAAAGGCGTTAACCACTGTTTTTTAAAGTTGTTGCAAGCTTTAGATTACTTATACTTTGCGCTTTATTTTGACTTCAAACTACAGCAGATTTATCGATTAAAATGTGTGTTCTTAATCATATTGTGATTAAAATCTATTGGTGCATTCGTCAACTTGAAATACCTATGCAATTAAATAAAAAACAACGAGAATGAAAGGTAGTTAAGCCAAACTAAATGATTTTCGTGTTACAAAAAAAATAAGGAAATTCTTGTTTCACAATTATTTTGCTGGATTAGTGGACTAATATACAAAGTGGATTTCTAATGTTATTCGTGGATAATTTGGTAATGTAATATTCGCGTAGTTAAAATTATTCAAAACTGAGTTTTGCTTCATACAGTATGATACCTTTCTACGAGGGAGACCTGAAATGTTTTCGGAATCGGCAAGAGATGGCTCACGAAGGTTGAAGTGGATTCATTTGTCGGCAAGGGCAACTTCTTTTATGCCAACTGTCAAAATTTCAGACGTCTTCTGTCAATAGTTGTTGTTTAAAAGTGTGTTGTGTAGCAAGTCATACGGTTTCGTAAAAATGGATAAAATCGAATTTCGTGCAGTGATAAAACACTTCTGGATGGCTTGGAAAACGGCCACGCGAATGCAAAATATTTTGCTAGAGGTTCATGGCGGATCTACTTCATCATTTTCGACCATCAGCTTCTGGATAAGCGAGTTTAAACGTGACTACACAAGCACAAGTTACGAACCACGCAATAGATGCCCAAGAACCTCTACCAACGATGAAGTCGACAAGATTTATGGTGTCGTGTTAGCCGATCGCCGATTGAAGCTGAAAGATATAGCAGAGGCAACAGGCATCTCAGAAGAACGCGTTGGCCATGTTCTTCACGAAATTTTGGGTATGAAAAAGTTTTCGGGGCGATGGGTACCTCGTTTGCTCACACCGGAGCAAAAACGAAATCGGGTGATCGTTTCGGAGGAGTGTCTGGCCAGGATCCAAGGCAATCCACAGGATTTCTTCATGTGTTTCGTAACCGTGGATGAGATCTGGATCCACCATTACATACTGGAAACCAAGGGACAGTCGAAGCAGTGAACTTTTTCGGGCGAATTGGTTCCGAAGAAAGCAAAGACCGTTCCATCGGCCGGAAAGGCACGGCAATGCACCCGCTCATTCATCCCGCATCGTTGTGTCCAAATTGAATGAGTTGCGCTAGGAATTACTCTCTCAGCCTCCATATTCACCGGACCTAGTCCACAGCGACTTTTACCTGTTCCCAAATCTGAAAAAATCACTGGGGGAAAGGGATTTGCCTTGTCTTTTCAGTTGCGTAATGGTGTTGGGCGCAATTCTATTTTAATCGTAATCGCTTGCAATTGCCATCAGTTTATTTGCAGATTTGCAAATAAACTAAGAATTTCAAGAGTATTCATACGATAATTGAAATATATCTGGGAACAGGAAGAAATTTTGATCGCCCGAGTTTGGGGAGCTTTAAGGTAACAACTATTGCCGAAGACCAATATGCCGTATTAATCATTAAATGAGGGCAGAACAATTGTGTGAACTTCAATTGAAGTTGTAAAAATATTCTTAGCAGCAGGTCAAACTATGATTAAATGAAGTGGTCTTAAAAGGAAGTATCGAAGTTTAATTGGAATTTAATTGGAACGCAGGAATTGGACCGAAGAAGTCTGGCCAAATATTTTTTGAACCTACAAATGGCACGTGTTCTTTATGCATTCACGTTTGCATATTAACTTGGCAAATCAGCAGTATTGTGATTGCTGTTTACATGGATTTAACAAGAATTGATTTAAAATAGACCATATTAAATCATCCAAATATAGTTAACACACTCTAATATATTGTAGTGCTAATCGTCCCAAATGTTATTTTATTTCTAACTAAATGTAAATGTCTATGCGAAAATTTAATCGCGTATTTAATTTTATTTGGAATTAATCCTAATTCAAGATTAAAATGTGTTCTGTAAGGCGGTGGTAAGTTTCAAAATATAGTATTACCTTTATCTGCACCATGGCTTCTATAATAAGTGTGTTATAAACAGACTTATTATAGAAAACATAAACACTTAGAATTTTCACCTGCGTAGGTGAATGAAATCTTTGAATCACTCTTTCGACAAATCAAATACTTGATAAAAACATTGAAATACCTTTTAAACTCCTTGGTTTGGGTCCTTTCTTACTTTTTGAGTCGAAAAATAAAAACTGTCATGTCTAATAACACTAATTTTTGATGTTCAAGAGTTAGTAAGTAAAAATATATTTTAGAACATCGCTGTATATTTGAAAGTGTTGTACTTATTTTAAAGAATATTCGATACATCATTGATTTTCCAAATTGTTCCAAAATACAATTAAATTTTTATTCATGAAATAAGCAGCCGTTATTGCCCCCCTTGGCTGTTGCAAATCTAAATGCATCTGGGAAAAGGAGTATTACAAATAAATATAAGAAAATAAAAAGACAGAAAGGCGGAAACGAAAGAGATATAAAGAAAAATTGAAAGTTTAAAATTTCAAGCATGACGCCCATCAGCACCACAACGCGGCGCTATAATAAATTCTGGGCGTGGGGGAAATATTTTGAAACATATTCTTGTCGATTTTTGATGTTATAGGAAACAAATAGCCGCGGTCCCCACGTCCCAACACAATATTCGTGCCGGTGATGTCGGCCGCCCCCGTTTCCTTCTCGTTTTCTCTTCGGTCTTCCTTCGTGCACAGCAGCGCCGTCCGCACACACATGCAAGACACCAGGCACAAGCCCATTCAATTACAGAACCTTCCGCTCCTCCAGTCTTTTCCTATTCCATTCCATCAGGACTCGGCCGCAACTTATTATCAATATGGTTTATTGTTTACGCTACATGGGAATTTTACTTCATTCGAGCAGCATCCAATCGCATTTTCCAATATATGTACATATAGGCATTTACATGAATACCAATACGAGGAATTTACAGAAACATTTTAATATCGCGCATAAATTGTATTATAGTTCTCGTTAATGTTGATACCATAGTGCTTAGTTTTTAAAGTATCGTTTAAACTTAAAAGGTACTTAAAGAGTAGACAAATCTAATAAAACAGCTATTACATTTAAAGACGAATATACAGGAAAAAATGAACAATATTGTATTAGCCAAAAAAAGCACACAAACAAGTTAATCATGATCCAGATTCAGAAAAAAACACACTATTTATTATACTAATTCTACATTAAAGTATATGCAGTCCGAATCTCGCTCTTGAATAGGTGTTTAGATTTGGGAGTTTTGCTACAACATCCGATTTAAGAATAAAGATGTTTTCTTCTACTGCTAGAAAACAACGTCACATCTTTTGTGAAGTCAATCTTTGGATAAGGGCAAAAAGCTTCGCGAGAAATTAATCTGAATTCAGTCGTGATAATGTTGCTTCTCCATGTCTAGAAATTTCTATTTCGAAATCCATATAAGGTATAAGCTTGCGATATTTGGATCTAAAAATTTAAACAAGAAAAACAAACATTAGCCAAAATACTACTAATAATAAATAAGCCATTATCACTTGATTATCGCGTTACATGGGCACTGTTGCCAAGAATAATTGTAATAGATATTTATATAAAATCTTTAAAATTCAGTTGGTGAATCTGGCTCCTCCATTATTATCGTATGTAATCTATACTTTATTCACGCTAAGAATGCAGTAGATAGCGCTACGATCGACAGCTGTATTACATTAGAGAAATTTAACTGTTAGAACTGACAGCATCGTAAACGTCAAAGTTTGGTTGTCAAAATCTTGTATAGTAAGTAGTAAAGTTCTTCATATTTTATGTGTAGTACATTATGGTTACATGATCTGATAAAATAATACTGCAATAATAAAGTAAAAGTGACATGAGTAGCAATATAAATGTATCCTTCGGTTGTTTCATTTACCGAAATAATTGGAGCTTTTAATTAATTTAATTTAATATATACAAAACAATAATTATGAATAATACATAGTTGGTTCAACTGAGCTGTGTCCAAGTGTAGCAAGAGAATAAAGGAACTGCGGTGCTTGCAAGGAAAGTAAATGGAGTAATAGTTGGGACTTATTGTAAATTCCGGCTTTCTATGAGTAGAGAATTTACTTAAGAAATGCGATAAAGATAAGTAAGCGGTCGGCATATTAACACATGCAAGTAGAGATTATTGGAAATATTTATTCGCATTTAATTATTATTGAATAGATAACAGTTTTAATTAATTATTTGTTTGTGATAATCTTATAAGTCAAATGAATTAGGAATATTAGAAAATTTGTGTTACTTCGAAGGGCTGAGTATAAATATAAGTCACTATCCGTCACAGAAGTACGGGCAAGAGATAACTATGGAAAATCAAAAATTAAATTAATATTTAAGCGAATATTAAGATCCAAACAGAAATAATATATTTAAGTAATCAACTGACAGAAATTTCATATCAAGAAATTGCACCCGTTTCTCTTGTGTGAATATGGCCCGCCGATTAGTCAATCGCTTGCGCTTATTTTAAGGTTTGTCTATTCTAATTCTGCATTCTTAATATGAATGGAGTGTAGTAAGAATAAATGAAATTGAAATTTAATATATATTTGAAAGTATAACCACTACAAACTCTACTACTGTAATATACTTTTTGAAAATAGCTTCGTTTTTTGTTATCCTTTCCCGAAATAAAAATTAATATAAACGCAATAAAAATATTTATACCGAATGATTTGTGGAATCTGAATTTTTTAATGGCGGCAGACTTTATAGTTAGCTTGGCGAACTGTATAAGGTAGACTTGAACGAACTGATTGGCCCACACTATTCAGATGTAAATCGATTGATGGTCACCGTCGTCTTCCCGTGTTTCCTTTAAAATGGGTCGGAGAGATCCGCACGCTAGAGGACTAAAGGACGAAGGACATCGGCCAGACCGGACATGAATTATGCATACCGCAGATGTGGAATACGTGTAACTCCGACCCGAAACCGGCTCCTTGCCCTTCCCTTGTCGGGCTAACTTACCCCTTCTCGCCGGCGACCCTACACGTTTATGCGGACCAAGGGTTTATTACGGACATCAGTGTAAGAGTTGCTGCCCATCGTTTATTCAGCGTTGAACGTTGTAGAGAGAAAATTGTAAATTATTTTGCATTGAGTAAAAGGAAAATTAAATTTAGAAAAGGAGGAATATTTATACTGTGACCGCCATAAAATTGACATCAAATAAAAAAAATATTTAATGAAAATCACATTTCTGCTAGCGTTTGTTTTATTTGTTTAAATTTTTAGATCCAAATATCGCAAGCTTATACCTTATATGGATTTTGAAATAGAAATTTCTAGACACGGAGAAGCAACACTATAATGACAGAATTCAGGTTAATTTTTCCGGAAGTTTTTCGCCCTTATCCAAAGATTTGTTTTTTAGTAGTAGAAGACAACGCCTTTATTCTTAAATCGGATATTGTGGCAAAACTCCCAAAACTAAACACCGATTCAAGAGCGAGACTCAGACTGCATTAATGTAGAGTTAATGCAACATAGTGCTTTTGATTTAGCTTTTTTTGTTTATCCGAAGAATACCATGTGGGATATTCGGAAAAATTTCGCCTAAAAGCATAGAAAAAAATATGTACGAATATCACCACCTCCCTCTACTACTGCAAGCATATTTGTATATATGGAACTGTAAAATAGACTTATAGACGAAATTAAAGAAATTAGAAATAATGTCGTATTATAAAATATATTTTGTGGCATTAGGAGGAGGCGTGTAAAATATTTGGAGGAAGATGATAGACAATTTCAGTATCTTCTATAATTTATTGTGGTCGTTATGATCATTATGATATATGATATATATGTATATATACCGTTAGTACTCCATTTTCATGGATTTTAAGCACAGATATTCAATCTGTACAGGTTTCTTTCTTAAGTTTCACAGATATCTACTTTAGGTATTCTTTAATAATTAATTATTCACAATTTTCTTGTTAAAAAAAAGAGTCCCTTTAACAACATTTGCAGAGGAGACGTAAACTTTAATATCGTTTATCATATATATCGCTTTTCGTAAACATATTTCTTATATAAATAAATATTTCAAAGTTTCATTCTTAAAAGACGTTTAATATACTGTACTCACATATTTCAATTACATTGTATAAATACGCATTATTCCGAAATTATACTTATAATTTTAAAATTTCTCGTACGAAGGCAGGATGGCACGACTGGCAGCATTTTCCTTTATAATTTCACACGTATCAAGTATGTGTGGCTATGAAGATAAAACAAAACAATAAAAAAAATATCGTGCCAAGTCAGACATGTTGGTATCGTTTCTCTGAGAATACTTACTTATTTTCTCATATAACTCTATAATTTTACAAAGATCTCTGTTTATATCCTATAACAAAGTGTATCAGCTGATACTACAAATAAAATCTGGAAGTTCCGAACACATACTTTGGAAGCCGAAGACCAGTCCATCTTAAACACGAGAAGTCACGTGCGAGTGAGTACGATTTCAAAGATTAATGACGTCGAATCTTCTAAGTTCTCCAAATTATTTGTATCTTTCGATCTCACTTTTGTTTCGTAAACTAATTTAGAATATTTAAAGTTTAGCTAGATAGGGATTGCCTTAGGTTTTCTGAAAAAAAAAACATTTTTTGGTAAAAAAAGCGGTATATATTTATTAATTTGTCAATATATTTATCTTTTCAACTTTACATTTGGTATTTTAATTAATCATCTCTTAATTTAGATTTTCCACCACAATATATATAATATTATACATATATATATATATATATATATATATATATGTATGTATATATATATGCCGTTTCTCCGGCAAGGGGAGGACGCAGGTTTAAATCCTTCCGAGGCTGATATCTTTTTAGAAATTTCAAAAATGTTGATAATTATAAGGAAAATTATAATTATTTTAAACCATTTTTTGCATTTTGTTCAATATAATTATGAAATTAAGAAAGAACTAAGATCTTATATATAGGTATTGTTGTTTAACAAAAATTCTCCAAAATATAAAATCCTTGATTTTAAATTTCCATATAAATTATTCTTACTTTCTATGATCGTTGTTTGACTAATTTCTTTAATTAGTATGACGTTTTAATGACATTTTAAGCGAACTTATAATTACATGCAAACTAGGATATTTTTTGCAATAAACTTGCACGTAAGATAACCTATAAAATTGTTTTAAATAAATGTATAATCCTATATTAGACGTGACCTCACGTTTGCAAGGGTTACTTTGACTCCAGATTTTTCTGAACGCATCTTCTAAGCTTAACGAATAAACCAGTGGGCAATATAGCTAACTGCACGTCGGTTATTATTGAAAAACACTATTTTTCGTCCCTTTCTACCTTTCAATAATAATTGCCGCCGATAAATTTCTTTGTATTGAATGGGTATTTGTAATTCACGATCTTTACTTGAAGAATTCGTATCAAATGATAATTTCGTGTCAGATTACAGAAAGGTAAAATTATAACAGATATCACATACGATTTTTGATTTAAGATTTGCACGTAATTAGTTTAACTAACTTTAAAGTTAGAAGTATGAATACATTCATGAATAGTTAGTTCCATTTAACAAAACCCTAGTAATTCACACTCTCGTTTTAATATATACATTTACAGACATAGAAGGGGGACTAGAATAGTGGAGTCCGTCATTAACATGTCTTGTCGCCGCTAGATGCGGATCAGTTGTCCAACGTTGTCTACGACAGAGCCAATCTAAATTAGTCGAATTTGCATCAAAACGTTTCGAAACATTATTCCGTTAGACAGTAATAAATATGCAATAGATTCCCTAATTTAATAATTACTAATATAGGTACTCCAGAGATGTTGGGAGATCCACTTGTAAATTATATTTTATTATAAATGTGTATATATAAAAGTGTTGGTATTAAATTAGTATTAGTGTCAATGTTAATATTATTGTTAGGATTAGTGTTAGCGTTAGCTTTAGTGTTAGTCTTGACGCTATAGTATTGGCTTTGGTTATATTTTCTTATACTTAGTTAACTCAATTTTAAGAAGGCGCACAATTTTTATTTACTGATCTTGCGATCGGAGATGATCGCGAGCCGAATGAGAGTGTCCAGAAGAAGATGAATGAGATCTAGTCGAAACGCTACCTTTCGGGACCAACAACATTCGCGGTCACAAACCCGGGAATATTATTTCATATACGGCGACCGCGAATACTATAATAATAAATACATTAAATTAAATTTTTGCACTTTGCACATAATCCGGTCTGTATGGCTGTTCTGGATATGTTATAACTTTAGATCTTACTCTGTTGAAGTTTCGTTGAGTTCTGTTGAATTTGTGTATTGAATGGAGTTACGTGTACTTAAGTTAAATTGTTGGTTATTTATAAGTAACTTCGGTCTTGCATTGTTGATCAACTCTAAGTTGTTCCTTCCTGTAAATGAAAGTTGGTGATAATAATAATAATAATACTATCCGAAATGTGAATTAAAGGGAATAATTAGCATAATGAATTGTTATTGATTACAACTCTAATTTATCAGATCGGTGTAACTGCCCGGGCTTCCTTACTTGAACATTTTCTATCTTTACAATACTAATTCCATAGAGGTTACGTATAGATATACTAAAATATACCTGTACAAAATGAATGAACAGCAGAAATGAATGCAAAGAACAAATAAATTAATTCGAAATGTACAATGGAAAATACAAACTCGTTCACTAGTATCTGAACAACGAACTTGACTCAAGTAACGTGTAGTTACTGTAGAATATGAATAGTTCTGAGTAACTATAAAAATAATCAAATAGACTCTATATTGATCCTAGAGGATAGAACATTGTCAATTTTCAATTATTTCCTGCGAAATTGCTATTTGCAGTATTCATTTGTAAGTAAAAATAAAAAGCATCGGGTTTTAGTCAATGAACGATTCTAATATAAAAACCTTCGTAGCACTGAAACGACTATGTTCGTTCGGATAATAGAAATGTCATCGAGTATTCTATTAGGCACAAAGCGACGAAGGGCCGTCTATTTACTATCATCCAACCGCACTAAATCAAAGGATTGAATTACACGCATTCAGCGCCTGTTTTAATAAAGTCTCGTGTCTTTGTGCTGCGCGACCTATTATTAAACGTAGACGACGACGATGATTCTTATTTTACGTCAAGACGGGAAGCTTCTAAGAAGAAAAGCACGCTCTCTATTCAAACCGGCGCTTCAACCACCTGTTTATATTTGAGCGCTACATGACAACCGAGCACGATTTATAAAACGCACCAGTGTGCATTATGTAGGTATGTGTATACCGACCACGCTTTCGTTCCTGCATAACAATGTAATTGCATTCATTGCCATGAAAATGGTGCCGGTAACAGTCGTAGTGGCACTAGTAATCTGATCTAGTTTTCGTCTCTCATCCCTTTCCGACGATGCAATAAGGGATGCAACTGGTCCAGCATCTATTTAGCATTGAACTCTGACCTTGGCACGCTCCAGTCTTGACCTTTTAACTGTGGGTTGGTGCACGTCGTATCTCTGAAGTGCTGCTGGTGAAATTACGTTTTTAAGGGCTATTTATTATATATTTTTTTTCGTTTAGTAAGCTATGCATATATACATATATATACAGGATGTGCCAAAATAAACAGTACAGAAATTATGAAACGTATATTATTTATTATTCATGTATTTACTTTACATTATGTAGCGATACTTTAACATTATATAGCGTTGCAAACATTATTCACGACGACGTTTCCTATAAAACAGATGTTCAAGATACCCTCCGTTCAGTTTCAAGCAGTATTTGTAGTGTTCGCGAAGGTTCATAAATATGTCTGTGAACACAGATTGTTGCATGACACGAAAAAACCTTGAATTTTAATCCGCAATTCCCGAATGTCAGAGGGTGGATCGATTCGGAAAACAGCCTCCTTCAGCATTCCCCGTACGTACGCATCATGTGGTGCTAGGTCTGATGGGTGCGATGAGTATGGGGAATCAGTGCCAGGCGAAATAAGGCGATGCCTAAAATAATTGCGCAGCATTCAAAGAGACTCCCTAGCCGTGTGACAGGTTGCCTCGTCCTGCTGAAACCATTGTTGATTATATGGAAGGTTCCTAGCACGACAAAATCGCTGAAGATCATGCCTAAATGGTGTGAGAACCTGTTCTCTGCAGCACTCCTGATTCACAGATAACGGCGTTCCATCGTCTGCTTCAATGAAATACGGGCTCAATATACCACATGCGAATACAGCACACCAAATGCTAACACCGTCACTATGAAGGGGTTGCTCCACGATTATATCGAGACGTTCGAATCCAAGAAACCATGTTGTCTGCTTGTTAATTTATCCATTTAAATGAATATGGCTTTCATCAGAAAACCAAACATTCGACAAGATCGACGCGTCCTCGTAATTCGTAGCCAACACACGTGCGCAGTTTCGGCTCTCACACGCTTATCAGCTGCAGTCAGATGCTGTCCGGTCTGTATTTTGTATGCAAACCCACCAATATTCTTGAACATTCGACGGAGCGATCGATCACTGATATTAAATTGTAATGATGATGATCTTCGGAGGCTTCGTTTTGATGATTGCAGCACCTGATTCAAAATACGCCCGTGATTCGTATTGGTTGTGACTGTCACTGGGCGACCCACGTGACTTTACGTTGGCAAAGCGCACTTCCCGTACGACGAAACTTGTCAACAACTGCTAACATAATGACGTTGCTAGGAGCCTGTTTTATAAACTTAGGCCTAACTGCGTCGGCAACTTTTTTTAAGCTTGGACCGTTTTCGCGGCCTTTTCCGTATGACCGAAAATAGTGCTCCACGATAAAAACTTTTTCCGCAACAGTGAGAACCATCTTGAAGCAAATAACATTAAAAAGACATTCACATACGTTGTAACCACGGTCGGAAACCACTCGGTACGTTTCAGCACATGGCACATACACATTTGACACATGCGCGATTCAGTACTGTTTATTTTGCCGCATACCGTATATTGTAGCGATATCTCAGGGCTCGAATAAATAAAATAAGAAAAAATAGAGTAAATTAAATCAAAAAATAACAATGTATTATTCGAATAAGGTTATATCACTTACATTGGAGAGTGATGTCGACAAAAACCTAACACAATCTAGCTAAAATTTCTTTTTTGTAAAGTTAAAATAATAAATAATTTTGACAAGGATAAAATCTAGATAGAACGCTCATTACAGAAGCCTCAATGTTATATCGAAGCTTTTTACGAGATCAGCGGTGTTTCGGCCCGATACCCAGGTAACTGTGGCGACACGGTCCACTACAACTTTTCTATAATTTCTGAAATATTTTCCTCTAAATATTTGGCGAAACTCGCATAAATAACGAGCGCACAAGCTCTGTTGATGCTCTGTCTTAGCTACCCACGCTAATCGTCAATTGTCTAACGCGTTGCTTGGTCATCATGGCTACGAAAACATTTCCTACGCGTTGAGATGGAGATATAGGTGCCTTGGATGTAATCTTGGGTATTTACCGTATGTATATCCGTGTGTGTCAAATATTAAGATTTTGAAGAATCTCTTAGACAATCTCAAAGATAAAACGAAGATGATGAACTGGTCTGGAATTTACCGAATCCATGCAATGATTGTCATAAAGTTTATATTGGACAAACAAAAAGGAGTATCGAAACGAGGGTCAAAGAACATATTAGACACTATCGTTTCGATAAACGAACACTATCGAGCGTAGCGGAGCATATGGTAAAATCCGGACATAAAATTGATTTAAAAACACTTAAACTTCTTAAAAACGTAAACTCGTGTAGAGAATTAGACGCGTACGAAATGATATTTATGAGAAAGAACAGAAACGTATTAAATAGAGAACCACCCCCAATTGCACACCCGAGTCTGGTTGATTTATTATCAAAATACGGTTAAAGATACGGTTCGTTTTCGTTCCATCCTTTCCTGAGAATACACACATACCCGAGACCACCCAAGAGATTGTAAATAGTCATATGTTTTAAGAAATTTTAGAGTCTGCGCCGAAAATAATTTACATGTGTGATACAGTTTTATATTCAGTCGGTAACACGGTTGACAAAGGGAGTCCACGTGCTCTCGAAACGCTGCGTTCCGAATAATTAATTAGTTTATGTGGAGTGAAGTTTACTGCTATACCTGTGAATTATAGGAGCACACAGTCCTTGTAATAGTTATTTTAATGGATTTATTTCTTCCTCCTCTTTTCCTATTGTTTAAGAGACTGATTTTTTTCAAAAGAAAGGGAATTTTTGTGGCAATAAGGGCGAAAGAAAATTTTGGGAATTGAATCTGAAATGCAAAATATATCACCAGAAAACTGTAATCTACGATTATTTATTTACTCTGATATTCAGGTCCCTAACAGATCTTAGAGGGAGTTCAACAATGCATTCCCCCTTACAGAACAATTATATTAAAGGAAAACTATAAGTAAGAAGAACAAGCTCAGTGCAAGGTAAGTTTACAAATACGGTAAAAGTTGGACATACCATTGAGAAGAACAGATGCCTCGTTACAATATATGCATATTGTGTCTGCTGAGATATTATGATGTATCAGATAGAGATTGTAACATCTAGGTATTAAAAGTGATTTGAACTCACATTCAGTTCGGTGGTGTAGTGGCAACACGTTCCATCGGTTACGGAGAGGTCGTGGGTTCAAGTCATTCTAAGATTGACATTTTTTCCGGAAAAGCTGATATGAAAAGTTGAAAAATTGATATTTTTCAGGAATTTGAAACGTTGGCAAAATGCAAGAAAATTGTAATTTTTCTCTCGGATTCTCCGCGTTTCTTAAATATCCTGGACAGGAGGTGTATAAATTGGCGTATAAAAGCTACACGCAGGGACATTCTTTGTTTGGTTTCAAATCGAAAATTTCATCAAAATGTGGTTCCATGCTTCACGTCTTCACGATGTTCTCGAAGAGCGGACTTTTTGTTCCACAAATAAGCGTTATTGTTTGATATCTGTTAGTAGATATAATTGAAATTTATAAAAAAGAACTTTAGTACTATTTTTTCGAAAAGGTTTCTTCTTTGACTTGAGTTTTATTTTAAAGTTAAGGTCCTACTGCGAAAGTGTCTCACAGTGGTCTAAAATCAGAAAGAAATCTGGTATGCTAGCTGATATAAAAAGCAGTCTCAAAAGTGGAATAGTTCTGAGTACAATATTGTGTTGTTACATTAGTATGGATAAACATACATACTAATTAAACCACAGAATCTGAACTGAAACCATATGTATTTATGCACTCATACGGTTGTATATATGAGGAAAATTGGAAAGGAAAAATAATGTAATAGGTAGGTTTTAATATTTATTCTTTAACCAATCATAAAATCATTAACCTTAATTCATTCAATAAACTCATTAAATAAAAACTGCTTCTAGGACTCTGTAATCTACTTAGATAGAAAACTAACACACATATATAAATTATTTGGATTATACTACATAATATTGTATTTAGTATAAAATATAGGGGCACATCTGTATCGTCCCCTATTTATTTCTATTGACTTTATTTAAGGTGGAAAGTGGTCCACGTCGAGTTCAAAGGTCCGGTTTTGCTCTTTTCAATGGGATGCTGTATAATGCACATAAGTATCTATGAATATAAAAGCACGGTAAATAGTATTAGAACATGTCAAAAAGGTCAAACATTTATATACATAACAATAACCCTATTAGGTTAAGAGCAGGTCATGGATCAGAAGTGTTATCGAAATGATATATAAAAGTGAATGACAATTTACTGTATACTTTTTAATAAAAGAAAAAAGAATTGTGCGGAAGTCAGACACCAACAGCAACAAACGCCGCTTGACTGTATCTGTCTGGCTGACAGCATTTAGAGATTCAGTGATAATAACAATTAGGACGCGTTGTTCTACCGTGTAATTCTCCATGTTTACTAACCCGCATCGATGCCATTATGACTGTCAAACAAGGCGGCCAATTCAAATTTTGAGCTCCTGAAACCTCCTTTAAAAGGAAATCTACATCAACGGTTAACAAACATTACCGAATGTTGCTGAAAATTTAAAGCAAAAACTATAAGTTTGCTTGGATAATGAAGGGCTATATTTTGAATAATTGAATTTAGTTTTCTGTTTGTAATTTGGGGTAATCTAGTGAGATGAATACTTTTATGTACGATTGCCTAACTTTTTGATGTAGATTACGAGGGCGACCTGAAATGTTTTCGGAATCGTCAAGAGATGCATGAAGGTTGAAGTGGATTCATTGGTCGGGCAACCTTGTAAACTTTCAGACGTTTACTGTCAATAGATGCTGTTTAAGAGTGTGCCTTGTGTACCGGGTCAGGCGGTTTTGCAAAAATGGATAAAATCGAATTTCGTGCAGTGATAGAACACTTCTGGATGGCTGGGAAAACGGTCACGGAAATTCGAAATATTTTGCTAGAGGTTCATGGCGAATGTACTCCATCATTTTCGACTATCAGCTTCTAAGTGACCGAGTTCAAACGTGGCCGCACAAGTACAAGCGACGAATCACGCAGTGGACGGCCAAAAACAGCTACCAACGATGAAATGGTCTAGAAGATTCATGATGTCGTGTTAGCCGATAGCCGATTGAAGCTGGAGGAGCTAGCAGAGACAGCAGGCAACTCAGAAGAACGCGTTGGCCGCATCCTAAACGAATTTTGGGTATGAAAAAGCTTTCGGCGCGATGGGTACCACATTTGCTCGCACCGGAGCAAGAAGGAAATCAGGTGACCGTTTCGGAGGAGTGTCTGGCCAGGATCCAATGCAATTCAAGGGGCTTCTTTATGCGTTTCGTAACCACGGATGAGACTTGGATTCACCACTACGTACTGGAGAGCAAGGAATAGTCGAAGCAGTGGACTTTTCCAGGCGAATCGGCTCTGAAGAAAGCAAGGACGGTCCTATCGGCTGGAAAGGTCATGGCGACCATTTTTTGGGATTCCCAAGGTGTGATCCTCATCGTCTCTCTGTAGAAGGGAAGGACGACCACGGGGCAATACTACAGCGATTTATTGACCCGATTCGATGCAGTATTGAAGGAGAAACGGTCTCGTTTCCAGTGGAAGAGGTGCTTTTCACCTGCTCATTCGTCCCTCATCGTTGTGCTCAAATTGAAGGAGTTGCACATTTCAGGTCGCTCTCGTAAATGTTTCACTTTAAACATTGTTTGAAGATGCTAGAAATATCTCAATATTAATCAACTACTAAAATAGCAAAATGTTTTGTATAAACTCACTATTTAAAGCGATAAATTTTCAACATAATTAACTAGTGTACAATCCTACAAGAACAAGTTTGTTATCCAATTTTTACTTGTCATTTTCGATTGTTGATTACACTGCATCATTACAAGTGCCAATAGCGTAAATAACTATGTAAAATAAGCCATAAGGAAACGTTTACCAATTATCTTTGTAGTGTGTAGTGTTGTGTTAAAATTACACTTATCTAAGAAATCCTGTTAAAAACGATTTTTTTTTATATTCAATCCACGTTCGAACAAGGATAAGCGAAGCGGATCCGGACGATATTAATGTCTCATCGGGTAAAAGCGCGTGAGAAATTTCGTTGTCCGAAGCATCTGTCGGATGGCAGCTACGGCTGATATAAGAGGGTTTGAGGGCGCGAGGGGGGCGGGGGTCAGCATCGGGGCGCCCGGCAACGCTACCGCCGAAGTACCGAGAGGCGAGCAGTAGGAAGAAGCGTTCCGGGACGGCCATTTGCTAATGTACATCGTCAATCTCGGCCCTTCCCTGGACCCGGAATTACCGAGACCGCAAAGTAAACAGGACCCACCCGCATTGTCCAGAATAGATTAGTGTGCCGTTCTGCAGCTCGGCACAGATTCATCAGGATCCTGTTATATTAAACAATTTGAACAGATTACGTAAGTAAGTATACGGAGTGTTGTGTAATATGAGAATGTTTCTCAAATATCTACCCAAGCCTATTATTGACTATATATACAAATAGTATAACAGAAAAATTCTGGCTAATGTTTTAGGATACACCTACATATATTGTTAAGGTAAGATATACATTAACTCTTATAAGTATACGAACACCTTGAAATTTCGTAAAAAGAAAATAACATCTCTAATGGGAAAATGTGTATATTTAACATGTACAATACTAAGAAGTAACTTATATATATATATATAATCTCTACCAGAAACTTTCATAAACAAACTCTAAATAAGTTAATGAGAATTGTATACATTTCATAATATATAAAATTTGTAGTATTATCTATAAAATTGTATTACATATACAGGCTGATTTAAATTGAGTGCGCACCATTGCCTTCTATGTTGTTATCGTTTCTAGAAGGTAGATTAAATTAGCAAACTAATAGTGTTTTTAACGTTGATCAATATGCAGTATACGAAAAAGCAATTGCGTGACCGGTTTCCGAGAAGTTTTGAGATTTATATATTTTTTAAGTGGAACATCGCGAACAATGCGGCATGTTGCAAGCATACATTGTATACGGCAAAAAATCGAGAAGGTCTAGTAAATATTATGCTGGACACTATAATTTACGACAGCAGCCAGATCGATGTTACTTTCTAAAATATATCGAGAAGGAAGGCGATACTTTTGAGCATTATTTACAAATTATACATTTATTTTCTTCTTTTTCATTTAATTCATTATTTTAAGATGTATTATGTTAAAATAAACATTAAATGCAAAGAGATGTATCTGTTTTGTTAAAAGTTGGTGGAATAATAATACCTAGGACGAAATGGAAACTGTTATAACTTGTTCATTATTCGTTTTAAGACAATAGTGTATTAAAACGTTTACATCATAATTTAATATATCTTTCAAAATTTTTTAAAATATACATGGTGTTCTATTTAAAAAAATATAAGTCTCAAAACTTCTCGGACATACGCCATGCAAGAGCTTTTGTACACTGCATATTAATCAGCGTTAAAAACAGTATTACTTTGCTAATTTAACATACTTTCTAGAACCAATAATAACAGGGATAGCAATGGAGTGCACTTAATTTGAATCAGCCTGTATACACTACGGTTCTAAAGTTTGATCGCACTATTTAAAATAGCAAAATAAACTATGGTTCCATTTCTTCACGAACGAATGCACCTCATAAGTGACGCTGGTATGACAGTTCATTTGAATATAGTGAAATTTAAACACATGTCAATCTGAAATAATAGCTACATACGTATTATGTTGCGCACTTATTATTACAAAACACAATTATGAGGAATAACGATTAAGTAAAAATATGCCACTACGAGATTCTTGTTTTGTTAGCGTTGAGACACCTGCAGATACAAGATGTTATGCTACCATTTCGACATAACCTTTCAAAAACAGCTGTTTATAAATTAGTATTTACATTTTGATTTGATAACAAGGGAGCATTTGACGTCATTGTCGATTGATGACGCGCATTCATTCTTCAAATAATTAGACTATAGACAAATAATGTTTGCGAGAAGTTTATTAAAGAAACAAACCTTACTGATTAGCTTATAATATTTTATTAACAAAATAGTACATTCTAATAAAATACATATTGTCATAATATTTCTTCAAAGTAACCCCCTTTTGCTTTAGCAATTACCTGACAGATATGTGACGTTCTTAGAACTAATCGCTCCAAATTCGTCTATAGAGTTCCACACTTCCTGTAGACCATTCTAGAATTGTGTGAAGCGATCCCGCAAGAGCTCAATGGGGTTGCAAACATTGTAGCGATCACTCAATTAAGAATAGGACTCTTTAAGTAGATCTGTCTTGAAAAGAAGTTCTAACCATATTTGCGGTGTGTTTGGGGTCGTTATCTTGTTGATAAATGGACCCGTTTCTGATTAATTCACATATAGTTGGTACCGCATCGTTTTCTGTGATTCTCAAATACACATTTTTTGTCATTCTTTTATCTAGTTTAAATAATCTTTCAATCCTTCTGTCTTCAAAGCCACCCTATATAATGTTTCCTCCTCCATGTTTCATTGTTTTTGAAATACTTTTGTCTAACATTAATTTCTTGGGCAGCGACGTTTTCTTCCGTATAATTCGAAGTTCGATTCGACCGTTCATATTTTTCCAATCGTTTACTCTCCAGTTTGGGTGAGCTTTTGCTCAATTTAGTCTTTTCCGTTTGTGTATAGAACTTAACCGTGGTTTTCTCATTGTCGTACGATCCCTCAGATGGGCTTTTATTAGTCTCCGTTCTTCTGTCGGCACACTGACTAATTGACGACGTTGTAAATTCAATTCTGCCGTAATTTGGGTTGCGGTAAGGCGGCGATTTCCTAGGGAAATGACTCGGATATGTTGGTCGTCCCGTTTCGTTGTTGATCTGGTCATTTCAGTTCGCTCTCTGCTCTGAAGCACATCGGCCTCTTCCTTCCTTTTAATTGTTCTGTGCACACAACATTCAGAAATATTTAGTTTCTGAGCAATTTCTTTATTTGAAACATTTGTTTCGTGTAAAACACATATTCTGGCGCATGTCTCAATATCAAATTCTCTTCCTTTTGGCATATCCTCGATCAAATAAACTAACTATATAAAGTAGGGTCTTCCTAGCGCAATCACACACGTCTTCACTATCTCGGCAATATACTGGATGCATACTGAATGTACAGTTTATTATACGGTAGGTGGATGATTCAGTACTCCCTAATTATATTTTATATTTTATAATTCATTTCCAGTTTCCTACTATTGACGCATCATTGTTTTATTGCTACCATAAAGTTTAATAGATGAATACAATTGATCCAAGAATTTTTATCTATGTGTATTCTTGTTGAAGTCCAAAGTAAACCAAGTACGTTATGAATTATTGATTCAGAAGTGACATTTTACACCTTTTGGTGTTGTGAGTTGACAATATATTTAACTTTATTCGCGCGAAATATTCAAATTTGCGAATAAAAATTCTATGATACACCTTAAGAACATCCATTTCGAAAAGCTTTTGCTAGCGCAAAGATACGAAACATTGTATGTAATAATAGGATACGAATTGCGAAGAAAGCGGATCATCCTAATTGCAAATCGATTTCCAATAGTTCGGCCATCGACAACCAGCCAACGGTTGCAGCTTATAACGAACGTTTCCTTAACCGCGCCGGGGAGACGGAAGAAAGGAATCTTCGTTCGACCGTTCGAACAAAGGAACCGAAGGAAAACTGGTGGAACCGCAACCGTAGCACTACGGCTTGGTAGTAGCATTGGTATAAAATATCAGGACATTAGTAGCATCCGTGTCCGCTTGTCATTCGAGCCACGGAGCGATCATTCCGCGGGATGGAGCGTGGCCATTAGGACTCCTGAGCCATCGGCCATCGATTCCTCCCGATTCCTATTCACCCGGATCTTACGTCTCCCCTTCTCCGGCCGTTCTCTCGCCCTCACCATCCACCCCCACGTCGTCCCACCGACGCGGCCGACATGTGTTCTCTCCGGAATAGTCAGTCAGAACACCGGACGTGGCCGACGCGCCGTTTGATTTCATGCGAACGCCTTTCCGGCAATATCTATGACATGTGTGTTGTAGATAGGAGAAGAGGACGTGGACGCGAACCCCAAATAAATACCAATATATACACGCAGGCACAAATATAACACAACTGTACTATAAAGGAAATATGCAACGACTGAAACTGGAATAAAATTTTGCAAAAGTGAACCTTACGAATTGAAATCACGCGGGCACAAGATCCAGGATGCAAAACGTATATGTATATACATTTCATATGCAGATATTGTTTTAGTTGTATTATGAGTATTTTCATTTTAATATATTTATATAAACCTATAAAAAGTGTCTTATATAGGAGGAAATCCTGGAACAATAGAAAAATTAGTACAATCTGGAACAATCGCCAAAATTTCAATCTTTAATAAACTTCACATTTTCTTATTTCATCTGATATGTGAGATACGTATCTAAAATTCTGAAACATTGAATAGAACAACTAGAACAACCTGTAATAATGGTTAGAATTTTGTAGAAGAAAGAATGTTTCGACTTCCAAAAACAAAAAAGGGATTGGGTAACAAAACATATTTTTGGCCGATTTTGACACTTTTTTTGAAACAGTTTTGAATTATGTAGAGCAAACTTCGAACAACCTGGAACAATCGTCCGAGTTTCAATAAGATCACGTGGTTTTTAAATATAAAACCCTAGTTAATTAGTTTATATATATATATAGATATACATATATATATAAAATGTATATATACATCTATATATACGTATATATATATATATATATATATATATATTGGCTCATTAAAATTTTTAACTGGGTTCTTTGAATTAAAATTTTGATTTATTTGTTTTGAATTAAGTGAAAATGTTTTCTAAATTAAAATACCAAATGTAAAGTTGAAAAGACAAATATATTGACAAATAAAAAAATATATACCGCTTTTTTACAAAAGATGTTTTTTACAGAAAACCTAAGGCAATCCTTGACTAGCTAAACTTGAAATATTCTAATTAATTTATGAAACGACATATGAGACCGAAAGATACAAATAATTTTGAAGAACTTAAGAAGATTCGTCGTCTATAACCTTTGAAATCGTACTTACTGGCTCGCCTATAGGATAGACTGGCCTTCGGCTTTCAACGTAAGTGTCCGGAACTTGCAAATTTTATATGTAGTATCAGCTGATACACTTTATTATTGTATACGAACGAAGGTATTTATAAATTTACGGAGTTATATGCGAAAAATAACTAACTATTCTTACTCAGGAGAAGCGATGCCAACATGTCTGATTTTTTGGACCCGATCTTCATCTGTCCGTTTTTCTTTTGTTTTATATCCATGGCAACGCATTTGTCGTGCCACCCTTCCGTCGTACGAGAAATTTCGCAGATTACAATTTCGGAATAATGCATATTCATGCAATGTAATTGAAATGTGTGAGTACTGTATATTAAAGGTCTTTTAAAGATGAAATTTTGAAATATTTATTTATATAAGAAATATGTTGACGAAAGGCGATATATATAATAAACGATAGTAAAGTTTACGTCTCCTCTGTAAGTGTTGTTGAAGGGACTCTTTTTTTAACAAGAAAAATTGTGAATAATTAGTTATTAAAGAATACTCAAAGTAGATCTCTCTAAAACTTCTGAAAGAAACCTGTACACATTGAATATCTGTGTTTAAAATTTCATAAAGAGGGAGTACTGGCGGTAATTCGCCTCCAACTTCTAACATCAACCAAAATAACGCCGTGCACCAAACAGTGACGAAAAAGTATCTGAAATAGGTGAACTTTTAAAATATTAGACCTGCGGTTTTCTTCACTCCATGATGAACAATGAAAATGAGAGCTCCGAATTACTCTTTCAAAAATTTCATATAGAACATTTCGAAGAATACTGCATTGTTCCTTCATAGATTAACTGAGGCATATAAGAGCTAATTTAAAGCAAATAATATTATGAATGTAATACCTTTGAATACGTCCAGTGTTATCCAAAGAAAAGTATAACACTACTTTCATAGCTCCAAACAAGCATATCTTTTATACAAAGTAAAGAAGAAAAGCAAACTAGCAAAGTTTTGATAAAAATATGAATAAATAAACGCGGACGGTGACGATTGGCCGTAAACTTTGTACATTTGTGTTTTTAAAACCTATTCGCGAAGATGATAACAAAGCCGTTCGGTTTTATAGTGTGGCTCAGCGAACATCGTAATGCAAAAGGAATATCCCCGTAGCCCCGTACGTAGGAGGCGACCTATGTATCTGTATTCCGTACGTGGTGCTTGTGATGTTTCCTTCGAAGATCTTTACTCTTTCAGCCTTACCCCTCGGAAGCCGTCAACCCTGCTTTTGGAGGAGAAAGGACAAATCCGCGTCGTCTCGCGATTTTTATAGAACATCTGTGATTCCATAAGAATAAACTAAGTTGGCGGCGAACGTAAGGATGGCCGGACCAATGGTTGCGGAGGCGGTAATCCTGCATACTAGATCCTTTGTCACATTCCTTCGGTATAGTGTATATTTCCAGGCGTACGATGCTGCTACTGCTGGAGCTGTCGTCGCAACGGCTTCAGTTCGGCGAGTATTATGCGCCGGGACGGCCGATCCTTTGTCGTAAAAAGAATGTAACCTGTCAAGTAATATAATTCACGGTTGAAAATACCGGATGCAAATAAAGAAATTGGCATTATTATCCTGTGCCGTATATGTACTTATCCAAAATTTAATGTTTATATTATAGGTTACTAAGAAATTTGATCGATCAGGATGAAGGTTGTACTGTTTGAAATAAGGTAATTAATAGAATTATAATAATTTGTTCAATTTTGTGTGCATTAACTATACAATGAGCTCGTAAAGTATGGAGTGAAATTCATAAAATCGAAGACATTTTCTTTATAAAAGTGGTCGAACATGTGTAGTAATTTTACAAGTTTAGTAGTGATATTTTACTGGACAATATTTGTTGAATTTATGATGCTATTTCATAATTACAAAAGTGTATTAAGTTGCATTAGAATGTTTTTCAGAAACATGGGAAAACCTACCTTACTTAGTTGGCTATAGTGTGTATCAAAATACCTAGTGCATGCTGGAATTTCACCAAAATTGATAAAATAAGAGTATATTGAAGTTTATTTCGCACGAACATGTTCTCAAGAACATCTGGAGAAAAGGTGAAATAAAGTAACAGTAGTAAGTAGAAGAAAAATAAGATAGATGTTTAGAATACAACTTAACATTTAGGGCGATTAAAAACAGAAATGGAGCGAATTTATATTGGGTGGTCTAGCTGGCCATTCTATAAATCCTCAGCTACTGGTAAGACTTTATATATTTAAAATATCGCTTTAAAATTGCTGTAGTGACTCACTGTATATAATTAAATTGCGCACTTGATAGAGGGGGTAGGGTTTGCTATTCGAACAGCCGTAACATAATAATACATTACAAGATCCACAGTGCTTCAACGTGGTTGTTAGCTGTAAAACATCAGTTGTGAAGTATTAGTTGTTAAATATCAAAATACAGTCTATTTGAAAGTAAAACCTAGCTAGCGTAATAATGCTGCCAAATATAACTACTCGTGGTATTGGTGAAATAATTTACCAGAAAAACAATGTGAGGAGACAACCTACCCGGCGTCATCAGCTTGGTCTTGAGCGATTTTTTGGTCAACACGTTGTAACTCCCTGTCTGCTACTATCACCATGTCTAAACTTACAGCTCAAGTGAGTATTCTTGGCGCTAACTAGTGCCAAAGAATAAAACACTCGTCCGCCGGTTCAAACACAGTGACAACAAGCGGGTGAAGTTTCCCAACTCTTCTCCCGAGCAACACATGGGTTGCTAACCCAGAGAGAGCGCGCAGAAACAGTGCATGGCCGGTACAGTTTGTTTTCGTTGTATCGCTTTGTCAATGATGGTTTGGTTGGAGAAGTTAATGAGAAAACTCGTGAAAACAGCCGGTTCAGAATAAGAATGCTTAGTGATAAGTTTCCACAAATTTCAAAAACAGTTTTGCATGAAGTCACAAATCGCTTAAATTATCGGAAAATGTGTTCCCGTTTGGTTTTCGAAAATGCTTACGCCCGTCTACAAAACTAAGCAACTTGCCATTTCTTACTCGGTACAGAGTGTTGACGAAGATTAATTCTAAATCAGTATTGTAACCGGTGATGAAACTTGGGTTTGACGTCTCACTGCAGAACTAAACTATAGTTGACGGAGTAGAGGCACTCACAATTCCACAAAAGACAAAACGTTGTCAGTACGTAAAATTATGTGCACTGTGTTTTGGGACAGAGAGGGCATTCTGTTTATTGAGTTCCTTTTTAGAAATGAAATCAATATGGAACGATGCTGTGAAATATTGAAACATTTTCGGCGTGCAATTCAAAGCAAGGGACGTGGAAGGTTGAGCCAGGGCACTATGTTGCTTCTTGACAACGCACATCTCCAGTCTCGCATCTTCTGACTACCACTTATTCTTGAACTTGAAGTACCATTTTGGAGATAAAGCGCCTTAACAGTAAAAATTGCTGGTGGCTGAGGATGTGTATCATCCTGCTCTTACATTTGATGTTGCTTGTGCCTCGGTAGTAGAAAAACGTTTTAAAGTGTCTAACGTCGCGAGCTTCAATTTCAGACGTGCCAATCTGGTACATCTTTATGAACTCTTGCTTAACACACAATGGGATTCAGTGATCAGTTGTGATTCTGTTGAAGGTGCCTGCAATGAACTTTATTCTACATTATCTGATTATTTTGATAAGACTGTTCCAAAGACAGTACCTAGGAAGAATGTATTTCCACCTTGGTTCTCTAATGAAACACGTAGAAATATTAAAATTAAGCGCCATTATCTCAAAAAATATAGAAGCACGGGGTTACAATTATGTAATAATAAATTTAAAGAATACAGAAAATATGTTCAAATATCTGTTAAACGGGATTCCGATAATTATATTAGGAATATTGACCTATCTATTCAGGCGGACCCCAACAGACTCTGGCATTACATTAATTCTAAACTGAATTCTACACGTATACCAGGTATTATGACGGATAACAACAGTACCTTTTTGTCCCCTGAACAGATTACTGACGCCTTTGCTTCGTATTTCTCGGAGACTATGTCTGAGGCAAACATCACTACTATTCATTCCGATAACGATACCTTTGCTTTCGATTCATTTTTTCTTAAAGAATTTAGCGAGGAAGATGTCTTACAAGCTCTGTGTCAATTGAAGGGAAAAATGACAGCTGGTCCTGATAACGTTCCAGATTTTGTTGTTAGGGACTGTAGATTCGTTTTTTGTGGGCCGCTCTTTCACATTTACAATCTAATATTGAGACACGGAGTTTTTCCAAGTTATTGGAAGTGTCTCCTGTTACTCCTGTTTTAAAGTCCGGGTCGAGGAATAACATTCGGAATTATCGCCCGATATCTATATTATGTAACTTTGCTAAAGTTTTTGAAATTATCTTATATAAATATATATATATATATTCACACGTTGCTGCTAAACTGTCCCCGGTGCAACATGGGTTTTATTGAAGGCAGAACAACAGTGTCCAACCTGTGCGCATTTTCCAATGATGTGTCTGAGGCTTTAGATCTACGTCTTCAGACAGATGTCATTTATACAGATTTCGCCAAGTCTTTCGATAGGGTTGAACATCAAACCCTATTACGTAAACTGAGTATGGGTATCTCTGACGATCTGATATTGTTGTTGCAATCCTATTTGAGTGGGCGTACCAATTACGTTGAATACGTGGTTTTCGGTCCGGCTTATATCAGTCTCCTTCAGATGTGCCACAGAGCTCTGTTTTTGGACCACTCCTATTTATTATTTTTATTAATGATCTTCCTGACCGGCTTAGATCTAAATGCTTACTATACGCCGATGACCTGAAAATTTTTCGCAGAATATACTCCACTGCAGATTGTGACATTTTGCAGGGTGACCTGCTATCTATTCACCTTTGGTGTCTAGAGAACCATTTACCACTAAATATTGCTAAGTGTAAAGCGATGACGTTTGCACGTAGAACTGTTGTAGTGGGGTATGCGTACAATGTTGGCGGTGAACTTTTAACGCGTTGTGAGGAGTACAGAGATCTTTGTATATTTTTTGATACTAAGCTAACATTTAACAAGCATATTGTAATTATTCTCATTCTCTTAAAACGTTAAGCTTTCTGTTTCGTAACACTTGAGTAGTGATGCCCTTGTTGCTGCATATAATGCATTTGATCGAGCGAGATTAGAATATGGTTCTATTGTATGGAATCCGGGATATCATGAATATATCAATTTAGTTGAGATGGTACAGCGTAAATTTTTAAAAACCTTATATTTCCGTAAACACCACGTTTTTTTTGCCACATGGTTATCTATATACTAATCTTCTAAAAGAATTTGCATTTATTTCTTTGGCGGATCGTCGTGTTGTATCACAAATAATTTTTGCACATAGAATTGTAAACGGTGATTTACAAGTTCCGGATTTGCTGTCCCTTTTGAATTTTTATATACCGAGACTTAACAGTAGGAATAGTTTAACTTTTTATCTTCCCGTGGCTAACACGCGCCACCATTCTCAGTCACCACTTATGTCAATATGTAACAGTGTTAATGTATATGCATCTAGATTTGATTTGTTTAACACTTCTATCAATGTTTTGAGGCAACTTTTGTTAGAGCAGTTTTCTGTTGCTTAAGACATTTTTGCATTTTCATTTGCTACTGTCTTTTTTTTTTGTATTACACATTTACTCTTGTTTCATAGTAGTTATCATGGTACCATTATCCTGTAATAAGCTGTATGCTGTTAGGTAATAAATTATTATTATTATTATAACGACGTAAAAACGGTGTTCTGTAGTGGTTGTTTCTACTCGCGGCATATTTCTATGAAGAGGGTATAGAAACATTGGATTCTACAACTATATACATTAAAATAATTAAAGAAATACTTTTTCATGCAGAAATAAATTTTGTTTTGAATAAAACGTTTATGCGTGTTTTTTTTCTAAAACGGTACTTACCTTCCAGACACGCTTTGTAATACCAGCAGTATGCATAAGCTTTTCCGGTTTTTTGCTAAAAAGAAATACGTAATTTTTAAGGGAAATTATTTTTCTTATTAAAAATATTGGCCCTCGGCTTCTATACATTTCACCCATCTTTCACGTAATTTATGTATACCATGCTACAAAAACTGCCTGCCTTTTACGGCAAATCATTCGTCAATCTATTTTCCAACTTCGAAATTGCTGAAGTGCTGTTCTTCAAGCGTGTGGCCTATTGAAGCGAAGAGGTGATAGTTAGATGGCGCCAGGTTTAGGAAGTACGGCGGGTGCAGAGGGATGTCCCATTCAAGCGATTTCAAAGTGTCTTTCACTGGTTTGTCTGTGTGAGACGGCGTATTGTCGTGTAACAAAATGGCTTCTCCATGTTTCTGGGCCATTCCGGTCGTCTTTCGATTAATGCGTGGTGTAAATTAATCATTCGCTAGTGATAGCATTGTGTATTAACGGTTTCGCCGGGATTCAAAAGTTCACAATACACAATACCACTCTGATCTCAATAGATACAGAGCAAAAGTGATTTGGCCTTGGTGTTGAAGGACCGGCTTCGCCAAGTCAAGGTCACGATTTTTCCGCTTCAGGTTTTCAAAATAAATTCATTTTTCGTCAACCATCACAATTCGATACAAAAATGATTTCCTTTCGTGGCGTTGAAGCAGCATTTCAAAGGTAACTGCGATTTTCTATTTGACATTCATTCAAATCGTGTTGGACCCATTTACTGAGTTTATCGATCTTCCGCATTACATGTAAACGTCTGCTGTGTGTTTCTTATAACACACGTAATGCTTGTGCTGATTGTCGTTGAGTTTGAGTTGTGTCATCATCTTATAACTCCTGCAACTGCTTGTCTTCGCGTTTTTGTAATCTATCAAAACGCTCACCGTCTTTCACATTGAAATCATCACTTTTAAATTGTCTAAACCGTATCTCGCATGTTCTAATCGATGGAGGGTATTCACCATATGCTTCTAGCAGTAAACGATGACTCTCAGCAACCTCCTTCTTTTGATTAAATAAGAAAAGTAATCCGTGGCGCAAATGTTCTTTTTCAGGCACAAAACTCGACATGATCACTAAACGATAAAGCAAACACGCTAGTTTAATTGAGTGTGTTTGTAGTTTAAATGTCAGACGAACAAAGTGACGTATATGTCAAATTAATACGCTACGTAGTTTTCGCTGGCACCATCTCTTAGTTAAATCCGAAAAAAATTATGCATACACCTGATGTATCTGCAGACATTACGACATTTAGGTATTAAAAGTAATTTGTTCCTACAACGTCCTCGTGGTCTAGATGGTTAAGACGTTCGCTCGGTAAGTGAGAGGACGTAGGTTTAAATCTTACCTTAACGTTGGTGATTCCAAGGAAATTAAAATGTATCGAGTAGTATATATATTTCAGGTGACTGCTAAATGAAATGAAGGAAGGTACATATATAACTGTTACTAGTATTGTATTAGTAGAACTATTCCAATAAATGAATTAAGCAAAATCAATAAGGTTAAAAGGGAATGGAAATAAACTTTGCTAAACACAAATAGTAAAACTTTAAAAGTAAATTGATAGAAACAGTTAAAAGCCGGTAAGGAATAGGTAGTTGAGTCACGTCTCGGCGAAATCAACTTTTCCTTTTCCCGCGGCGGCCAGGGAAGCGAGCCGGAGCAAAAATGGCATTTGGACTAGTCACGGTATGGACATGGCAGTCCCTACGGAATCGGAAACTCATTACAGCCGTCTTTGACCCGTTCGTCCAAGTTTAACCCCGCAGAGAGACGAGATCAAACTGGAAAGAACGAACTAACAAGAAACAGAAACCCTAACCACACACGTCTACATAGAACGAAGCAGAACATCTCCGGATATATCTTCGCTACGAATACATTCTCGCATGGACCTACACGTACATAAACGTGCACGCATACAGATAAAACTACTTCTCTTCTTCGGTGGTCCTAAATGCGAACGCTACTCTAACACAAATATTAAAGGATTGCTTTTGTAGTTGTACTTTGTTGGACTTGAACACAAGACGAATGGCGGTTTCTTTTTTTTCTTCTCGAAGTTTGCTTGTTGTTTTTAAATTTAACGAAATAGAGATGTACAGTTTCCGTTGTTCGAAGGATATTTGCTTTATATTTCTTGTACTATTCATTTTCGATTGTTGCAAATGGATGAGTTGATCTTGATAAATATTGTATATATAACCTGGTAAGTATACATTTGCTTTATATCCTATTCATGTTAGGGATTACCTAAGAGAGGACATGTTTTTCTTCTTTTGGTGAAAAAATCCTACTTAGTCTTTTCGCTGCTGAATGGTAGCACAGTTTTATAAATTTCTTGTTATTGGTATCTGTTGGAGTTATGGCCATGGAATTTCAGGAATACCATATACGTCTTTGATCTACTTTCGCTTTTCCTTATGACTACTCTTATTTAACAGAAACCCAACAAATCTGTTAACTAGGAAATAATCGTCGCCATTTTTGGCTGTCTGCGATGGTATGAGTCAACCGTAATGAACCTACTTCCTTCCTTTTTTTCTCTGGTTTATTGTTGTTATCTATTAATAAGGTATTTAGAAAAAGATGCCACTTGCTCAGTTTTGCCTCTATTATGAATTTGATAATGATAAATTTTGAGTGGAGTTCCGAAAGGAAGTCTTGGATGTTTCATTTCTTGGTGTCCAAACATCGCAAAAAATATCATCCTCTTACTTCAGCCTAATTCTTGGTAATATTTGGTTTCTTGCTTCAATTAAGTTTCAAATTTGTCCGCGAAAAGTTACAGCAATGATAGAAAGCAAGAAATTTTCCATTGCAGCATCTTCCACCTGTTCAAACCATATTTCGTCTATTTGGAGGTAATTCCGAGACATACGCACATTGGTGAGTCCTCCATATTACGCGACCATTCCATCGTTCATCTTCTTTAGTTTTGAAAGGTAAACCTGATATTCTATAGTTTCTGCAATTGGTACGCTAGGAAAAGTGAACGAACATCCAAACGATACTAGAATTTCCCTTTCTATTTTTCGCTATTTGTAATGTTATTCACAAATTCTGACGAGTTCTATAGACTTTTTTAGACTCGGAATTTCTAGCTTGTGGAGCAAATTCTTGTATTCGTTTAGCAGCCATTTGGAAATTTTGTATACTTACAATTCTATACCGGAAACTACAGCATTGTCCGGTTCACGAATTTTAGATAGATAATAATAGGAAATGGAATAGTGGGATTTGAATATAATATTTCAATCTCAAATTGCCTTTAATGAAAAATTCTTAAATTTTTAATTTTCTGTATAGAGTCCTGATGTTAGCATTGCGTTGACGCGATTATAATAGTTCCATTTGTTCATAATGACGTTTTGTTTTATTCACTTAACGTTCAACGTGTACATGCGTCATTTCACCTTTATTTTGGTGGTATTTTGGTGCGGCTGACGTGTTAGTTAGATGTAATACAGACGCTATTTAATGGTTTCATGTTTATTACCATAGAAGTTAAATTGTTTGCTATAGAGGTTTCCCGTATAATATTACTCGTTTTCTTTACAAAGCGAGTGGACTACTTTTCTGAATCCATCCGGCATTCCACGATAATAATTGTAGTAACATAAATAAAATACGCGAACTACGAAGACTCTTAGTAATTTCTGGTTTGTTTCAACAACGTGATATTTACAAGGATCACAAAAGTTTTGGTTGGGGTTTCACTTATTTTTTCTCTTATTATCAAAATAAGGTAAAGTGGTTTAAAAATTGCTGTTGATGTTTTGATATGTTAAATATTGAGTTGTATTGTTCAAACAACAAACAAATGGTTGTGTACCATTCAACATTGACCGTTCTAAGATTTTCTAGCTACATACCCGTTTATCCCAACAACAGCCGACCATTTGTTTCGAGGTGCTTCTGGCGCGTAAAACATTTGTTGGGTTTGTCTCATCTTGGAAGGCCCATACAGTTCATTGCTGTTTACTTTCAGGTTCATACGCATAGATCTAAGATTTGTCACGTATGTAAATGTTATACACGGCTTTTGACGCACCACGCTTGTATTTTTTGAGCATTTTTTTGCAGCAATCAACACGAGCCTTTTTTGAGCGATTGTCAAATTATTCGGAATCCAACGCGCATAATTTAAGTCTTGCGTATGCTTGTCATGATAATGCGCAGGGATGCCTCAATCTCACAGTACGTCACATGACGATCTTGCTTTATCACTTGGCGCACAGCATATATGTTTTCTGGCACAACAATCGGTTTTGGACGACCTTCTTCAAATAATGTCAAACTTTACGATGTATATGTCAGATGGCGCCTAGCAGCACCATTGTTGCCAATTCCGCAATAGCAACCCTCGTATTTTGCTATGAAAAATATCGCACTGAAATCATCTGAATTTTTGTTTTCTTTATATTTTTCTTTATAAATTTTATAATTTTTCGGTTTTCAATAACGGATTCTTCCTATGGGAGAATTTGTATTGCCTTCCACGTGTATATTTGTCATCCATAAATTTCACATTTAGCTGGTTATCGACGTTCAGTAATATAATTAATATTATAATCGACTATACTATTTCTAAGAATCCTATTTAACTTTAGATAAATATTTTAGTACTTTCTCTTCCTCGATGACGCTCAAAACTATAATTACGATTATAAGAATACATTTTCTATCCCTTTAATTAATGCTCTAATCTTTAGATCGACTTCGTACAAATAAATATATAAATAACCGATTTAAAAGCATGTAGAACATACATTCATCGTTCGTATAAAGCAAATGCGAATGATGGAAAGGAGAAGGGGGAAGAAGACACATAAACGTGCATGGAGGGATCGATGGGGATGAGTACAAGAGAAGGACGAGAACTGGAACCGAAAGTTTTAAAGTTTTATCGCCGTATTGGCCCGGCATATAAATCAGCAAGGCTGTGTAAGGTCCACTGACATAACAAATGCGCGAAACTTCTAAGGGAGTGAAGTTCGTCTCTCCGCCGTTCTCTGGACGCCGGGGGTGTATGGTTTGGACCGATCCACGGAGAGAGAAGGTAGTTAGCCGCTCCGGATACCGTCGGAGCGGGACCGACGTTGTCGTCGTTATTGGCTGAACGCGAGGACCATATACGAAACTTTTGACCATAAAACTTGGATTGACTATTTTTCGTTATTTTCGTCCCCTAATAAAATGCCTTCTTAGTCATACATGTATAAAGTTTTTCATCTTTTATCCGAGTCCCAGCTAAAGCGACGAAAACAGAAATACTAGCACCATCAAATCGTGAGCTTATTTTGTTTGAATTATGTACGTTTCTGTTATAACTTAAAATTCATGAAACTTCAAGTGCATTTTGGTGCTTTATTGTATGAAAATCTAGTTTTTCTGCAAAATTCATATATTTTGAAGACAAGAGAGTTACAAACATATTTAAAAAAATATGTAGTAAATTTTTCAAATCTTGGAAAATCTCAGAGCAAAATGGTATGCTAAAACTAAATGGTATGCTAATAAGATTTTCACAGAAAATTGATGTACAGATTTTCAAAATAAATAATTACAGTTATTTCTTAGATAATTAAAAATATATACGAGGGCTGTCTTTTTTCAACATCCGTTCGTTCCTGTAAACAGTCACATGAGCGACGGGAGACGGGGATGCACAGAAGGTGGCTGCGCACTTCCCTCACTGTAATATCTGCCACTTCCAACGTCATTACGCCATTTTCAGCTGAGTTACAGGCACGTAAACATGGATGCTACAATTGATTCTCTCACCACGTCCGATTTGCGTAGTGTCATTCGATTCCTTCAAGCAGAAGGAAATAGAACAGCTGAAATTCATCGAAGAATGATCCGAGTATACTGCGAAAACTTTATGGCAGATGGTGTTGTGCGTGAATGGTGTATGAAGTTTAAAGAAGGCCGAGCCGATGTTCACGATGAAGGAAGACAAGCATGTAATTCTGTTGCATCAGGAGACATTGTTCAACGAGTTGACGTCTACAAAAACTGTGTGCTCGATGGATTTCAAAGATGTTGTCTGATGACGGCGAAGTTTGCCGAATGAAGTTGAAGGTGAAGATTTATTGAAATCAATTGTGACCGGATATGAGACCTGGAATCAAAACTGTATGCCCGCAACACAACAACAGTCACACGAATGTATGCATTCAAACTTGCCTAACAAACCGAAAAAGTTCAAGCAAACATTTAACAACAGGAAAGTTATGCCTACAGTATTTTGGGACCAAAATGGTGTGTTGTTTGTCGAATTTATGGAACCGGGGACTACGTTATATGCAGTTGCTTATTTTCAGACTTTATAACGATTGCGGAAAGCTATTTAAAACAAAAGACTTCTTGAACAATTTCGATGGGAAGTGTTTGAACATCCGGCGTATAGCCTCGACTTAGCGCCAAGCAACTTCCATCTCTTTTGTGAAGTAAGAAAGCGGCTAAGATAGTAGCGTTTCCAGAGTAGGGAGGAACTTCAAAACAACGTCATGCGCCATCTCAACTCACTGGCGGCAACATTTTATGTAGAGGGTATTAACAGGCTCGTCCATAGATGTGACAAATGTCGTCGATCTTCACGGTGCTTATATAAAATGAACCTTTGCTTGTACATAACTTTTGGTAATAAATTCATTTTGTTATTTACACTTGTCTCGTTTTTATAAAAAAAGCAGCCCTTGTATATATTGTTTTTACAAAGAAAATGTGTTTCCTTTTACTTCAAGAAAAATTTGCAACAATCCTTAACTAGCCAGATCTGTTTCGCTTAAGTTATTTTATCCTGTATATATTGGAATTCAAATTTTTATTTTCCAAAGTCACAGTTTCGTTGATTTGGATCTTCAAAAGAGCATCCGGGGACCATCATTGTTCCGTGGTAGATCTCCGACAATGGTGAAGAGATTTGTAGTGAATTTTTTTCTTTTATAGGCCATTAAAAATGTGTCACAAACTTTGAGGAGATGTAGTGTTGTCTAAAATGTGCAAGGTCTTACTGCACATGGATTCGTAAATAGATGGCTTTGGAGTTATAAAATAAACAAGGTCATTTATAGCCATAGGTTATACTACAGTGTTCACTATCTCTACACAAAGAAATCAAGAGGGTTTAAATTACGCCATGATACAGATTCGCTCCTCCCTACCCATCTTCATCCAAAAGTTCAGTGTAAATATTCTCTAAAAGCAATCGAAACCGCCGGAGCGCCATTGTACTTACCATACTTCTTGCATTTTGCTCAAAGGTATGTCGTGTTAAAGATCACCCATTATATTGCTGAAAGTTTAGGTAGACAGCGCTTGTGAATCGCTTTGATAGAATAATTGGACCTGTCGCCCAAAATATCGATTGAAATGTTCAATAAATTATTATTGCAGCTTTCTAAAATCTTTTTAATTCCGACGTTCGTATTGTAATCAACTCAAAATTATTTGGATTTATGTTCTTTATAATTACACCCTTTCATTTTCCGTAATTTTTTATTTTATTTCAAAGAAATCCTGTACAATACGAATCTAAATTTAATTACATGCATAGAATAATCGCAATAATTAATGGTATTTATTGATAGTTCATCGTTTACTACCTGATACCTTTTATTAGACAGCCCTTACGGTTAAATCTTTAAATTTTTCATCTAAATATACAAAGCGGCAATCTATGTTTCACGTATTAAAATATAAAATCCTGGACAATGCGTAATTTACTGGAGACTATGCTTAAAATTTACCTCGAAGGTTTTAGGTTTTTGATCCTAGTGACTGCGCCAAATCTATATTTCCGCTCATATTGTATTAGTTCGTGACATTATCTTCGATTTTATGGTGTTTCTAATATCATACAAAGGAAAGCCGAGGAATTCTCGAATATTGGGAGATATTTCGCTTTATAGCGTGCTCCGCTAACGCGCGGACTGTAAAAAGTCAACATGTACGCCCAACACATTCCACCGTAATGCTATATTCCGAATCAAGCAATAAAACTGGATGCCACATCATTTCGCGCGCCTTTAGCATGCGAATTAGGGTGTTAGGTTCTTTGATTTTTCGCGATGTTCAGTCTCCCTTTACCCCTCGTCGTTATATCCGGTAGCTTCCTTTACCGTCCCCCCGCTCACGCCATTTACTGACCTGTCGGCTTTGGCGCGCGAGTGGATCCTAGTAGTCGATGCCTGGCGCGGCATGAATTATGTAACAGATATTGCAATTCTTTGCGACGATAAAAAGGTAATCATCTCGCCGGGCTCGGGAGCCGTTACGCATTTCTCGTATATACCTACCGCTACACGTATATAACCATAAATATTTATATCCGTTGAGGCAATAATACGAGATGTTTCTTATATCGAAATGGCTGTATTTGGTTTAATGATACGGCGATGTCAAGTACGAGCAAGTCTTCTATTCGTCTATCATAAGACTGGATTTGATATAGAAGGAATCGTTGTATAAGATCTACTTGCAGTGAAACATATGCATTTATTCTCATCATGTTGTTGTATTTGCAAACATGAGAATTTTTATCTCATAAAACATAAAAACTGAGATTTAGAATTGAAGTTTTAATTCTACGAAATATAATAAATTTTGACGGCAGACCTATGCACGAGGAATTTTCAATTGAAAACATTGACCGCATACGTCAATTGCATTGCTCTAGTTGACATTTGCGAAAGCATAACCCTTTAAATCGATTTTGTATGTCATTATATGTATGTACATATGCACATACACTACCGTCCACAAGTTTGGAAACAATGTGAAATTCCTTTAAAATGATACAATCGATAGGCATATCGTGAAATCGTTAATACCTATTATAAATTACTGTATGAAAATAAAAAAAAAAAAACAGAATATATTCTACCGCTCTTTTTCAAAAATACGACTATTGTTTGAGGGTGATACGGTAAGATACCTGCAGTAATTACTTTCGGTCAAACCTTTAGTACTAATAAACGAACTACTTCCGGAATTGGACCGTGTCATGATGAGATACATATAAAGAAATAAGAGTAAGAGGAGAAAGAAAAATAAGAAGAAAAAGAAAAAATATTAAAGGGTGGGGGGACGTGAAATAGAAAGAAAGGTGAAAAGAATAATAGAAAGAAATAGAGACATAAGAAAAAGGCGAAAAGAGAAAGGGTGGGATCTCGACGTTTAGCCTCCGTCGTAGGAGGCTTCTTTAGGAGAATAGGGGAAACCAAAGTGGCACGGTAACTCGTCGTGTAAACCACGCTAGAGGAGAAACCACTTTATCAGAAGGTTACTGTGACTCGGCGTGTTGACCGCGCTAGAGGTGAGAACGTGCTGACCAGAAGGTTCTCGCGTCCTTCTTCTTTCACGTATCCCCCCTCCCTGTCTCTATTTCTTTCTCTTATTTTTTTCACCTTTCTTTCTATTTCACGCTCCCCCACCCTTCATAATTTTTTCTTTTTATTTTTATCTCTTTTTCTTCTTATTTTTCTTTCTACTCTTACTCTTATTTCTTTATATATCTTATCATGACACGGTCCAATTCCGGAAGTAGTTCGTTTATTACTAACTCTGGCCGTGGAAGCCTACGTATTCATTTCGCTTTAGTACTACTTTGGTAATCGTTTAGTGAATGTGGTATCAATCCTCATTGTCTTGTCCCTCTCCTGTGTGGAATTGGTTTTTTTTTTGAAATCACTACGCAATTGAAACAATTTAGTAAAGTAAAAAATGCCAAACCGCAGACAGTTGACTGCAGAATAACGTAGTAATATTTGTACTCTTCGCAACGAAGGATATACCGAGAGAGAAAGGTGTGCATTACACATTGGCTCGGAGAAGAGAGACACGACAAAATTTTGATAGAAGTGGGCGGCCACGGGTGACTTCTGGAGTTGAAGATAAATTTATAGTAACGACTTCTAAACGAGATCGATGTCTAACGGCACCGGATATCGCAACGCCCGTTAATACACGACAAACGAATGTTTCTGTTACCACCGTCAAGAGGCGACTATTGGCAGCAGCTTTAAGAGCTAGTGAAACCTTAGTGTCGTCCGTCAAATATGGAGGTGGTAGTTATATGGTTTAGGATTAATTTGCTGAAACAACTGCCGGTGATTTAGTGAAAATTAGTGGTACAATGCGGAAGGGAGGGTATTTTAATATTTTGCAAAATCATGCTATTCCATGTGGATGCCGTCTTGTTGGTGAACCATTTATGTTCCAGCAAGACAATGACCCCAAACATAAGTCTCGAATCTGTAAACACATTTCAGAGGAGAAAGCAGTAGAAATGAACTACAATTAGTGATTTGGCCTCTTCAAAATCCGGATTTATTCCATCATCATAGAGCTCTTATGGGACGACCTTAATCGGAGGGCTAGACGGCGATTATCTCAGGGCACCCAACACCTATGGGAGTATTTATAGAACGCATACCAACAAATTGACGCGGACTGTCTCGAAAAATTGCTTCGAAGAATGCTTAAAATTTATGCAGCGCTTATCAAAGCCAAAGGAGGTCACATCGATGAAAATAAACTTACAAGCGAAATAATGCATAAATATTATCATGTTTGAATAATCACAATAAAACTTTACTGTCTCGGTGACTTCTTGTGGAAACCGTTGCTGCTTCCAAACTTTTGGACGGCAGTGTGTGTATGTTGCAGAGAGTATATATCTATATTGTGCTAGAAAAGATTTGGAAAATTAAGAAAATCATATTATTCAATATTATAAACACCGATTTAGGATTTATGTCATTCATTAGGCATTTTTTGTGATGGATATGTAGTTGTATGAAATAAGCATTGGCCTCCTGTTAGAATAAATGAATTTACTTAGATAAGTAGTGAGGATAGATAGGGAGATAAATAGACAGTGAAGTGTATGGGTCGGGCAGCAAAAACAAGCAGCTGGTGGGTGGCAAGCCTTGGCAATTTCCTGTAGTTTAACATAATGTGACGTATGTGGAGCACAGTGGGCGTTGCAGGAAATTCTCACGAAGCACTTGTTGTTTAAGAAAGTGCGTACCAAGTAGGCGCCGAACACAAAATAAAGTGCATGGAATCAGCATTAACATTTCTGGAGCGGTGTCGAGATGATGCCGACTTGTTTCTGGAACGGATCGTCACAGGTGGTGAAACATGGTGTGCACACTTTACTCCAGAAATCAAACAGCAGTCGGAGTGAGTTGACCAAAGACCAAATTAGAGCAGACTTTATCGACGTGGACGCCATTCTGCTTATCGAGTTCTAACAGAGGTGAGACTGTGAACGCTGATCGTTATTGTGCAATACTACAGAAATTGAGGAGAGCAGCGTGAATCGTCAGTACAGGTGTTGTTTTCTTGATAAGATAATGCTCTGTTGCATACAGCTCTTCTGAAACAGTTTCACTGGGAGGTGTTTGGCCATCCACTCTATAGCTCGGATCTCATCTTTCCTTCCATTTTAAGAAATATCTGTCCGGTCAGCATTACAGATATCACAGACACAGATTTACAGGCGGCTGTCAAACACTGGTTTCTATGGCACAAGGATATAAGGCTTGGTCCCACGATATAACATATCTCAATCTAATGGTGATTGTATTGAAAGTAGTGCAGCACTTGCTGTATCTGCTATAATAAAGCGTATTTTCTTTCTGTTGACGACCTAGGGAAAATTACTTTCTGGACGGTCCTCGTGTGTATATTTACTTTAAATGCAGAAAATTTCATTAGAATCTAAATAGTTATATCAAAAATATTTGAGACATTGCCATAATTTTAGTTCTTGTATTAATTGGAAGTTGTTAAAATTAATTACGTTTAAATCAAGTTATTATAATGATATTCTACCTGTACATAATTCTTTTTCTTGCGCAGATAATTTCAACGTAATCGGCTTAAAAAGTTAGAATAAGAAGCTTTCTTTTTAAACGAGATTATTTGGAAATCTGTAAGGGACATAATTAGAATTTACTTGATGCAAGTCGGATTATCTTTCTTTCTAATTATCTTCTAAAGGATTGTAACATTGAGTTAAAGTGCAGATACATTTTTGTAGGTATTGCAAAAATTGTAACTAGGTATGAAAACAGCTGGGATCTTTTTACTTATATCCTGAGAGAGAACCTTTGAGCTAAAGAAATATACATTATGAGTAAGAACGGTTAATGACTGAAGTTGCAACTATATCAAATATATATTTCACGTACCAATACTTAATTATATTCTCTGCTAGACGGGAGTTAGGTGTCACCTTTTATCGCATTACATTTCCATTATCGATGTAAGTATTTGTTCCTGTCTATATTTATATGTAAATACGTTAATGAGTTTAGTAATGACTACTGCAATTGATGTGCAGCACCATATTTTAAGGTAAATAAATACTATTTTTAACTATAAGGTACATCTTTAAAATATCGAAGTGAATTTTAGAGTAGTAAGAAACTTTCTTTGTATATATATCCATTGCAGGTTTCTGAGCTTCATCCCAAGTTTTTCCTCTCTTATCTAAAATTTTGGCTATTTCTTTATTCCAGCTTCCTTTTAGTCTTCCTCCTGTTCTTTTCTTTTTTTTGTACCTTTGCTTTCCAAACCTGCTTAACCGGAATTGTATTATCCATCCTTTGTAGATTTGTTCATTCTTTATTCTATCCCTTCTAGTTACATTTTTCATTCTTCTTAGATATTTCTCCTCCAGGGTTTGGATCTTACCTTTTCTTGACGATTGAGTACCCAGCTTTCACATCCAAATATGAAAATTGTTCCGAATATTGTTCTGTAGATTGTTATTTTTGTTTGTTTTGTTATTTATTTTCTGTTTATAAATCCTGAGTTCATAGCATACTATAGGCTTTCTGTATTCTGTTATCAAGTTCTTCTTCTTGTTTTCCTTTCTCGTTAATTGTAATTCCTAAATATTGGAAATCCCTAACTTGTATTTCTGTTTCTCTAAATTGTATGTGAATTTATTTTTGCTCTTTTGATATAACCATTACTTTTGTTCTGTTTGTATTAATTTTCATTCCATAATTCGTGAGTATGTTGTTCCAAGCCTTTATGTTGTGTTGTAAAGTTTTTTCATTTCCGGCTATCAATGCTTCGCGATCTGCGAATACACATTTTGTAATGTCTACCTTTTCTTTGTTGTTGTGATGTTCAATATAAAAAGTTCTTGTTTTCCTCCTTGTTTCTCTGATAATTTCATCCATAAATATCATAAATAGTTGAGAGCTAAGTCCACCTCCTTGTCTAACACCTTTCTTTGCATAGAACACCTCTGATTTCATGTTTCTGCTTATTCTACAGTTTGCTGTTTGTTTGTTTTTCATATAAACTTTTGACAGCTGTTATTAATTTGTAATTTGTTCCTCTCCCATACTATATTTCTGGGTATCCCGTCAAATGCTTTCTGCATGTCCAAAAATGTTAGGTATACGCTTTCTTCTATTTTTTGCATGTTATTTCTTTCAATTTAAAAATATGATCTTGTATACTTCTAATTCTTGTAATGTCGGTTCTACTATTTGTCTCAACTTCTTTTATAACAATTGTCCATAATTCTTCACTACTGTGTTTAGCATCATAATTCCTCAGTAGTTGTTGCTGTCTTTGTTGTCACCCTATTTGTATATTGGTACTATTAGGCTCAGACTCTAATCTTTTGGGATTCTCCATGCCCCCCCTACGTTATTATAAATATCCAACAATAACTGCGTTGCATGGTACCCCATATTTTTGCACATTCCGGTTGTTAATTTATCGTCTCCTGGAGCTTTCCCGTTTTTTAATCCTTTTATTACTTCTTCCAGTTGTTCTTCTGTGATTTTCTCCTTTTCGAATATTCTGCTTGCATTATTCCGATTGTCGCTTGGGCTATCTATATCTTGTATTGTTATTTCGTTTGCGCTATTCAACAAATCTTGGAAATATTCTTCCCAGCAAGTTAGAATCATTTGCCATCTGTGAGTACATATCTTTAGTGAAAAATATAATTTTCGAATTAAAAAAGTCTTTCTATTAATATACAACGGTTTATTTAAATTGTGCCATAATGTTGACGTACTTTATGCATTTTAATACACGTATACTGTATATAGTATTATTTACGTTACATATGTAAGGTTGCAAATAGCAGAAATTAATCTTCGGGCATCGCTTAGGTCGAAAATTTGACGTAAAAAATTACGGCCATTATATTAAACGATTACATAAGAAATTTATTAGGATGAAAGCGGGCGGGAGGTGAAGCGGAGGCGGGAGTGACAGCCAGAAGTAGCAGTAGCAGTAGCAACCCTTTTAAGGATTATAGAGCATAATCCCGGGTCAGCTTTAGCATTACGTTTTCGGTCCTAAGGAAATAGGATGGTGCGGTGGTCCTTGACGTCTGATGTATGTTAGGGCCAGCCTATTTCAGGATATTTATTGTGTACTTAACCGAAACGAGATAGCTAGACCGCTACTCCATTAGATTGGGGGGCCAGACCGTGCAAAAACGTCGGACAACGCGGACCACTTACGTATACCGTCTTGAAATGTTTCCGAACGGTAGTTCCCTCTTTTTCTTTTTCTCTTATTTACTTCATTTTTACCTTGGAATTATCGTAGAAGGCGTGAAATTTAAGTAAAAAGTGTCCTAAATTGGTGAGTTTAAACTTAATGCATTGGTGGCAATAACGTATTTCCGAAAATATGCACATCGAAGTATTGAGACTTTTAAATAAAGTTGTGAATATACATATATTATTATATTAACTGCGAACACTAATACGCCATTAGCTAAGCTATTGTTGGAAGTATTAGAAAATTAAAATTATTTCAAAGGAACGATGTTGAGTCGGTGTAAGTTCATATCAAAATGTAGGAAAACAGGAAAATTTTATTAAACAATGGTTACCGGTTTCGTACACATTTGCACATCATCAGGCGAGACACTCCAGAAAAGGACTACCAAATCAAAACGGAAAATTATTCTATATCATTATAATATGGAGTTATTCTTTTTTGCCTAAAATTGGAGAAAATAGATTAAATAAATGAAAATTTCGCTGAAATTTACTGGTACTAACAATTTGATGTGTACAACTTTATTATAATTATTTAGCTCCCCAATTTCTGACCAGCACATAATTAAATTATATATACCAAAGCTTCAGTATTTCATCTATTTGAAAGGATTGGCATTAATAGCAATTATACATTTTTATTTATTTTTTATGATGCATCTTCTGGAAGTGGCTTTATACCTAATAGACTATGAACTGGAGGGCGAAGCACTCAGTTCCATACACTATTATATCACAAGAGAATTTAACACATGAGAAAACGTGCGTCTTTTTTTAAATTTATAAACAATGAAACATCTACCAACAACATTGGAAAACTTGCGCTTATTGGATAAAAGTATATGATTTTATAGATAGATCGGAATTTCGACTTGCTTTTTCCATATCATGCATTTTGCACAAATTTGGATGAAAAGTTAGATTAATAAAAACACAATTTTACTGGAATTCACAGGCGATTTAATGTGTATACTATCTAATGAAATATTCTGCAAATCTTCAAACTCAAGCTAGTAAAGTATTGTTAAAATTTGTAACATAAAATAATAATGGACTTAAGTTGACCTAAAGTGGACTTTAGGAAGTTATGGATATACATTTTTGCTCTTTATAACGGTATAGGCTTTTCTAAGCGAAACGGGCTCAACCAGTTCCTTTGTTTCAAATGCTGTTAACAGTTCACAGGTATCGCAGTAACCTCCACTCCACTCAAATAAATAATTATTCGAAACGCAGCGTTTCGAGAGCACGTGGACTCCCATTGTCAACCGTGTTACCGTCTGGAAGGAATTTTACAACAACACAATCCGTGCAATCGTCGTGGTTTTAACAGTTTTAGCTCAACTTTTTAGTCTTTTCTGAGAATTATCTTCTTGTAATAGTCAATGACTTCATTACTATAATGGAGCTCCATTTAAAGAAACATCAACAATAGTATATTAAATAAGAATCTTAGAAAATAAAATAATAAAATGCCACAACCAGATTTAAATCATACATACATTATAAATGATATCGATAATGCACCGTAAATAACATTTTTCTAGATAACATTCTCAACATTTACCATTCAAACAATGTTTCTACCATGAAATTGCTCTCATAACGCACCACCTCCCTCCGCTATTCAGCCAATGGATTAAGGTGTGACAAAAGATGAAACTTCTTTATTGGATATCTGTGCTGATTTCTATCATATCCAAAGATGTCCAAGATATACCGTTCTTTTTAAAGAATTTTGATTAACCGTCAGCAATACCATTTATTAAAGATGTTTGATGCGTTGTACAATCGGCACTTATTTAACAGTTACGGAAAAAATATGATCTAATGTGAATAAACTGTTTAACACGAATAATGAAAATGTTAATTTGTTCACGTTGTAGATTATTAGGCGCTCTGAATGTTCAGAACATTAAGGTCATTGACACTGTAATATATCGAGCATTAATTTACTTTTTAAGGTACATTTCGTATTGAATCTAGAATACAATGTAAATTTAAAATATAGATAATATAATCATAACACTACACAGGTGCGTATTATATGAGGTATGTCCCAGAGTTAATGAGAGTGTTTAGTTTTAAGTGTTTAATTGAATGTATCTATAATTTAATATTGTGGCCTTAAAAGTATACTCCTTTGGAATGCACACAACGTCCCCAGCGATTTTGCCACTCCTGATAAAAATTCTGGAAGTCTTCCGTTAGACTGTTTGTGATGTGGTATTGTTAAGTAATGAGAACTTTTCAATTTCCGTTTAAGCGTTGGAAAAAGAAAATGATCACATGGAGTCATATCTGGCAGGGCGGGTGTGGGAGTACTGCCAAAAATTCTCTAACCGACTAGGAGTTGTGACAGGGGGCATTATTGTGATGCAAGATCGACGAGTTAGCAATGTCAGGTCGCACACGCAAACCTGTTTTCCGCAAACTTTCTAAAGCTTCACGATAAAAGGTTAGATTGACTGTCTGTCCTTGCAGTAGGAATTCTTTGTGGACAATTCCACGAGAATTAAAAATGATGATAAGCATGGATTTGATTCGGAATTTGTCACAACAGTTGGAGACGTTGTGTGCATTCCAAAGCAGCATACTTTCAAGGGGACAATATTAAATTGTAGATACATTCAGTTAAACACTTTAAACCTAATCATTCTTATTAATTCTGAGACATACCTCGTATAAGGCCTAAAATATGTCTAACCATTTTGTATGTTGCAAGTGCCCTTTTCACAGTAATAGTGTCTGTACCATTTAACAGAGTATTATTCTACACCAGACAATTTTGAGGTAAAGTTACCTTCTTGTTAAAAGAAGTGTGTGTTAAAATGTTTCTTTATTAATTTTGAGAAATTTGTTGAGTGGTTGTTAACTTGCATGTATGTTACAAACTAAATAAGTTTTATTGTTACCGCAACTATTATAAGGTATTTAGTTACTACATAGATTTGAAAGTATACGAATATTTTTCAAAACTTTGCCTTTCTTTCAGTAACCTTTTAATATTACTACCGATACTGAAGCGACATTTCGAAAGGATGTTTTGTGTGATAAATTGTCAAGCTCATACATTAAGCTACTCCCAAGAAAACTTTAAATCTATTGTCAATTTTCTGTAAATCAGGTAACAAATACAATTAATTTGACCACCTTAAGTGTTTTTAAATAAGTCTGGTTGGATTCTCATTATATTACTGGCACATAACTAGGACACCAAGAGTAGGAAACTAATTACCTATAACTACTTCATTGACGAGATAATTATTGCTGGACAATCGTCGGTGAGAGACTTTGGTGTGCTGTTTGATCAAAAGTTGTCCTTTGCGGAACACATTAACTACTGCAGGAATTCTGCTTACAAATCGTTAGGATTTCTCATACGATCATGGTGCCTTTGGCAAGTTGACAAATTTCCTTGCTTTATACTATACACATGTTCGTACTAAACTAGAGTATGCATCTGTGGTTTGATATCTGCACTACTATTATCAGCAAGTCACCCTAGAAAGAGTGCAAAAAGAGTTTTGCCATTTAAGATAGACGGTATTTACCCAGAACGTGGTGTGGATTACAACGGCCTGCTTGATCGATTTCACGTAGGATCCCTAACCGATCGTAGATCTGAAGCGAATGGCAAGTTTTTGATTAAACTTATAAATAATCATGTCGATGCCCCTAAGTTGCTTGCTCATATTGATTTTGTAGTACCACTGTACGGCACAAGAACATGTGTTACTTTCCAAGATCCGAGAGCTAGATCTAACATGTTAGTAAAAGTCCCGATGACACATGACAAAGAATGCGAAAGCATGGTATCCTGATCCATTCAGTATGCGTGGATCTATTCAGTCGGTATAGTTTACTTAACCCTACATGGTTTATATGCAATATTACACTTGTATTGGTTTACTTACTTTGTTAGTCATTTTAATTTGTGTATATTTCATTTATTTTGTATTAATTGAGACTTCGATGATTTCCCTGAATTGATGTTACATTTATTTCATTATTGTTTTTCTGTATATTTTTGTCAGTATTATAAGCTGAGCACTGTATATACTATGTTGTTGTCTTGTTATTGGAGTTTTTCTATTGGACAATAAAGACTTTATTATTATTATTATAACTGTTAAATTCTACAATAAGGGGAGTGGACCCATAGTGATTATTTATTAAATCGAAGAAAATGTTGAAAATGATTAGATATTTCGAACTGTGTATAATGTCGTAATTAAAGTATAACAAAACATGAAAAAAAAAACAATTTTTAAATAAGTAAACTTTTGGTTGTGGAAACCATCCCTACACAAAATAATGTTCACATTACCCAATCCAACTAGGTTATAATATATTTTTTAAATTTCAATTCGCGATATCGCCGTCAAGATATCAAGCGCGTCATGTTTTTATTATACGTTTATTATATTTTCCGTCGTAAATCCTCTTATTCTGACACCAAAAGAACACAACAAAAATACTAAATCTAACCGTACCGTATGAATCCCGGCCTTCTTCCTTCTATCCGCGGCAGCAGTTCGCCTTTCTTCCTTTCGTTTCCGTCCTTCTCTATCGGCCCGTTCGCCCGTCTCGTTCCTTCTCTTTCTCACCGAATCTAATATAACTGCATATTTATGTAGAGGGCAGTGTAATATTGTAGCGTCAGAAGCTATCAGGCATTTCCAAGGCTCTCCTGATTTAAATAAGCCCGGACTAGGATCGTCTCCGGGGAATGGGATTTGGTTTTTGTCGCCCAACCGAACTCTATATGTCAGTGTCGACCACGCGGAGGTTAATTTAAGGCGAGATGGCCTCCTCGCGTCCTTTTGTGTCTAGATCTATGCATGCATGTGTGCATGAAGTCGGTACGTGTGTCTGGTAGGATTGCCAAGGAAATTTATGCCGGTATTGTTCGGGACTTTTGAATTTGATTTAGTAGAAATATTACTTTTGTTAAGAAAAAAAAAGTTTTTAAGTATTATAGTAAACATAATAAAGAAAACATAGAAATTCGTACATTTTGCTAATGGCAAAACAAAATCGTTAGTCTTAAAATAAAAATCTCTTTGAGTGAATTTAATTCCCCATTACGATATTGACCATTTATCTAAGGAACAACAGTTAATGTTTAATAAATAGCTTTTAATGTTTGACTTATTAAGTAATTTGGATTTTGAGAAGGTTATATTTACATTATACATTTCTTCATCACAATTTCTTTCGCCCAAATCTATGCGATGTTCATGATGAACATGGAGAAAGATTTGATTAGGCGATTTTCACCAATGAAAACCATTGTAACAGCAAGTTGTACAGCGGAATGGCAAATGTTTTTATTAACACAATTTACAAGAAACTGAATAGAAATGTAAAGAAAAGTATATGTTTTGTCTTCAATGAAAAGATTACAGTAATAATATATTATATATACGTCCAGGTATTCTGGTAAGTTAGCGTTTGCTCCGAATATAAAACTAAAACAACTTAGAATCACTGCACACTATTAATCAATCAGTTAAATATATGCTGCAGTATAACAATGGTAACAATCTAAAGGATGATTCATACTAAATGGATGGTTTTGAGAAACCAATGTTGTTAAATAGCAAGAACAAACTGCATGATGACTATCCTCGTTTAATAAGGGTTTAAGATCTTTAGGTACTTCACAAGGAAAAATAGAAAGCACTAAAGCTAATGAACTTTGGTTAACATTGAAAACTGTATCCAATTGCTGCAAGTTATTACAATCCTTGTAATTTACTGGGTGTGGTCATTACAATTACAAACAAAAGAAGGAACATTAAAATTTCCCACAATCGATACATACGAATTAAATTAAATATAAATCCCAGGCAAGGCAGTATTTTATTTGAGGATATAGTCCAATTTTGCACAAAATTATGCAACAAAGGTGTATAATATATGCTGTTCACAGATGTATTGCACTCTTTAAAGTCAATTAGCAAAATGCCCTCATAATCCTAGAATATTGTGGCAATCACCTTCTTCGTTGATTGGACGACTTTCGCTTTTCTGGGACGAGATTCATCAGATCACTGTCATTCCATGGACTTTCTATTCCATAGAAGATCGTCAAACACAATCATTGTTTCATTCCCTGTGACTTCAGAATCGGTTATGGGTCGTCTCCACACATGTTTGAAAACGACCACGCACATTCGACTCGACGTTCACTTTGGAAATCAGAAAGAAGTCGCGGTACCCATCTCGAACTAATTTTTTTTCGTACCCAAATGGTCATGGAGAATTCGGCAAATACTTGTTTCGGACATCTCTGTTATCACTGCTAATTCCTTCACTTTCAAACGGCGATCTTCTGCCAGCAAATTTTCAATAACTGAAATTTCTTGAGCCGCCGTCACTTCAATTGGCCGACCCGACCGTTCAACATCTTCCAGGGGTTCTTGCCCCAAACGAAAACATTTTGCCCGTTCTTGTAAAGTGAAATACGAAGGAGATGAATCACCGTAAACGTCGTCTAAACGTTTTTATATGACTAGGCGTATGCTCTTCCTTTGTTAAAAAAATTATGATCGCGGTACTCAATTTACATTAATTTAGTCATTTTCATGCGCTAGTCACGTTGGTTGGGTGGCTACTAAAAGCTACTACTCTTCGCACCGCTATATTTAATCATCACTGAATAAGGACATTCCTGATGATGATCCAGTATTAGCGTTGATAATAAATTCTTCCAACACATCTTCAACGACGCTATCTAGCTTATACAACTTACTTCCTTCGGTAATGATGTGTTCAATGCAATTTTTCCATGCTTCAGAGTTACCAATTGAAATCCTTCAATTAACAATCCTTTTGCCTCTGGCAATTTAAAAGTTTTGTTATTTGCAGCTACATATTACTTGACTTCAGTTCTTACCATGTCTATAGGATTTAGGTTACAATGCTACGGTAGCAGCCTTAACATTATACAACCAGCTTCTTTTACCATTTCATTGCTTATTTAAAGTATCGGATTATTATTAAGGTAATTTTTAGCGGGTTCCAAAACTTCTACCTTTAAGAGCGAGTTATCCATGGTAATTCCTTTTGAAATAATCCTATTAAGTAGAGCATCCTTTTTCCATGCAGTCGTTAGGATTTTTTCTACGTTGACGGAATGATAAGTTGCATTATCCATTACAATAGCGCAATTTGATTCTTGAAGTAGTAACACATTTTTCATCCATTCTGTAAATACTTCGCCATTCATTTCTTCATGATAATCTGAAGGTTTTTGCGATTCAAAATATAGAAATCCATTCCCTATAAAACTATTGTAACTCCCCTCGTAAGTTGTTTGTTTGTTCATGATTTTCTCAAGGTGAACCAACAGTTCCTGTAGACTCTATTTCCTTTACGATGCTCCATATGGTTACTTCATCAAGTCTCAGCTGCTTATAGGTTAGCTTGATAGTTGCCGATCTAGAATAATTCTGCTTGCATTACATATATAAATTATAAGCCATTTGTGTTTGTCCTCTGCTAATGTGCTTTCCTCGAAGATTTTTCGATGGACCCATAAAATGGCCATAGTCTTGCCCAATGGCACTTTCCTCTGCCTTGTCAGAGTTGGAGTGATCCTTAATAACCGTAGTTGTATTATCAAAATTGAAAAAAAATACCGCCTTTGCGTAAATATCATAATAATCGTGTTCTGACAAGAACAATTTTGAATGCAATACACTATACAAATAACAATATAATGAGAAGTACAACAAATAACCAAATAGACAACCAAAACGTACGGAGAAATTTGAAAATTGACATTACAAAGGCATAGTAATAATGATCAAGAATATTTCATTTTATCCAACATAACTCGTGTACATAGACAACTTTTCTGTCGTGTGTGATTTTGCCTTAGGTATCTGCCAATAGCAAATGTCGAAAATATTACGTTGCCAATCATTGCATTCTTAAGGTGAATTGACTATAGAATAATTACAGATACAAAGCGCATAATTAAAAGAAATCGTGGCCTATAATTTAGCATAAAACAGAAAGAACAGGCAGATCTATTTGCTAGCGTCAACCATAGATATTGCCTGTTATTCTCCTTTTATTTGCACGAAATCAACATCCATCCGATGTATCAAAGCGAGCCTGAAAGTCACCCGTACTCAACGCAGCGGCCACCCACCCACCGCCTCTTCGTCCCACTCGGATCCCTCGTATCCGGTCCTAAACAACAAACACAGCGATGCGAGGGAGTGTTTTATACGAAATAGCCACTCCCTGGTCCAGTATAAAATCGTCTGTTCCGAGCATAAGCTTCCCCCGGAACACATTTCTAACCAGGGATCATACCAGTCAAAAATGGAAATTCCGGATTCACACAATAGCACAATGTACGGCCAGCACATACTGTCAAGACAGCGATAGACTCACACATGTTGTATAAAATAGAACGTCTATCAGCTACAAATACATACATGTACGCAAGTATGCTGTGTGTGTATGTATACAGACACATAACCAACCATATTGGCTACACGCTGGATTTGATATGGTAAATTATAGACAGTCGTTGCTCCCGTTCGAGTGGAAATATTGCCGCTATTTACCCTATTATCTTTAGATACAGAAAAATATCCCTTCACCATTTCTAGCGTAGATCGGGCGTTGTGATTTTTATTCCGGGGTATTTGTTCGCATGTCTGGCGAAATAAATAGAAGTCGTAAAAACGCAATTTCTGGATGATAGTTCTAATTTTTGATGGATGTTTACGGGTTTAGGAATATTTTAATTTTGACTCTGCACTATTGGCTGTAAATTCGTTTCTCCATATATAAAAAAATAGTTGTTTCTAGGAAAGTATTACAAGATACTTGGACACTGGTTTTATGTTTATACCTTTACCTCAGTGGATTTCCTGTTGTCATGTGTAACTGCATTGAGCTTTTACTGTCGCTATTACTTGAAGAAACTTATGGTTTGTATGTATACTCTGTTTTGAGATATAGCGCAGATTGTAAGCCTCTAGTGTAACTACATGTATGTATGATGACAGCAGGTAGTAGACCATAAAACTTGGTTGGTATAAGAAACATGCTACAGGCTCGTATTTGATAATAAGTAATAACGGTATATACTGTGTTATAATGAGGATAGTTATCATATTATAATAATAGATTTTTCAACATTTATTGCTTTTATATATTAAGTAGATATAAAAACAAGGAAAGATCTAAGATACGAAAGCCTTTTGGAAAGAGAAGATCGCTTTGTTTTCACTCAATCGCTATGATAAAGATGGTGATGAAGCTCTGAATCACATTGTGCACTGGCGATGAGACTTGGATTTCACATTTCACACCAGAAACAAAGCGTCCATCAATGCAATGGCATCATCAGCAATCCCCAACGAAACGGTAAAAAGCAAAACAAATTTTGAGCACCATAAAGATTATGGCTACGGTATTTTGAGATCGTAAGAGTCTTGTTCATCGACTACATGCGTAGAAATGCAGCAGCCTGCTGTCAGACGCTTCAATGATTTCGCCGCGCTATTTAAAACAAGCATCGTGGAACGCTAAGCAGTGGTGTTCACGATAATGCATGTCATCATGTAGCATGTAGTGACACAGGACTTGCTCCAACATTTTTGGTGGGAAGTTTTTCAATATCCGCCATACAGTCTGGACTTAGCCCCAAGTGATTTTCATTTATTCCCCAAATTGAAAAATTTTTTGAGTGGACAACACGACGGAAGTGATGAAGAAGTTAAAGAAGCCATTAGGTCGATGCAGTTTATACAGATTTTCAGAAGGCTTCCACCTAAATTTTTACGAACACTATCGTCTTTGTGCAAACTAATGTGTTCATATCTTACCAATAGACAACAATATGTGCAGTATGGAAGTTGTACTTCAACAATGTACACACCGGCATCTGGTGTACCACAAGGGTTTTACGTGGGTCTTATCCTCTTTTTGGTCTTTATTCACGATATTGCCGAGACTCTGCATTGTCAAAAGATACTGTTTGCAGATGATATGAAGACATTATATAGTGATCGACTCCTTTGATGATTGTTTGCTACTGCATATATATATATATTTACATCTAAATGTAAATAAATGCAGGATTATGACATACAATAAAAGAACTAATTACATAGGGCATAAATACAGAATAACCAGATTAATGATTTGCTTGTCAAGGCTTATCGTTTTTTGGTTTTATATATACAAACTGCAAAGATATCAATAATGTAAACTGCTTGAAACTATTAGATTATTCCTCGGCTTGATCTAAATTGAAATATGGAGCATTGGTTTAGTATCCCATTTACTCTGTACACATGTACACCAATTCAGAAACTATATTTAAAATTTTTGATATTTTCTACCGACCGAATTTACCCTGTTAGAGGTTATGATTATTCGCTATTGCTATTTCGATTTCAAATTCTATCTTCAGGAATGAGACGTAAAATCTTAAGCTTCAAATTTTTGTATAACCTCTTGCATAATAGTATTGACTGCACATAACAAATATTATGTTTAAGTTCACCTCTGAATTCAACATTCATTTTTTTTGAATAGGTGATACTGTTAATTATTTCAGAACTTTTTAAATTAATTTAGAATTGTAAATATTATTTTACTTTTACGTATTAAAATGTATTCGCGTTTCTTTTTATATTTCCCTCTATTTGGGTTTTTACCCGTTGGAAATTATTATTATTACTATTATATTTTAATAAATTTTTGAAAATGTTGCGTCGAGATGTCTAATTATATAGAAAATTATTGCCGATCTATATATAAGGGTGGATCTCTATCCTGTACCTGTGACCCCCTTACAGTAAAACTACAGTGACATTATATTTTTAATTTTTCGATATAGACTACCGCTACATTAATGCACTTGGTTTATCGGTGCTCCAACATCTCAACAGTCTCCTGGAAAAAAATTGTCCGACCTCTGCAAACCATCTCTCTACAGCTTGCGTCACTTTAACATAATTACTGATAAATTTTGCCCCACGTAAGATTTGTTTTAATTTTAGGAACAGCCTGTAATCACTAGGGCCTAGACCCGGCGAATATGGCGGGTGCTCCACTAATTCAAACCTTGCTTGGTGTATAGCAGCCATAACAACACCAAATGAATAGCTGGGAGCATTATTCTGATGGAACAGCACACAGTGCCTTAGCTTTCCTCGGTGTTTCTCTTTAATAGCGTCTCGCGATTTAGAAATCAATCGTGATTAGTAGGCCACTGTAATGCTCTGTCCCTTTTGCAAATAGTCAGTCAGCATGATTTCTTGAGCATCCCAGAACACAGATAGCAAAACCTTTCCAGCAGACGGCGCGACCTTAAATTTGAGTGGAGAATGTGTCCAGTCTCTACTTTGCACTTGGATGGGTCATCCATGGTCACAGGTCGACTAAGAAAGTTTGCTTGGTATCTTTCCAAAAGACGCTTACAAATCAACACCCGATTTCTCTTTTGATCAATGGTTAAGATGCGGTGCACTCATCGTTTTCATATCTAATTCTCTAGTCAGTATGTTGTACACCACATGATATGATAAACCAGCATCTTCCACAATGTCCCTGGTGCGCACTTGTGGGTATTGCAGTACGATATCGTGTACCTTTTTAACGTTTCTGTCTGTTACCGTTATGGGTAAAGTAAAGTAAAGACCAAAATCTCGACGCCAGCGTTTGACTATATCATAAGAAACCGCAGACTCACAGTCTTTATGAATTTGAGTTGGCGTTATGCCCTTCTTATGGAGCTATTTTATTACGGCTCGGTGTTCTACAGGATCCATGTTTACGAATAATTACGACACACGATTCAAGAATTAGCCACAGCACAATAACACTTTGAGATAGAAACTTGATATTATGTAGATACGATCTACAAATATCAGTTAACTAAATGTCAAAAACACTAATTAAACAACCAATTAAAAGTAGGTGAAGCGTGAGGTATGAGGATTCGTCCTCGTATTTACGTATTCCTATATTTCCTTGTCAGCTACTTTTAAATAAATAAAAATTCGGTTTACTTTTTCTAATGTAAGACGAAAGATTAAAAATATAATTACATATTTACCGAATGTTTTAATACGTAACTTATAAAAGTTAATACAAACAATTTAATACTAAAGACTGGTGAGAAGATACAATGTTTGTGCACAGATAATGCTACTGTTGTTTTGAAATTTGATGACGTAAGCTAAAAGTTGCAAGAAATGAAGGGTATTTTATTAAAAATTTTTGAACGCGTGTCCAAGTGGAATAGTGCAAATCCAACGTTTCATATACTTTAGATGTATCGCTGATTTCTAATCACGCTAACAATTAACATGCATGAGATTAGAATTGTATAGTATAAAAATTACTTACCGATTTGGGTTTCTAAAAGGAGTACGTGGTATTAATAACATGGAAGTCTACATTACACTGATGCATATTAGCCGGATTTAAGCGCAGAGACATCAGGAGCATTCCAAATAATCTACGAACTACGGTAACCCTTTAACCCCCCGTAGCGAGTGTCAGTCGGGGCATCCCTATTTCGCAAATAAAGCCTGACACTCCATTCAGCCGCAAGCCCTTCAGAGCATCAGCGATCGGATTATTTTTTATACAAATTTTTACCCCTCAAAGGGTGTTTTGTGTATTAGAAAAAATCACACCGGCACTAGAGAAAGAGCGAGAGAGAAGATTCTTACCGTTCACTATTAGCAGTGAATGGCAACGCTCCATATACCATATGGGGATGGGTCGCAAGTTTTTCGTTCCTTTTCCTTCCCCGCATCACCGTTACATTCTCAAACGCTGCTTTCAATAATCGAACCGGTAAGTGTATTATCGATGCCCCGATCCTTTCGGGTCTCTCCCCTTGCTGCCGTCTTATACATATCTGCTCGGGTTAAGTTTCGGCGTGGATTTCGATAATATCCAAGCTGTTAACTAGGAGATAAGAAAAGTTGTATTAGCCGCAAAATCGAACGGCACCTGTACACCTGTACAATTTCCCCGAATCTTAGGAGAACTTGGTGTTGAGGTTGAATAATTTACTACCGCCGAATATACATTGGGTCGCGCGTAACAAGGCCGAATCCCAAACACTCTTGCGTACGGTAACGCCGAGAGAGTTGCAGGATTATGCGATCGTAAAAATTTGTTTGACAGTTGAAGCGATAGGTAGAGTTGTGATTAATAATTATAAATGATTTAATGGAAATTGATGGGAGTTTGTTTACGCTGCTTAAGAGCGTATGGAAAGGAAGAAGTGCGATTAAAACGAAATAATATTAAATGACTTATTAAGAGGCTACCAACTAAAGGATATTTGTTAGTTTCCTTTTTTATTTAATTAAAATAATCATAATAATAACATTCATTGTGACCAATGATAAGCATCCTGTTACAGGACAATGGTTGAATATTTTGTGGAAAATCTCAGCTTCTTTACCTGCCGAATGGGTTCTTTTATTTAAAATTTTGTTTGTTTTAAATTCAAATATATATAATACTAAATAATTGAAATAGCCAAGTATAAGATTCTATAAATATATTGACAAACAAAATGTATATATATATTGTAATGGAAAATCTCAGATTTGTTAAATTTTTTAACTGGGTTCTTTGAACTAAAATTTTGATTTATTTGTTTTGAATTAAGTGAAAATGTTTTCTAAATTAAAATACCAAATGTAAAGTTTGAAAGACAAATATATTGACAAATAAATATATATATATACATATATATATATATACCGCTTTTTTTTACAAAAAGCCTAAGGCAATTCCTGACTAGCTAAACTTTAAATATTCTAATTAATTTACGAAACGCAATATGAGATCGAAAAATACAAATAATGTTGAAGAACTTGAGAAGATTCGCCGTCTTTAACCTTTCAAATCGTACTCACTGGCTCGCCTTTAGGATGGACTGGCCTTCGGCTTCCAACGTAGTGTCCGGAACTTCCAGATTTTTTATGTAGTATCAGCTGATACACTTTATTATTGGATATAAACGAAGATATTTATAAATGTACGCAGTTATATGAGAAAATAACTAATTATTCTTTCTCAGGAGAAACGACGCCAACATGTCTGACTTTTGACACGATCTTCATCTGGCCGTTTTTGTTTTATATCCATAGCAACGCATTTGTTCGCCTATATGGTAGGCCACTCAGTACATATATAATTGATATGTGTGAGATTATAAAGGAAATTGCTGTCAGCCGTGCCATCCTTCCGTCGTACGAGAAATTTCGAAGATTATAAGTGCGTATTCATACAATGTAATTGAAATATGTGAGTACTGTGTATTAAACGTCTTTTAAAAATAAAATTGTGAAATATTTATTTATATAAGAAATATGTTGACGAAAAGCGATATAATATAATAAACGACAGTAAAGTTTACGTCTCATCTGTAAGTGTCGTTGAAGGGATTCTTTTCTTTTTAACAAGAAAAATTGTGAATAATTAGTTATTAAAGAATACCCAAAGTAGATATCTGTAAAACTGTACCTGTACAGATTGAATATCTGTGTTTAAAATTTCATAAAGAGGGAGTACTGGCGGTACTTTGCCTCCAACTTCTAACATCAACCAAAATAAAAAATAACCGCGTGCACCAAACAGTGACGAGAAAGTATCTGGAATAGGTGAACTAGTAAAATTTTAGAAAAAATTCATTGGTAAATAATAGACAATAATTCATATCATTACAATATATATCGCTTTTTAATAGATTTTTTTTTAACACACAACAATCCCTCTCTAGCTAAATTTATAAATTATAAACGAAATATAAAATGAGAGCAAAAGAACAGCGAATTTTGATAATTTATTACAATGTTGTAATTTCAAAATGGTACTCACACTCACACGTACTGAATGGTATTCTAGATTTCTTGGTCTTCGGCTTTGACCAATGTATCCGGAACTCCAAATCATTGTGAAAATATCACCTGGAACATTTTTTACTTCAAATAACTTTGAAAAATTTCAATAACTATAATTAATTCGAAAGGTAACGAATCTCTCTGGAGAGACAACTCCCGCACCTGTGACTTTGAGACAATCGTTATTTTTATATTAGGTCCTTTCCGGCGATACAATCACTATACTCAGCTTGTTTATCTATATGATAGGCCACACAGTAAACAGACTCTTGATGGAATGAAATTATTTATTAAGTAAAGGCTACTAGGCGTGCCATCCATCCGACGATCGAGAAATTTTGGAGATAGTGTGTTTTTATTCCGAGTCAATACTTATTTTAATAATTTGATAAAAATATGTGAGTACAGGACCTTATACGTCTTTTAGAAATAATTTGGATGAAATTATAATTAAACAGAAATACATATATAGTTAACGATAGTGAAGCTTGCTTCTCCACTACACATGTTGTTTAAGGGACTCTTTTTTAAAGTAATTTAAAATTGCAAATTACGTGTCAATAATTAGCAACTAAAGTAGATATCTGTAATATTCAATACACAGAAAGAAAATATATGAAATTAATTAAAAATTGTATTGCAAGTGTAATGTCCTGCTGTTGTTGGGTTTTTTTAAAACATTCCATATATTTCTATGGGGTTAATGTCTCTAGAATCTTTGATCTAATCCGGCAATGGTTTTTAAGCTTAGATAATCTTTAATAATTACAGTATCGTCAGATCTGAAGTGTATTCTTCAGAATATGCTTCAGCAGCTCTTTGGTGATCTTCTAAGTTGGCTAATGTAAATTGTTGGTGAAATTTGACAGTATTTTCTATGAGGTTTCTAACAACATGTTATAAGAAGGGGGTTTAATTTTCTTTTTTGAGAATGTTGGGGTTTAAGGTATGGAAGATAGAGGGGGAGAAGGTCATTATTTAAGTTTCCCTTAAAATTGTACCAATGATTTTAGGGAATTTTTTGTATATTTTTTAGTTCCAAAAATATAATCAATGTGTTTTTAACACAATGTCGATTCATATATGCGTAATCATAATATAATAACGTACCGCAGTGTTATTAAAGAAAATAAAACACAAAATTTTATTAAGGTGATGGCTACGTATTTAGATAAGACGAGTCTTATCCAAATATGTACATGAATACATACGCACTTGTTACACATATTATTACAATTTTTCTTTGTATATATATTTTTAACCACTGCTAAATCTTAGCTTCTAGATGAAGCAAACTTCTACCACACTAAAAAGAAAATCGTTGTAATTAACATTAAACAGTTTCTTATCGCTATTCTTTTTGTACTACACGGAAAATATTTATTCCCAAAACGGATCGGACCTAAACCAAACACTTTATTCCACTTGATGTGCGAAAGTGTAACTAACCCGGCCGAATGTCCAAATTGCTGGAAAATATTGTTACGCGTTGATATCCGTTACAATTGGGGCGAAGTTATAAATTTTCATCAGGTAGTGAGCGAGTCGGTTCGCAATACGACAGGGTGAGGACTGCGACGGGAAAGAATCGCTTGCGTAAAAGGAAGTTGCTTGCGTATCCCTATTTTCTGACTTTGCTTTCCGCTACTTTAAGACCGTGGATGGCAGGTAGAAAAATCGTGAGAAAGTAACGGTTTGCGTTATACAAGTATATGTATACCTAACGAAAAGAAGTTATTGCAAGGGAATAGACAGCTTAAAAACGGTGAAGGGGTTACAGTAATAGATGATAAATGTATTTATTGTGATTACTTCAAAGGGGAACGTTCTAAATAATCTGCTAAAGTTTGTGTTAGCTTTATATAAATAAATATTGGTATATTTTGAAAAATTACGGAGAAGAAGTGCCTTTTATATTGTAAACATTTGTTTAATTGTTTAGCTGGACAATAAGTATAATTTTTTACTAAATAATAAATGTAAATATAACTTTCAATGTAACTTTTTTATAAAACATTCGTTATTATTACTATTGTTAATCTTAAACTTATTCTGAAACTTAAATTCCGACCTCGGCTACTTTCAAATAATACAGTAGACGCTCAATAGGGTGAACAAAATTAAACACAGATTGTTTCCATAAACGATTTGTTCACAGTAAAGGGAGCAACTGATTTTATGCTTAAAATAATAGCTATTGTTGCATCAGTAATTGTTTACTTATTTATAATTGCACATGTCTTTAATTTGAAAAAGATAAAAATACATTCTAAAAATATTGTGTAATTTTTGTTTGTCTTTTTTGTATTTTTCAATCTTTTGTGTTACAGGTATTTCTCTTATTTATTTTAATATTTAAATATATTTCAAATTAAGTATATATTCTTCTTCCCATTGAATTGATATGTTTAATGCATTTACTGCACATTCTCAAGTAATCTTCCTCTGTTTCTTTATAGATGCCCATATCTACAGTAATCAAAGTTGTACAAACACATAAACATTAACTACATATATCTGGCAATAATGTGTTTAAAATATCACGTGTTTCAGCTAGAGCTTCTGTCTAACCATCTGTCCATTTTTGCACCAATACACTAAGTGCCAAATCATCCTCGTCTCCTTAATTACTGAAATCTATCATGTTTCCCTACCATTGTTGGATCTAATCGGTGCTACGCATACATCAAATTTGTAACAGCATCTTTTATTGTCAACTTTTTAATGTTTTTAAATTGGATCTATTATATTACGAAGAAGGCTACTTGTATAATATAATTTCGTAGGTCTGATCACATTCTGATCCATTGGATGGATAAAGCGTGTCATATTCGACGGGAGGTAACTTGTAATTTGCCCATCTTTACTTTGCACTTCTTCTATTAGGGAATGTGAGTATTATTCAAAGTAAGAAGCGCTTTTATTGGGTGTCTACTTGATTTCTGGAAACGTGTAACCTTCCAACAGAACAAACAATGACTTGTCAATACTTTTGGGGGATACATGTTTGACAAATTAAACTTATCAAATTTCCTGTGGATTATGACTAACACGAAGAGAAAGATTTTTGAACATTCGAGGATTTTTCGCCTTACCAATAACTAATGATCCGACTTTATGAGTTCCATTGACATTAGCACGTGCCAGTCGTTGTTTCTCATGTTTTCTACCTGGAGCAGTCTTCTCTTGAGATGAAACACATATTTTCTCTCCAATACAGAGCTGATTCATCAGTATTACATATATAATTGATTATATGCAACTCCTAATTGCTCTGTTTTATTTTTATAACTAGATTTTAAAAGGATCAATTAGTTCTGGCTGAGATATCTTTCACCAGCAATATTTAAATATTGAATTCCGAATCTTTTTTTAAATCTCTGCAACCAACCATCACTCCTAAATTCTTCAACAGAATTTTGAATTTATCTCCGAATTCAATGCTATTACCTCTTCTTTAATCAGACAACCGCTAACCATAATATTTTTATTTCTTTGACTCGGGAACCATTTGTACATTTTTTTTTCTCCATTTCAGCGTGTTTATAGCGCTTTTAAGTTCTTCTGTTACCGATAATCCATAACACGGTTAACAATAAGCGTCCGCGTGTGCTTGAAACGCTGCGTTCCGAATAAATTATTAATTTGTGTGGAGTGGAGTTTACTGCGATACCTGTGAATTATACAACTATACAGCTCTTGTAATCGTTGAGAGGAATAAATTTGATGTTTCGATTCCTAATATCAAACTTTCCTTCATATGCATTAACTGCAATAAATAAAATATCCTCAAGATCAAATGTAATTTGCTGTTTGTTAGTAACAAGAAACAATTACAATAGATACAGCAAATTAGAGTAGCTCATTTTGCACGTAAATATTTGGGGTTGGGGAGCACAAACACTTTTATTTCTTAGGAACTGCTGTTTTCATAAAGAAATGTCTCCTTGCTGAAAATACTCCTTCATTTTAATAACACATACTTTCAGAGACAGTTTAATTTTCATATACATCTCAGAGAAGGCTACTAAAACACACAAATTTCATTATATTCAGAATTCAGACATTATACTGTATTACGATGTCAGCTCCGAGCACATGCTCACATAATCTTTTCCTGCCCGAGTGTTACTTACGTACATGCAAAAAAGAAAGTCTTTCGTCATCCAGGACAAACCCTCTGAAAAAAAAGATAATTAAAGTCGTACGGTCGGGCGATTTTTCTCGACAGCATAAAGAACGGGGGTATTGCTCTTCTTATCCTGGGCTATTCCCGGGTCGGGATGGTAATGCCTCGCGAAGCTGGCCGCTCCTGATAACAGAGGGTCGCCAGCCCATCAAACCGCCGTCCTCCCCTCCGTGTCCCTCCGTTCACCCGTCAACCTTACTAGTACGACGTATTCGAGATAGCGCAGCGACCCCTAAAAGCTCGCTAGGATCGCCCTCGACTACCTTGCGGAGGACAGCGAATATTTGATTATTTTTATCTCGGAACTTTGATACACCGTTGCTATATACATATATACGTAGTAGTCGAGAATAAGGATGGCAGTCTTTGCATCTGTAGCATCTCTGACATTATAGTATTTATACTTTTGAGACGAATAGTAGTGGAAAACAATATATATGAATCTTCAGTGGTGAAGCTAAAACAGAGCTTTAGATATCGTCCTTCAAATGTTATTGGCAACTATTAAATCCTAACTGTAATAAGTGGAAGTTGAAGATGCGAACAATTTGAATATTTTTGTCATGATCTCTAAATTTCGACAAGAGAATCTAATCCTAATCAATGAGTGGTGAATACAAAGAGACATGAACTTAAATATTGATAAATATGCAGTGGTTACCTATTCCCCAATTGCAAACCCCATGTTCATCTCAATCTTATAAAGTGCTCTAAGTAAACAAAGACAAAACAAAACGAACTCTGTACAGGATGTTTTGAAAATTACACTAAAATTCCAGGAGGGAGTGTTTTCCTATGCTTTCTATACAAGAAATCCAAGGATAAAATCTTTCACAGAGGCTTAGTTTTCTCGCACACATTGAGCCCAAGAACATTGACAATAAAATCATTTTATTGGTAATTGAATTTATTACAACCTAAGAACACTGACAGATCACAACCTAGTATTTTTAAAGGACTGATAAAAATAAACTTTGCTGCTCCATTCGATATACTGCACAGTTGTATCTTTTGGGTTATAACCCTTCTAGAGTTGCTGGCAAGCTCAATTAAAACATTCAGCAGTTTACCGAATCGAAATCTATTGTTAATGCTTTGGCTAAAACATTTGCTGACACCTATTTACCTACTAATGCTAGTTCTGTACAAATTGGTTACAGTTATAATTTTTTAACTATTTGTTTTCCACATTCAATAACTTTACAACCGTTTATCAACAATTTTTTAATGATTTACGAATAAATAAAGTACAGCAGTGTTATTATCTGTTTCCTGTTTCTATATTGTTGCAGGTTTTATCGCTTTACCGCTTTATTAAAGTTAGTTGTTATTTTTTAAGTGCTCTAGTGTCTATTTGTATGTCTGCTGTATATTTTATTTACGGGGGCTACGAATATTTCCCACTTGCAATGTTTTTGTACCATTTTCAGCTGAGTTGCAGGCAGATAAACATGGCTGCCACAATCGATTCTCCCGCCAAATGCGAGTTGATTAGTGTAATTCGATTCCTTTAAGCAGCTATTTATTGTTAGACTTTACAACGATTGCGGAGAGCCATTCAAAACAAAAGAAGTGGCATGCTAACTTCTGGAGTTCTTCTCATTCATGACATACTGGCGCTGTAACCCGACGACTTCTTGAACAATTTTGGTGGGAAGTTCCTTTAAATACCAGGCATATAGCCGCGACTTAGTGCCAAGCGACTTTTATCTCTATCGTGAACTGAAAAAGTGGCTATGAGGGCAGAGCTTCCAGAGTACAGAGGAACTTCAATACAAAGTCAGGGACTATCTCAGCTCACTAACGACACCATTCTATACAGAGAGGATTGGAAGGTTCGTCCATAGATATGACTAGCGACCGGATTATATTTTACGTCTATATGTAGATGTATTACACTGATTAAAGTTAATTAGCGTTAATCAACTTTAATTTCTACAGCTAGACAAAGATGTTCCCTGAGGTTTCGTGACTGGGTCTCTTCTTTTTTCTCCTATATACATACGTTTTGCCAAATATAATAAAAGAAATCGAAAAAAGACTATGTATGCCGATGGTAGAAATTATTTTGTAGATATGATTTTGGCATTTCTTTTTTTCAGTTAGTTTAATCAGTGTAAGGCATCTACAAATGAACGTAAAATATAATAAATAAAATAAAATATATGCACTTTGCATATAATCCGGTCTCTAGATATGACAAATGTCTCGATCTTCACGGTGATTATGTAGAAGGGTATCCAAATGTTTGTACATAACTTTTGGTAATAAATTCATTTTATTATTTACATTTGTTTTGTTTTGATAAACTATCGAAAGTTGAAAAAAAAAACAGCTCTGGTATATGTTGTTTTTACAAAGAAAATATGTTCCCTTTTACTTCAAGAAAACTTGCGAGAATACTTTACTAGCTAAATCTGTTTCGCTTAATTTATTTTATCCTGTATATATTTGAATTCAAATTTTTATTTTCCAAAGCCATAGTTTGGTTGATCTGGATCTTCGAAACAGCTTCCGGTGAGCATCACTAATTGACTAAGTAGCTATTTCTTTTTCCTTTATATGTCGTTAAAATGTGTCACAAACTTTGAGGAGAAGTAGTATAGTTCAAAATATGCAAGAAAGTCTTGCTGAACGTGGATTCGTAAGTGTATAGTTTTGGAGTTTAAAAAATTTTATATTTATACTATTTATATACAAACAAGAAAGAAATGAATAAAAACCAAATAAGACATTCCTAACGCCTTCACCTCATTTCATAGGAGCTGCACCATCGCGCCGCAAGAACTTTCAAACTCTTTCTCACATCCCCCACATTGGCTCGGATTAGGTGGCGTTCTTGATCTCGTTGCTGCAGCTCGTACTATTGACTTATTCACTAATTGCAAAACCAATTAATTTTTATTTGAAAAAAGGCCTAAATATTTGGCTTATAATGGAAGTGGCTGTAGGCCAACCAGTACTCCTAGAAATGTTGCAATAAAATGAACAAATGGAATTTTTCAGTTACCATGTAACCTAAATGTAGATGCGAATTTTGATGATAGATTGTTAATATTACTCCAGTAAGAAGGTTTAAATTGCTCATTCCCGCACTGAACTAAAAAAAGCGTACACTATGTTATATAAAAAAGAAGTACATCTTATTCGTGGATCGGTTTAGATTTTTTATAACTATTTGAGCAATTGTAGATGACCACAAGATTGAACTTTCTTCTAGAGCAAATATTAACGCAGATAAGCAAGCTATTAATTAAAGTATGACCAAATACCTTGTATATGTATTAGTAAACTACAATAGCAAATAAGACCAACTAGCTATAAAGTTAATATTTTATTATTAGATAGTGAAATTGAGCAGAGCTAGCCACTTTGTGAAAGAAAGGATGAGATGGTTTATAGCTTATCAACTTTTTAAAACCAATTTCGAATATTTCCTACAGTTCACTGTACTAAATCTTATTATTAGATATTTTTCTTTATCTATAACGTATGTATGTACTTGGATTATAGTCAACATTCGTTTATTGCTTAATAGTTCTATTAACATTAAAGTTCGAATGTACTTTTCTCATAAGTTGCTGTTGTTATTTGCAGTTATTTGTTGATAAAATAGTCAACAAACAAGCAATGCCAATAATACAAGTTGACATACACAATTCGAGTGACGACATAATTCTGATATCAAAATGAGCTTTAGGAAACATAATTATACGTTAAATAATTTTGAAACAGTCGCTGTTTTCTTTCTGAAATTTGCTACAATAACTCAATTAAACAATCGTTTCAATCTGCCTAAGCAATCAAAAAAGTCAAACCATTGAATTCTTATCTAAATTACGTAACACCTCTGTGTATTTGGATGGTGGCCTAACAACAACGGACCCTCCAAACCGTAGATATATTATCCCAGTGTATCAGATGCATTAATTCAAATCTAAGTGCTCTACAATTAGACTATCAGCATCACTCGATCTTTAGAATTCACGCAGGTGAATTAAGTCCTCACCAAACAGTACAGCACGCTCAGTCAAGTACCTACTCTTTTTTGTATCGGGGTCGTTTCGGTATCTATAATTGCTCTGCGATGCCCCGCTCGCTAGACGTAATGCATCCAGACGAGATTCGTTCACCCTCTTTTCTGTTTTGTGTAAACACTCCACCCCGTAAATTTACCCAGAAAAAAGGTGTTTCTCCAACAAAAACTTGACGCATCGAGGTAATAATAAAGCGGAAGTCGAAAAATACGTGTTTTGGGGTAAACTATGTCGTAATAGGGGTTTCAATTACATCAAATCTACCCTAATCACTCTAATACCGACTTGTACGCGTTAGCATTGTGTATTGGTATTAAAGCGTTAGTTGACAAATTGTCGTGATAATTGAGATGGCACTTTTCGATGATATTTTCAATGAGATGTGGCATAATCGCACTGGTGGTTCTTCTTCTACTAGTTCCGTTTCGGATGTTGGCTATCATGCATACTATTTTAACGAGATTTTTGAACGAAGAAATTCGTCTTCCACCACTACCCCTTTTTTCCAACACTTTTCTCTGAAGAACATTCTGCAGTAGACGAAATCTGTTCCCATTTCTCATTGTGTGTCCTAAGTATTGTAGTTTCCGAATGTTCACGGTATTAACCACTTCCTTTTTCTTTCCGATTCTTCTTATACCTTCGATGTTTATTATGTGTTGCGTCCACGGTATTTTTAGTATCCTGTGATATAACCACATTTGAAATGCTTCCAGTTTCATTGTTGTGCCTTCAGTAAGCGTCCATGCTTCTACCACGAAAAACAAAATGGAGAACACATAATAGCACAAGAGTCTTTGTAAACTGGTAAATGGTTTGTAAACCGATTTTGTAATAGTAGAAGTAGACCTGGCTTTTTCGATTCTGCTACGTATTTCTTGTGAATGGTCCCAATGTTCATTTAAAGTACTTCCGATATTGTTAAAAAAGCTGCTCACTCGTACTATCAATTTTTGATTTATTGTGACATGACAGTTGTCAATTTTTTCTTCGCTAATGACCATTAATTTTGTCTTTTTGGTGTTTATGTCTAGACTTTTCAATTGGCTGTGATATGTTACTCTATCTATAAATTGTTGTAATCTTTACAAGCTGTCAGCGAAAATAACCGTATCGTCTGTAAAGCGGACATTATTTAATCTTTATCCATTCAGAAGAATTCCAGATTCTGTGCGTTTGAAAGCTTCTCTGAATAACTGAAGCTTGTAGTTAAGATTTTTATATTTGAGACAATGAATAATATAATGATAATTTAATTTAACCCAAAAAAAAGGAGAAACTGTATGTTTGATAATAATGAAGGTTTTCAAAACGAAAGATTTTGAATGAACAGGATAAACAATTGTGAGTTGATATTATATAACAATCGAGATTTTGAATCATAGTTTATTGCTAACTATTTCCACTATACTAGTTTTGATGGTATCGATTTCGTTGATGAGGTCTTATTTACCGTTTAGAGCAGGGGTTCCCAAAATGTATGCCAAGTGTAAACAGTGTAGTAGTAAGCGCGCCGCGGACTGATAAAGTTTGTAGTTTAGGAAGTAATATGTGAGGTTTAATAACCAGTTTTCCCAATTTCTACAGCTAGACAAAGGTGTTACCTAAGGTTTCGTGCGTCGGTCTCTTCTTTTTTCTCCGATATACATACTTTTTGCCAAATATAATAAAAAAAAAAATTCAAAAAAAGACTATGTATGCCGATGGTAGAAATTATTTTGTAGATATGATTTTGGCATTTCTTTTTTTCAGTGAGTTTGCTTTAATTCTAACTGCTATAAAAACTGCTACACGTTCATGAGGCGAGCAGTGTTTGGAAGAAAAAGAGCAACAACTGCAACTGGTAATCGCTTTTGTCTTAAAACATTAAAGAATCAGAGAATCAGCTCAATCACTATTATAAGAACTGGGATTGAAATAGGCGAAAGAATAGATCATCGAGGGCTTGAAGATGCTGGTTTTAATTCGCGAAGATCTACCACTGGGTCACAAATGCAACCACAGCATAAGTTTGCAAATTTGCATGTAAATCGGTCGCAAATGTTCTCTAATGACGAGCGGTATTTTCGTGTCTGATTACCGGTTGATAAAGCAAGGGCGTGCAGAACGCAAAGAGAAGTGCATGCGGATTGTACCATCCCTGACCAGGTGCCTCCTTATGGAGGTTTTAGTATGGTGTGGCATTTTCGCGGGAGCATGTACAGGCCTTATATTTGTAGAAATTGGCGTTTTGAATATTGATGGGTATGTGGAAGATATTTTTCAAGAAGTTGTTTGTTAAGTTGGAAAATATTTCATTTTAATGCACGATCTTGCTAGACCACACTCTGCTCATGTTGTGTTTGAATACTTAGAAGTAGCTTAGATCTTAATCTAACTAAACATGTTTGGAATCACCTCTAGACGAGACGAGATATACGAGGTAGTTGCCATAAATTCTCGGCCTGACAGGTTTATACAGGTTCAAGCGTGTTCAAACACCGTCACGGCATGCATGCACATACGCGAGGTCTACGCTATAAATATGATGGTTCGAAGAGTACTTAGTAGTTTTTAGTAGCCAGACAACCAACGTGACTAGCGCATGGAAATGTTTGAAGTAATGAAAATTGAGTACCGTAGGGTCATCAAATTTTTAACAAAATAAGGGCATACGCCTAATCACATAAAACAACGTCTAGACGGCTTTACGGTGATTCATTATTTCCTTCGTATTCCACTCTAAAAAAGTGGGCAAAATATTTCCGTTTGGGGCAAGAGTTTCTGGAAGATGCTGAACGGTCGGGTCGATCAATTGAAGTGATAATGCCTCAATAAATTTTAGATATTGAAGATTGAGTGCTAAAAGATCGCCGTTTGAAAGTAGCAGTCCGAAACAAGTCTTCGCCGAATTCTCTATTTGGATATGAATAAAATTAGTGCTAAATGGGTGGCGCTACTTCTTTCTTCTCTCCAACGTGAACGTCGAATCTAATGTGCGCAATTGAAAGAGACCAGAAACTGTTCATCAATACCTTGGAGCAGAATAGCGAATCTGAAAGTTTTGGGAGGAGGTACATATTTCAAATATGCAAATTTCAGGTTAAATGAATCTTCAAAAATAAAGGTACACACGCAGCAAGCACGACGAGCTAAGTAATTTAGATACACAAAACAGCGGTTGAACTTTTACCGGCTACGCTATAGTACGCTTACAAAACGACGCATTTCTATTCCAAAAGGTAAAAAAAAAAAAATATTGAGATGGTTGTGAATACTACAATTCTTATAGAATGCTTCTCTGATGGGGGATAAATGAAGATTACTGAGTATGTTGGTAACTGAATAAATAACTTCAAAAATCTAATGAGAAACATCTAAAATGAGAGTACATCCATGTACATTACGCTTCGATAAATGGGAACACTCTGTACCCTCATATTGTACATATTTTATATACGTGCATACAAAGATTCTCCACATTCTATCCGCAGTTTCCTTCTTCCTCTTTTTTTATTCCTTCCCCTTCGAAAAGCATCACGGAAAATATATAATATCGAGCATGGGATTAGGAGCAGCAAATCTGTCGCGAGCTCTGATCCAAGAGTCCGGAGCTTAGGTAATGCGAGGACGCGCGCACGGAGACGGATGGAAAGTAGAAACGACGGCTGGGTGCCGTAGACCGATTTTCCTCGTTCGCTGCTGCCGCTTTCTTCTCTTTGGAAGACCGTAAGGCCTATGCTTCCATTCTTCCGTTCGAAGGACCCACGTCGTTCATCTTTTATCATCATTATACGCGGTTTATTTTTTTTCGGCTTAAATATTTAATGTAGTTCGTCGTTTGCCCGGTCTTCCTTCCCTTCTACGTTGCCTGGCTGTCCGATGTCGGTGTGGGAGGTAGAGATATTAAAAGCGACGAAGCCATCGGGCGACATGATGGAGTAAGGCTTTGGTGTTGTGAGTTTTATTTTCGGGTTTGGAACAAAGAAACCATCCAGTAAATGGATGCCGGTTACAAGCGAGAAGTTTCATTTAATTGGAATTAAGTATGGTAACGTTGTTTAGTCAGGCATTTCATTGTTCGATTTTACAACTTTGCCGGATGTACTTCTGTGGTTTCTATACATTAATTTGATACTTGACGAATATAATGAAATTTTTTCTATGAATTATTCTAAAATAGCACATACGTTCTTTTGAGTATTCGAAGAAATGAGAAATCTAAAAAAATTAAAAATTAAAAATAGCCATCACAGAGTGCCATTTCCTAGAACAAGTTTCTTTATATTTTGCAGCTGTCTGTAGAAGTTGGTGCAAGAAGTGATTGAAAACTGTGTATAACTGAAAAGCAGGTTTCTGTTGTTATCGAGGACTAACAAGGATAAGAGATTAGAGTGGCCGAAAAGGCGAACATTGGACGAATGAAAACTCAGTGTTGCTATTACTGTCCAAGCACGACAATATTATGATCTGGCAGTGTATCAATATTAAGATGTTGGCAAAATGTTCCCATGTTAGTACTAAAAAGTTGGGAAATACCTAGAATTGCATTTCTGAAAATAATGAAATACTGGAGGCATTATTTTGACATAAACAAAGAAAACACCTTGAATATAAATACAAATTGGGGCATTATTCCGATATAATAATATTCTAATATTCCAATACCTTAGGTACGTGAATGCATTTATTGCTGGTAAAGGAATCCGCTCATGGGAAATATTTCGTATGTAGTAAATTTTAGGTATACGTAATTCTAGGAAAGAAGTCTGAACAACTGAAAATAAACATACTATATGACCATATAGATTTACCCTCTAGCAAACATTTGAGAGTAACAAACAATGTACATTTGTCATGTGTAATGTATTGGTTTATTAGCTGTCACTAATGCCACAGAGTAAGTTGCTATCTTTTCGTTGCAACGCAAAGTTGACATGAATAGATTTTATGGTGTGAAGCTGTATTTTCCAGTCTCTAGCCCTGTTGACTGCAATTTGCAGTGTCCTTATTGGTTTGGGCAAAGTTGTATCTTTTGCCAAAATGAAGGCATGCATTGAAGTATTGTGTGTCCATGAATTGAACTAGGAACCTTATTTATAATATACAGTTCATATTTGGTGTGTAATCTACTGTAATTTGTAAGTATGTTAAGACGATTGGGCTAGCAGCATTCGTTGGTAGAAATATAAGAATGGATGATGCAGGAATATCAAGTTTTTCCAAATTTCTCAAAGAAATAAACACTACCTACAACAGTTATTATCATCTGCGTCGGTGAAATATTTCTTCGAAAGAAACTGTGAACAAGTGTTTGCACATGTCCGCCATATATTCTCACCCTAGAATTCTTGAGAATAATATTAACCTTTGCTTTTTTGCTACCGTTACGGGGGAATGTTGTTCTTTCTCTTTGGGAATAACACACAATTCTTTTGCTGCACCAAAGAACATTGCTAGTTTCCCTCACTGACTTGGGAACATCCATACTTATTACAAAAGATCCAAAGAAATTCAAAATGACTAATATGACTCGCTTTTTCGCGTTTGCTTGCAAGCTTCTATATTCCAATTCTACAAAATCATCATTTTTATGTCGTATCTAGTTACTACAATGACAATCAACAACGCTATCAATTGTATAATAATTTAAAATAAAATGATTGGACGTGAAACACACAGTACGACAAGGTAAACATAACTGAGAGAAACACAAACAGAATAAGATACAAGGATGAAAGATGTGTCAAACAATCTGACCGCAATATAGCAACAAACTTCGTAACAAAAAAAAGATATAATAGTAATATACAAATACGTACTAAATAAGATAGGATGGTTATAATACATAAGGGCAATACTACTTGCCGAAAGTGGAATGATTTATAGACAAAAACTTCTTGATTGAAACAGGTTTCATTGAGGTTGAGTTTACAGCTTTGCGCCCTCTGCACAAGATAGAAAAAAACTATTTAAATTAATATTAATATGATACTACCGTTGGTATTAGTAATGATAAAATTATGATTTCCTTGCATTTAACCAACGCTCTCAAATTCCTGAAATTATATTAGTCACGGTACGATTTGAACCCACGGGCTCTGCGCTACCGGCGCATTCTACTACCGACTGCACCACGAGACTGAATGTCAGTTCATATCGCTTTTAATAACAGATGTCATAATATCTGTAGATTATATTAATATTAATTTAATTGGTAAGAACTTGCTTACAATAATGTTGTGTCCGCTGAGATGTTACGATATATCTACAGGCATTGTGACATCTAGGTCTTGAAAGCGATTTGAACTCACATTAAGTTTCGTGGTGCGGTTGGTGGCACAACGCGCCGATAACGCAAAGGTCATGGGTTCAAATCTTACTGTGGCTGATATTTTCTTCAAGAATTTAAAAACGTTGGTTAAATGCAATAAAATCGTAATTTTATCAGAAAACGACATTTTGATTCAATTTATGGTATTACTGTAATGTGTTCCTTTACGTAGTTCTAGTGCTTTCTGATAACGATTTTATTTTAGCACTGTATAAGATCAATACGAACATTTAGCTGTAAAATCATTCTAAGAAGAATCGACTGAAAATTGCTATCAGTGCTTGAAACTGCAATGTGACACTAATATTGAAATTAGAAAAACCCATCCGACCTATAAAAATTACTAATAAAAATAATTGTACACAGAAAAAGAATGCCTCTCCCCTATATACCATAACGTTACCTATATAGAGACCAAATTGTTAATATGTACGAAAGATAGAGCCCTTTCAAATTGGGAATTTACTTTTGAATAGCCTTATATATCCTATGCATATGTCGTAGCAGACCAATAGATATGTAGGTAACCGTAAGCATATGCTCAATAAACTCTAACCTAAATACAACATATTCAAATGTCAGACGCTGACAGCGGACCATGCACTTCACATGTTAAAACCCATTCGTGAAAGGGCACTCATCGATTTGGTCGCATCCGAAATTAAAAGGACACGGTAATCCTTTTCCGAACGCGAAACCTTTTTATTTTCAGGTAGCAAGCAGACCTCGCATAATTTCAAAGGCATGATAGATACGTCCGCGCAAGCTAAATACGTACCAACGCCCCTTATCCACGCGTATATGCATATCCAACGGATACGGCTATTGCGCAATATTATAACGATAACGGTTGAATGAAGGACCCGATGGGTGCTTCATGCAGTGAGTGGATTATTGAAATTTTACACATTAGAAGCGCATAGAGAAATACGTATATACCTAGGCATGCGGTAGTATCTAGTGAACGGCGACAGCTGTCCACCGACGTCGCAATAAGGATCGGTTATAAAGTTTTATGCCGAACTGTAAGTCGAATAGACGTCTCGCAGTTTGTTCGCATGTCCATCGGTGTCGATGTGTAATATATGACTCGTCTTCGTAGATGCTGCCTCTTGCAGCGAAGGATGCGCTCGTAAAAGCCGAGGAAATTTCGCCTAATGGGAAACGTCTGAGTGTAATAGTACCCACCTTATTTTAAGAAGTTTTATTGGATAATTAGCTGCAGTAAACCGTAACGCAGTCAAAAAGGGGAGCTTTAGAGTTACAACGAGTGTTTTAGTAGCTATTATGACAAGAGTGATGTTAATCGTTGTTACTTACGCTGTTCCTACCTAATTGCAGATGTTTCTGAGTTTTATTAAAGAAGTGGATTATGACTTTATGGACATTATTGTTTGATTGATATTTTAATGGAAATGTATTTGAAGCTGATCATTTTCCTAAAACGCTGTTGCAATGAGCACAAAATATATAAATAGTATTTATGTAATATAAATTTAATATTATAAGGTTTTTTTAAATATTATCAACATTACCTGTCTTGTACCAAAACTATTATCCGGAATCTTTCTGATAGCGTCAACCGATGTATCAATGTTTACCGACTCGGTCGTTTTAATAAAGGTCGAATTCGTCCACTCAAAATTAAACTTGGTACTGTCAAAGATGTGCATGAAGTCATTAAAAGAGCTAAGAAACAAAGGAGTAGTAGTGATTACAAGCATCTATTCATCTCATAACAGGACCCCACGCCAAATTGCTTATTTAAAAAAAAATGAAGGCCGATATGAACACTCGTGTTGTTGCTGGCGACGCTAATTTAAGAATTCGGTATAAACACAGTAATTGAATCTTTAAAGTGGATATGCCCAACGTTGACATCAAGGTGTTATATCAAAATGCAAAAACATTACGCACGAAAATGGAACTGTTTCTTTTTAACGTGTCCGATGTAGAATACGATATTGTTTGCATTACTGAATTGCGATTGTCCGATGACGGGTTGAATAGTGGCATACTCCTTCCTTTGCACACAGCAATAAATAAAAGCAAAAAGGTGCTAATTTCAGTGGCGTGAGGAGAACAACGTGGGGAAGTGAAGCGCGCGTCACGGAGAATCAAGTACCCGTATCAAAGCACGCTTGTTTAGTATTATAGGTCGTTATATTTAGAAAATGTCGCATTTAGGTACGTTTCGGAAGCGGTGTATTTCGAATAAATTAGAAAACGTAATAGTGAGTATGCCGGATTTAGAATACAAAGGCGATAAAATTAAATGTGTAAAGATGCGATAACTATTTGACGTGCACCAGCAGGTGGAAATGTGAACGCCAGCTAAAAAGTATAAAACACTGTTTTGCAATCCCTGGCGAACGACACAGCGTACAATTAATATTTGATGCAAAATGTACTAGCGATGAAATTTTGAAAGTGGTGTTCAGGGTATTGAACAAATTTCAAGTTTCAACAGCCCAATTTCTAATGTTTGTGAGTAACGGTGACGCTAATATGCTTTCCTTAGGCCCACTTCTTTAAGAAGGAAGTGGCAATCTTTTACATATAAAATCCATGCTTTAAACCTCGTGGCGCAATTGATCCCTAAATGTTATCCACGAGTAAATGCTCTAATAGCACATACGAAGATAGTACTTCTAAAGTCCCCAAAATGTACAAAAAGTTTTCACGAACTGTGTCCCAAAGTGCCTGAACCACGACAGACGATTACTACATGTTGGCGAACATTGTTGAAGGCTGCTTCTTACTACTGCAAACATTTTAATAATGTAGAGAAGCTAGTTTTACAATTCAATCCGAGACATGCCAACGCTATCAAAAGTTAGAAAACATTTGGAGATAGTCAGGTAAAATGTGATTTAGAAAGTATTTGCGGGAATTACTATGGATTTGCGGAGGAAATTGAAAAATTACAAAATTATTCGATGTCGTTTGTGGATTCTGTTCAAATTGAGGATGATGTTCATTCACACCTATGTACCGCGGAAGGTGAAAAAAAATGAAAAAAGTGTAGATAATTTGAAAGTGTTATTGGTAAGGATTCAGATTTTCTCATACTAAGATAAATTTGTGAAGGTGTGTCGAAAGATCTATTAAGTTGTCACAAGGATTACTTTAAATTTGCAAATATAACATCACTGGATGTAGAACGGTCGTTTTCATCATTAAAACATATTTATTCCGCACGACTTACTCATTTGACTGAAACAAATGTGGAAACATATTTAATGATTCTAATATTTATTGATGCCACCCAGTTTGTTATTTGGTGGAAACTCTTAAAACAGTAAGTGTTTCACGACGTTATAATAATATTTTTTATCATTATTTTATGTGTAAACATTCCTGTGTCCACATCTCCTATGCTCGCTTATGGAGGTCACGATCATAAATGATGCGAGTACGTAAACGTTACTGAACACTCGCCTTGATACAGCCGCTTGGCCCCTTCACGCTGTTCTCCCCATTGCACTGTAACATGCCCCAGTTTGGCGAGACTAGTGATGAGAAAAGACAAACATTTTAGTTTAGTAAATCGTTCACGTGGTGGTGGTGTATTATTAGCTTGTAAATGTACTTGGTATTTGCAGCAATTTATGATGAGATTTTTGTTGATTTTTCACTTACCGATTTTATTGGCTGTAAAGTACTTGTCACATCAATCAAATTTAATGTGTATGCTATTTATGTTCGTCCTGATGTTCACGAGAATTATTTGGAAGGTTCCCTAGCTTCCCTCGGGCCACAATTACCTTCTATAAACGAAAAGATTGTTATATTTGGCAATTTTGATCAAATCAATAATGTCTTTAGTTACCAAGGACGATTACTAGATCTAATTTCTACAATTGTCAATAGAGACGAGTCTCCTCCAGTAAGAGACGATAATTTCCATCCCGCCCTTAGACTTACTTACAATTATATTTTTAATCACGTTTCGTTATTACCTACCAATACATTTAATAACATAACAATTTCAGAAAAGCTAATAACATCGGCTTGTATAACGCGTGTAGTGATGCTAATTTGTCATTTCTGTCTGCATACAAAGATATTAATGATGCTTGTGATGCGTTTTACAAGACTCTCAATAAATATTTGCATATTTCCTTAAAAAGTAATTCTCGTTTCACGTACCCGATATGGTTTACACCCGAACATATAAATAATATTAAACTAAAAATAAATATTATAAAAGAACTCACAGTAACGACGACTTACTTCAATATAAGAACTTACGGAAAATTATAAAAAGAAATGCCATGCTCTTATACAAAACTTATGTACTAAATGGAGAAAGCCAAGTTGAAGATAATCCTAAAGCATTCTGGTACTTCATACGAGCTAAAAACAGCGTAGGTGGTTTACCTAGTTCTGTACAGAACGCATCTGGTGAAACGTTTACTACACCGTCTACCATCGTTGAAGCATTTCAAAGTTTCTTCAGCTATTTATATAGCTCTTCAAAAGTTGCATCTGCAAAATCGTTACAGATTCGTATAGTATGGGCGCCGATAATGTACCTGATTTTAGTGGAGGATTGTTCTTTTGCCTTAGCTGAGCCGCCAAGCATCCTTTTTAATTTATCTTTGACCACTGGTATCTTTCCTGGTGTATGGAAGATGGTGCAAGTCACCCCTGTTCACAAAAAAGGTGACATTTTTTTGGTGGATAACAATCGACCTATTTTAATTATTAACAATTTTGCTAAAGTGTTCGAGATCTATTTGTATAACAGAGCATCGGCATGGTTTTACGGCCAAACGTACGGCAATATCTAACCTTGCTGTTATTATGCAGTTCTTATCGGAGTGTTTAGATAATGGCGAGTAGGTCGACGTCTTATACACAGACTTTTCGAAAGCTTTTGATCGCTTGAATCATACCAAGCTTTTGATGAAACTTGATGCAGATGGATTTTCTTCGTTATTGTAATGACTTTTGAATCCTATCTCTCTAAAAGAATAATTAGATTGTAAATGCTTCTAATTTCTTATGATTATAAATGCACTAGTGTCAATTTCCCTAAGTATTTTTAAAATAGTTCTAATTATAACACAATATATTAAGTGCGATCAAACTTATGAACGGTAGTGTATGTAAATAACCATCGCCCTATGCATACTATGAATTGAAACTAAAATTTACCTAATGCTAACGTGTACTGTTGAATATTACCTAATACATCCACCATTATGCATATGTTCGTATAGATCCGCTAGGTACCTATCCGCACAGCGTGATGCACATGCCAAAAGCGAATATGTCTTATACCTAATGCTACTGTTACCATGTAGGATGCATTCGCACCGTCAAAGGTATAAAGCTAACGTAATTTTCTATCACGTAGGCATACCATATTAAATATACGCCGTATTATATGTACTGTACATATATACATACATTTGCCATATGTCTGCAGGTAAAAATCGTCGTAACGGGTAAGACCCCGTCTACGAAGGCTTTTGTATTAAAATTGAGCAACCCTTTTTTTTAATTTCCAACCGCGGCTGGATCCCGGAAGGAAGAAAGGGTTTTCGCAGGTAGCCCTTTCAGACTTCCAGACCGTAGAAAATGAAAATTACTGCAGTCGATGCTCACACATTCACATACGTTCGTATCTCGATCGGATCGGTGTTAAGAGTCCGCAAAGCAAGTGAGTAAAGTGTACGAATGATAGATGCTTTCTTGGCAAGCTAAAGAGTAGAACGTGGTAAGTACCTATTACTATAAGATTACTATCGTTTGTGTGTGTAACCAATGAATATATATTATAATTTTGCTTTTAAGTGCTGATTAGATTGAACGAAGCTCAAGTATTTTGTTGTAATAAGTGGCCACTATCGCTAGCACACAATTTATAATCTAAACAAGATCATTTAATGTAAAGTATGTAACCATTGCTTTGTTGATGATTCTTAAAGTACGACAATCATTCTTCAAAGCATTCGATATGCATCTGTTTTCTTTTTATGATATAATGACATTTACTAACTGGACATCAATAAAAAAGCAAATACAAGTTTGAAGATGTTAAATTCATATCTCTTGGTGATACGGTAAGTTATTACATGGAATTAAGGTGCGTGTCAAAAACTTATTAGCAATTTACAATTACTACAAGTCAAAATATAATAACGTGAGAAAACTCCTTTAGAGTACAATCAATATTCTTTGAACTCATGTATGTATGTTTAGGGCATTTTTAATATTGCCTTAGATTTATATTATTGCCTGGTATTTTTAATTGGATTAAGCTATTGGTAGCTATTGGAAGTGTTTCACCAAAATCTTGTGATGCACTGTATAGTGAATTTTGAGGACTAAGCTGAAATTCTGTCATTGTGCAGAATAAGCAATTTTTTTCAGAAATATCAGGCAGATTTAGGCGGCGCAATTGTTTACCTATATCTCAAAGATGTTTTTGATATATTGGTTTATTGAAGGTTTTGGCATCGCGATTTTGGCAGCTTACTTTATATTTGAAGATTATGGTTGAGGTTAAAGGTATGAAAATTAAATTAAATTCTATCTAAAACCCAATATTTTTCGTTTAGAGAAATTAACTCACCAAACTGTTGTGTCCTTATATTGCCATCTTTGTGTCAATAAGGGCAAATTTAGCCACTTTCACATATTTATCTGAGTCATACACAATTTCTTTTACACATTTTGCACGAAATTGATCAACAGGAAGTGTCTTATATCCTTTTTCGAGCAAGTTTTAAGATTGATAAAAGTACATTTATCCAAATTCGTTTAAAGAGTTTTCTAGTTCTTATTTTTGTCATTAATTTAATTGTCTAACTGTCTGTTGTTTATAGATTTCTAAAATATTCTTACAACGTTGTATTTCTCAACATGCCTTGTACTATGTATTATATAATTATTGCAATATAATAATAATAATGTCTTTATCAGTAAAAATGAGCAAAGTTATGAATGTAACAGAATACTCAATTAAAATTTATACTAGCGAGAGTCCCATTTTCAAGGCCATTTCAAGGTGAGGCTCAGAATAGTCTGCTGAAACTAATTTGTATATGTTCAAAACTAAAAATATAACAAAAGTCTAGTATAACTAGAACAAAAAGAAAAAAAAAGGAAATACAGCACAACGATTTGCTTCTAATCGATAAACAAATAAGAATTAGTGTATAATAAATTGATTATAAAATAGAATTTTTTCATATATATATATGTGCGTGTGTCTGAACACCCTTTTACCCATAAGGCTGTCGGGTCTGTAAATTTTTACTCTTAATTTCTTTTATAATTTTCTGTTGCTGTCGAAAATGTTAGCTTCTCCCCAGTTTTTGCCTCTCTTCTAGATGCTGTATCGCATGGTGTAGTCACATAATGTTCGCTCCCTCGTCTTCTTCGTTTTCTTTTATTCTATACACTTTCGTTTCATATACTAATTTTACTGATCTAGTGTTCTCCATTCGTTATAAATGTCTCCACCAATCTAGTTGTCGCTCTGCAATAAAGTCTATTATAGATGATATCCTTAGTTTCTCTAGAATTTTTTCATACGAGACTAAAAGTATTAACACTTAAACATAAGACCGATAAAGTACTTACTGTCAACGGTACTGTACCTACTATAAATGCTAAATGAAAAGGAACGTATAAATATGTTGTGAACGTAGATAAAAATATTAAGCATCTAAATCTTGAAATGATACTATGAGCATTTGCTTTAAACCTGATATTTATATACAAATACGGTGGCAATTTAAATAACATCACTTTTGCGAAACAGAGTTAACATATTCGGTTCCCATCTGTTTTTCAAGCTAACGTCTTTTAACTTGTAAGTATGTTAAATCATACATACAACTGCCGAATATGAATCGTAAACATAAATTTTATTTTTTTTAATACGATTGTATGTCACGTCATCAAAATTACAGCTTGATAAATGGTAGAACATTGATTAAATTTTGATATAACTTAAAGTTGCACATAGTTTAGTCTTAACATTAAGGGATAAAGTAGTTCTGGGACGATATAGCTTTGTTTAATTAATATAAGCACATTTACTATAATAATTTACTACGGAATCTAAAGGAGTTGTCTATCAATAAATAAGTTCTTCCCGTACCTATAATGAGCAACTAAAGGCAACGCACTGTTACGCGGAAAAGTTTCTCAATCCCCTTGTAGGTTTTAGGTTTAGTGCAAAGTATAAGTTTTGATATAAAGGGGTTGAAGGGTAAATAAAATGTAGCAGAAATATTATTAAGTGAGTTCAGGTATTCCTTATTGTTGTCTGTCGATTATCTAAAATGTGATGTGTAAATTTAGAATAGAAATGGACCTAAAATAGAACCTTGGGTCATACCGTATTTATGACAGTAGTTATTTGTACAAATTTCACAGTATAATAATCTGTTTGCTGGTTAGATACTCTCTTCTATAGAAAATATTGGTTGTAAAATGAAAATGGCAAGCAAAAATTTTATTTAGCAAAAAATAAAATATCGTTTACTATTATACGCTGCAATATGAAGGCTTACAGTAGATTTTTTATTCAAATGCTGCAATAGCTTCTTTATAGCTTTTAATAGTTTAGATATCTTCGTTAACAAGGGTCCGATACATAGAAATGCAGAATATCTCATTGCTCTCTTAAATAGTCTTTTATTTTCCGTATACAGTTGATCTCGTTCTCAAAAATAATTTTTGGAATGCAGTTCCATATAAACTTCTGAATAGAATACTTGGTTTTATTAATATCTTTTGCAAATTATGCATCGAAGTTGATGGTGAACTACAAGGAAACACAAATGCAAGAGAAAATAAGACCAAAAACACTTATTATATTTTGTACAGAGAAAATTTACAATAATACTCAAAACAGCGAAATTTCTATAGGTCCATTAACACCAAATTGATAAATAACATAAATATGTGCATTAAAAATGTGTAATTCCTTCTAAACTTTGCGGTGAGTCTTAGATCCACTGTTCAAAATAACTTCAAACATCCGCGTCTTCCCACTGTCTATCGATTTGGTCAATGCTGAAATAGGAATACCATTCCAACACCTCATTACTACAGATCTCAATTCTTTGATGCTATTGTATTATTTATTATTGGTATTAACCTCTCCTGCCAGTATACCCCAAAGATTTTCGATAGGATACAGATCGGACGAGCAAGCCAGCCATTGTAATAAATTAATTTCCTTTTAATGAAATGGAATTATAGACAACTGCATTGTCTTGCTGAAGTATCCTGTCTTTCGTCGGAAATTGTTCACCAAAGTCTATCAGAACCATTTCCAGATGTTGTATATGAGAATTAGAGTTCATTCCCGCAGGAATAAAACATATATGGGTTTTATTGTTATGCGGAAAAGTTGATCAAGCTGTTACACTACCACCACCAAAATTTAGGGTTCATCGCAATTTCAGTGTTCTTGCGCAAACCGTGCCAGTAATATTTGAAACCATCACAAAATTTGTACACGCCTATACCAGAGGAAACCAATCGAAATATTGATGAGAGCTGCCTTCGAGTTAGTTTTTGATACTCTTCTTAGTGTAGTTTTTGCCGTAGGAATTACCGAACTTTATTAAATTGTTAACGAGACGATGGGATCGTCCTATTGTCTGGCTAAGACAATAAATCGTTAGAAAGAGGAAGAGTATTCCAATTGAGCAATGGCTAATTGCTCAATTAGAATACCTTTCCTCTTTCTAACGATTTATTCTTGTAAATTGCTATCCTTCTCGGATAGCAATTTATCTTTCGGCATTTTTATTAACTGTATTCTTCAATAATATATATTTAACAATCAATAAAGTTTTAAAGATGCTTAGAGGCTTTATTACACTGAAAGGTAATTCCTGATTTCATAGGACGTTTATCTAACCTTGTGGATCTGTAAAAATTTCGCTGTTGTGAGTCACCACTATTGTAAATATTTTCTGTATAAAATGTGATAAACTCTTTAATGTTATTTTCTCTTACATTCGTGTTTCTTTGCAGTTCAGCATTAACTTCGACGCATAATTTGTCGAAGATATTAAGAAAACCAAATATAACTATAGAAATTTCGCTGACTGTAGATGAATTATCACACATCGGACGACAATCTATAGAACATTCAGATGAAAGAGCTAATATGGTATCATTATTTATTATCTATGTGTAGAAATAGCGGTTTTGAAATCTATAATTTCAAAATATACCGTGTTTTCTTTAAACCATATTGTTTATATGTGGCGAAGGATACCTGTAATCCTTTTTAATTCCTTAATTTTTATTTCAGTTATTATTAAATTAAATGTTATTATTAAATTAAAAATTAAATAAGCAAATCACAAATAATTTTGTTTAATTCTACATATAATGGACAGCAAACCGTTCACAATCCTTCTTTTTTCAATGTTTGTTTTGCCTTTTAGCGTGGTCAATAGGAAAATATTGTAGTTTCTTGTATGTACACTAATTAAACGCAGAACTTGTTTTAGGGCGTTATTTTATGAATCCGAAGAAATTTAAAAGTTTTGGGGAGATTTGAATAATTACAGTCATCTGATTCAACAATTCGTTTGATTTACTTGTAATAGCCTAATAGTTTACGTAAATCTATTATAAAAGTCAATGTTCTCGAATCGTATTTGAGTATTCTGAACGCTCCAAATGATTGTTTTTCGCAGCAAACCATAATAAGAAACAGTTATTTTGTAGTATCAACTTTTTTACGATATTCTTGTCTATACTTGGTTAATTAGTTTGAAATTATTTCTTGGTGTGAAGTTGTATGAATGTCAATTTAACGATAAATCAAAGAGTATCTACTATCCCTATGCATTATGTTACTAATTTTAATATTTTCTCTCTTTCAAATGTCACGATTTTGAAGACATAGAAATATTTATGAGTTGTCTAAAGACCGAAAACCAAGCAGTGCAGTTTTAATAAACACCTTTGTACTTTGCGAAACTTTCTGTGTCTAAGGCGGAGAAGTTATTATGAAATCAGGACCTCTATTTTTATTATAAGCATATTTACACGTTATATAACTTGGAAATACCGTTCTTAGTCGTTGTGTTCCCTCTTCTCTGGCCGATTTATATAATACTTCAGGCGAAGGGTGGAGAGCAAAGTAGAGTAAAGTCATTCAAGGCATACGCTTTTAAGTGAACATCGAAAATAAATAAGAGCAAACACGCCATTAGCTGTTTCAATTTTGTAAAGCGTCAACCTAACGTTAAGCATCAATAAAATGTTTCGAGAAATTCCTTCAAACCAAGGGGAATCTACAAATGCGAAACAATTACTTCATTAGTGAATAGTAATTTTAGTCCAGAGGTTGAAAGAGTTTGCATAGACAAATGAATAAAATGGCTGTCATTTCGTTCGCCAATTCAAATACAAAGCCATCAGCATCGCTATACGAAGCCAGACGATGGAAGGGTAGAAATAAAAATTGGCTTGGCGCTCGTCTAGTTTTTGTGGGGTGGTCACCCTCTCGGACAATAATTAGTCATGGAAGGAGAGGGTGGGTTTTTGCGTCGGCGGCCATCTTGCTTCCGTACACGGACGCGTTCACTTTTATATACACACACATATACACGCATACATATATCTTTGTCCCGCGCCAATTTTTTCCTTTTTTCGGTAGTTGTAGCTCCGTTGTATACATCGAATGACGCACACCGCACAATGGAAATTCGAAGGATGGAGGAAAGGGGTGCGGCGCGGGATGGTTTTAGGCGACGCAACATACAATTCACCCGATGCAAATAAACTAATGGCCAGTTCGTTCGACGACGTCTGACACTTTCTCTCCCGCTCTGTATATCCCTTTCTCTCTCTCCCTCTCTTACTCTCCTATATAATTTATTACGGCACTTTCACGGAACTTAATGCAAGAAAAGATATCGCCAACAGTGTCACTGACGCTTGTTCGCCTTCGTTCCTCTTTCTCTCGCCGTTTCGCCAGAACGGCTAGTCAGTCGCTGGCTGCTGCCCTTTTCTCCAACGTCAAAGAAACGAACGGAGACATTGTCTTTTTGATAAATCGTTGTATCTGAATGTTACAACTTCGGAATCGGAACTATCTTTTTCTCCGTCTAACTGTCAATAGGTATGCATAGATAGTGGCGTTCATCCCTGATGTCGTGGATGTCAGACTTTTCATTCAATCTATATACGTTATACTTCTATACTTTCTATACTTGTAATTAAGGGTTTAGTTTGTACATAATACATACTAACCATAATAGTGATAAGGTGAATTATTTAACTTGGAAATCTAAATTCGTTATTACCAATTCTATTGATTACCTATTTAGGCTATTGTTTCGTGCCTATTCATCAATATCTGCTGACTATTGGGCACTTTTCGATCTATGCAAACTTTTAAAACTATTTATCGCTCAATTATAATTTGATTTACTTAGAAGGAAAGGTTCCCAGGTGTCAAACTCAGATTTTAATGAAACTTGGTAGGTAAGTAGAGTATGTTGAGACTTGAAAATAAACATCTTTTGTTTGTGCAGAAATTCACTTTGAGGGGGCGAAACGCAGCCTTCGAAAATTCACAGATTTTTAGTTTTCTTGATTTAAATCTTGAACGGATTGAACAAAACTTTAAATGCAAATGTTGCACCTTATCGAAAGGTCTTTCAGGACACATAAATGTTGTATATACAGGGTGTTGGATACGGAAAAGAAATTAACGCAAGTTGTTAATCTTTAAGATCCTTTATTGATTTTAAAGCATTTTTAATTATACAGGGTGTTCCAAAGGTGTAGAACATGACATACCTTATGTTACCTATATCAAATAATATATATTTATAATAAAGTATAAATTTGTGTTTATATTTTTGTTTTATTTGCGTTCAAGAATTGAATCAAGAAAACAGAAAATTTTTCGTCCCCTGAGAGTTAATTACAGCACAAACAAAAAAAAATTATTTTCAAGTCTCAAGATACTCTACTTACCTGCCAAGTTTCACTAAGATCTGAATTTGACACCGGGGAACCTTTATTTGTTAGTAGATTTAATTACAGTAGCTTTGTGGCATCCTAATCCGATAAAATATGCTCTCGGCGTATTGAAATGAATTAACCTTGCCATGAAGCAATTTCTTCTGCAAAAGCCATAAATTAACAATAATTTTTCAAGTAAAATTAAATTTTACAAACGTTATGTCGATGAATTACCAGTCGGTAACACGGTTGACACTGGCACGTGGGCTGCTTTCGAAACGCTCCGTTCCGCATAATTAAATAATTTGTGTGAGTGGAATTTACTGCTATACCTGTGAATTGTACATCCACACAGTCCTTGCAATCGTCATTTGGTTATGTCGATGAGATTTTACTTATTTGTTCTGGTGGTTTGGACGAATTACATTACCGGTCACGGAAGTTCGGGCGGACCATTCTTTTCATTTCGACGCACTAAAAACATCATACATCATATTTATTTGCTAAAAGCAAAAAAATATATTGTGGTTGATGAAATATTAAATATATGAACAAACTTAACATTGATAGTCTCATATTTCCATGAGAAACACTGGACCTCCGGGAAATAAAAGCAATAAAACATAAGAATAATCGACTACATTCAAGACATTCTAGGAATATGGAAAGAATACTACGAAGACAAATTTAACGCAATAAATACAGAATAAAAGATAAGCAGAGAAGAATTGAACCAATAACAAGAAATAACAGAATAAGAAGTCGAAGAAGTCATACAAAAAAATCAAAATTAGGAAAGTAAGCGAAGGCAGGCATATTAGTAGAAATGATCAAACGGCTAGAACAGAAAGGAAAAAAATGGACATGGGAAATGTTAGAAGCAGGCTACAAACTATTCCCAAGTATACTGAAAAAAAGAGAGTTTATGTAGAACAAAGACTAGAGGAAAAACAGACAGGTTTCAGGTCAGAGAGACAAACGAACGACAATATCTATATAATGAAGAACTTAATAGAAAGAAAAATTGAAGAAGGAGAAGAAATGTTTCTAGTGTTCGTCAACCTTTGATACAATAGACAGAGAGATATGGGAAAGTTTAAAGGAAATGGAAATCTCTGAAACTTTGTTAGCTGCCGTCAGAAGTACATACAAGCCAGTAAGATTCAGGACACAAATTGCAGGGCAAAAATCAGAAGAATTCGCGTTGTCATGGTAAAGAATGATCCTAAGTCGCTGGTTGCTTTTCCTTATTTCCTCAAAGACTTCTGGCAAACAAATGGTTATGTACCATTTTGAATTAACCCTTCTGCGAATCTCCAGTGGCACTGCAGCCTCAGATCATTTGCTTCGAGGTGCTTCTGGCGCGAACAAATTTTGTTCTGTTTGTTATACACGGCTTTTGACGCAACACGATTTTATTTTTTTAAGCATTTCTTTGTACCAATCTACACGAGCCTTTTCTTGAGCGATTGTCAAATTACGCGGAATCCAATGCGCAATTTTTTTTCACGGTTAAGTGTCCGTGTAAAATCTTCTGTATGCTTGTCATGCTAATGCCTAGAGATGCCGCAATCTCACGGTACACAGCACAGCATCGATGTTTTCTGGCACAACAATCGATTTTGGAGGACCTTCTTTAAATTTGTTCTTGAGTGAACAACGGCCACGATTAAATTCACTAAACCAGTGATATGCAGTGGTTCTGGTTTGTGCTCCATCATCGAAAGCTGAAGTGAGTTGATTGATGCACTGTTAAGACAATGCACGTCGAAAATCGTGGTAAATCATCGCACAAAAATTTCTACGGATTAGTTCAATTTTTTGACTGAGATGAAATTTTCAAGTCACTAAACAACACAAAAAGTATCCCTATGACAAAGCGTTCTGGGTACGTGTACAGTCAAATAATGTCAAACTTTATGATGCATATGTTGGATGGCACCTAGTAACACAATTGTTGCCAATTCCGGATACATAAATAACAGCCCTCGTATAGTACTGTAAGTGTCTCTGATTGTTCTTTTAATTAACTTATTATCGATTGTGATCATCACAGGTCTCGAAATGAATTTTTGACATTTAAATTTATAGCAACTCTTTTTTAGTGGACCAGCATTTATTTAATTACCACCAAAATTGCTAGTTCGTTTCCTTTAATAATCTCAACATTTCGGAGAAAGCATCTCGCACAGGAACATAAGACGTAATTGATATATGTATATCACCAGAAACATTTCTTTCTCTTACTAACGAGGTCGCATGTTGTACTAAAAAGAATCTTAAAGGAAGTCAACGCAGAAAAACTACCAACAGAGAGTCTGTCTTTGTCTTTTGAATATGCACGTACACAATTCTTCTTTAGTTAGTCTAGTTAAAGTGAGAGAGTATCCGCGAGTAAGGTGAGGGTCCGCGAAGGAAAGAGAGCCCCATGACACATAGTTATATCTACGGTGGATCTCATTAATGTAAAGTAGAATAGATTCGAGAGCCCCAAACAACCATCTTCCCCCTCTTGGCGTCTCAACGCTTTTCGTACGTACACACCTTGCCTCCTACTCCACCACCTATTCGCCCTCTTCTTCGCCGTCCTCGTCGCCGTCCTGTTTTGCTACCTTTCAGGTCAACCCCAATAAGAAGCTGGACGTATGCGCGCGCACCTGACCGCTGGACACACGCTGATCAATAATAAGAAGATTGCAAAGTAAGCAAAAGTTTCTCTCGTTCGCCCCCTGTTATGTAGCCGCAAAACAAGCGACTACCGCAAAGGGTGTTTTCCCTACGATCCAGTCCCGGTACGGTCCGTACTTTGAAGCCGAAGTGAGCCTACTTCGGTCGTCCGATCGCCTTGTAAAAATCCACTGTCCATTGTGCATTGTCTGTCTCTATTTCCGCAGGAACCTGTCTTCAGTTTGAAATGTTTATGTAGGTGGAGACCCGAAGTTTGTTGTTTGGGAAAAGGGAGAGAGGAGAGATTCAAGATGGTAATAATGACGACGATGATTTTCGACGATGATTATGATGGCATACGTATACAATATAGGGAAGATAATGCAAACTAAACGCTGAAGGGGATGATTTGGTTTAATGTGCGTGTATAGGGTCTTGACCGTTCCTGAATTAATATTGATTTAGATTTTGCGCTGTTGTTTTAAGCTGCGAACGTTGAAAATATCTATTATTTTGTTTAATTACCGTTTTAAATAGAAAATTTTGCTTAAAATGTTGAGAAAAAATCTTATTAATTTTGATTTTACAGAAGATGTACCTGCAAAAAAATTTATAGTTCACAAGTAAATTGTAAAATCGATATAAAGTATTATTCCTTACATTTGATTGCAATTGCTATCAGAAGGTTTAGGAAAACGTCACTTTATTGGTATGATAGTACATATTAAAAAAAATAAGTAAGTTGTACAAAACTATTAGGTGAATAATTAGATTTCTATAAAAAACTATTTGTTTGTAATTACATATTATATCATATCGCACGTACCTTTAAAATCTATTACTAAATAAACTTAATAAAAACAAAAATTAATTAATCATATTTTTAACTTTCTCTTCAAAATAACCAAACTTGCAAGAACTCCTTTGACAGCTTGTTGAATAAGAAGCATTAATAAAATAATAATAATAATTTATTTCCTTCAGATGCATATTTACCCAGTTACAGGAAACACAGCAAAATACAAAAAAGAAATATAATATGAATTATTCAACTAATACTAAAATGGCTGATGAAAAATTGACAAATATTAGGAGAAGGAGATTAGACGAAGAGAAACTACACCAATAATAGATTGGGTCAGCGTAGATGTCACAAAGATCAGAGATTCTGTTGAAGTTAGTGCACATCAGATGCAATGTTCTTGTCAGAGACCACTATACACGAATCACCAGCGTATCGGTACCTCTGATTATGGTTAAAAGAATATTAGAACAAATAGTACATCGATTTTCTCTATGATTCTAAATCGGTTGAAGTTTATAATGTGATACGTTCTCCCGAAAACACTGCGGTTGTAAGTGCTAATGAATAGTTTATGAAGCTAGTCAAACATTGTGTCAATGTGTTATGGTCACCATTGTCGTGAATCATAAACATATGTTTTAAAACTGGTAAATTTCCGGAATTCTTAAAATCAACGATTATTGGATCAATGTATAAAACCGGAAACAAAAACAATATAGAAAATTACAGACTAATTGACTTAACCTAATTCTAGCAAGGTTAGTATGACTCTATACGAAATAGACTAAGTATTTTCTCGAAAAGAACATGCAGTGGTCCTTTGACCGTGTCGACCATTCTGTTTTATTGATGAAACTTTAGCTTATGTGATTCAGAGGTAAGGTACATGGTTTCTTGAAATCATATCTGACTAATCAGTTGCAAGCTGCTAGTGTAGCAGACTGTGGAGAGTTCATTCGTTCAACGTGGTTAAAGTCACAGAGAGGAATGCTACAGGGTTCCATTCTAGGACCATCCCTTTTTCTCTTATATACGCACAAATGTGACGCAGCACAGTGTCAATACGTTTGCAAATGATAGCTCGGTAATCAAGAACCCAGATATCGAGGAAGAGATGATTAACATGTTATGTTAACATTCAATGGAAGAGTGGCTTAATGTTAACTACTTCAAACTAAATGTATGAAAAATAAACATATTGTAATTTGATCTTAGAGAATCTGATAAAAAAAAAACAAAAAGTATGAGAATGTACAAGTCGCATCTGTACCACGCGTAAAGTTTATATGGGGCCAAACCTGCCAATCCACCCTCCTTGAAAAGTGCCTTTCTTTGTGACAGCGTTTGCAGAATTTGGCGTAGCCTCATCCATTTGGTCCAAGGTTAATCAATATTCAGTATCTCAATTGATGGAATGGTGTGGTCTCGCAATAGATTCATCTATGTTGCTCGCTGTAAGTTAATAAAAAATGGTCCAGTAAATCTATCGCTCATTTATCCAATCCAGACACTAACTTTTTCAAGGTACTGTGTTCGGATCGGGTTTCGTCCATGAGGATTTGTACGGGACCAATATCTAACGAATTAATATAGAGGAAATTTAGCTTTTTCAATTGATATATGTGGGATACTAACCGGAGGTTCTGAGAGTTAACTTCACCATTTACAGTAAATGTAGCTTCATGAGTAAAAAATATTTTACTTAAAATTTCTTCCTTCTAATTTAACATATTAAACAATATTTCGCAAATACTTTGTCTTCTTCGAAAAGCTCTTGATGGCTTGACATCTTGTATGGCTTATATTTCAGGGTTTCGTACACCAAACTGTACGATACTCTAAAACATCAGTTCCTCTACATGACACAGGATATTCAAATTCATGTTTTCTGTTAAAATGTGACTGGTTCTATTTCTTGTGTTTTTGGGGGTACAATTTAGAAAACTGTCTTTTTTGAATCTGTTAAAAATGCTTAGAATTGTTTTTGCACAAGGTATAGATCGGTCAGAATAAATAATTGAAAACATGGCTTCAACTGTCCTTTCAATAAAATGCATTTAATTTAAGATTCATGTATGAATAAAAAGTCAGAAATAATGGTCAAAAAAGTGTTTTTCTTTCCTCTCCAAGGCAGTCTAATTTAATCATTAAGTTATAGATAAATCCTTCACGGTATGTAACTTGATTGCCTACCATGCCTGCTATTGACAATTATTGTTTTAAAGTTACATATAGGAAAAATGTTTGTGTAGTGATAAAAAATAACCCTGTATATACAAATGCAACTTTTTCAAATAATAAATTACCAAGGAAATTAAACATTTAGTATTTGAAGCCAACGGAAGTTGCATATATTAATTTAATTGCTTTACTTGGAATTGAAACTATTACCCACCTGCCTAGCAACAGGAGCCATGGGCTCGGATCCTACCGGATGCCGTAAAAATTTATTTTTAAAATATTCACGAATTAATTAATTTAAATATTGTATAAGCTAAGGAAACTAAAAAATTATAGCATATTTACTTGTTATACTATTAGTGCAATGTCCTGCCGGATTAATAGATACATACATATATATGTTATTATTTATTGTCAGGAAATAATTCATATTCGAGTTAGAAAATAATCATTTCTATTAGAATAAATGTAAAGTTTGTCGAAATTACATCATCAACTATCTTTCCAAAACCCCTATAAAGCTACATATTTCACGTATACGTTCTGAAACACATGTTTATTTGCATACACATCGTCAAGGAAAAGAATTCCTCGCTTTTCTCAACCTTCTCTACCATATCGGCGCCCTCCCTTCCCCGAGCGTTCCCCTTTCTCCGAGCTCTAAGAGAGAAAAATATACCCGCTCAGCTATCCGCAACAAGAGGCAACTACGCCGTTTCGGCAATGCTCCATACATCAACAGATATTGATGGCCGCGAAAGCGTCTGTCAAAATCTGAGAGGTGCATAATATATAAATTTGTATTATTTGTGCGGAAGTGCCCCGTACAATGCAGCGGCGGCGGCGAATCTTTTTTGGAAAGAGAGCGGGAAGGAAAGCAAGTGAGGTAAGCGATGGGATGGGATGGAAAGGGCAGCGCTGCGGGAAATGTATCTGTCGCGCGCTTTTTAGCGGGCATACGACTACTCTAAAACGACGACCATCGCCATTGCCTGCTTGAAAGTTTCGCCGCGTGTGTAATTCTTTCGCAAAGTGGTCGTCTTCCATCGTTGTCGACGTCGTCGGAAACATGACCCACTTTGGGCGATTTTTTCGCTACCGACGCCGCCGCCAATTCTTCATTCGCGATATATACGTACGTGGATGTACAAACGGGGACAAAGGGGGTGGAGGGTGGGTCGTTAATATGCGATGTGTCATGGCGAAAATTAATGGCGACTATTGACGTCTCAGTCTCCTTTTTTAGCGGGTGTACGTGAACAGAATCCGCGCTAAATTCTTTTTGCTGGGCAATCGATATGTTTATAAACAATCTTCCAGCTTAGTTTAAAAAGAAAAAAATTCTGGATCCTTTAGCTTAGACGTACAATAATTTCTCGTCTCTGTGATAACATGAAGGATACCCAAGACTGACGGCGCGGATCAGATATAACTGGAAGGAATAGTACACTTATTTTCATTATTTGAATAGTTGAACTTGTTTTAGCAGGTATGTATGTTTAACTACGAGATGACGCCAGCGAAAAGTATTCAACGAAATAATTTTACACATACCTCACTTTGTTCGTCTGACGCTTAAACTACAAACAAACACGAGCTGTGTCCGCCAAAAACTAGTATCTTTGCTTTAGCGTTCAGTCATCATATCGAATTTTGTGCCTGAAAAAGAACATTTGCGGCACGCATTACTTTTCCTATTTAATCAAACGAAAGAGGTTGTTGAAAGTCATCGTTTGTTGGTAGAAACATATGGGGAACTCGCTCCATCGATGAGAATATGTGAAACATGGTTTTGACAATTTGGAAGTGGTAATTTCAATCTGAAAGATAGTGAGCGCTTTGGTAGACCATAACAATGCGAAGACGAGGAATTGCAAGAGTTATTGGACGACGACCTGAGCCAAACTCAACGACAATTAACAGAAATATTACATGTGTCACAAGAAACAGCCAGAAGACGTTTACGAGCAATCGAGAGAGGCCCACACGATTTGAATGAACGTCAAACAGAAAATCGCAGTCATTTTTGTATTGAATTTTGACGGTTGACGAAAATTGATTTATTTTGAAAACCCGAAGCGGAAAAAATCGTGAGTTTCACCTGGCGAAGGCTGTCCTTCAATATCCAGGCCAAATCGCTTCGGCAAGGAGACCATACCCCATGTCTGATGGGTTCAAAGTCCCGGCGAAACCATTAATACACAACGCTATCGCCAACAAATGATTGACTTAAACCACACATTAATCGAAAGACGACCGGAATGGATAAGAGGACATGGCAGAGTGACTTTGTTACACGACAATACGCCGTCTCACACAGCAAAACCGGTGAAAGATACTTTGAAATCGCTTGGATGGGATATTCTTCCGCATCCGCCGTACTCCATCTCTACTCATCTCTTCGCATCAATGGGGCACGAGCTTGTAGAGTAGCTCTTCAGTAATTTCAAGGAAGTTGCAAAATGGTTCGACGAATGGTTTTACCAATAGGCAAGCAGTTTTTCTGGCATGGTATTTGTTTTGTGTGTTCAGAGCTAACAATGTGTGGACTGCATCGAACTGGTTGCTACAACAGTAATTTCTTTTAATGATTACACGGAGAAATACATAAAAAATCAATTGCGTCGCTTTAACACTTTTTATTTCTCAAGCACTAAATTACACAAACACTTATTTTATATATTTCGCAATAAATGTATCTGCGAAGATAACACGAAGCGACTTAAGTTACGCGTAAAAACTCAACTCTAACTCTGATTCGAACTGTAACTATAACTGACTAACTATGACTCGATGGCCCCTTTTATATGCCTGCAGAAAGTAAGAAATTATATATTCATTACATTCAGGCAAGGAATTTCGCTTTAAGGTAATTAAAGATATTGGAAATATGAACAGAACTTAGACTTAAGTAAATACTAAGAATACAGATTAACTAATATCTTCCAATTGCAGAACTTCCATATTTAAAATAAATTACTTGAACACAATTAGTGAAGCATTGACAAAGGGGCTCGTAATATGTCTAGACAAATTATAAATATTTAGGATTTATAAATTATGCGATATTAATAAAATTCTTTCGTCGAAGATGAAACATGCCGCCCGCGTTGAAAGCCTACTCTTTCAAGAAAAAATAAGAAACAATAGGAGATTAAGATATACCTAATGATACATAATCTAAAAATTCTGTTCGACAATGTTCATTGGCAGAACACAGAGTCTATTTGCCGAACGTTTCACTTCACCACGACTAGTTTTAATAACCGCTACCCATGCAATATCATCCTGGACAAACCGTAATTCGACCACATTGGCCAAACCAGCGGCGGAACGTTATCTTCACTTACCAGAACAAATTGGCCTACGCGTAGATTCTCGCCGGACTGTTGACTCCACTTGGTACGTCGGTGCAGCTGCTGTAGATATACCCTGGACCATCTCTGTCAGAAATGCTGATTCAACCTTTTTCTTAGTTACCACCGAGATAAGTGGCTCATCTTGACGCCTTCTAAATTGGGTTCCGAATTGCTTCGAAGAGAATCTCTAACGATTAAATGACTGGGTGTTAGGGCAGAAAGATCTCGCATATCTTCGGACATGGATTCTATTTGCACAGATATTGTATGGAGTTCCTCATATGTTAGTAACGAATTGCCAATAATGTGTTTAAAGCGATATGTAAAAGATTTCACGGCTGCCTCTCAAATCCCTTCGACGTGAGGTGCTCTAGGCGGAATGAAATGCCATTCGATATCTTCACTGGACAAGAAATCAGCGACTTTGTGACTCTTTAATTCTATATCTTGCAGATGCTATAACTCCTTCAGCTCCTTGTTAGCCTTAGCGAAATTGGTACCGTTATCTGATCAAATACCTCTTCGTCCTATAAATGACTTAAGAGCCCGTATGAAGGAATCATTACCCAATCCTTTCACTACTTCAATGTGAACAGCCTTGATGGCCGTGCAGACAAATATGGTTATATATACCTTTACCTTCAAATAGGTCTTTCAGACAATACGAGAAAACCATGAGCAAACGTGCCAAGGAATCTAACCTTAAATTCCTGCATAAATCAAGACAACTTAAGATATTGAACGTATGATTAGTGTGGCAAGTAACAGCCCTTCTCAGGGCTACCCTGGAGACGGCAGTAGATGAACTGCTAAAACGTTGAGCTACATAAGTTCAACAAACGATAGAACTAGCCCAAATAACAACTCCAATTACATAGGATAAGTTTGGGTTGTTTCGTTTGAATATGCTCGAAGGATCAAAATCAATAATTAATTTTTAGTGCTTCAAAACTTTAGTGTTCAACACGGGATCATTTCACCTATACCATTATATCTAATTAGTGCAATTAGTACTCTACTTTGCCGACAATAGTTACAATTAGTATTCGACCTTATCGACTACTAAGTACTGGCGGATAATATTCAAGAATTTAAACTCATTAAAGATGAATATATGCGTAATAAAAAGAAAGAACCCGGTATAAACCTATACGATATTAAACATCATTGTGATCTTAAGATGGTCGAGGAAATCAGAAAGATACGCTCGAATATCGACGCAAAACTCCTATTTACGTATTTATGTATATGTAATGCATTCGTTGCGAGGGTATTAAGAATCCGCTTCATTGGAAACATTTTCCGCTGTCGTCGGGAAAAGGCTCTGACGTAAACGGAGCGATTCATCAAAAAATCTCTCTTACAAATGCTCACGATGATATGTCATTGTAAAATCTGTAATATTTCAATGTCCGCACCGGCGTTTCGGTCAATATTTCACTGGCCTACCGCATTGAACGAACGGTAAGAGACTCTCTTTTTCCACCGCTATACACACGCACGTACACGTACGTGCTCGCATACATTTGCATATTCTATGACGCCCAATATATGTACATATGCAGATGTATGCAGCTATAGGTGTGTTCAAAAGTCAATATCTCGTTTACTATATCGAAGCCTTTACATATTCTCTGAATATGTTTTGCTTAGTTTTACTATAATCCACACAATAATTTGTTTCCTATAATAATAAAGACGTTTTTGATTGGCCAGATTTGCATTTTGAGACAATTATTAGTAATTTAAGATCATTCCTTAGTTTGTGTAGTAACCCTGAATGTTACCATCTATTACGCTTAATGAAAAAATTAATGTAAAATTGATTACAGAATCCTGTAAAATAAATAATATATAGTTACAGGAACTTACTAACCACGAAGTATAGATATTTCGGAGAAAATTATTGTTGCATTTACAAAATAAACTTGGTATTTGAAGTCGCTATATCCACAGGATTTCTAAATAGTTCATTAGTAAACTTATCAGTAGGGTTGGCCAAATCTTCAGCGCGTCAGGTCCCGAGTCGCCCACATGCAAGAGGGATATTAAAGTTGAGCCAGTTCATTGAAGCAATGAATGTACAGTTTATTACAAAGCAGGTGGATGATTCAAAACCTCTCTCAAATCCTATTTCATAACGCATTCATCCCCAATTTCTTATTATTAACGTATTATTACATCTGTAATATACTGAAATAAAATACCTTAAATATAATTAACAAACATCACAACTTTGTTGCGATCATAGAACTTAATACAGGAATACATTGTTTTCGTGTTTGAATGGATTTTGTAAACAAGTCTTATTGTTATGAATATATAGATAGTATCAACATTAAATTGTAAATGTCAAGACTAGTATAAATTTCCCTAAATATTTTTGAAATAGTTCTAAGTATAACACAATATATCAGGTGCGATCAAACTTGTCCACGGTAGTGCACATCATTTAATTTGCTGTATTTCTTATGTAAATTTTGTTGTTTGACACAATCTTTTTATATAATAAATTTCATACAAATTTAACAGCATTTTGTGAAGGGTACGGACTCCTACAGCTATAAACATTTCATTAAGGTGGTTAAACTTGAACAACAAAATTAATAATAATTGAAAACATGGTGTATCTGCACCATACGCAAGATTTAACGTTGAAAACAGTACTTCATTAAATTGGATATATTCAGATTATCTCTTGTATGGTTTGATATTACACTATATCTTGATCAAAGATACCATTACAGGGTCAATTTTATTAAATAAAATCACAATAAAATTACAGCGGCTCATTTTAAATTTTTGAATGGACCCACATTCTTCCGATACGATTTAAAATTACTCCTTTCTTTATCAAACAAAACGCTGAATCAATTCTATTCGAGTATATTCTACGATACAATGGGATGATTAATAGATTGCCTATAAATTTCTCTTAACACTTTTCATGCGGTCATGCACCAAAACATATACAGGAGCGGATTACATTTGTACGATTTACAACCACCGGCTGAAAAAAAACGCTCGAGGGGGACAATTGACATTTTTTTCTCATTTAATAGTATCACAACGTCATCCGAGCACAATGCATCTTCGGGATTAAATGTCTGCGACACGAGAAAAAATGTGACCGTTTATTTTAAAATCCCGCACCCCGTTCGTCTAGGCACGCCTGTCACACGGCGAAATGCACAGAGGAGGCGAGCCTTACCTAAGTCAGGTACGGAAGTGGTAAAAAAAACGAGGATGAGGACCTTTTGCACGCACTCGTTTTTTTTGTCGATACAAATATAATAGTTTTTCGAACAAATCGGTTAAGTCACAAGTGGATCAAATAGGGTTATGTTTAACTTGTTGGCTGCCGAATTCTCACAGGAAAAAAAACTCAATGGGATATTTGGTGTTTGTTTTGGATCGGGTTTTGTCCGGTGTTTGACGTTCATCTACAGTCTACTCAAAATATTATTCGATTTTGGACGGTGAAGCATTAGCATAACTACGATTACTTTTTAATAGTTCACACAATCTTAATTACAATTTGCTTGGCATAATAGAAGAGTTTTTATTTTGTAAATTTTGAAAATCGCGTCTATTACTGTTCTGAAATAAATGTTTTAATATTATTGAGCGTTGACTTATATTACCAAAAACATTACAAGACGGTGTTGCAATTTGAGATTGCTTTAGAAATTTTCCGTCAGTTATATTTTTTATATACAAGTACCATGCACTATTTGAAAAATGATAAGTATGAACATTGCGGTTAATAGAAATGGAGAGGGAACACAATGATATAGCGGTAGAAGAAAAAAACATAACATCAGAGTCGAAGGAGCAATCTTAGAACAAGTTAAAAGATACACTTACATAGGAACAATTATTGAAGACAAAGGTAGAATAGAGAAAGAAATAAATGAGAGAACAGGGAAATTCACAAAATATATAATACATTAAGAAATACATTTTTAGATAAAAAAGAAATACCAAAACAAATAAAGACAGAAATGCATAAAAGAGTGGTTACACCAACACTAAGATATGACAGCGAGTCTTGAGCAACCACGAATAGAATCAAAAACAAAGTTACAGCCACGGAAATGAGTTTCTTAAGAAGAACAGAAGGAGTAACAAGGAGAGACAAAATCAGAAACACGGCAATCATTAATAGTCTAAATATCCAGCCAATAAAAACAATCATAGAGGAGAGACAACTGGAATGGCTTGGATATATGCACAGAATGGAAGAAGATTGAATAACAAAGAAGATTTTCAACGCCAAAACAGAAGGCAAACAGAATAGGTAGACCCTGAAACACCTGGAAAGGATAAATGTATAGTACATACTAGAAAAAAGAAATATGGGATGGATTGAAGCCAAACAACAGTCTCGAACAGGAAACTGAAATTTAGAAACGATTAATGGAAGACAAAAGTAAGAGCATAGTAGTCAGACGCCGCAAGGTATAAAGGACGTAGGGTTGAAACAGAAAAAGCAAGGGAAAGGTACAATTGAACAATGCGTGTTTACTATTACAAATTTGGCGAAATTTATGCAAAAGTTCCAAGAGAATTGTCCGTCACATGTGAGAAATTTAAGAAGCGGTTACAAGAGCTTGATGAAACTCGTGCAGTAAAAGACAAAAAAGGAAAAAAACATCCATTGTAGTGGTCCTACAGGAATATTGCAATTGTAGGCGCTTTTTTGAGAATATAAAGACACCAATTCGTCAACGTTCAGAAAGCACCTTATTCGAAATTTTGCTTAAAGATTTTCATCTAAAAGATTTTGATACTCAAGTATGGTTTAATTAGGGACAATTTCCTTCAACAAACTCATCCTTAAAGACGAAACGCGTCTTCAACTCGCTGTATTTACCAGGAGTTTCAAAAGTTCTTTTCAAATTAAAAACGATATATTAAAATAATGGCCAGGTTTAATTGATAAATGTTTTCACTTTATTAAAATACAGGCTTTGGGAATTTATTTATTAAAAATTATCGTCTTCTAAATGTGTTCCATTATTCTGCTAGCCGTCATTTATCCTCAAATATTCTTTTTTAATTCATTCAGACAGCAAGGTGTGTTGCTGTATACCTTTGGTTTGAAGTAGCTTCATATGAAAAAATACATTGGTGTCAAGTCGGGCTACCGCGTCTAGGTATTAATTTTCCAGGGAAAATTTCGCGAACAACTGGGAAGAACACGTTCCGTTGCAAAGCTAGTGTAAAAGAAGTTGTCAGCCATCTCTACATGTAGCGCGGAATTTGAGGCAATTCATCTTCAGGAAATTACATTGCAGCCTAAACAGTAACTTTTAGCGAGTGAAGTGGCCTCTCATGCTTCTGTTTTGGATTTGTAGAATTCCAGTTATGGCAGTTCTGGCTATTTACATGGCCATTAAGGCGAAAATGTCCCTCATCCGAGAAGTTTTTGTAAAACTCGCATACTCCGCTCCCGTAAAAAGCTCCATAGCGTCGATTTTCCAAGTACGCGGACAGCAATTGGCATAGCCCCGCTTCTCACTCAACGATTGTGTTCGCACAGTGAAAAAAACAAATTGAAAAGAACTCTTGGGACACCCAGTACAAGCAAACAAAACTAAATTGAAGAAAATTCACGAACAATGCTGAAAGAAAGTTGCATCGACAATGTGAGATGTGGTTTCTGGGCTAATGGAGTGAATGGGTTGTATTTCTTTGAAGACGAAGACACTAATGATGTTATTGTTGTTGAAGTTCAACACCGCAACAGGATTACATTTTTTTGCCGCAAGAACTATAAACGTTTTCTGTCAACATTTTGATATTCAAATAATTCTTGGAATAAGGATACATCTCTGGATTTCTTTGAGGATGATGATCTTAAGGGGAATTTTATTGATGGTATCGTGAAACTGAGCCGCAGTGGTGCTAAAGTGTTATTGAAAATTTCGAAAAGGAATTGGATTTGCCATGCAGTAGTAGGTTGTACATAAACCATAACAAAAAAGAGAATACCCTTAATCAAACTAATTTAAGGTGATTTATCTCCCTCATAATCTGGAAGAAAATGGATAAAAGGATTCCGTTTGGGACAAGAATTCCTTGAAGATGATAAGCATCCCGATCGACCAATCGATGTAATAACGTGTAAAGTAAAGATTTCATTCATTGAGGGATTAATATTAAATCACCAATGTTTAATATTTCTGAAACGAATGTTCGCCGAATTCTGCTTGATGATCTAGCCATGAATAAGGTTAGTGCAAGATGAGTATGGGGACCTCTTTCTGCTCCTCAGCGTTAACGTTTAATTTTTAAGTATTTGTGGAAACGATTCAAAATCGATTTTAGAGTACATTGGCATATGTGATGGAATATCGGGTGCGTGTTGTGATCTTTTATCCATATCGATGAAATGGCGGCGACCAGATAAACTTCGTCCCATAAAAGTGAAAGTCGATAAATTAACGGAAGAAATTATGGCTACAATATCTTGGGATTTTAAGGGTATTTTACTGATTGACTTTAGCAATCGCAGTACAGTTGTCAACCACACATATTATTCCTGTTAGTAGGTAGCGTAAATTGAAAGATAGTATTCGTGAAAGCCATCGAGAATAAATTTTCAAACTACTGCATGACAATGCGCCCTTTTATACTGTCGCAGTTTCAAAGGATGTAATTTGTAAATGAGACGTTCAAGAAACCGAACATCCACCATACGTTCTATATGGCTCGTAGTGATTATTTATTTCTTTATTTACAAAAGATCTTAGAGCACATCGTTTTCGTGACGATATTGAATTGCAAACACCGGTAATACATTTTGATTATTTTTACAAGGGTACAGTATTACAAATTAATCGTTGTGGTAAATGATTGAAATTAATGGAAATTATATTCAAAACTAAAAATCATAAATTTTTCAAAATATATTTTTTTACGTCAGATCGAGAACAAATGGCGCCTACATAGTAAATATCTGAGAATCGTTTATTTTGACTATCTGTGAGAAGCGGTAAATCGTAGGCAATGAACTAACTCTATCCAGTTATCTGTATACGAACGCATCTTTAGAATTTAAATTATTCGGTCAATTTTGAGCGTATAATTCTCTCGTCACGAGCCGCTTTCATTTTAACAAATACGGCGGCGCATGCCTGCTCCGTACCGAACGTCGAAAAGGGGGAGATCTATCTTGACCACTAAGGGGTGGTCAGTCAAGCAGACCGCACCCTACCGGACACCCCAAGTCAAACCCTTAGCAACACGAAAAGTCCATGCCGGGCACGTGACGACCACTTTTCGTTTTTATTTTTTGCATGACGAGCCTAAAAGACTTCAGTTTAAATTGGGAAAGTTAAAAGAATGTCATTTAAATACACTCAGTGAAATTTCTATAGTTCCATATGAACCTTTGAAGAGAATATTTGGCTTTCTTAACATCTCCGGCAAATTATGCATCAAAGTTAATGATGGACTACAAAGAAACACAGATGCAAGAGTAAATAACATAAAAAAATTATTACATTTTATACAGATAATATTTGCAATAGTGGTAACTCCGCGAAATTTCCACAGAATTAGAGAGATATCCTGTGAAATCAGGCATTACCTTTCAGTGTAAAAGAACCTTTAAACATCTTCAAAAGTTTCTTTATTGTTAAACATATATATATATATATATATACAAAGCAGTTAATAAAAATGCTGAGAGGTAAATTGCTATCCGAAGAGGAAAAAAAAATAAATTGCTAGGAAAGGTTTTCAAACCGAGTCATAGCTAAGAAAATAGGACGACCCCATCATCTCATGTATAACAAATTTTATCCGATAGTACGTCTTCAGTGGCTAAAAGAGGTTTCAAATCCACGCTAAAAAGGAACATATAAGCAAGCAAGACTGACATTTGGGCAAGATCATGTAAAATGGAAACATGAGTGGAACAACGTCATATTTTCTGATGAGATAAAATTTAATTTGGACGGAACTGATGGTTTCAAATATAATTGGCACGATTTGCGCAAAAGCACTGAAGTTGTGATGAGCCGAAATTTTTGTGGCAGTAGTGTAATGGTTTGGGCGGCTTTTACCCATAACAATGGAACCCCTACATGTTTTATTCCTACGCGAATGGATTGTAATTCTTACATACAACTTCCTGAAATGGTTCTGATAGACTATGGTGAACAATTGCCGACGCAAGACTGGATACTTCAGCAAAACAATGCAGCTATAATTTCAGACCAACAGAAGAATGGTTTTATCAAAAGACAATCAATTTATTACAATGGCCTGCTTGCTCGCCCGATGTAAACCTGATCGAAAGTCTTTGGGAAATATTAGCAAGAAAGGTGTATGCCAATAATAAACATTACGATAGCGTCAAAAAAATAAAATCTGCTATAACGAGGTGTTGGAATGATATATCTGTTTCAATATTGAGCAAATTGAAAGACAGTAAGAATACCCGAATAATATTTTGAATCTAATACTCGCTACTAAGTTTAGAAAAAATTATACATTTTTTATGTATTTATTTTATTTCTTAATTTTGCGTGAATAGACCTATAGAAATTTCGTTATTTTGAGTTACCATTATTGCAAATATTCTCGGTATAAAATGTAATAATTTTTTTAATGCTATTTTCCTTTGCATTTGTGTTTCTTTGTAGTATCAACTTTAATGCATAATTTGCCAAAGATATTAACAAAACCAAATATTCTGTTCAAAAGGTCACATGGAACTATAAAAATTTCGCTGAGTATATTAAGAAAATAGGAAGATAAATTAATTACACTTTACTTTGTACTTTCAGTTACTTGAATACACAGAACTTGCATCATCGCATTAAAAGATAAAATTTATAAATTAGCGACAAATAGACACTGTCGATACGAATATATATTCAGTAAATTTCAGCAGTACACTGTAAAAGACATGCGTGATTGTATGTACACACTGAAATAGGAAAAAATTATAATGATAAATTCTGAAAAAAATAATAAAAAACCATGTTTGCGTTAAAGATCGCAACAAATTCTCAATTTCATAATAGCAACAATACATTGTAGTAATACATTACGTTAATATAGTCGCAGTATACTGAATGTCACAGGAACATTGTAAATGTACAATATTAGAACTCACTCCCAGATGCTGTGTAGTGCCGCTGTACAACTAAGCATCGTTACACTGCCTCATAGAAACAATTCAAATAATGATTTTGAAGCTTATTATTGGCATTATGAACGTAACAAAGTGAAACTTAATGTTATACTTTCTATTTTCTAATTCTCTATGTACTTGAGTTTGTATCTAAATCTGTAATTGGAAAAAAAGAAATGTGGAAGTCTTAATAAGTATGTATAATCATCGCATTTAGAAATGCACAAGTAATACAGTGCACATTAGGGTATTATTTTTACATAGTAACCGTAGAATGGGTAGAGTTGCCTTTTAAGTTTTGCGTATAAAGCTGGAATGAAACAGTAGATAGATCTTAAAGACTTTATTGTTTTCGAAGTATTCTCCACGAAGAAAAATGCACATTTAAATGCACTCGAACCAACTTTTGAAGCAGTTGTTCCACTCGTTTGTGTTGGTACAGTCAAAATTGTGTCTTTGAAGGTATCGACTGCTAGTTCTGACGATTGGAACTTTTAACCACACAGTCCGTTCTTAATTTTCGAAAAGATAAAGACATTGTTTTGGGGCGTAGGTCCGGACTGTACCGAGGATGGTCTAACAATTCGATGTTTTATCACGTTAAAGATTCAATTGTCTTACGTGCTGCGTGCCAATTTGGATCATCTTGGTGGAGGATGATTCGTCATTCGAGGTTAGTTTTTCGAAGTTCAGCGATGACTTGTGGCAAACAAGTGGTTGTATATCAATCGACAGTAACAGTTCTTTAATCTTGTAGAAGAATTGTTGCTACGTGACCTGCTTTCGAGAAAAATGTCACGATCATCTTTTTGAGGACACTTCGAGAATGGATTACTCTTGCCAGTTTTTCTTCACCTTGTAATACTCAAACAGACGACGGACGTTTATTTTCTGGCACGTTTGAGTAGATCCAAGATTGATCACCACTGGCAGAATTGTCACATTTTTAAAGTTTTCGGCACTGAAGAGCTCTAGAGTTTTTGGACACCAATTCACCCAAGTTGCTTTCTGTTCTTTGGACAACAGATGCGGTATCCACTGGGAAACTAATTTTTTACACACAATTCTTCTTGCAAAATTTATTGAGTTGAGATCTTTGAAATCCCCAGTCTCAAGATATATCGTATATGGATTTTCGTTGATGGTCTTACGCACAGCATCGATGTTTTCCTGAGTTACTACCGTTTTTTTTCTTGGTGCACCTACTCCGAGGTTATTATAACTTGTCAATTTTGACAGTTCGTTGTAGCCACGCTGCACTGAAAATTTGAATTTAGGTTAAATAAAGACGGAGGTTAATTCTAGATTAAATTAAATCGCTGCTGGGAGAAGAATGCAGCGATACGACATTCAACAGCCCAGAAGAAGCTCTATGCAACTGAGAGCGAAACATTGGCACACTCACGCAACTACGATGCTGATTCTTATCACAAGATGCAATGCTGCGTCTACATATTGAATGTGATTAATACGTCTTGCAGTAATACAGTATTCCGCTTTCCATTAGCTTTCTTTGTAGCTTCACGAATAAAGTCATAGATAACAAAGTTGACGCCCATCATTTACTTTTTGCGGTGTTGTATGACCTCTTTTTTGCCAGGGGAAAACTCTTTGATAGACGACGTCGCACCTGGTTCTATGGTGCAGCAGTGTGAGATTCTCCGACGTTCTAACGTGGCATACTCGCTAAAAAACCCCCCGAAGGCTGAGCTCTATTTCCTCCGGAACTGTTTACGGCATTACTTCAGAGGGAAGGCTATAAGCTTATCATACGCAGTTCGCTTTTTATGTTAGTTCTATGCCTCGATCTTTTATGGCTCTCTTTTCCATGATCTTTCCCACCATTGTTTTCACTGCTTTCCAATTTCCTTTATTTTCGAGCAGACTTGCTACGATGGTTCTGTTTGCTGTCGCTCTGGGGCCCACGTTGGACATTCAAAGAAGGTATGTTGTACCGTGTCAATCCCATTGTAGTAGTTGCATTCGTCTGTTTCGCTTATACCAAACCTGCGAAGGCATGCCTGGCAGGAACCATGTCCTGTCAGAAACTGCGTGAGAAAGTAGCTCACCTCGCCATGCTTTCTATCTACTTACTGCCATAAGTCCCATATTAGTATTTTGGTCCATGCAACACGCCCAGTATCGCTGCTCCATCTATTTTGCCATCTGTCGAGCATGATATTATGGATGTTTTCTCTGCTCGAGTCATTTCCCTGCTCGGTTTCACTCCTCTTTTGCCTCAGCAAGTCTATAGATGATGTCCGAGCTAGCATAAAGAAAGTCTCAGACTGCATGACCTCTTTAGTTCACTATATTATACTATATATAACCACAGAAATCCATTATAGTTGGATCTGTTTTAAATATTCACCATTATTCACATTGAAGAGGGGTTCATTATAAAGCTTAATGTATTTTTGCGGTCAAATATATTAGTATCAATAATATTCCTAACATTGCTCGTTTATCTAAGAAAAGTTTCTATGAATATCATTTTTAAATTCATGGCAGCTCTATGTTATCTCTCCAAATTAACAGTTTTTCTTGTTATTAAATAAGTACATTTATTTTAAATCTACGTAAATGATACTATACGTAACATGGACAACACTTATCAATAGATAATTGAATACGTTTAATAACGTCATAGAATTATACTTGCCGTTCAAATGCAATAAAATATACAAAAGATATCTATAACCAAACCGTTAAACACTGCACCCGTACCTTCAAACGTACAGTTATATCCATTATCTCGTCCTAAAAACGGACGAAAGGCAAATAAGCTCTTCCTATTAGCGTAGGGTCAAAAACTACGAAATGGTTGGCAACCCTTTTAGTTACGATCGAAACATATGCATCACGTAGACCGACGGTAACGGTGTAAATGCGAATTAATGTACATGCAGTAATAGATTCGTTACCTGGTGAAGGTATCGAATCAGGTATCGAATTCGGGAAGACCCCGTAACATATTTATTTCCTTCTTTTTTTGCGGGACCAGCCGGTTCCGCAAAAAGGGTTGACCGTGTGAAGACGGGACGATGTGGCGTAGCAAAAAAAAATGCATCGTCGCTTCCGCTACACTAGGCATCCTCTATAGTTCAAATTATTGATTGATTTTCGTGCGAGAAATTGGTGACGCGAAAGGGTTTCCGTTTTTGCCTATGTAGGCCTTCTGGCAATGATGTACGTAAATAGTTAGGTAACGGTTCATGAGAACTATAGCTCTAAAGGTTATAAATTTATCGCTACATATACAAGGCCAAATTGTTAAGTTTTTCTTATTAAAAATAATAACTAGTAGGTATATAATTCGATTCTTCACAACGAACAACGGAAAATCATTGTGATGTGCCATTTTCGGATAATAAATAAATTATAGTACCTTTTCTAAGGGTAACTAACAAGCAAAGGTTCCCCGGTGTCAAATTCAGACCTTAATGAAACTTAGTAACTAAGTAGAGCATGTTGAGATTTGAAAATAAAAATTCACAGACTTTCAGCTTTCTTGATTTAACCCTTGAACGGAAATAAATAGAACAAAAATTTAACGGCAAATATTATCAAAAGGTCTATCAGGACATATGAATGTTGTATGTATAGAATGTTGCATTTTGCGGCGCCATCCTCTTATGCTAGATCTAATCATTGTTATATGGAAAATAAATTAACGCAAACTGTTAATCTTTAACATCTTTTTTTGATTTTAAAACCTTTTTAATTATACAGGGTGTTCAGATGTGTAAAACAAGTCACACCTTATGCTACTTACTCCAAAACCATCCATATATTGGATACATACGTCTTCTATTAAGAAAAACCATCATTAATTAGTGAAATTGCATGAGTTATCATGCCCATAAATCATACAAATATGAACATGGGATTACACGTGATAAGAAATCCTTAGTGTTAATAATAATTAAGTATTTATTTTAATGCGTATTTAAATAATGTATGTATGATTTGGTATAGTAATGAAAATCCTCAAAAAAAACCTGAAAGCATAAAATGTTTTCGCACCAAGAACAACTAATGAATGTAAAGGCATCACGATTGAAAGCAACAGGGAGGAAACGGAAGGTCTTGCTTTGATATATTTAGAGGACGACAATTGATTGTGCATTAATGATTATAAGTTTATGACGACATTGTTTTGCAAGTGGAGATTAATATCATATTTTTAGATAAGAACCAGGTCAGAAAATCGTCGATTAAATTCCTTCCATCTTCGAACTCCATAGATGTCTAGTGGTTGAATCATACTTGTTGTTTTCTTTGGTATTATCATTATTTGAACATCTTTATTGGATGCGCCCTCTTTCTTGAAACACTCTAAACACCTATCCATGAGTCTAAAAGTATAAGACGTATTGGCCCAATGCTTGATTAGTAAATATTAAGAAACCAATTGTTAAATAAATCAATGGTTAATTTACCTGAAGATGGGGCTTGTATAACAACGTTTCCAGGTCTAAATGGGATTTGTTGTACCCCGCCCTAAACTTGCCACAAAGTTCTTTTGTATTGTCAGTAGTGGAGACATAAGTTTGCCAGATACAGATACTATTAAACTATATGAAGTGGTATTATATAGAGTAACTGTTTTCCTTTTCTGATGTATGTATATGTAGTACGTGAGTAGCATAAGATTTAAGTTCTTATGTTAACATCACATTTGGAACACCCTGCATAATTGAAAATGCTTTAAAATCAATAAAGGATGTTAAAGGGGAACAATTTGCGTTATTTACTTTTCCACATTACTGCAATCAGCTCTAGCACAAGATGGTGACGCCTAAATGCAACACCTTATATACACCACATTCACGTATCCTGATAAGGTACAATATTTCCATTTAAATTTTTGTTCTATCCATTTCTGTTCAAGAATTAAACCAAGTAAACTGAAAATCTGTGAATTTTCGAAGAATGAATTTCGACACAAACAAAAAATTTTTATTTTCAAGTCTCAACATACTCTACTTAACTACCAGGTTTCATTAAGATCTGAATTTGGCACTTGGGAACCTTTCCTTGTAAGTTGTTTAACAGTTATGACATTCAACCTATTCCACTTCTATCGATACGACGTAGAGTGGGGAAAGAAAGCCTCTTATCATACTGTGCGTGTCTAATAATAGGGCAGAACTATCTTCTACCATAATTTAGAGAGTCCTAACATGCGTAAGCTTTTTGTTATAATGTGGACCAAAAATGTTAGAATGTTAATGATCATTAATTTGTCTCCATACAAACCCTTTTGACGGTTTTAACAGCTTATTTAATAAATATATAACACAAATAATAACGCAAATATCGGCAGTACGCGCTTTGCTCTCTCATCGATGACCCTCATACGACCCTTTGTGTTCATATATCATACATTCTACTGTACCAAGTTAGATACAAGCTCATCTACCATACTAGCTAAAATATATATTATAAAGTTAATCACAAGAAGATAATCAATTTTGTGTTAGTGGATCTCTAAAAATTTCATTGTTTCCAGGTATCATTAATGTAATTATTCTCTGTGTAAAATGTAATATATTTATTATTTTATATAATATTAAAATTTTCTCTTGCACTTGAGTTTCTTTGTAGATCAGTATTAACTAACGATGCATAATTTGCCGAAGATATTAAGAAAACCAAATATTCTCTTCAAAAGTTCATATGGAACTATAGAAATTTCGCTGAGTCTAAAAGCTTACATTCTGTACTATATTTTGAAAGAAAGTATACTGGTAAATATTAAAATTTGTAGCTTCTATTGATTTATTAGACTTAATTGCTGTAACTATAGTTGCCGGAAATGAAATCTTGGACAGTGTGTTTTTAACATTACTAGCTTTGCTTCTCCAACTGTTAATACAAATAAATTGCATTTCATCCGAAACGAAATGATACATTCTCTTGTTCAATAATACTAACAAAAATTACCAGCGATTGCTTCGAATAACAATAAAATTGATTTATCGCCTGCTTTTTCTAGATACATAGATATACACGAGCGTAGCGCGGCGTTGGGGAAAGGAAGGAGAACATATGCGTCCGTATTTGAAATTTTAATATATGAATAAAATTTTACATGTATCTCAGAGAAAGGACAGGGCAGTGAAGGGCAAGATATGTAGCGTAAAAAATTTAAGGGGTAGCATGTGCTGAGTCAGTCAATCGAGTATATGCGGCCGTACATGGAGAAGAAAAGAGGAAAAACTATTCGTGACTGGTATATTTTTCTTTGCTCGTCCTCCGTAGATTGATGAAACTTTTTTCTTTCGCCAGTGCTCTCTCCGCTCCGTTTTCGCTTCGTGCTCCGCGCTGCGGCGAGTTCGTTCGCGATAGAGAATTCCTTCTTGTGTAAACAGACGATTTCAAAAGAATGCGCGAAACTCCGTTACATGATAAATGCATTTTCAATCAATGAAATGTTATTTCTTTCGGAATTTTTTTAGTTCCTCCCTTTGCCGAAAGGCATTCGAGCAAATACGAAATTAAGAATGATGTTATTTATTTTTTTTGCGCCTTTATACTACTTGCTCAACTGTATACGAACTATGAGCAGGACAAAATCTAATGCAGTGTGAGCATTGGACATGTTACTTAACTAAATCATTCTGAATAAAAACAAAATTTAAATTTAGATTTATTTAATTTAAAATAATTATCCATTGCTTTCTATTAAAGTGTGTTCCTTCTGGATATCAAAAACACTTCCGATAAGCACTATCTGATGCAGGTTTAATTTGAGCAAAAACAAAAACTTATTCCTGATTGTAGTTTCTTTTCTTTTGAACATGAACACTGTTTCAATAATATTAGAACTGATTTATGTTGTAGGCTTCCGCGATCCTTATTTTCTTTTAAAGAAATTTGCTCCAAATATGGTAGATACGGATGTGAAATACTGGGTAGCGAATTTAGAAACGAGGTGTTTAACAGTGAATACGAATTTAAAGAATCGGATTGTGTTTTCGGATCCTAAAACCAGATAACGGATCTGGATCTGAGGTTTCGGATAACGGATCTGGAACCAAAAGTTTCGGACAGTATCTCCGGATCTGAATACCAGATAGCAGATCCGAGTTTTCGAGTAGTTTTGTATCCGGATCTTAATTTCATTGAAGAGCAACATCACTAATTATTATTTTTTGTAAAAATACTCTTTTGGTTTCTTTATAAAATGATTACCGGCAACTGTTACAAATTTATCTCTATAAATGATGCCAATAGCAGCTTTTGTAAATCTTGATTTGTGCACTAGTGCGTACTGTTGCAATAAGATACCATGCTTCAAGTTTTCAACGTTCCCTCACTTTAATATAATATCTGAGACTGTGCATTAAACCCTTATAATACTCTCTTGTTATTGTGCTATCGTTTTTCTTTTATATAATCAATTAGCAAGATTCTTCAGCACTACTAAACAGAAGATGTTACAATTTTGTTTCATGTAGAACCAGCGACCTTAAGCTTTTTGAGGAGAAAGTGTTAGGGTAAACTTCTGTTCTAGGATCACTTGCTTTGATCAGAATTATAATAATGGATTCAATATTTACCTCAAATAACTATTTGACTAATACAACTGTTGATTGCCATTTCTTTAAGCTTGCATTTTTTATTGCTAAACATTCTTGATTGCCATAGTTTTCTAACAATTTGATAACGTTGAGAGAGATGACTGCAAATCGTGTTTGACTACTTTTATTTTGAAAAGGACTTTTGTGACACCTTGTATAATGTACAAAAGATTTTAGAATACCACTTCGCCATAAGGCTTGACTTTTGTAAAACAATAGCAGTGATGTTGGAAGGAATTTCGATTGTCTGCGTTGAATTATATTCTCTGATGAAGCTACTTTCTCTTTAAATGATACTGTCAATGTACATAACTTGGATACTGGGCAGTGATGAAACTCACTCCAAGTATCCATGGATTAGCATTATAATGGTTTATTCAAAGTTTATTTCCGCAGTGATAGTTATTTTCTAGAGTTTCTGTGTCCTTCATATATCATACAAAAGAAACGTAATGGAAACATTTCAAACAAATACGTTACAGAGAAAATGGAATTGAATGTTGTAACTACGAAATACCAATTTTAAATTTGATTGTTGTCTCTTTGTCCTACATGACTAAAGTGATCTTGTAACACAAGATGCTAATGGATTTAGTTATTTTTGGGTAAAATTTTGGTTTAAAAATAAATATCGAATTTCTCAAGGAAAAAGTTAATGGTTAATACTCTAAAGTAATGACGGAATTTTATATTCAAGCTATTGAAATAATTAAAAAGACTTGTAATTATTTCATTGTTTATAGAATACGATATTTATTTACGTTCTAAATATAAATAATATTATTTTACAAAAAGTTTGAAGGATTTCGGCTACATACTCTTAATATTTCATATTTTCATCAAATTTATCAAAGATTTTTTTAGACACAAAGATGGTTTTCAATTTCAGATTATATTTATTTTCAAAGATTACTTATTTGCCATCGGCGTAAATTTTTAGCTAAATGCTTAGTTCTGACATAATTTTCGATGTGTTTGGTAGCATCATATTTCAAAGTTTCTGTTTAGGCATCATAATAAAACTATAAAAAGTAGTACGTCTTAAGTGTGGCGATTTTTAAAAACATCACTTCCACTCAAATAAATGATAACTTCTCAAATACAATTGTAGTTTGTTTCGTTTTGATGCAAGATTTTCCTTATTGGTTCAAACTTTTTGACGGTCACTGTATTTAATAACAATTACGTTTCATTCAGCAATGTAGGGGGATCTGTAAGGTTTTATTTATTTCATCAAACTGTATAATTTTTGTAAGCTTATTATTATTTTATATACAGGGTGAGTCACATATAGTTTATAATACTATAAGGGGTATTAATTGATGCGATCTACCGGTTTTGTTAACATTACGCTATTAATTATGTGCTTTTTAAGTTCTGCTATTGGTTTCTCAATTAAGTGTCAATGTTGTCAACGTGTCAATGAATTCCATTTCTTGGTAGTTTCCATAATCCAACAGTTCCAATTCTTTATTTATCTTTGGTTTTTGCTTTGAGTTAAAGTTATATATAAACCTTACCACGAATATTTTGTTTCGGGATAAAAAATCGAATATCAAGGTTGACAGTTTCATCATCTACTTTTTACTTTGATATTTTTTGTTTGCGTTCGGTGTTTGTAAGTAAAAACTACACGAAGCTACTTTACAATTCAATTTATTTTCACGGTAAATTTTAAAGTCTAATACGTGAGCACTACGAGAAAATTGCCGTACATCTCCAGTATGTCAGAGCAGCCTTACCTAATTTATAACGCGACGAGGAACTATATTTTATCCTTGCTTCGATAACACGCATTTATAGGGTTATCCTTGGTCAGATGCAAAGCGCTCTTTTTCTAGGGTTTAAGGATGGCAGTGAGGGGGTCAAGGGATCCGGGGATGGACCGTAGAGAGGGCGACACCGTAGATAGTAGCCCTATTTCGCCCACACTACACAATCTCTCCGCACGGCGAAAAACTCTAGGGGCCGTGTCAGACGCACGGCCATGTTATAAATAAGGATTAGGCCGGTAATTTCTACCCCCACGGCCCATAGATTCCTTTTAAAGTTATTTATTTTAAAATATCGACGGGTCGCACTAAAAGCATCTATACGGCTGATGACCGTTTAGCTCGATTTCTTGCCGGTTCCCTAACAGCTATCTATCAGGGTAAAACGTAACCCGATACGGTCCACTTATTTTAATTTTCGGCGAATTTTTATGTCGCCGAGGGTCGAGCGTCGAACCCGTGGATGTGAACGCTTGACGAAGGTTCCCTTCCGTCGGACGGTCGGCCGTTGACGGTCCCTAGATCTAGTCGACCAAGTGTCAGAGTGTCTCCGGTCGAAATTTATGTATCGTGCTAATCATATTAGTGTCTGATGTAATATAGGTTATGTCCTGGGACGTAGCCGAATCCTTGCGAGCTGATGAAGTTTGTTTGGAACGATGAAGTTTGCCGTAAACGTCCAGAAGAAGTAATAGTTGTGTAACTAAAGATCAATAACGGTTACGTGAAGTTTTCATATGCACATCAGAATTCTATGCGGTAATTTAAAACTTGAAGACTTAACAGAAACATATAAAGTGAACAACAGAAAATGTTGGACAAGAATAAAGAGATTAAGAGGAATCAAAAGGATGGAAGTAAAAGCAATAAAAGATAAGAATAGTTAACTACGTACAGGAAGAAAAGACATATTACAAATGTGGAAAGAATACTATGAACACAATTTTGACGGAATAATTGCAGAACAAAGGATAAACAGAGAAGAACTGAACCAGCAACAAGAAATAACAGAAGAAGATAGGGAAAGCAGGCGGAGATGATGGCATATTATCAAAAATGATCAAATTGCTAGGACAGGAAGGAAAAAATGGATGTAGGAGATGTTAAAAGCAATGTGGAGGGAGCAAAAACTACCAAGAGAATTGGAAAATAATCTGATAATTTACAGAAAAGAAGAGCAGACCCAATGCCAGAACTATAGAGCTTTATGTTTAGCACAAACAAGCTACAAACTATACACAAGAATACTGGAAAAACATCTAAGAATTTATATGGAAGAAAGACTAGAAGAAGAACAGGCAGCTTTCAGACCAGAGACACAAACGAACGATAATATCTATATAACGAAGAACTTAATAGAAGAGGAAATGTTTGCAGTGTTCATCAATCTGAAAGCAGCCTTTGATACGATAAATGTAAGAGAGATACGAGAAAGTTTAGAGGAAATGGAAATCCTTAGAACCGTGCTAGATGCCATATGGGGCAGTAAGATTCAGGATACAAATTGCAGGGCAAAAATCAGAAGAATTCCTAATGAAAGGAAGGTGATAGTCTAAGTCCACTCTTATTCCTACTAATGATGGATAAAGTAGTCAAACGAATAAAAGCACACATCGAACAGTATAGCACAATAATAGGGTACAGAAATCTAGAACCTACAAGAGTGAGTAGCTTACTATATGCAGATGATGTGATCCTCATTCCAAACTCTAAAAATAAAATGCAAAAGCTAATGAACTTCTAGAAGAAGAAAATAGTAAACGTGAAGATGGAAGTAAACTTGAATAAAGCTAAGGTAATGATCGTAAACGAAAACCAAGATAGAGTCAACAAAGAAATTAATTCTAGAGGCAATACATTGGAGAGGGTAACCACATATGACTATTCGGGAAGCATACTGACAGACGACGGAAAATAGATAGAGAGTTAACGAACAGAGCGAATAATTCAACAAGAACATACTACTCTTCAAATGAGACAATTCTAGGAAACAGAGATGTTGATATGGAGACAAAAATAAAAATATATAATACTACAGCAATTCCAGTAATAACGTATACATCTGAAAACTGGACATTGCGGATGAGAGATGAAGTAAAGATAAATGCAATGGAAATGAAACATCTAAGATGAAGAGCGGCGAAAACAAAATGGGATAGATCAAGAATGAAGATATTGAAAAAATAACAAAGCAAGAACCACTTAAAAATAATGAGGAAGCAATTAAATTGATATGGACATATAGTAAGGATGAAGACACGACACCTTAAAAGAAGGAATACAAAGACCTAGGAGGAAATGGATGGTCCAAATAAGCGAAATGGGTAGAAGAAAAGAAAAAAAACTTAGAAGGAATGAATGCAATTGCAAGAAATAGAAGAGAGTGGAGAAAACGGGTACCAAAGGAAACAGAATCTTTATCCGACACCTGGAAGGGTATAAAGATATGAGAAGAAGAAGAACAAACTTACTACAGTGCAAACGTTATATTCATTTAAACATTTCTTTCGTCAAAAATCCACTTTTAGGAAAAAGTACTCCCCTGAGGAACGTCAGATACAATAGAAAGTGGAGAAGGCAATGAACTATTATATGAAACTGTTTGAGTTCTATTTAACAAGTATGAAGCGAAGGAGAAGAATAATATGGAATTAATACTGATTCAAAAGTATAATTAAAAGAATAACATCAATCGAGTAACTTGGCTGTTATCAATACTACGTAGCATATCATCTACAATGTGAGGCTACGCAGACTCATAGCTGTGTATAGCCTGAATGAAATCTCGATTGCTGACTGTCGTATTTGCAAACTAAATACTTTCTCTACCATTTTGGGTAGTACAGAAACGATGAATATTGGATGTAAATCAAAGAAATTTGCAGATGCTTTAGATTTCGGAATAGATATAATAATGCTCCTTTTCCAACAATCAGGAAAACTCTCTTCAGTAAGCAGATGTTAATTGCTTGTGTTATTGTAAATGATTTAAGAAATGGTCATCTTTTCTATTATTGTTATAATATTTTGAGTTGGTTTGATTATGATTAATTTTTGAGGTTATCTGTTTACAACAATACTTTTTTCCTTTCCATCAGAGTATCTTGCAAGAATATTCAAAATGGAACTGGGGCAATAAAAGAACCCACATTCACTACATAGACAGTAATTCGCAAGCTCTTTTAAACGTAAAGTAGTCTTAGAGCTTTCACAACCATTGTGGCTGGCTGTTCTTAAGTTTTCGGGTTCCCTGTGTGATCTGCTTTAGAAGTGTCTTCACAAAATGCTTGAAGTATCAAGTACTATAAGAAGATTTTTTACCGAAGTAAACACATGATGTCTTTATTACAATTGTAAAGTCTAATTCAGGAAAGCTTAGCGCTTTGGTGTTATTAATAAAACATACATATATCAAATCAGTACGTCAAAGGGATATTAGTATTCAAAACTGCAACTCTTTCTGTTAAAAAAAATGCGGTATTTCTTATTAAATAAGATCAATAATGTAATCTGTGATGAATTATTGCTTGTTGTTAGGGAACTGTTTGCAACAATTTAATATTTTTCAGAATTAATGTCATAAAAATGCATCTTCACAATTATTCATACAAAAGACTACTGCAAATAAGATTGCTTATATTAAGATCTAAAGTTTTCGGTGTTACACTTTGTCCAGACTTCTTGCCATCTTTCAGCCAGTACCTCGTTCCATGTAGCGACACCTTTTTGATTTCCATATCCATGTAGTTTTTATAGTATCATTTAGTGTGAGCCTATGTCATTTCTATAGTATTAGATTCGCTATGATATGATATGGGGACGGAAACTTGATGACTTTTCCTTCGTTATAATTCGTTAACTTCATAACGGTTACCTGGATTATGTTGTTCCTCAAACTTTAGTCATTCCAGTTTAAAAGATTGTGGATTAAGGTATACTTTTGCCTTTAAATATCGGAGTATCTATTGTTTCGACCAAGGTAAGGTGTATAGATGTTTTCTTCTAGAAGTGCGGAGTGATACTGAGCATTATTTATTATTATCAAAGATGGATTCTTTAAATTTAGAAGCAACATATCGTGTATCCATTTTAACAAGATTTCGCCTTTCATTTCACCATGATAATCTTCCTTTTGTGATTAAAAAGCGAACACTAAACAAGAATTTGATATAAAACTAGAGGTTCATTTTGCACTTCTCCTTCACAAGAAGATTCTAGAATTACTATATATTCCTTTACAAATGTAAATCTCATTTGGACTATTTGGTTCATGTACCCCAGGACTAAGCAACTAGCGCATTTATTACACTTGTGTCCTGTGTGTATGTACTATTATTATTACGAACCTAATAAGTTCAAGTTAGACGTTAACATAACCATCGAATTTAATGGTATCCAGTAAAGGTCCGCGAGGGACGATGGGATGTGGCCATTAGCGTTCATGGACGGGTCAACTGGTACACTGGCTGATAACTAGTGAAACGGCCACTGTGGCCAATTAATGGTGGCGTTACCTACCGACGCGCCATCTAGCGTTATTACCGTCGCCTTGCATTTGTCCCTAACGGCGTACGATAAAGACGAGACGCGTTCGGACGGGACCAATTCGAAGCATCCCCCCCGTTGCAATTGCCGAGCCATTCGAAAATAGGAATAGAAATCGAATGTGGTGATTCAAAGTTACGGGCGTGTAGCGCTGAATCTACTGTCGCTTCGGCGTTTGATGCATCGCATTGTAAAACTAACGGGGCGACGTTGACGATATCGTAGCTGCGATAGTTTTAAATAGATTGGTTGTTTGCTAGATTGGTACAATTTTCTGCCGTATTTAAAGACGTTGTAATGGACTGAATGTTAACTTGTTATTGTTGTGCCTCGCTAGAAAGAAGTCTGCTATACTTACTAGTTTGCTTTGTGTAATGAAATAGGAAAACGTTAAAAACTTAACATTAACCTTACTATTCTGCTCAAATTCGCTGCGTAGTTGTACTCTCCAGGTCATTGCGATCCTGTTGGTGATTTTGTACATTTAAGAAATCGTCGAAATAAAACAGTGATGCAAATATTTAGAAACGGCAAAGTAAATGTAAAAAATAGAAGTTAATGTAGACAAAAATATATATGCTATTTTGCACAGGATGTTTGTTTCATTGCCTTTATTAGATGGTGGAAATTTACAACATGCACACTTAATGTAATCTAATACCATTGCACAAGAAGATTTTACAGTTTGTAAGAAGAGTGCTGGAGTGTAAGTAAAAAAATCATACTACTAACAAATTGTGTATATTACAATTTCATATTATTTCTGACAGTAAGTCTTGCAAAATAATAATTGTAACTTTAACAACTACTCTCTGCACGTAGGACAAACTGAAAACAGTTAAACTTACTGATTTTCTCTACACTGTGATACAACCTTTGTATTTAATTATGCAGGGGATGTTCAACTTAGAACAGTCTTCATTGTTGGGACATCCATTTGTGTAACCATGTTTGTTATCACTATGCATAGGTAGTCCGAAAAGCTTCCAACCCAAGACAAGAAATGATATTTCTTCTCAAATTTAGTTGTAGTTTTCAACATAGTCCCCATGTAAGTGTGCGCACTTGTACCAACGATGCTCCCATCCCCTTAACTCGTCGAAATAATAGTTGGCCTCTTATTGTGCTAAAGAGGCGTATGAGCAAATATGAGCATTTTGTCCTTCAACTAAAATTTTGAGCTTAGGAAGCAGAACACGGTCGATGGTCAATTAATTCCAGCCCTAATTAGCGAATCCTTGCTATGACAATCAATGAAGCGTTAGACGACACCAGCTTGTCCAGTAATAAGGTGCAGCATTTCTCCGTTACTGTGTTTCCTTTTCCATTATAGTCGATTAACACAATTCCACACGACACTATCGCTAAAAATAGTCGCCATCTCTTTCCAGACTAATGCAACGGTCTTCGCCTTCTTCAGAGTCGATTCATCCTTCGCAAACTACTGTTTCGACTGTGCATTGGTTTCAGGAGAGTAGTGGTGTATACAAATTGCATCTATGATTATTAACAGGGCCTTGGAAATGTTTACCTGAATAAGTTTTCGGTCCTGAGTGAGCAAGTGCAGCACCTCATGCGCGCTTAGTTTCTTTATGGCCAAATCTTCAACCAATATATGATTAATACGCTTTTCTCGAGATGCCCTCAACTTCTACTATTTCTTTAACTCCAAATCGACCGTTATTTCGCAATATTTGGTGAATTTTCCCGTTGCAATGGATAATGGTTGTAGTTTTTAGCCGTCTCGAACGTTCATCGTTAGGTAAGCTGGTGCAACCACGTTTAAATTTGGCTGTCTTATATTTCACTATTTTGACAACAATACTACCATAAATTTCTACAAACGATCATTAAACAACAACTGAACCACCAATGTGGCCGAAAATTTTCGAAAGTGTTTTTCAATGTGTGCGCGATTATATTACCAGAATATTTTAAATAGGCAACGCCATCTGCATCTTGAGCCTTAAAACTTTTCAGACTATATATGTGTATATATTATTATGATAATTACGATTACCGTAATAGTATATACACTGACAACATTCGTATGTTTGTCATATATATTTTGGAATTTATATAATAGTGCTAAAATATCCACTACAGAGATTTCGACAACTATGAAAGATAGAAAAATGGTTAAATAAGGGGAAATAAGTATAATTGTATGAGCATAGATTAAAATCACTTTGGTCTGACAGAAAAAGCCAAAGGGTTTCTAGATATTTGGAAATAGCTGACATAAATTTATCATTTCTTTGCCATCATTTAGTTAGTTTATTATTAAATTTAGAGAAAAAAGCGTGAGAAAACTTTCTTTAGAAATTCGTTTCTTACTTATAGTTTTCTAGTTTGATTCAAAAATTATGTATATAGCTGTCGCTTCATATGAATAACAGAAAGCGTTTTCTTTACTTCTGGAGAAGGTCACGATAAGATGATCGAAACGTCATATATTAGAAACTTTCTAAACGATAGGGAACCGAACAGTAGCTTCTATTTTTTTTTTATTTTACAAGGATCACTTGTCTGTCGTCTTATCCTCTCCTTCTACCTTTGTAATACAGTATATATGGCAAACATGTTCCCTTGGTTCGGTGTATTTATATCAAAAATCTTTTAAACTAGATAACTTCTCATTTCTGTTTGATTTTTGTGCCGTTCTTCTTACGGATGTAAGTACAACTTCTTTTTGTGGACCTAATGAGAAACGTTTTCCATATTTTCCGCTCCCCATCTCCCTAAGTCGTCAGATATGGGTAGGACGAGCGGCAGCCGGCAAAAACTTTTATTGTGAACGATAGATTCAAGATCTTGCCCGCCGTCTGCGTCCAGCGGTGGCATTTGTGCGCGTGGGATGTGATTTATGCGTCGACCGCAGCCTAATCTCCTGGATAAGATTAGTTTTTGCGGCGCATCGTCCGCACCGGAAACATCTAGTAAGAAGCGAGACGGCCATTGTCCGGTTGCCAGGGTTGCTAACTGAGATAAGACGATCCGGTCCGCATACGCGAAGGGATGGAAAAATGACGTGTACAAATGAGAGACTAAATTGCGTTAGTAAATCACCGAATAAATGAGCTTTATCTGCTGGAACAGTAGCGACTTAAAGGTCTCCGATGTTTTTCCTTTCGTTTCCTTTTCAAGCGTGGGGTGACTGTATTAGGGTTTTCTTGAATATAAAGCGCAGGTTGTACCATCTGTAATATATTTGTCTTTAAGGTTACTAAGTTAGTCGATAGAAATTTAACAGTGGCAGTAATTACATTAGTTAGAGTTTGTTTTGGCTGAAATTTGTTTCGCAAGGTGACGCTTTTTTATATTACATTATTCCTTAATACTAGACACGCCTGAATAAGTACAGTTGCAATTTTTAGGAATTTTCATGGAGTCAAGTCAGTTGTAATTTATTAAAACATTAAGAATGTCTAAGAAGCGTTCTACACATGGGTAATCAGTTTCCTCTATTTATTCTTGCAACAAGAAAGTAAGCAATTTTTGAATGCGAACTCTATGGGGATAGCTATGAACAGTGATAGCTTCAACTAGGCACACGCTGAAATGGTAGTCAATTTTGACAGTACTAGTAGCGACCTCCTTGAACAAATTATAACATAATTTTAGTGTAAGAATTTTTATTGTATATGAATTCAATTAACGTTCATGGGAGATGATCATCTCTGTTCAATTTTAAACTGATCAATAGTATTAAACCGGAATAAAATACGCAGATATCGCGGCAAACTCCATACTACGCAAATTAATTATTTATGCGGAACGCAGCGTTCCAAGAACAAGTGGATTCTCATTATCAACCGAGTTATCGATTGTGAAGTATACAACCACATTGCCCTTGCAATCGTTGTCACAAGAAAATAGGTAGTGACACATTAAATAGTAATAGAAAATTCAGTATGCAGGTTAATACCCGTTCACTAGCTGCAAATAATGAAACGGTTCTCGTTTTGAAATAATTGTTATAGAAACAGTTCATTTTAATTATTTTACAAAGAAGGACCAGTAAATCAAAAGCTCACTTTTGGGTGATGATTCACAGACTAGCAGAACATATTCGTACAAACAATAGTACATATATGCAGTTTGAGGTTTTACATCTCTCCAAAGTGGTTTAACTTCTTTTTGGAATATCTCGTGTACTACGATAGAGAGATTATTTTGTTTACGAATATATTTTAAAGTGTATGGTATGGCCTCAAAAATAACGAAATAATTTTTGAAAAATATGAAAAAGGGTGCATACTCCCATTTCTTAAAATTAAATCCTTTTATCCAAGAATAAACTTTCTCTAGAACGATGGTATAAAAGAAATTTAAATAATCGAACATTAACACAAATGAGTTTGTCTATATTATAACAAAGGCGTGGAAAAGAATAAACTTTTAATATTTGAAATAATAGTACTAAAACATACTCCAATAGGTACTTAAATTTAGAGCCCTTTTTCAACGACATAACCTAAGCATTTTATATCTCGCATGCAATACCTAGCTGGCAATTTCATTATGGATCATTTTACGATAGAAGAACATGTTAGAACTGTGGAAAATTACTACGGTACTTTCCGTTCTTTTGTGAAAACAATTCGAAAATCTCGTTTAATTTTTGGTCGTAATCATGTGACTACACTTATTCGAAAATTTGAGTTTTCCAGAACAGTTTTTGATTTAAAGCTGCCAAATACACACTGCCACATCCAATGAACATTTTGCTGAGAGCTCATTGTATTAAATTTTAACCAAAGATTTGGTCTGACATGGCTTTCAAATTGAATTAATTCAAGGGTTAGAGACCTCAGAGTGTGAATACCGTCATGCGTTAGATAACACCAGTGGCCTTTCTCAAAGAAGTCTATTCTAACAATCGGCGAACGATTAATACAAAATATAATCATCAACACTACTTATTAGTTATTATAGTGAGTTCACACGTTGAAAACTATTGCTGAAGGATTATATTTAAGCAGCCTACGTTGATTGCTAGACGAGAATAGAAAATAATATTATTGATAATCCAAAGTATTTTTGGAAATATTATATTCGTATGTCAACTAGAGTCCCTAATAGAATGTTTTGGATTGATACAAGTTGGAAGATCTATAAGACATTGTACAAACTTTCTACGACAATTTTTCCAAAACCCTCTAGTCAACGCATCTAAACAATGGTTCTTTGTTTACTTATAGTTTTGCAAATTATTTTCATCTTACCAGGATTAGTGAAATGAGGTATTAGAAAGCAAGAACCATTTGAAACTTGGGAGAATTGCTGGCCATACCGTTACTAGTTTTCGATTTGCTATAGGAATGTTTATTAGCTAATCGATTATGCGACACCTTTAATTTGTCCATTCCGATTAATGTTTTTCCAGAGATAACGAAAATTGACGGACTGATTCTGGTCTTTAAAAGGGATGATCAGATGAATACAATTAACAATCGATCTATCTGCATCTTATTTTATTTCGCAAAACCTAATAAACAGATACAGTAGATGTTGTTATAGACTTCCGCAGTCGTCGTTATCTTTTAAAGAACCTAAGTTTTTGGGTTGAAACAGCGTCGTAATTTTAGATATACTGTACATTGTATTTTTTAGACGTGTAAAGTCGTGATTATCGTCATTTCAACATGGACTTCTTTCTGGAAGATTCGTAGTCACCAATTTGACGAATGCCATGCAATTCTTAAGTAAGAGTTTGGATCATAAAGAGCAAGTACAAATGGTAACTAGCTCAGAAACTGAGATATTTTGGCTTTCCGAGGGGTCTGACTGAACTATTACGTTCTTATCTCGAAGATAGATGTATGTTCACTATAATGGTTTCTCATTTAACGTCTATACTGGAGTACGGCAAGACTCAAACTCAGGACCTTTATTATTCAATCTGTTTACCAGTGATTTACTGATAGCCTTGAATTGCCATGTTCTGGCTTATGCTAACGACCTAAAAGTCTATATAAGAATCAATAATATGAATTCTGAAGAGGTTAAAGAGGGAAACTTTTAAATGACGATTGCAAGAACTGTGTGGATGTACAATTCGCAGGTATAGCAGTAAACTCCATTCACACAAATAATTAATTATGCGGAACGCAGCGTTTCGAGAGCACGTGGGCTCCCATTGTTACCGACTGAAAGTGGTCGGTAACACGGTTGACAATGGGAGCCCACGTGCTCTCGAAACGCTGCGTTCCGCATAATTAATTAATTTGTGTGAATGGAGTTTACTGCTATACCTGTGAAGGGAAACTTTTATATATATGTACGTAAGTAGTATACAAATAATCGTTGCCGAGATTCAGCGTTGAAGAATGATTTGTTTCATATGCAATGATTCAAAACCTAATTGTTTGCAATTGCTGTATTAATAAGATTGAAATCTCTTGTAAAAACTATAGCCAACAATCTTTCACATCTTCTCAACATGCAAAGCGCATTCGAAATGGTTAGGATTTTTGTAACATTTCTACATTGAAAAGTTTCTACTCTATACTTGTTAGAAGCAAACTGAAATACGATTCAGTGGTTTAGTATTCCATTTTCAGTTATTTAAAACGTAACGTTGGAGAATATACAGAAACGATTTCTTAAGTTCTTTTGATTTAGGTTGGATAGTACTTAACATAGAAGACTCAATTACTACAGAAACACTGCTTTACGTTACTTGTGGGTAGTAGATATAGATATACCACTTGATATATAAGATTGATTGTTTTCATTTCCTCTCGAAGTTATCATGCAGAATATTCACTCAATGAAAACATTTCACACATCTAGATTTAAAACATATGTTCTATTAAAAACGCCGTTAACATATATGGGTACGAAACATTAATGTTTACTTTCTAAATCGTATTTGTTAACTACTTCTCCTTTTGTGTGTGTTTTTTGTAATTGCAATTTACGTTACTTAAAGGCATAAATTTTGTATATATGTATGCACGTGTGGAAGTCCTGAGCTTAAGTATGTAATTTGTTGTATTCTCCTGTAAGTGGTCTGTACTATTAGGCAGTAAAGTAATTTTATTACTGATCGAGATATAGAGCTTTAAATGATCAGTAAGAAGTAATTCGGTATATTTCAATTAAAATGGAGGTCACCAACCTTTGAAATTCATATATTCTACGCCAATGAGGTAGCTCTCATCTCTTTCCCGAAATATTTAATCGTACCAGAATTAAACTAAATTCACCACTAGAATTACTTCGGTGGATGAATGCTTTATGAAGATAATGCAGTTAACTATGAATTAAATTCAAAATTATTACATATTAGACATTTATTGCCTTTTTAAGAAATTTTATAAACGGCTTTATCTACACATACAGTCCACCTACACATGTGTATATAGTTCTAGAATCAGACACATACAAGACGCTGCGGTGCCTAAGGGGGTATCATATTACTGCGAATGACCACGTTCTTTACTTTAGGATGTGTCAAAAATTTAAAAGAATCCCAGCGGAGTCGTTGAAATTTGGAAAGTGTCCGAGGGTAGCGTCCCAGGGCGGTCGTGATGCTGTGACGTATACGTAGACCTCGGCGCATCGATGCCGGAGAGAGTTCCTCTTCTGGAACCGTTAGCGGAACGCTCCGGAGACCGTGACCTTCTTGATCAGATAAGGCTCTTCGCTCCAACGTTTGGCGGTACGTATTACTTATGTTTTATTGATGCAGTTTGCACGGCAAAAGGGTCTGCGTACTTCTTATGCGGCGGCTTAATAAATATGGATGGACGCTTACTAAAAAGCGTTGACCGATTAAGTTTAAATAAATATGAAGTCAGTATGGGTACGTTTTATTAAAAGATCAGAATCATCAACGGTATGATGCTTGACTTAATGTAGGTTAAAATGGTTATAATATAGTTGCAGTTTCGCATTACGTGTTGCACCAATAGGTAGGCCAACCATTACGATGGAATATACACAATGTGCCTGCGTTTAGTATCATTAAAATATTTTGTTATTGCACTATTAACGAAAATGTTACTCTAAAATATTTTGTGTTTTAACAATTCTATGGCAGACGAAAACCGTTTTTTGGCGTTGATTATACAGTAAACATAGGTAAATTGTATTTAACGCAAATTTTTGGTTGCTTCTGTGTATTTTGGTTGGATCACTGCACTTTTTCTCTTAGTGTTCCTTCTCCCAAGTTACTTTTATGGTATAGTTTGTTCCCCAAATTTTCTAACGTTTCTGTTACATTAGACGTCGTTGCATAGTTCCATTTTTATTGTATAATTTCAAGTTTATTGGGAACTTAGGACATTAATCTAACATTCATATTAATACTAACATTAATATAAATATAGATACTAAACCGCCGTTGGCATTAGTAATGATAAAATTACAATTTTCTTGCAGGACCTCGTGGTGCAATTGGTTTAGCACGCTATACCTAAGATATAGAGATGTTGGGTTCAAGTCCCCTCCGAGACCAATACTTTTTCGAAATTTAATACGTTGGAAATTGCAAGAAAATTGTAATTTTATAACAACTTAGAACATGTTGTATTTGCAGTGTTGTAGTGTTATCTGTTAGCCTTTCCCCTATTGATGAATAGTTAAACATAATTCGAAAGCTCAGGGACTTTTCAAGAAAATTGCTTCATTATTACCCTTTTTGGGTGTAATCGATAGGTACAATTTCTATAAGTTCTAAGTTCAGTTCTAATGGGCACAATCAGCAGCTAGTATCTCCACTCAAATTGTAGGAGTTGTTACGTTAATACTTTTTTTGTTTTTTTTTGAACAAGAGAGCATTATTACACTTTCTATAGCATTCATTTAATAGTCCCTATAAAAAGATATTGCATGAACTTCTGGCAAAGAATTTCATACTTTTGATACCGTAAGAGAAGGAGAATTAACATCGAGTGTAAGACAAGTTCTATCGAAACGAGTAATAAATCAATCAAAAGATATGCATAATTTGGTTTTCCTGATTGATGTGTTACTCCTCTTTGAAGAACTACTAATGCGGCTAAGTTGCCACTTAAGAATTGATAAGAGAGCATAAAATTTTAATAATTCATTTATTTATTTGAATACAATACTTTTCACCGCAATAGTACAAGTATTTATTTTAATAATCATTTAAAAAATTACAAGAGTACTTGTAAAAACACAAACAACAATCAGGGAATAAATTTTCGTTTGCTGCACTTTATGCTGTGTATTTTGATTTGGCAGTCCCCTCCAACACTCCAATAGTAGTTGGCCGTCATATAAGGATCCCAGCTCCCTTGGTACCGAGTTTCCATGGTTTTTACACTTTGATGAAACCTCTTGACTTGTTTGTCGCTCACGGCACCTAAATTTTCTGGAAAACTATTAAGATGACTATGAAGCTTTATGCTGATATTACAACTCAAGTGGTGAAATTCTTGATTACACTAGAACTTTGCAGTTGGAGCTCTTTTTGGTTTTGCAGAAAATGTTCGCGACTATAGTGAATGAAATCCAGGTTTCTTTCCCAGCTTCGTTCATAGAGTTGGTCCATAAAATACCTCAGCTATAATTTTTTCGTAACTTAGTCGTGGAAAAGTTTTGACATATCTACCTGAAATAGTCCCCTTGCAAATCAGAGCTTTAACATATTGCTTCAGAGCAAAAGAAATCGGCACTTCGCGTACTATACACGATTTAGCTTCTTTACTACAACTAACATGTAACTGGTATTTTATTACCAACCTTGCTTACTTTTCAATACTCTTAAGTTATTAATAGTTTCTATTAAAACCTCATTAAATTCTGATATGTTACCTTAAGGTTGACAATTACCTTAATAGACGTGTTTCTGTGTAATTCTTTATTACTTAATTACATTATTAAGTATTTAGATATCACCAGGTATGAGTGTACATTTTACTGCAAAAATGTATTTGGAATGTCTTTTAATTATTTCAACAATTAAGAATTTAGAGAGACATTGTTGACTCGTTCATATCATAATATAGGAAAATGGAAAGAAAACGGGATCAATATCACAGTATCTAAGACAATTTCATCAGCCTGTGGTTACCGGTTTCGTGCACATCTGAACATCATCAGGTCAAGACACTCCAAAGAAGGACTACAGAATTGAAACCGATGCAAAGAACCACATCAAAAGCCACCTTTGGCATTTTAATTTTCTGTCTACGTCCTTTTACAATTTTAATTTGTATCTTTAAAAGTTCGTTTTGCCATGATGTTTTTCATGTTGTTCTTTGCATCTGTTTTAATTCTGCAGTCCTTCTCTGGAGTGTCAGATGTGCACGAAACCGGTAGACATTGACTGACTAAATTGTCTGTGTGATATTGGTTCCGTTTTCTTTCCTTTTTCCTATAATTAAGAATTTGCACTTAGTTAAAGATTTTCAAGAATTTTGAAATCGGCAAACAGTAATTACTGTAGAAAAAAAAACGCAAAGCGATTGGGAAAAGGGGTTGCATATTTAGCGATAGTGTACCTACGAGGGCGACCTGAAATGTTTCCGGAATCGACAAGAAAAACACGGTATTGGTGTGGTTTTTTTATTTTTATTTTTCGATGTACTCTCCTCGAAGATTAATACGCTTTTTCAAACGGTGTTCCAGTCTCTTCAAGCTAAGGGAAAAGTAAGATGTTCCAAGGTCTCCAAAATAGGCATCTGTAGCGGCGATGATCTCCTCATTTGAGGCAAATTCCTTTCCTCCTAGTGATTTTTTCTGGTTTGGGAATAGGAAAAAGCCGCTGGGGCTACGTCCGACGAATATGGAGGATGAGAGACTAATCGTAGCGTAACTCATTCAATTTAGACACGACGATACGGGAAGAATGAGCCGTCGCATTGTCGTGCTGGAAAAGCACCTTTGTCCGCTGCAAACGAGGCCGTTTTTCCTTCAATACTAAATCGCATCGTGTCAATAAATCGCTGTAGTATTTCCCCGTAATCGTCCTTCCCTTCTACAGGTGGCCGGAAATCCCAGAAAATGATCGCCATCACCTTTACTTTCTTCGAAGCCGATTTTCCCGAAAAAGTCCACTGCTTCGACTATTCCTTGGTCTCCTGTATATGGATCCAAGGCTCATCCACGGTTACGAAACGTATGAAGAAATCCCTTGGATTGCGTTGGATCCTCACCAGGCACTCCCACGAAGCGGTCACCCGATTTCGTTTTTGCTTCGGTGTGAGCAAACGCGGTACCCATCGCGCCGAAAGCTTTTTGATACCCAAAATTTCATGTAGGATATGACTAGCGCGTTCTTCTGAGATACCCGTTGTCTCTGTTATCTCTTTCAGCTTCAATCGGTGATTGGCTAAGAAGACATCATGAATCTTGTCGACCATTTCATTGTTGGTAGCGGTCTTTGGGCGTCCTCAGCGTGGTTCGTCACTTGTGCTTATGCGGCCACGTTTGAACTTGCTCACCTAGAGGCTGGTGGTAGAAATTGATGGAGTGCATCCGCCATGAACCTTTAGTAAAGTATTTCGAATTTCCGTGGCCAGTGTTTTATCACTGCGCGAAACCGCCTGATTTACTACACAAAACACAATCTTAAACAACGACTATTGACAGTAAACGTCTTTGGTTAGATGAAATTTTGACAGTTGCCATAAAAAAGGTTGCCCTTGCCGACTAATGAATTCAATTCAATCTTCGTGCGCCATCTCTTGCCGATTCCGCAAACATTTCAGGTCGCCCTCGTAAATATATTTAGGATGTCTTTTAATTATTCGAACAATTTGTTGTATTTAATTAATGATTTTCAAGAATATTGAAATCGAAAAACAGGGAATGTTGTAGAAGAAAAACGTGACGTGATTGAGAAAAATGGATTGCATATTGAAAATTAATGTACCTATATAAGTTAAAAACATGTCCTAGATCTTAGTCAGTAGAAAAAAGAATTATTTGTTGGCCAGCGTTATAAATAAAAATTAGGTTAGCTCTTTTATTGTTAAAATATTTTGTGTTGTCTTTATTTCTAAAAAAATAAAAGCAGTCAGAAGATACGTCTAAGTATCTTTCATCCTGTTTTTTTTTCTTCAATGTAAGCTTTATACTAGATTTTGAAAGAATTTTCTTGTGTGCAGAAGCCTTCTTTGGAAGGTTATACGTGATACATTGCTAGTTTTTGGCGAAATCCATTGTTTCCCTTCTAACCATAAACGGGAGTCACCTACATCGACGAACTTCTACACCGTCGAACCTAAATCATTTGCCAAATAAATAGAGATGTTCCCTGATTATCTAATACCTTTCAAAAACAGAGCGCGACCACCAAAGAGGTGGAGAACCAATCGATGACACGACACGTAAAACAACTAAATCAAATGACAATGGAGGAGAGAGGCAAACTTTGCGTGGATTAGTAATATTTTGCACACAACCAGCGTTAGGAATACTACTACTACTACAACGGCGTAGCAGGAGCAGTAGGTACCAGCAGGCCGCGAGAGAGAAGCAGCAGCAAGAACAGGGATCACCTTGGCGACCCCTGGCACAGAGCCGGGGCCACCACAATAAGCACGATTACAGTTCTATGTCACATTTAATCTGCCTGTTCAAACAGAACTGTTTAATTAAGGGATATGGCGACTCCCGTAACTTAAACACAAGTGTCCGCTCGCTGAGCTTACGCAAATCTACGTAAATACTCCCTCTCCCTCCTGTTCGGATGCTACCGCCGCTTCCTAGCCGACCCGCCCCCTTCTACCAACGGTAAAGTTGCGAGTCAATAACTTAAGATAATTCATTGTTCTGTTTGCACATTGTAATTTATATTGCTTCTTAATATTTTCAATATTTGGTTTCGTTATCATATCGGGTTACGTAAACCTAGCGGGCGGTGCGAGCGTAGATAGCAAACTTTCATCTTCAAGTTCGTCGTAAAAAGTTCTATTTAAATTGCTAATTAAAGGCCTATTAACTGTCTCTCCCATCTTAGCAATCTAAAGCCGAGATATCTTGTTCAATTATTTTAGATAGCCTATCACATACGGAAACAGTCATGCATGCTGTATTAGAAAGAACCGGAACAAAAACAGAAGCAAACTAAATACCTGTTTGTGTAAGAAAACACTATGTGATATTAAAATGTTACTTTCATTGAAAATTTTGAAAGTATATACGAGGTAAGCGCCATAAATTCTCGGCCCGATATAGAAAAAAGAAACTTGGAACAATATAAGAAATTTTATTTTTCAATATAATCTCACTTACCTTCTATACATTAATTACAACCAAATAAAATAATCTGAAGTTTTTCCGTCAATATGTTCTATAACAGCTGGTTGCAACTCATTGTCCTCCTTAAAACGACGTCCCCTAAGGTCTTTTTTAAATTAGAAAACAAATAAAAATCACAAAGAACATTATCCGGACTATATGGCGGATGTTCCAATTCTTGAGAGCCACATTTGCGGATGGTAGCTTGTGAAACGGCAGCAGTATGCACGGTAGCATTGTCGTGCAATAATCACATACCTTTTGCCAATTTTCCACGGCGTTTTGCGCCTTTCCCATAACTTATGCAATAAAGACGCATAGCATGTGCCGTTCACAGTTGTATTGCGCCCTTCAAAGTCAATTAAGAAAATATCCTCACAATCCCAGAATATTGTGGCCATCACTTTTTTCGTTGATTAAACGACTTTCGCCGGGGTTCCTCAGGTCGCCCCCATTCCATGGATTTCTTTTTCGATGGAGGATCGTAAAACAGAACCAATGTTTCATCCGCTGTGGCAATGTACTCCAACATCGATTTTGGTTGGTGTCTACGTATGTTTAAAAACGACTGCGCGCATGCGACTGAATATTCACATTGGAAAGAAGAAAGAAGTTGCTGTATCCATCTTGCACTAATTTTATTCATTCCCAAATTGTCATGGAGAATTGTTATCACTGCTAATCCTTTCACTTTCAAACGGCGATATCCAAGCACTAAATCTTCAATAATTGAAATTTGTTGTGGGCGTTATCACTTCAATTGGTCGGCGCGACCGTTCAGCATCTTCCAAGGATTCTTGCCTCAAACGGAAACATTTTGCCCACTATTTTACAGTGGAATACGAAGGAGGTGAATCACCGTAAACGCCGTCTAAACGTTGTTTTATGTGATTAGGCGTACTTCAGATATTTTCATGCGCTAGTCATATTGATTGGCTGAATACTAAAAACTAATACTCTTCGAACCGTCATATTTATAGGGCAGACCTCGCGAATGTGCCTGCATGCCGTGACGGAGTTTGAACACCCTAGAACCTATATAAGCCTGTCAGGCCCAGAATTTATGGTGCCTATCTCGTACTTTAATGTCGCAGTAGTGTATGGTTCGGTTACTATCAATATTAAAACTAATGAATGTAAGTACTTACTATTTTAGTGTTTCAGCGATGCAAAAAATCGCTGTAGTATTGTGCCATTAGCATGCCTTCTAGTGCTGACTCAGTCATACTCCTACGGCGAGGTGAAAATATGTTGGTGTATTTAGAAAAGGAGCGTTCTACGTCCAATTATGTGATGTCTACGAATTTAAAAAGGTCGTTCGCATCATATTCGCACTCTTGGTTTTCAGTTAAACTTTTATCTATACGCATATACATAGTTTGAAAATCGGGATTCTTTTATATATATATATGTATATACTATCTGTTAGGTTTCCTAACAAGACCTTAAGGTAATCTACTATACTTAGCGCTTCATGTAATGACAGTTTGGTATTCTCTAACTTGAATATATGTAGTATCTGAAAGAATTCAATAATTTTCGGAGATTTGCTCTATTTGAGTATGGATTTCGGTATCTGAAACTAGCGTCTGGCTTATTGAAATTGCTTGGGTTTCTTGTGGAAAGATACAAGGTTGATACAGGTTTGTATTTAGGATACAAGGTTTAATAATGCACAAAAATTTCTCATTTCTCAACTATAAGCCACGTTCGCAATCTCGTCAATAACCACGAATGCATTTTGGTAGAAACTATAAATTGATCCGCCTTTGGATAACTGTTCCTAATAAATTCACCTGCAAGATAAGATAAACGCAGTAAACAGGTTACATGAAGCAATTGAGGATAAGATTGTTTTAGTAACTTTTCAGCTTTGATCATGTTCGAACCCTCATCTGTAACCAACATTACAAGTTGGCTCACCATAACTTCTCAAAGGTATTATCTATAGTTTCTTCTATCCTTTCCGCGTTTGTCTTCTGTAATATTTTACTACGTAAAAGAAGATGCAAGGATGCCTCACCGCTTTTTAAAGTGCGTATTAACACATTTAAAACACAATTATTTCTTCCATCCGTTATTTCGTCTACCGTCAGGCATATTTTTCGATCCTTGAACTCTACCTTTATTTGATCCGTAATCGTGTTTTTCATCCGATGAAAATTATACTGTAATTGACCTCTTTTTGGCAATCTCCACTTCTAGTGGAGTATTTCCCCTAAAACTCCATTATCTACAATATTTTGTAGAATATTGTACACATTTAATATATAAAGAAATTTATCATATGATACATCATGTGCATTTAACTGGTGTTGTTTGCTATTAACATGTCTTTTACACACAAAAATACTGTAAGGTAAAATGTTGATATTCCAAACAATATATTTAATAATAGTGCCAGTGTATTATAATGTCGGAAATCAGTTAAGAGATTTATTAACACAACAAAGAACGCCGTCGAACGTGTATGAATCCCGACTTCGGGTATGCCTGACCGCTTCCGAAATATATCGTAGCCGCCAATAAGTGTGCACTCGTTTCTGCAAGTTTATTACTCAAAAAAATTGTATTCAAGTCGCCTGAAATCGAAGATCTCATAAATTTTATGCATTTTAAGCATCTCTCACGTGTCACATTATAATCCATGCAAATTATTTCTTAAAATAGAAAGTAATATCCTTCCGAGCAAACAATCATCCAAACATCCTTCAAAGCAAACAAACATTCCAAGCTAAGAAGCATCCTTCCAAGCAAACAAAACAGATTAGACCCAAACTCTAGTTTACAAGAATAAATAAAGCCTATATCAGGCATGTAAAAGCAAAAACAAAGATGATGTTTGATAACATTTAGTGAAGTACACATTTATAATTCTATTATCCACTTAGTACTGTAAAACATATACATTTTCTTTGATTAAAATAATCATGATCTTGAATGAATTTCACTTGTCAACCAGAGCTCTTAAATGAAGTAGGAAGTCCCATATTTCTGCATGAACTACCATTTTAATTGCGCTCTAGAGTGCTAGAATTTTAACCATTCTTCAGTTTTATTCTGACATGTTGCTACACGGTGATATAAATATAGCCTAGAGGCACAATACAATTACGAAATAATTGTTAGTATGCAAAACATTGTGCAAGTAGTATTACTGTCAAAGGTATGACGTATTGTGATGTTACGTTTTTGTCAATGCTTTGTTGCATTTTTTATCTTTATGTCTATTTGGCTTTCTTTAGACAATAAGCCAAGCATCTAACAGTGGCGGTGCCACAAATCGAAGGCCACCTCTGCGAAGGTCAAATTGAGTCCGCCAAAGAAAAACATGTCGCGATAAAACATGTATTAAATAATTTTTTTCAAAAGGGAAAACACCAAGTAAACTATATATATTATTGCACAAGTTGCAAAATAGTAGGAACCATACAAGTTGGAAACGTCAAAACTAAACAATATAATATAATTTACATACTGAGCAAAAATCATCAAACAGTAGAACTAGCATTAAATTGAAACGCCAAACAAAGGTGGAATAATTTGTAAGCAATTTACAAACGCATAATAAAATTTGAAAAATCTATTGTTTTTGCTTTTGTTTCTACAGTCAGAGAAATTAAGAATTTATTCCAACAGTTCTTCTAGTGTTAGGAAATAAAAGAATGGCTCAATTAAATCACAGTTAAATGGATGATAGTGCTATTTTTAAAGCAAGCACATTTCTTTTTGTTGTTCGTTTAAGTTTGATTAAAAAAAAAAGGATGTCGGAGTCCCTTCAAGAATTTTAACCTATATATATAAACATATATCTATGAAATATGATATCTCCGGCTTTTGGCCGTATGTGAGTTTTGTCTTGACATGGAATGTTTGAGAAAACATATCTTCGTCATACGTCTGCGAGAACACCAAGAGTAATATATATGTATTGCCGCAAGAATGCCCTGTTTTCAATTTTAACTTCAATAAAGCTATTACAGCCATGTATTGAGATTCACAGGTATTGTAATAAACTGTAGACCACACAAATTAATTATTTATTCGCAATGCAGCGTTGCAGCGTTTCTAGAACACGTGGGCTTTCATTGTTAACTGAGTTAGAGAGTGGATTTGAAACACCTACAATATATGGAAACAAAATAATTTTGTTTCTATTAAATTGTATCCTTTAAGAAAGATGCTTTCTTATAGCATGCAATTCTAGTTTTTACAATTTTACGCTAACATTGGCCTTGTTTGTGGATATGATTCGAAACTCAGCTATTAATCATGTGTGTAGTTTATAGCTTAACTATACGCAAAACATTGACTTGAATATTTATTATCATTCAGTCAACTAAAATAGTTTCTTTTTTCTACGAATTGAAATACTGAAAACGGATTGCTCGTTTTTAAAAATAAATAATGTTATCATAATAGTTTGATGGTTAATGCAACCATTTTTTTCTTTCGGTGTATAAAAGTCGTTGTAAGAGTTTCTATGTTTCTGTCTTGCATTTTAAGACTTTATTATTTTTGTATATTTAAACACCTCAAAAGAAATAATCATTATAGTATAGTTATTAGTAAACTCAGATAACTTACTTTTGCATTTGCTATATTTGTCGCTAAAATTGAGTGATGTTATTTGAACACGTTCCAGTCTAAATCCATACATCCTTTAATTTTATGTAGGATATGAGGTAATCAAAGAAATTACTGAATTTACTTCGGACATTGCGCGACGTAATTATATTTAACGGCGTGTGCTTGTACATGTTCGCGTGTCTAAAGCTTTCAATGCACTCACCCATGCTATGCATAGAGTAAATCTTAGCACTATACTATAGAGCTAAAGCCAGTTTAGCGTATGCTCAACCGCATGTTCCAACTTTGTAACACGTTCCCGTTTAGTAAGTTAGGGTAGGTAATTGTATTAGGTTGTTGAAAAAAAACGAGAAGTGTATGATACTGCTGCTCCTAAAGAATATACGAACTTTCATTGTTAGTTGGTATAATGGATCTATTAAACTTTTCAAGATAACAAGATAAAAATAAAGTAGAGATGATGTTGGAGTCCGATCCAAACCTGATGATACTTGATATGCGCGACGCGCGGTGAAAGCTTTGTACTATCCAAGACAAAAGTATCGGTACCAAAGGCATCATGTACAGTTTCCGCTTCCCGGGTACAACAGTAATGTAGCAAACTATTCCTCTTTTAATAAATAAAAATAAATAAATTAGTTCTTAGGAAACATTATTTGAGTGTTTGCTTCCTTTGAAAAATTACGAAGCTATAGGTTATTATTGCATGCTTATTTTTCTTAAACCATGGCACACATGTGTTTTGTTATCAATCTAATAAGTTAGTTAGACATAATTGTGCTGTGAGTTAGATAATATTAAATTGGAAATAGTAAGTGTATAAGTAGGGTTACTCCAGACACAGATTTGTGCTGAATATGTTATTTAATATTATATTTAGAAAATTATTTTGATGTAGGACAATTTTTGACAAAGAATTAAAATTGTTAGTTTTGTTTTTAATAATTATGTGCCAAAAGCAAATGAAAAAGTAAATTTGACTGCTATATAAAATGAATTAAAGAGATTTTTTTAAAATTTTATTGTTTTCATCTAACGAAGAATCAAATACAATATAGCTATCACTGTTATATTTTAGATTAATAATAAATTCTTCATGGAAATCATTGATTTTGTAAAAGATTTGATAACATTGTGTATAAATTATGAAAAATATATCAAACCACCGCACCGCAAAATCAAGAGCTAAATGACATATGATCATATATGCACACTAATGGTTTTTGGCATGACGCTATACTGCGCAACCTACAGATGTTTCTCTTATTTTGCAATAATTACTCTCACTAATACTTTATATCGTGTTCTGCTCGATTATCTTCAGGTTTGGATCGGAATTTACTAGATTTTAATAAATGATAATAGCTCTTGCGAGAACGCTGTAGTGAGAATGAATATTTTATTTTACTACATAAAAAATAATACCTCATATATAATCTGACCATATCTTTTCATTACTGCATTATTATCTCTTAATTTCATTTGTTGTTTTTGATAATGCCTGAAATCTTTAATATAATTTGTAGTAAATATAAAACAGTGGTGAGGGAATATTACTCCAATACATATTGCTACAATATAGATTGCATGTATTGCAAGATTTAATTTTTTCAAAATATTTACCTGTAATGCACTGCTTAATGTTTACATTCTTTTCATATATCTTTACTGGCTTTAAAACGTTGTTGGGCAGTTATTGTGTAATTCATACAGCAGCAAACTAAAAACCAATTCTTTATGCGTTGAACTAGCAAAATATTTCTTGCAAAATTTTCCAAAGTTATACAAGTACTACTTTCGTTATAATACTAAATAGTTATAATTCAAATTCTCAGTTATACTTACCGTTGAAACAGGCAGACATTACAAATTTAATAGCAAAAGGAGCACTCACAACTAAGGCTTATATTAATTGTGAGCACGTACAATACCCCGAGGCCTAAGCCCGTGCTGCAGACAGCAGTTGGTAGGTCGTCCGAACCCGAAGCCTTTTCATTTCGCTTTTGTATGAAAGGGGCAGTGTGTTGATTGGACCCCCACCCGATTATAGTCTGGACAAGTTATATTTTTTTCTCTCCGACTCGATTACAAAATGGTAGAACTGGAATTTTAATTTTTCGTTTTTAAAACTTTCTAATTAATTATGTACATTACATGACTAGTTAATTCATAAATAATTTCTGAAGATATTGAGTTTTAGATAATTTAGATATTGTTACCATTTTCATTATTATTATTAATGTTATAATATTTATATAATTTTGACAATTATCTTTTGTCACTATAATTGTGAATAAGCTCCAAGTATATTCACTTATTGCTATTTGGTCATTAAACTATAAATATACTGGGTGCTTGTTTATCATTACGTATATATTTCTCGTATTCGTAACCTTAAAAAGATAATTGTCAATGAGTTAGCAGGATAGTAGACAGCTAGCCATACACTCATGTTAAACGAGCGAGAATCCTGACCTTCTAGAAAAGCCAGTTACCAGTGTCACGACCGATTTCTCTTAAGGCAAATAAAATAACTATTCTGTGAAATCTGATGAATTATTTTATTTTAAAGATGAATTAAGACAAAAAAACAACATAACAAAAATGAAATCTTATTTTATAGTAAGTTTACAAAGTGTCCTCCTTGTCTTTCAAGGCAATACGCAGGGTGATGATCTTGAAAGCAACGCAAGGTATTTCGAATAAATTCTAGGTTTATTCCATCAGCTGCAGTATCCATACGGATTTTCAGTTCGTACTAGTTACGTATTTACACGTTATAAATTTTACTTTTCAGGTAACCCCAAAGAAAGAAATCATTTGGAGATAAATCGACTAATCTTGAGTGCCATGATATGAGGCCAAACCTGTCAATCCACTTTCTTTGAAATACGTCATTTAAAAATTTGCTGAATGTGTTTGTAGAATGTGGGGTAGCTCCATCCATTTGGAACCAAATAAAAATCAAAATCAAAAGGAACACCATTTTATACTGCCTTTGCTTGTTCTTTCTGTTAACCAATGACACTCTTTCTCAAAATACATTCAAAGTAATGTTACGCTCCTTTTAATACAGTATTTATTCAATTTTCTTTCATATAATGTAGATATCTAATATTAAGAACCTAATTTAATAGTAAATTAAAATTTTTTAAATGAAACAATTCTTTGTATCATTCATGATGAAGAAAAGACAGCGGCTATTCTAATAAATGATTTTAATTAAAAGGAGAAAAGCCTTGCATACACATGTGAGTATGTACATATTAGCGTATGCAATGCGTTGGTTCCTATAACGCACGTCTATTCTACCGTCGAAGCTACCCTTCTTTTCTATTTCGGTGTTCTATATCCCCACCACAAACGAGGCCAATCTTCCCCTTCGAATTAGAATACGGGACATCTAGTGGAGAGAAGTTTACACTACGCTTAAAACGGCAGATGTAAAAGGGTTGTAGCTGGGCTAAATTTGAATGGGCTGTAAATTAGTTTGTCGTTTGTTCGCTAGTACTCATCTTGATTGGGTGCTTCGAATTGTAACACGTTTTATAGGTTGTTTGAATTAATAGCGAGATCCTGAGGTAATCTATAAAATACTGTTCCACACCTTAGTTGTGATATTTCTTCTGTAGTTTTCTATGTACATATGTGTGTATATCAATATTTTAATGGTGGTATTTTCGATCGAAAGGAATATATTTTTCTTTTCTAAACGTTTCATACCATTTTCATTATTTCACTTCCAAACTTTTTTTTAATTTATAATGGCTTTTACGATGTTATGTGATATGAGTAATAAATTCTGAAACACTTCACTATCATGCTGAAATATAAGGGTCAGAATAAAATGTAAGCGTCAGAATATTAAAATATACTTGTCTTTGCCAATATGTAGCTTCTTAATTAATTTCATATTATGGGAACATTAAATTTGTCACGCTTTCTGAATTTAAATAAGCCAAATGCACTTTGTACCTAACTTTCATCTTTTTGTTTGTCGAGTATATACGTGATTACCATTTTCATGATATTTTATAAACTTCTAATTTATTTGTCTATTCTCCTTGAGTTTTAGGAATTTCTAAAATGTGCAAAAACAATTTTGTAATTGTGGGCAAATTTAATAGAAGGAAATTTAGTTTCTCCAAACATTTAGCTTTTGGGCATTTGTTAGTGTCAAAGATGCAAAATATATCGTCCATAAAGATGTCGTGAGAAATCCTGGGGAATAAGCTAAGGTATTCATAAGATTAGTTTCGAATTTGGTTATGAAAATGTTGGTCATAGAAAGGGAGAACCTGCTACCAATTGCTATTTCTTCATTTGCTGATAAAAAGTGTTAATTTAGGAAAATCGTTTCGGTATTGCCAAAGAAATTAAACAAAAAGCTTCTTTGCTCTCCACTTGGTTATCAAATAAAAGTTTTTTCAAATATTCTAAAGTTACATCGACGATGACGCTAGAAAATAGTGAAATTATATCAAGCGAGAGTAAAACTTCGTTGTCAGTAATTTCCATGTTCTTAATTTTCTTATTGAACATGTATGAATTTTTAGCTACCAAATTAGGTATCTCCAATGCAACTGTTTTGTTTACTAACTACTATTCTACCTACAATAACGCCGCTTAACATGCCAATGTACCTCACATTTGTTATGTTAAATACCTTTGCGACCGCGAATACTGAAAATAAAATAATCTCTAGCAATTTGTGTTTTCTCTAACGGTAGTGCCTCCTAACTACAACTTATATACTAAGAATAACATGCACTTTATTGGAACTTTTTGTACAAAAAGTGGCTACGATTGCCTTTTTATAAAATTAATATTAATCTCTCTATAATTTGTAATTTTAAAATATTACATCGACACATTATTATTTCTGTTTAAAGAATTTGAGAAAATTGATATGCAGCGTATAGAAAGCAGCAAACTTAATGATAAAAGAGCAGTAAAACAATTTTGGTGGCAGTGCCGGACCTTCCAAACATTATAGGTTCATTACCAATAATGTTTTAATTGGCGCTGTTCTGATGGAGGTAAACTTTATCGAAACGAAGTGACCACGCAGTAGTGAAATATAGACTTCTTCAATATGTACTCTTACAAACTATATTAGCGAACGCGGTAAGAAAGAGCATGTATTTTGCGACAGACTTAACTTTTCTTATTTCTCAATGAAATGGATATATATATACATTGATCCATGTGATGAGTCATTTTCTACAATTTTTCCTCAAGCTCATACGTATGAGAATTTATAGAATCTGTGAAGAACAAATAGTATCTACAACATACAGGTATTATTTCAGCTGTGCAGCGACATGAACTGTGGGGTGTTTGCATGTTTTGTTGACTATCAGAGGGTATTTGATAGAGTAAAACACCAAAAACTGAAATTTAAAAAAAACGTGGGCCTAGATGAGAAAGATATCAGGATAATAGCTGATATGTACTGCAATCAATCTGCTTTTGTTACAACCGGGAATGGCACAACAAAAGAGACAAATACACTACGAAGTGTAAGGCAAGGGCTGCATTATCTCTCTATTATTGCTTAATATATACTCAGAGTACATATTTAGGGAAGCTTTAGAACATACAGAATCTGGAATTCTTTTGAGTGTAGAAAGATTGAATATTGCCCGCTATACAGACGATACGGTTATTTTCGCTGGTAGGTTGGAAGGATTATAACAACAAGAATAACATATCACAGTCAATTGTATGGTCTGGACATAAACATCAAAAAGAGAAAATAAATGGTCAATTGCAAAGAAAAATTGACAACTGTCATCTTATAATAAATCAAAATGGATAGAACGAGTGAGCAGTTTTACCTATTTCGAAACTACTGAAAGTGAACAATGGGACCACTCACAAGAAACGTGTAGCAGAAATCGAAAAGGCTATAATAAAATGAAAAATCTGTTCACATGCCATGAAATAACATTAAACACCAAGATAAAACTGTTGCGGTGTTATGTGTTCTCCGTTTTGTTTTACCGGGTAGAAGCATGGACACTTACTGAAGCTACAACAAGAAAATTGTAAGCATTTGAGATGTGGTTATATCGCAAGTTACTAAAAATACCGTGGACACAAGACAAACATCGAAATTATGAGAAAGATCGGAAAAGAAACGATGGTTAATACCGTAAAAATTTGAAAACTACAATACCTAGGACACATAATGAGAAATGAGAACAGATTTTATCTACTGCAGAATATTCTACAGGGAAAAGTAATGGGAAAGAGGGGTAGTGGTAGAAGACGAATTTCTTGGTTGAAAAAACTCAAAACCTGGTTCAGTGTAAATTATTCCGAGCAGCAGCAAGTTAAAATAGGATACATGGTAGCCAACATCCGAAACGGATAGGAACTATTAGAAGAATACTGTGATAAGTACATATATACCGAGAAAAAAGTTTGCTGATTCAACTAATAACTGCCTGTCCTGCCTAATTTTTATATTTGAGTCTGCTCAAACTACCCAAATGTTTAAATCGATTACGTAGAATTCGTTTCATTGATATTGCTCAAACAAATTGCAATAGTAGTTCATCTAATAATTTTTTAAATGTTGCTTGAAAAATTTAACCCTTTTAATTTGACAAACTTCAGAATCTATTTATCAAATGCCAATAGTGAGTTGTGCGCACTTAAACAGGTAATAGGCTAAGAAGAGAAACCTCATCTTTTTCATAGCATCATTTACCAGACAACCATGAGCCAGTGTAGACGTATGTAGATAAGAATCCCAGAAAACTTGATTTCTTAGTTACAGAACGAAAACTAAAATATACTTCAGCCTAAATATTTCAAGAGCTTGAGTTAATAACCAGTATATTTCTTTCTTCATTTTTTGTTTTGTGTGGAACTAATCGCTATATTAAAATACAAATACGCAAAATGTAAAGGAAAATGGATATTTATAATAAATTGAGCGTATTCAAAGCAAATGATCATTTCTATTATATTATATTTTTTAATTCGGAGGAGGTTTTAAATTGAAGCGCTAAAAAGAAGGCTAACTATTGGTCAGTTTTCGGCACAAATTACACTAGCGATATCTGATTGATGTTTAAATTGTGTATTTTTCTGAGTGCGATTGTATTAATTTTTCATCCTAAATTTGCGTTGTAATAATAAAAAAGTTCTTCTGAGGTGTAAGAAGCAGATATCTCCCCCGAGAAGGGGAAAATTTCTGAGTTTAGGACGTCTATCTTTGATAGAGAAGCAGAACATACTGAATATATTCAAAACGCTTCGAACTAATGTTCCTGGGATGAGAACTTTTCACAGCTGTTATTAATCTGCAATTTGCTCCCCTCTTGCGTAGAGATTCTCATACTTTATTTCTGGGTTTTCTTGCCAAATGCTTTTTCTGTGTCCAAAAATGCCAAGCATACGCTTTCTCCTGCAGCCATTATTTTGTACAATATTTCTTTTAATGTAAAAGTATGGTATTGCGCTCTTCTGTTTTTTCTAAATCCACTTTAGACTTCTAATAATGTTAGTTCTACTATTTGTCTCAATTCCTTTTATAACAATTGTTCGTAAATCTTCAATATTGTGGATAACAGCATAATTCCTTGGTAGTCGTTGCGGCCGTTGTTGTTACCCTTTTTGTATATTGCTACTATTAGTCTCAGACACCAATCTTTTGGGATTCTCCCTTTCTCCCTTTCTCCCATACGTTATTGTAAATATCCAACAATAGCTGCCTTGCATGGTACTGTATATTTTTGAACATCTCGGTTGTTAATTTATCGTCGCTTGGAGCTTTCCCGTTTTTTAATCTTTTTATTACTTCTTGCAGTTGTTTTTCTGTGATTTTCTCCTCTTCGTATAGTCTCCTTGCATTATCCCGACTATCGCTTGATTTATGTATTTTTTTGTATTATTTCGCTTGCGCTATTCAACAAGTCATGGAAATATTCTTTCCAGTGAGTTAAAATCATTTTTGCGTCTGTCAGTATTTGTTCTTCTTTATCTTTTAATGCTACTGAATCCACTCTATGTCATTTCTCATATTTTTGAGTACACAAACTCATATAATAAACAATTCATATATATATGCTAGATGCGCCAATGTAACACTTAATAGACTTAATAATGTATCAAATGTACAACATTATATTTATTGAGTACACTGCAATTTTTGTCAAGAGAGTGCATTAATTGGATACACAGCTGAATCAAACGGATGAAACTATTTTACAGATGTATTTATTCTTATTTTGCAGAAACAACTCGGCGAGTGACGGAAAGACGAATCCGCAAGCGTATTAATAAGCGAAAGAGGAACCGGTTCACTCGTCCTTTTGAGGTCCGTCTAGGCAGGAAGCTTCAAAGCGAAACCGTTCGGCGAAAAGGGACACCGAAACGAACTTCGCAAATTGGTATATCTTCTTTATGTCCTTTGTTGGTCGGGGCGGGCGTTGAGAATGTGAACAGACATCCGATGGTCAACGCTGCAACGTCCACAGTCCGACGACCCGAGGTTCTCGGGCGCAGCAAAGGGTTGTGTCACATGTAAAGTTGCGGTCTGCTCTCGGACGGCGAGCGTTTGCGCAATAGATCGCGTCCCTCTCGGGACGCGCTCTCTAAACCGCCTGACCATTCCGACGCCGACGGACCGACAACGCTGTTCCTACGGACAAGAAGAGGACGACGAGAACGAACTGTGAGAGTCACCCCCGCGTGTCAATGCGGTCCTAATTGTATAGTAATTCTGTTAAATTGTAACGTCACATTTTGCAGCGGATGAAGTCTCACTTGCTCGCACGTTTTGTAGGTCGCCCACATATACATACACGTATACAAAGATATGGGCGATGTTAAAATTAGAAAATTACGTTTAAACCGCTGCCAGAAAGTTGGCAAATGGCGGAATCGTTGGACGAAATTTAATTTTCTACGTTAGCCTGCAGACTGTTAAATTGTAATGTGTTTATATCTATATGTAAAGTAGCCAAGTAACTGCAGAAGTATTTACAAAATTATATATTATATATTATATGTATTTTTGTTCTACAATTTCAACACCTATTTTAAAATATTGTAAGCCGGAAAATTTGCAGAAATATTAGAAAATATATTTCCTAAACTTATAAAGTGATAACAATGATTGGATGGTTCAAGTTGTTACACAGGGGCAGCTAAAGAATGTTAGTTCATTATAGTGTCGTCATAGCGGTTCAAAAAAAAAATTGCAACTTATACATTTTTTTGTAAAGAAGTGGAAACTTTACCTATGACTAAGGCTATAGAAACGAGTGCTTTCGAAGTATCGTACCACTCGATTATTATCGATATTAAAAATAATTAATGTAACTGCTTACTATTTTAGTTTGGCTGTGTTCTTGATGTAGAGTGACGCAAAAATTCGCTGTAGCATTTTGTCATTAGCATGTCTTCCCATGCTGACTCAGTTATACTCCAACGGCGAAGTGAAAATGATGTGGTGTTCGTGAATTTAAAGCGGTATTTCGCATCATATTCGCATTCTTGGGTTTCAGCTGAATTGGTTTGAAAATCGGCATTCTTATTTATAACTACACATAATTTGTTGTCAATCTTCCTATACTATCTGTTAGATAACCTAACGAGTAATCTACTATGTTTGGCGCTTCATGTCATGACAGCTTGGTGTTCTCTAATTTGGAAATAGTATCTAAAAGAAATGAATAATTTTCGGAAATTCGATTTTTATGTATACATTTCGCCATCTGACACCAGCCGCTGACTTACTGGAATTGCTTGGACTTCTTGCGGATTTAAAATGTAATATACAAGGTTTAATAATGTGTAAAAATTTGTCATAATAACAAACGGCTTTAAACCACGTTCGCCATCTCGGATAAGCCTGTTTAAACTCACGAATGTGTTTTGGAGATTTAATAAAAACTTTAGTAGAAGCTATAAAATAACCTACTTTTGGTTAACTGTTTATAATAAATTCAGCTACAAGCTGACATGCATGGAGCAAACAGGTTACATGAAGCAGGTGAAGATTGTTTTAGTAAGCTTCTAACTTTAACCATGTTCGAATCTGTATTTGTAACCAATATCACAAGTTGGATGCCGATCAAGGTATTTTCTATAGTTTCTACTATCCTTGCCGGGTTTGTCTTCTGTATATTACGTAAAAGGAGAGGCAATGATGCCTCAGAGCGTTCTAAAATGCGCATTAACATATTTAAAATACAATTCTTTCCTGCATCCGTTGTTTCATCTACCGTCAGCCATCTTTTTGATCTTTTAACTGTGTGTTTATTTAATCCATAATCGTATTTTTCACCCGATGAAAATTATATTATAATTGACCTCTTGCCATCTTCATTCCGGAATGTATTTCCCCCGACATTTTGGAAATTCTAATATATTGTGGAATGATGCACACACTTAACATATTGTGGTGGAAAATCTCAGGCTCGTTAAAATTTTTAACTGGGTTCTTTGAATTAAAATTTTGACTTATTTGTTTTGGATTAAGTGAAAATGTTTTCTAAATAAAAATCCCAAATGTAAAGTTGAAAAGAGCAAATATATTAACAAATAAAAAGAAATATATACCGCTTTTTTACAAAAGATGTTTTTACAGAAAACCTAAGGCAATCCCTGACTAGCTAAACTTGAAATATTCTAATTAATTTACGAAACTAAATATGAGATCGAAAGATAGAATTAATTTTGAAGAACTTAAGAAGATTCGACGTCTTTAACCTTTGAAATCGTACTCACTGGCTCGCTTTTAGGATGGACTGGCCTTCGGCTTCCAATATAAGTGTCCGGAGCTTCCAGATTTTATATGTAGTATCAGCTGATACACTTTATTATTGGATATAATACGAAGATATTTATAAATTTTTGGAGTTATATGAGAAAAATAACGACTTATTCTTTCTTAGGAGAAAAGATGCCAACATCTCTCACTTTTGTTCCCGATCTTCATCTGTCTGTTCTTCTTTTGCTTTATATCCATGGCAACGCATTCGTTCGCCTCTATGGTAGGCCACTCAGTACACACGCACATACTCGATATGTGTGACATTATAAAGGAAATTGCTGCCAGTCGTGCCATCGAGAAATTTCGAAGATTATGAGTACAATTTCGAAATAATGCATATTCATACAATGTAATTGAAATGTGTGAGTACTGTATATTAAACGTCTTTTAAAGATGAAATTTTGAAATATTTATTTACATAAGAAATATGTTTACGAAAAGCGATATATAAGATAAACGATAGTAAAGTTTACGTCCCCTCTGCACATGTTGTTGAAGAGACTTTTTTTAAACAAGGCAAATTGTCAATAATTAGTTATTAAAGGATACCCAAAGTAGATATCTGTAAAACTTTTAAAAGAAATCTGTGCAGATTGAATATCTGTGTTTAAAATTTCATAAAGAAGGAGTACTGACGGTTCTTCGCCTCCAACTTCTAACATCAACCAAAATAAAAGTTAACGGCGAGCATCAAACAGTGACGGACGATATATCTGCAATAGGTGAACTAGTAAAATTATAGAAGAAATTCATTGGTAACTAAAGGAGAACAATTTATATCATTACAATATGTATAAATAAAGTTATGTAAAAAATAATAATATGGTACATCACATTGCGCATTTAACCGGTATTATTTGCTATTAACATGTTTTTTACACACAAAAATACTGTACGGTAAAATGTTGATATTGCAAACAATATATTTAATACTAGTGCCAGTGTATTCTAATGTCGGAAGTGGGTTAAGAAATCTATTAATACTCGTCTAACATAACAAAGAACGCCGTCGATTCGCCATCATCAATCTACTCCAACATTCATGCACATACTAACCATACGCGTATGAATCTCGGCTTTGGATATGTCCGACTGTTTTCGAAATATATCATCAGGCCGTTATTGCTGGCTGTTCTTCGGTTGTTGGGTACTCTGTCATGTAAAAATTCTGCAATATTTAACGTCTTGATCATCTTGTCGTGATCTTCAGAAATGAAGTATTTTACTTCACTTCTCTAGAAGATATTTAATCTTAAATACCTTAACTCTTGACGTGATATTGTTGACGAAGGATTATAATTAGAGTTGCTTGCGCTATTTCCTTATATTTAAATATTTTAATTATATACGTGCTTCAGGTACTAACCTAATTGTATTTTAAATTCCTTTATTGTTTCTTAATTTATCGCTTGTCATTCTTCATTTATTAGCTTATCAAGGCCGCAGGTTCAAAAAGTTTTCCAAAAACTACGTATATGCAAAATCGTAATTCCAACAGAATAAACACTTCAGACCAAAATTATTATGATTATAACTTCGAAATTCAAATAAAAATAACTATCTTGAATTTTATTATTAAACACGATATTTATCTGTGAATTGGTTTCATATCTTATTACGTAAGCAGTACGGAAATTGAATTAAGGAAATGGCTATAATTTATTCATTTCCGAAAATTACTACGTTCGTTGTAATTGCTGAAAAAATGTCTTTTTTTGGAATCATTCCCGATTATAATTTCTGTTAGAAAAACACGATCTTTTATCGTATCTCAACAATTACAGCTTAGGTAAAAAGTTTGGTTAGACTGTTTGATTGTCTTTCTAACTTCGCTAATATCCATGATGCCCACACTAAACGTAAAAGAATTTCATCCGGTATATTACGTTACATGCAAGCACTGCTACATAGAATAAGACGCATCACACATGCAGAAGCGTCGCTTATAAAATTGATTTAACTGGAGTACCGCGAAATTTGAAAACTAAGTTTGTAACTTCCAACACTTCGATAACATAGATTGCCTATCCAAATTATTATACAAATTGCAATAATACATGCATATTGGCAATTGGGAACATGTTGTGCATCTATAGCCGGAGGCGTTGGAACTCCTAACTTAATTTTCCATTGGCTTTTCCATTATGTCTTACATGTTCTTTGATAATGTTCGCCGCGTTAAAGTGGGTCGTTACAACGAGGCTAATTGTTAAATTGGGCGTATTGCTCTTGCGACGTATTTCGCAAAACGGAGAAAAGACGCGAATGCAAGAACTGAACGGAACGTCGTACGGGTTTGTTGTCTCCAATTTAGAATTAACTCCTCGCTTTTGTCTGTTATAATAGAAGAAATATTTCAAGCAATATACAGCTACATGCTGTTACCTTTTTATAAGGCAACTCGTGTCAACTATTATTCTTTAAATATTACGGAAATATTGGCTACTTGTGTAAGGAAAGCATCTAAATAAGCTTAAAGGAGAATGATCGTCGTTTTCAAAATGTATTTTTTTCCACTGCAAACTGTGAGTTGCCACAGCAATTTTTTTTTTACCGATTAGATAATGTGGCAAGCACAGCCCATCATTATAATTTTTTAACGGAACGTTTTTGACTCGCAGTGAGTTTATATCAAAATGTAGGAAAAATAAAAAACGGGACCAATCTCACTGTATCTCAAATAATTTTATAAACAATGGCTAGTGGTTTCGTGCAAATTTGCACATCATCAAGTCAAGACATTCCAGAAAAGATGCAAACAACACCATTTACAGCATCACTGCCGTAAAAGAGCCTCTAACATCATGCTGTGGGGGTGTTCTTTATGGTATGGTGTATACCCTTTACACAAGATAGAAGGCATAATGAATGCTGATGTCTATGCAAACATATGACAAACGGTTATTCTGCTATATGCAAATGAAGTAATCTCACTAAGATGGTTACACGAGGGCGACCTCAAATGTTTCCGGAATCGACAAGAAAAACACGGTATTGGTGTGGTTCTTTATTTTTATTTTTCGATGCGGTCTTCTCGAAGGCCTGGATTGGTCTTCTCGAAGACCTGCACTTTTTCAAACGGCGCTCCAGTCTCTTTAAGCCGTCGGAAAAGTAAGATGACCTCCTCATTTGAGGCAAATCTCTTTCCTCCCAGTGATTTTTTCAGGTTTGAGAATAGGAAGAAATCGCTGGGGGCTACGTCCAGGGAATATGGAGGATGAGAGACTAATTAGTAGCGCAACTCATTCAATTTGGACACGACGATGTGGATGAATGAGCCGGTGCATTGTCGTGGTGGAAAAGCACTTTTGTCCGTCGCAAACGAGGCCGTCCTTTCTTCAATACTGCATTGAATCGGGTCAATTAATCGCTGTAGTATTATCCCGTGATCGTTCTTGCTTTCTGCAGATAGTCGATGAGGGACACACCTTGGCAATCCCAGAAAATTGTCGCCATGATCTTTCCGGCCGATGGAACGGTCTTTGCTTTCTTCGGAGCCGATTCGCCCGGAATAGTCCATTGCTTCGATTGTTGCTTGGCCTTCTGTATGTAGTCAGGAAGAAGTCCCTTGGATTACGTTGGATGCTGGCCAGAGATTCCTTCGAAACGGTCACCTGATTTCGTTTTTGCTCCGGTGTGAGCAAACGCGGTACCCATCGCGCCGAAAGCTTTTTTATATCCAAAACTTCGTATAGCATATGGCCAATGCGTTCTTCTGAGATGCATGTTGTCTCTGCTATCTCTTTCAGCTTCAATGTTCGATCGGCTAACACGGCATCATGAATCTTGTTGACCATTTCATCGTTGGTTGCGGTTTTTTGGGCATCCACTGCGTGGTTCGTCACTTGTGCTTGTGCAGCCACGTTTGAACTCGCTTACCCAGAAGCTGATGGTCGAAAATAATAGAGCACATCCGCCATGAACCTCTAGCAAAATATTTCGAATTTCCGTGGCCGTTTTGCCAGCCATTCAGAAGTGTTTTATCGCTGCACTAAATTCGACTTTATCCCTTTTTGCGAAACCGCCTGACTTGGTACACTCTTAAACAACAACTATTGACGTCTGAAATTTTAACAGTTGACATAGAAAAGGTTGCTGTTGTCGACCAATACATCCACTTCAACCTTTATGTGCCATCTCTTGCCGATTTTCGTCATAAAAAGATCAAACCTCAACGACTAGGGAAAAATGTCGAGGTGGATGCAATACCATGTGTTCATAAGTTAAAATTGAGCAAGGCTGAGTAACCACAGTGTTGAAAACATTAAAAATGCTATTTACACTTTAACCTTTAACAATATGAAGAAAACATTATACGAGGAAAAGGTTTAAATCAAATGATATGCTATTTTGCAGGGCTTTGGAGTAATAGCAAATTGGAGAATGATAGAAGTTAAATTGGAAAATTAAAATATTGTCTTCATTTATAACTCGACTAGTTAGAGTCTTCATCTTTCTGGATCGTCCTCGTAAAGCTTCTTGATTTCATGTGTTTTATTTGAGCTTATACATTTTAAGCCATTCTTTGCAAATTGGCTATTCAACCTACTTATCCCAAACATTCCTCAATGTTCGAACGTAACGGATAAATAAAACACTCAGTATAATATATAATATTAACGACATGTATTGAATAAACATTAAAGCTGTACAAAATTATACAATATACCTATACAATATACCTATACAATATGATACACAATATACATGGTATGTAGTCGTGAAATTCGTTGTTACACATGAAAATGAGTCTGCGGATGAACGACAGTATGACTTAGACATCCACAACCTTTACCATTTACCACCGTCCAATCCGCCGAGTCCTCTGCCTCCCAAACCTCCTAACCTTCCATCATCCCAGTCGGCGCGCGCGTAAACCTCAGGATGGTATGCCGGGCCTTTCCTGATCACCTTAGCGTTGAATCCGTTCTTGTCGTCAGCTTCGTAACGTACAATTCTAATGGTACCATCCGGCTCCTTCAAGGAGTATTCTCCCTCGACGACGTCGCCGCGTCTAATTTCAGCTTGTTGCTTTCTATCGCCTGTGTGACCATCGGAGACTCCATAGTCGAACTCGTACTTTGGTGGCGAGTAGTAGTCTACGCGTTTGCCGCCCCAGCCGCCTTCTTCGCCACCCAAATCTCCGCGACCACCTAGACCACCGATCAAACCTACGCCGCCTATGCCGTCCAGGCCGCCCAGGCCGCCCCACGAAAGAGCACCACCGTGAGCATACGCCACGTACACAACCAACAACGCTAAGGTGATTCTAAACATTTTCGTTTGATCGTGAATGTTGTACTGACTGATACGCAGATTCGGCCGTAATTTATATCAATGTCTGAGTATAGAGCGTACAAGTAGCTCGTAATCCGCAAGAAAAAAAATCCACCCCATATGAGTGCATATTTAACTTTCGAAAGTGTGACAAGTGTTAAGGCTATAAACCTTTATCATATGCGTTACGCTTGTATGCATACATATATCGGTGTTAATGGTGTCTTTGATCTAAATTGTTTCTATTTTTAAATAGAAGCAGCGCGCTATTTCGTGCATAGTTACAAACGAATTTGTGTAGGCATAATTCGAAGATTTTTACTTTCTCGAAAAGCCCAAGTATTTATGCTAATAATTTAATAGTAGCAATATTTAAATCGACCACTTGCTAGCGTATTTATCTGCATAAAGGTATGATGTAATACTTCGAAATGTTTCAATTATTCTAGGTAAATTAGGATAAAATACGTTCAAGTAACGTTATAAACAGAATAAAGAGTTCTATTTTATGGCAATTACATTTTCAAATAATGATTAATTAAACCATGTACGTCATGCTCATTTTTGCAGAGAAAATAACTGATATCACTCACTCACTCGCATTCAATATCAAAAGATATATATTTTAAAGCGGAAATTTGAAACCAATGTAGCACTTTCGAAGCAAAGTAAAGCAGCCTATGATTATATTTTTTTAATGGAACGATTTTGACTCGCTGTGAGTTCATATCAAAATGTACGAAAAAAAAGTAAACGGAAGCAATCTCAAATAATTTTATTAAACAATGGTTACCGGTTTCATTCGAATTTGCACATAATCCAAGGCACTCCAGAAAAGATGTAAATAACACCATTTACAGCATCATGGCAGTAAATTAAAGCTAAGAACACAAAGATAAGATTATATAACTACGTATATAAGTCAGAATGCCAAAAATGGGCAATTACAAAAACTACTGATAATTTTGTTGTGCATAAATGCGTATGTAGCTGTTAGTTTCATTTAACTTTCAATATATGGCAATGAATAGGATTGGCCAAATCTTCAGCACGCCAGGTCCGGACTCGCCTGCACCCAAGACCGATCCGAAATTTGACCAAGTTCTTTGAACCAATTTGTTACCCCTGCTGTGTATACACGTATGGTGCATCGTACTATGCGTCATAATGTATTTAGTCAATTTTCGTACCGGTCGGGCATGCGGGCGTCCGGATCTGGCCTTCTGAAGATTTGGCAAACCTTAGCAAAGAATAATCTTTTAAAAAGTTTTTGTGTTGTTTCTGGTTTATGCTTCCTTTTACAGAACGTAACAGCTCTGAGCCACATACTATGTTGATGTTTTACTGTTTTCGTGATTTTCTTTACAACGTTCACCTGAATGTCTTTTAATACATTCACCTCGATTTTTGATTTTCCACGAAATATAATCTGGAGAAAATAAATAAAAAACAAGAATTTTCAAAAATTACGTTCATTAAGTTTTTATAATAGATATTAATCTTTATCTTCCTCTTGTCATCAACAGTGGAATCCTCATATTGTTTAGCTCAAAAGTAATAGGTTTTATTCATGTTTTCTGTTAATTTTGATTTTTTCCTGGATTTATTACAGTTCCTATTGGATATCATTTATGATCTGATTACATAGTGAATATTTTTCCTAATTATGTTTGTTATAAATGAGAGGCAGCAAACTTGTTTATGAAAGAACTTTAATGAATGTATAACATACATTAAAGTTTATAATGCAGTTACATAAAACAATGGTCAAAAACCGTACATAGCAGAAAGTAAAGACCTAAGAATAAAGAACTTGAAAAATTACCTGGTAAAGAAGAAACTGATGTGTGTCTAGCTGTGCGCCTACTTATGCGTTGCGCGGCGCACAAGGCGTGACTAGACACACATCAGTAAGTCTGCAGCTGTAAACAGCGACAGACCAGTTCCAGAAGATGACGAGCGCGATCTTGTTGAAACGTTGAAAAATTATTCAATCAAAATTTTATATCACAAAATTCAATGTAATTATTGTAAAATTTTATACAATAATATTTAACACCCACGCATATACACAGAGCACATAGAAAAGATCACATCCAAAGCCTACATCTCCATCTCTGAAATCATATAGGAAATATTTTCGTTGCCATGATGACCTCACTGTAGTCATGTGTCGCCTAATGTCTAGATCTACTAGCGGTTTGCGAGCGCGATCGACAATAGACACGCGAAACAACTGACGAATAGCGTCTGTAGAAAATTTCGAGCATCAATATAGTTTATACGCTGCTTATTTACGCGAATTTCGCAAATTATGAGGAAAATACCTTAAAATTTATGTAGAAGTTCTGTGCAGCTTAATAGTAGTATACTCTAAAAAGTTTTCTGTCACATATTTTTCTTCATTCTGCACGTTGTGATATCAGGTAAGCCTTACATACAAATATCACCCCTAACTCTTATCGTTCGAGAATTATATATAAAATTGAAAATTAATCAATTCTCGGAGTTGGGTTTTACTTCTTTAAACCGCCTGTAAAAAGAATGTCCCCTTGTATATCTAAACACACTCTACATTCCTACCAAGTTTCATTCAATTTTGAATTTGATATTTGGAGAGATTTCCTTGTTAGTTCAGCAGATAAAACGATCAATTACCTCAGAATAGAAGGAGGCTAATCCAAATACAGTATCGACGGTCACCGTAAATACATATTTCCTCTGTCCATGTCGTTTTCTGTATTGCCGATGACGGTACGTATTTATTACGAAGCTGATGAACTGAGAAGTTTAATCGGCCTAATTATAACGCATCGGGTGAAATACTTCATGCTAGGTTTTGTATTCGGTAAGTCTAGAATCCTATACTGCTCTTTGACTCGTAGTGAACTGGGGTATTTAATCATTACTTGATATCGCTGCTACGCTTGTAGGTAGAGCGAGTACAATCACAATACATGATACATACAGTACACCAAATACATACAAGTAATGGTATTTATTCTGAAGGAAATATTGACAATCAATAGCCTTCTTCACAGAAATAACATGAAATCGTTTCATTCTGAAAAAATCTGGAGTGAATTTTGTCAGTAAATTAATATATAATACTCCAAATTATTGCAACATGCACCGTTTAACATTCTAAGGCGATTCAGACGTCGTGTAGCAACACTCTTTACCTCAATACCGTACCAATGTTTCTTACCTATCCTTTATGTGTATATTGAATCTACAATTATGAAGTTCTAGTTTAAAAAAATTTTAACATTGTCAAAATGATTGAGTCGATCGATAATGAAGAAACAACATCAAAGAGCAAAATTTACAAATTGAAAGCAATTGCGATGATTTTTTATAAATTGGTCGAATAAAGAAGAAAATTTGCTGTACCAAGTTAAAATTCAACCTTATACAGATACACACACACACACAAGGTTACTATTGAATTATAGGCAATTACACTATTTGTATGAAGTTTGTTCAAATTGTTATTTTCTTTTTTTGTAACTAAATTTGGTGCGCGAAAAACTATAATTTCTTCAGCTGTTGGTAATTTTACAATATATTTGGAAATTAATGCAATGTATTATAATCGATATCGATATAAGTGTGGTGATGGAAACTTTAGCAGCTGAACTAAATTAATTAAATTCTAAAAAGAACTGGGTATTAGACTGGTATATTAGAGAACAAGAACAAAATTAAGGCAGCTATAAATATCAATGGGAGTATTAGGACTACATCAATATACTTTTTTTGGAAATTCTTAAAATTAGTTCTAATATAATAAGCGAATAAATATAGCTATTATATAATAAGCGAACTATTTCCGGAATTGGACCGTGTCTTGATGAGGTACAAAATAAGAGTAAGAGAAAAAGGAAATAAAAAGAAAAAGAAAAAAGAAAAAAAGGGGGAGAAAAATAGAAAAGGTGAAATAAAGAATAAGAGAAGAAGAGAGAGAAGAAAAGAGAGACGAAAAGAGAGAAGAAAAGTGAGAAGGGAGACAGAAAAGACGTCGAGTTACCGTAACCTTCTGCCAAAGTTGTTTCGCCTCTAGCGTGGTTTACACGTCGAGTTACCGTGCCACTTTGGTTTCACTGTTTTCCTCTGAAGAAGTCTCCTACGACGCAGGCGGAACGTCGAGATCCCACATTTCCTTTCTTCTTTTTCTTCTTTTTTCTTTCTTTTTTTTCTTTCTTTTTTTTCTTTTTTTTGTCTCTCTTCTCTCTTTTCTTCTCTTACTTTTTATTGCACCCCATTTTTTCATTTTTTCCTTTTTCCTTTTTCCTTTTTCCTTTTTCCTTTTTCCTTTTTCCTTTTTCCTTTTTCCTTTTTCCTTTTTCCTTTTTCCTTTTTCCTTTTTCCTTTTATCTTATTCTTTTTATTTCTTTTGTCTCTTACTCTTATTTCATTTTTATATCTTGTTATGACACGGCCCAAAGATACTCGCTTTCACTGACACTGACTGTGGAAGCCTACGTATTCATGATATTATATTTGAATTGCCCATCAGTAAACTTAACTATACTATCTTGCGTGTTCTTTTTCCAATTTAATTCGTAAATATATTGCCAGAAGCAACACAATCTTTTGTTATATCATATAAGTTACTGGAATAGCTATTCTTAACACCATACATTCAATACCGCCTATTTCTCGAATCACAAACTCTCCCCCAATCTCGCTTACTCTTCGCGTGACGTTTCATCTATTACAAATTTAATCCATTCCATCCGTAGAATTCACCATTTTGTTTCCGTTCCGTATTTCCCAGGTTGTGCGGCCGTAGTTCGGGTCCGGGTATGCGTGGACTTCGGACAACCCTTTCAACTACCCTCACGGCCTACTAATTTCGCATGGAGGGACCGCTGTTAAATAATTGCAAGGCAGGGTGACCTCTAGAGACCCGTGAAAGATGATGCTGTACGAGTAGGCTACTAATATTACAAAATAACGTCGAAAAAGGAGAGCGTCGGTTCTTTTTAGGCTAAATGAACTTTTAGGCTTTCACCGGCGACCTTTCGCGTCGTGAGGATCAAGGAAACGGACGTGGATGAAGTGAATTATTTATTAAAAAGAAAGGAAGAGGTTGGACAAGTTAACTGTGAGCTAAAAACGTCGTTTCTTTTTTTTTTGTAAAATACAGCCTTTCAGAGCGCTGCGAAGAGGTCGGTGGAAATAATTAGCCGTTAAATATTTCTTAATTAAAACGAAATAAGTGACTTAGTGAAATTGATAAATATTGTACGCTTTTGGCATATAAAGGTAGCGGATACTGTTTAGCTCTGAGGATATTACGTTGAGCTACATTCTTCGTATTATATTTAATTAAAGTATATTGAAAACATTACTGTTCATTGGGATTTTTCCTACAGTTCCAATTTTAGTATCAAAGCATTTTGAGAAGAAAATTCATGAGCGCTACATTTACTACTTATTGCAGTAATTAATTAAATTAAAATCTAACAATTTTGGAAGCACTAAAATTATTGACAACAGTTCACAAGTTAGAAAAACCGTTTTTAACTCGCTTGGCAGCACAGCATGACAATTATCAGCACGGTTACTTCTCTCTTTATACGCTCTAAAAGTTATACTAATTTTACTATCATCACCCAGTAGTATTACTGGGTGATGATAGTAAAACAGTGTCAAATTTGCAATGGCAAGTAATGTAAATTTTAGTTTACTGGGTTTCTAAAGGATTTTTAGCATTCAATAAAATATTCCGGCAAAACTACCATAAGCGTCCAGAAGAAGGTGAGAGAGGTCTCGTCGAAACAGCACACGCAGCCAGAAACCCCGGAAATTATTATATAAATACATACACTAGGGTGACAGAATAAAATAGACACCTACTAATTAAAAAAAAGATTCTATTCTCGTTATATATACAAAATATTTTAACATTTTTAAATTAGACTAATATTTTGTCGATCCACCTTTACTTGCGTGAAGTGCCGCGAGTCGTCGTGGCATAGAATCTATTAAATGATTAATGGTGTCTTCTGGAATATTTAACCGCTCTTCTGTAACAGCTGCCACGAGTTCTTCCTTATTGCAGGGTTTTCGGGGTCGTTTCGCCATATTTGTCTGGATTATGTGCCAAACATTCTCTATCGAATTCATGTCTGGTGATTGGCCTGGCCGTGGTAAAATCCGAATCCCCTGTTCCTCTTTCCATGTGGTTGTTGTTCTTGCTTTGTGGCAGGGTGCTCCATCCTCCATAAATGTGGCGTCTTCTTTAGATAAAATGGCGTTGTCGAATATCAGTAGTAGTCCTTCTGTTAATATTTGGATATATTTTGCCGCATTTATATTTCCGTCGCAGGTTACTAATTGCGATCTTCCACCATACCATATCGCGCCCCACACCAGGATGTTCACACCGCCGTATTTCACCGTCTGGTGCAAAAATTTGTCGTCCAGTTGCTGTGACGAACGTCTCCATACCCACGTACGACCACTATCACTGAATAGGCAGTATCTGCTTTCGTCTGAAAAAATGACAGACCGCCAAAACTCTTCGGGCTTCGTTCGCATTTCGATTGCCCAAGCCATTCGGCGCCGTTTTTGAAACGCCATAAGGAGAGGTTTTTTTTTTGCCACCCTTTTATACATCCCCACAGTGTGGAGGTATCGCAGAACGGTACGCTGACTTTTCTGTGAAGTTGCCGCAAGCTCAGCTGTACTTTTTTACGGTTCTCTTAACACTTTGCGCACAAGTACCCTTTTATTTCTTTCAGAAGGTCCGGCACGACCTGGTCTCGGCTCCACTGTTGTTTTTTCCTTGCGTGTAAATTGTGTAATCACACGTTTAACTGTGGACAACGGAATATTTAAAAATTTACTTATTTCACTTGCGAAGCGCCGTGCTCACTCTGGCCAACGATGGGACACCCTGGGTGAAGTCGCTAATATCACTCGAACCTTGTAAGCGAGGCATGTTTGGAACGATACTAAATTATGACGAATTCCTTCCGATACATCTACCCCTACCCTAATGACAAGAGAAAGTTCTTAAGTCATTCTTTGAATTTAGTTGTTTACATATTTATACCGTGTTATCTGGTGTCTAATTTATTCTGTCACCCTAGTGTATATATATATTTGTGGTGGAAAATCTCAGGCTCTTAATCTTCCAAATGGGTTCTTTTATTTAATTTTTCTTTTCGTTTTAAATTGGAATATAGTATTTAATAATTGAAATAACCAAATCTCAAAATAAATATATCGACAAACCACAAATCAATTCCTGTCTAGCTAATTTTATAAATTATAAATAAAATACAAAATGAAATGAGAGCAAGGGAACAGTAAATTTTGAAAATCTATTATAATTTGAAGTGTTTAATTTTGTAATCGTACTCACACTCACACGTAATATCTTGTATTGTAGGTCTTCGGCTTCCACCAATGTGTTCGTAACTCCAAATTGTTATTATAATATCAGTCGATACACTATTTGACTTATATATAATATATATTCGACGATGTATTACGATTAATTCGAAAAACAACAAATTTTTCTCTGGAGAGGCGACTTCGACGTGTGTGACACAATTTTTACTTATATTCAGCTCGTTACCGGGGATACACACATTATATATAACTTGTTTGTCTATATGTTAGGCCACACAGTAAACACACTCTTAATGGAATGAAATTATTTGCAAGTAATACTACCAGGCGTGCCATCCATCCGACGTACGAATTTTGAGAAAATTGTGATATAATTTCGGGATGATACATATATTCATAATATTATAAAAATATGTGAGTGCAGTACATTAAACGTCTTTTAGAAATAAATTTGGAGGAAGTTATTATTGCATACAAAAATATATTTACGAAAAGCGGTATATATATACATATGTAGTAAGTGATAGTGGAGTTTACGTCTTTACTGCACATGTTGTTGAAGGGACTCCTTTTTTATACATTAAAACTGTAGATTATATGTCAGTAATGAACGACTAAAGTAGATATCTGTAAAATTTTATCTACAGAAAGAAAACTGTACGGAATAAATATTTGAAATAAATTCAATGAAGAGGGAGTCCTAGCAGTAGCAATATTTCATTTAATTAACAATTGTAATTAAAATTTTATTAAAATTGTTAGTTGCCGCTGCCACTACTACAAATTAAAAAAGTTTAACAAAGAAGAAGGAAAAAAAGATACTTTAAAATTACCTGTACTGAGATAATCTTACATATAATTTGTAGTAAACACAACATTCATACACCACACGTATTCGTGATTGGATTGGTTAGTTGGGAATAGCGCAGTAATAAATTTTTATTGGGCGGCATCATTCATGTGAATAAGAAAGCCGGTAAATTGCGTAGGTACTGGGTGATGATGAGAACTTATACTATAGTTGCGTATTTTTGAAGATAATTAAGTAATAATTATACTGGGATGTATTTGTTTGTAGCAAATCAGTTTTAACATAAAATAATATGCAAACATACATAAGGAGGAAACTTTTATTCGCAAATGAAACCTTTAATACATGGGGTGTAATTCTAATTCGCAAACGAAGCTTTTAATATGCAGGGCAACCTAATATAGAAGCCTGAATATTAAAAGCTTAGATTACGAATGTATACAGTGAAAATGATTGTATATACACTACCGTTCATAGGTTTGATTGCACTATATAAAATAACAAACAAAACCAATACTGTTTGCGAGAAATTCATTAAAGAAACAAACTTTACTCACAACTTAAAATATTAAAAACAAAATAGTACAATCTAATACAATACACACTGTTATAATGTTTCTTGAAAGTAACCTCCTTTTGCTTTCATAATTGCCTGATAGATACGCGACATCCTTAGAATTAATCACTTCAAATACGATATATTTATAGTATTCCACACTTCTTGCAGAGCATTCCAGAATGCTGGTTTCGGAGACTTTTCCGGACCCCACGATCTAAGTGATTCCACAAGAGCTTAATGGGGTTGCAATAACGGATCTGTGCTAGTCACTCCATTAAGGACAGAACTTTTTTAGAAGATTTATGAAATTTTTGAAAATAAGCTTTAACTACCTGTGTTTCGGTGTGTTTGGGATCGCTATGTTGCTGATAAATGGATCCTCCTCACATCCAGTTGGTGCCACATCGTTTTCTAGGTTTCTCAAGTACACATCTTTTGTTATTCTTTCATCTATTTTAATTAATTTTTCCATCTTTCCGCCTTCAAAGCAACCCCGTATCATGAGGCTTTCTCGTCCGTGTGTCCCTGTTTTTTAATACACTCATCTAGCATACTTTCTCCAGGGTGGCCATGAACAAACGTGCTACGTTTGCTTCCGAATTTAGGTTCCAGTTTGCATGAGCTTCCGCCAAATTTAGTCTTTTCTGTTGTGTATAGAACTTAATCGTGGTTTTCTTGCTGCTATACCACCCACCACAGCGGATTGTATTATTCTCCGTTTTACTGTCGACATATTTACTGGCTGATGGCGTTGTAAGTTTTTTTTTTGTATAACCATGGGCGGGGCTTTAACCCTGAAGAGCAATTCGGCCAGTACTTCGCCTTTCATGCACCCATGTGATTTTAGTTCACTCGACCGGGTTGTACTTCAGCAACAAAGTCCATAATCCGCTCGAGTGGTAATTTTCCTAACTTGGGTCCGTCAAGCTGAGCATCCCCAAGGTGAACTTGTCTTTCCTTGCAGACTGCAGGGCAGTCGACAAGAAGGTGCACAGGAGTTTCCTCTGCTCTCCCGCACTTTCTACATGAAGGGGAGATTACTAGACCCATGCGATGCATGTATTTATTCAGTGCGCGGTGTCCAGTTAAGGTCGCTGTGAGTACTCTCAGTTTGGTCCTGCTCATTAGGACTGCCTTACACAGTCTTCTCTCGCCTGGATAAATCCCGAGATAAATTACAGTTTCTTAAACCAGTTGCAGTGGCGGAAGCCCAAGGATGGTCTCCATCGCAGCCATCGGCGTCGAGGCGATGGCCCCCGGCATTGTAAGTTGAACTCTGCCGTACTTTGCGGTGCCGTAAGGCGGCGATTTTTTAGGTAAATCACGCGGATGTATTGGTCGTTTCATTTTGTTGTTGATCTGGGTCTTCCACTTCACTTTCCGCTCTGAAGCCTACAGGTCTCTTCCTTTGGGTGCAAAATCTCAGGCTCTTTACTTGCTGAATGGGTAAAATTAAAATTAAGTTCAAATGTATATAGTATTAAGTAATTGAAGTAAATGTAAAATTTTATAAATATATTGAGAAACGAAATGCATATACACTACCGCTCAAAAGTGTTTAGGCACCCCTGTTTTCATGTGTTATTCATATAGTGTTATGTTTACCAAAAAAAACATTATAATAAAATGAAATACTTATTTAAAATGTAGTCCAGTAAAATAAACACCCATTATATCGCATAAGATTTATTATCATTTACCTGCACTTGGTCCGATTACCATAAACTGTTTATTGCGGTGCAATTACAGTAACAATCCCTCCGAATTTACTGAGTAAATTTAGTCATCTGTTAGATTGTAGGTAATAATGTTTAAATTACCTTCCTAGAAGATTATAGTGAAATCTGCAGTTGCAGTGTGGTCAGTTGCAGTGTGGTATTTACTCTTAATTTTTTAAAATGCCTCCGCGAAGAGAAATTAGTACGGAAACACGTGCGCTTATAATAGCTTACCATAAAAGTGGCATAAGTAATCGACAAATTGCCAAAAAAAAGAAAATACACCGCGCTACGGTTGACTATAACGTAAAAAAATATCGGGAAACTGGCAGTTTTCTTAATAAAAGACGGAGTGGAAGGCCAAAAGCGACAACATCTGCAGATGATCGCAGAATAGTGGTTACCAGCAAGTTAAATAGACGCAAAACAGCCCCGGAAATCACCGCAGAATTAAATGTTGGTCGCCAAAAACTAGTCAGTGTTTCAAACGTCGCCTACAGAAAGCTGGGCTCCATGGACGTATTGCGATGAAAAAGCCATTACTAAGCAAACAAAACAAGCAAAAGCGACTTAAATGGGCTCGTGAACACCAACACTGGCCCATAGAAGAGTGGAACATCGTCCTATGGACGGATGTGTCCAAATTTGAGCTGTTCGGAACCCGAAGACGCATATTCGTAAGAATTTCTGTGGGTGAAAGTGGCAGAGAAGAGTATATTGCTGCTACCGTGAAGCATGGTGGAGGTTCATCATTTGGGGCTGTTTTGCTGGCACTAGTGTAGGGGACATTGTGAAAATTGACGGTATATTAAAACAAGAAGGGTGCCGCGAAATTTTGGAGAACTACGCAATACCTTCCGGAATTCGACTTTTGGGTCAAACTTTTATCTTCCAGCAAGATAATGACCCAAAACATTCCTCTAAATTATGTAAGGACTATTTACGCCATTTAGAAGAGGAAGGAACTCTCAAAATTATGGAATGGGCTCCCCAGAGCCCCGACTTGAATCCAATCGAATTACTATGGGGAGAACTAGATCGGGAAGTACGGAAATCGGCTCCGACATCAGCTACTGACGTATGGAACAAATTGCAATCGAGTTGGACCTCAATAACACAAGAAACTCTGGCAAAACTTATTGCGAGAATGCCTCGATTGTGTGCTGCAATTATTAAATCAAGAGGAGGTCACATAGATGAAAGCAAAATTTAAATTAAACGTTTTAATCTTCACATTTATTTAATATATTTTTATTCATGTACATGTATCTGTACATAAAAAATAAATATTATTAACATTTTTGCTGAGTTTTTATACATTTTTGCTGTCAGTGAGAGCGCCTAAACACTTTTGAGCGGTAGTGTACATCGCTTTTTAACAGAATTTCTCTTTTAACATTTACTTAAAAAGAAGCTAAATTTGTAAATTATAAGGGAAATTTAAAGTAAGAGCAAAAGAACGGTGAATTTTGATAATTTATTACAATTTTAAGTGTTTAATTTCGAAATCGTACTTACACCTACTGTATCGTATTCTAGATTTCCTGGTATTCGGCTTCCAACAATGTATTCGGAAGTCCAACTTATAAAGAAAATGGTAGCTGGGACACTTTTCACTTCAAATAATTGTGAACAACTTCGACATCTGTGACTTTGACACTCTCGTTCTTTTATAATAGATCGTTTCCGGGGATACACTCACTATACTCAGCTTGTTTAGCTATATGAGTAAACACACTCTTGATGGAATGAAATCATTTACAAGTAAAGGCTGCCAGGCGTACCACCCATCCGACGTACAAGAAATTTTGAAGGTAATGTGTTTTTATTCCGAGACGATACTTATTTTAATAATTTGATAAAAATGTGAGTACAGTACATTATACATCTTTTAGAAGTAATTTGGAAGAAATTATAGTAGTAGTTATAAGTATATCTAAGAAAAACGACATGGTTAACGATAGTGGTTTTGCCTCTCCACTACACGTGTTGTTTAAGAGATTCTTATTTTCTCAAAGAAATTTGGAATTGTAAATTGCATGGTAATAATTAACAAGTAAACTAGATATCTGTAATATTCAATACGCAGAAAGAAAACTGTACGGAATAAATATTAGAAGTAAATTAAGGAAGAGGAAGTCCTAACGATACTTTGCCTCCAACAACGACAACAAAATAAGGCTGTGAATCAAATATATATATAATATATATTATGTAATATATGAAAATTTAGAAAAAATCATTGTTATTTTAAATAATAATACATATCATTACGCTTCGAACAAATAAACTAACAGTGTGCAATAGAGTCTTTTTAATGTAAAGTCTTACGCATTTCCAGTATCTTGGCAAAATATATTGTTTTCATGTTTGATTAGTTACCGCACATTAAACTATTGAATCTTTACTTTAGAAAATAAAGGTTATTGTAGATTATTATCTTTTATTGAAGATCCTTATCAATCTATTGGATGTTTTCCTTTCTATTTTTTTTTAATTAACTTATGCATCATTGTATTGCATATTATGAACACTATTCCCAACATATTTATAACATAAAGTGATATACTTCTTGTAATTATTAATACCCGGATAAGTTTTTAATTAATCAATTCCTTATTAGTTACGGCTTAATTGCGAATGCGGAACAGATTTTGGAAATTAACTTGGTTCGGATTCTCACATTAAGCTGCTCCCGTCCATATTGTCTCATCGTGCATTCGATACTCCATGATATACTTTTTCACGCTCATAAATTCACTAAGTAGGCGACATTTTCTTTTCATAATTACGTCGTTAACAATCCCTATCGGATATATCTAAAGGGTTGTATCGTCATATCGTCCCCCCTTAACGCCAATGGCGCAGAGTGGAACGATTTGACACCCTCTCACTATGTTATCTTCCGTTCGCCCCCAACGGGGATGGTTTCCATCATGAATTTAACCCTTCCCGCGGCGTCCTGTGCCTATATCTGAATATTCGCACCATAATTATAGATAATTGATAAAACTTACTTCTCGCCCGGCTATATATACACGTGGTGCGTTGGTTCCTCTCGGTGTAAATGTATAGTAATGAGTCATTCATGCGTAAATAAGCTAACCTTGAATGCGGTCGAACTGTAGTCATCAACGAGTTAGGTTGAGGGTTCTGAGTTGCCGAGTTCTCTTTCTTTGCGACCGTTAGAGAATTGATTGTGAGTGAAGGAGGACGTTGACGTTGCGGTAGATGTTTTTTTTACGTTGTCGAGATGCTGATTTCTGTGTTCGGGATTTATAATTTCCGTAACGTTTATTTAAATTAAATTTGCGAACATAAGATTTACGCCTCTGCAGGATATGAGCGTTCACACATTTCCATTTCCCGCTGGTGGAGGTGCCGGTAATAGAAATTACGGTTTCGGAATGTATTTTGCATCTGTTTAGATGGATGGTTGGTACATATGTTCATGCTTTGTTACTTTCTATCCTTAGGCATTTTTTGTCGCTACTAACTCAAACGTATTTACAGGTTATTTCGTATTGTTTAGAATATGAAATATTACTTCTTTGCAATCTTTTGGATGCATATTATACTCACGAGTTATATTAATGAATATTATTTGGATAAGTGACTTTGATATAGAAAATGTAGTTGACCCAACTATCTTAATGTATTGATTTTGTAAAAACGGTTTTAGAATTAAAACTTTAGCTCTGAAATACTACGAGGGCAATGTTCTTTTCAAACCCCGATAGCTCATAAAACCAAGATAAGTGTGAATAAGAAAATGAATTTATTACTGAAAGTTATGTACAAACATGGTTACTTTTCTACATGACCACCGTGGAGATTGATGGATTTGTCATGTCTATGGATGAGCTTTCCAATCCGAGACTTTGTTTTTAAGTTCTTCTGTATTCTGGAAGTTTTACTCTCCTAACCATTTTGTCAGTTCAGGAAAGAGATGGAGGTTACTTGGCGCTAAGTCGGGGCTATGCGCCGCGTACTCGAGCACTTCTCATCGAAATTGCTCAAGAAGTCGTTGGGTTACAGCAGCAAGAAACAGCTGCTTGAAGAAATTGAATTACACTGGGCAACTCACACTTGGCAGGAGAATCAATTGTAGCAGCTATGCTTACGTGCCCGCAACTCAGCTGAAAATGGTGTAATGATGTTGCAAGTAGCAGATAGGAGATCCGCAGTCACCTTCTAGGTATCCCTGTCTCGTGACCGTTTACAGGCACGAACGGAGATTGAAAAGAACAGCCTTCGTATTTGCTTCTTAGTTTTATTGCATGGAGATAAATAATGGTTTGTAGAGTTGGCGAGTATTATGCATTGAAAATGTGGTTTGTTCTTTCTTTGTATCCATTGCAATTTATAATAATAGTGATTATAGTAATACTAATAACAATAATAATAGTAGTAATAATAGCAGTAATAATAATGAGAAATGAAGTACTCAACTGTACAGTTACCAGATAAATTTGGAAATTGGACTAGGGTCGGTATGGGTTTTATGAATTCATGTATTCAGAATATTTCGTCTACAACAATAGAAACGAAATAATACAATGGTGAATAATTCTACTACATGAATGACACTACTTATGGTCGAGTTTAAGTACAAACGGTCATTGACGAGAGAAATCTTCTTCATTGTAGTTTTCTGCCGATGGAATCTAGAGTTGGAGATGGAATTCCGAAAACTTAAGCAAATACATTTTTTATAAAACCTATACACGCCGCAGTCCCGTTTCAAATTTGTCTGATTTTTAAATAGTTTTGGTATTGTTGCATGACTTCTGTGATAATCGGATAGTGGACTTTCCACCGCGATCTCCCGATTTGACGATTATGGATTATTTCATATATCCACACCTAAAAAATAGAATATTTACAAATTGTCCTCATATAATGAACGGATTTACTGAAATTATCCGAAATGTCTGCGAGAAAATTACACTACATTATTTAAGGAATGGCTTTAATAAGAACAGTGGCGTTATGTACAAAAAATGAGGGAGCTCACTTTGGACATTTAATGTAACTAATCTTATTTGTTAAACTTTTTAGTTTTTCAACTAGAATGTGTGTACTATTCGTCAAATAGATTTTTAGTCATCAGACATACGTTATCAGACATCTTCCGCGCGTGAATATTTGACATTGATATTAAATGAGGATAGTCAGATTAACCAGCAATCTTTGCTTATGTCATCAAACAATGACGAGCGCCTAAAGATTCATTTCATGAAGTATAGTTATTTGTCAAAACATCAATACCTAATCTGACAACCGCATGTTAACGGTGTAACATAAATTGAACCACCTACACGTAAGCACTGTCTCTAATGCCATAGTATAAGTCAATTTACACGTTTTTAAAGTTACCTCGCCAACTTAAGTTTAAAAAAGAAAAATTTCATGGTTTGTTAAAGGGTAAATTTAATCCATCATATGGCATAAAAATATACAATCTATCCTACGCTCATTCAACCCATGGTTACTGTTTCTTAGAAGTGCAGATGACTTCCGAATGCTGATGAATTTATGTATATCAAAGATTTTTTTTTGTTTTAACGACTAAGAATCAATATTCCAAGAAAAATATAATTTTGGAAATATGTAATTGATTTAAAAATTTAAAAACTTACAATAAGTTGTTACGATATCGTTCCATATTTATATCATTAAAGAATATTGGACCAATAATTTGTCTACGAGAAACAGTAAGTCAAACCCCTACTTTTGAGAATGCAAGTGTCTCTCCAGAATTTCATATGGATTTTCACTAGGCCAGATTATTTGTATACTTTTATATCCTCATAAAAAGGATTTGTGAAGAACATCATCATTATTTATCGTACCTAAAAACCATTGACAATAATTAAACAGGGTTGCGTGGTCAACGTGAGAAAAGTTCCTGCATGCAATGAAACTTATATGGAAATTCTTGTAGATTGTTTTTAAGTATTGCCTGGCATGTCCATATGAAAGTTGCGCTTGCTGTGAAAGCTTGTGAATAGATTCCTTAGATGATTAAGTTTGTCGTTCCTCAACATCTGCTATATTTTCAGCTGTCGGGGCACAGACCTTGTTTCACGAAATTTTGCCACTGATCCTTGAATAACTTGCCGCAAGCTGTTCTACCTGAAATTCATCTATTCATGGTTGCAAAGAGTACCACCATTCTACGTTTTCTAATTTTATGCTATTTCTGAAGTATGATTCGATAATGAAAACTTTGTGATTTATGGTAAACATTTTTTTGTCAATAAACCAATACAGTACACGTTGACAGTGACAAGTGTAGTTTATTTGTCACTGTCAATTCAGTACTCAGTACCAACAAGATATGTTGAAGAAATTATTTCATGGTTTACTAGAGGGTAAATTCACATGATCATATAGTATTTTGCTAAAGATTAGTGGATATTGCGAGGTTAAAAAAAAAAGATGAAAGTCAAAATTGTATTCATCTAGAATCAAGTTCAATAAATGAAACATATATATATATATATATATATATATATATATATATATAATAGCAATCAATAAAATAGCAACAAATAAAAAAATTATATTGTCAGATTGACAACAGTTGTGATTAAGTTATTTCTTTATATTAATTTGAACATGACAGGAGATAATTTGATACTTTATTCCGATCGGCTTTGCATAAGGGCAAAGCTGTATTACTAAAATTGTTGTTGCTGCATATTTTCCGATTTTCTAATCTTAAACGTAACGTATCTGCTATCATTATTCCTGAAGAAATGTACGTCCTGTAAATTAATATGAAGCTTCCGTTATAATTTACTTGTAATTATCAACGTATACATTTTCCCAAAAAAATGTCGGTTTCGGAAGGATTTGAACGTATGCCCTCTCACGGTCGAATATCTTGTCTAATGGTTAAAAAGTTCGCCCGGTAGGCGAGGAGGCATAGGTTTTAAATAATGCCGAGACCGATATTTTTCCTGAAAAATTTTAACATTGGTGATTGTATTTAACGTAATTAGATTAGCTACAGCAAAAATGTAGTAGTTCTTATTGAATTGTCTCTTTTGACATTTTAACTGTTTTATTACCTTGTTCCGTCCATATGAAATTTTAAGATGTTGCTTTTTAATATAATTTTGCTGCCGTGATGTTTATGGTATCATATGCATTTGTTTTAGTTTTATACTCCTTTCTTGGGGTATCTTGGACTGACCATGTGCAGACTTACACGAAACCGGTAGCCATTAATTAAATGGGATTTAAGATACTGTGAGATTAGTTACCTTTTTTTTTTCATTTCCTACATATTTTCCTATGTATTGAAGGGAAACAGGCTAGAACGCTGAAATAATATGTGCGCGTGAGCAAGTCCAAATTAAATTTATGAAATCAACTACAATATTCTTTAGCAAGACAATGAACTAGTTCAGCAGTGGATCAATTTCTTTTTAAAAATTATAAAAGTTTACAAAAAAATGAATTTATTTATAGCTGAGATGTTTACTGCAGCGGACACAGTCTTAGTTTTTTTTTTATTTTGTAAAAGTACAGATATCCCATAGTAACCATATTCTAATCGGGCTATTTGTAACATGAAGAAGAATGGGGGAGTGGAGAAATTAACACGTCGATTTGACGATGATGCACCCGCATTTACATTTTTGAGCCGTATCGGTGTCGCGTGCGTCTACAAATGTAGTCGATGCGGGAAAAGGGTTGCCACCGACACGATGCTGGCTGCGACTAAAAAGTGGAAAGAGGAAGGAGGCTCTCGCCAATTATTTTTTAACACGCCATTAAACCACAGTCTATTCATTCATTTCAGCGCGAGAACGGAAAGATGGTGGCGGCGTACAGCCAGAAACGCCCGGCTTTACCGGAGAACAAGGCGAGAAACTGCGAAAAAATTGTCGGAGGCATCAGACGCTTTTACTGAGAAGAATCCGGGCGTGAATGAGAATTTAATTACTGTCTGAGATTTACGTCGACGTTTCCATCGTACCGCAATACATTTAAACGGGTTTCTGGCACGCGAAAATGCTCATATAGATATTCGTTTCCCAGACCGTAGCCCATACATACAACACAGTACAATACAATACTTCCGAGAAACGGAGTACACATAAAGAGGAATTATAATACAAGCACAGCTATCCAGATACACTACCTCCCAGTAGAATCCGGATGTGGATTTTATTTAAATGCATATGACATCAAAAAAAGTTCATACTGAATTAATTCATAATATATACGATTCGCATTGACTCCAAGTAATATATTCGGTTGCCTTAGTTTTTATCAACGTTCTATTTAATTAATTCTAATTAAAAATTTCGTGACTCCGGTAAGATTCGAACCTACGACTCCTGCTCGCCGGATAGACACCTTCTTTGTTTACAGAACATTAGATCTAAGTAGTTATAGTAATTCGTTCCCTAAGACTCTGTGGTGTAAATATCTAATGCGCCTATCCGGCAAGTAGCAGTTGCAGGTTCGAATGCTATTGGACTAGGGAAATTTTAAACTGCACGAATTAATTTAATTGAGAGAATGCAACCAAACTCGAAAATTCAAATTCCAATGAAACTACATAAAAGGACTGAATTGTTTGATTTCGTAGTACTCTGTAAAAATGTACATGGCATTTTTATAAATCACCGAATTCAGTCGGTAATTAGGTTAATAATGGGAGTCCATACGCTGTTGAAACGCTGTGTTCCGAATAAATTATTAATTTGTGTGGTGTGGAGTTTACTTCGATACCTGTGAATTATATAACCGTACAGTCCTTGTAATCATTGTGGTTATTTTTATAAATAGTTCGAAAATTGTAATAGATATAAATTCCTTTGTGGAATATAATTTGAAATAGATTCTATAATCCCGAGAATGATTCCATTTTTTTCCAGAAAGAAAATATGATGGGGGGCCCATATCCCGTCTGATGTAATCTCTTTTTTTATTTATCAAAAATAAAGTCACTTTTACGAAAATAATAATAACAATAATGATGCCAATTTAACAATAATAAATTTTGGAGAAATAGTGGAGCACAATTAAAAACAGAATATAATGCTTTCGACACATTCAATAAACTACACACTATAATGTGTTTATTGACATTATAATCGTGATTAGTATCATACTATATAGTAATTGTGCTATGCTATAATCGTAAAAGTAGTCAGCATAAAAGCCTTGAAGACGCAAATATTGCTTACACAACGAATTACGCTTAATAGCAGGTTTTGTTACAAACACTACATTCAATACCTATTGCAAAACAATACTCCACAGGATTTTCAAAGAATCCCGGTTTTTCATCCAAGTATTTACTCTTAGACCATGAGTATTTGAAGGCGTAAAAAATATTGCTGAAGAAAACTGATTCTTGTCGTACTTCATAAGAATCACTGTATCTGAAAAAAATTAAAACAACATTTTTCTAAATTCTAAAACAAAACACATTTAGAGGTTGTACCATTGCTCTTGCTTTATATTTTGGTATACTTAAAGTGTTTATAGCTTTATCTTTTGTTCTCAAATTCTGAAGTTTGGGAATTTATTGCCTACTCCAAGAATCAATCAAAAGAATACTTTCTGGGCCGATATTTGGATTGAAAATGTCTATTAGCCAGGATTTGGAGTGATTTGAGGTAAGTTTTCCAATTGTGTAACTATGTGTTGTAAGTCTACAACACATAGTTACACATTACAGTCGCAAAGATTGCACAACACCTTCAACGATTTTTTGGCCGGAGTATACTTTTCGATCAAATCCGTTGTATCTTCTGATACTAGTGATATATGGTTTAACTTCGACAATAAAGTTACTGCGTAGCAATCGTAGGTTTTTCATCGAAATACGTTTAGAATAGACAATAAATTTTGTTATATTGCATGACACAATATGTACTTTCTTGAAATCCCATCTCCACCAATTGTTGTTTGACTTCTAAAGTCCATCGTCAAAGATCGACGCCATGAATTATTTTTCACTATCAATGCTATGTTGAAGTTTTGTAACAATATATTCTGTAATAGACTGTAATTTATCCGTATGAGTGGCACGTCTGTTACTGCTTTGTTCCCATCCATATAATTGGTATAGCGATTTTATTTTTTCGGAATAATTGTTTAAACTATTTACAGCATTAATTACAGTCCAATAATATCCCTCTTGTTTATCTCTCTATGTGTCTATAAGTTTTGAATCTTTTGCAGTTCAGTTAAGAATCACAGTTAAGTATGACGTGAAATAGTGCTACAGGTACAATTTCTAAATATAATGTATAATAAATTTTATTTGTACTTGAATGAATTTATGCTGCTTATGTCTTAAAATATTAATGTTACACCTTCGAGAATCTTTTTCAAATTAAATCGAGTGTCCTAATTTCTTTGAGCAAGAGTGTATTCATATACATATATATTCGGCTAGCAGCGCAACACTGCGCGAATGAGAGACGAAGAGGAATGTAGATAGCGCAAATACCTTCGGGTAATTTGAAATAGTTGTCTTGATGAAGCTAGCGTCCAGTTTCTTCGGTTCGCTTCTTGAGTAAAAGGGAAATGGTACCTACATACACATACACCACTGCTGTACGTAAGTACACACACAGAACCCGCACGTTACGGAGCTACTGTTGTTGATGGTACGGCGAAGCAAACCGCCGAACCGTTGCCATTGTCCTTAGGGTTTGGGCGGTTGTTTGCGCCTTTGGCCCTTTCCCATTCAACAAAGTATTCGAAGTAAATTTCGAGTATTGTCTTAAGACGTCCTTAAAGACGATAAAGGGTTAGTCCCGGATACAGTCGTCCAGTTTAATTCTTGCGACGGCGGAACGCTATGGCGTTGGTCCTTAAGTTCTGTATATTATTTAGTTCGTACTCGAATATTAAGACTAATCAGTGGCGTAGATGGTAATGATAATATTTCAAATATTGTAATTTTTATTGATTATATTCGCTTCTCTTCCTATTGTAAACCTGATAGTAATAAATTTTAATTCAACGAATATGTTATTCACGTCCCTTAGTCAGATTCTCGGGAAATATTCGGTTTTTCTTTCATATTGGTTTTAAATTTGCTCGTGAATAAGTTGGTAATGAAAGCAGACAATGGATTTTCGATCGAGGTGCCCAACACCAGGTCAAACAATTTTTCGCTTATTTGAAAATAATTTTGAGGCAAGCACAAGTTGGGCAATCTTTCATATTCATAAATCTTTACATCCTCCACATTGTTTAGTTTAAAAAAAATCAACCATATACTTCATAGTTTCTGGAACTGGCATGCAATTGAAAAATGAACAAACCTGGAACGATATTAGTAGTGGAATGTTTTTAATCTTATCCACAAAGGATTTTCTACACTTAAGCCGTTTATTTTGTGGGATAAATTCTTACATTCACTTACTAGATATCTGGACCATTAATGGGGAATCAATACTGGAAACTATTGGTCTCATGGAATTACCCAGTTTGGGAATTTAGCATAGGCAATACAGTTTCGAAATAGTGGGATCTGAGTTTAGTACTTTAAATTTCAAATTGCTGTTAATTAAATTAGAACAGTTTTTAATAGCGTTTTAGTGTTTCTTATCATCCAAGGTAAGGTGCTTTTTCTAAATTCCCTGTACCGTTCTGACATTTACATTGTGTTGACGCAATTGTCTTTCGTCAACATCATTCAGTTTGTACACGATGATTATTTTGTTTCCTTTATTGGCTCTTAGGTGAAAAAAAAATATTTTTGGCACCTTTGACAACGTCTCAATGCCTCCTGTCTCTTCCGCAACTATTGGGTATATTATATTATATTATAAGTTTTCGGAGATTTAAATTGCATCTGTTTTTAACAAAATCTTTCGTAGTAACAAGTAGGTTCACAAGTTTTTAACGTTTACTCCTGCTGATGCTTTCACTATACCCAGTAGCCAAAAATGCGTTTCGAAGAGGAAACTAATTTGTGTGGAGTGTAATGTATTGTGTATTAAGATACTTGTGTATTGTTAGATGAGCCGTACACAAAAATAAGTAGTGAACATGAATAAGAGAGGTTTTAGTGATTTCCGTTTCTTAGATTTATTCCCAAACGTACACCACTGCCCAAATACACAATACATATAACTAAAAGCGGACAGGGACGACGAGAATGCATCGAACGAAGACCGCTGAAGACGAGGAGAGAGACGGCAAACGGGACAAACTTCGAACAAGTAGTACGTTGCCGGCGGGATTCTCCTCCGCCTAAGTTACCTTCTTCTTCTCCTCCGCTAAACATACTACCCAGTCACACTAAGAGCTTTGCACGAATTAGTTTCCACCTAAAGTTTGTTTTGCATGTAGTTTCGTTTACTTAGACGCAACACCAATATTTTGTTTTGTCGAAAGTGTTAATTGTTTTAATTTGCATGATGCGCGCAGGCACTTCGCCGTCCGAAACGCCAACACCAATCTTAAATTAAACTTTTCGACGCGCACCGATAATAGTGAACGGAGAAAGTATAGCTATAGATATATATTTATATATATATTTATGCACACATACATGTGCATTGCAAATTTCGTCTTGGACGGATAATAGCTAGGGAATTGCTTAAAATGGAAATGTGAAATATTCACTGTTTTGTGGAATAATTCATGATATTTTACGTACATGGTTGATACCTGTAAATGGTTGACTTTGTCCCAAATTTTAAATTAGTTACTAAAGGTAATATAAAAAAACACCACGCGAATACGTATACACATACATACGAAAAAGTAAACTAATATTTCTCAAATAATTAACAATGTCATCTATTGCACAGAAGTGAATATCGAACTCCTTATAGATTATGTTAAAGTCATTACACATAACATATAGAAGTGACTTAAATATACTATTCGTTCTATAAGTAGGCAAATAAAAGCATTGTTCATGCCGTGAAGAAAGTCAGCGTACATTACATTATAGTTTATTATGGAGATACGTATAGTCAATATTATTATGTAAGAGGTTATATAAAAATTTTAAACTTAAAATTTTACATCTCGTTTCTAAAGATACACTTTGAAATCGAGATAAGATTCGTAAATACTCATAACCTCTAATACGGTAAATTCGATCGGTAGAAAACACCAAAAACTTCAAAAATCGTCTCTGAACACGTTCAATGCTTATGATATGTACAGAGTAAATGGGCTACTAGACTAGTGCTCCATCTTCCAATTTGGATCGAACCAAGGAATAGTATAACAGTTTCAACCAGTTTATATTATTGAAATCTTTGCAGTTTCTATATATGTACATATATACAGTGAAATTCCCCTTCGCGAAAACTCCTCTTACACGGATACCTCCCTTAAACGGACAGTTTCTCATGGTCCCGACCGGCTCTCATATAATTTCTATTGTATTAATTCTTTCTTGGACGGACATTCTCTTGAACGGACGCGGACATGAGAAAATGTTCTCTTAATCTGACAAAAAATAAAATAAAAAGAAACGGCACGACATAAGTTTTAAATCGATTTCGGGAGAAGGAGCTTCGGTTAATGCTGACGATGTTTCATCGTTTTTAAAAAAATGTGCTTCTTTGATTAAGGGGTATTCACCGAGAGACACCTATAATGCCGATGAGACAGGCCTGTATTTTAGGGCTCTACCCGACAAAACGCTCACATTAAAGAAGGAAAAATGTATGGGGGGTAAGTATCCCAAACAGAGGTTTACAATTTTGCATTGTGCAAATATGGCGGGTGAAAAAGAAAAACTCCTAGTCATTGGTAGGGCAGCTACACCCAGAGCTTTTAAAAACATTAATATAAATAACCTGCCTGTAACTGAAATACAATAAGAAAGCTTGGATGACAGGACGAGTTATGACAGAGTCGTTGCAAGACCTAGATTGGAAAATGGCTAAAGAAAAGGGAAGCATTTTGTTATTTTTAGACAATGCGGGATCTCATCCGAAAGACGTTCGCTTAAATAATATAAAAATATTATTTTTGCCCGCTAATTGTACATCAGTTTATCAACCACTTGACCAGGGGATTATAGAGAATTTTAAAACTTCTTACCGAAGTCTAATACTCAAACATCTTCTAGTAAACATTGAAACTGCTGGTACAGCTTTTGAGTTAATAAAGAAAATTACACCACTGGATGCAGTTTATTTGGAAAAAACCGCTTGGGACCAAGTAACCAAAGAGACAGTTCAAAATTGCTTCCGCAAAGCAGGATTTAATCATGTAAATATGCAAAGTGAAGACCAGTTAACTGAGGCTGATACATCTGACCTAGAAGATGATTTGCCTCTTAGTGTACTTTCAGATATCCTCAAAAATAAAAATTTCTTGAAATTGACGGATAATGAAAACCTTAATGATTTTTTGAACGTAGATGAAGATTTGTATGTTGAAAATCCAGATTCAGAACAAGAAATTGCAAATCCAGTTGAAATACAAGAACTTTCGGAAGATTCTGATGTCAATGAGGTTCCAGTGCCAACAGAAGCTATCCCAAATTATGGTAAAGCTATTACCATGACCAAGCAACTCAAAAGTTTTGTCGAAAATCACGGAAATACAGAGTCTTTGGAGCTTCTTTCTAAATTAGAAATACGATTTCAAGACGCCATTTTAAACAAAAAGAGAAGACAAACAACAATATATGAATTTTTGCGTCCTTAAAGTGACATTCATTGTTTTATATTACATACTACATCTATGTATTTATATACATACATACATATGTATATTATGCTTTATATGTATATATCTAGAGGAAATAAACTTTTTTTCTTAATTTTAAGTTTCTTATTTATTTTAAAAACATTTATATACATATACGATTTAAATGTCCCAGTTTCTTTAATATATTCATTTTTCGTTAAAACACGATTTTTGTTGTATCTACTACATAAGTTATTTCTTTTATGCGGACACCACTCCTGAACGGACATCTTCAGTTGGTCACGTTGGTGTCCGTTCAAGGGAGATTTCACTGTATATATATATATATATATATATATATATATATATATATATATATATATGTATATATATATATATATATATATTAATATGGTTTATGAAATTGAGTTGACTATTAAAAGTTGTGTTTAAGTCATTTGCACTAGAACAACGCTCAAGTATTGTGTTAGTTATTCTAGATTTATATTCTACGTAATTAATTCTCCTAGTAGATATCATAACCCTGCATTTATTAATATTCAAGCGTAAATCATTGTCAATATGGACAAGATCTTCCTGCAGTAGTAAACAGTCCAAGAAGTCGATCGTACACAATATCTTCATATCATCCGCAAACAGTAGCTTTTGACAATGCAGTGTCTCGGCAATATCGTTCATAAAGACAAAAGAAGAAGGATAGGGCCCAGGTTAGACCCTTGTGGTACACCACATGTCGGTGTGAACATTGTCGAAGTACAACTCACTTGCAAGTTGGCGTGTAAATAAGCAGTCAAATTCTACGCATAAAAGTTAAATTCATAAAATTGATTCACTTATTGAAATCAAACTTCATTTATGATTAATTTAGTAAATGCACTTTATATTATAACTACGCTCGGGATTATTCTCTTGATAAAATATTTCTTGAAATTTATTTCTTTTAAATACAATTTTACACGGAAACATTGGAGGGAAGTTCTTTCCTCTGTTAAATTAAGTATTTTCCAAAACGTACAACAAAAGAAAACCCCTATTTGGTACAAATGCTAAAAACATAAACAAAAAATATTCAGATCTTGAACCTCCTTTTTCTTCACTTGAAAATTTCAAGAAGTTAAGTATCTACATCAAAAGGAAAGCACTATTTTCAACAACACGTTTTTCGTACCTCCCCATTTCAACTTTAACGAATCTAATGAATCGACTTTTATTTCTTGAATTTCCTGTTCCTTTGCATTGGATCCTATTGAAATAAAAATCCCTCAGCGTTCCTAATTGCACTGTTCTCCGTCGTACGAAATATCAATTGCGGTCGCTAATTACCGTCATTCAGAAAATTTTATTTATAAAACAAAGGAATAGTGGAAGAATTGCGAACGCGATAACTTCATGATGCGAACTTCGGAAACGCGAAAATCGCAAATTTGCTAATTAACTGGATTTTTACTAGCATTTTACTATCCCTTATAGCAAAGACGCTATGACGAGCGCGCTTTGCTGCCGGTGTCTTGCTGGGTGAATTGCGAATATTACTTTTCCTTCCTGGACGTGGTTCATAAACCGTTCCATCTTGGAAATGAAATTTACAAGATATATCTAATTAGTCTATTGTATAGTCGCGAAAGGGGAGAATATAGTATCTCCAATACGTATAAGGATATTTACAGTGAGATGAAACTGGTATAAAAAGTAAATAGAAAAGACAATGCTAATTAACTAATTCAAAAAATTTACCTGAATGTAGTTTTAGTAGTTTATTAACTATTAACTATTCTAGTTTTCAGATTTGGCACTAAACTATCACATATTTATAAATTTCATACTAAGGTATTATTAACACTAATATCTTCTTTGTGAACGCTTTTGTTTGGATTTCATTTCAGTAAAGTAGGAAACCGTTTAGTAAGCAATTAGTTTACTTCTGGTTTTCTTATAGTTTAACTGCAATAATAATACAAAAAAATGATATTTGCACCCTGACAAATAACATGTGCAGCTGCTAACAAAAATAATAAAAACAATAGTAATTGTGATAGCAATAATAATTGCCCTTGTAGTGTGTTTACATATAATTAAAAATTGATCTTACATTATATGTACGAGGGGAGGTCTAAAAGTTCGTGGAATGGAGGGGATGGAATGGGAATATGGCCGCTCGCTAGGTGTCATTCTGATTGGCGACTCATCATTAGAATATAAGTTAAGTAGCAGCCCTATGGCGTCAGTCGTTTACGAATAGTTGCCTGCCAAATAAGTCAATCTGGAAGAAAACTGAAACTATGGAGGAAATTGAACACCGTGCTGTGATAAAGTTCCTTACAAAGCAAGGAAAGAACGTTCAAACCATATTGAATGAAATGGAAACCGTTTATGAGGAACAGTGCCCTAGTAAATCAATGATTTATAAGTGGCATGGTCTTTTTAAACATGATCGGGAGTCGATTGAAGACGACCTCTGCTCAGGACGGCCAGTTGAAGCCACCACGTCAGATATCGTTGAAAAAGTGCAGAAATTTGTGCTGCAAGATGCCCGTTTGAAGAAAAAACAATTATCTGCATTAGTTGGAGTATCAGATACCACCATTTTGCGTATACTACATGACCACCTGGGTATGACAAAAGTCAGTGCAAGATGGGTACCGAGAATGCCGCTGCAGAAACAGCAGCGGGTCTGTGCGTCCAAACAATTTTTGGAGCTGTGTGGAGATAAACCTGCACAGATTTTGGAGCGGATTGTTACTGGACATGAAACATGGGTTCATCACTTTGAGCGTGAGTCCAAACAGGAGTCCATGCAATCGCATAAAAAGGGGACGGCACCGCGAAAGAAATTCAAAGTGTCAGAATCGGCTGGATAGTTGATGGCTACTGTTTTTTGGGTTTGTGAGGGGATATTATTGATTGATTACAAAGAAAAAGGTAGGAGCATAACCGGAGAATATTACGCAGTGATATTAGAAAAATTGAAGGAGGCCATCAAGGAAAAACGTCGAGGAAAATTGACCAAGGGTGTGTTGCTCTTGCAAGACAATGCACCGGTTCACAAGAGCAAAGTTGCAATGGCTGCTCTGCACAAGCATGGCTTTCAATCAATAGTCCATCCACCCTACAGTCCAGACCCGGCACCTAGTGATTTTTATTTGTTCCTTAATTTAAAAAAAGACTTACGTGGAAGAGAGTTTTCCGACGACAATGAGGTAAAGGAGGCAATATTGGCCCATTTTGAGGCGAAAGATAAAAAATATTTTTCTGATGGTTTAGAAAAATTAATTCATAGATCTAATAAATCTAATGTGTGCTTAAGGGTGATTATATTGAAAAGGAAAAATAGATTTATTGTTTTATTTTATTTAAAACCCTTTTATTCCACGAACTTCTGGACCTCCCCTCGTATCTTCTTTTATATGAATAAGATGCATATGCTGATACAGGTACCAATCAAATTTGTTTCAATTTCAGTAGTTTGAACACTATTGGGTGTGAAGATGTAACTCACTTCTTTCCTTTTTACACTTAAAAATTATAACACCAGAACACGTTTAAGAGCGAACGTCTTATCACATCACGCTGCATACGTACTTCGCCCATATATTTCATTGAGTTTAAGTAAAGTGTATGTAATATATAGTTAATAAGTTCGAGATTCTTGTATATTAACAATAAGTGAAACTAATGATAGGTAATGCATGCATTTACTACTGACTTCTCCATTTTGATTATACATACAGAGCTGGAGGAGTATGGTTTAAATTTTTCAGGAATGAATGCACGTCCTAAGTGACGCTAGTATGGCGTTTCATTACTAATATAAATCGAAATTTTTCAAGGGATACGTTTCACTTAAACATGGTGAAATTTAAACAAATTTCTATCTGAAATAATAGCTACTTATATATTATGTTACGCACTTATTATTACAAAATATAATTATAAGAGTAAGGCATGAAATAGAAAATATATGACTTACGCCTAGTGATATTTGTGTATTTGATACAAAGCGCTATGTCGCCATTTCGACATAACCTTTGAAAATTAACTGTTTATAATTATGAATACAGTTAATGTTTGCATTTTGATTTGCTTATAAGGGATCATCTGACGTCATTGTCGGTTGATGACGTGCATTCATTTCTGAAATAGTTATACTATACATCTAGAATCTCTAGTGATATGTGTTTTAGAGATATAGCCCAACTACTTACCTTACTAATCATTTTCCCGCAAATGTTGATAATGTTTCTATCACTAGTGTAGTACTCATCGATATTGATGTATCGAAAAAATGCCCAGAAAGCAATACCTAACATAACGCTGCTATTAATGTAATTTCTATTAAGATTTCTACTCATAAATTATCTAACAAACTGATAGTGGATTATGACGAAATATGTAGTTATATACCAAGAGCTTGTCCTCAAGTATTTATAAAACCATTGCAACGTCTTTTTAATCTTGTCATACGTTCTCCTTGTTTCGCTGAGGTACGGAAGATTACACGAATATATCCTGCCCTGAAATCTTGCCATCCATTTCTAATGATAGGTAATGCATGTCCGCTTTGTTACATAATTTTTAGTATTCTATGTTTATACCCATAGCTTATACTGAACATAGCGTGCTGTAGAAAGTTATATATGCGCGACATAAAATCAAAAATCCAGGGAGAGGACGTTCCATCGCCCAGCGTTCACGATTATTACCCAACCCATATAATAGAATTCCATTATGGAAAGTTGTGAATAATAAATTACCAAGCGGTAGGAGAAGGAAAAGGGGTGGTGGAAGAGGGAAGGTAAGTGGTGCGGACGGAGGGTGGCTTCAAGTGCGAGGGCGAAAGGCCGGAGTCCGTTGCCGGCCTTATACTACTAGCTGTGTGGCGGGCGTAGTAGTAAGTGGGTAGTGTGGGGTCGAAAGGGTTGCTCGCCTCCGTTTCGTTGGCAGCCATGCTGGTCCAGCGGTGCGGACAAAGTCTTCGGGACACGCTTCCGGCCTGAAATCCGGGGGTTTTGATTAACGATTCTGCAGCGAAACCTGCACCTTGTTTACTTTTAACTGTGGCCGCCGCCGCCGTACTACCGTATAGTTTGGACGAATTTCGTGGTATTTTGCCTAGGATAGGGTGAAAACGGGCGGATAGTAAGCAAGAGGTGAATAATTAATTGTTTAAACAATAAAATTCTCGTGAAACTTCCTGCAATACGTCGTTTCAAACTATGGAATTATGCATTAAGCCACGATAATGCCTTGAAACATCAATATTTTTTAATAATACTACTATCTGCTTCTATATTAAGGTTGAACTGGTAAATTGCAATTTTCTCTCTTCATTGATATGCAATATATGTATCTATTAATAGACATGAAACAGGATATTATTTTATTGGTGTAGGTTAGTGTAACAATAAACTTATTAATTAAATGTATATTGTATTTTGTGACAAATTACACTTGTTATTTAATTTTTTGTTATTAATAGCCTCGGCAAGGAGGCTCAAGTTTCAGTGCCGTGCGAAGCACAACGTAGAGGGGTAAAGCGCGCGGCACGAAGAATTGAGTACCCGGTTGAACAGTATTATTCGGTTGGTCGTCATGAGTGCTTCTCAATTTATCAAACTATTTGACGTGTGGTGGAAGTGTGGACGCCACCTAAAAAGTACAAAACACTGTTCTGCAATCCGTGGCAGACGATACAGCTAACAATCAATATATTGATATAGGTGTTTGTTTTATTCTATGTAATGTGCCACTCACCTTACTAGATCAACAAGCTTTTGTCTCCTTTTGGAGTAGGTATTCGGATTATACATTAATAAGTCGGACATCGTTATGAAACTTTATGTCATCTGTTCTTGCCGATCAACACATAACCACAACTTTTTATCTTTCAATTCTACTTTCAACATAGTTACGAACAGATGGCATAAAGTTTTTAAACGATTTCGATTTGGTAATGTATAGTCCGAATAGTTGCTCCAGAAGGAGACAAATACTTGTTGGTCTAGTAAAGTAAGCGGTACATTACATAGAATAAAACCAACACCTATATCAAATATTAATTGGTCGCTGTAAATAAATTTATTATAGTTTGTGAGGCTGTCATATGATAATATAATGGTAACAGAATTCTGCGCTTTTGTACCCTCCAACAGCTTCCAACGAAGTTAGGTTGCATCATCACGATACTCATAACTAAAACTTACGACATAAGATTATTTTTTGATATTATTTTTACTTCATACAGTACTCCTTTTTTATGAATTTTCCGCTGAAAAAAATGGTTACCGCTTCAAGAAAACGTTGCAAACCGTGACGTCATTTAGGTACGTCAAGGCAATAATAATCATTGCCTTTCCAATACAAGCTAGGCGTGTACCAGTATACAGTGTGTTCTATTTAAAAACTTTGTTTTGAATACGTATGTCGTTTTATATCTAAAAGTTTCATACTATTATCGATGTGGCAATGAAGACCGTTAATCTACCGCAAAAACAAACTGCGTGGAGTGTTCTATTGTGCAATAAAAGGTGAGACTTGCCAATTCGAATTTTCCTCAGAACAATGTCCACGACATCGTATTCTATTAAGATTTTCTCGAGAACTTCCTATCTAATCTACAATCGTATACAATAAGGATAAAACGTCCTGTGCGCCATTGAAGAGTTCTCGCCGCAAAATTAATTTGATCGCGAGGAACGCCGTCGGAAAGTTCGTATTTATAGCTTATTTATAGCCTATATTACACTCTCGATATACAAATTTTGATTCCATTCACCGCCAGTCATACTCTACAAGTCATTAACACCAATTCAGCTAACTTAGGCGCGTGTTTTGCCTTCCTCCGTCATGCACACGTCACGGTCAAAATTGAAATCCATCTAATTATAAATTTATAACAAACTTTTGTACCATATAACACTTTACTTGTTCGGAGTTACGTATGTGCATGTAAGTACGTACCAATACAGAGGCGTATACTTGATCTCGTGATAACCTGCGGTTCGGCTGGAGTGTGTATTAAGAACGCTAGTGTGTGAGTATGCGGTTGGTACACGTGTATTCGTCGAAGTGTACAGTCGTGCGCAAAGGAATGTTTAAACAGGGATATCGTGAACTGATTTGGTATCAGCATCATTCTTTAAAATATATCAAGGATGTTGATGTCTTCGATGATCTTTTTTCAAATATAATTTTTTTTTAATTAAAAGTGATGAAAAGAGTAAAGTGATAAAATGAGTGTTGCCTACATTATCTTGAAGCCCTTAGGAAATGTTATGTTACGAGATAATTAAATGACATTGCACACGACCTAAGCCATGTGACACATTACATGATAATAATAATAATAATAATAATATTTAATGCCCAACAGATACAAATATCCAATTACAAGGCACTGTTAAATAATGTACACATGCAAATATAAATAACATAAAATTAAAGTATGTCAAATTAGAAAACTTAGTAACTAGTTGCTTTAATTTAAATTAAAAAAAAAAAAAAGTAGTTTACCAGTGGTTAGCAAAAAAGAGAGAACGGAAAAAGTATTCAACTAAGTGTAACGCACCAGTCTACATACCGTCAAAAGGGACGGTAAAGTGCAGGTATGTATATCCAACTCGGCAAACTCCATAGAGTTGAAATTGCTACACAATCTGTGTATTGGGGACCTGATGGCGATGTTTGTTTTAGGTGCGAAACAGTAAAAAGTATTTGTTTGCCTAGATCCTGAACGTGGTACAATGAAGTTGATTTTACTCAACAACTCAGGGACATCAAGACCATTATGAAGTAAAGTAAATAGGAATTTACACTCAGCCTGTTTTCGACGTAGTTCTAATGAATCAATATTAAATGCCTCTAGCAGAGCACTGTGGCTAAATCCTTGTATCGGATAAGTATTAAATTTTTTAAAGTACAAGAACTTCAAACATCTTCTCTGAATCTGCTCTAGAAGATGTATCTGATAGATGTACATAGGTGACCAGACCAAGGACGCATACTCCAGTCGAGACCGAACAAAAGCGAAATAAAGAGGAAGAATAGCTGTTATAGAAGCAAACACGTATAATGAATCCTAACATACTCAACGCTGATGTACAAATACTGGATATGTGCTCCATAAAGGTCAGTCTTGAGTCAAAGACGACGCCCAAGTCTCTCATAGAGGTCTCCCTAGGTAAAGAAAGATCCAGCCAAGTGGTAGGTATATATAATTGGAGTCGTCTTACGAGTGTAGGTGACAATTTTGCATTTGTTTACATTAACTGTTAGTCTGTTGTTGACACACCACGTGTGGAATATATCGAGTTGGCTTTGCAAATGATTGCAATCCTGAGAATTATAAATTGTTGATACAACTTCAAGTCATCTGCGTATAACAACTTTGGACAGTTCAGTTGATAGCACAAATCATTTATATATATGAGGAACAGAAGTGGACCCAAGTTACTCCCCTGAGGAACTCCAGAGCTCGGCGCGAAGTAATCAGACTCAAATCCCATGTATGTCACAAATTGCTTTCTATCAAGAAGATACGATTGGAATAAAGACAAAAGAGAAGACGAAAATCCAATATTGTCCAATTTATTAATAAGCACGGTGTGGTCGATTCGATCAAAAGCTTTTGTTAGGTCAGTATACACAACATCTACCTGTCCACCGGCATCAATACTATCAGATAGGTATTGTGTAATTGTAACAAGATTAGTTACCGTAGATCGTTGAGCAACAAAACCGTGTTGGTCATTTCAAATCCAGGGTCTAACTTGAGCATAAATATACTTGTACAAACATTTCTCAAAAACTTTAGCAAAATTATTTAATAACGATATGGGACCATAGTTGGAAATGACACACTTCTCACCATTTTTAAAAACAGGCACCAATTTGGCAATCTTCCACACAGACGGGAAGGTGGATGTTTTGAGAGCGAGATTGAACAAGTAGCAAAGAGGAGAAGCAAATATATTTGCACAATCCCTAACAAAAAGGCCGGAATGTCATCACTACCCGCCGTGCAATTATTCTTTAAGGATTTCATAGCACACACCATCCATCTCAGTTACAGAACCTAGGTCAACCATAGCAGCGCACGAAGCAATTGGAGCAATAGGCGTTGGAGCAAATGAAGGAAGGTACACCGATTGGAAAAACTCCGCAAGGCGCTCACTATGGAAGGTGGGTCGTTATGCATTGCCGTAGTCGTCCTTCATAGTTCTAGGAATACCTCCCCATCCCTCCGAGATCGCACAAACTGCCAGAAATTTCTAGGATCGGTTGAAATGGAGAATTCAGCGCTCTGAATAAAGTTCTTATATAACCGCCTAGAATCTGTTTTCAGCATCCTTCTCATATCTTTGAAAGCATTTAAATCGCTTAAGCATCCTGTTCTTTTATACATCAATCGATAATGATTTTATGATTATTATCATTTCTCGATTCAAAAGAATTTGACTACCTATCACAAATTAAATTACGATATAAAATGCGGTGGACATAGGTTTTCATTGGTTTCCAGTCGACATAGGTTTTACCTTGTTATTGTGATTAACCTCTTGCTCAGGATACGCCGAATTTCAGAAAACGCAGGTTTTTGTATTTTAAAATGGTGTTCTTGTTTGTAGGAGGGTTACGCTATATATCTTGAGATATAAGAAAACTACAAGTCTTTTTACAAAAATGATTCTATTTATGTTCAAAATAATCACCTTATGGATCAATGCACTTTTGTAACTGATGATTCCACAACGTTAAAGCTTAATATCAATCATCTTTCGGAATACGCTCAAAAAATTAATGAATTGCTTCATCTATCCCATCCTCCGTCGTGAATCATCGAGTGTTTCTTTAGGTTAAAGAATAATCAGAAATCACACATGCTCAAATCAGGCGAATAGGATATTTTCACGTAAATATTGAGCTGTCTGCTGTGTGACGATGCATCGAGCATCATTGATTTTTATAAACGAACTTCCGAATTGCATCTACAGCAATATTATTTTATATACTGACGATATAAATATAATTCTCATTCATCCTGTTTTCGAACTATTAGCAAATTCACATCAAATCTCACATCTAATATCAAGAAATGGATGTTTGTAAACGCAACAGAACAAAAATGACTAAATGTACTGAAATGTGGAAACACCGAATGTCTTTCTCGCATGCCTCTTCGCACCACCACTATACCCATCGGATTTGTTACCACCAACACACAGGTCAAGCCATCTTCAAAAGGGCATGCTTATTTGAATATCTAACATTTAACTTGAAGTAGTTTAGGAATTTTAAGTAACAAATATGAATCAATATGTGAAGGATTAAAGTAGATTTCGGTCGAATTTCTATTTTGAATACATGACACTTAGTGTGTATGTTTATATTCCAATTAAATTATCTGACCACTACCTCCACGTTCTATGTAACAAAGAACCATTCTTATTAATCAAAAAACTTACATCGTTTTAATTTTTTAATGATATTTTAAAGTATCAAGAGAACAAATTTGAAGTAACATTCGTAATAGACAATAAACATTAAATAAACACTTTTTTTGAATTTATAATATATAGATGTCATCTAAGACTTCAATCATCTATTTCTTCTTCAGAACCTGAAGATTCGTTGGGATTGGCAATTATTATAGGCTCGATGTCCATCTCCACTACGTTTCTTTCTCGTTCATACCAATTTCTTATTAAATTGCATCATAACCCTCAGGTTTATGAACACTTTTAATGGTATCATCCTGCCAAGACCTAATCTTATTACATATTAGAATAAATCCACGTCTCATCCAAGAATACCACTAGTTTTGCAGAACTCGACATGAGATTGGTCATATATTTTTTTCAGAAAAATACTTCGAAATAATGCGATATCATGTTTCTCAATTAATTCTCGCCTGTTGTCTTCTTTTCCATATTTGAAACCAATTTCCTTGAACAATCTACTCAACGATTGTTTACACAGTTCAACAATGTCTTTGGTTTTAAGTTCATCCTTAACACTTTGCAAAGTAGCGTCTTTCCCGAAAACAATATTTTTATAACAAAATCATAAACCAATTACATAACTGTTGTTACTTTGCTGGTATTTGCTATAAACAGCATTTCGCACTTCCATATTTGTAGTCTCTCGTAGATCACTTGTCTTGGGTTTACTACGACCTTAAGTCTAAGAGATGACAGAACAGGAACTTGAGATTTCCTCTTCTTGACAGCACAAGTAGTTTGTCGAATCACACCAAGTGCATCGCTTACTCTCTACAACAATGCAGTCTTTGTAAATAAAATTGTGAATGTGTTACGATATCTACTTCATAAATAGCATGCAAAGTTAACAGAGGGCCTCCGTTCTTTTTTTCCTACTCAAAACATGCTAAACGATTAAGCACAAGCTCCTGCGCCTGGAAATTCATCCGCTTTCTATGGCATTCTCTGTAACGATAGTAAAAACATTAACCTCTGTTCGATGCATTGTTTTTTATTCGAAATAACTTAGACAGACACAAGCGCAAATCTTTCCTCCTTTTTCAGCAACAGTACTTGAGAAACATCGTCAAATGAATATTGTCTTATACGACAAAACAATGACGCAGGTAAAAACTGAAAATAGACGAAGTGTATAATTCTATTAGTTTTATTTTGTATTTTACGTGTATGTTTTCTGAATGTACCCCGTTTTGATTCACTACTGAGTAATCAATTGTATGGTTTCTTTCTTTTAAAAGGACCTTATTGTATTAAAGTAAATTATGGATCTGTATGCTTTACATGTGTGCCTATATACCATTCCTATTTTTGTGCGCGTGACTGTACAATCAGCTGTAGCTGAAGCTTGCAGCAACTACAAGGGATATATGTAGAGAGTCGGTGGTGGATGAAGAGACGGCCCTTCGTAGACTCAAGGGAGTCGACGGTGTGGGTGGCTCGCCCGGTGGTTAGCAACGTACCGTGTAAAGTTATACTTGAGAGTGGAGGTGCGACCGTCAGCCCACGGCTAGCCTGATCTCCGATTGCAATTAATTCGGTCGGCATGAGCACTAATTTACATCTGCGGACATCGGTGCTCTGCCGTTCGACGCGCTGTGAGTGTCACTCGAGCGGCAAACTACGCGGATCTTCACAGGTCCGAGTACGATGGTCGTTTGTCGAAGGAAATTCGATTCTATGAGTTAAGAACGCCGTACGCAAAATTATGTTGAAGATGTTGCATTTTGCAGCCTATGTATTGCACAAAATAAATAAATTGAATCGAGCTTAATTAACATTTTCAAAATATGTATTATATAATTTTATGACAGATTCTACTATGCTATCGTAATTTTATAGACATTGTTTTTTAAATTATATTATAAGGATGGATGATGATCATCTTCCTTGACAACTGGATTATTACAACGGAATATTGATGTTGTTGATAAAATTGCAAGAAGTATGATCTAACAGGGGATTATTATGATTCAGTACATTATTGAATTGCGTAAATACAGAACGTGAAAGTATCAACAATATCGTGAAGCATCAATAATAGATGTTTAGCGACATTTAAAATTTCACTGTTCCGATAGGACTTGAACCAACAACTCGGTTCGTTGAATAATCGTCTTTTCCATTTACGCTACGGAAACTGTATGAACAAATCGCTATTTCATCATTTACATACAACTGAAATGGGTACAATATCGGATACTAAAGAACCACCAAAGGTAATCTCCTCTGATTCAGAGCCCTTATTTATGAATTTAGTTACTTGATCCTTTCACCAAGGAGTCCATTATACATTTAAAAGCAATCACCTATAATTGTACACCTTTTTAGCAATTAGAATGCGTCAACAGCTCTTTTATGGCCAACCAGTACCGATACAAAACCAAAACTTTGCAAAAATAATCTTCTAAAACCTGATTGAATAGCGTAATAAGTCTTGTACAACTTTCAATGAACTATTCTAAGTGCACACTAGCTCTTTCCATACTAGATAACATTGGACAAGTACAACTTGGTCGTCTTTACCTTTGGTATTATTGTCGATGTTCGTTGTGGATGATTCCATGGATTGTTTGAAAATATACTCATTTGAAAGGATTCATTATTATAAATAATATTTTTTCAATTGTAGGAAATTCACTAATGAACTTATTTCGAACATTTGGGCTTCTCTTCCTTTACAATCAATTAATTAATTATTATTATATTTTTCAATTCAGTAGACTCCTTGTTCTCGATAACTACCCCATTACAAATCTACCATCAGCTCCAGAAGTTACCTGTGGCCGCCCACTTCACCTTCTATCAAGAGTGTGGTGCACACCATTCGGTAAAATCGCTAACAGCAAGGCAATTTCTCTCTCGGTATATTCTTCGTCGCGAAGAGTACAAATATTACCACGTTGTCAACTGTCTGCGTTTCTAAACACGGTGCTTTACCAAATTGTTACAATTGCGTACTGATTTCAAAAAACTAATTCTGTACAGAAAATCGATAAGACACTAAGGATTTAATACCTTTACCACATGCACTAAACGATTACCAAAGTGGTACTAAACCGTTTGACCGAAAGTAATTACTGCAGGACATGTATTCGGGCGAATATACCTAAACGTTTGGACTTTGAGTGTAAGAATTTTATATTTGCATACAATAATTTATAATACGGATTAACGATTTCACGATATGCCTATCAGTTGTATTATTTTAAAGAAATTTCTCCTTGCTTCCAAACTTATGGACGGTAGTATAGCCGACAAGAAAGATGTTAGTATTTTTATACAGTCTTATGAAACATAAAATTCATTTAAACAATTATCTTGAAATTCACTTAAATTGCAAATATTTGTCCGAAATTTATCAAGACAATATTTGGTGCTGCCTGAAAATAGGAACTTGTCTTATTCAATTGAAAAGTTAAATATTTTCAATAGAAAATTAAAATTTACATAGATGCGGATAATTTCGTTTTAACCCTTCCATTAGTTCAATAAAAGAAAAGGTGCCTATGGAAGCTAAGCGCCCTTCTGTTTGATTATTCGAGGAGATGAAACATCGATGCTCTTCAATGTGGTCAGTGTAATTAAGGGAAGCTGCTAATGACTATCCATTCCCTAAAATTTGCTAAACCCTTCTCAAGTGTTAGGGTTAGCGAACGTTCTCCCTTCAGTAATGTACACGGTTACAAGTGTGTCGGATATTGATTCAGAAAACGTCTTGTATTTATTTTACTCCAACGGGAGAGAAGGGTACGGTGTTTGTGGAATAATTTTGAATAACGTACACAGAAGTTAACAGAAATAATGTATGAATAGATCCGATAAATGAAAAGAAAGCGCAATGTTGAATATGACATTAGAAATAAGAAAATCAAAAGCGAACATATTCTTTGATGGTTAAAAGATGCTTTTAAATACGCATTAATTGATTTGGACAAGAAAACTTCAAAATCTAATAATGGATTCGTAGAGAATTCGCTTTGAGTAATGTTTGAAAATGAATTTAAAGTATCAAGTGTTCTAACTAGGGTTATATGTAACATTTGTTAAGGATATTTGCACTGTGAAAACCGAAAATATACACATCGAATCAAACCAGTTAAATCAAGAAGTGAATATTTAAAATATTAATATTATTAATTGCTAATTTCGCTACGGTGTCAAATGTACCGCTTTTTTAGAAAAATGTATACATTTTATTTTCATGTATTCACTTTCTATTGCATAATTGGGATGTAATTCTACAGTATTTGCTCTACATCGCATGCATAAATACGTATTTTAAGAGACAAAAAATTTGGAATTTCATAAACCAAAGAATACTTGAATTTAAGGCTGTCGCTTATTATTGCATTGTGTGTCTTTTTTCTGTATAATGAGTATTGGACTATGGAGCTTACACACCGCTACAGCGTAAGAGGAATGTATGAATATGTCTTGACATCGAATTAAAGCAATAAACAACAACGAACAGCTAGAGTAAGAGAAACAATGACTTGGGCAAATATTTATAAAGAATGGATACTAGAGAAGGAGGTAGAGAAAGCTACTGGTAAAATGCTCATAAACGAGAACGGACCAGAGGATTTGTTTGCCTGGCGTACGCCTGAGGCGTGGTCAAGAAAATAGGAAGAATATGTGTAACATTCAATATACTAACCATTTTTCGAAAGATAAGGGCAGATTACCATAATCCTGGTAAAACAGGAGGAACCACCAAGCAGAGAAGAAGATTGGACCATCAACAGTAACAAAACATGTAGCTGGAGAGTGGCCACAAAGTTGACTTGGAAGAACTAGATTTACTGTCAATTTGTCTACAGATCCTAAAGAAGCTTGGAGTATGGGTAGAGAAACATCGAACTTAAGTAATAACATACAGTGATACCCGGAAGATGACAACTTTATTTTGAAAGGTAAATAATACAAGGTGCCTAAAAGTCCTTTTCAAAATAAAAAGAATATAATAAAATAATGGTCACATTTAATGAATAAATGTTTATGTTTTATTAAAATACAGGCTTCGGGAATTTATTTATTAATAACTATGTCTTCTGTATGTGTTACGTTATTTTGCTAGCACTCTTATAAACGCGAGGCAAGATTTTCTAAAACCACTTGGTACATATTCTCTGTGATAGACGTAATCGAATATGCTCTTTTGATTCATTCAGGAAAAAAATATTGATGTTAAGTCGGGGCCACTTGCCGGTCAGTTTATGTCATGGCGTCTGGATATTAATTTTCCAGAGAAAATTTCCCGAACAACTGGTAAGGGGATGTTAGACTTGTGAGATGTCGCTCTAGCTTGTTGGAACCTAGTTTTCCTATTAAAAGTATTAAGATCGCGAAGTACTTAATCATCTCCACATATCGCTGGGAGTTTATCGTTACTGCAGAACTTTTGTTATCTTCAAAGGAGTATGGACCGATAATTGCTTGCGCCGACATTCCAGCCCAAATACTAATTTTGGCGAGTGGAGTGTCCTCTTGCCTCTGTTTTGAATTTGTTGAATTCCAATAATGACAGTTTTGCCTGCTTATATGCCCATTAAAGTGAAAATGCGTCTCATCTGAATAGTTTTTGTAAATCTCGCCTACACAGCACGCATACTTCGCTCCCATAAAATTCTCCATTACGAATATTCCCAAGTGCTAGTGATTAGAATACCCTCCGCTCTGTCTCAATGATTATAATCGCACTGTGAACAAAATATATTGAAAAAGAGTTTTAGGACACCCAGTACAAAACAATAAAAAATTGCTTGATTTAACTTTTGTCAAATTTTACAAACTTTCTCCTCTTTTAAAATTAAAAAAATAAGTCTTTCTTAATATCCTTCTGTTGGGTTATTTTCCAAGATAAAGATCAAGGCATAGGAAATGGATTCTCACGTGATATTCTGTAAAGTAAACTTGTTAAATATTTTTTTTTCAGTACAGAATAAATGTTTCCTTGAACTAAAATTTTCCTTTAAAGTGGACAGACATTTATTACGTAATCTTTCTGAAATTCTTTAAGAAACAAAGTATGACGGATATATTTTTTACACCAAATCGTTAACAAAAAGTGTCTACTTCTTGCTGTCAGCATACTCCGCACCACTCAAGTTCATTAATGATGGAAAGCACATTCGTAGTGATTTAGTTAAATTGATATAACCATATGTTGTCAGTTTCGAGAAATGTTTTCTTTAATTGCTTAGAAGTAATACATATCTAAACCTTAAATTATACTTGTAAGTAGATTTACAATGAGTTTGATTTAAGTTTTCCTTGAATAACATGAGATAAAAGAACATTTTTTTTTTTCCTTTACTTATTACAATTCAGACCCGTTTCCTTCTACAAAAATATTCACCACGTACGGCATTCGGAATGATGCATTTTTCCAGTATCATCTTTTACTTTATTTTCTCTATGCTCTCGAGGCCCGCGTATTTTCATTGTTTGCATTTTCATGCTTTAAACAGCACTCCGTTTAATTACCGTCTATCTTTACCTGCGCGCACAAATACGTACTTACATAGGTTCGTGTATATTGTACACGTACATACATATACATGCATACGCGCGGCACTGCATCAACAATTAGCCAAATGAATAATAACTCGGCAGAAATTCGAGGGAAAGCAAACCGTTGGAGTAGTTCGTTGTTGCTGTTTCTCAACCTACCTTGAATTATATCTGTATCTGTATATGTATATGCGGGTATAAGCTTAACTGAAAGAAAATAAAAACAGATAGGCATTTTCCAAGTGTTGGGTTATTCAAGAGAGTTTTATCTTCAAATTGCTACAAATGATTAAGGAATCGGAAGATAAACAGAGCAATAATCTTCAATATACAGTAAGAAGCATGTTAATCATTAACAAATATTCGCTTCTTCTGCAATAATCTAAAAGTAAAAAATTTAAAAAGTTTAAAAAACTTTCTATAGAAATTTTAAACGAGCAAGGAAACTTACTACGAAAAATTCTAGTAATTAGGTTACTTTTGGTATTGTTCAGGCAAAACTGAACGATTATTGTATTCCTATTTAATCAGATTTCATCCTCATGTATATTTAAGGTGTTTAGTATTACTGGACACAAATAGTCTGTTGTCATTCAAATATTCGTAGGATTAGTATCATTAAATATGTTTAAATCTTAGAATTAGTAGAAATCCTGGCAATTCATTAGCAAATCCCTCATTCTCATTTTAGGGTATTATTGCAGGAGTTTTTAAATACGATTGTGACATTATCGGTAATTATCTAGAATGTTCACTATTGCAAAGGCAGTCACGTAGTCCTGTAATTACCGATAAGACAAACCAAGGCTTATTTAAACAAAACACAAGACAGTTTGAACAGAGTACAACGTGAAGCTGCATCAAGGAAAGTTATAGTGTTAGATATAATATTAAGAAATAGAGTACAACGTGAAGCTACATCAAAGAAGGTTATAGTGTTAGATACAATATTAAGAAACAGAGTACAACGTGTAGCTGCATCAAACAAAGTTATAGTGTTAGATACAATATTAAGAAGCAAGAGTATACGTCTATCTACACAAAGGAAGTCATAGTTATAGAAACAATCAAGTCATAGTTTTATACATACATTAAAAGCAGAGTGTCACGTGTATCTCCAACAAATCATGATATAGTTCTACATACAATATTTAGAAGTGAATAGAGTTTCAATTCGTCGTTGAGCGGGTTAACTCATCATTCAGTGTAATAAGTATACTTTGTAACTAACTGTAAATATAGTGTACATATTGTATTTACTAGTTTAAGAAAAATATAACTCCTTCAAACCAGGACGAGTTGAAACAGGTATAACAGATTAACCATTAGCAAGTTTTAACTGCAACTGAAATATTGATAGAAAAATTGCTTGTTCTTGCAACATGTCCATGGGATTTTGCTTTGTATCTAGGTTTCTGGGATATTTTTCCTCTAAAAAGAAAAAACATATAAGGGACGTTGTTGGAAATTAGTCATATTTTACAGATGTTCCGTTTTTATCTATTTCTACTCTCAGATGTAAACAAAATTTAAGATAGCGACGTAGAATTATACCGAATTATTAAAGTCAAATTTAAAATTTAATATTAAAGCACGTTGAGATGTCAATAAGTTTACGTTTTAACTTGATTTTAATCATAAAATTAGAAACAGTTAAGAAGTTTAAATAGGATTGGTACTTTATTATGCTTGGTCTAGCTAATTTACATTGTTAACACTTGTCTACCAGTCCAAAATGTATTGCTTATTTTATTTATTGCAGTAGTTATTATATGCCTATGATACATGTCATATTTTGTGCACTCTGGTCATTACACAAGATTTGCTTGGGTGTACTTCATTCGTTCTTTAGAAAAGAAACTTTTCATATCGTTTTCCTATAACATCTAGACCAACACAAGGTACTATATTAGGCTCGTTAGAAGAAAATACTAAATCTAGCAATCAACAACAGCGCTTGCGCAGTACGTTTGCTGAAATGCCTTTTCGCAGGCACTGAATGATTGGGTGAAGTTGGGATGACGGATAAACCACTATTTACGCAATTGCGATATTGTGTGGCTGTGAGACAGTATTTTTTTAGGTTTTATAGTTTAAACAGTTAAAAATAACTTTACTATAGAACCTTTTTTATTTACTTAAACAAGTACTTGAATCAAGGTAAGATAATACCAATTGTTTCATATTTTACACTTGCACCATTCTGTTGGGTAAGATGTGTATAACTATTTTGCACAATAACACTCGCTTTATTTGTCCAAACTTTCAAGACTATAACATATTACAAAAAGAAAGAGACAAATTTCTGAACAGACCCAAGTAACAGTTATTTCTTACTGGTTGCTAGCAAGGCGAAATCACACCGTGCAACATTCCTTTTTGCTATAAACTGTCAAAGATTTTGATATCCTTTGTGTTTCGGCAGTTTTGCTTATAATTATTATATTACTTTATCTAGTTTGCGGTATAGATTAGTCCTCAGAGCTTTGATTTGAAAATTAATGGATTATAAAGTAATACGCAAATAAAATCATAATTCTGTAACTGTTCCTTTCAATTATGCATGCAAAACATAGCACTAGTACTGCTAAAAGTACAGGACTGTATTCTCCTCCAAAGAAAGCAAATCACTTGAGTAACGCTGAAAAGCAGACAATTATATACTGTGCATGTATTGTATTTGAACGTTTTTCCAACAAATATGTGAAATATATTTTTTCTAGACAAATTTATTTACTTTCATGTGTTGTAACTACTGCATTTATCATTCTGTTGTCTTAATTGCAGAATTATCTCTCAAGAATCCATATACAATTTTATTTGGTACAGATTCTATATTTCAGACAAATCTCCAAATTTAGGTTTACCGCGTAAAATTAATTTCACAAATTTATAGGTTGTAATTTTGTCTCTCACTTTTTGGAATAAAGTATAGTTCGCATTAGCTCAAGGCGCATGTAACTACGAAACATGTAACTAGGAAACTAGTTACTAACAAGTAATTAAAGTTTCATCAAGTGGGAGAGTCATTGATGAAAACTGAATTGGAAAATATATTTATTTAGAAATAGTGTACAAATATAAACTTTCTAGCTGCAGTGTATATGTGCATACATTGTATTCCGTAACAAAACACAGCTCCATACTTTTTTAGTCGTGGCTGCACAAAAAACGCATGCAGAGACAAATAATAATGCTGTACCAGCATGGTATAAATCTAGCCGTAGTCTCACTAATAGTGGAAGGTAGAGTAAAGGTCTATAGAAAAGCAGAATGCACGCCATTGGTCAACACCCCTATGGATTATTCCGTCTTTTGTTTCACCCTCGGTCGAGCGGGGGCGTGCGGAGGACCGGCGGGGTCCAGCAATGGCCGCTGCTTGTAATGACACTTGGACGGACTAAGTTGGCCTGAGTTTCGTCTCCGTATTACCCCGTTCGTCCCTTCGGCCGCCCGCGACACTCTGACAAACACAGACACACTCTCTCGTCCTTTCGGTCTTCGCCGGCTTTATCACCCTTTCTCTGTCTTCAGCCCTTACTATTTCTCTGTGTTGTGTATATATGTATATTGTACAACGGTACGGTGCTGCTGCCTCCTTCTCCACCTCCTCTTTCTTCGTTGTACTTATTTCACTCTCCGTTTCGTTGCGCGGTGGTGACGTTCGATTGTTAATTTTTAGTTTTGTTGATGAAGATTCGCAGATACGAAAGTGCTGATGTCTAAGAGGGGAATATCAAATATCTTCGTTCAATGGGTTCGTTTGAAATCACTTGGACGAAAAAATGTCAGAGGAAAAATGGCGAAAAATAAATATGCAATTTGTTTGTTGGTGTTAAATTATGACATTCTAACAGATCACTTAGTACTGATATTTCGAATTCTACGTAAATTTGTATTAAACTGGTCTTGCACCAACATTAACATAATATTCGTTTGAAAATCTTTCGGTAGTTTTATAGGAATAAGTGTGGTAAAGTTGGCGGATGAATTTTCAACAAATAGAAACATATTCATTCTATGCAGTCGCGACTTAGTTGCCACTATAACGAAATTCAGATGTTTGTATTGATTGTCCGGAACTGTGAATTATTTGGCTCACTGAAGTTTTGAAGTTATCTGTTTTGTCTAGGTAGTGTAACTTCTTCCTTCATCTTATACTGTTTTATACTATGACAGAATGTAGATTCTGCAGCAATATTTCTCACAAACCAGCATATTAACATTAATGATACTTGTTTATGTACTAACCTATAATGCTCCTTTTTTAATAAAGCAGTATCCGCCATTTGCAATACATCAGTTCATATCTTCTTATACATGTTGAATATATTCTGTACTTCAGGGACAGACATGTGTCCCAACCTTAAGAATTTTCATTTTCCTGGTAACGATATTTAACTTCCATTATTAGGTAGTGATTTCATAATTACGAAAACGTTTGTATGTATACCAAAAGCAGTTACAAAGATGACTTTAGAAAAGCTAAGAAGTAAGATAAAAGAATATTGCTGGCTGGGTGTGAGTTCATTTAAAAATGTAAGAAAATGAAAAAAATGGGATCAATCTTCTAGTACCTAGAATTTTCATTAAATAACGGCTACCGACCTCGTACAAGCTATCACATCCTCAGGTCAAGACAATTCCCTTTTGGTTTTTTATTGTCTTTGGTGTATTATTTTTTTATATTTATTACCCTGTTTCGTTTATATACAATTTTAACATGTAAATTTTTGAAGCTATTCTGCTGCCGTGATGCTGATTATGGTATTGATTGCATCTGTTTCAGTTTGATAGTTTTTTACTGGAATGTCTTGGCCTGAGGGTGCACAAACTTGCATGAAACCAATAGCTGTGGTTTAATAAAAATTTTAGATACTATGGGATTGGTTTCCATATATCCACAAAATTATTGCCAAAAATTAAACATTACAGCTTGGCTTTCAAGAGACACTAATCCAAATCATCATTGTCAGAAAACTACATTCTATAGATGGGCTCGTTTTCTTCATATGCATTTTACACTAGCTTGCTGTTGATATACATTACATTGCTAGCTCCAGTATCTCACCTGGGATTACTCGAGTTTCCTCTTAAGTTCATTTCCCAATGCACCCAGGTCATGTATACGCGACTCTTAGGTTAGCGAAAAAGTTTCAAAGGGACAAACCCGGTGATCTAAGAGACCAAGAGGTATTGCCGAGCAATTCTCGTACACCTGCTATTGATTATCTTGCACCACCATGTTAAATTGTGGAAAATTGTTCAATACTGCTACAGCAATAACAAAACAACAACAACGTACCGATCCAAAGTGAAAGTTATTGTGATCGATTCTTCATTTTGGAAAAAATCGATGACTACATGAAAAAAGGACTGCACACCACATTGTCACTTTACTACTAAGTAAAGAGCATTCATGAAGGTCATTGGAATTGCTGTAAGCCTGGTAACTATGATTCTGCTTGTCCGTGTAACCTGTGAGATGAAAGTAGTCCTTATATAAAATCCACCGCTTGTTTGTTGTCCGTTTAATTCTAGTCGTGATTGACAGATTGTAATAACACCTGGAAATCGTTCTCTTCTAGTTCTTGTACGATCTTCAATTTGCATGGATGACAGATTAAATCACGATGGAGAATGTGATGAATATTCTTTCGGGATGACCTGACTATAGGTGCTAGCTTAAGAAATGAACACCTTTCGTAAATCTGAATTTTGCAGTATATGAACAGTTCTTGGTCACCTTGTCAGTTTCTTTTTCTCAAGTAAATCCTGTTTTCGCAAAGTTTATAATTCAACTCTTCTTTGTGCGCTTGGTGGTGACCTGACCATTGCCCTCAAATTGAGATAATCTTGAAATTCCCTATGCGCACCACTCAAACTACCATTGTTCTTGTAAAACATTTTTATTACCAAAGCAATCTGTTGACCGTTCCAGTGCTTCATACTTTTTGATTATTCCATGGTAAAGTTATTTGCAGCTCTACGTCCCCGTTCCACAATGATGTCAACAGTACATGGTTGCCGATACTCATTTCAAGAGTTCCAATTTTTTTGTATTACCCTGTTCATTACTGACTACATAGTATTTTAAAGTGCTTATCTTCCTTCTGTATTTTATTCTTTCCATTTATCGTTCTTTATTTCTATTTTTTTCTAATACAATTGTTATAGAACTATTTTAACGTTTTATGTATTTTATCGCCAAATTTTGTATCTTCATCATCTGTCACTTTTATTGTTTTGACAAATATTTCTTCGATATACCTAATGCTTCCACAAATATTTTTAAGAATAACCAACCAAGTATCAATTTCGATCGTACTATTTTTCTTTAACAACACCCTGAAGAACTTAAACAATTGATAATTTTTATTTTGTACCTTAATTCTCTACTTTAAATTTTCTAAATGTGTTTGTTCTTACGTTATTAGGCTTATGTACAATACGCATCCATGATCTTCTTCTTCTTCTTCTTCTTCTTCTTCTTCTTCTTCTTCTTCTTCTTCTTCTTCTTCTTCTTCTTCTTCTTCTCATATCCTTATACCATTTCAGGCGTTGGATGTGGATTCCGGTTCTTTTTGTATCCATTTTTTCGACTCTCTTCTATTTCTTGCTATTGCTTTCATTTCTTCTAAGTTTTTCCCCTTTCTTCTACCCATTCCTCTTACCTGGTCCATCCATTTCCTCTTTGTTTCTTTTTTAAGTGTACTGTCTCCATTATTTTTCATGTAATTCTATCTGTCTTCATCCTTAATTTATTTCCGTACCAATTTAATTGCTTCCCCCATATTCCTTTTTATTATTGGTTCTTGCTTTGTTATTTTTATTATATCTTCATTCTTGATCCTCTCCCATTTTGTTCTCTCTACTATTCTTCTTAGATGTTTCATTTTCATTGCATTTATCTTTACTTCATATTTCTCCCGCAATATCGAGTTTTCACATGCATATGTCATTACTGGGTTTGCTATAGTATTACATATTTTTGTTTTTGTCTCCATATCAACATCTCTGTTTCGTAGAATTGTCTTATTTATAGTGTATTCTTGTTGATTTATTTGCTCTGTTGCTTAATTCTCTATCTATTTTTCCGTTACCTGTCAGTAGGTTTCTCAAATAGCCATATGTGGTTACCCTCTCCAATATATTGCCTCTATATCCAATTTCTTTGTTGACTTATTGCTTCGGTTTTTGTTTGCGATTATTACCTTAGTTTTATTCAAGTTTACTTCTATCTTCACGTTTTCTATTTTCTTCGTCTAGATGATCATTACCGTTTGCATTTTATTTTTAGAGTTTGCAATCAAGCCAACATCATCTGCGTATAGTCAGCTACTTATGTCATTTTTATTGTTTTGACACGTATTTCTGCTGTATACCTAATGCTTCTACAAGTATTTTTAAAAATAAGTAACTAATGTCAAATATCAATTTCCAGGAGTACCGTTTTTCTTTAACTAAAATCTTCGATATCTGCTTTACCTCTTATTCCGACCTTTCTTATCTGACCATCAGCATGAGTTTACGAATAAATGCTTTACAGTATCTAATCTTGCTGTTATTATGCAGTTCTTATCGGAGTGTTTAGGCTGACGTTATATACACGGACTTTTCGAAAGCTTTCACCTAAATCATACCAGGCTTTTGATTAAACTTGACGCTGTTGATTTTTCACAGTTATTGCAATCACTTTTTAGTTACCTGTAAAGGTAATCATTCAAGTCATTTTTCTCAGTAAATTTCACAGTAATTTTTATGTAGTAGTTCTTATTTATCTTACGTAGATATTTACTGGATCTATGCAGGTACATAAGGCTTATGTACAATACGCATCCATGATGTATACGTATAATCAGAATTATAATTTGATTTGGATGGTAATCAATTCGTTTTGTCCCTTTTCCAGGTAGTCGATCCTTTGAAAGGACCGCTGGGTCCACATGTCCTTTTCCCCCTCATCGGGAGAGAATCCGTCGACCCACCGTACCTTTAAAATTATATTAAAATTTTCCTCAAGATGATCTCGTAATAAACTCCGTCAATTTCCGATTTTAAAACGATCTAAATTACAGAAACGCACGTAAATTTCTCGCGGCGTGTGTACGCAAGGCGCTCATGATTAATATCGGTAATGTGTTGACAGTTTACTACTATTAGGGTTTTTGTGGCCTGCTCACTCCCTTGTATCGCGGTGACCTTTGAACTTACACCCAGGTGACCGACGTGTACCACCCTATGTTCGATAACCGGCTTGACCGGTGCTAGACCAGAACTCAATTTGCCAACAAATGTAATCCAAAGTAAAACTTCGTTTAGTTTAGTTGTCGGGTAACAAAGGTACAATACTGCTCAAGAATTATTTATTTTAGACAAGTTGTGTGTTCCTTCCGCTACAGGGTAAGCGTTTTAATTTAATTTATTCTACTAAACCAAGAGATTGTTCCATAAGAATATTGATTTAATTTTTATTTCGGCTCTAAAGGCATTAGTTCCATCAAATAAGAGAAAAGTTTGTTATCTTAGGCTTTAAGAGTTTGTGAGATTAATTTTTACATCAATTGTATTTTATTTTTGATTAAAATTGGTATTTCTATTAACTTTAGAAGTCGATAAATCTTAGAACCGCATAAAACGAATCTTTGAGACTAACAGTTGAAATTCGTTAGAAAGTCAGACAAAAATAATTTGAAAAATAGCATTTAGTGAAACTTATAACTACAACGTGCTTAAAATAACGTTATACATATAAAAATTAATGCCACAAACAATTGTTTAGAAATATATACAGATTTTATTGGCAATTACCACAAATCGTAACAGTGTGAAGTTTTCAGTACTAGCATCAAACGTACTATAATTTCTTCAACCGGAGGTTTATTAAATTTGAAATTAATTTCTTCCTTACTACAAGACTAGATAATACTTCTATAGTTAGAAAAGACGAAAATGTTTGAAACCAAATTTCATTATAATGTATTCTACGCGATTTTATTTTAATTTCATCTCAGTCATTCAGCATCTATCATCGACAATACAAAGATCAGACGGGTTTCCTTAGCATCCATCCACTCAACGTTCTCTCATCCTATATCGTTCTCTTTTTCTCTCTTTCGCTCCGTTAACCGTCGTCCATCTCGTTTCCGCACACACCGAAACATTTTCTCCGACGATGAAAAACCCTCAGTATATAGTTCTACCTATGTACGTATGGTACCTACGACAATATCGCGAGCTTACCCAGAGAATTCGTTACCTGGGTGACGTCACAAAGGATGTGTTGCCGGGTTACGAATCCCTCATCCTTTTCATCTGCATATCAAACCAATCGCACAGCGAAGTCGCCCGCGCCCCATACAATTAGTTTTTAATCTGGCCGCGAGCAAGGTACGCCAGACCGTTTGGAGCAGCTTAAACGTCGCTTCGCGAACGAGATACAATATTAAAATATAGAAAATATACACATTCTTGCTAGTTATTAAATTATTGACATTTTTCAATGTCTGGATTTTTGCGTGGGCTTGCGCGTACAGAATTCTATTGCCGTGCTCCTTTGTGCGACGGCATCCTTCGTGATCTTATATTCGGAATCAACAAGAGTGAAGGACAAGATTTTTATTAAATATTGAGAATTTTCGATTAATAAAAAAAGACGTAGCAAGCTTCAAGGTACATTTTATTTTCGGGTAAACGGAAACAACATTTTTGATGAAATTGGGAAATAAAATGAGCAAAAGTTAAATGTAAGAAAAGCTAATAATAATATTCAAATAAATGAGGAAATTCTACAAGTAAAATGTCATATTAAATATCAAATATCAAAACGACATTTGGAAACTGAAACACGAACTAAATAATTACAGTCTCTAGTATAAAGATGTGTAGGTATTTAGTTAAAAGAAATATATAATAAAAGCGACGATCTGTCCGCTCATTACAGATGCGTTATTAAAGAGAATCTATCAGTATCGCTTGAAACTGTAACAAATGCTATTTTTGATTTCTAATATACTGTAATGGGATTTTTGAGGCCTCTGTTCTCCTTAAATGGACATGCCCACTTTTAACGTATTTGTAAAACTTACCTTTCACTGAGCTTATTTTTGTTATGTATAGTTTCCTTTAATATAATTGTATTGCTACGGATGTATTGTTGAGGGAGTCCGACAATTAAGATCGGTTAGCACTTTAATTATTGATTGAATTAATAGATATCTTTAGATAATCGTAGATTTTACATTTAAGTTCAATTATCAAAATTCCTCTTCGTTCTTACTATCTAAAAAAATTCCATTAATTTTGAAAGAAGTGTCCTTTAAACAGCAGGAAAAAAGGATAATGAAATTATTCCATCAAAATTTTATATCACAAAATTCAATATGATTAATGCAAAATTTTAAACAATAATATTTAACCCATATGCATATATACACAGCAAATCTCTAAAAACGGATAGGAAATGTTTTCGTTGTCATGATGACCTTACCGTAGTCATTTGTCACCTAATAGCAGAATCTAGTGATGATTTACGACCGTAATCAAACAACGCGTGAAACAAGTGACAGTTAGCGTCGGTAGCTAATACAGAGCAGCAACATATGTAGTTTGTGCGCTCTTTATTTATGCGAATTTGGCAAGTTATTTAAAGGAAAATACCTCAGAATTTAGATAGAAGTTGTAGTTGATCGTGTCGCCACAGCATACTACCAGCATACCAGACTGATCCAGCAGAAAACGTAGATTGTTGCTGCAGAACTATTTCCGTTGTAAGAAAGGACAAATTATATCAATTGTATAATACATTATGCACTGTGACAATGAAATAAAAATAATTAATTTATATTAATGAGTTTTATAGCTATGGTATATAAAAAAGTAAATTGTATGCCCCACCAAAAGAAATTCAATTTTTAGAAACAATGTCTATAAGATAATAACATCTTTAACGTATGCATTCCCAGAAACGAATGATAAGCTCTTGCATAGCATGTTGAAACACTTCCATGGGTATTGCAGTAATTTCTTCTCGGTTCCCTGCATATAGTAGAATCCGGACGTAATGTTGAATTAGAAAAGCTACTTAAAAATGTAAATTCGTGTAGAGAATTAAACGCATACGAAACGATATTTATGAAAAACAACAAAAACTGAATAGAGAACTATCCCTAATTGCACACTCGTGTCTCCTTGACTTATTACCACAATGGCCTGTTTAAGATACGTTTAGCTTTCATTCCTTCCTTTCCCGGAAAGATACAAAATATCCAGGACTACCCATTAAGTTGTAAATAGTTATGTATTTTAAGCACGTTTACAGCCTGTATAAGAGATATTGCATGTACAATGCATTTTTACATTCAATCGGTCACACCGTCGACAATGGGAATCCATGCGATACTAGGAATACCTGTGAATGTAGAAAGTTGTAAGATATCAGTGTTTTGGGAACAGATATGTGAAATATTCAATATATCCAGGTGTTTCCGTTATTGTACCTACATTTTTCCTGTGTACCTATAAAAAGAAATTTGTTAATATATTACTTACATAGTAGGTAACCAATTATACACCAGAACCTGAAATTATTTTTTAAAAAGAATGCAATTATAAGCCAAACAAAAAAAAGTAAATCAAACTATCAACAGTTCATTGAGAAAGGTAAAGGAAAAAGAACAATTCTCTTGAAGAACAACGTTTCATTTGTTAATTGGAAACGTAGACATTTTCAATAAAATACTTTTTACTGCTACATTTACCGTAAATGTGAGGTCAATTCTCAGAACTCGTTTTGTATTCTATATTTATCCAATGCAAAGTACTAAATTTACTTCCGATTAATCCATATGGATTGGTCCCATACAAATCCTTATATTATTATTGAAAGCTCGACAACAGTGGTGGACGATATTTCACTGTCGGTGATTTTTTCGGACGGGATGAACGATGATCACTGATTGGAGATTGATACGTGAATAACTAAATACGTTATTAAGTGTATAACCATGTGAGTTAACAAATGAGTTTCACTATAAAGTATTGGTAAATTTAGAACCATATATATGTTATATTATATCTACTATGCAATTATGACTTTTTTTGTTATTGTTATCACTTGATTTTTAAAATTTGAAAGATTTTTGCGTTTTAATATACTACACAGAATATATCTGGCACAACGATAGTTAAAATGTGTATTGTAGCCTTAACATCCCGAAAAATAAACATGGCCTCACGCCATGTAATACAGTAGAACCCGGTTATAACAACTTCGACTGTAACGACACTCCTTTTTTAGCGTCAAATTTTAAGCGGTCCCGTACTTTACTATTCAAACGTACAGGGAAAAAACCGATTTGAGCGTCAATAACCCCTGATATAACGACAAATATTTACCACTTGAGGTATGCGTTTATATCATTTATGGCTCAATTCCCGGTATTTGCCTAGCCTGCAACCGACCGTTCGGGGATTCCAACGTTTAAAGCGAAAAAGTTTAAGCGTGAACGACAAAGTCGCGATAATCAAAGCAGTCGAAAGTGGAAGGAAGAAAGCGGACGAGTGTCGCGAATTTGGGTAAGTTAATTCTACGATTCGTACAATTGCAAAAAATAAGAATAAAATCATGAATACCTTTGTGAAAGGGAAAGAAAAGTCAAAAAAAATTCGATCGTGCGAAAAGGTTGAAATCGACGAAACGGTTATTACGTGGTTTAAGCAATGTAGAGTGCAAATTTACTCGTTAATGGAGCACCGCTCATGCAAAAGGCCGAAGAATTTGGAGGTTTATTTGGAGACACAAATTTTGAGTGCAGCAATGGGTGGTTGGAGCGTTTCAAACGGAGTCATTCAATAACGTTCGGAAAAGTGAGCGGTGAAGCGGAAAAAAAATAATATGACAGAAGCAGACACGTGGCTAAATGAAGTGTGGCCTAAATTAAGACAACATTATGAAGACAATGAAATTTACAATGGCGACGAAACGGAAATTTTTTGTATAAACTTCTTCCAGATAAGACTCTGAGGTTTAAAAGCAAAAAATGTGTAGGCGGTAAACTAGCCAAAGAACGATTAACTGCATTTGTGTGTGCTAATATGACTGGTACCGAGAAACGTAAAATTCTTGTCACAGAAAAGTCAAAAAAGCCACGCTGCTTCAAAAACATAAAAACACTCCCAACAAATTACTGCGCAAACAAAAGAGCATGGATGACTTCAGAAATCTTTGAAAATGAAATTCGAAAATGGTATAAAGAACTTGCGGTTAAAGGTAAAAAAATCTTGCTTTTAGTGGATAACCACCCAGCACATCCATCATTAGTCCACTTAGAAAATATTAATTTGGTGTTTCTGCCCCCAAATTGCACTAGCATCCTTCAACCAATGGACCAAGGCGTAATAAGAACCTTAAAATGTTACAGACAATTTCTTCTGCAGAAAATTATTACGGGTATGGACAAGAACGCCCCATGTGCAGTTTCACTTCTCGACGAGAAGGCTTGGCGTAGTACAACTTCAAGATTAAGGAATAATCCAGTTTGTGACAACTTAATGACGTTCCTTTATGTGAACTTATTGAAAAGTGGCGGCAAAATCAGAGTGACGAAAACCAGTTTTCTTTCGACGACTTTGCATCCGTGGTCAGTTGCCTTATTACGTCGGAAATGCGTTCAGATTCTGATATCGGGGAGGACATAAAACAGCGAGATAACGAAAACGATAATGAAATCGAAGAGGAAGAAGATTCATGCGACGAAGCAGAACACGTACCGACAGCCCTAAGTCCCATAACACTTTTAAAAACTTATTATAGACAACGAGAAACGTCACCTCAAATTATTGATAAAGTGAGAGAATTAGAAATGGATATAGAAAAACAGTTTTGGCGTGCGAAAACTGTGCAACGGAAAATTACAGATTTCTTTCATTAGACAAACAAGTTAGTATGTACCTACATACCACATATGTATCTGTTTACCACCCGTAATATTGTTTCCCACCAATTCTTGTATGTAAACATGGAACTTGTAAAAACTCCGCCTATAGCGGCACCTTGTTATAGCGTCAAAAGTTCGCAGTCCCGTGAGTGTCGTTATAACCGGGTTCTACTGTATATGAAATACTCGGTCTGTGTATCTTATAATTTACATCTACTTTCAAATGTAAAAAAAATAGAAGAAATTGTAATTTCAAAGAATGTAGATTTTCACGGCTTGTATCGTATAAAGAGGATTCTTCCGGGCCATTTTCTGCTGATTCAACGCTGAGCCACCGAAGCGAACACTTCGACCTCGCCGCTGAAGATGTTTACCGCAGCTGTAAACGAAACGTCCGGAACAGACCACGGCCAAATAGCCCTGAAGAATCCTCTTCATAAAATTGTAATTGTTTTTTCTCAAAAATATAAAGCTTATTCAAACAGCCGAAAATTTCTTTGCATTCGACTGTATCTCGTCACAAGAAATACGATATACTGGATGTACATATATGAGTCATAACAGTGATCACGTTCGCCGTTTAAAATCACCGTTATTTGTAAATCACGATCACAGTTCACGACGTGATTTAAAAATCACGGGATCGCTCAATATTACTCGTCAACATACATTTTGTTGTAATTGAAATATTTATTTAGTAGTCGTTACCGTAACAGCCAGTTTTCTTTCTTACTTGTACATATCTTCCAATATTGCAATCGCGTTAGTGCGCGGAATCCTTTAATGTCTGCATTAAACAGCAGGCTCAAATCAAGTCCTGTACCGGTAACATAACTTCGATTAAGAATTTGCATGCAAGCGTAAGCGTCGAAGTCGAAAAGATACCGTTTGGCTAATACTCGACCCATGTGATATATGTACTGGATTTAAATCACAATAGTGTTGCAGTGTCGCCTCGTTCATTTTACTGGAGGCAAAGCACCCAAGCGCCACACAATGGACGTCACAATTTTGTTCGGTAGGAAGTTACAAGATTGGGGAGTACTCAACATAAACGGTACCAGATCTCACTTTTTTACTCATATTTCATGAACTAAAATCAAAATACCTATTCCTTTAAATTATTTTGACTTTCTTTTTTATATGCCGGCAAATAAGAACCTCACAAAAAATTACAACCAAATTAACATCTCCTATTCCAAACTCTGCGAATGTTGGACGTAGCGCGACATAAAGTGAACCATTTTATTGTGTATTCACATGAAAGGGTTTGATACGTAAAACATTCACGCGCCACCTGGCACGTCAGATTTTATCAAATAAATGCGAATCCGGCGAGGAATTTCGGGATCGTTCCGGAACGCTCAAGCGCGAGAATACGGATCCGGACGCGGAGAACGAACCGGAGCATCTTCTCCGCGTTACCTACGCCTGCTTGTGCCGACTAAGTGGCTGCGTGAATTATCAAATGCGTGAGTGAAACCGTATCAGGCGTTCGTGTCTATTATCGTTACCTACACGGAAATAAAGGTCAACCTTTATCGGATTATTGGGAATGCCATAGCTGTAAGCGGTCATCATACAAGAAAAGAAAAATGATCCTACTGACTGCGCCCCGGTATCCGCCAGATATTAGCAAAGAACGTCTGACAAGGAAAAGTTCTCGGGTGTCGAATTCAGATCTTGACCAAACTTGGTAGGTAAATAAAGTATGATGGGATTTGGAAGTATTTTTTTTTTGTTTGTGTTGAAGTTCACTCTGAGAGTACGAAACACCACGTGGAAAATTCACAGATTTTCAGTTTTCTTTATTTCATTCTTGAACAGACATAGATAGAACAAAGATTTAAAGGCAAATGTTGTACCTTATCGAAAGGTCTTTTAGGACACATGCATGTGGTATGTACAGGGTGTTGCACTTAAGCGCCACCCTCTTATGCCGGAGCTGATTATAGTAATATGGAAAAGAAATGAACGCAAGTTGTTAATCTTTAATCTACTTTACTGAGTTTAAAGCATTTTCAATTATGAAAGACCTATCCATAAGGTACCATATTTGCATTAAAAATTTTGTTCTACCTGTTTCCTTTCAAGAATTAAATCAAGAGAACTGAAAATCCGTGAATTTTCGAAGCCCGTCAGAGCGAACTTCAGCACAAACAAAAAAATTCTATTTTCGGGTCCCGACATACTCTATCTACCTACCAAGTTTCATTAAGATCTGAACTTGACACCCGGGAACTTTTCCTTGTGTGCTCAACTAAGCTTAAAGGATTTAGACTAAATTTTCCATATGAATACTGTCAAAGCACCTGCAGAATATGGGATAAGGCGAAGAAACTAATTAGATGCAAATATAATTTTTGATATAAATGTAGTTACTATACATACGTAGAGTATTTAAAAGAACATATAATAGCCCTTGATAACTTGATCTTTTATGTGAAACGAGGTCGCAACAATACATATTCATGGATATATGACGTATGAAATCTCCTTTATTGCACGTTGTAATTTATATGTCGGCTCCTTCATTCAAGCGCGCTGACTTTTCGACCTCAAATTTCGAACGTATACACAAACACCTCATAAAAAACTCCTATATTATTCATTCGAGAATGATAAACTGGTCAAACAAGAATTTATGGTCCATCTCGACAACATCCCCCAGCATTTCAACGGGCAATTATCTCCTGATGCTCCGGCACTTAAAATACAGGTTTTATAATATGCCGTGGATTTTACAGTTCGGCACGCGTCGGTATTTAACCTTTGGCCGCAGCATCCCATCCCGTTTTTTTGTAAGGTAAATTTATACTGACCACACATCAAACGTACAATACAATATCGGCAAAGTTAACATTCAATACAAGAATATTTTTTTGTTTTGTACTATTGTTTTGTTAAGGATAATTGCGAAAATTAAAAGAAAAATGTATACAATGTGTTTTAGCAGGAACAGTATATACTTTGAAGGTGCATTAGCTGGAGTTTTTACTGTACTACGGCAGTAATATAACAACCATTTCTGGACCATACGCGAAGAATGTTTCGGGTGGTTGTCTTTGTGAAATAGATAGAGATGCACGTGTATTTTACACGTGCATCTAGGGACTTTTCCTATACGTATAAAAATTGTGTACTGGGTTGCATTACTGATAACTGTGATATTGAATATGTAACCGCTGTTATGTTCTCTGATTAGACCTCGTAATACCTGTTCGAATTAGTTTCGTTCTATTTTTGTTATTTATTTGATGAATAGTAGGCACAATATCTTTAATTTACTTTTTCTCAAATAATTATGTTTCCTAACATTTTCAGCTTCTTACCAAATTATATGCATCATTTTCAATGTGAGTCACTGTATATGAGCGGACTCAATACAGGTTATTGAATTTTTTGGCTCTTGAAAACAACCTAGCGAATAGTAATTATATTACACTTATCGTATATGTAATTAAACACCTAACTGTAAGGTGTGCAATTAAGTTCCCCGCTGTTTGTTAATAGATTCTGCTAGCAATAAGTGTTGGTCGATTTCGCCATATCCAAAACGTTATGAACCAAGCTTAGACATATAATAAACAAACTGTGTTGACACAGTAGTGATTTTGTTTTGGCGTCATATACTTTTGGTTGTGTGAAAATGTCTGATTTTGTGCTAAATAATCGTCATTTTCGGGAAGTGTTGATTTTCTTATTTCATTCAAAGAAAACGGCGCCTGAAGTGCATCGAGAGCTCCACAAAGTTTACAGAGATGCTGCCCTAAGTGAAACAACGTGCCGTGATTGGTTTCGTCGCTTCAAAGGCGGTGAGTTCGATGTTGACGACCGTCAGCGTGAAGGAAGGCCCAAAACCTTCGAAGACGCTGGATTGGAGGTATTGCTCGATGAGGATCCATGCCAAACGCAACAAGAACTTTCATCAGCATTGAGAGTTATTCGCCAAGCCATTTCCAAGCGATTGCATGCTTTGGGAATGATTCAAAAGCAAAGAATTTGGGTTCCTTATGGTTTGAAGCCAAGGGACGTTGAGCGTCGATTTTCTGCCTGTGAACAACTGCTCTAGCGGCAAGAAAGGGTTTTCTTCATTGCATCGTGACAGGTGATGAAAAAATGGATTTATTGCAGTAACCCAAAGAAAAGTCGCCGGCTCGGCCGAATATTCACGCTACGAAGGTTATGCTGTGTATTTGGGCGGACCAGGTCGGTGTTATTTATCATAAGATGTTGAAACCGAACGAAACCATCACTGGGGAACGGTATCGACTTCAATTGATGCGATTGAGCCGAGTGCTACACGAAAAACGACCACAATACAAGCAGAGGCACGAAAAAGTGATTCTACAGCATGACAACGCTCGGCCTTGCGTTGCCAAACCCATTAAAACCTACCTGGAAACGCTCTAATGGGAAGTTAGGAAGTCCTACCTCACCCTAGATATTGGGCCGTCCGATTATCACTTATTCTGTTCGATGGCACATGGTCTGGCTAGTCAGCAGTTCCATTTATATGAATACATTGAAAAATGGCTTAATTCGTGAATAGTCTCAGAAGATGAATACTCTTGCCCTAATGGTACTCGAGCTCTGCCAAAAAGATGGGAAAAAGTAGGTGGAGATGGTCAATACTTTGAGTGATTCATTTGTAATCATTTTTTACAATAAAGTTACATTTTTATAAAAAAAAGAACAGCTTTTATTTTAGGGTGTAGCACTAGCGTTTCTTTTAAGCGAAAAGCTGAGCGCTAAATTACGCGATAAACAAATTTACTGTGTTACCCTGACAACCAATTTGACATGCCAACTAAATAAGAGCAACGTGCACTTCTCTTTGAAATATCGGCTATACACTAGGGTGAAAGAGAATAAAATAGACACCTACTAATTAAAAAAAGATTCTATTCTCGTTATATATACAAAATATTTTAAAATTTTTAAATTAGACTAATATTTTGCCGATCCACCGTTACTTGCGTGAAGTGCTGCGAGTCGTCGTGGCATAGAATCTATTAAATGATTGATGGTGTCTTCTGGAATATTTAACCACTCTTCTGTAACAGCTGCCACGAGTTCTTCCTTATTGCTGGGTTTTCGGGGTCGTTTCGCCATATTTGTCTGGATTATGTGCCAAACATTCTCTATCGGATTCATGTCTGGTGATTGGCCTGGCCATGGTAAAATCCGAATCCCCTGTTCCTCTTTCCATGTGGTTGTTGTTCTTGCTTTGTGGCAGGGTGCTTCATCCTCCATAAAAGTGGCGTCTTCTTTAGATAAAATGGCGTTGTCGAATATCGGTAGTAGTCCTTCTGTTAATATTTGGATATATTTTGCCGTATTTATATTTCCGTCGCAGATTACTAATTGCGATCTTCCACCATACCATATTGCGCCCCACACCATGATGTTCACACCGCCGTATTTCACCGTCTGATGCAAAAATTTGTCGTCCAGTTGCCGTGACGAACGTCTCCATACCCATGTACGACCACTATCACTGAATTGGCAGTATCTGCTTTCGGCTGAGAAAATGACAGACCGCCAAAGCTCTTTGGGTTTCGTTCGCATTTCGATTGCCCAAGCCATTCGGCGCCGTTTTTGAAACGCCGTAAGGAGAGGTTTTTTCTTTGCCACCTTTTTATAGATCCCCATACTGTCGAGGTATCGCAGAACGGTGCGCTGACTTTTCTGTGAAGTTGCCGCAAGCTCAGCTGTACTTTTTCGCGGTTCTCTTAACACTTCGCGCACAAGCACCCTTTTACTTCTTTCAGAAGGTCCGGCTCGACCTGGTCTCGGCTCCACTGTTGTTTTTTCCTTGCGTTTAAATTGTGTAATCACATGTTTAACTGTGGACAACGGAATATTTAAAAATTTACTTATGTCACGTTGCGAAGCGCCGCGTTCACTCTGGCCAACGATGCGACTCCGGGTGAAGTCGCTAATATCAGTCGAACCTTGTAAGCGAGGCATAGTTGTAACGATACTAAACTATGACGAATTCCTTCCGATACATCTACCCCTACCCTAATGACAAAAGAAAGTTCTTAATTCGTTCTTAGAACTTAGCTGTTTACATATTTATACCGCTTTACTTGGTGTCTATTTTATTCTGTCACCCTAGTGTATATGAAATAATCGATTGTAAGTCTGCTGTAGTGGATAAATTGAAAATGTGTTACATTTTTGTTTGGTAAAAAATAAAAGAAATTTAGAGACTGTATGATTACTGACCAGTTGAAAATAACATTGTTCGTTTTTTCTCATTCAGAATGCTAATGGCATATACAAAAAAATATTATTTATGGACATAGGTTGTTTGCTTTTCCAAGATACGAGTATATATCAGACTCTAGGATCGGCTTGTGTATGTTTTCTCCGCAAATTTAACAAGAAAATCTATATATTTATGCAATCTGTATGCATAACATTTCACTCTGAAATGTGGTAGTGGCCTTATTCCTTCGATACCGTAGATATTTTTGACAGCTTTTCGAATAAAGATATACACCATTTTTATACCTCCTACCCAAATGATATTTCAAATACGTTTTACTTGCGTTATGAACTTCCAAAAAAAAACTACAGTACATGGCTATCTGCTAAAATATAGGTTACATCACAAATGCAGCTCATATTCTTGTCGTCGTAACAGCGACGTAACTATGACTCGTTTAATAATGTGTATAGAGAGGAAAATATATCCATGCATATAATATTCGAATATACGTATATCTTATATATCTACGGAGCTTGATAACGTTTTTGACGCTTCAGCTGCTTTGCTTTGATCAAATGAACTGCCGACTTGGACCTGCTGTGCGTCCGTTCGTCCATGAACAATGATCTCGTTATATCTACCAATTTATGTGCAGAATACATATATATACGTATTTGTATTACAAACTGCGAGACGGTCGCTGTTTGTATACAGACTATATTGCAAAAATCGATGTCCTTTGAAACTTAAAAGTGCCTCAAATATTCCTTAAATAAATTGAATGAAATAATAAATTAATGTAGAAGTCAATATAAAATTGGAATGGTTTTATGAACATGAAACATTGATAATGTTAAAACGACGTGAAAACGTTCGTCGATTTGATTAAATAAAATATAACTTAAAATTTAAAATACTATTTAATAATAATAATGCATGTATGTACATATATATCGCAAGTTCAACAAGCACATGTTTGTATTGTTACACAGTCAGAGATACCAAGAATAAATAGTATATAATAAATATAATGACAGAAGAAGAAGCGCTACTACTAAAATATGACAAACTTAAGGAATAAGTTAAAGATGTAATAAAAATGCATACAAAATGTGCGTGTGTAGCAGTTTTAACTAAAATGTTGGATCAATGCAAATTTATGAAAGTCATAATGAACAAATTTAACACTACGACTGCAAGGGCTGTGTGGTTGTATAATTCACAGGTATCGCAGTAAACTCCACCCCACACAAATTAATAATTTATTCGGAACGCAGCATTTCAAGAGCACATAAACTCTCAAATAGTATCTCAGACTTTCACGGCCGTTTGACATATTTGTAACGGTTGTCGGGTTTCGCCGTGTCACTAGTTTTTTGTCCCTGACGTTTCGCGAACAACTGCGGTTCGCATTTTCAAAGGTACTGATTGAAAATGCGAACCGCAGTTGTTCGCGAAACGTCAGGGACAAAACCTAGTGACCCGGCAAAACCCGACAACCGTTACAAATACACATAGACTCTCATTGTCAATACCCAGTGGGTAACACGGTTGACCATGATAGGCCACGTACTCTTGAAACGTTGCGTTCCGAATAGATTACTAATTTGTTTGAAGTGCAGTTTACTGCCGTACTTGTGAAATCTAACACTAACCTTTCAAAGACTCACCCATCGCGTCAAACAAACGACCTCTTATACAGGCCGTCAACTCTCTTTTAAAAATTGAAGTGGTTCTACTTTTCTGACGTGTACAGGGAATTTATTGTGCCCAATGATGGCTCTATATCTTGAACCCATCTCATAGAAATGTGTGCGGTGTTTGGGTACACACAGATTATTGCGGGTTCCTGTTGGCATACCAAATAAGATACCGCCATCGAAGAATTAATTCATATTTGCATAAATAGCTGTCCATGATTCTAAACTGTTATCAAAAAGTTCACGCAAGCTGTTCCAAAAATTTATTCTTAGAAGGAAGATATTCAACTTAAAAAAAAATATTCCCTAACTAGCAACTCTTATTTTTGAGCATGGGTGATTAGCAGTTCATGACTCTAAACTGTTATCAAAAACTTCACGCAAGCTGTTCCAAAAATCTATTCCTTGAAGGAAAATATTCAACTTTGAAAAAAATTGATTCCCTAACTAGCAATTCTTATTTTTGAGCATGGGTAATTAAATGAAACTACTTCGTTGCATAGATAGCTGTTCATAGTCCTAAACTAAAAAAGCTCACGTAGGCTGCTCCAAAAATTTTTCCTAGTTAAGGAATCAATTAAAAAAAAAATTGAAACTACTGAATTGAAAACTACTTCGTTAAAAGTATTATGGGTTGTTAAAAGTTTTTTTTTTTATTAATATTAATTTAAGCTAATTGAACCAAGATGAACTCATAAAAATACTGATAGTTGCTTTTCCAGTTATGCCAGATATTAGCATTAACTTCTGTATTTTAAACAGAATTGTGTTTTTTAATGCATATTTGATTTCTGCATGTTGGTTTTTGTAGAATTTCATCAGGTATCCCAATATCTCGCATTACAACTATTATCCAAATGTTGAAATTCGGTAGTTATAATATTTTTTATAAAAATTCTTAAGAATTGCAGCGAGTGTATTCATTTTTAATTCAATTAAACTTCAACTTAGCAAAAATTTAAAGCACATCTTCTTGACCTTCTTACATATAGTAAGCCACTTTTTATTATCTGTATTATCATTCCCTATTTTAAAATAAATTTTGGTTGTTTTAGCTTCTTTAAATTATTAAAAAAAGGCAGTTATTTATTTCCATAGCATGATGTTCGAGTAACTGCTTAAGTCATTCTATGATGTTGGGTCAACATGGAAAACCAAGTTTATTTTAACTTGGGTATTTTGAACTTATATGGGAAACATTTGAAAATTAATGATAGAACTTGTCGGACATTCAATGGTAGGTGTTCTCATTTGTTACCAATTCTGCATCATAATATGAAATAAAAATGAGTCATTGTGTTTTAGAAATTCAGTGTTAAACGTTTTAAATTCGTGTTAAAGTTTTATCTAAACAACTTTGCATTTAATTGAACTATAATAATCATTGCAATTCTTAAGAGTTCTTCTAAAATGACTGCTCGGGATGATTTGAACGGTTGTTATACAAATGGAAAAGAATTTCAAAATTTTCGAAATAAATAAGGATACTTCAAATTCTACCAAAAATATGTAGAAATGAAATATCCAATAAAAGAGGCATTATTCCTCTTAAAATAAAAACATTGAACTTGAAATTGCCCATTAAATTAGTTTTTTTTTGCCTTGACAAATAGTCATTTAGACACGTAAAAATTCTAAAATACAAGTTAAATTAGTTTACGTCCAAATTTTCAAAAACGGGCTTTCTACAATCGATAATGGTTTGACCGAATAATTTCAGTCAATAGCCTTATATACTCTATTAACTTCAAACTCTAATATCATAAATTAAGTTAGGAATTTTTTAGATTTTTAGAAGATGTAGAGGATACGGTCTTCAAAAACTAGAAATTCAGCTACAATATGCTAGGCAATTAGTTTTTTTTAAATTACATCTTAGTCAGCATTAAAAACATTACTAGTTTCCAAATTTAATTTACATTGTAACATTGGCAGCGACAAATACATATAATGATGACGTGCACTTAATTTGCTTGTTAGTATCTTTCTGTTCTGTATTTATTAATTATTCTACTCACATAAAGAAATATTTATTATTTGAGTAAAACGTTAAAAACACGTTATTATAATAAATCTTTCATCAAATATAGGTATCTTGTATTTAAATCAAAAACAAAACATTTTATAACAAAATCAGGATATTTTAAAACATTCAAGATTTCACCACATTCACTCCTTTTCTTTTACAGATTTAATTTTGAACACGAAAAACGAAAAACAAAGGTATTTAATTTATTGAAGGCGGCACGATTGATGTTACAAGCGGGGAGACGGACGGAGCTGGTGAGGTTGCCCCGACGTTAATGGTCGCAGAGGTGCCGGGCGAAAAATATCAGCGCCAGAAGAGAGCTCAGTTTTAATTTTGTAGTGCAAGATGAGTCTGTCGTCGTCGCACTGCTGTGCCGAATGCCTTTTGGGTACCTCTCGTCTACATCTCGCCGTTTCTTTTTGTGATCGGTTGTGCCAGAGTTGACGTATAGTTTTAAACCCTTTTGTGTGCGTGCCTTTATGTAATTTTCGTGCTTATATAAACGACTGACCGTTGCCCATCGGTCGTCGACCAATAGGATGCAAGTATATAGGACGGCGCCTCCCTTCTTGTTAGTGGGGATCTATACATTACGCTAGGGGAAGTTTGACCCGTGTCCGTTTACAACTCAAGCCTGGGGTCGTTCCTGTAAACGCCGATATGTACGTACAGAATATAGCACGCCAGTGTTATTTTTTATCCCTATTGAAATGTTTGCTTTTCCCTCCTGCGCTTCTAAAGCGTTTTTTTTTTGTTGTTGAACGCGTTCGAGTATGATAGGGCTACGTATTTATTTGAATTTCCATTTCTTTCTTTTACTTATGTATTAACTTAATAAAATATTTTTGTTTGACGTTGTTTTATTTAACCCACTACATCGTGACATTCATTTATATTCAACATAATCCATAAAATTGTTTTCTTTTTGCAACGCGATTTAAGAAAATCTATGTAAGGCTCCCTTTCACCATTATTTATTTACGTTTCCGCTTTTATTCCATGCATTATTAGTATAGTAGTATAGTAACTTGTGATTACGAACCCTTTAAAAATTTGCATTCATAAATGCGTGTATGGATTTTATTTTTGTATATAATTCGAAAATGATAGATTTTGTTTCTACCAAATCATTCCTCCTGCAGGATAGTTATTTCAATAGTGCCTCCAAAATGAATCGCTTTTAATTTTTATGTACAGGTTGTTAGATTTGTGAGGTAATATACGAATCTTCATTATGGTAAGAAGCAGATATAAATTATAAATTTGACAAGTTTGCTAAACTTACCTCTAAGAAATAACCAAACAAAACTTTAATTATTTCCAAAGTATACTGAATTATATTGGAAAAAAAAACGTAAATTTCGTGGTTACTATTGCTTATATCTTTAGAATCATACAAACTTGTTGTTGTACACTTCATTGTTTATATATATATATATATAGGTAAGTAAACTAGACAAACAAAAACACTATTAAATTTCTTTGCTTTTAATAATTTTGTTTTGTGATGCTTCGGACATGTTTTCACTTGTCTCTTCCTCAGACCTATTAAAAAATTACAAACATTTTACAATTAATTAACCACAGACCACTTACAATCAGAGGATTTGCAAATGTAAATCCTTAAGAAAGTACTTTATGGAGAGACATTTTAGGAAAACCCCAAAAGTTATTGCATACTTCATCAACACAATCAAGAATTAAAAACTAAGTGGAATACAACACAAAAGACGTTAAAACTATTGTCAAATCCTAAGACCCTCATTAAAATGTTATTACCATTTTCGTTTCAATATATGATTTGACGGAAAGAAGACAAAAGGTTGAAAAAGAATAGCCCTCGTATATATACTAGGGCGACCTGAAATGTTTCCGGAATCGATAAGAAAAATACGGTATTGGTGTGGTTTCTTATTTTTATTTTTCGATGTAGTCTCTTTGAAGATCAATACACTTTATCAAACGGTGCTCTAGTCTCTTCAAGCCGTCGGAAAAGTAGGATGTTTCGAGGTCTGCAAAATAGCCATCTGTGGCGACGACGACCTCCTCATGAAGTCCATTTTTCACCTCAGGCCTTTGAGGCAAATGTCTTTCCTCCCAGTGATTTTTTTCCGGTTTGGGAATAGGAAGAAGTCGGTGGGGGCTAGATTCGGTGACTATGGAGGATGGGAAACTAATTTATAGCGCAACTCATTCAATTTGGACACGACGACGCGGGATGAATGAGCCGGTATATTGTCTTGGTGGAAAGACACTCTTTTCCGCTGCAAACGAGGCTGTTTCTCCTTCAATATTGCATCGAATCGGGTCAATAAATCATTGTAATATTACCCCGTCATCGTCCTTCCCTTCTGCAAATAGTCACACCTGGGGAATCCCAACAAATGGTCGCCATGACCTTTCCGGCCGATGGGACGGTCTTTGCTTTCTTCCAAGCCGATTTGTCCGGAAAAGTCCATTGCTTCGACTGTTTCTTGGGCCCCGGTATGTAGTGGTGGATCCCGGTCTCATCCACGGTTACGAACCGCATGAAGAAATCCCTTGGATTGCGTTGGATCCTGGCTAGACACTCCTCCGAAACGGTCACCCGATTTCGTTTTTGCCCCAATATGAGCAAACGCGGTACCCATCTTGCCGAAAGCTTTTTCAAACCCGAAATTTACTGTAGGATATGGCCAACGTGCTCTCGTGAGATGCCTGTTGTCTCTGTTATCTCTTTCACCGTCAATCGGCGATCGGCTAACACGACATCATGAATCTTGTCCACTTGACCACTGCATCGTTGGTAGCGGTTTTTGGACGTCCACTACGTTGTTCGTCATGTACTTGTGCGGCCATGTTTGAACTCACTCACTGCCATGAACTTCTAGCAAAATATTTCGAATCCAGAAGTCATCACTGCACTAAATTGATTTTATCCATTTTGTTGTGAAACCGTCTGGCTTGCAACACAAAAGCCACTCTTAAACAACAACTGTTGACAGTAGACGTCTAAAACTTTGACAGTTGCCATAAAAAATGTTGCCCTTGTCTACCAATGTGTCCAGTTCAACCTTCGTGCCCCATCTCTTGGCGATTCCGGAAACATTTTAGGTCGCTATCGTAGTATGGGTGGAATACATAAGCATCTTGTAATTGCAAGCGAGTAATTTAGCTGATAACAATTTTTGACAATTTAATTTTTCCGTTTCACTAAAGCTGCAGGTGAATGCTTCTCCTTATCTTTTTCTTTTCGAATGGAATACGCAATTCCTTTGCTGTATCCTATTTTTGCAAAATTCTGTTTCTTCTCAGTGTAGTTTACACCTTGACACTGTCTTTTAGAAATTTTAATCTTGGAAACCTATAATTGTATAAATTAAATAATAAAAATTAATTATTATTAATTATAATTATTATTTTGTACGTAAAACAGACCGTATTGAAAGCTATAGTAGTTTCCAAAAAAATATTCATTCAAAAATAGATGGAAATGAATAAGAAATAAATAGAAAGGAAATAACACGTTTAAATAAAGAACTGAACTTGACAAGTGACATACACGATAAACAAAAGAAAAGTAATTAATTGTACCAAGACCAAGGTATTATCTAGAATATCTTGGCTTGATGATGTGCTATGTAAACACAAAACTAATAGCTTAATATATTAAATTAAGGTATTTGTAAAACTTAGTCCTGTTTTTTAATTTTATGTATAATTGATTACCACGAACTCATACCATGTCAACAAAGTCATTATAAAAGCCAAAAATATTACCCTAGATATAAAATGTGCTAAATAACTTAGCAATGCTCCCAGCTCCAAAGAAAGAGGTAGTTTCATATGAATCCATATAAAATAATAAAAGTGTACTCCATAAGATCTCATACTGGGTGGTATGCTCTGTAGTACTTTGCAAATTAAAATAAAACTCCGCCATTGAGTTCCTTACGGTCTCTCAATTAAACATACTTTATTGCACAAATATGCTTGACAATTTTTTCATTTTTGTAATAATAAGAATTGGGCTTTTAAATATAACACTTAACGGTGTCGAGTAGGGCTTTATTTTTAACATAGTCACAACTTTAAACAAAGCTTGAAAGCAAATACAAATGAATTTACGGTACTCTACAACACATCTGTGCATGTTTTCTTTTTATCATTTCTGGATATTATAAAGTGAAGCCGATCAATATCAGCGAAAGTCTTCAATTACTGTGTCTTATTCCAATCAACAAATTATTTTTGATTTCCATGTCATTATGTTAAACTTTTCCCTATGATTCATGTTTGTATTCATCTACCCGTCGAAAACGAGGAAATAATCGGCTTGATTTGTATTAACCGAACAACACGGCTCCTTCTATACATCCCTATCAACTGAAAATTATCGCGAATTCGCCGTTACCAGCATCCGCCGGAAACTAAAGAACATGCCGTTTACGAACATTCAATACATAACAACAACACCCACCGCGCATTCCTCAGTACCGCTCTTTCTCCCTCCACGAGCAGCTCTCTAGAAATTTTCGCCATTAATCTTAATTTCGTTGGCCTCACTTCACCTCTCGAGCGTATATGTGAGCTCCCGTCTTCTTAGGTACCTATATACGCCATATACGCGGATTTACTCTCTCCTCCTTGCCATAACAAGTGCTAGTCGTACACAAACCGCACGATATGCCAGTCAAGTAGGCCAGCCATTGTGAACCATTCATCTAATTAGCGATTGCTGCTGACTTCGGAGCATTCACATGCAAGACTTATCGCTCTTACACTCATTAGGGCAGGATTAATTCATCAAGGAGGCGCTGGAACGGAGCCGTGTACGGGTGTTTAGAATGTGAGGGCGCGGCGCAAATCGCGAACGGTCCGATATAATCTATCCGGAGTGTATTTGGTGGAGGAAGAGAAAGTAAAAGATGAAGGACGGAACAGGGAGACGCGGAAGGGTCGAAAACGTCGGTGGCCATTAAACCGTCGTTTTGTTAGAGAATTTCGGGAGTAATTTTTGCGAATAAACGCGGAGGTTGGCGTCTTATTAATGTCTGCTTGATGGAAAGTGAAATTGAAAAATTCATCGATTGTAAAAGCGAATTTGTCATCGTGATTAATTAATATACAAGCAGAAAATGTGTGTTTATTGTAACTGTCTCATACCATATTGATTTTCTATTTAAACACTCAGACGTAGTACATGATCGTTCGTCGCTAATTAAATGAGACAATTTACGTATTGCAAATTGTATGTGACAGTCTTAAAAACATCGCACATACTGAGTTCCTATTTCTATTATACATACACCTCTCCTATGTGTAGCTTTGAAAAGACAATTGTCGATGTATTAGCGCCATTCAGAACAGATTCAATGCAAATAACTACACATTTTGTAAATCCGCCACTTTTGGTTAGAAAAATCAAAGGCAATTTCTTTTTGTACCGAAAAATCTATTACGAAAGGATGGTAGATTCTGGTACAGAAATAATATTTATACTTTCACCGTAAAGTGAAACAAAAATATGAAGAATGTTGATGATGGTTATGTTTTTGATAAAGATAGTACACAGAGGTAGAGTCCAATTTTACAAGTTTTCATCTCCTTTTTGATTTAGAAAAAAGACGGTCTTGAGAGCAAAATTATTGAATGGAAACCTAAAAGAGACCAAAAATTTTGTAGCCAGTGATGGCTGGTTAAAAAGATTTAAAAGGAAGTATGGAATTGGACTGCTGTCGATATCTGGTGAAAAATTATCGGCACCATCACAACTAGTGCAACCGTTTAAGGAAAAGTTAATGAACAAAATCAGAGAGCTACATTTAAATGAGGAGCAAATACACAATGGAGATGAAACCAGTCTTTATTGGAAATTATTACCTACGAAAACCTATGTTGCATCATATGAAAAATCTGCTCCGGGTAGAAAGGCGGAAAGACAATGCATAACACACAAAATAAGGCCACTAATAATAGGAAAGGCAAAGAATCCACGTTTATTAATTTTAAATTTTTTTAAGAAAGCAAAATCTTCTAATAAAGGCGGTGTTAATATTGGATAACGCACCAAGTCATCCTTCAGAGAAACAATTCACAAGCAACGATGGCTCAATTTTTGTTATGTTCATGCCGCCCAACGTAACTCTATTTATGCAACCGATGGATCAAAATGTAATAAAAATTAGTAAATTGTTTATCGAAAATTTCTACTTTCGTCTGTGTTATCAAAAAATCCTAAAAATATTTCTGAATCCTTAAAGCAAGTAACTTTACGTAAACTAATTTTAAATTTAAATATGACGTGGAATGCCCCTAACCAGCAAACAATCAGAAAGTGTTGGAAAAATTTGCTTTACTCCAGTGATGATCATGACGATGAAGACAATGTACCGCTAACCATCATTAGAAAACAGTTCCTATGTGATGCTGAAGTTATTGACAGTGCATCATCGGACGTTCTCAAATTATTAAAAGCAATAAATCCCGATATTGTTTGCGCAATTGCCGATGTTAGTTTATGGAATGACGATAAAGAGGGATGATGTTCATGTGCATCATCCATGGGAAGGTGAGTAAAAGTGACGACGCTCCGATTGAAATAAAAAATACAGTGAGTGAAGCGCAAGCTGTAGGAATTTTTAATCAAGTCTTAGACTGGTCTGAAGAACAAGACATATTATATTCCGATATTTTAGTGCTCCATAAACTACGGGCAGAAAATACCGTAAATTTACGCACACAAAAATAGGACATTATTTTTAAAAATGATATAAAGCTTATTTTTTATTTTTTAATATTATATGTATTACGTTATTCATTATTCATAATTTATTTTTTAATAAACATACATATTTTCTTTTATTCAATTTCTTTATAAACAAAATAAGGCTCACTAATGTAAACTTTCAGTAATGTGAACAGTGCTCGGCTGATATCGCTCACATAATCGAGCGTCTACCGTATTACTTACGATATAGGATTGTCCAATAAGGTCTAGGGTATGTTTATGTAATTGTACAATACCCATATACCTAAACCTGACAAATTTCTGAAACAACACAGCAGCGTAATAGCAAAATTCAACCCAAATTCGAAATTCCATAGTTGACGTCATCACCGTCGTCATCGATAGAATCGGCGTGCTCCATTCGAACAATCGCAATCATAATAACAACAATAATGTCCCCCAAAACGGCGGCTCGAGTAGACGAGGGAGATTAAGGCACATGTGGCCCGGCGAGAACCTTCTCGTTCACAGTCTATTCCAGCGATCCGCGGTAAACGCGCGCGTGATTGGTAAACAAAGCGGGGAACAATCGGAGACAAGAGAGTTTCGCTGCCTTGTGCCTTGCAAATCCATCTAACAGTCGACATAATAGCGAGGTGTTTTTACGCGACTGTGTTGGACAGGTTTAGATTGAGTGGCGCCCCCCACACACAACAACATCAACGACGATGCGGTGGTGGCTTTTCTCTTACGCGCCCCCCTCGCCAATCCCGCAACCGCCCCTTCTTTTCTCCTATATACTAACGCCACCTACCCCTATCTCCGATATCACCTCGTTTACTGACGTGTTCATCTGTTTCCTTGGTTTTCCTTCGAGCGTTCTGAATTATTTTTGCGTGCAGGGTGGCCGTGGGGGTCGTAGGTATGTTAAATAAAAAGGAAGTTGGATCTTACAATGTTGACTGCATTGACAGGTTTTCTGCTGGTAGTAATAAAAATAGTAGATAGTAGTGCAATGGGTTGGTAAAATGCCCGTAATTGTCAAGGAGATACTAGCAAAGACCTGTTAAAAATGCGTATACATGCAAAGGAATTACAATCTCTGGGCACAGTATTAGGGCCACCTTGAATGTTTAATAAATTTAACGTACTTGTGCGAGTATAATTTGGGAATATCTAGATAATTCCAGTAACAACGAAGATTTGTTTAATACATTCTATGTACCTACACTACTGTCCACAAGTAAAGGATGTTTTTTATAGAGGTATCAAACTTTAAGTTGGCAACACCTTTTTAACTGGCGGCCATTTTGTCAGCTGTCAAATGATTTATGTTTAGTTTGGCATTTCAAACAATGCTTCCAAATTGTGGAAATTTATTTTGGAAATCATGGTTCTGTTCGAAATACGTATCGCGCACTACGTCCATTTTAATAAACATAATCGTCCATCAGAGCAAGTAATTCGATTAACTACGGAACGTTTTCGCACCACGTTTACTCTAAATGATAATACGCATCCACAGAGACGTCGTTCAGTGGGTACAGAAGAAGTCATTACTGCTATAGAGCGTAGCGTAGAGGAAGACCCGAATCAGTCTATCCGCCATCGTGCAGATGAATTGGACATGTGTGCAGCTACTTTATGGAAGATTTTGCGAAGAGATCTTGGTTTACGTGCTTACAAAATCCAACTCGTGCATGAATTGAAGCCATACGATCACCTAGCAAGGCGTAGATTCAGTGAATGGGCCCAAAACAAGATTACCGTTGATCCCGATTTTCATAAGCGAATTTTGTTTAGCGATGAAGCTCACTTTTGTTTGAATGGATACGTCAATAAACAAAACTGCCATATTTGGAGTGATGGTAATCCTCAAGTGTATGTTGAGACACCGCTACATCCAGAGAAACTGACTGTTTGGTGTGCTTTATGGGCTGGTCGAATCAATGGTCCATACTTCTTTAAAAACGATGCTGTTCAGAACGTTACTGTCAATGCTGACCGCTGTAGAGCCATGATTACTGACCTACTTGTTCATTAATTGAACAATCATGATGTGCAGGAGCTGTGGTTTCAACAAGACGGTGCAACATGTCACACAGCTCGTGCCACAACTGGTTTATTGAAGGAAACGTTTGGTAACTGCATAGTTTTACGTTTCGGACCCGTGAATTTAACGCCGTTAGACTATTTTCTGTGAGGATGCGTGAAGTCTCTAGTCTACGCCGATAAGCCCGAAACGATTGACCACTTGGAGGACAACATTTGCCACGTTATTCCCGATATACGGCCACAAATTTTGGAAAAAGTCATCCAAAATTCGACCTCCAGATTAGACTACGTCCGAGCCAGCCATGGCGGTCATATGCCAGAAGTCATATTTAAATTATAATACCAGAAGATTATCTTTCAAATAAAATAAATTTCATCTCAATTTAAAAAATTCATATTTGTTTTATTTCATTTCAAAGTTCTATACCTCTATAAAAGAACATCGTTTATTTGGCTACCTATTTTTTTTTTTAATTTTAATATAAAATATTATTTGATGCCACTTATAGTTAATATTAACATCTACATAGAGACATATTGACACACACACAAATATATACATATACAAAATCAAATCAAATTTTGTGTTTGTCAGTATAGCCTCCTCTATTTCTCATAACTGTCGCGTATAATCGAAGCATTCTACCAATTAATTTTGTCAGAGTTTCTTCTGATATCGTATACCATTCATTCTGAAGATGGATCCACAGGTCGGTAGGAAATACTGGAGTGGCTTATTTTACCTATACAATCTAATTCATTCCATAATTACTGAATGGGATTGAGGTCGAGAGATTTAGATTGGAACCATTTCATAATTATACTGGTACTCTCCTCTTGCTTTCCTTTCAAGTAATCGTGGCATATTTTAGGTGCATTTTTCGGGCGCTTGTCACGCTGAAATGTGAAGTTTTCATCGACTAGTTGCAACCCCAATCACAGCACATTATTTTCTAAAATATTCCTGTACCCTCCTTTTCACTTCCTCGGCAGAAGTACCGCCATCACCGAACCTCCTCCATGTTTGCCGGTCGATACAAAGTACTGCTACTTCGAACGAATACACGTCCTGCATGAGCCGTAAATTTCGAACTACGACTTGTCGCTCCACAATACTTTTTGCAGTCTTCGATAGTCCAATTCTTGTATTCCTGTACCTGCCCATAGTGCTTCTGCTTATTTTCACAAGGGCTTCCTTACCGCTACTCGTCCGCAAAACTCTAGGTTTACATAAAGGCCGTTTTACTGTATCCCCTGCTCACTTCAGTCGCGTTCAGTCGGTTTCTGGCGCGGTTTTTATCAGTCTCATTTGCTAATCTTTGCGATTATACGATAGTCTGCTGAGGTTATTTTTTCGGTCGTCCACTCCTCTTTTTGTTAGAACAACTACCAGTACTTGCAAATTTGTATTATGAATTTTAAGCACAGATATTCAATCTGTACAGGTTTCTTTCAAAAGTTTTAAAGATATCTACTTTGGGTATTCTTTATTAACTTATTATTCACAATTTTCTTGTTTAAAGAAAAAAAGAGTCCCTTCAACAACACTTATAGAGGAGGCGTAAACTTTACTATCGTTTATCATATATATATCGCTTTTCGTAAATGTATTTCTATATATAAATAAATATTTCAAAATTTCATTCTTAAAAGGCGTTTAATATACTATACTCATATTTCAATTACATTGTATAATTTTGCATTATTCCGAAATTGTACTTATAATCTTCAAAATTTCTCGTACGACGGAAGGATGGCACGACTGGTAGCAATTTCCTTTATAATGTCACGCATATCTAGTATGTGTGTACTATGTGGCCTACCATATAGGGAAACAAATGCGTTGTTATGTATATAAAACAAAAACCGACAGATGAAGATCGTGTCAAAAGTCAGATATGTTGGCATCGTTTCTACTAAGAAAGAATAATTAGTTATTTTCTCATATAACAACATAAATTTATAAATATCTTCGTTTATATCCAATAATAAAGCGTATCATCTGATACTACATATAAAATCTGGAAGTTCAGGACACTTACGTTGGAAGCCGAAGGCCGGTCCATTCTAAAGGCGAGCCAGTGAGTACGATTTCAAAGATTAAAGACGTCGAATCTTCTTAAGTTCTTCAAAGTTATTTGTATCTTTCGATCTCATATATCGTTTCGTAAATTAATTAGAATATTTAAAGTTTAGCTAGTCAGGGTTTGCCTTAGGTTTTCTGTAAAAAACAGTTTTTTTTGTAAAAAAGCGGTATATATATTTTTTTATTTGTCAATATATTTGTCTTTTCAATTTTACATTTGGTATTTTAATTTAGAAAACATTATCACTTAATTCAAAACAAATAAATCAAAATTTTAAATCCAAGAACCCAGTTAAAAAAATTTAACGAGTCTGAGATTTTCCACCACAATATGTGTAAAATGAGTAATATTAATTTTACATTTGCTGCCGTGATGCTCTTTACATCTATTTTATTCTGGAATACCTTGGACTGAAGATGAACAGAATAGTTGCACGAAACCGGTAGCCATAATTAAATAAAGTGAGATATTACGAGATTATTCCCTTATTCATTTTACTCATACATTTTTAATTAAATTTACCACAAAAGAATTAATTACGTATAATGTGGTGTAGATATCTATTCACATACATTTTTCTATAATTCTATATAATATTCTAACTATTCTAAAACTAATGTTCTGCTTAAAGCACCCTTTACGCATATGATTAGAAATGCCAATGAATTACTTCACGATCCTTTTTGTTGAAGAGTCTACTTGGATTTACATTGTCGTCCTATTTTGTTCTTGCATTCTGATGTCACCGAGCCATTATTATATTTATGATTCAGTTGTATCTTTTTCGACTAATTTTAATTTATTACTGCGCTGTATATTGTTACTACAGATATATGCTAGGTTTCTCGCATTGTCCTGTAAATGGAATTATTTTCTGTTGGGCAATAAAGATATTATTATTATTATTATTATTATTATTAAAGCACCCATTACGCATATGATTAGGAATGCCAATGAATTACTCGATGATCCTTTTTGTTGAAGTGTCTACATGGATTTACAATGTCGTCCTACTTTGTTCTTGCATTCTGGTGTCACCGAGCTATTTTTATGTTCATGATTCAGTTGTATCATTTTTGTAATTTAAGTTTACTACTGCACTGTATATATTATATCATTACTACATTATGCTGTATTATACTATTTTATGTTATTGTCACATTATCCTGTAAATGGAATTATTGTCTGTTGGGTAATAAAGATTATTATTATTATTATTATTAAATACAAAAGGCTCATTATTGCTAAAAGCATACAGTACTTACATATACCAGTCTCCGAATATACCGAAAAATATAGTACAATCTCATGACTTAATCAAAAATTTTATAGAAGCTCATTCCTACAGTAAACGTTACGCTAAAAGAAAAAAAATGAAAACTAATACGAAAACAGCAGTTATCGACATTGCAGTTAGAGGTACAAATAAATTAAATTTACTAATAATGAATAAAAGACATCCACAACAAATTTTATCTGATTATAAACGCTTTAGATAAATAACAAAAGTTCAAACACCATCCTCAACGGAAAAGCACAGATATGCAGGAAAGAAATTTGTGCAAGATCATATGGGATGGAATTATCGAGGAAGATATTATTTTAGAGTCTTGATGATTTTAGTTATTATTGTAATGTTAGTTTGTTTATTTATCCGTTTTGTGGTAATGGGGTTATTGAAACTTCGTTATTTGAAATTGTCATTTTGTAAATATATTCTGTAAGAAGTGCAATAGATTGTTACAATATTATTTTCTCTTTTTCTGTTGCTTAGTATTTATTGCATAATGCACAATTTGCACAATATTAATAATAAAAAAATAAGTGTAAGTTTTTCTGAACGCTGAGTAGTAAAATCTATGAATATAAATTGAGCATAGAAATACACGGGTTATACAACCAATTTAACTTAGCTGCAATATATTCTTCTCACTCGCATAACAGCCAGGTAGAAACATACCTAATGCTTAGATCAAATACGGTCACCAACATTTTTACCTGTGTGCATTCGTTGCTATGTAAGAGCTTTATTTGAGCGTTAGCTACAGGTTACTATATGCAATAGCGAGCAGTTTATTTATACTGTCGCCATCTAGGGGTGACTAGATTCTGGTGGCGTTCATCCGGTTGCATAATGATAAATGCTAGAATGACAGAATTTATATTCTACAGGGGTGATTCATTTAGTAGTATTTTTAAGCTAAACTTATATTAATCAATTCAAATATAATGAAGTTACTTTCTTTAATGGGAAATCTGTTAAAATATGTTTAATGATGTTTTCAACATAAAAAAGTTGTACATATTTAATTTTTGTTCGCTAGATTTGATTATTTGAAGAGAATTATTTATTTTACGAGTTTAGTTACTTAATAAGTAGCACATACAATATAAAAAATTTATTAAATTACATTGATTTATTAAAATATTGAATAAGTTAGAAATATTCTATATAGGTCTTGGAGTCTTGGGCAATCTAGTATATAGTATTTCTCTGTTATTATTGATCGAAATATTTAAAGACGTCTACTCCTTTATTATGAATTTCTGTGCCATTAATTAAATCTAATTACTACAGGTTTGTTGGAGTAATTACTGATAATTGGGGTAAATTCAAATAAAACACATTGTAGTTCGTAATAGACTTTAATTTTAATACACACTGATCGAGGAGTTATGTATAAGGACGCGCACGAAACAAAATACCTGTGCAGTCCGTACACAAACACCGTATTGTGCTACAGCCATTGTTGAAATAAATAAAAAATATTCGAAATAACATAGTTTCATTATCATTCAACATTAATAATTACAAATACATTCATTGTGTATACCTTATGCTCTATGGTTGGATGCGTTTTGAGATCTCGCTACGTCACCGAAAGAAACTCGAAGGGTCTATCGAGACCTATCGAATGTACGAGAAGTATATTCACGTTTATGCTTATAAAATTGTCGCATTTAAGTGAATACCATCGAGCATAAGATAACCCGAGGCGAATCTAAACCCTGGTCCACTGTTTAATACTAATATTGCAATATGAAATGTCATTTAGGAATATATGTCGTTTTTGTTTTATTTTTTTTTTGCTTATTTTATCTTGTATTATATTATTTATCTTATAGTAATACATCGACTAATCGAATTCTCACTTGCTTTCCCTTGAAGCAAAATGGTGACAATTCAATTGGTCACTTGAATATCGTTGATTCTTAAGACCCTGAACAACAGCATTTTTCTTTGTATATATATATTTATTTAAGTCACCTGTATATATATGTATATATATATATTAATAATGGTTTTACTCGTTTGTTGTTTTTCTTCCTCATTTAATTTAATCTATCAAGTGCTTATATACAGGGATAGTTCATTGTGACGTTACACTTGTCGTCAGACAGCGATTTTCCTCATTTCTAATAAATATTAACAACGTGTAAGATAATCTAGTTTGCAAACTAAAACATGTAATTAATCGTCCTCCTTCTCAAGGGAGTTTCGTTTTGTACAGTTCCATCATCTTCATAATTGTAATAATCGTTACAGCTACTTTTTACTCGTTTAAAAGGGGAAGATGGGGAAGGAATGGGGGTAATAAATACTGTTTCAATATGTACAGGTTCTCCGTCGCTTCAATGCTTGAACTACTGGCCAGTGATATGGTGGGAATGTACAGCGGGATCCTTGGCTACAACGTCGTGGACGATATACTTGGGCAAAGATGAAATGTTTGCGTTGGTGAAGGCGATCGTCCCTGACGTTTACAACAATTCGTACACAGTACATTTCGCGGACCCCTCAGTCTCAATCAAATAATAAACCTATTTTCTAATTACAAATTTACATACATTGATCGTAATCAATAATAATTGTTTAATCAATAATAATAATTCATAAACTCAATAATAATTAATAGTAATAATAATAATAATAATACCTTACGAAAGTTTAAACATTGCTTTGGTATCAGTTACAATATTATATTTCAAAGAAAACGAACAATATTTATTATTACATAAATAACTTATGGTGAAACATGACGAAGAATATCAACCTCGATTCCAGCAGATTATTGATTTCTTTGTTAGAAGTACAACAGATAAGAAAAGTTTGGTTATTTGCTGTACGAAAGAATCATTACCTAGATACTTATACTCATCGAAAAAACTATTTAATTTTACACAAAATAAAATAAACTTGAAAAGTGATTTCTTATATTTCCTAATTTTAGAATTAAATTTGATAGAATAAATAAACGATGATGACCTTAAACTTCGGTTATGAACAAAAGTTATATACACCAGTATTGCTTTTTTTAAATTATCCTTATGATGAAACAGCTTACAAAAAGATTTAATTACCAGTTCGAGAAAGTAAAATAAATTGCATATTTGATATCACTTTCCAGCAATATTTATAGTACGATATACACAAAAACGCCTTAGGTTTTGAAATTAAATAGTCAAAGGTAAGATCTTAAGAGCATATTGTAGTTAATGTTATTGATTGTTTTTCTTTCTTCAGCACATGGATATTGCGAACCAACTAATACAAAATATCTCATTATATTCCTTTATGCTTTCGGTAATTACCGTTAATATTACAAGAAATTGTAATGGTATTAACATTATTCTCAATTTGTTAAATTCGGATCTAAAACGTTTGAAGGGGTATTCAATAAATATTTAACAAATTGAAACTATTTCTTTTAATCAAGCATTGTGCTTGTGACCATTTACGCTGCTGTAGTCATAGACAGGGTTCCGTAAGTCATAGATTAAATGGTAAGGGGTTATATGTGAAGTTATTAATAACAAAAGCATATAGTTTTGCGTACATGATTTTCAAATTATAACGGTTTGTGGGATTTTTGCACAAAAAGATTATTTTTTTTTAATTAAACATAAATAAAAAGCTTAGAATACCGCATTACGTGTTCAAAATCACATCTTCCTCCCCTGATAGACAATATTAAAAGAAAAGTTCTAATGTGGTGATTTTTTATGTAAAATATTCATATTGCTATCGTTACACTGAAAAAGAACTAAATTGATATGAGGAAAACATGTTTATGCAAAAACAGCAGTTGAATCAATCATTCAAGAAAACATCAGACATACAGTTTAAATTTATTTGCTCTTTTTGCTGTAAAACTTGGATTTATCATAAAATCCCGAAAAACGTTAAAATTGGAAGCTTATTAAAATTGTATATCTACAGGGGCCGTTCGGAAACTAAAGAATGTTCTGTTTTCACACGTGGTCCGCGTCCCCCACCACTCCCCTTGGTACTCATTCGCTTCAGTTTGGTAGCACCCATGATCTAATACGATTATTGATTATATATATTGATTATCGCTTAGCTGTGCAACTTGTGTGATGAACGAAACGTCAGTTCGGAAGTGGTGTGTCACGGTTAATGGCTGATGGAAGAATGTTCACGATGAAGATCGTTCGGCCTTGACAATTAGTGAACGGCATTAATTCTGTCCAGGAATTTCAGAACTGTGTTGTACGGAATTGTTAGTACAGATCTGGGCTATAATGAAGTGGGTTCCTCGAATTTTGTCAGAGGAACACAAAACCAAACGAATGGCAGCTGCATTGACATTTCGACCATTTATGTAAAATACAGTTTTGTTTAATTGTATCTAATAAAAATTTGTATAAAACAGAACGTTCTTTACTTTTCGAATGGCCCCTGTATATACAGGGTTTATTATATGAGAAACGACTTTCCCTACTACACCCCTTTCGTTTTATCTATGACTTTCGGGTCAGTTAGTATAAGACGTTCCATAAAAAAACATCAAATTTTCAAACTCCCAGTAATTCTTTTCGTTGTTATTATTGGATTGAAGTAGTGTTTTAGCATCGAAGCAAATTTTGTAACCCAAGGCAATTTTTTTTGAAACTGTTAATGAATGTGCACTAACTTATACATAGTTGGGATCACTTATCACAATGCAATTTGAAATTAATTCAAGACCTAGCACGTTTAGAGAAGTTGAATTTTAAATTTATCTGTGTAAGGATCGTAATTTTTACTACCTGGAAATAAAATGGCACTTTTAATAAATAAGACTTGGTCTTTATTAATATTTCTCAGTATAAGTAATGATATTGGCGCAAACAGAGAAAGAACATCCTGAAGATGTTGGTTGTTCTTCGTCAAGTTTCACAATTATCTTTCGTAACACAGTCTCTAATAACACACATCATCATTGTCGTAACCATCTCACAACATATTTTTTCTTGACTTTTACAACGCATCGTGGTTAATACTCGTTATTCTGCTTGAATGTTCCTAGAGAATCATCCGGAGGACTAGTACGTTAGACTGGGCGGCGGAGGCGGCAATCGCATGCCACCCCACGGGAAGAGTCATGTCGCCTCCTTCGAGGCAATGCTGGCGGACGAATCCTCATCCGCGGACAGCATCGGCATGGTGGGCAGCAGATGACCCTTACCCTGGTTCACTACGCATTTGCGCATGTGTTTTTCGAGCGTCGACGGAACGGAGAACGGCATCTCACAGAAACGGCACCTGTACACGTCCTTACCGATACGACCGTGCGTCTTCATGTGTCTCGTCAGTTTGGAACTTTGCGCGCACGCATACGAACACAGCTCGCATTTGTACGGCTTCTCGCCGGTGTGCGAGCGCCGGTGCACCGTCAGATTCGAACAGTTCTTGAACACTTTACCGCAGAATTCGCACGTATCGTTTCTGCGCGACTCCTTCTTCAGTAACGGTCCGGAGAGCAACGCGCTCGGCCCAGGAACGCCTTTATTCTCGCGATGAACGCCGGGTAACCACCAATCGTTCCTCTCCAGATCCATCTTTAAGCGTTTCGTTGCTTCGTAACTATCGGTAAAGGGAGGAAATAAAGGCAAGGATTGAGGAGGCGGACCGGGCAGGAGACCTTTATATTCGTCGCGAATTTTCAGTTGCGTTGATAACGCCGTACTATTATTATTATCTCTATCTTTACTGGCCATCTGTAGTTTCAAACTAGAACCGGACTCTTGCAACGCTTGCTTGTAAGCTTCGCTGTATTGAGCGATATTGCTCAAACCGAATTTATCCATTAATTCCCCAACTAAGGAAGCTGATTGGTTAGGATTTTTCGGGTCGGGATTATTGGGTACTTGACTAGGAACACTGAGATCCTCCGCTTCTTCTTCTTCGGGATCTAAATCATCTTCTTCCTCTTCGTCCTCGTCCAATTCTTCGTCTTCTTCGCTCTCCTCTCCATCTAAAGTTTCTACCGATCCAGCGTTACTGGTACGGTCTTCAGGAGTGCGATGAATCTTCATGTGACGTTTCAGTTTTGAACTTTGGGCGCAGGCGTGATCACAAACAGTGCATTTGTAAGGTAACTCGCCTGTATGAGTACGTCTATGCACCTCCAAATTGCTTTGATATCTAAATTTCTTTCCGCAATAATCGCACGAGTGCACCGCTTCAGGGTTTGTATTTCGCGGGGACAAAGGTTTACCATCAGGTGTTGCGGTTGATCTGGGAGTAGTGGTAAGTGCTTGAGGTGCTTCTTCAGGCTTAGGTTGTGGAGATAAACTTTGCGGTCGACTGTTAGTACCACCGCTGTTGCTACAGCTGTTGTTATTATTGTTATTGCTACTATTCGTAGTATTGTTGTTGTTATTGATATTGTTATTACTCAGATTACTCAAATTATTATTTGCGATGGTGGTTGGTGGGAGTTGAGAAGGCGAGGGACTGGCGAAAGGCGGTGAGTGCTTCCGAGGAGACGGCGAACTCGCCTGAGCCGCTCCTGGGCTGGTTGTACCAGCGAGTTGCCTCAACCGCTGCGAGTAAAAATCCAGCTGTGGTTCCAGTGAAAGAGGTTGATTTGGTGTCGTTCGTTCGCGAGACGGCACACTAGGAACTGGCGGCGGTCTCTCCGCCGGCGACGGGAAACTCGTATGAGGCGGAGGAACCGAACTGGCTGCCACGGCGGCCGCCGCAGCTGCCAAATTGAGACCGTGATGTCGGAACTGCTCGCTCACCAATTGTTCCATGCGGAAATGGTGCTCGGGTCTCGAGAATAAGGGAGCAGGAGGAACTGGACCGTGATTTAGTGGTGGGAGAGGTAATCTTAGGAGACCTCCGACGCTGAACGGATTGTGTAACTCCGGCGGCGGAAGGAGATGCCTCATATTCGGCGGTGGTGGCGGGCCACCCGACGAGGAGCATCCCGAAGACGTGCTGCTGGTACTGCTAGCGCTATTGTTGCTGCCTTTACTACTCGGGGACGTCTCCACGTAGATCTTGATACCGTGTGAGTGCTGTACATGTTGCACTAGACGCCAAGCGGAATGAAGACGGGCTTTGCAGGTGGAGCAGACGTAATTACTTGGTTCTGTAAACAAATATTCAAATTTAATAAAGAAGGTTAAAGGGGTGTAAGTGGTGAAAATGAATAATGCATAAAGTATATTAGTGTTCTAAAGTTTCTGTTAGTGAAATCTGGATGGCATGACAGAAGCAATAATATTAATCTTCATTCGGAAATTTGCAATTATAAAATAGAAAAAAAATAAGATTAATGAATCACAAGGCCAGCTTCAGAAAAAGTTTGCAGGCTCTAAATACTGAATTCAAGAAAAAAGAAGGAAACCAGTTTGGTTGCTTATAAAGAAATTAAAACTAAACAAAATTCAGGGTATATGTATACGTATATGTCACAGAACAAGAATATCGGTCAAGTTAGTTAGATAGTAAAGCACACTTCACATTTTTTTCTCAAAGTATTGAGAGATAATGTTCCATATTCTTCTGGTAATCGTTTATATAGTGTATAGCACCAAGCGAGGGTGGTGAAATGAGGTTACAGTAACGAACTGTTATGTTATGCACATCACAGCGAAATCGTAGGTTCTGATATAAGTACGGTAGTATATCAGTTTGGGCGGCTTTTACCCATAACAATAGAACTTCGGTATGTTTTATTTCTACCCGAGTGAACTCGAATTCTTATATACAACTTCTGCAAATGGTTTTGACTGACTTTGATGAACAATTGCCGACATAAGACTGGACATTTCAGTAGGCAATGCAGCTATCCATAATTCCAGTGGTTTCATTAAAAGGAAATTAATTAGTACAATGGCCTGCTCGCTCGCCTGATCTGAACCCTATCGGAAATCTTTGGGGAATATTAAATAATAATTTTGTTAATGTTATTTTCTCTTGCATTTGTGTTTCTTTGTAGTGCGTCATTAACTGATGCATAATTTGCCAAAGATATTAAAAAACTAAATATTCTATTAATACAGAATTCTAGAAATTTCGCTGAGTGTAGTATGTTGTAATCTACGTACATGTGTACATATAAAAAATGTATTAGAGTTCGTAAGCTGGGTGCATAAATGGAAAAAGTAAAGGGCCAATTATTGAACAACGGAACGTATTGATCGTTATTTAGAATGACATTTTGTCTATGGTTACCCAATTGAGTTAGTACAAAATTTAAGACCTTTCAATGTATTAATTAAAACACTATGATGAACTGTATCAAATGCTATACTGTAATCTGCCAACGTTAATTTTGTGACCTAACTTCGACCAGTAGCAGCAAGATCATCCGTTACTTTCAATAATGCAGTATTTCAACTCTGGTCACTCCTAAGTTTTAATTGCGTTACAGAGGGTTCTACTTCTACTAACATGTTAAAAATATGGAGAAAAACCGTTCTTGTAAAAATTTTGAAAAAGGTATGAAGAGTACTATACTAATATGCCTGATATATCTAACTTTCTTTGGTTGGAAAAGTATTTATCAATGTAAAATAAGCGGGCAAAATAAAAGTGTTGGCGCTTAGGTGTAAACAAGAAATGACGTTTTCTAGACCATTTCCTATTATTATATATTTTTTTATTAACAGATTTGGACGAAGTGGCAAAATATGCTGATTATATCACACTCGTGAAGTATTGTATTAAATATTGCTTAAGCGAAGGCGTTGAAGATTTCGAAGAAGAGTTCGTTACATTATTAAGTAAAGAGAAATCAAAGATACGAGAGGATATTACAAAGAGAAATCATCTTTGCGGCTTATGAATTAAACAGTATGGTATATGCTGCGGCTTTAGAATTGTCTAAATGTGAATGTAGCGACAACATAAAACGAAACCTTTTATGGCTTTATTTTAAAATTATTCAGTGGCACTACTAAGTGAACTAATGTAAATATAATTTTGTGTGTTTCATTTCATGCTTTAAACCATGTATAGTAGAATGTTTGTTCTTCTTTTTTCTAGCGAGAATGGAAAATATCTCATAATTGCATTTTCAATGAAGAAATATCTGTAGTAGTTTGTAATCTGTAGTAAATTTCAAAGGTTTGGTATTATAAATTTGGTTGTAGGGGTTGATCTTTTTCTATATACAGGTGTTTGCAAATGATACCGACTAAGCTATTAGGTTCCAGTATTGATGTTAATCTATTGCTAAGAAATTGAGTACCTTCTTGATAATTTTAATTGGTTATTAAATGGGAATAGTGTTTCTTTAGAATGACTTCTGGTAATGTTACAATTGTATAGTTTTGGCATTTTTTAACTGTGAACTTTAGCTTTCTTAAAAACCAAACTAAGTGCATTTTTTGAGAGATTTGTTTGTATGGGTTCAATTTTAAAAAGGAGAACTAGATCGCTCATTTTCGTCATATATTACATTATTCCCGAAACACAACCTGTTAAGAAGTTAAGCGAACCTCAAAAGATTTAAACGCTCTATCTATGTATTTCGCATCACAATCCCCCCACTTCTCTTCATTTTATCGCATTGCTATTTATTATTTAGTGGAAAATCCTTTAAAAGGTTAAGGGTTTAAAAACTCAATTGAAGGTTAGGCTCAAAGAACACGTACATTGTCTCCAACCTTCTACTATCGGTTTCTATCATTTCGCATTACCTTTATTACAAGGAAACCACTCTTTCGATCAAACATCTAACTTTAAAATTCTCCACTTCGCTAGCAAGGGTTTACGTTTGAATAACTTGGGGAGCATGGGAATATTAAGACTATAGATATTCGACAGACTGAAATCGTTAGCCTTTTGCCGTATAGAGGTCTCTCTACTTACAGTATTTATTTGAAAAAACTTTCTCGATGACTTGCCACTTTTTGGCATTTTAATTTGTTGTGTATGTCCTTTTGCAATTTCAATTTATGCTGTTTTAAACGTTTGCACTGCTGCCGGGATGCTGTTGATGTTGTTTTTTGTATCGGTTTTAATTCTATAGTCCTTATCTGGAGTGGTAACTGTACGATTTTTCCAACTTTTTATTTTAATTTTTGATTGTTACTTTCACTTACTATTCCAGTCTTGGCCTAATGATGTGTAGGTGTGCACGAAACCGGTGGCCATTGACTGATTAAATTGTCTTAGATACTGTGAGATTGAATCTCGTTGCAATTTACCACGAAGGAAAACATGTGAAATTCGATATGGTTACAATTTTATATAACAACGTAATTGTTATGGATTTCTTCTTATTTTGTAACAGAGAATATAATTGTCGTTAAAGCATTCAAACTATGTCCCTCTACAGCGACTACTACAAGTGCTTTACCGTAAATCTTTACCATATCCATATTGCTGTTACGTTTATCGCGCCTAGTAGTTGATAATAGCGTTTTCTTTTACTTTTTTCTCTCAGCTTCTCGCTGTTTTCCCAGGAGGTTGCGTTAAGTTAGCCAGGGGGGAAGGGTGGCGATGAAAAACGCGACCGGCAAGGGATCGTATCGGCAGTAAAACCTCGATGCTTGATGTATGCGGCGTGCGGAAAGCAATTTCGCTGGTCATATCTCAGCGGTGGTGATCTGCATGCGGTCACATGTGGCCGCACCATTACCGCTTTAGGAAACCGACGCGTTCCTGTCGCGACAAAATAATAATAAAGTGAAAATCGGCGATGAAAAATTGTTCGGACATTTGGTTTCGGTAACCGGGAGCAGCAGGAGCCGGCAGGGCGTGCGTCTCGACGAACGTGCCCGGACTTTGGAATTTTGGACGTTTCGACCGTTTTTGTGGTGGATACGGAGGGACCTTTCGATCGCATAGTTGTTTCCATATTCTGAACGGAATTTTCTTGCGGCTTCTGCATAACTTTCATCAAATTTAAAATAATTCTTAATGACAAATGCATTAGTTTTCAATGTTCATTAATCACAATGATTTAGGGTATTTCTGATATGTCGGTTCCAATCATAACTGACATTTCTTTCTAGCGGCTTAGTTTCTGAGATACACTACGGTGAAGTTCATTACTCATACGGATAAATAGCAAAATCGCAATAATTAACTAAATATTTAGGAGAAATTAGAATTATAACATAATTATAATTCTTAGTATTCTCTAATCCAACCCTAATCCCCACTACTTCATTTATCTTTAACATAGGGTTCCCCGTATCTCTGCCTGCATCCCAGTTTAGTATTGTGCTTTCGTATGATAACTGCGTCAGTGTGTATTAAATATTTGCTTTAAATTATTGCATGAATATTAAAAATTCGAATGACAACGATGGCTTCTACAAGCAGAGGAATTGTGTGAACCACCCTGATGTTTTTTGTTACTTCTGTGGCGAATACATTTTTAAGAAAAGTGGAAAACCCATATCTTCCTTTATAAAGGCGTCCAGTTAGGAGACCAGGATAAATCTTGGGCACGAACATTTGCGACAGTGGACAAACGGAAAGAGAAAGAGCTTAAAATTTGGAGTACCTATGATATGGAGGGAGCCTAAAAACCATCACGATGACTGCTATTTTTGTTCTGTCAACATCAAAGGCTTTAATCGCGGTAACCGGCATAAATGGGTATACTCTAGCATGGAATCAGCAAGGAGACCACTTTCTCATTCTACTGAATCTGATAAAACAAATCTGACGGCATTTTTGGATTAGGCACCCCAACATTGCTTAATTACATTTAAAAATTCTGAGGCACCAAAATGTGTGTTGGCCATTGTTATCTATTTGCCTTTGAAAAGCAATTTGAACTCATAATACTGTTTTAAATCCCTTAAATTTTGTTGCCAGAACCGCAAAAACATTAAAAACTTTACTTGAATATGTCATTACTAATTGTTGTCCTTTTAACAAAGCTATTGAAAGCTTTTCCCGATTTTATAAATGGACTCTATATAGGATATACCTATTTTAATAAAATGAGCTACAATTAATTAATCGAAACTAAATAGTTCCGACAGCTTGAAAAATCTCTACCTTTTAAAAACGTAGAAAATAGTGAATGTGTTATGAATTATTAGCATTTTTAGGTTGCATAAGATTATTTTTTAGATAGTGGAGCACGTGGACCACACAATTGTCACGCAGATACAAATTGGCGAGGTTTGACGCTGCCATAGGAAGCGACCGGAAGTTAACGTGTGTAGGCACAATGGGCTGAGGTGATCGAAGGATGACGCTACAGATTCGTCGCGACATTGACTGCTATTAATATTATTTCGGGACTGTATCTCCGTCCATTGTCTTCTTCGGCATTAGAAAAGGTGACGAACTATGTGTTATGTGGCCGCAATCGATGTCAAGGTGACACCAAATCTATCTTTCGATTAACGTCTTTTATTATATGAGAATAAGGTATTAGTTTTAAATTACATTATAGTTAAATTGTTTTTCTGTTAAGGTTTTCGATTAAAATAGTTCTTTCATTAATTTGATTAGCTTTCATTATATGGGATACTGGATATGCCATAAAATTGGTAGAAATGATCTAGTTGGATTAACAGAAAGTAGGAAATAAAATTATGATCTCTTAAAAATTTGGTGGCAGCGCTACTCAATCTGTTCAGTCAATTTTTCTTATAAACTTTATTAATTTTTTGCCGGTATTTTAGGACCTTGTACTAATAGCACTATTATTATACGTCCCTTTATACAAAAGTACGTGCCAGTATTTTTATAAAATTAGGTCCCGGAACTAGATAAAATAGGCGATTGAAGAACTATCAAAGTTAATTTGATAATGTTTGATACTAAGCAACGATAGTGAACGTTTTCAAGTTAAAAATACATGAAAGTAAGTTTATTACATGGTGATCGTGACTTTGAACTAAACTACATTTAACCAAGTAAAATGTAGAAGCACTAATGACTCGAAAGAACACAAAGTGATTATCTACATCAGCAGCAAATAGTTGAAGAATCACAACTACAACATCAAATGGTATTTAACTAACTTAACTTATTACTAACAATTGGTTAAGTGATTTGGCGATATTGTAAGATCATGTACAAGAAAATTCAAAGGCAAAATTCGGGATGTCAGGAACTAATTTTAATAAGCTTGCAGAGTGTCTGTGAAATGCTAATGCAAGGATAGTATGTAGAATAGCCAAATCCTATCTTTAAGAACTGTATGAGGAACTTACAGTATTTGAATCTAATATTAATATGAGTAAAGAAGACATACCAAAATATTTAGTTCAGCTTGAAAAAAATTCCAAATAGGTTAATATATTAACATCAAGTATTAAAACGCGAGAAATTTTGGATAGAAACTTTGATGAATAAAACCAGTAGTTAAAATTGATTGCAATTCAAAATAAGCCAATCCTGGAGTCATTTAGTTTGAAAATAGCAGGCTCCTCACTACAATCTACACATGAACCTGATCCACCTAATAGTCAATGCAACCCGAATTTCCGAAATTTTCATAGTGCGAAGGTATGCTAGTATCTTCTGTTTGTTATCAAATATGTGTAGTTTACTTTCTTCGAACAATTACAAGCGTAAAGTTAAAAACGAAAGGCCTGCAATGAATTCGATGTAGAGATTCATGGAAATGGATCGTTACGAAAGGTATGCTGAAACTTTAAAACTTATTCAAAGTGAGTTTTTGCTATAATTTAAATTTGGGACGGGAGCATTTCCCTCTTGCTAGTAAAATAGAGTTCTGCATATAATTTCGTCTTTTCTTAGCACACAGTTGGGAGAACAAATGAATTGATACGGATTAATTCAACAGTTTATTCCCACAAGATTTTTTCCTGTAAGAATATTTACAAACTAACTTAAGCCTTCATTAAATGTAGAAATTTTCCTGATAATTGTATTTGTTGTCTTAGAGAATAATTAAGAATATTTGACAAAGATCAAACCAATAAATTTGTCGCAAAGTCAACTAGTCTGGAGTGTTCGTTTCGTTATATATGTATGTAACCAAAATATTTTCTTTTGGATAAAGTCGCAGGTGGGAAATTAGATTTAATTTATGTTTGTCTTCCGCATGCGTATCATAGCACGTTAATAATTTCTTGGAGGGTCTGTGTTTACATAAACAGCACTCTTGTTTATTTTCAACTTCTAAATCTATACCACACGTGCCGGACATCCTGCATAAAACCGATACGTATACCTGTACAAATTAGTTCTTCAGCAGATGATATTTATTCACCTACCACATCTACATTAATCTTTCTTCTCGCTTGTCGGGTTTATATTTACGATGACCATTCACCGGTGCCACCAGAAGTGTTCGAAATAGATTTTATTATTATTATAAGTACTCGGCGAGAAGTTCGCTTTGCCTTTGTGCGGCGCGGGGCGAATGGCCATCCGTCAAAACCGTCCGCAGAGCGCTTCCTTAATGCGCGCCGATAAGACCGGAATGACCGCGATATTCAAATTTTTAAGCTCCGTTCTTTTGTGCGCTGTCCGAAAGCCTCATTCTATGGGGGTGGTATACGTAGCTTCGCGACTGTATTCAACTTCACCGGATCTTGACGGTTAGGGGATAGTATCCGTCCAAAATGGACCGTGAAAAATGGATATGTAGGTATGGAAAAAGTACGGTTTTGGATGATGAATACAGTAACATAGACTTACTCTACACTAAAAGAAGAATAATAATGGGGAAATATGTAATTTCTTACGCCAACATATGAATAATTGTTTTGTGCAACAATAATATGTATCTTTATCATTATCAGTTGGAGGTACTCAATTTTATATTCATTGTTATAATGTTTATGCTTCGACATGTATTTGTAGTCAAAGATGCTATATAAAACAAACTCTAATTTTTTTTTGAATTTGTTAGAACCTGAGATGAATACGTAAGCTTCCACGGTCAGAGTTAGTGATAAACGAACTACTTCCGGAATTGGACCGTGTCATGATGAAATAATTATAATAATATATATAATAATAATTCATTTTATCCAACGAAATTAAATTATTGAAAAAAAATCAGTCTCGGGGGGACGCGAACCCAGAATCTTTACGTTTCCGTTACAAAGTAATGGAAGCACAGTAGGCCGGAAACGTAAAGATTGTGGGTTCAAGTCCCTCCGAGACTGATATTTTTTCAGTAATTTATACTCCATTCACGTTAAGAATGCAGACTTGGAATAGATAGGCCTTAAAATACGGGTTTGCCATTGGCTAATGGGCGAGGCATATTCACACAGGAGAAATTGATGTAATTTATTCATATGAAATTTCTGTCAGTAGTCAAATTTGCTTAAAATTTTCGTGTCATTGTTTCCTGCACTTTTTCATTGTATTTTTTATCTATAAACAAGTTGTGACAAAAATAATTCTTCTCAAAGTTCTTTTATCTCATCATTTCATAATTCAAGGTACTGTACAATCGATTATATAAACAAAGTAATTTCTATTTTACTATTACGATTACAGCTTTGGTTTGGTATGGCTGAAGAAGCAGTAGTAGATGCGATTGTAGGACCATCGAAGGAGTCTCAAGGGAAGCATATTGGCAGTAGACAGAGGCTAAATTGAAGATATGGTTGAAGAATTTATTATAACTACAGATGCAGATTCATCGACAGATACAACAGATTCCGATTTTGCCTAATAAATTAGTAAGATGTGTATACACTTAAGATACTCTGATTGCATTCCATACATTTAGTTAAGGTATTTTATTCAATGTAGTAATTTTTAAAGAACATGAGTACAAATTAATTGTATCAAACATGTTATCGAAGGAGAGAGTATGATGTATTAACTGGATAATGTTGTTGAAAATATATTTGAAGAATTAATCATAACAGCAAATACATGATCTTCGTCAGATCACCATCATCAGAATCTGATACAAATATCTGTTAATCATTTGCATAATAAATTAAAATTATTTATTCACCTTTTTCACCCTACCCTTTGATTTATAAATCAAATTCATATATTTATTTCATTTGTTATTGTATAAATAAAATGCTAGCAGTAAAGAAATCTTTTTTATTAAATTTATTCCAGATATGAAGAGAAGAAAACTATAAATTTGTTATATGTACAGTTAAGACATTGTTATAATTCATTAGTATATTTGCTTTTTATTGTACTCATTGATATGCATGCACTTATTTATTGACAACTATGATTGAAAATGTACATTGGTTTTACTGCAGCCGGGGTACAGTAGATAGGTATACTTGGAGCGCTGTTTTCTTTTTCACCGAGCAGCTCATCTAATTTCATCATTAACAATCACCAAATTCTATGCAAGATTTAAGGATATTCTGTGTTGCCATGTACTCTGAAGTTACTCGATGGACTTAGATACAGTCCCGATGAGCCCATTATGTATTGTTCACAATCAGCAACATTCTTCCTTGTTTGGCTTTTTCTTGTATATATTGAATTGATTACTTTCAACCATACCATTAAAATTGATGGAGATTACCAACGGAGAGATTTACTGCATGACAAATGACTTGGTATAACACTGTGTATATAATCATTCATGTCGAAGTTATATTTTCGATTCAAGTTTATCCATGACCATATTATTATTTTAAAACTTGTCATATGGTATTTATGTTCTCTTCAATTAACCCCAAATGCAATCACATTTACATTTTAACATAATTAAATAAGCTCTAACTATTTCGGTAAATGAAACAACGAAAGGATACATCTATATTGTAATTGATGTTACTTTTACTTTATTATTGCGGTATTATTTTACCAGGTCATATAACCATAATGTATTGCACATAAAATATGAAAAACTTTGCTATTTATTATACAAGATTTTGATAACCAAACTTTGATGTTTACGATGTTGTTATTTGTCAGTTTCATCGGTTAAATTTTACTAGTATAATACAGCCGCCGATCGTAGCGCTACCTACTGCATTCTTAACGTGAATGAAGTATAGTTACGTTGGATAATTGCAAGGAAATTGTAATTTTATCATTACTAAGGCCAACGGTGGTTTAGTATTAATATTGATATTAGTTTGGCATTTTATTTATTTGGTCCGGTGGTTTGGACGAATTATATAACTTCTTAGATTTTAGTAAACTTTTTCCTTTGTTTTTCCCTATATTTTGATGTGAACTTACACCGACTCAACAACGCTCCTTGAAAGATTGTTTGTTAAATCTAAATCGTGGCAACCAGATACACGGTCAACGATATCCATTTCTCTTCTTTCTTTTCCAGCTGCGTTCTACACGTACGGAAAGTTCGCCCAAAATGTCGCATAGTCCTCGCCCTCTTCGCGATAAATAATCGCGCTTTCGTGGCGTCCTTTGTGCTCAGTCTGCGGCCACATTTTAAACATATGCAAATGCGCGCGGCCTAAGCCGTCTATGATGACCGTGACTGGAAATTGTAAAGATTGCGGACGGGAGACACATCGGACGAAAAAGAGTAGAGGATTAGAGGCGTGCGAAGAATGAATAAAAACTGTAATAATACCCGTAGCCGGGCCGCGGTAGCGGAGAGGTGGCGAGTTTAAAATCGTGCGCCATCAGGAGAACGAAATAAAAAAAGGGAGGCTAGAGCAAGGAGACGAAGGTGGATGGAGATACGGCGTGTTCAAGGAGAAGAAATTTTTCGCGTTAAAGAGAGCCTTGTTTCCTGAAATTCTTTAAAGAAATTAGTTTCTTCATTTCCTAAATGATTGTATAAACTTGTATAGTTACAAACAAAAAGGAATAATATTCAACGTTACAAAGTTTCTTTCTTCAGGCAGATCTGAGTGTTTACGGAAATGAGCGTATCCCCATCTGAAGTAGAACTTAAAATATTTCATCGACTACTTAATTATTTGAAGCTGCATTAAGGAATATTTCTGGAGAATATTAAAGGGCAAAAAACTATGTACATGTTTCTATTAAAATCATCTAATCTTAACATCGTTTGTGCAGCAGCTCCATCATTAAAATAAAGCTTACTTTTTAATGAAACTGGTATTCTAAACTAACTAATCTTTGCAGACACATCCACTTCAATCATGCCATGAAATACAAGACCAACAGCCCTTGATTTAAAACGTTCCCCAGTAAGACACGTTTGAAAACTGTTCTTAGATCTGAAGATAATACCCCTCGATATTAACAAACTTAAAATTCACTCGTAAGGTATACTATAGTGATACATTAATATAATGCACTAAATGCATGAAAGAATTATAATCAACAAAATATAGTGAGAAGAGATTTTTAGAAAACCTATGTTTACTATCTTGATAACTTACTTCTTTTTCAAGGAAAAGTAGTGCATTCAAAAATATTTTCATCTATCCAGGCATATTAAACGAGAGTGTAATGTAACATTTGTTTCTGCTTTGTATTTAATTAGAACATATGTTTGCCGTAAAGAATGATTACTTTTGTTTTCTTTTTTTTTTTTTGGTTTTTGTGCCCTCAGAAATCAACATATACCTTTTAAAAATAGAATTACTGTTTTATATAATCCTTATTTAAACAAACATCAATCTACTGTAATGTGATATCATTCTTTAAATCTGTGTGATTGTATAGGTAAAATAAGCGCCATTTGGGTAGCAACCACCTGAGCACCCAGTAGAATAGTTTATAGATTAGTTGTTCATTCATATATAGGACCACAATCATTCGTTAATACACATAATTGAAACAGTTGTAAAATTTTAGTAAGTTCAGTAGTGTACGGAATATAGTAGTAGTATATATTAAATAAATATATTTGAAAGCAACATAGCAGATGTTAAAGAAAACATCTAATATGATATATTTTAACTAAGTAAAAAATTAAATAAATTGTGGTACCCAAAATATTGTATTTCAAAAATCTTTATCTTACTTGTTCAAACAAGCTTTAAGGCCTTGTCGAATGGCAGAATATAGCGGTGATCAAAAAATAGGCTAGTATAGATATCATTACTTATTCAATAGACATTTACTTATAAGGTAAGATACAATGCATACAGCGCTTACAATCGTTTGAAAAAGATTTCTTGGTGAACGTGATAAGCTAAAGAAAAATGATTATCACACGATGGGCGTGGAAGATACTAGAATTAGAAACAAAATGTTCTATGTACTTTCGATTACTGTTTTGAAACTCTGTGGACATATACTTTTGTGTTAAGCAATTTGTAAAAAAACGAAGAACAGCCCCATTTACAGAGGAACATTTTGTCCCGTTAAAGTCTTTCTTAGCAGAAACGGGGACCGATTTTTACAATGTGAGTGACTTTCCTTGTTAGTTTATATCACTGATCTACTGCAACTGATTTCAAACTTAAAGTTAGAGTTTCGCCATAGCTCGACTTCAATTTTTCATCTGAAAAACTTCTTCCGCTTTCATATCCAGACGTATCTAATTTCTTTCACGTCAAACTTAATAAATTTACCGCCCGCGAGCGATCACAAACAGAAACGGCTACAAATTTTTAATATTTCTGATATTGTTTTCACTTCGCGAAGAAGAATTCATTTATGTATCGAATCTCGTGGCAGTTACGGCGCAATATAGATTCTAACCAACAAGTTTTTTTTTTTTTCGCAAAGCGAAAGAAGAAAATTGTATTTTTCTACGTCGCCGTTGTCGCCCATCAGCCACCTCTGCAGTAACGCGTCGTCTCGGTGTCAAATGTCTTCCACCCGACGCGTTTAAATTAACAAACTGTCATTCTCGCGCAACCCGTGCCTTTTCCCCCTTTTTGCTGGTGGACGTACGTGTACATGTAACCATACTCATATACGCGTACAAGACCGTCTGTCAAGTAGGATATTTAATAACCCGGTGTCGGAATAGTACGACGCCTCTGTGTTGGTATTCACAACTCTGTTATTATATCAACCAGTTGCCGTTGACTGGAGTTGGATGTATTGACAGCAAGGTGGTTTACTGGAAAAGATTATATTGTCATGGTTCGTTTCCTAAGATATGTGCTTTCGTATTTTACGTAGTATCACTCCCATATTATTAAAAAGTAAGCTGTGAAGTATTTAACGCAAAGGTCAGACATCGTGCATGTAAAGTTTGCTATAGTTTCTTGCCAAATTATTAGACGCTTGTTTAATATAGGCAACCATTCATACTCTTCCGTAATCTCCCAACCAATATCATCAAGGTATTTGCTTGACTATACAGATATTTAATTAAGTTAATACGAAACTTCCGTTGGCAAATTCGTAATGATAAATAATTTATTGCATTAGTGTCCATTACAGCGAAAGTAGTCGAAAAAGCAATTTTATCAAGACTAATATCGTTCGCTACATCCTGTAATATTGTAACGCCATTTCAGAATGCATATACAAAGCAAGAGCTATCTATATGGTCATCACTAAAATAACACAAGCAATGTCTGAAAAAAATGAGGTAGTCGGAGTTTTCCTTGGCCTATCAAAAGCATTCGAGAGCGTAGATCATAAGATTTCACTTGAGAAACTGGAAAGAATGGGTTTCAGAAGGATAATACATACCTTACTGAAATCTTACTTAACAAACAGAATGCAGTGCCTGCAAGTAAATTCTAACGGAGAAAGATACCAGTCAGGTTGGGTACAAAATTAAAAAGCCATCTTGCAATGTTCAATACCAAGAGCATTTCTGTTTACGTTATAAATGAACGTTCTGCCAGAAGTAACGCAGTATTTTATTTCTTTGTATGCAGACGACACCTCAATTATTGTTAAAATAAAGAACAATGACACTTTGGAAGGTGAAATTACTGATGTTCTCACGAAAACAAACAACTGGTTCAGTGAAAATAATCTAAAGCTCAACATATAAAAAACAAATATAATAAAGTTCAAATTTAAAAAGAACGATACTATATCAATACGTTTTAAAGATCAATATATAACATCAGCTAATAACGTAAAGTTTTTGGGTGGATACTTAATAGCGCATTATCCTGGAAAGACCACAAACGTGTGTTTACTGAAAAGTTGGCTGGAATGGTATATGCACTGCGAACGACATCAACCGAACTTCACGTGGAAGCAGTGTTGTCAGCTTACCATGCATATGTAGGATCACAGCTGTGATATGGTATAATCCTCTGGGAGAACTCCATGAATGCTGACAGGATCTTCATCCTTCAAAAATCCTCTCTTAGAAGCATTTTCAATTTGAAGAAAAAGGAGTCGTGTAGAAGTATGTCTAATGGGAACGGATTCATTATACATTTACGAATGTGCGTGTTTCGTGAAAAACATTGCAATGAACTATTTGCCTAGTACGAAACGAGCCATAATTATAATACTCGAGAATGCCAAAGAGCAACTTTGCGTTTGCCTAAAACAAAGTATGCACATGTACATGAGGGTGTAGTGACACAACTATTAAAAATTTAAAATGGCATATCTTGTGAGTACAAACAATGTAATCTAAAAGATTTTAAGAGATATTTAAAAGAAACACTTATAGATATTTGTATAGTCCAAATGATTTGTTTTTACCTACGTAAATATTTAAATAATTTTATATATATATACATATATATATATATATATATATATATATATATATATATATATATATTCCCCATTATTACATAACCAGTACCCATATTGATGAAATAGTATTATGAAATAAGGAGATATTATTATTAGATATTTGATTAGTTTGACATCTTCTGTTTTGGAATACTGCATTATTCATCTGTTAGAGGTATTTTATGAATTTTTAATATTTATTACTCAATACATTAAAAGGTTGTCTAACGAAATATTGACTGTCGTAACGTCAAAAATTATTTACTACAACTTTGGACACTATTATTATTTTACTAATAGTATCTGAAAAAATTGGAAAAGGATTTTAGAAATGAATCTAATAATTTTGTCAGGAATTGTATATACCTTGATGAAACCTCTGCGACCACATTCAAAATCCACAATTAAATAACAGAACTTTAACTCAAATCGTCGGTAGCAACATTAGAAGCACACAGGTTTTCTCTTTTAAGCGCACTGAAATTCGAGCAAAGCGTATAGATTATAACGTTACACGCATTTTAGTGACTATAAGTTAGGTGTCCATGTTGCCAAAAATTAAATTTTGGTTTAAAATAGAAAAAAAAATATTGAGACGCACGAACTGTTGAAAAAAGTGTATGATGATGAGTGTATGTCTCGTACAAGAGTTTGTGGGTGGTTTATGCGATTTACAAACGGCTGTGAAGATTTAAATAATAATTCACGATCTGGATGTCCACAAGGTGGAAAGCGCGCTGAAGTGGTGCAAAACAATCCGCAAATCATCGCTATCGATGAGAATTTCACTGTGAGAATGTTACCTGAAGAATTTTGATGATCTACTTGGGTAAAACAAAGGTGTGTGCACGTTTTATTCCACTTCAGTTGAATGAAGACCAAAAAAATCGATATGACTCAAACTGCTGAAAACGACCCAGATTTTCTTGATTCTATCATAAGTGGTGATGAGACATGATGCTTTATGTATGACCCTAAAACTAAGAGCCAATCTGCACAATAGAATTCCAAAGGCAAATCTAAACTACAAGAATTGCTCTTTCAGAAGTCAAGAATCAAGAGAATGCTGATTAATTGTATTGTCAACAAGGAATTTTTTCCACAAGGAGAAACATACTATCGAGGAGTTTTACACCGTTTGTGATCGATAATTGTTCGAGCTAGGCCCGAGTATCCAATAGGAAAACTGGAAGCTGATTTTATTGCACCTTTAAAGTTCGTTAATTTTTGACTGAAAAACAAATTTGTCTCATTGCCCATAAACCGTATTCGCTTGATCTATTATCGTTCAATTACTTTCTGTTCCCGAAATTAAAAACTGCAATGAAACGACACTTTTCTGATAATGTTCCACCCATTCAAGCAACCGTGACATATATAGGTGCTGAACCTGATTTAAAAAAATCAATGCATGCATTAGTTACCCATGAGTTGAGCCTACAGGAACATATTTGGAATAAAACAATTTATTCAACAATAATATAATGTGTATTTCGCTCTATATTCAAAAGGTTCCGTTATTTAATTGTCAGACTATGTATTTCACAAAAACATAATTTCGGCGGTATGATAATCAGTACAAAAATTATAAGAGATCCGTACCCTTCAGAATACGTTTAATTACGCACATGCGTTCGTAACCTAAAGAAGAATCTCTAACATGTACATGCACACCTCATACGCTTTTTGTGCATCTATTGCCACGTGTTCCACGCACTCCCAATGTTAAAAGGAAAGACTATACGAGCTCGGGTCGCTCGTTGTTTTCCATTCGAAAAGATAGATTAATACGTAGGGTGATTCAGGTATTAACTATTATGCCGTACGTAAGCGTTGGCGAGGCGACTGTTGTCGAGCTCATCTGTTCATCTTAATATCCTCTGGCCGATGCCAGGAAAAAAACAGGACTCTACGTTCTCGTGCCGAAGTGTGCAGCAGAAGGCATGAGCCGGTAATATCAATGTAAGGGATGGAACTGGTTATATCCTTTTATGCACCCTAATGAGATGGGTGCGCAAGAGTACAGAAGCATTTAATTGAAGACCGATGTACTAGAGAAGAATGTACATTCTTGAAGCCATATAAAAACTTGTACAGGCAGCATATCATCACCTTTCTTCTCGATAAGTTTGTAAAACAACAGATTTATACATATTCACCAACCATAACTTACAACTCAATCTCAGTAAATCTAATGTAGTCTTTTTTTAGCGTTTAATGTTTTATATTTAATTATTAATAATACGCAATTGTCCATAGGTACCAGCACTAGTCTCAGTTTATATTTAAAGAAATTGTTTTCATATATTTATACATGTTTTTGATGAGAATATCGAGAAAAATTTATGTAATGTGTATGGTCTATCACAATTGCGTATTGGACAATCGTGTAGTAATGATATATCCACATAGGAGTTAAAAACGATTTGTTCCTATGGATTTCAGTGGTCGACAGATGAAGAGAACAAGAGGGTATGGGTTCAAATCCTACCCACTACTAGGGCAATAGCGAAGTACTACTTACGGCGAATGACTGATAGACTGATTGTAGGAGAATACGCACATGCGTATTATAACCGTTGACTTTACTCAGATTACGTCTATATCTGTGATCGAAGTACTCAATCACCGAACGTAACACGTTCGAGAAGAAGGTAGTTGCGATGCCACCGAAACGTTAACAAGGTCCTGCCCAGAACAATCAAGAAACGCGGAGAATCCGAGAAACAACTTATACTATATCCGCAAGAACTTACACTACTAATACATCAAATATGGCGATTATATAACAAAAATTAACATTACTACAGTATAAAATAAGCTTGGTTTATTCTCTACATAGACTTCATTCTGTTAAATTAATAGAAAAAGGAATCGATTGCCCATTCTTAAGGCTTTTTAAGTAACTACAACAAATTTCAAAGTCAATTTCTTTGGTTCCCAAATTTTTCGCCGAGAAGAAAGCTTCTAGTACTTAACGTTTGGATCATCTTGTTGTGATCTTACGTCGTGGTCCAAGGTTTATTTACGCTTATACGTCCTTTGGCGCGAAACAGTGTTGTCGGAGCGTGTTCGTTGTTCCTTGTTGGGATATGAAGAATGATTTCCAAATGTTTGGTAACTGCAGTCCATCTTCTTTGCAGATGCTCGAATTCTTCTGTATTTCAATAGATTATTCAGTAATGAGGTTCAGATGCTTCACTCGTTGTGACAAACCAGTAATTTTCAGAGAGAACTCAGATTGCCTGCAACGGCGGCGGTGAAAAAAGTAACCACTACTTTAACGAAACGTTTACCATACACACAGGAAAAAACTTGAAGATCTACGACTAAAGAAGTTAAGGATGCCGAGCCAATTGTTAGATTCATAGACCAGACGATAACAGTAACTCTGCCATAGAAACTTCTATGAAAACGCTACCAGGAGAAGAGGAGGAGATCAGATTAACTATGGGTATCTTGATGTCAATTAAACCATCCGCACCAATTTTAGCAAGAGGAGAAAGCAGGGTCATTACTAAACTGAGGAAGGACAAAGGCCACGTTGTAATGTAGTAAACAAAAGGTATACAATTGTCATCATAGACACAAGGGACCAAAAAGTTAGAAAAGTATAAACGATATCAAAATTGTAAAAGAAACATTGCTTGACCTGATCCGGAAAAGCTAATGTCAGCTTGATGATCTGCACAAAAACCAATTTTAGAAAAAGCTGGTGTGACATTGGAATTCTTCTTGAACTGTACTTGTGCAATCGATCATACGTATAGGCAAATTTACATAATGTTCTACCATTTACCACTATCTACATATATCTGCAGCGCCCCATTAAAAATGCATTCGTGTAAATATTAATTCTAAGAACGTTCGCCGCGGCTGACTTACGGCACGATTCCGTCCCAACCTGTAATTAAGGCTACATAACGCACGAGATGACTCGACCTGACACAGATAATAAGATGCAGCGGGCTCGAATACTTAATACTTATATGCATACTGTACGTATCACATATGCGTACGAATTCCACCAGCCGCCTCTAAAATGAATAGGCGCTCTTTAACGCGCGAATAAACATACAATATCCCATTAACATAATTTACTATAGGTTGTTGTGATTCGAGAAAGACACCGTCGTTGACCCGCTAAACCATCTCTATCATATGTACATATGAGTATATGTATGCGCATGCATTCATTTGCTATTTCCGCGATTTTATGACTGCGCGTTTCTCCCAAAATAATTGCCTTACAACGATGAGGCGGAAAGGCATTACTATAAGTTGGAAGTACGAAACTTCAAAATTTATTGATTGTTCGTCCATTTGTAGCATAATTATCGGTTCTATGGCGATAGTGTGTAAATGAGCTAATTTGGTTATGAAAATGTTTGAATCTGAAGAGGTGAACAAAATAATTTATTGACAGAAAGCACAGTAGTTGGAACATAAATGTGATAGCATTCACAATGAACATAGAAAGTTTCCATACCATTAGAGACAAAACTAGTGACATTTTTCAAGAATTCATCGTGAAGGTGGAAAGATGATAAGTATAAAAAGGGACTTGTGAGTAGAAGTAGACATATGGCACAGGCATCCAAAGAAAGGAAAATTCCGATAAAAAGAGTTTTTTTCAGAAAGGGATAAGCGCCATAACAAAGTTAGCTTCTGTGGTTATGACAAGATTATGTAATTAGCTTCCATCCCATTGCGCCACTTACAATTGCAAAAAGAGTTACCACAGCTGATGTTTTGATAAAACATCTAATGATATTTTTAGTTTTAATGGCAGCTTTCGAACAATCGGTATACGAGGGTAGATCACTATGTTATACCCCCGACCCTCTTACAGTAAAACTACAGTGGCACTATATTTTTTATTTTTCGGCATAGTCTCCCTCTACACTAATGCACCTGGTTCATTGGTGCTACAACATCTGAACAGACTCCTAGAAAAAATTTTGTCCGACCTCTGCAAACCACCACCCTACAGCTTGCATCGTTTTATAATTACTGGAAAATTTCGCCGCATGTAAGATTTGTTTTAATTTTCGGAACAGCCTGTAATTACTAGGGGCTAGATCCGGCGAATATGGTAGGTGCTCCACTAATTCAAAGCCTGCATAGCAATGCCAGATGTATAGCTGGGAGCATTATCTTGACAAAACAGCACAACGTGCCCTAACTTTCCTCGGCGTTTCTTTTTAACAGCGTCTCGCAATTTAGAAACCAATTGTACTTAGTAGGTCCCTGTAATGCCCTTTTTGCAAAGAGTCGGTCAGGATGATTCCATGAGCATCCCAGAACACAGACAGTCTTTAATATTTTTGTGTGTTATTACCGTTATGGGAGGACCATTGACATGTTGATTTTCACAGGATGTTCTTCCGCATTTAAAATCTCGATACCAGTGTTCGACTATATTATAAGAAACTGCAGACTCATCAATAGTTGCCATTATGTCTTTATGAATTTGAGTTGGCGTCATGCCCTTTTTTTGGAGGTATTTTATTACTTCTCTTTGTTCTACAGGATCAATTTTTATGAGCAATCACGACACACAACTCAAGCATTAGCACAACACTTTGAGATGCAAACTTGAAATTATGTAGATATGGTGTAAAAATCTTAGTTAATTAAATGTCAAAAACATTAATCAAACAACGATTTATAAGCAGGTGAGGGCGGGGCATTGGGATCTGCTCTCGTAGATGATGGATAATAAATGCTGAACAAACATCTTTCGAAAATAGGCTGTTCTTTTTATGATTTTGAGCCATTGACTTCATTATCCTGCTAATTTAAGATATCCGAAGAAAAAAGGGAACATTAATCCTGCTTCTTAGTTAGGTATTCCTGATAGGAGAGGATATTGTAAAAAATGGTTATTAAACATGTTTAATATGATAGCTCAAAAATGGTGTAAAACGTTGATATCATGTTTTCCAAGGTACAGCTGAATCTACGACGGGGAAAACATAGGAATCTCCCGCTATTCACCTACGCATTCATAATCAAAAGTTAAAATTTACTTCTTATTTATAAAAGGCCCTGTATACATCCCATTCTGGGTAAATAAGTGCAATTTTGCTCTCTAATTACGTCCATTTAAACGTAGAGGATCCGCAAAAATGATCTTTCGAGTCATTAAACCCACTGAAAGATAAAATTGTATCAATTTTTTACAGCAAATCAGCGTGCAATCTTGCCACGTCTATACGTAGCGATCGGACAAGACTTCTTTTCTCCGGAACGTTTTCCGCAGACCGGAGAAATGCACCATATCCGTTTCCAGTAGACTCCGGAACGACGACGTTTTACAGAATCGATCCGTTTACGTCTTTTACATCTAAATGTTAGCCTTCACAAAAACAGTGAGGACGAAGCGGATGCCGAAGAAATTAGCATAAAAGTAGGATATTTTAAAAGAGTTACGGTTTGACAAACTCACGATTATACGAATTGCTTCTAGAAAAAAGTGCTAACCCTATCGCTACTTAATAATAAAACAGATATTTAGGTGGTAATTGTGTTATTAACGAATATATTGCAAACAGTCTGAAATGAAGCCTAGCACATTTACCAGGTCAGCATGAATTTCTTTGAGTGAAAAATACTTTTCCACAGGTATTCTCTGCCCGAATTTCAATGTTGTCCATTTTTAAAAAACGCCAAAACTGCTTTACTTTGAACGAGTGTACACAACAAACTGCTTGACATGAAATTTAAAACGTATGTCATTGAAACATCAAGTTATATGTATAATAGCGGCAAATATTGCTTTCACAGAGCGCACCCTCGTAATTGTTACGAGGGGAGGTCCAGAAGTACGTGGAATGGAGAGGATGGGGTGGGGATAGAGGCGCTCGTTAGGTGTCATTCTGATTGGCGACTCATCATTAGTATATAAGTTAAGTTGCAGGCCTATAGCGTCAGTCGTTTACGAATAGTTGTCTGCTAAATAAGTCAATCCGGAAGAAAACTGAAACTATGGAGGAAATTGAACACCGTGCTGTGATAAAGTTCCTTACAAAGCAAGGAAAGAACGCTCAAACCATATTGAATGAAATGGAAACCGTTTATGGGGAACAGTACCGCAGTAAATCAATGATTTATAAGTGGCATGGTCTTTTTAAACATGGCCGGGAGTCGATTGAAGACGACCTCCGCTCACGACGGCCAGTTGAGGCCACCACATCAGACATCGCCGAAAAAGTGCATAAATTTCTACTGCAAGATGCCCGTTTGAAGAAAAAACAATTATCTGCGTTAGTTGGAGTATCGGATACCACCATTCTGAGTATCCTACATGACCACCTGGTTATGACAAAAGTCAATGCAAGATGGGTACCGAGAATGCTCACGCCGCTGCAGAAACAGTAGCGCGTCTGTGCGTCCAAACAATTTTTGGAGCCGTGTGGAGACAAACCTGCACAGATTTTGGAGCGGATTATTACCGAAGATGAAACATGGGTTCACCACTTTGAGCCTGAGTCCAAACAGGAGTCATGCAATGGCATAAAAAGGGGACACCACCGCCAAAGAAATTATCAAGTGTCAGAATCGGCTGCAATGTTGATGGCTACTGTTTTTTTAGGATTGTGAGGGGATATTATTGATTGATTACAAAGAAAAAGGTAGGAGCATAACCGGAGAATATTACGCAGCGATATGAGAAAAATTAAAAGAGGCCATCAAGGAAAAACGTCGAGGAAAATTGACCAAGGGTGTGTTGCTCTTGCAAGACAATGCACCGGTTCACAAGAGCAAAGTTGCAGTGGCTGCTCTGCACAAACATGGCTTTCAATCAATAGTCCATCTACCCTACAGTCCAGACCTGGCACCTAGTGATTTTTATTTGTTCCCCAATTTAAAAAAAGACTTACGTGGAAGAAGGTTTTCCGACGACAATGAGGTAAAGGAGGCAACTTTGGCCCATTTTAATTCGAAAGATAAAAAATATTTTTAGGATGGTTTAGAAAACTTAATTCAGAGATCTAATAAATGTACTGTGCTTAAGGGTGATTGTATTGAAAAGGAAAAATAGATTTATTGTTTTATTTTATATAAAACCCTTTCATTCTACGAACTTCTGGACCTCCCCTCGTATATCCTTTTTATTTTTACCATGCATGTGAGCCATACAAATACAATAGATATAGTTATCGTGGCTTAGAATTCGATTATTCATGTTTTAATTGTTTCTGTCTATTGTTAGTATACAGTGTGTTACACGTACTAGATCGCTGGTATACTTAGATTTCATTTTTCTGATTTGCAATAATTGTGTTTCAGAAATATCACTACTAATTTTAGTTAAATTGCCGCCCTTTCTAGATAACGAAAATCATTTCTATTCCCTTCTTTTAAGAAGAAAAGGAGAAGTCCTCCTCTATAACGATTGCTCCAAGTTCTATATAACAAAGATTTCTTAAGATAATTTCGACGCCGTCTTACCAGGATTATTTAATCGCTTGTGAAAGCTGGAAGCGGACAACCTCAACATTTCGAAAGCCACATTTGCGTGTATGCATGTAAGGCCTTTCGTTTTATTTGCATACGTCAATAAAATTAAAGAGGATTCGAATTAAACTCAAGCTAATAGAATTCATTTTGCACCACGACTTGGGTACCTAAGAATCGAATCTTTTCGCACATCGACTATGCAACGACACGCGATCCGCTGTCCGTGCGGCTGGACGGATTTAAGCCGGCGGCATCACTTCGCCGTCCAAATGGCAGTCAGCTATGCGCAAACACGGCGAAGGTTTGCGTGTCCGCCAGTAATGAGTCTTGGGAAATTAATTGAGCAAACGATATATGGATGGATGTACATGGCGTTAGTTTTGCCGTAATGGTCAAATACACACGCACACACGTACACACATCGATGACCTATGACATCGCGATATGCCTCCTATATTTGTTTGCGTCGATGGAGTTGCCCACACGTACGCTGAATACGTGCTAATCTTAAATATTTGCGCTCGAAAGATGGCGAGAAATTTGTTATATACACTATCGCTTATAGGCCTATCGCAAAATAGAAAAATGTGAATAAATTAATATCATGGCAATGTGGCCATGGTTTTAATACATGCACCACATGCTGATATACACATAAATTCGTAGATATCTTAATGTCTGCTTATTTAACTAAGTTTTACTTAACAATCGCATTTCTTGGAATTTTATTAAAACCATTACCGTTGCGTGCTCTTCGGGTAATAGTTCAGTCCAATTAGCTTGCAATTGTGTTGCATTTATAGTCATAATATGGGTAAAAATAAAGAGTTGAGCATTGAAAAATGGGTGTCAATTAATACTCTTCAGAATAAAGTCAGCTGAGAATAAATTAGTAGTTTCAAAAACTGCTGCTCATTTGAAAGTGGGAAGATATTGCAAAACAGCAAGAGATTTAGATCAGGGGTATATCTGTAGCCACTATTTTATCTAAGTATTAAAATTTGCCAATTGAAATTCGGTCTGGATACACACCGGTATAGCAAACTGGAGCTGTAGGTTGAAATCATACCAGAAACCGTGAAATTTTTGTTCATTAAAAATTTCACAAAAAATCTGATCCAATTAAATTCAAGGTTGGTAATAATAAGGAAACTGAATTATTGAGAACCCAACTGAAGTTAGTCTAATGATTCAATTGATAATGTAACTTGACATTAATATTAAAATATCGTGTCTGCTTAGATATCAGGGGCATATCTGCAGTCACAATTACATCTAGGTATTAAAATTTACCACCAGAAAAAGGACTCCAAGAGAAACAGGAAACGACATTAGAAGTTATTCAACATGAATTCAGAGAAGGAAGAAGCACCCGACACTTAATATTTGTAATCAGACAATTAGGAGAAAAACTAACAGGAAAAGGAAAGAAAATACATATATGTTTTATAGATCTTAAAGAAGCTTTTGATGGGGTAAGAGCAGAAGATGTATCGCAGAGACTGGAAAGGAGAGGGCTAGAGAGAGAGAGGAATGATAGAGATGATTAAGGCATTGTATAAAAGTAACAGGAATAAAGTTATTCAACTTCAAACGCAGAATCAGCTGAATTCCAAACACAAATTGGATTAAAGCAATATGAAAGTAGGAAATTGGAAAATGGATGCAATTAACGTACAGGAACTAATATTTGCAGGTGATAGGGTATTGATAGCAGAAAGAGACAAGCAGAGAGAAAAGACCTTACAGCAAAACTTGAAGATATATCAAGAAGAACTAACAAAGATAAACATGGAGATAAACACGATGAAAACAAACGCAATGATAATAGGCGGCAGAAGCAAAAAATCGAAATCGAAGAAACATCCTTGAAATAAGTTAGAAGTTACAATTATTTAGGAACATCCTTTAAAAACAACGGGAGAATAGAGAAAGAAATAAATGAGAAAATAGGGAAGTCCGCAAAAATATATGATACATTTTTAGATAAAAAAGAAATACCAAAACAAATAAAGACAGAAGTGTATAAAAGAGTGGTCAGACCAACATTAACATATGGCTGGAGTCATGGACAACCACGAATAGAATTAAAAGCAAAATCACGGCTATGGAAATAAGATTCCTATGAAGAATAGAAGTAGTAACGAGGAGAGACAAAACCAGAAACACGACAATCACTAATAGTCTAAATATCAAGCCAATAGGAATAATCATAGAGGAGAGACAACTGGGATGGCTTGGACATATACATAGAATGGAAGAAGATCGAATAACAAAGAGGATTTTTGAAGCCAGAACAGAGGGCAAAAACAGAATAGGTACACCTGGAAAGGACAAATGTATAGAATATTAGGAAAAAAGAAGTATGGGATCGATTGAAGTCAAACAACTGCTTCAGAACAGCAAATGGAAGACAAAAATAAGAGAATGGTAGTTCGACTCCGCAACGTATAAAGGACGTAGGATTAAGAAAATTACAGGTCAAAGTCAAGCGGATATTGAAGACGAAGAACTCTTATAAAAATTACTTACTTAAATTGCTGTAGTACACCAAACTCCATTCTAATAATAAATGCGGCCTATCACCATTTGTCATATCACAATTTTATTGATAGTTCCTCTAGTCGTCAACGTTTCAACCCACTATGGTAAAAGACATTTTCACAGTTGTTGCTCTACAATATTCGAACAGCTCTGAAGATATCCCACGGAATCTAAGGCGAAACATCAGCAACAAGAGAAGATGAGACGACCCTGTTTCAACCCAGAAGCCAAGAAGAGATTTAAATACTACGGCACTATACTCATATATTCTAGTGCTAAATTTCCTGACAGATTGCTCACGTGAAATGCACTTATGTATATATGCGGGTATCTTTTACGGACAACAATAGCTGCAGTAAAATTATAACCATCTTAAATCTTTTTTGTACTTTCTATTCGCCGACTCTCACGAAAACGAGTATCACGTAACTCGAATCGTCTTCACATCCTTCGAGTATTACTACGCATTACCTACATATGCACGTATTATGTACTCAAGCGCTATACTTCGCTTCAACGTTTTAGTAATAAAAACGCCCGTACGTCAGAAAGCACAGGCTATAACTCATCTTAGATCGCTAAACGGCACCGGTACCGTTCGTTCGTAGCTTTCACCGTGCCGAAGTGAGATTTATGCCTGCGATAACTGCAACTCATTCGCGACCATATTCTAACCATTAGGAGAATTGGTAGGTGATAACAGTCTGTACCGTCGCCGTACGAATGCATACGTACTTAATTAAAACGTGACGAACTACCTTCTACTCATACATAATACGCTCAGCCTTCACTTAATCCCGTATATCACGTGATTAATTATTTAGGGATTGAAGGAGAATTTATGTAACTTTTTTAATGATGGTAAAGCACTAATAAGCATTATTTACTTGATGCTATATAAAGTATTTATACGTAGTCTTATCCATATGCTATGACAATTTTTGTTTTAATACGAACTGTCAAATTGACATCTCATGCTTTGTCGTTTCATTGTGTTTTTCGAATTTAATAAATGAACTCGGTATTCTGAAGAAACTCCACTTGGTATTACTGCAGTTCATAAAGTGGGAATGTAGCCTAGTGAAATATTCAAAATCTTGCAATCACTTCTTACCAGCCGCATATTTGCCTGTTGTGTCATTAATTACTGAGACTTGCTATGTTTGTGATCGTCAAATATTTGGTCGTCCACGGGGTTGTTAGTACAGCAGACAATTCGACGAAGTTATCCTAGAAAACAGAAAATGCTGTCACGAGAAGTCAAGGTTTCTCAAAGATCTCAAAACCGTCAGAAAAGAAGTGGACCGTTTGATAAATAAAGGATTAAAAGATATACGGTATCAAAAGCGAAACACAATACATTAATGACAATTAGGGAAAGATACTCTTTGCTGACGAGAAAATGTTTGCGCTAGAACAGAAATTCATTGAGCAAAATGACGGAGTTTTGTAGCTCTATTTCAAAAGAAGGAATAGAATTTTCTGAGTTCAAAGACGCCACCATAATTTGATGGTATGATGGAGAACCTGCTATGATGGTGCTTCCGAGTTATAATTTTGTTGAAAAGTGCGTTAAAATTTCTGCTAAGGAGTTGATAGTGATTTATTTGAGAAACTGACATAAAATCACAACTCTATTTCAAAATCAACACTGGAGCTTTTAGCAGGATTCGGTACCAAGTCATAAAGAAAGATTTCCTCAGAATGATTGGAGGAAAACGCTCGTGATGTTGCTCTTGTGGATGGTTGACCTTCGTCAAATATGGACGTTAATCCGCTAGACAATAAAATATAGTCTGTCTTAGGGAAGATAGCTTGCTAGTATCTAGAGAAGCTTTTGCTAAATGTAGCAGCTATTGGTAACTGACTATGGAAATTGAAGGCTTTTGACGTTCTAGCTTCATGATGTTCTTAAAAACACATCTAAAAATGCCTAAAAAATAACACCAAAGATAAAAACACCTGTTAAATACAGCTTTTCTCATGTGAAGAGACAAAAAAATGTGTTTACATGGACATATTTCTACCTGCCGGGCGACATTAGCGTGGTTTTGAGCGATTTTTATCGCCGTATCTTACCCTACAGTTCAAGTGATTATTCTTGGTGCGAACTAGTGCCAAAACAAAAATTGATAAAGTTTAATGAAACATTTTATTAAATCTTAGGAATTATGACAATATTTAAATTTTTTAACTCCCAATAGGGTATTATTTGAAGTAATATTCATTTAAAAAAGAGTTACTACTTAAGTTTCTATTAGACTTAAGACGCTCTACAGGAGCAGGCGTAATAATAACTCATTATTATTATTATTCATTAACAACTGTCCTATCAAAATCGTAGGATTCGTCAAGAATTGAACAATTGTAAAACAAAGGGAGAATTGAGACCCAAATGAATAGAAAAACCCTTAAAACCATAAATTACTATTCTTTACAAACCAATAACAGCGCCACTTGGATCACCTAAATTTTTATCCATAGAATTGTTTAGGCCTCTTTGAAAACTCGATGTTTCCACACGTACACATAGAGAATTGAAGGGTGCAGGTAGTGAGAATGAATAAAAAAAAGATGCGAGGACGATTATCTAACGAAGTGAAGAGTTGTTGTGACCAACTGGTGGACACTGGCGTAACCCCTTCAATCACCCCCGTCGGCATCATCCAATGCATTCAACGGCGCGTACGGTGAATCAATTACGATGAAATTTTAAAATCTCCCATAGTGTAGGTGCAGATATATTGTTATGGATGAGGGTACCGAGTCTTGATGACGTAATCCCTTTGTTGTTCCTAATGTGGAACGGGTGGAATAGAAACGGATGTATGTTAAAAATGGTACGGTTTCGTGAGTTTGTGTGAAGATTCTGGTGTAAAGAATTGAAAAAGCACGTTATAAAGTCGATAGCATGCAAAGTATAGAACATGTTTGAAGATCTAAATGGTACACACATAAGTTGTAACGTGATTTTATAGTAGATATTTAGGGAAGTAGCGGCGGTATTAATAAATACAGGAAGAAAATATATTTAGATTATTTCATAGTAATAAAGCAAATTTCGTTTTTGGACAAATTCTTTATACTAAAGCCTTGTTAGGAAATATAAATCCAATATTTATAATATTTGTGGTCTTAAGGTTACAGAAACATTTATATCCCTTTGACATATCAAGTTATCAGGTATACATCATGTCTAAACTAGATTTCCCATGATGGAATTCACAATGAAATCAAGTTCTGGATGAGTGAAAATATTACTAGTCGAGTTGTGAATCAGTTGCTGATTAACAAAATTTTCATAAATTTTAAAAGGGATATCAATTGTGCTTTTTGTCATTCAAAATATATTCAAAAAATTATTCAACAGACGAAATTCTTATATTTGTGAAATTACTGCATGACTTCGAAGTGTTTATGTCACCTTTGGTATCTCTTCAACAGAAATTATTGAAAAATCCTGCTATTTTTGATTGAAAATATCATCCATCGAGTTCTCGAGATAAACTTTGAAAGGGGTAATTCGCTCTTTAAAATTTGAAAATTTGATCTACCTTTAATAGTGAAATTCACTATTGTTTCTGGATAATAGTTTTCATTCAAAACTTGCTTGATTTGGTCAATAATTTGTTGCCGGAATTGAGGGTCTATCAATTTTACTGCTCTGTCGGCTAGAGAAATGGTGAGTTATTGCAATGTATGTCAGAGATTTTTTTTTGGCAAACGTGGTTTGAATACTGTTGGTTTTTGATACAGCTTTGGCAGAATCTTATTTCCTGCTCTTATGAATGTTAAATCTAGGAAGCTAGTTCGCTTCTCATTTTCTTTCTCCATTGTAAATTTAGGTTTTGAATGGTAATTGTTGAAATGATTTAAAACATGGTCAGCTTGATTGAGAGTTAGACAGGACGTATTCACCCACGTAATGTCTATAGAAGACAGGTCAGAAATTTAGTTGGCATATGTTGTGATATGTACTCCAAGACAAATTGAGCAACAACATTAAATACGAGGGTACCCATGACATACTCAAAGACTTGTCTGTAAGATTTGTTACTAAATTGGAAGTATGTGGTGTTTACCAGGACTGGTGACTCAGTACCTCATGCGCTAGACTATCAGTTTTACGATCCCGGGTTTGAACTCCAGAATTTTTTCTCAGGGTTGAGGTTTTGTGTGGTTTTTCTTGCACCATAGCGAATGCTGATAAGACATATCTGAAGACTCATTGCAGGTACAGGCATAATAATCACTCATGGGTTCAAGCTAGTGCGGGATGCCAAGGCATTTATTATTATTAAAGTAATTTTCGGTTATTTAATAATCTTTATTGCTAAATACATATAGTATATAAGGATGCTAGGTCCAACGGTATGGGTGTGTGATTGTCATCCATAATTGCCTTATCAATGGAATTTTTAAATTCAAATGAGTTTTCTTGTATATGAAATTTGCCTTTTCCAGTGATATTAGAAATTGAATCTGTAAGAAATTTAGATAATTTGTATAACGGCACAAAGTGTTGAAGGTGAGGGAGTATCGGGTTTATGTAATTTAGGTGAGGTCACAAATTTTAGGTGATAGTGAATTGTTGACTTTAAGATATTTTGCTTTGTTCCCACGAACTTCGTGTAGCATCGTCTGGGAGAGTGGTACAAGCATTTCAGTCACCTTATTTTCGTAATCCTTTTTATTCATAATAACAGCTTTGTTGCTTTTATCTGGTTTTGGTATATTATGAATTTTTAGAGCTGGCAATTACGTTACAACTTTTAGGTCTGATTGATATTTTGTCATCCAGAAGTAAAGTACTTAAGCGTACCTCCACAGCAGCCATACAATTTTCTATAGGGATATTTCTTTTGGAAGAATATTCTACAGAAAACTTTTACAGTAAAGTTAAAAATAAGTGTTAAAATGTAAAAATTCTGTCCTAACTTCAACGCATTACTAACCCTGTATCAGATAAATTAGAAATCCAGTTAACAGTATTATGTTTATTGTTCTGTATATGGGGTTCTCTTTTGTAATTTTTTAATTTTCTAATCTGCTTATTTGATTGGATTGTACACCTTTTCATATGGGTTAAATTTTTTGATTGACAGAGTTATAAGCAACTGGTCGAACTTTGTTTTCTGTTTTTTGAAATTATCAGATACTTTTTTATATTATTTAACTATGTTACTACTCTTTGCACCAAATGTGATCTCACTCTAACTAAATTTAGATCCAAAATCGATCGTGCACTGCTCCCGACGATACTTTATAGAATAGACGTCCAGTACAATAACACTACCATTCTAACAACCCCTATTGTATAGAGATCTCCATAATTGGGACCAATTCGTTCCAAAAAAAAATTGAAAAAAATTGAAACCTATCGTTTTCATACGCAACTTTATATTCTGCCGACGTAATACGACGGTATCCACCTCCCTACGCGACTCGATTTTCCGCTACGGTAACGAGCTGTTCACGCCCGTTATTAAATTTTCTATTATATCGGAAAATGCAACCGCAGAACACGTTTATAAATTGTGTTGTGTCTGCTGTTATTGCAAATGTTGTGTAGCCGCGTTATTTATCGAGTGTTGTAAGCGACGTGCAGTGTGGGATGTAGAACGTAACGTTGTAAATCAATCCGAATTAATTCGATTTTTTTAATAAGCAAACTTGAGGAAAACCACTCGGAAGGCCGCTGTGTTGTATTAAAGCGCGATATTTCAATTTTGATGTGCAGCGACAGCCCGAGGGGTGATGCGATTGGAGTATATAATGTAACATGAATTTTCAATATGGTGTGAAGAGAAACGTAATATCGAAGAATGCAATTTGAGCCTTTGGAAGTAGGGATAAATTCGATAACAAATATAAATAATTAAAAAAATGGTTTATATTTGATTTTGGTAATTAACTAAATTTTAGTGTCTTGAATTAATAATTATATTCTTTCTATGTAATCAGAAGATGTGCATATCGTTTGGGTAGTAAAAATTTGTAATTAGATATTTATTAAATTTCTTTTTCGTCGTAATTGTTTTTTCTTTTGACGGCAATTTATTATCAAAGTTTTCTCTTTAAATATTTCTCTTTTTTCTTAAAACCCTGGTTGTTGCATGTAACAGTATTAGTTGAACGCCCTCGTGAGTCGTTTTCCTTCCTTGATTATTAGGCAAGGTGGCGCTTTTAATTTAAATATAGTTTTTTTTAATACCTTACTGAGCTAGCTGGACGACCCCAAGGAACTAAAGGTGTGCTCACTAAAGTTAATATGACATCAATTTCAAATTAAAGTTAGTGTTAGAACACTTTCACATTTTCACTAAACAGTTTTTAGCCTTAGCTTTTTTCTTTACGCAGCAAGCTTTATGAGCAAGCTACAGCGGCATTTGTTCAAACCAGAAGACCGTAACAAGCAGTAACTTATTAGGAATGCACATGCAAAGATGGTTGGTATTTTTGAGGTTTGCTACATAAACCCTTAACACTCTTTTAAGAAGAGATCACAAATTTTGGTTTTGTTCTGTAGATGGGGTTATCTGTCGAGAGTGATCATATTAATTTGAGAAGCACCTTGTATATAAGTAGAAATTAATTGAGCTTTATCGCAAAGTTTTAATTTATTTAGTAGTTGGGGCTATTTATTTCTTGGTGTACTAATCTGACGTAATTCCGGAGGTAAAAATAACGCTTAGTCCCTATGTTTCTACATAGCAAAGGTAAATATTCAGTAAGATTGCTTAATTCTTTGTGATTGCACACTAACTTAATATAAACTTTCCCATAACTACGAGTGTCAGATAATTCCCAGAATTCGATGGAATTAAGACTTACCACTATGCGTCGTATTGGATTCAGCATCGGCAACTTCCGTCCTTGATTTTTTCGACTGACTGCTCTCCTCCGGCGACGAGGTCGTTTCCATCCGCTCCTGCTTGATGTGCGGCTTAATATCTTCGCCGTCTTCTAAGCTCGACGACGTCAGAGGTGACGAAGACGCTCTTCGCTTAGGCGTCGAAGAAGCGGCACCGTCGACGCACAAGTCACCTGGAGCCGGAAGACGCGGAGAGGCCGGCGGCGGCGTATGCACCCTGGTTCCACTTCCGGACGCTCTCTTTCCGGAAATCGGCGCAGATATGCTCGGCCGTCTAGTGTTGATCGTCGAAAGAGGTAGGGCGCCGCCTTCGTTGTCCTTCTCCCGGTCCGTATTTCCGGGAAAGCAATGGCCGGTGTAATTTTCCTTGTTGCACGACGCCACCTTGTGCTGGATGAACCTGACGATATCCGAGAGGGCGAACGGTTTCTGACAGCCGCCGCATGTTAGGATATCCTGGTGAGTGTCTGGATCGGTTCCATCTACGTCTGCTGGAATAAAGATTTGCATTAAGGAAGTGAAATTTGTGTTGAACTCTTTTTTCTTTGTTACATATTGAAACATCCAGTATACAGGATATACTTAAAAATAACCGACAGATTCTTAGGTGTAATAGAGAATTATAAAATTATTGCTTGTTGTGAAAAATAATTTATTTCATAGTTGAATGATGTTAAAGTCTTTCACTTAAACTATTTACTTTCTTATTTATATTAACATTAATTAATTAAGCACAATATGATAAATGCAGGATGTTAAAAAAATGGGCATAGTATGTCTCAAAAGTAGAAAAATCTCAACGAACATGGCTCTTCAAATGGATAGCTGCGAGAATAGAAAACGTTTGGCGTTTACACCACTTTTTTAGGGGTACGAACAATGTAATTAGTGAACAAACAACAAAGGTAGAAAGTTAAATGAGATGTTCAAAGTGCCTTTTCCCCATTTCGCTGCAGCGAAAGTATCTCTGTCGCAAGGGCCTTCAAATTCTTTTGAAAACCCCCACAATGGCTTGTATTCGGTAGTATCTTTGATTTTCTTCTATCTTGGTTAATATTATCCGTAAACTTGTCTCCAGATTCTGCTCTATCCCTCTTGAAATTGCTTCTTCTGTCTCGGGGGTGGATATCGGTTTTGGTGTCTCAAAATCATGGGATCATTTCCAAATGAACCAGTACCGTGCGGTTGTTGTTCCAGTCTTACAAAAATGCGAACTGAACTTCAGGGACGTGGAGATTGGGATGAGTGTTAACATAAAGATGAATCGCGTTTCTAATATTCCTATTGGCAGGACCATATATCAAAATGTATATCGGTTAACTCAATGTTAGAATAAACGAGCAGATGCGAAAATTGTGCAGTAACCACTGATTGTCAACTACAAACAGTATCCTTGGCAGAAAATCTAGTGACTACGATAAGAAAATGGAAGTTTTTTCAAATGAGAAAGACTTAATCGAAAAAATGTATAAATGCTGTAAAATACGAAAATAAAATGTCTTTTTTTATATTGTGCCATATGTCTGTGTATGTGATACTTCCTACTAGAGACACCTCGTGTGGAAGTATTGTCCCTGACCACGTCTTAGCAATATAGTGTCCATTTAGCAATTGTAGTATAGTGTCGAATTAAATGCGTATAAAATTATTGAGTTAAATATAATTAGCAAACATGACAAGTGCTTTTAAAAGGAATAACCCTCTGTATCTCCGAAACTATCCATTTGCGGACCCTTGTTCATTAAGACATTTCTGCATATTTCGGGTCATACTATCCTCACATAAAGTTGTATACTAAAAATATAGTGTATTTGTAATATACGAAAATAAAATACCACTTTGGTATATGTGTGCGTGTTTCCTTGTTTCTGGAGATACTTGGAGTGGGTATGTTGACCCTAACTACGTGCCAGACATAATGGTAGTTGTCATACGAGTGTAGAAATAAATCAGTACAAACTAATTGGGTGTTTTCAATTTAATTAACGAACATCACAATATTATGGAAAGGTAAAAAAGAAAAAGGAAAAAGCATATGTTTAAATTGTATATTTTTAAATAAATTACATGTCGTGCACTCATATTATGATATTATAAATGATTATAAAATTATTACATATTCTAGTATTTTCGTTCAAAACTTTAAGAAAATATTTATCACTCCAATTGGCATAATTTAAATTATTATTGTTATGTCCAATAATAGCACATACCAAGTATTTGAAAAGAATAACTTAACTCCCACAAATAATCGAAAGCTATAGGCTAAGATAGAAAATTTTTATGAGGTAAAAATTGGAAATTCATAAATATTATTTCTGTGACGGTAACGTTGAAAACTCCTAGAGAATCACGACAATATGGTTTCATCATAGATTTCTTACTAAGCCATGTTTATGGTTGTAAGGCAAAATTCTTGAAATAGTTTAGTTTTTTAATTTCATTAAAAAATATTGCTAAGAAAAGAACTTCATTTTATTATTTTTCAACGACAAAATATTTAAGGTATAAGAAACTGGAAATTGAAATATTATATTCAATTTGTATTTTTTCTTGCTATTAATAACAATATGGAAATGGATGAGTATGCTATAACAAATTTTTATAAAATTTGAAAAATGGATCGTGCAGGCGCCGCCACCAAAACTGGAATAAAACAGTAATTTACTCAAAAAATATGCGTTTAAAGCAAGGTCTTTAAGAGAATTATGAAATTATATACGGATATATCTATAGAAAACTTCTTAGGTACTACAAAGCTTTATCCGTCTTTACCATATGACGACAACGACGTCGATTGTTAAGTCGAATAATTAACGATTTGCTCGGCCGATTTGATTGCTAATCCCGATGGGTGTTTATTAGGGGGCCTCGTGAAGGGGTAGCCCGTCCCTCCTACGGCCTCGTTCGAGTATCATTATGACACCCGGTCACGTCGGCGGTGTGGGTTTCTTTCGCCAGCTGTTTACAAAAATCGATAGCGTCGCGGCCACAATGCAAAAATGTAGAGTGTCTATTGTCGGGTAAGTTGTGTGTAACGCGTTCGCAGCCAGACATATATTAGGAGGCGAATAAAAATGTTCCCGCATGATGCACATATACGACCACTCTTCATGCACATGTATACGCATGTATATTATTGTAGGTTAGTTGAGTGGTCCTTTCTGCAATAGGTGATCGACGGGATGACGAATTTTTGCTCTCATGAATTTAGATGGACGCTATGGGATGCTTCGTTAGCCCTGACGTTATATACTTAGTAATTTTGGTTTTGTGTTTCTAATAATATTAAAGCTTTAGGGAGAGCAATTCGAATCTGCGTTTTTTAATTAATTTAAGTAGTCGGTGAACAAAAAGAAACAAATTTGAGCAGTCTGTGAAGGTCTCAAGGATGTATTTGTCGTCTTAAACTTTTCAGAATTTCGCTGAGATCAGAGGAGACGAGAGTTAAAGTAAAAGAAACCAAATTCAAGAATTTACTGAAAAGGTGTTCAAATTTGAGCAAAAAGCGTCCGCGACAGAAAGCAGTAATAGAGCTACCAGAATATGGAGTAAACAACTTAAGAAATATGGTATTATGATTATCATTGATTCAAAAATATGCGGTTGTCGGTGGGTGGATTGAAGATGAAGATGAAAGAAGAATTGCAATGGAGTGGATCCAGTTAACCTAGTTTTAACTGGTGAAAGAATAGGCAAGAAACATTAGACGAAAGAATAGAACGCAGCAATTGTTTCCTTGAAAGATAGTTACTTAGAAGATATACTTCAAATAAAAATTAATCTCACGGGTCTGGTAAAGGGTTATTAAAAAAGGAACAGTTGGTGCATGCTGGAGCTGACACTTAATTCACATCATTAATACTTAAATCTGGTACAAAAGGTGGAAACTATCATACGACAAATAAACACAGCAAACTACAGTAAATTAATAGGAAAATAAAAAATTAGACTAACTTAATAAAGTATTTGTGAATATTGAATGAAATCGTTGGTATTAACTTTATAGAGGCTGCAATGTTTGTTCTTATTATTATTTGTAAAAGAAATCGGTTGTAACAACGGCTAATTATTTCTAGAATTTCAACATTCTCAAGAATAAGCAGTTCTGTTGTTTGAAAATGTATAGAAATTACGCAAATCCTTTTATGTCCGCTCTAAACCAGCGAGATTTTATTTCGTGTTGTACCGAAAGTTCCCGCTGATTTTTAAGGTAGATTAAAAATGACGATTGCAAGGACTGTGTGGATGTACAATCCCACGTGCTCCCGAAACGCTGCGTTCCGCATAATTAATTAATTTGTGTGAGTGGAGTTTACTGCTATACCTGTGAATAGATTAAAAATAAAAATTTCTATAACAGTTCGATTTATTAAGCAATATATTTTCCATTTTCTTTAATAACGTATGTTTAATTATTCCGCACTCATAGAAAGTTCTTGGCTTGGAACTAAAAAGTCCTTCCATGTGTTGTTTGCACTCTTCAAGAAAATTGCATCAAAATCTCGCTGGTTAAAACAGACAGGAGTTTTTGTGTAATTGTTATACATTTCAAAGAACAGAACAGGTAGTTATATATTGATATATATACATATATATATATATGTTGAAACGGATGTCTCTGTGGTCGACGTTTATGATACTGCGTTCTGCGTTTATGACCGGGGATTTTGTTTCGACAAGCCCAACGTTTCGACAAGATCTCACCCATCTTCTTTTAAACGTTTCTCGTTTTTTAAACTTGCTTCCTACCAGTGTCATTAGCTAAAACTTTTTTCGCACTTTATCAATAATGCTAGGTAAATTTTCCGAAGAGAAACTTCTTACCGCCACCTGCTGATTTTGGATCAAGGTCAGTTCTCGATAACATAAAAGCATATTGTTTCATTTAATTTTTATGGAACCGTTCAAAGATGCAATGGTCATGATATGTCATATCACTTCGATGAATTAAGTGGGATTGATTTACAATACCGTCTACTTGGAGGTTTCTTTTAAGAGAATTAAATACAGGGTGCCTTTGAAATAAAATAAAAAAGTACGGAAAATGAAAAAGCATAATTATATACAACATAAATCCAAAATATTTTGAGTACATTACAACGCGAACGTCAGAATTAAAAATACACTAGGAAATTGTAATATGTGCCGCCTATGGAAGCAGAATGTCTATACGTAATACATTAATCCAATCAAACTCACATACTCATGGACAGCCTGTATTGTAATAGGAGTTGAGACTATAAACTAAAAGTAATTGGACAGAGATATATAGCGCATCCCTGTTCGTACACGATGATTATATGAAAATTAATAAGTGCAATCATCCCAGTTATATCTGCGTATTTCCTTCATTTCCTTAAATACAACTGGTTCATCCATCAAACGAGGAGGAAAATTTCACTAGGATCATGTTTTATACAACACCGCCTTCATCACAACATATGCATTCAGGATTATGGGTATATTAGAAGTAACGTTCATCTACAATTAGGTAAAGAATTTAATCATATGTCCTGTGTGGATAGTACTTATATGGTGGAGATGGTAAATTTACTTTTTAGAATTAAAGATTTCTGCATTACAATTACGAATTTCTTCGATTAATTGGTTAATATTACAGTGTGGATCATGTAATCCTGACGTAAATTTACAATCACTTTTGCGAGCCTAGAAAATTGGATATTGAAAACATTGTTTTTGGGTGATTTATATTAGATCTAAAGAATTTAAAGAATTCATATTACAAACGGTGACAAACTAGTACTTTAAGTTGAAGAAATTACAAGAATATTATCGCAGTTTCCAGTATCGTTAAAAAATTTAAAAGTCGAAAAATAAGAGGTTAATTAAAATATGTACGTTGATATATTCCTCGTCTAGATGTAGTAAAAATGAGCTTCACTTTGAGATCTCGAGAATATTGTCCGACAAAATCAGAAACATGAATTATACATCTTATCTTCATTATATTGCTTATTAGGGGTTCAATAGAAAATCAATACAACCAATTACCGAAAGCGTATAGTGTATGTACCCGGTATACATCAGAAAGGAGTCCTCCACTATGCTACACTATCGAAATAGCGGCAGAAGATAGAAGAGAAACGTAGATAAGTGAAGGGAGATACACTTTCGGCGACTTTTCCATATGTAGTAGCACCAATAACTTTTCTATTATAATATAAATCGTCTGGTAATAGACCTCGCCAGACAATTTCTTCGATCCTCCTCTATTTCAGCGTGCTTCTCTGTTCAATTCGCATTTCGTATAGATATATACTTTTCAATTGTTTCATCCCCAACGCGACCCAACCCGAGACATATCAATATAGCCCACGTAACTACAATTTCTTCGATATCAGCTATTTCCGTCTCTTTTCATATTTGTGTTGTTGCGACTAGGAGTCCTTGCCTTTCGAGGATAAATCGATAGGAATTGGTCGATGTCCATTCGTCCACTTTTATTTACTCTTTGACCATTGTCCGTTCATTGCCCGTTGCCCAATGAAAAACTTGTTCTGTGTTGTATATAGCGGTAAATAAGGTGTGCACGCACCCTTATTGGTCAGTTAGGGTGTGGTCAGCTTTTCGGGGTGAAAAGAAGCCGGACAGCCGGTTGGTTACAAAAAAAGATACACGCGTTGGGCGATTTATTTACCTACTAAACCTGTTTTTTCGAACGAGCAAGGCAGGGGAAAAAGATGCGCCAGAAGTTCTAAAACGGTTGTTTGTATTATAAGAGGGAATACATTTCCCTATATACATACATATATGAATAAATCTGTATTATAATCCAAATTATGTTTTTACAAAAGAATAATGTCTTCATTTTACCATAAAAGAAAATCTTCAAATTTATGTCCAAAGAAATTGAATCAAACTTGTATCTTATTGTTGTTAGAAAGGTTATCTACATTTTCTCCATCTAAAAATGCTGTTGTAAAGCAAATTAACCTTGGATAAATAGTACTTATAATGTCGGCAATAAATTTAAGATCGTAAGAAATTTGTGTTAAGATTTACTCAAGGAGGAAACAACACATCTGTTAATCGATTATATGAACAGCAGAGTAATTAGCATTAAACTTTCAAAATTACGTTAAGTGGATTTAAATATAAGGAGATGCAATTTTTGTAATCGGTATCTCCTGCTGTAGAACTGGATCAAAAACTCATGAGAAACGCATTTTCTGTTAAATACATCCATGTTGGTATATGTACTCCACCGAAGATGTTTTGTTTATATTAGACATTACATAAGCTACATCTTCGATGTATTTTTGATCGTTTTTGTAATTACTTCTACTTCATGGAAATCTAACGCTATTACCTACGAAATTGATTGCAGACATATCTTGAAATTGAATTCCACGAGGAAGTCCTGGATGTTCCGTTTATTCGTATCAAACACAGCGAAAATGGCATTCATGTGCCTTAGCCAGATTCCCGGAAAATATATTATCATGAATAAGTTCGCAATAAAAGAAGACCATGGATTTTTCTTCTCTCCGGCAGTTCAAACAACTTTTTGCCTATTTGAAGGTAATTTGGAGACATGCATAAGTTTGTCCATCTTTTATATTCCGTGGTCTCGACATCCTCAATGTTGTTTAGTTTAAAATAATTATTCAAACTTTCTATAGTTTCTGAAAGTGGAATAGTAGGAGAAAGCGAAGACATATCGAATGTTACTACGATTTTCTCTTCTATCAGTTGAGCATTCTTACTTTTATTCACAAATGCTAAGCAATTTTCTATACTTATGTTATCTAATAAGAAAAGTTTGCCAAACAATATCGAATCAAAATTATGAAGCACTTCTAGGTCTCTTAAGATTTTACGAACCACGCAACCGCTATTGAGTAATGTAACTTTCTTTGTTGTTTGATTGTTAGTCCTGCCTGACAAGTTGCCTCATTGTAACTGTGTCAATCTATACTGTATTTTGCTTTGTGCTTCTTTGTTTATCATTCCCTATTTTCGTAGTATTTCTTATTGCACTGGGATGTTTTCAAGCATAATAGTTCAAGCTTAATTGGTTTAAACTCTAAAGAAAAAGGACGAATTTGAGCCAAATGTTATTTCAACATTAACATTTTGATGAATTTATGGCTGCAGTCGTTCCTCAATACGGAATGCTTAGCTAATCAGTGTGCTTTTGAGGAGTTATTATTAAAACTAACTACAAATATTTATATTGTCGTGTTGTTTCAAAGGCGCACGCCCTATCACTGATAATATTTAAAAGTAAGGATATAAATATATTTTTAATATTGCATCACTTGGTTTATATAACTACAAATTTATTCACAAGAATTAAATTGAACAATAAATATTGTGCCTATTCGTTTGTCACACTTTACTAAAATATGGTAATAAAAAGTATTTCAATACAGGATTTTCAAATTTCTAATAGAACTCATAATTTATTTAAAATGCTACCGCACACTTCAAATGCTAAAAGTTATAGTTTAATAATAAGAAGTAATATTTTATAAACGTCTTCCTGCTATTGTATGACATGCCTCTACTCACTCATTTTTAATAACATTTTGATATAACTGGGGCTCAGTTTTACGAACACGATCAATAATGTTCTCCTTAATATCATCAGTTATTTCCCTAAAACCATTGAAGGTTGCCCAAATCTGTTCTAACTAGTATCAGCATTAAACTAAGGCAGTTTCGAGTTGCGAATTAAATTGAAATACATGGCAAATATCATACCCTAACACCACTTTTAATGATGAAGCATCTTATTTATTACTTCAGTACATTCTTCACTTTTTTCCAAAGAGTTTGTTCGTAATTTTGTAGAAGACACCACAGTAATCACTGTCACACCTCGCTTGACTGTTGAAGCTGCTTCTGTTATATAAAATTCCATTCAAATTCAATTTGAATTCAAAAATCGAATTGGTGCATTTGAATTCGAAAATTTGAAGAATTAAAATACACAGTTGTTAAAGTCTTTTGAAATGTTTACCTCTTTATAAATTTATATTAATGACCATCCTCACATTGTCAGTTACTGTCTCATGTATCGCTATATTCTTTGATCTTGGAACAACAATGGAATGCAAGAAAAATATTCTACAATTTACGATAGAATCTTCTTCTTTTATGTGAATTCTACAATAAAATTACAAGACCATGTTAAGATGCTATCGATCCAAAAAGTAGTAAACCGAAGCAATGGAGAAAATCTCGTTATCGCTAAAGTCTCCTAATTAAATTTTGAAGGAGATACAATAAGATGTTACAAGAACGGTCTGAAAAATTTTCCTTTGAAATATTCTATAAATGAACATTGCTGATATTTCAAATCCGAAAATATCCTTATACTTACCTTTATTTGTTTGTGTACAGAAATTTAGTATAAAATGCAAATTATCAACAATTAAGTAAATTGCTAGGGAAGAATTAAATATACTATAAATCAATTAATGAAAGGCATTCCAAAAGGTTACGCCGTATGAAGAATTTACAGCAATGTCATTTATTACATAAGTTTGAATTTTTACGCCTTCTTAGTATAAATGACGAAGTAGCTACTTTTAGAATAAACTACTATTCACACGTCATTTAATGAAGAGCCTTCAATCCTCTTTAATTTGTTTCGCAAAATGCATGTTCGAGAACTTAAACATTATCTATCCTTTATATTGATTTCTTGAAAGAATGAAATAATGCAGATATAACTTAGTACCTAACATATTCGGTTATGGAATAGAAAGCTATACGACGAATATGAAGGCTTCTAACCAAAAACACATATAATATGCATGAATATCCCACCCTTTCCACCGTTGGACAATGTATATACGTCTGAGTCGTTTGTTTGGTCCATTATTGCACATGCTGTGTTCTCTGTTTGAACGTGTGCATGTGTAAACGCGCACCTGGACATTAGAAATGGCAGAAAGCAGCAAGGGTTTGTTTAATTTACCGGACATTTTTATTGTGTGGCGCGTCGTTATAGCTTTGCTACGAATAACATAGACGAAGTACGTATGCGGACTTCGGTGTTGTTTTTTTTTGTGCTACTTCCTCTGATCTATTTCTTCAGTAATTGCATATGGTCTTACATTGTTGCTAACATTATAGTCGTACACTTAAATATATCAAAAGACGTATTTTTTCAACTGTCCTTGGAGCAATGTGGTTTGTTCTAGGTTATGTGATTATTTAATATATATATAAGTTTGATAGCTAACAGTTACACTTCTTTATTATACCATTTAGTCACAAAATTAACTTCAATAAAAGACGAAAAGTTACTACGGCATTTTGTTGACTATTTCCAAAATACAATCAACTATGTTCTATGTTTATACATTTCTATGTATACGCGACTTGTAGATGCGATAAAAGGGCGTGCGTTAAACAGGAAGGGTGTTTGACGATGTTGGGGTAAACCGAGACGATAAACAAAGTTGTTTGGCAGTCAATATTTATTAGGTACGGGGGTGAAATGCACACGCCAATTGATTATTAGAATTTACTGTAATGTTCGCAGTTTTAGCACAAAGAGGATCAATAAAGAATTTTTATTAAATTGCTGTATTTCGTTCTTAAACAGACAGACATATGTATGTGATGATGGTTGCTTTCTCTGCCAATACCCGAAATATACGTTTGTCTAACGGAAATACAAACAGAACTACCACAATAATTCCCATTTCTTCTTGAAATCTCACGAATTATTAACGCTAACGTCATTAAGCCCGTAAAAGAACCGCTTTTCCGTTCGTATATGTGCTTGTTATATTACGTGTATGGCACGCAATCTAGGAAAGACCTAATAGGTGGTAGTCAATGTTTGCGAGAGATGCGGGTCTGAAACTTGTCGATTTATTCGATTACCGGTGCTCCGGCGATGTGACAAGCCAACCCCAGAGGTTTCCAATGCGATTACTGACCACCTTTGGCACAAAAAAACTATCGCCTTGATCTTATTAGAGACCCTGACTTCATACAGACTAACGGGATCAAACAAGGTTGGCGTTGTTGTTCGGCCCGAGGCGTCGCCCGCGAATTTTTCTGCTGATGCTCGCGTCCCGAATACAATTTTCGGCTATATTTAGCACGATCGAAAAAAGCGGTGGCTTTTCTTAATTAACGGCCATGATAGTAACAATACACACAGGAAAAGGAATGTTGGTAAACATGTATAATCTTGATCAAAGCATATTTTATATGAATCACTAATTGGTTTTGTACTTGCGCGGTAATGGAAGCAAAAAATATTGTGATTTGAAGAAATTGACCGTCAACCGGAGCTATTTTGTTATTACCGGGTAACTTTGTCACCTCGTGCGAAACTTTAAATTTTATTTTTTCATTTTGTCAATTTTTTTAGATTTCTCAGCGATTCTGCTCTGTTGCAAGATCTAAGTGTGTAAAAGTGGTAACAACCTTACCAAGGTACTGTTAAAAGTGGTCTCTCGATAAAATGATAAGCTGAGTTATTCAAACGGATAGTAATAGCACCAGTTATTAGTTTCTTGGAAAACAAAGACGAAACTTAATACTCAAAAAACTCATAGCGAGGTGGTCAATTGGAGTTTTCCAGTGATCAAGGTTTATGCATGTGTTGTGGCCTAGAAGTTCCTTGAAATGTAAGGTAGAGCAGTTCGCGACTTTATTGACAATTGCTCAGGCGAAGATATTGTTGAAAATTTAATTAAAAAAATCAATTAGTAAGCATTGCTACAAATATAAAGATATCTCTGGTATATGGATCCAAAGACGAAGTGATGGTGTCTTCCAATAGTAGCGAGCAGATTCTTTCAAAATCGAGTTCTGCAAATATTTATAATTACGGTGAAACAAATTCAGCAGACGATCCTATTATTAGAAAGTCATTGCAACCAAAAATTTTAGAAGAGTCGAAACATTCAAAATTACCACATTACATATTTTAGTATTACTTTAATTGCTGCTGGCGATTCGCTACAATCAATGGTTGCTTATAAAAGAACCAATTTGAAACTTGGTTTTCCAAGGAGTTGTTACCACATGTTCAAGAAAAACGAAAAGCATCGATCAAAAGAGTTGTAACTGGTAGCAACTTAACCAACTGCTTTTTTCCTAACGTTATAAAGGCAGTTCAAAAGCATAGTATCTATATGTTTCCATTTCCAGCTAAAGCTACATATCCAATGCTGTGGTCAGATGAGGAAGTAATTGTCTTTTTGAAACGAAAATGGCTCAAGTTTTTAAAGAAGAAGACCCTGAAAAGAAAGCTAGCACTGAAGCACGTTTGCTAACGAGCAATTCTTCATATTATTCTTAAAGTTGTGAGCCCACATACAATGCTATAAAAGATTTAGAAACTGGTTTTAGAGCTATAGATTTGTTCTCTATGGTAGTAAAAGATCTCTGCGTCTTTGCCTAGCAATAGAACTATTCAGAGAAATGAGGGGTATATCTCAGAAGCAAAACAACAAAAAAAGAGGCAAAAGGATCAAGTTTGGAAAGGATATAGTCCCCCGGACATGCAACTGATACAATCGAAGATTAATTCCATCCCGTTTATTCGGCAGGAAGCAATGTTAATATTGGAGCTTCAATATCTGATACCACACCTTTAAAGACAACCTAGAAAGTCCCTGTGAAACAATCCAAACTTCCAAGTACCACAGAAAGGGGTTTAAGGTGTTGTTGATTAAAGTCCCTCAGATGCCAAAAGTGGATTTGTGGTTCATACAATGAAGGAGGTGAGGTCCCTAGTTTACATATTTGAGATTCCGCGTCCGAAGAGGATAAAAATCCATTTGCGGGTAATAGTGATGACCCTACGTTTAACCCTTTTTAGGGATCGAAAATATAGATTACACATTTGAGTTTTCTTTGAACATTTTTATATATTTTTTAACAATCTTAAACTTTAAGTTTTTTTTTTGAGTTGCCATTGTTTTCTGTTTTAGGTTTATTTTCTTGTTTTTGAAAAGTAAGAGTTGCTTTTGGGGCTGATTGCTCAGTACATTGCACCCTTGGTTATCAGTCTCGGGATGCCGGGTTCGAATCTCGGGACTGCACAGCGAATATTAAGAACAAATATCTTAAGGTGCACCACAAGTGTAGGCGTAATAATAACTCATGACAGGACCGATGCCTCGTGTAATTGGCGAAAGCTGTTGGGGAATGTGAAGACATGGATTATTATTATTATTATTGATATTATTGTTATTATTACCATTACCATCACAAATTTTATTATTTTATTTTTTTGTAAACTACATATTTTATAATAACTTCGTCCATTCGAAGCTATGCTTGATAGTCTATTTGCTTCAGCAGCTTTATTTTGAAGAGCCTCAATTAGTAACCAAAATATTTTAGAAAATGTCTGGAGAATCTGATTGACGATACACCAATTATAAATTAATGCCAACTTTATACCTAGTAAATATAATTCTTGAAATTAGATTTGCTTCAAGAAAAAATATTGCAAACTAGACTGTATGTACTTGAAATAAACGATTAGTAACTGCTGCATTTTCTTTTTAATCTAAAGATTAATGTAGTATATTCAACGAGAATAATTACCACGTCCCTTATAAAGGAGTTCTATTTTTGAATCTAGTAAAATGAGCAATGCTCACTCCGAAAAATCTTAACTTTCTTTAAAGTAATATTTCAATTACTTCATTAGAAATGTTTCCAAATAATTCGAGAAGTACTATTTACAACAACAATAGATTTGTAGTAACCAATATGTAGAAGTTTTCAGAAGCAAATAGTAACTTATTGCGGTATGTAGATTATTTTGAATTCAACAGCATACCTTTTTGAGTTGATTTGATATGATTGATTATTTCTAATTATGTTTATGTTGCTGTGTGAATTACATATGTATGTATACACTTTCAGTAAAGGTAAATAAAGTTAGTTAATGTAATTTCTATTTGTACATTTATAACGCGAAGATAACACCTTTCTCTTTTGTCTCTTGTTTGATATTTTGCTTTCCCTTTGCTTGTCAAGTAATTCATATTCCTTAAAGAAAGTAATTTTATTTTTCTCCTGTATTTTGCTATCATACACACACCTCCAGTACACTACAAAAATAATACCTTTAATCCACTTAAACTAAAACATATAAAGTTATTCGTTAAAGCAAAAAAACAAAAGCAAAACGAATCTTTTAACCCCACCGTTCCTACTGGAAAAGGGATCTCTGTCCGGAGCACTTACACTACAACGCAACGTTACAAAATAAATTCAATTGTATCAATTTGCGGTCGCCGCCGAAATCTAGCTGGCGAAGAGTATATTACTGGCCTCTCTCTAGTTTGTGTCACGACCCGAGTTTCATTTGTCACCCCCAAGAGCCAATAAAATAATTCCAAGTATAGCCACTTGTATAGTTTTAGCGGTTATCTGGACCTTATGCGATTGTATTTACGATTGGTATACAGCGGCGTAACCGTAGCGGATTAATCAAGGCCATTTCCAATCAAGAGGGCTGAGCTTAATTGCATCGCCATGGTCCTACATCTTACACCGGAATTGTATCGACCAGGCCATGAGAGTTCGATTTATAATATTAATATTTTTCCTTTGGTAAGGAGGAGGGAAAATTTACTGCGTGACATTTTTCTACATAAGACAAATTCACTTACCAGGATAGAAAATATGGAAATTCATCGCGATACCATTGGAAATAAGAACAAATCGCGCACCGACCACTTCATTACAACGAACGTTTCAACGATTTCATCGCGTTCTAGATCGAATCAAAGTCGAATCGTACCTTATGAAGCAGATCTCAAAGAACGGGTCGTATTAACAGATTCTTCAGGTGACGTGACCTTTTTGGATGCTGTTCGTTAACTGATTTGTAGCACACAGGTAGCAAAATTAAGGGACCCTCCGAGATGACGTGTGGTGGGGATCTAGAGCTGGGTTGATCAGGATAACTATTACTTATAAACTTGCCCTCCGTAAATGGACCTAAAAATATATATCCCGGTGAAAAGGGGGAGGGTGGTGGCATCGTAGGATCGTGACAAAAGAATTTTCGCCGATACAGCAGGATGAATGATATTAATATTCGATATTGGGTTTTTATCTACGTTAGGCGATGGATTGTTCACGATATATTGCGAAAGTCGTTAGCGGTGTGTAGAGGAACCGTTACTAAGAAAGGACGGGATGCGTCTTATAATCGAAAAATGTAAATCGGGGGTTCCGCTCATTTTAAATTTAAATACGAGGGATTTAACAGGTTTTTCTAAGTTTAAGTTTACGATAGCGCGTAAAGGAAATAGAAATTAAGCAGATAAGGGCACCTAAACAGATTCGAAAATAAGTAAAAATAAAAAAGGATCTTTTACCAGCGTTGCAAAAGAACGGATACTTATCCTAACGGAAACAAGCTTGGAAGCTGTTATCTACTTTTATTAGTTGCAGAAGTTATAATCCTCCTAAAGTTTTATAACTCTTAAAAAACATTTGCAAAACTAATTATGGAAATAAGAATAATTCGGAAGCTGCCATAAAGTTTGTAAAAGTTACGTTCATCTGAGACAAACGGAAATACTAATAAATGCCTTTTGTGTTATGTTACACTTGTATTGAGGAGCCATTTTCTAGTTTTTTGTAATTGTAATATTTTCTAACAGAATATTTGTAATGCGAGAGATACTTTTTATGTATCCGGAATAATAAATAAAAATAAATATTTTTCATTGAAAATGGCTTTGCTGTTTTTCAAAATATTCTCCGCGATGATCGATATACTTTTGCATACGTTTGAACCAATTTTCATAGCACTTTTCTATTCCGATTGAGGTATCTCCAAAACACGCATTTTGAACGCATCAACCGCTTCTCCTTACGTCGAAAATCGTTGACCACGTAGTTTAATCTCCACGGACGGAAATAAAAAGAAATCATTGGGTGCCATATCAGGACTGTATGGTGAAATGACCCACCAATTCAATGTTTCGCCCGGTTAAGTATTGAGTTGTTTGGGTCGATGTGTGAGAGTGTGCGTTATCATGGTGCAGAATGATTATACGTTGCTGGTTGTTTTTCCTTATTTCTTCAAACACTTACCGAGCAACCTACAATAAATGTTACTTAAGGTATGCAACCTCTGTAGAGGGGAATATAATTATTTTTGAGCGACGGAACTAAATATTTCAGAGTAACATTTGCCAACTTGCGAAGAAAGTTTTCAGAAACAATGTCACGAATGATATTCTGGTCATATATGGCAACAATTACACTCATGATCAGTTATGAGTCATTGGTATGGTGAAAATCCAAAAAAAATACAAGAAACTGTGTAATAGCAGCTACGAGAAATCCAACGACTTGCATGTTTTAACACCTGAGATGTAGTGCACATTTTCTCCACAATAGCAATAGATATTCTGCTGGTACTAACACGACTTCACATCTATATACAAAAGGAGGTTACAAGTGCCCTTCCACTTAACAGTTTAAAAGGATTGAAGCTACGAGATCTTACAGAACACCTGAAAATCCTTAGAGGACTTAACATTAACTATGTAACATATGTTGCTAGGCATGTAATTGCGATGCAATATAATTTCGTATATCCGCCATGATTGCCATGGCACAAACTTTTGAAACGAGTACGTCTATTCTGAACCTCAACTGAAGAACAAGGCTCCTAGATTAGTACTTGGGTTTATTAAAGGTCTCGAACTATTGTAACTTTATTTACGGTCGTCATTATAGATCTTATATGTCACAGCGTCTGCAGGTGCTGGTGTCTTGACCCTATCCAATAACAATAATAGCAATAATATACCGTGTTAATAGCGTCTTGACCATTCATTGTGGCATCTGTTGAACGATTCTCGTACGACAGAATTCAAATATAATGCAGTTTTCTGAAAGGTATAATAGTAAAGTTTTCCTTACTGTCTAACCATTCTTGTGTTTCTTAAATATCATTGCTAAACACTATTACTTCTCTTTCATTGATTTCTGCTTTAGAAAGTTTTAAGGATCGAATTTTAAAATCAAAGAAAACAAGTGAATCCGGAAAATTTTCTATAGTCTTCTTTTAACTGCCTTTTTATTTTTATTTTCATCAAAAAATATTATTTGTTTCATTTAATCTATATATACAACCGCTCTTAATAGAATGGACAGTTTAAATGTTCAGAAAATATTTCAAGAAGAAGTACTTTTATTCATATAGTAACTTTATAAGTACGTACACAATATACTAATTAAAAAACTAGGTTGATAGCTAACGAAACTGGAGTATTAATAAGTAAAATAATTAGCTGCAGTACAAACAATACCGGGTATAGATATTTAAAGTAATAAACGGGTAGAAATTTTATGACACTGCAAATAAAACCCGAATTTTGTTTGGCTGAGTTTCTTGCTCCATAAAGTATGCATAAATTACATTAACAGTGGGACGAACTGCACAGACGAATCTTGAAATCTCTGGACAGTTTTGCAGAGGGTGTGGAACAATATTCCTCTAGATATACTGAGGAAATTGGTAAAAAGAATGCCACGAATTGTGTGAGCAGTTATTAAATCAAGGGATGGATTATTCGATGAGAATATAGTGTAATTATATTTATTTTTTCTAATTTTTATTAATACTTTTTCTTTTGTGTACACATGTGCAATTGTTTTGTTTAAACTTTTGAAGCAAGCGTTAAATTTTGCATGAAATAGGAAGTGTCCGTACTAGTATGAGCAGTAGTGTATATATATGTATATATAATATTAATTACACAATTTTTACAAATATATGGAAACGATGTGCAAGTACAATTGTTTTTCGTCAAAAATGTTCTACGTGGGATATTAAGATTTTATGCGGATGTTCAGCAAACCAAACAAACTATTCAATAAACCTCAAATAAATCGGGTAATTTAAAAATGTTTGTGTGTTTTAAAATCTCAGAAGTTTATTGCTAATACAGAAACTCATTGATTCAATTACACATTTGAATTTTTATTCCTTGTTGTACGTGTTAAACCGGTTCTTTGCTTTTGTCCCACTTCAATAAACAGATCTCTATCACTTATTATTATTGTCAATATGTCATATA